>OZ010792.1:95017647-96293314 GCA_963932465.1 Maratus speciosus
GTCTATTATCACTTACATGTACCAGGTGAACACGTAAAGCTTTGATTGAATACCTTGTTGCAGGCAACTTAACTCCCTGTAAATGAGTAATTGTGTAACGCATCTTAGATGAGCCATCAGAAAAGTCTATCCATAGTACTGGTGTACTATCCTTCTATGTATAAAAAAAAGTTTTGATTTGGAAATGGACCAATGAAAATCTGCGTAGATATTCCGCATAGATCGGCATCCAATTTGACCTCATTTTGGCCTTTCTTCGTTAATATATATAAAAAAAACTGTTGCATACAAAAATATGAAAATCGGTGGTATTATAGAGAAATGTTTGATAAACACGCTGATGCAGAAAGTTTTCAAATCGAAGAATTATTTTAAGAGATATTTAATGCTAAAGTTGGACGAAGTCGTTCCATTAAAAAAGTTTTATTGGTGCAAAAACTATACATGAGAATTTAATCATTTTTCGATCATTTTATACGTTATAAGTTCCCGGTGAACAGATTGCCTTTATTTTTCTTATTTGACTGATTTTTTGAGGTTTTATTTCTATTTTAAATTCAAATTTTCAGCATTTCGAGAGATATTTTTTACAAATTTTAGAAAATGGTACTAATTTAAACTGTTGCCAATTGTATAAACAGCGAAAACAATAATGTTTATCTCAAATTAAAAATTTATTTACACGTGACTACTAGAAACAGAAAAAAAAACTTTAAAATTAGAATTAAATGATTACATGTTAAAAGCAGGAAAATTACGTCATAAGAACCATATTTACACTTAAATTTTAAAAGATAAACAAAATCTTAAAATAAAAAAACATTATTATGCGTTAAAACTTGTAAATGGAGGAAATTACGTCCTATTTAAAATGGCCAAAAAATATGGCAAAACAATTTAAATTGAAAAATATATTTGCGCGAGATATTTTGAGACAATCTTTTCAACTGTTATCGTGAATTCGAAGACAGCGCAAATAATATTTACTTCTAACAACAAAAATATTTTCACGTGAATATTAATAAGAGAAATAAAACTTTGGTGTAAATTACGTCAGATTTGAAACGATACATTTAAAATGAATTATTTAAAAGAACTATCTTATAGCGCTGTCAAAAAATACCGGTAGAAAATGACACAAGGGCCGAAACTAGCCTTTTTTGCACCCGGGGCAAGCATGGATTTTGGCGCCTCCCCCTCCTCTTCCGCGAAGTATATTTACAAAGAGAATTTTACTAATTTTCTAATAGTCGACTTATTTTAAAATTTAAAATATGTAATATTGAACTACGTAATCTACAATGGCGGAACCAAGGGGGAGGTCACGGGGTCATGACTCCCCTCTGAACACCAACAAAAATATTCTAAAGATCATTTTTAAAATGAAATATACAGTAGAGCCCCGATTATCCGAGTCCTGCTTAACCGAGTTTCCGCTTTCACCGAGTGATTTTCTTCTGATGGACTGATGTCTTCTATTACTACGAAACAGCCATTATAAATGAAGTGTTAGGTGAAGATGAAAGATCAGTCGTAAAAAGTTAGAACTCTGATTTTCTGGTCAGAATGGGAAGAAAAAAATGGCCATAATTTTTTTTAACCAGAAAATCAGAGTTCTAACTTTTTACGACTGCTCTTTCATCTTCACCTAACACTTCATTTATAATGGCTGTTTCATAATAACAGAAAACATCAGTCCATCAGATGAAAATGATCCATTCCAAAGTTATAATCCTTTATTTGACGCCACTTCGGTCTGGCGCCCGGGGCACATGCCCCCTCTGCCCCGTCCCCCTTAGTTTCGGCCCTGAATGACACTGTTTACTTAATTCATTTTACATTAGCTTATTTTCAAATGTTTAAATATTTTTTTTAATTAAAAGCGAAAACAGCCATTGTATCTCTTAACAGCAGCAGATTTGGTCTTAAAAATCCCCAATCCAAGGAAAACGAATGGAAACCCGTTTACAGAGAGATCGCCACTGTTTTTTTTTTTTTTAATTTTAATTCAATATTTTTAAAGCCGATCAAATTAGCGTGCTTTTTGGATTTTGGTGTGCCTGAACGGGGGTTGGCGAGCGTATCTCGTAGGGGGCAGAGCCCCCTAGTGATAATAAAAAAAATAATAAAAGGATAGAAATTGAAAAAATGTCTTTATCTCATGAGATATAAGACAAAGCTATCAGAAGTGTAGAAAAAGTGTATAATTCTTGGAATGCTGCGTAAAGTATCAGTAAATTAGAAAATAACTAAAAATGTAAAGCGATAGAGTAAGGACTAGAAATAATAAAATAAAACTGTTAAAAACTGTTAAAAATCTCGCCATAGTCAAAAAAAGCAAAAGCGAAAGCAATGTTAACACTAGAAGGACCGTAAAAGGTCATTTTGACCCCTAAGAATAAAGACTAGAAATAATAAAATGAGAAAGTTTAAGATAAAATTAAAGGATTACACTGTTATAACTGTTAAAAAATTCGCCATAGTCAGAAAAAGCAAAAGCGAAAGCAATGCTAACACTAGAAGTACCGTGAAAGGCCATTTTGACCCCTGTGAATAAAGACTAGAAATAATAAAATGAGAAAGTTTAAGATAAAATTAAAACTTTACACTGTTCAAAACTGTTAATAAACTCGCCATAGTCAGAAAAAGCAAAAGCGAAAGCAATAGAAGAGCCGTGAAATGTCATTTTGACCCCTACGAATAAAGACTAGAAATAATAAAATGAGAAAGTTTAAGATAAAATTAAAGGTTTACACTGTTATAACTGTTAAAAAATTCGCCATAGTCAGAAAAAGCAAAAGCGAAAGCAATGCTAACACTAGAAGTACCGTGAAATGTCATTTTGACCCCTACGAATAAAGACTAGAAATAATAAAATGAGAAAGTTTAAGATAAAATTAAAAGTTTACACTGTTCAAAACTGTTAAAAAACTCGCCATAGTCAGAAAAAGCAAAAGCGAAAGCAATGTTAACACTAGAAGGACCGTGAAAGGTCATTTTGAGCCATACGAATAAAGACTAGAAATAATAAAATGAGAAAGTTTAAGATAAAATTAAAGGTTTATACTGTTCAAAACTGTTAAAAAACTCGCCATATTTTGAAAAAGCAAAGCGAAAACAATGTTAACACTAGAAGTAGCGTGAAAGGTCATTTTGACCCCTACGAATAAAGACTAGAAATAATAAAAAGAGAAAGTTTAATATAAATTTAAAAGTTTACACTGTTCAAAACTGTTAAAAAACTCGCCATAGCCAGAAAAAGCAAAACCGAAAGCAATGTTAACATTAGAAATACCTTGAAAGGTCATTTTGACCCCTACGAATAAAGACTAGAAATAATAAAATGAGAAAGTTTAAGATAAACTTTAAGGTTTACTCTGTTATAACTGTTAAAAAAATTGCCATAGTGAGAAAAAGCAAAAGCAAAAGCAATGCTAACACTAGAAGGACCGTGAAAGGTCATTTTGACACCTACCATATGAATATATTTCGGTTCTAATTAGAGATTTCGTTATAAAATAGGTTTAAATTTTAAACATATTGTGAAACTAGTTAAAAGTATATATAAATGTAACTGTATTGAATATATTTAACCAAAAATATATATGAAATATCGGAACGAGGTACTACCAACTTTATAAAAATTATAAATCTTAAATATCATTAGAAAATGAAATGGGTAGATTGTAAATACTATATATGACATTAGCGCAGGCATCCTTACACAGTAAATAGATTTACATAATGACATATGCATTTTAATTTTAAAATCAGATAATACATGGAAGATAATTAACCCCTTGGGGACGAGCGTCTTTTACAGAATTTTTAATCTTTAATCATCGGTTTTTTAAAATAGAAATTTTTGCCTAATTGAATCGGGAAAATGCTCGGATTAAATAAGGCAAAATTTACAATAAAAATTTACTGGTGAGAATAATCCCCCATTCTGAGCACCTTACGCGGTACGAATACCGGTCGCTCGTCCCCAAGGGGTTAACGATATCGGGAAAGGAAAATCAAAGAAAATGTGTTGTGATGGGGAATAATGGCTAATTAAATTTGATAAAGATGAGAATCTTGAAATGTTTTTTATGTGTTGTGTTATCCATAGAAAGAAAATTTAATGTCCAAAGCTTCTCCACCAACTGTTAATGAGCTACAAAAATGCATTATAAAATGTATGAATTTGTCCATTTTAGCGTTAAATGTAAGTCTCTTCTCAAGATAGTTTGCGAAGATAAAAACGCAGACCATGTAATACTTTTCTTCAACATTGAGGTAAGTTGGTAACTACAACAAAACTCCTTTTGGCGCAAAGGTGAAGATGTATAGCCTCATTACATTTATAAAATTATGTTAAAAGCACGCTTCTGACAGAAGATTCACCACTTTGATAAATTAAAAAATCCCTGCCGGCCCGGCCTACAGGCGGAGCTAGATTTCGAAGTTACTAATTTCACCAACAAAAACTAAATCGTGATTAGAGATAAACCCACTTTAACAATTTTATCTTGCCGCTTTTGACGAGTTTTTATTTCATTTTTATACAATAGCTGGCTTTACCAGAATCATGTTAAGGCGTAATTTAAAAAAAAATACTTTTTCATGCTCAACAACTCGAAAGTTTATGTCACATTTTCAGATTCCTTCTTAAAAGGAAAAATATTAAACTTGCTGACGTGATTTTTCAAGAGATTTATAAGCGACCTATGTTTTTATTTTTCGTTCAACTAATTAAAACTTGATTTGTAATCAATTATTTTCTCAGTAGGACAATATATTTCGTTTCTAACGCAATCGCTTCGGAAAATTCTGTTCAAAATGCTCACTTTGACATCATTTTATTAAATATATTCTGCCTCTATCAAAAAATCTATCATTACGGTACATTATATAGTTTCTGAATAAGAGAATCTGCCAATTGGATGCGTTCGAGAGCAAAAATGAATTTAAAAATACACTCTTAATAAGATGATTTTTTTCTTCAACCGCTATGTAGTTTTAATTTATTTTTGATGTAAGAATTGGCCTTATCAAAATCTTGTCTATATAAATGTTTTAGACAATATTAAGAAGATATATGATAAATTCATGGGGATTTTAAATCTTGTGAATTGACGGAGTTATGGATTTTTTTCTTTTTCAACTCCCCTTTTTGATTTTGTTTCCGTTTTATTTTATTTTATTTATTTATTTTTATTTATTTATTTATTTATTTTGCGGTACGAATTGGTCCTATCAAAAACTTGAAGTTATGAATTTTTTTCTCCTAAAAAACCTATTTTTTGCGCCCCTTGAGCCCATTTTTAATTTTATCAAATATCTGTGATACATAATTTTTTGCCTTATTTTATAGAAGTAATAAAAACTTTAAACTGATTTGATACGTACAAAATTTAAGAAGTTATGGGTTTTTTTCGTTTTTCACAAAACCCCTCCCTATTTCCATCCCCTTGGTCCGATTTTACCAATTAACGAACCTGACCGAGATTTTATGTCCCTTGATTTTATGTATTAGTTTGGAAGAGATTTGTGCAGAATTGTGGAAGTTATCGTGTCCAGAAGAAAGTAATATATATATATATATATATATATATCGTTATATATATATAAATATATAGATTGACAGATATAAAGTTTTTTACTGAGGGTGGTTTTGGATTCTGGGGTCATGATCGGTGTAGATCTCCAAAAAATTTTCAGAAATTCCAACTTAGGGGAGAATGTAATAGGTAGTATTTCATACGAAATCTACCTAAAAATGTGAAATGAATATTTATTGTTAAGGGGCTATTACGCTTCCAACGTGTGAACAGAGTTCACTTTTAAATAAAAAGAAACATAATTTACAGATTAAGGAGGGGAGGGGTAATAGTGACTTTATGGATGCCTTGGTAGGGCGTGGCCAATAAAAGGTTGGAACCACTGTTTAAAAGATACAATGAAGAAAAAAGAAGTTAAATAAATAATCCAAATAGTTTTAAATAAAAATTCTGGTGCGAAATATTTCTATAAAACCTTAGTAAAATTTCCGACCTTTGTAGTGTTAAGTAAAATTGTCTATCTCCTTCTAAAAAAAGGGGGCAATTTTCATTGCCATAGACTTAATATATAAGAGAATAAATTTATATTTAGAAAATACAGGTACCAGGGAAAGTATAAAAAATTCAAACGTATAAATTTTAGAAAATTTCTTGCAGAACTTTTCCATTTTACAGACTCTTAATCTATACCTTATTTTGAACACTTTTGCATTTTATATAGACTACGTATCTCCATCAAGCGAAACATTAAAGTACAGTAAAACCTCCCTAAAGCGACCTCATTCCGTTCCAATAAAAATTGGTCGCTTCGAGAGGGGATCTCTTAATGAGCTCATGCTTAAATCTAGATTTTAATTTTTGGCGAAAGGTAACAATTAATGTTACTAAAATTTATTTTCCACTTTAGGAAAAAATACGAAAATTTAAGTATCAAAACAAACTTAATTACATAAGTTAATTAGTGCAGAGTTTTAAAAATGAATACATTGATCTTTGCTTTGATTTTACGGCTTTATCTGTTATAACTTTTATTTCGAAATTCAGTAAATAAATGCTTTTTTTTTTTTTTTTGGACGTGAACAAATTATGACGATTTCATTAATTTATCTATTTCTTTGAGTTTCCTGACAGAATAGGGCAGGGGCGTTTATTGATTGTCATCCTTAATTTGTCATCAGAGTTAAATTCATTGCCTAAAAAGGCACAAAGGGGTTTTAAAACTTAAAGGTTACCTGAATAAATAAAAATTATAAGCTTAGTTTAGAAGTTTGATGAATAATGCGCTCTCCGGGATTATTATTCTAATAAAACCGGGAAAAAAAAGGAATTTGTTTCAATTTCTTCAAAGAATTTGGTCGCTCTTGGAGGGAGTTCAACTGGGGTGGCTCTGAATAGAGATAAATTAGTATTGCGCCCATGGGAATAAATTTCGTTCCATGGAAAAATGGTTGTTAAAGGAAGGGGTCGCTTAATGGAGGTGCTCGCACAGTGAGGTTTCACTGTATATTTCAATCTTTTGGGGATAATCTGTAAAAGAAGAAGAATTCACAAAAAATCACTTTACTTATACCAACAAAATTCAGTTATTATATTAATTTTAACACGATTATTCTTACTAGTAAGTAAATCATAAGATTTGTAATTTTCCAACTAAGAGAAAAGCGACCATGTCAGGATTCGAACCAGGAACCTTCGGCATAAGCTGCCAATGCTCCGCCAACTGAACTATTTTGGACAAATCTGTCGGACTTTTCTCACTCAGAGAACTTTGTTGATTATGGCATATCATTACCTTGATAATGGTATATTGATTATATCATAACCAATAAGATTGTGTGGATGAGAAAATTCCGTTAGATTTCTCCAGGATAGCTCAGTTGATACAGCATTGGCAGCTTACACCAAAGGTTCCAGTTTCGAATCCTGACATTGCTGCATTCTATTCCGTTGAAGAATTTCAAACTGCATAATTTATATGCTTCTAGGGGAAAAAAATATACAAATGTTATCAGTAAAATTTGTGAAACAAATGTCTTGTGTTAATGCCACTTTAGCAATTTACATTGTCTATGTATCTCAAACTGGCGTTTCATTTTTTTTTCTTGTGGGGTGGGGAGGGGGGGGGGGAGAGGGAATTTCCTGTACTTCTACTTATTTTACGCCATAAAAATCAATAACAATTGAAAAAAAGTCTCATCACCCTTTTAATCTGTGTACTTTATGATGAATAAAAACGGGTAAAAGGTTCTCAATTTGCTGAAATTTAAGAGAACATATAAATAAATCAAATATTGAGTGTTCAATCAAATTTATTAAGAAGGAAGCAAACAGTATTACAATTTTCGAATATAAAATATACAAAGCACAAAAGAAGATGAAACACACACACAAAAAAAATGTATAATAAACAAATGATTTCAAAGGGATCTTTTCTAAAGGGATCAAATTACCAAACCTTCCATTCCAATAAGCGAGTACAGATAAAGGAAGCCAAGAGAAATTAAAACAAAGGGAATGAATCATCAGACCTAATGGATTAAAAAGATTATGAACGCACAGACAGATAATGCAATTAAGACTGTACAAGACTTTCCGAAAACTGGTGCTTGTGTCCAAAAAATAAAAAAAGTAATTTTTTTAAATTTATGACACGTTTAACCGAACAGGGCGGCGTACCAAAAAAATTCCTGCCGGCTCGGCCAACAGGCGCAGGTAGATTTCGAAAATAAGTACTAATTTCAGCAACAAAAACTAAATCATGATTAGAGATAAATCCACTTTAACAATTTTATCTGGCCGCTTTTGACGAGATTTTAATTTAATTTTTATATAAGAGCTAATTTTATCAGAACCATGTTAAGGCAGTATTCAAAAAATATTTTTCCATGCTCAACAACTCGAAATTTTCTGACACATTTTCAGATTCATTTTTAAAAGGAAATATATATAACTTGCTGACATGGTTTTTTAAGAGATTTATAAGCTACCCATGTTTTTATTTTTCGTTCAATTAATTAAAACTTGATTTATAAATAATTATTTTCTTAGTAGGACAATATTTTTAGTTTCCAACACAATCGCTTCGAGAAATTCGGTTCAAAATGCCCACTTTGACATTATTTTTTGAAATATATCTTGCCTCTATCGGAAAATCGACCTTTACAGCACATTATATAGCTTATGAATAAGAGAACCTACCAACTGGATGCGTTTGAAAGCAAAAATGAATTTAAAAATGAGTCAGAAAATAAGCAGTTTGGATTTGAGTATTACATTTTTTCATCAACCTCTATGGATTTTTAATTTATTTTTTCTATAAGAATTGGTCCTATGAAAAAGTTGTCAGTATAAATGTTGTAGATAATATTAAAACGATTTTTAATAAATTTCATTGGATTTGGTATCTTGAAAATTGACGAAGTTATGAATTTTTTTCTCCACAAATCCCTATTGTTTTCACCCTTTGAGCCCATTTTTAATTTTATTCAAAATCTGTCATACATAAATTTTTGGCCCTTTTTTAGATGTAATAAAAATTTTAAACTGAGTCGATATGTATCATAATTAAGAAATTATGGGGGTGGGGGGTCGTTTTTCAGAAAACCGCTCCCTATTTCCACCCCTTGGTCCGATTTTGCCCATTAACGAACTTGACCGAAATTTTATGCCCCTTGATTTTATGTATCAGTTTGGAAAAGATTCGTGTAGAATTATGGAAGTTATCATCTCCATAAAAAATGATATAGATAGATAGATGGATAGATAGTTAGATATATATAGTTTTTTACTGGGGGGGGGGGGGGGTTCTAGGTGTCATGATCGGTTTAGATCTGCAAAAAGTTTTCCGAAATTCCAACATAGGGAACAGTGTAATAGGTTGTATTTCATACGAAATCTACCTAAAAGGTTTTATCTTACATCCATGCTGGTAGGGAAATTTAACTGCGAGCCGCAAACCAGTGGAACTAGTCGAATGTGCCAATCGTTAAACTTTCTTCTTTCTAATATATGTTAATATTTCAAAAGGTTGTTACACATGTTAATCCTTCAGTGTTATTACTTCAATACTTCACCAACTTGGATTTTCATCTTAAGTTTCTGCCTCATTTTACTAATTGGACTAAAAACGAGAAAATCTGGATCACAATATTAAAAGAAATCGATATTTTTCGTTATTTTGTTGTGCATCAGCTGCTGTGTTAGCTGATTGCGAATTGACCGTCACCGCATGAACAGCCGATATTCAACAGAACTATAAAAAATGAGTAAAATCGCTGTTACAACGACCCCTACGGCGGATTGTTCCCAAATTCACATGGGACCTACTGACCGTAGCCAAAAACATACACACTTAATTTCGTTCAATTTTATGAATAACTTTATACAATTTTTGATGATGCAATATTAAAAATTTCACAAAAAATGCTATTACATCGGCCCCTTCCGCGAATTATTCCCAAATTCATGGTCCTGCTGGTCCTAGTAAAAAACATACACATGGAATTTGGTTCACTTCTATGCATAACTGCATACACTTTTCAATGCTACAAAGTGAACATATGTACGCACGGACGCACGGACATACTGGTCGACAGATATTTTGTATAAACATGTTTTTCGGGATCTCTGACCTCCTAAAACTTGTAAATCGTGTAAAACGTGTGAACCGGATGTCGAAAAAAATTTCGATTACAATACTTTCTCCTTTAGAATTAAGAAATTAAAAAACCTCCGAAAATGAAGACCCCCCAACCAAAACTTCGCCTCGCTCTGCCAAGGACGGAAACAGAGGCGGATCCCCTAGCCCTCAATTAATTTTGAACAATTAATATTACACTGACATTGTTTTGCAGAGACAATACCTAAATAGAGTGCAAAACAGAATATTTTACAACAATAACAACACTCCATATTATAGTAATACTGAAACTCAACATAGTTTTCGTAAACTTAATAACACAAATAAAATAAAAAATTCTATACTACAATTAAACCAATATATACAAAACTTTTACCAAATGTTACCAAATTCTTGAATAAGGTTTTTTAACGGCTGGATTCAAATAATGGACCTTCAATTTTGGAACAGCAAACGGTACCTCGGCGCAACTGCTTGATTATATCGCCAGAATTTTTATCTGTCACATCTTCTTGGTATGTTTCCTCAGAGTCGGGACAAAAAAAAATGGATTACATACGTAATCTGTGGGTCGATTTTTATGCGGTCGCATACGAAAAAATATTGTAAGTGCTTTTTTAGTACGTAAAACAATTTTTGGATAACTTTGCGATGCAATTGGATCTGGTTGTTGAAATCTAATCCCTTCAGATATAGTATAACTTCAACATCTGATTAACCCTTTCAGAGGTAAGGCATTTCTGCTTTAAAAAAATGTTCAAATAAGCAATCCACACCGCAATTTACGAACAAATTTATATGAAATTAATCAAAAACTTTTCTTCACGGATATTATGAAATCGAAATTGTACTAAAAAATCACTGGTGCTTGTTTGGCAGTTTAGGTATTAAACATTTAGCGTCTGTAAGTCTGCAAACGGTGCCCCTGAAAGGGTTAAAAACAAACAGATTCCAATTGCCAAACTAAAAACACTCTAATGAACTGTTGTGCATATTTTCTCCTTCATCTTAAGGACGAACTATTGCAACACAACATAATAAGTTTCGAACCATATGACTGTATGATCCAGAACAGACTTTCTTTTTATGTACATTTTTACTTTTTTACTAGCAGATGATCTCTGATGTTTCTCCCACTTCTCTCTCTCAGTTTCTAAAATGTAACTGTTTAAAATAGACGGAGCTTTTTAAGCGCTCCAAGTGTTATTCTATAAATATGACTCATTGTAAACATAAATGGATTCTTTATTAACACAATAAACAGACATCGAATTAACGCTACATTGCTTTTAGGAAGAACGTAGATTAATCTACGTATTCTAGCAGAATCCACCAATTAAATAATTCTAAAAGGATACTTCAATTGTCTACTGAACAAATGAGGAATTATTGCTCTAGAAAGTCTCTGACCAGTTATGACTACCGAGCCGATATAAACAGGTAAGAGCTTTTACTTACCTACCTTATTGCATGTGCAGCAGCAGAAATTTTTTATGAAAAAGTAAAGTAAAGTTGGCCACTTAACGTAAAATATATTTATCATTTCCGTTTATTCGCGAGAGCGCTTGTTTTTTTCTCTACCGCGTGCTTTGGCTCTAAAAACCATAAACCTTTCAGACGCTGGTGACAGTATAAGGTAATAGAAGTGGCCTTTATAAGTTTTAATAATAAAATAATATCTAATTACGTGATTTGACTTTAATCATGTCTGGCAAGGATAGCACAAATATGGTGCACATGGATTTTGATGATTCTAAAAGTATGTTGTGGAGGTCACACTCCTAACTATTCTGGTGAAAAGCTTTTTTCAAGTGGGCCTTAACTTCAGTGGCGTAGGCTCAGGGGGGTATTTATTATCAGTATAATTGTATGCGAAATTATGCTTTGTTTAATCGTGTAACGTTCAGTGATTAAATAAAGCCAAATTTTCTATTTAATACAGCTCGTAGTAAAATGATCGACCCCCCCCCCCTAATGCTACGCCACTGCTTAACTTTGAGAAATTGAGGTTAACGATTGAGGCATACGTTTCAAATACCCATTAGTCTTTTTATTTGTCCCATTACCATCTACTATTGTGAAATGTATATATATAGTGTAGATGTATATGTATCTTTACTACTTACATTTAAAGTAATGTAATATTATTCACTAAAAATCGCTAAAACTTTATATAATAATCCGTGGGAAAATGACTGATTTTTAACAATTTTCAATATAGTTCGTAAGCATTTATGACTTCTGCTTGTATGTCTGTCTGCCCCTGCTCTAACTCGCGGAAATATACTCGGATTTATAACTAATTTATGTATGTTAATGAGATTCACTATAGAATGCTCGTTTTGAAAATGAAGCGTGTAGCATTTATAGTTCTTTTACAGGGAAGAACAAATGTATTCCATTAAGGTTTATGCGGAAAAACTGTGCATTTTTTTAAAATTGCTTATTTCATTTCATTATATAAAAAATGAAATTTCTCAATACACTTCTATTAGTGATGGAAAGTGTTTTATAATCTATGTCTGTTGCATGATTTTTCTTTCTTGTTTTAACTAAGTCTCACATGTAATCAAAATTTTAGTTTTGTTTCAAAATTAAAATTGCATTTGCATCATGAACTAATTGTTAGCGAAAAGTTGCTTGCGTGTCAGAGAAATTTTCTTACGCGTATCATATGTTCGTCATTACTGGTTTAACCTGTTTTTAAATACAGTAAAGCACCTTTTATACGTTTCTCGTTCATACTTTTTCACATTTATATGTCATTTCAGTGCGGGTCCCGATTCATCCCTTGTGTGTTTTATTATTCTAATGTTTAATTTATACGACGCATATATGCGTCGTTTCTTTCGCGCCGTAACCGATTTTCTTGGAATTTTTTCTTAACGTGAGGTCGGTTTAATGACATCGAAAATATGCGCAATTGAGGAACTGATAGAAAAGAGATTGCTGCAGGCTCATTTAAGGGGGCTGGTCAGTCAGCTTCCGATTTCCCCGCACTAATGTAAATTTCTATGGGCATTGGATGCATTCGTATATTTAGAATATCACCTTGGGAAATTAATATTTTTAACTTCTATTTTTTGTTTACACTCCCTAAAAGATGTCGCTTTTTTTTCTTCGTTCTCAAAATATTTCTAAAGTATAGACTTAATTTTATATGAAGTGTTATAATCTTACTCAAAGTTCGCCCGATTTTAACAATTAAAATATTAAATTCAGCATAGATTTTAGAAATATTTTGAAAAATAAGAAAAAAGAGGAATGTCTTTTTTTTTTTCTTAGTTCCTCAAAATATTTCTAAAGTATAGACTTAATTTTATATGAAGTGTTAAAATCTTACTCAAAGTTCTCCCGCTTTTAACACATACAATATTAAATTCAGTATAGATTTTAGAAATATTTTGAAAACTAAGAAAAAAAAGAGACATCCTGTAAGAAGAGTACACAGAAAAAAGATGTTAAAAATATGAATTTCCCGAGAAGATATTTTAAATATACAAATGCATCAAAAGTCCATAAACTTAACATTACGGAGGAGAATTCCGAAGCTGAGTGACCAGCCCCCTTCGAAGTTACATAAAGTGAAAAAGTTATCCCACCTTCTTTCAAAGATGCGTTGGACTGAATTGAGAATTTTAGAGTCGTTTTGTTTTTCACAATACGACTGAGAAAACATCCCAGGAACTTAACTCCATACATAATGCCTTTGCTTAAGTCTGAAAGTAAATCGGCACGTCATACGACGATTAAAGATTATTTTAATTGAAATATGTTTTGTACGTTCGATAATGGAATTAAAAATGTGCAATTCAAGATGTGCAACTGATAAATGATTTGATAATTCGCACTTTAATTTTAATGTTTTAGAAATGAATATTTGATTTTTTCCAATATTTTAACTTTTTTAAAAAATATACAGTGCATCTTAAACAACTGAAAATGGTAGCAAAATTAAATTTGTATGATTCCAGCATTATATTTCTACAGTCAAAGTTTTTACACATTAGGCACTAAAATTTCGATTGTACGTCTTTCTCAGTGATACGTCGTTTTAGAACGGTCCCCAGAAAGGCGTATAATAGGTGCTTTACTGTTTTTATTTTTTTCCCTGTCACATGTGAAAACTTTTTACCTAGCATAAAATGATTAAAAAAAAAAAAAATCTATAATAACTACAAATCGCTTTACGTAAACATAATTGCTCTAAAAACTATAGTCATATTTACTCCATCTTCCTGAAGTTATGGTTAAATTATTTTACCTTATTTATTTTTTACTTCATCTTGACTTTCTTTTCCTTTAAAAAAAATTATTACATATTTGCTACTTAAGGATTTAAGCGCAACTGCACGCTTTTTTTCCATATTATGTTGTCTTCAATTTTTTTTTTTTTTTTTCTGGCGAGAAAGCTCAATTATACTGTATAAACTACTGGTCTTAGTATCTAACTCAATTTCGTATTTTTAATTATCTAATTGATTATGACTGATATAAAAAAGGAATTTTAAATACTTTTTCTTTTACGTAAGTTAATAAACAACGTTTTCCGAGGCTTATACAGACAGAAAAAAAGTCTATTTTCCATAAATATTTTTAAAAATAGTTTATCTTACATTTAAATTACCAGTGTTTTTTTTTTCCTTTAACCGTATATGCAAATAAGTCAAATTGCATTAAGTCCGCTTCTACATAAAAGAAAAGTATGCATGCTTTATAATTTAGATTTTAATGAAAAAATAAACTACCTCCTTAAATAAGTTTATATGTAAAGCTGGCTCATCATTTTTTAGTCCAACTCTCAGAATTCTGGAGAGCTTAGCACGCGCACTGGTTAAACACATTAATTAATATAAGAGATTAGTTGATGAGAAACTTCTGGGGAAAAAAAGTTCATATCTCTAAATTTTTTCTTCCCTCTCCAATAGGCTCTGAAAAAATTAAATATCCAAAAGACTGTTTGTTCAACTGCATTCCTTTTTGAAAAACATACTTAATTTTTCTTTTTTCTAATCTTCCGTCCAATTTAGACTTGAGTAAGGGGCTTTATTTATCAATTTTCTTGTTTTAATTTAAACTTCTTAAATAAACAACTGTGTTAATGAACGCGAAGAAATTGTTTTTTAAGAGAAAATATTCCTTTCAACGTAATTTCCCTTCTTTTATTTATTTTTTTCTTCACGTGTTAAAGAGATAGTGAAAAATATTTAGATGCGTGTTCGTTTAATATGTTGACAGTCATTACGGCGTTTTATAGTGAAAATTATATTAGACTTGGTTATATTTTCTTATATAAGAATAAATATTGTTTGTAATTTTCTTTTCATTCAGTTTTAAGAAATTATTATATATTTTTAAATTTCGTCTAACGTGTAAGTTATATAGAAAAGGAAAAACAAAGTTTTATAGTTTTAAACTTTTGAAATAATAACTCAAAAGCATGTATGTTATTTAAAAAAAAAAAAATGCTTCTTAATGCTACAAAAATTCGTTAAGTATACAAGGAGAAAATAAAGTGGAGAGTGAAACACGATCTTATGACATCGACGGTAACATTTGCATTTACTTAACGCAAATCTAACCAGTGCAACTGAATACCAATATGGCAGCTTGTTTATAGATAATTGCACTAGTAACATTTACATTTAATTAACGCAAATCTAACCAGTGCAACTGAATACCAATATGGCAGCTTGCTTATAGATAATTGCACTGGTAACATTTGCATTTAATTAACGCAAATCTAATCAGTGCAACTGAATACCAATATGGCAGCTTGCTTATAGATAATTGCACTCACTACTTCAAACTTCAATCCAACTTTGTCAATTTCTTAACCCTCGCAGTTCTAAGATCAAAATATTACTTAAACGCCTAAGATTTAAAAGGGATGAGTTCATAATTTAGGCTCACCATCTTGACTCCATAGGTGATTATAATGTTTATACGACGCGACGATTCATTTCGTTGAATAGCGAAATTTACACACAACTAAACACAAGAACAGAATATAACGAAATGAGGGAGGCGCCTACACTGCATGGTAACGCTGTACCCACAGCGCCATCTAGTGAACTACATTTGGCAGGATACCAAATATTCTCTTTTTTTAAAACGTGATAAATGATAGTAAGCCCCTTTATTTAGTTCCCGATTGCCTAAGATGTGGTCAATGTGACCCCATTCGCAATTTCTACAAATAAACAAAAAAAAATTGACTATGCCAAATTTACTAAGTAGACAAAATTAGGAAAGATATATTTCAGGGGTTTATAGGATAATGCCTGGAAAATAATTTTAACGTACATATTTTAAATGAAAAAAAGTACAAAATGTCCAGATGGGTTCGAATTGACCCCATCTTAGTACTGCGTGGGTTAAACTAATACATTTTATAAACTAGTATCGTAGTCTACCAGTAAACACAAACACAAAAACTCGAAGTCAAATCCGTTAACGCTACTTTAGTAATCTTTCTAGACAGCCTTTAATTCTAATAATATAACTATTAGAGTAGAGAGAATATATTATTAGAGTAGCAACATACTTCTAAAATTCTTTTGTGCGAGAAATTTTTTTATAGCGATTTATACACTCATAATAGACAGGGAAGGTATTGCACAGAGTATCACCTCATCGAGTTGGCGGCTGAAATTCCAAGATTAGACAGACCTCGATTAGCAGATTAAAATGCAACTTGTCTGCCAAGTCATATCTTGGTAGAAACCACCTGCAGATCCGATTTTAGTGGCTGATCGGTAGCTTTATCATTGTTTTCCTGCACCCAAAGGTATGAAAACATGGAGGATTGGGAGCAGAAAAGTACAATGGTAAACCTACCAGTGAACCATTAAATTGGTTTTGCAGGTGCTTTTCACCAAGATATGACTTGATAGAGCAGTTGCATTTTAATATGCAAATCGAGTTTTAACTAATCTTGTAATTTCAACCGACAACTCGATGAGGTGATGGTCTTTTTATCCGTCTCCTGGTCTATATATTATTAACTGCCAAAGTTTTCTATTACTTATGCTTGCCCAAACTAAAATTTGCGATCTTGAAGTTCGTGCAATATTAATATATGAACGAGAACAAAGTGACTAATGATTTTACTGCTAATCAACACATTTCTAAACGTTTATTTCTGATAGATTATTTATGTAACATTGTTTTAAAGTAGGGGAGGTAGGGGAGGTATAACACACCTTTTTTTACTAATTTTTTACAACCCTTAGAAAGCTATTTTTTAACAAATTTTTCGTGTTTTCTTATAAAGTGACCTTTTATTAATTTATTAAAAGTATTGTGAATTTAAAAAAAATATTCATTCAAAAAATATATCCCGATTATTTTGAATGGTTACTACTGTATCAAATCTCCCCATTTCTGGGGAGGATTGATACACTAGCAAGGGAGGTTTGATATATTGTTATGTAAATTGAAAAAAAATGCAGATAATTCAATTTATGCGTCATACAATTTTTTATGATAAATCTTGAAATATTTAAATAAAATTTAAAATGAAATGACACTGACATATTTTTTTGTTTCAAAAATGTTTTTTTACAAAAATATTTAAATTATTACTATTATTTAAACAATCCTCTATAAACACACTTTTAGAAAATGAATAATGATAAAAAACCCTAGATATCTAGCTGCAAGGAAAAAGGAAGTGAACATTGCTGATTTGCAAACAATTTAACATAAATTTAGCAGATTTAAGATTCCTTTAAAACTTTCAGGGGCAAAGCGTTTTCAATGCTAAAGTGTTGAATAAATGAATGGCACCGGAATTTACCAACAAATTTAATTCGAAATAAGAAAAGGGATATATTTCACTTTCATAGTAAATAGAAAATACTTTATCAAAATACTGGTGCCAATGTGGCGTTTGGGAATTAAAATTAAGTGGTTTCATAAACATATTACCACCCCTGAAATGGTTAAAAGAAAAACTAATAACTCTATTATTTTGATAAGTAAAATCGGGTAGATTTAATGTTTTTTTTATCAATTTGCCCTTCATCAATTATAGAAACATTTTCCCTTTCAGGTCATTTAAACGTTTTTCCTTCTACATGACGAGCAAAGCGAACTAACCATCTATCCTCTCACTGCTTTTCTATGTAACCTATATAATGTCTATGAATAGTCTCTTTGTTCTGCCTTACCAATTTCAGTAGCTCTTACTGTAAAACAATAATGAATATTATAGTCCTATATTAGTTTAAAAGTTAAAAAAACTATTAAATTTCAAATATACAAGTGCATCATTTCTCCCCAGCACTAATGTATCATTTCTCCCTATCATACCTTATTGGATTTTCAATCACTTTGTATAAATGCAGTTGCAAAATGCCAATCTGATTTCTAGTAAAACTCACCCCTAACAATGTGTTTTACAAATAAAAATAATTACAAGATATTATCTTCACTGTAATAAGAGTTATGAAAGAAAATCAGTATTTAAAAAAAAAATTACATTGACATTGAAAGAAATCTTCAAAATTAAAAGAAAAAAAAAAAAAACGTTTTCAGTTCTTCACTGCTAAGTCCGGCTAATGATGGCCTCTGCTAATAAAAGAACCCTTTACATCTGTTACAATGGCTGTTAATGCCATTTGTTGAGAAAAATTGTCAATGTATTGATCCTCCCTATGTATCAAACCTGCCCAACCTCCACTATATGTAAAAATTAATGATTCTTTTCTCAAATTTCGTAGGTGTTTTGAAAAGAAGATAAACAGTATTTAAATATCTATCGTTATACTGCTGTTTACATGTATTAAAAAAAGACCCTATAAAACAGGAATTCTGCTTTTTCAGAATTTAGTGTCGCCTCGATGAAAATATATATATATGTATATAAATATAGATAATACAAAACATACTTCAGTTTTAAGACTTAAACACGCGCTTATATTTTATATGAAATGACGTCATTGGCATTCTCTGAAGAATTCCTGATTTACGATCCAGTCTTAAACAACATCTACAGTAAAGTATTCATAGGACGTCACTATCGCTGAATAATAAACAAATAAAAAAAACCAACAGATGTTGTCCCTTAAGAAACTCGAAAAAAAAATCAGCTATCTAATGTATCATATTCCTTCATTTGTTTGTAATATAGTTAAATTAATTATAGTTTATAATAGCTGCCATGTTTTATCAAAAATCATTCATTTATATTTTTTCAAAATAGCACATATTTTAATCTTACATTTTTTTTCAGTAATTATGGAAAATGGCAACAAAAAGATATAATTACTATTTTCCAGCTATTTTTTCTTTACTTTTTACAGAAATGGAGTATTTGAGTTCCCAAAATTAAACAAATGACGCTAAAAACTACAAAAGAAAAAAAAATAATAATAATAATAAATTAAATTAAAAAAATAATAAAAATATCTCAAAAATAATAGGAGATGCAGTTTTCAAACAAATTGCATTAAAAAGTAGTTTTTTACCCTATGCGACGGTATAAAAATTGAAAATGTGCGATGATTAGAAGAAATTGCTATAGAGTTTTTAACAGTACAGTGATACATGTGCTTTGTTTTACTGCTGGCTTATAAAACGGAAAGTTATTTTTTGGAGACGACACTTTAATAGCTGGGAGAAAGAAATATTATACCGGAGGCTAAAAAGGCCACGATTTTTATATCATATCTTTTTATATTTTTACATCCATATTTGTTATCAATTTCTGAAAAACAATAGCGTGATAAAAGTAGAATTGTAGCATCCAAAACCAATCATCTTAATGCTTTTAGGTATAATAAATGGAGATTAGCATTAAGGTAGTAACAGTTTTAAATTAAAACTTAGCTATAATAGGTATAGCTGCGCGTTCGTCCCACTGTGTGACTTTAATAAAATACTCGACATCGCCTAATGTTATGATATGGATATTCTCTTATATCAGCCTCTCTAACCGGCACAAGTTTACTGTTAGGTAGCTTGATCAAAAAGCCATACCTTACGCAGAGGATGTGCAAGACATTTTAAATTTTTTCAATTTACTTTTTTACGTTATATTTTTTCCGGTGCGTAATTTCAGTGCAATCTACTGCATATAATTTATTTGCCATATAATGCAAATGGAAATTTCTTTTCAGCTGCTTGTAACTTGCGTTCTGCTGAAAATATTTTAATGGGCACTGCACTGTTAGTTTAGAGTATTATGTAAATAAATTCATGAAAAAAGTTACTCAAAGAATTTTGATAATTACAGCCTAAGGATATAAATTGACAGAAGCGCGTTTACAGTTGTGCTAGGCGTTTTCCAACAAATTTTTTTTAAAATATTATGAGCGATGTTTAAAAATATATAGATAATATATGGGACTGCACAAAAAGAATTAGAATATTTTACTGATATAGGTCGAATTACTGAGTATGTACTATGTATTCCTAATTACACAATTTCAAAGTTAAACTATATTTTAATTTATTATGTATTCTAATATTATAAAAAAGTCATACACATGTCTCAGAGAATAAATTTGAATATATTGCCGCCAGGGGATTATAATAGCAGAAAGTGAACCATCAGTTGTGTTATGCGTTTTCCAGCTAAATTATGTGTTAGGACACTACGTATTGTGCATAAAAAGAAAAAAAATCTATAAATATTTTACAGGCCTGCACAAAAGAAATCAATTACCATCAACGGTCGGTAATTGTTGAAAATAATGTTTTAGCACCGTTATGTATATTCCTCTCTGTTTATGTAGATAACTCCTTTCATGTGTCAGAGAATAAATTTGGTTATATTGCCGCCAGGGGATTGCAATTGCCGAAAGTGAACCATCAGTTGTGTTATGCGTTTTCCAGCTAAATTATATTTTACTGCACGATGTATTGTGTATATAAAAAAATTCTATAAATATTTTACAGGTCTGCACAAAAGAAATCAATTACCATCAACGGCCGGTTTGCTGAAAACAATGTTTTAGCGGTGTTATGTATATTCTACATTTCTTATTAGATAATGCCTTCCACCTGATGTGAAGATGAAGTTTCGAAAAATTACTTTGACTTTGTAGAAAAGTGTTTCAATTGAGTGCGAGACTTATCGTGTTTCTTCCATTAATTATCTATATATTTTATATAAGTGAAAATGATTGAATTTATATATATATATAATAAAAGTCTAAGTCATATGACTGTCATCAACAGTTGCGGGCTGACCGCTTCGCTTTTTATATGCCAGGCGGC
Source organism: Maratus speciosus (assembly GCA_963932465.1). NCBI lineage: Eukaryota > Metazoa > Arthropoda > Arachnida > Araneae > Salticidae > Maratus > Maratus speciosus. The sequence goes on from OZ010792.1 coordinate 95,039,059, forward strand.
CATTTTGGCACTTTAATGTTAGCCGGGCGAAGGTGAAAATCGCCAAATGTGTTCCATCGCCATCATTTCAATTATATTGTAATAGTTCAAGTCATGTGACTGTCATAAACAATTACGTGATGAACTCTTCGCTTTTGGCATGCAAGGGGCCATTTTTACTCAAAATTATATTATCGAATAAAACTACCCAAGAGTTGCCATGATCGCAAAGAATTTTTGGTACTTTTATGTTAGTCGGACGCAAATTTCGCCAATTTTTAACTCGCCAATTAGCACTTTTTAATTTTTGCGTGCTAAATTAAAACAATGCTTTGATGTTGAAATTAAATGTCATGGTTTATGGTATTATTAATTATTTTTTTCTTTTTCTTTTCTTCTTTTTTTTTTTTAATAAAGAAATAAGTGAAATTCATAGATTTTAAATATTTCCGTTTTAAATTAAATTTCTGTATTTTAAATAAAAGGATTGAAAGGATTATATTTTAAATTAAATCAATCAAATACGAAAAAATGCGCCCAGAACAATGTTTGGCGATTTATCACCTGTGCCCGGCTAGCATAAAAATACAGAGTTCCTGATTTCTATATCAGAATCTTCTGATTTGGCGAAGAATTAAGCAAGTAAATCAAATTATGAATAAAAGTAACATTATACAATGTTTAGCATACATTTATGGGAGACCAAACTGGTCGCCAAAGGCGGCTAGTATACATATAAAACCATTATTAACTAACACAAATGATCATTTACAATTGTTATATATATATATCCAGGGTGGCGCCATATCTGGGGAAATTACGGTCGAAATAAAGTAAACATACCAGTATTTTCTTATGAAAAAAATTGGTTCATTAAATCGTGCAATAACATTAAGTCTAATTTTTTCTGTAAGAAAATACAGGCATTTACCCCAGTTTTTGAATGTGTTTATTCCTGATGTGTAGCCACAATTATATATATATATACAGGGTTGTTCAAAAGGTTATGTCCGAACGGCACGTGCGGTTGTGCCAGGTCATGAAGAGCAAAAATTACATAGGAAATGGGGGTCGGAAACGTAATCATGATTGTGCAATTGCATCGTGACCGTGACGCAAAACAACAACAAAAAAAAAAGATACAAACGGTATAAAAATACTTTTTTCTTTAAAGAAAAACTTAATCGAAGTACAAAACACAAATGAAAAATGGTCGGGGACGCATGCAGCGCCTGATTACCAACGGGACACTTTCCCACCAGTAAAAAGAAACAGAAAATTTTGCCTCATTCATGGTAGAAATTGTACAAGAATACGGCGTTTAGATAAGACGAACATTTCTTTTAAATTTTGTTGGTGTAAGTGTGCCCCGTCGGTAATCAGGCCCTGGACGCATGGAATCGCGAAAACGTTCCAATCGGCTCTGTACCGTTGCTACCGCGATCCCCGGACCTAAAACCCCCTGGGTTTCTATCTCTGCTGATATCATAAGTCTCTGATGTACAAGACAGCAATTTCATGGGCCATGGACCTCATGGCACGGATCGCTCAATCGGCGGAACGTATCCAGGAGACTCCTGACCAATTGGAACGTGTTCCCAATTCCATGCGGCGCCGATGTGAAGCATGCACCAGGGCAAATGGGGCACATTTTAAGCACTTGTTATGAGTTGTAACATTTTCTATTTGTATTTTGTACTTCGATTACGTTTTTTGTAACATAAAGGCCGTTTTACACCGTTTGTTATCATTTCTTTGTGTCAAGATCATGATGCAATTGCACCGACACAATCTCGTTTCCGACCCACAGTTCCTATGTAGTTCTTGCTTTTCATGAACTGACACATCCACATGTGCCGTTTGGACAAGACCTTTTGAACCACCCTGTATGTATTAAAGAACATTAAATTAATAGAAATATGCACATCTAATTAATTATCCGAACCTTTATCGAGAATGTAACAGAATATGCCAATGCACATATGCAATTGAATGTAATAATTATGGTTGTCAGTGATACGTTTAAAACTATCTCCATTCAATTTTTTAAAATGTTAACATTTTACAGTATACATTGATTAATCTATATGTACGTATATAAAAAGTGCTGAACGAAATAACTTTGACTGATAAACAGATGTTCGTGATAGTGTTAATTTGCGTGCTTCATTACTTGCAAAACTTTTATTAGAAGTTTCAAATACTAAGATTTGGCAGATACTTTACAGCGGAGGGGGGCAACATACAGATGTCTTAAAGAGTTTCCAAATCTTTCCAAATTTTATCGTTTAAAACTTCAAAGAGAATCATGTTAGGAAGTATTTTAGTGGATTTTCTCTTAATTCACTTCAAAGTGGAAAGAGATGTTTAAGAAAGAACCTAAAAGTGACTTAAGTTTGAATGAATCAGAAGTTTTTTGAAAATTTCTGGAAAAAGTTCAACTAATCCGTTACATTTTAAATTGTTATCTACTCTTAAACGTCTGGTTTCTCAAAGACGAATAAGGATTATTCTGTTTAAAACGCCAATTTTTCGGTGCGTGGTAGTTAAATTCTCGCAGATGATATTTACAGATGTTTTAGATATTTTACATAATATAGATAGTTAAAAATTTATGTTTGATAAAGACTGATGATTGCTGAAATTTTTAATTTGAATTTTTAATGAATGAAATTAGTGAATCGAATTTAATGAATCCAATATCTATATTTTTAACTAGCAGATCTACCCGGCTACGCTCGTGTCAATAATAAGGGTCCTCCTGGGTAAAATACATTAAAATGAAATAATACGGCAATGATGATAACTGAGATTGGTGCATTACCGTTCACGAATCGTTAAAAAGACCAATAAGAAATATAAGTAAAATAGTCTTAATTGCGTCTACTATTAACTATGCCATAATAATGTATATTCCAAACAAATGTCAAAAAATATATTAAAGTACAATTATTTGCTTAAAAAGCGTCATTTCAATAAAAAAAAACATTAAAAATATTAAAAATTTACATGTTTCGACTCTTTCATTGAGTCATCTTCAGAATATACAAAAAAAAAAAAAAAAAAAAAAAAAAAAAAAAAAACTACAAACACAATACCAATTGTGACATGATACGGATGATGGCAACGACCTAACCCATAAATTTTGCCTTTAATGAATTTTTTTGAACATATGGATATCATACAATTTCGTTTTTCACACTGTCGTATAGAAAAAAGTTTTGTCAAATGAAATTTATTTGAAAATTGTATCTCAAATTTTTCATGTGAATGGATTTTAAAGTAATTTTCAATCATGGATATTTTTTAATTTGCATGCAGCCCAGGGAGGAGATTTCCGGAATTGCACACCAGTATTTTGCCAGAGAAAATGATGTTTCATTTAATCGGAATACTCTTGCAATTTAATAGAACAACATTTTCTCTAAGAATATACCGGTGTGCAAAAACGCGGAAATCTCATCCCTACATGCAGCCCAATTACGAAAGATATACCTGCTTTCTCTTAATGCAATATTATAAAGTAAAGGTATTGCTATGAGTAACTCTAGCATCATATTGTTGGTGGCAGCAACCCAACCCAACCATAAATTTAACTTTTAGTGCAATTTGACCTTTAAATATCGCACATTTGGTTATTCCAACGTCTAATAGAATACAAAAAGTACTTTCAGTAATATTTGTTTGAGAAGCTTATCTCAATTTACAGATAGTTTATCCATTTTAAATTAGTTTTCAATCAAGGAGATATTTTTAAATATACCTGCAACCCAATTAAGAAAGATATATCCGTTTGCTATTAATGCAATATTATGAAGGAAAGACATTTCTATGAGTAACGCCTAGCATCATATTGTTCGTGGCAACAACCTAACTGTACCATAAATTACGCTTTTACTGCAATTTGATTTCTAAACATCATGCATCCCATTATTTCAACGTCTAACAGAAAGCAAAAAACACTTTCCGTAATTTGTTTGAAAAGTTTATGTCAATTTAGAGATTTTTTATGTTTTTAAAAGTAATTTTCGACCTTGAAGTTTTAAAAATATGCCTGCAACCCAGTTACAAAAGACTAACTTAATTGCTCAAAAACATTGTAAATAATTCAATATTTGTTTGTTTTCGTGTACCTTTACATAACTAAATTGGCAAATTTCAGTATTTGTTTGTTTTCGTGTGGGAATCTCATTCCTGCTGCTTATAACATGGGTTCTTCTGAAATAATTTTAATTGAATTTGCACTATTAGTTTTTCAGATAAGGTTTTGGTGCGTAACACTGTTATACGCTGATTAGTCATAGAATTATAGGGGAAAAATCCATAATCATGTGGAACCCGATTATGAAAGATTAGCCTTTTCAAAAATTCTGAATGGATTTCATTGGAACTTGTATTGTTTGTTAGATAATTTTGCACGGATGTTTTTAAAATATTGCATATATCTTTACGTCGCTTTGTTATAAAATTATAGAAGAAAGTTCAATAATCAGATGAGTCCGATTATAAAAGAATAGCCTTTTTAAAAAGTTCTACGGGAGAGATTTTGATGAAATTTGCCCTATTAAATTGCACCCAACTTTCTGGAATAGTTTTAGTACATAACATTTTGTTGTACATGCTTTGTTATAGAATTAACTGAAATGTTCTGTAATCAGGCGAAACCAATTCTGAATAATTAGCCTTTTAAAAAAGTTAGATAATTTTTGAGGAATAGTTTTAGTATATTGCATATCCGGCTATCATTCTTAGACCAAATCCTACTGTACATGATCAACTAACAATTAGGCCCAAAACAGCCGAAATTTTGTCTTACACATTAGAAAATATAATAGCGCAGTGATGATCGTATCGTTTTCAGCTATACGGAAGGACATTTGAGATAAAGATACATATTGCTTTAAAATGGAAGATCAAATTCGCCCATATATTTCCTTTAATTGAAGATTTGTTCGTGGAATTTGTCCGCAGCGGGTGAAATGTGCTACTCAGATAAATAAGTGATCGCTAAAACGAAACTGATCGCTAAAACAAAGAAAATAGGAAGTAGGAAATTAATTGTAGCAGCCGGTTTTTCTGAACCAGTTTGAAATTATATTGACGAAATTGACGTCATATCTAGCAAACGATTTTTTTTTAATTATCTTTTTCCTTAATTGATTTCTTGATATTGAAACCACTTCATTAAAATAGATTTTTTAATTTCAGAAACACTCAACTAAGGTACTAAGTCATTTTAAAACATGCTTAGTTAAAGTTTTCACATAAATATATGAAAAATGTGCATTTTCTTCTTTGAATGACGTCAATTTCAAAAACAGTAAAAATATAGTGATACCATCCGAATTTTTATTGGCTTATAAAACAAAGTACTCGAGTTATCAATTTTTTTTTAAATTATTGAGCAGATTTGTAGATGTGTGGCAACAGGAAAGAAACGATTGAATTACAAAATTCAAATAGAGCTATTTCTGTAATGTTAAATTATGGAAAGTGGTAGAAAAAAGGGATAATTAGTGGTCTAGTGGTTTTTTAAAGTAGACAGCGTTCTTTTCCATGTTCTAAAACGTATGTACATGAAGTTTCGTGCAAATCGGTCAAAAACTGAAGATTTGTATAAAGGACATACATACAGAGAACGGCTTATATATATATATATATAGGATAACAAGTTTCTAAAAATAATGATTTTCTTTATTATTATTATTATTATTATTATTATTATTACTATCATTATTATTATTATTATTATTATTATTATTATTATGAAGCAACAGAGTTGCTTATTGCCTACGATCAGAAGTCGGAAATACCGCGCTAAATATAGCGGAACTACTGACGTCGCTACATTTTGCAGTAATCTGTATTGTAGTGCGCTACATATTGAACAATGTAGTGTAGCGAGTAGCGAGATGCAAAAAATGAATAGTTCAATAATTCTTAATCAGTATTTCTTGGATACATGTCACAACTATTTTCCTCTATAAGTATAATAGTTATTTAGTGAACATATGTTTAGCTGAAATATTTTTTCTTCTTTAAAAATTCTTTTATGTGTAAATTAAATTTTCTTATGAAAATTTGTATTTCGAAGACTATCTTTTGCATTATTATCACGGCATTTCTTGTGCTCTTCAGTCCAACACTATTTTGTTCAATAATTTTCAAAATGTTGTAGTATACGTCATCTGCTAAAAAATATTCAGAAGTAGGAAACATAAAATTTTTATTACATTTTACCAAGTGCACTGTAAAAGAACACAACTGAGTCTGGAAATCTTACGAAATTTAATTCTGTTTCCGAAAATATAATATAACCTGTTGGAAATCTGGACAAAGTCTTGTCCCCCAAAATTTGTCGTCTGGTTTGTTCGGAAGTTATATCGTTCCGAACCAGTTTTTATTTTTCCATTTCGGTCGTAAAGGCACTCTCTTTTAACTGTAACTGTATGCATATTTTTATTCCAGTTTTGATGTACTCAGTAAGTATATTTAGTGTGAAACAACTCCATGGAGTATGAAGTGTAGTGATGGAGGTAATGGAATGGAGAGACGATTGAGTTGGAGTTTAAATTTACTCCTTGCTATAGCATGTCAATATGATTCCCAGCGAAAGCTGGAGGTGCATGTATATATCTTTATTATTTAAGTTTTTAAAATTCAAGTTGAATTTAATAAATGAACTGTTATTTTGAAATGAACTGTTTCGTCGACTGTGATTTATACTTCAACGCCACACCAAATGACCTTAAAACCTGCGTATTTATAACTCTGCTTTAATTATAACATGGTTATGGGCCATGTCATGCTATTTAAAGGTCAAATAGATAAAATATGGTGTGATTTAGATGAAACATATACTGCATAATGGCACAATTACCAGAGTTAACTTATTCCTTCCCGAAACTATCGGATTATAACTATCCTTCCTGGAAGCTCGACGTCAAATGTGTATTAATTGACCGAAATTGCTGGGATTTTATTACAAAGCCAGATATCGCATGTAAATCGGATGCCTCTGATCGTGAGAAAAGCGATTTTAAATGGCGTAAACGAAGAGCTTATACAACAATTTACCAATCCATCGAACGGAAATTCCAGATACTAATTGCTCAAACAGAAAGCGGCAAAGATGCCTGGGATATTTTAAAGTTAAACTTCGAACCAACTTCACGAGCACGCTTAGCGGGATTAGTCGATGAATTTTTCGAGATGAAGTTAAACTCGCAAGAAGAAACTATAGGTTTATTTTGTAAAAAAATTGAAGAAAAGAAAGTTCAAATTAAAGATGCTGGATTTGAGATGCCAGAACTGTTAGTATGTTTTCAACTAATCCGTCGATTACCTGAGGAATATGATAATCTAGTTCAAGTGTTATATAGATTAGAAGATAAAGAATTTAAATTAGAAAATGTATCTAAGCAGTTAATAACTGAATATGGCAGAATTTGTTTAAAACGAAAAGATGAAAGTAAAGAGGTTATCGCTGTAGGTGATGCTTATGCAACTAAGTTTAAAAACCCTACCGTTAAACCAACCATTCCAGCGGAGAATTTTGGAAGCAGTAAAAAGCCATGGGTTTCACGTAGTGGAAGCGACCTGGACACCACTAGACGATCGTATACTTCACCAGCTAATCGTATGGGGCCGAGTTTAATATGCAGTTACTGCAAGAAACCTGGTCACACAGATACAAGGTGTTTCAAAAAGAACTCTAGAGGGAAAAAGCAAGTTTTCTACAGTGAACCTACAAAGCAATCCGAATTCGCCCTAATATCTTCAAATGGTAGAAAGTTCGTGGAATTTCTTCTGGACTCAGCGGCTACTTTTCATTTTACGAATGACAGGAGTCTATTTGTAACATATAGAAACCTCCCCCCTCAACAAGTGCTGATAGGAGACAAGGACTGTTCGTCGGAAATACTGGGTATTGGTGATATTGATTTTACCATTCTAGATGTAACAGGTAATGTAGAAATAACTTTAAAAAATGTGTTATATGCTCCTAACATGAGGAGAAATTTAATTGGTGGGTCTAATATAGACATTGCAGGAAACCAAATTAAATGGGGAAATAATAAAATGATAGTGTATGATAAATTTAATAGATATTGTTTTACTGTACCTCGAGTTGATAAATTGTATATTGTTAAAGGTTATGCTTCAAAATGTGAAAATTTTGCTTATTCTACTAGTTTAAATTCAGAGATTGTACACCGTAGATTTTGTCATACAAACTTACCTTTACTTGAAAAAATGAGTAAAAATAATTGTGTTAAAGGTATTGAAAATATTAACTGTAAAAACAAAAATAAGATGTGTGAAACTTGTGTAACTGCAAAATCTAACAGAAAATCGTTTAAAAGAAATTATTTGTATAAACGCATTTCTAATCAAATCCTTGATAGGGTGTATATGGATTTGTGGGGTCCTAGCCCTGTTAACTCGTTAGGAGGGGGGAAATACTTTTTGTCAGTAATTGACGATTATTCTAGAAGGACTGAGGTTTATATAATTAAGGATAAAACGGAAGTGATTGAATGCTTTAAAAAGTTTTTAGTTAAAGCTGAGAGACAAACTGGTAAAAAGTTAAAATGTGTACGAACTGATAATGGGCTGGAATTTACCCATAAATTATTTGAGAAATTGTTAACCGATTTAGGTATAAGAATCGAAAGATCCTCCATTTATACTCCAGAGCAGGTGGGTGTTGCTGAAAATTTTAATAAAGTAGCAATGAATGCAGTTAGAGCAATGTTACACGATAGCGGGTTAAAACCGTCATTCTGGGGGGAAGCTCTTTTGGCGTTCGTTCATACAAAAAATAGGACTGAACACAGTTTAACCCAAGGTCTTACACCGCAAGAATTATGGACGGGATTCAAACCTTCGGTAAGACATTTAAGAATTTTTGGTTCTTTAGCATTTGTTCATGTTCCTAAAGTTAAGCGAAATAAACTTCAACCGAAAGCTTTACTAGGTATCTTAGTTGGTTATGCCATGAAAACTAAAGGATATAGAATTTACATTCCAAAAGAAAGGCGAATTGTAGAGACTATTCATGTGCGTATAGATGAATCCAAAAAGGGTGTAGAAACATTATTTGGGGGAGAAAACAAATATAAGGATTTGATATTGAATTTTAATGAATCTCAAATTAAAACAAACGGTTTAAGTAATGCAACTTTAGATCTTAATCATGAACTACCAGGAGATAGCTTAAACGAAAATGAAGAGAAAAAGGGGGGTAAGGTAACTGTAAGTTCTATAAATATTTCAGAATGGAAAAGGATTGAAAGACCGAGAACGAAATGTAAGAGAATTGACGTATATTATTATACCCCAATAACAAATACGAGACTGAGATCTTTAAATGATGTTAAAAAATATTGTAAGGAAAATAAAATCCAGTTTGAGCCAGATAAGTTTGACTTTAAACCTAAAACTACTCATCCTAATACTGAAACTTTAAGTGAACCCTCAACTAGTGATTCGGACGATCCATATTTAACTGAATTATTTCAACATGAATTTTACAATACCGAAATCCCTAAATCATTTGAGGATGCACAAATAAATCCAGAAAGGGGGAAATGGAATGCCGCGATGAGGGAAGAACTTGAGATGATGAGTAAGAGAAAAGTTTGGCGGTTGGTTGATCCACCGAAAAATTCCACAATAGTAGGAAGTAAATGGGTTTATAATATAAAAAACACGGAAAAAAATGGTAAAAAGTACAAGGCACGTCTCGTAGCTCAAGGTTTTAAACAGAAACCAGGTATTGATTTTAATGATATATTTTCACCTGTTGTAAATTTTTCAATTATAAAACTAATGTTTATTTTATTAGTTTCTATGTTAAATTGGTATCATATTCAATTGGATGTAAAATCAGCATATTTATATGGTTCTTTAAAAGAAACTGTGTTTATGAAACAACCTCCGGGATTTGAAATGAAGGGTGCTGAGAATAAAGTTTGTTTGTTAAATAAATCAATTTATGGATTAAGGCAAAGTGGCCGTGAATGGAATTCTGAATTAGATAATATATTACATAATCTTGGATTTTGTAAATTAAAATGGTGTAACTGTGTGTATAAACTGAATAGTAACGCAATTTTAGTTGTCTATGTAGATGATTTAGTTTTGTTTGCTAAAGATGAAAATGTATTGCAATCTGTAACTAATATGTTAAAAAATAGCTTGGAAATTACTGAAATAGGATTAACAAAGTATTTGCTAGGTGTTAACTTTGAACAGATTAAAGATTCATTATTCGTTCATCAAAGAACTTATATTGAAAGATTAGAATTAAAATATAAAGATTTACCTAAAAGTTATGTTAAATTACCTTTTAAAATTGGCTCTGTTTTACCAGATAAAGTTAACGAAAATGAAATTATCGAAAATGAATTAATGAGGAAATTTCCATACCGATCTCTAATCGGGTGTCTATCATTTTTGTCAAATAGATCAAGACCCGATATTAGTTTTTCTGTAAATGTAATGTCACAGTTTTGTAATGGGTATACATATAAACACTGGTTAATAGTAGTAGATATTATGAATTATGTTTTTGCTACTAAAAGTTTTAAAATAAATCTGTCTAATGTAAAATCACTAAGTTTGTGTGCATATTCTGATGCTAATTGGGGATGTCAACTTACTAAAAGACATTCAAGTAGTGGTTATATAATTTACTTCAGTAACGTTCCGTTTGCTTGGAAATCATCGAAGCAAAAATGTATTGCACTAAGTTCTATGGAATCTGAGTTTATCTCATTAACTGAAAGTGTAAAGGAACTAACTTGGTATTCAAGAGTTTTAAATGAACTTAATTTATACGATAGGATAAAACCAATTCAGTACTGTGATAATGAATCTGCCATTTATTTTTCTAAAAATAGCCAAGAGAATTTTAAAACGAAACACATTGACATAAGATGTCAATTTATTCGTCAGTTAATTAATGAAAATGTTTTTGAGTTAAAACATGTAAGTTCTAAAGATAATAAGGCAGACTTTCTGACAAAACCTCTTCTGTATGTAAAGTTTCAAAGAGCTATTTGTAATATTTTTGATTTTGACTATAAAAAGAAAGAGGAGGTATTTACGACCGATGGGGCCGCATGTTGGAAATCTGGACAAAGTCTTGTCCCCCAAAATTTGTCGTCTGGTTTGTTCGGAAGTTATATCGTTCCGAACCAGTTTTTATTTTTCCATTTCGGTCGTAAAGGCACTCTCTTTTAACTGTAACTGTATGCATATTTTTATTCCAGTTTTGATGTACTCAGTAAGTATATTTAGTGTGAAACAACTCCATGGAGTATGAAGTGTAGTGATGGAGGTAATGGAATGGAGAGACGATTGAGTTGGAGTTTAAATTTACTCCTTGCTATAGCATGTCAATATGATTCCCAGCGAAAGCTGGAGGTGCATGTATATATCTTTATTATTTAAGTTTTTAAAATTCAAGTTGAATTTAATAAATGAACTGTTATTTTGAAATGAACTGTTTCGTCGACTGTGATTTATACTTCAACGCCACACCAAATGACCTTAAAACCTGCGTATTTATAACTCTGCTTTAATTATAACATAACCCCATCCAAGTTAACCACAAATTCCAAAAGCATTTCTTTATCCTCCCAAAACTGACAAACCAATAGATTTTCCCGATTTAAAACCGCATTTCATAAATAAGTTTTCTTCTGCTGCCTGTAAACTTCTAAAATGTTTCCGAGTAGATTTTACAGTGGATTAGTTATTTTCTGTAATCTAAATACCAGTTTTTTGTATGCTGTCAATTTACAAAGTAAACATTTTCAGCTATGTAACAGAATTTTTTTATGAATGAGTAATATAAAAAAATGTTAATATTACTGTTAGTATTAATGCTAATACTGTTTATTTAGCATATTTGTTTAACATGAAAATGTTTACTTGAGAAATCATTACATGCGAAAAAATGATATTTCTTGTTCAAAAAGCTGATTAGTAAGGTACTTGTACCCAATATGGACAGTGTTCTCAATATGGACACCCCTAATATCTTTAAAAGTAACAATTTTGATCGAGAGATGGCGCTACATGTCCGTGAAGAAAAGCAGTTGAAAAGATAATGAAGCCTGGAAAGTGCGCCGTTCGCCATTTGGAAGGAAACTTGTTGTTTCGTGGTGTGCTGATCGTAATTAGAGGTAAGTTTAAATTCTTATTAGGTATAGTAAAATTACTTTAAATATTGAAAAGTGGAGTGTTTTAGAATGCTGATAAAATATATTTTTGATTGCTATTGCATATATTGCTTAAAAATGTTTTCTTGGCTTATTTATTACAAGATTTAGTAAAACTATGCCCGATTCCCAATATGGACACCTTATGTTCACATTGCAAATACAGCAAGTGAATCTTCAGATTCACTTGCTCTATCCTCCAATCCTCCAAGAAACCTTCTCCAAGAAAAAAATCCTCCAAAAAGCCCTTGCAGAAAAATCAAAAGAAGCCTCCCCTCAGTAGGGTATCTGTAAACAAAATCTCAGATAGCAGTGGTATGACTTCCTCAACAAAGGGGAGCTGGTACTGCTTCTTTTGCAGTATTGATGCTTTTGCAGACATGCGGCTATGCATCATATGCGGCTATGCATCACATGCGGCTATGCATCACATGCGGCATATATGTTCATGAGGACTGTGTGGGACTTAACGCCAGAGATTTAGAAGTTTTTATTTGTCCATCCTGTGAGGACTGAGTAATAACAAATGTAAATTCTACAGACAGATGCAATAAAGCTAAGCAAAACCAACTATATTATTGCCGAAACGTCAGTGAAGGCTTACTGTGGAGACACGACAAGTTTTGGTTTCTGTTAGTCTGTCTGTCTGTCTGTTCCGCGATAACTGCCGTAAAAAGCATCCGATTATCTTAAAATTAAGGATGCATGTTGGTGATATCCCCGGATTTAGCTGTATAGTTTTTGATTAAATTTGGTTCATTCGTTCGGAATATATAGAACATTTTATTTTGCGACTTAATGCTTTTCTATAGCAATTCAGACGATTTTTCCATTTTTATTTGTTGAAAAGAAATGGCTCATATGATTGAAGGATTTAAATGCTAAATTAAGGATGATGAAATTCCCTAATTAGAACCATACATTATTCATATTAGTTTGAAATTTTGTGTATACATTTGTCAGAGTTTTTAAATTCGGTGTATAATTTTTATGGAGGGATTTTACATATGTGTTTCAATAATATAAAATATTTTTTTTAATATAAATTTTCTTTTTAAGCACATATTTAATTGTTTTTATTATCTTTTAACTGTTACCTAGCAGCGAACTACACCTAAAAATATCGTAAATGTGAAAGTATGTGTAATTGTTTGAAGTTAAATCAAAGCCAAAAGGGACGAATTAATGCCTTTGTGTCTTTACATATAGATGGAATTTACCACAGAACTAAAGAAAGACTATGTTCTATTTATTTTGTTCAAATATTTTTCTTTTAAATTAAAAAGTTCATTATTTTCATAAGGAATAGATCGACATTTTGCTATGAAATTTAACAATCATTTTTTTTTTTTTGGCCATTGCCACGAAAACTCAATCCCGGAATAAAAATTTATCCTAAACAGTTACATTTGATTTGAAAGATTTTTATGTGCGAGAGGAAAATGAAATAAAAAATAGACATGAATACGCCTTCATATTAGAAATAAAGTGAAAATACGAAAAGAAGGTGAATTTGATCTCATATATCAAAAATAAAACCAATACGCTTTGAGGTTGAAATAAAAGGGGCTTGTGTTATGATATTAATTCTTATTATTAAAAAAAAAATGTTACTAATATCTCATGGTTTATCGTCTGCACACAGCTAACAAAAATGTTAATTCTTAATCGAAAATTCCAATGAGATAAAAAAAAACTTTTGAAAAGCAAATATATAGTAAATATTAAAATTATGCACCGCAAAATTATCGCTGTCGAAAATGACGTCATTGTATCTTGAAATAAATAATTTCATCCTTAAAAACCAAGCATTAACTAGATTGCCTGAAAAAATGTTTTTTGACGGGTGTTACTTTTTAATGCCGTCTCATTTCAGAAAATATGAATGAAAATTATTTTACTTTTAAAGGAAATTACATTTTCATTCATAAAACCTAAACGTTTAATATAATTGCGTCAATGTAAATCATTTTCTGTGTTACCAGTATTGAAAAATAAGGCTCGGAAGTGTAAAAAGAAATCTAAGATTTGCGCTAACCATTAGGGCAAATCTTAGATTTCTAGAAAAGTTACGTATGTAAATTAATAAGACAACGGGGGGTTCAGGGGGGTGGAGCCCCCCTGAAGAAATCTACTTTATTATTTAAAAAATATACCAGAATTAACAGCTCATGAAAATTTCGAAATATCCTTCCATAACGTTTTTAATTTAATGCTTCTAATGTCTGAAAACTTCGTATTTTTTATTCTTATAAATAATTACATAATTTGAAAACTTTAAATTGCGGTTTGCAGGAAACTGAATATTACCAAAGTGTGTCTAAAAACAATGACTTGCAGAGCTGACGTTGAGGCTCCTGATCTGCAGATTTACTAGTTTAATTATATTTTGTAGTAACTGAGGTGCTTTGCATGAGTCTTCGAAGAGCCAGAACCGAAAATGACCCCCCCCCCCGCGCAATACTTTAAGGTATATCTCTTTTATCTCCTCTCCTCTAAAATCCCTTCGAAGAGTGGCTCTTCCATATACTCTGTGTAGTAGGGTAATAATGAGCTGCCTGTCCCTAATATGGTCATGCATGTCCATAATAGGGGCAGGTGGTTCCTTATATGGACACTTGTAAACATTTTTTGTTTTTATCTTAAAAATTAAACCAGAATAATTACAAGGTCGCTAATTTTAATAATGATAGTCAACAGTCCTGGTATAGTGATCATATATTTTTGAGTCCTATGACCTGGACACGGGGGTGAAGAAAAATCAATTTTCCTTAGGGTGTCCATATTGGGTACAGGTACCTTATATTGTAAAAACTATTCGGAAACGTTTTCGAAAACTAGATGTGACAAAATAAACTTTTGTTTAAGAAATACTTCTTTAATTTCTTTTCCTTAATGTTACTTTAAAAATTTACTTTTCAGTACAGTGGTTCTCAATGTTATTATCAAGCAGGCGGTGTTTTTTTAATCCCGAACTCAAAGAAAGAATATTGTTCATAGCGTCGTTATAAAAATCCGAGAGGCAGCGACATTTTAAATCTAACCATTTTATACAGGCTGGTGTTCGAACGTGTAATTTTACTTGCTGATGAATCCTCAAAACAGCTGTCAGCTATGGCGACAGCGGTGGATGAAGCCACAGTAACCGAAAAATGCCCCATTCAAACGGAAAAGCATGTCAAACCGATTACAAAAGATAGTCGCCATTCGTAATTATATCATTCAATCCTCCGTAACCTGGTAATATTTGTAAAACAGATCATATTACCAGGTTTCTAGAGCCTGCGAAGTCTGGACCAGAGTTGGCAAGCGTAACTCGCAGGACGCGACCCCCTTTAGTAAGTTAGGTAAATAAGTTCTGTTGATTAGTGCCAAGTTAGCGTAGACAATATTGCACGTACTACTATATTTGGATACAACCCCTCATCTTTTTGCTTCTTTTTTCGAACAACGGATTTCGAGACTATTCTATCGACGATAATTTTCAGAATTTTAAAGCTATGATTTTGAGACTTTCACAAAAGTTGCTCCATATACTTAGCTAATACATTATGCACATTATATTTTGATTGCATTCAAGCATGCGAAGTGAAACATTTTTTAGTAAACCTGCTCATTTTTCATCCAATTTTTATTATTTTTTAATTTTGATTGCAGAGTGTTATGTATAATATTGTTTGTCATATTTTCTGAAAATAACTTTTTTTTATATTAAGAACTCTGCAAATTATAAGCAAAAAACTTGGCGAAATTTGGAGCTGTTTTTATAAAAACCTTAATTTCTCTACGAGTATACATGCTATCCTCATAAAAATGAACACAGTATATTACAACAAAACATTTATTAATAATCTCGTGTTTGAACGCTTTTGCTGCATTAGTTTTACAGGGTTATCCAAAAGATATTCGTTTTTTCAATTAGTTGACGATCCCCTATGAATAGGGGATCGTTCATTTTTCCTGAAACTGCATGCATTTTTCCTGAAACCCCATGGGGTTTCAGGAAAAAATCTTCGCTGCAATATATGACCTATACTGTACTGTTTACACACCTGCAGTTTCAGTTTAATTCCTCATGTATTTTTCTAGATATTTAACAAAACGTCTAAAATCGCAAGTGACCGATCACCTTTGGCCGTATAGTGTATTATATGTCGATAAACAGCATTAAATTTTGTGATATTTTCGGAATCATCTGCTTTTTTGATTCGTTCATAATGATATAACTATTCAGCACCTATACTCATCGTTCGCTCTGTCTGCCCGCCCGCATATAACAGAATAAAAACTACCCAACTGAATGGTCTGAAATTTTAAATATAAGATTGTTGCAAAATTTTGTCGAGTCATTTTAAATTTTATGAAAATCGGATGTGTAGTTTAATTAAGGGACAGTCAAAATTTTTCCATTGCATTGCCAATGGGAAAAAAATATTTCAAGTGCATTTTAAGAAAGTTACGATCTTTCGAACAGAATGAAATCGATATGCACTTAAGAAGTGCAATAAAATATACATTCAGTACAATATGCGTTGTAAAAAATATTTGTAAAACTAGTTATAGTATGAACGCACCTCGTTTTCCACATTAGACGTGCAATTTCCAACTTGTTGTTTTTAATTATCTTCGTCGCAGAAAAGAACTGCAATGAATGGACAAAACTTTTCTGCTATTTGTTTTTTACAATATTTGGAAATTCCCACCTGAGAAAAAAATAAAAAATAATAATTAATAATCTTAAAAAACTTCACAGCCCATCAGCGTGCTGTAAATTTTTATTTTAATTTGTCAGTGATACGGTTGGAAATCACTGACCTAAGATAAACAGATTGACGGATGTTTACGCTATAGATATATTAATTTCATGCACCCTTGAAGTTTATATTTCAATTGAATTTTTATCTAGTTTTCATTGTCTTTATTTCTATTTTTTTTAATCAATAAACAAAATCTAATGTAAACATATTTTTTGTGGTACATTAACGTTTGCCCTTAATTTTGAAGTATTCTGACACTGAACTAGAAAAGGATATGAATTTTAAGTAGCCCCTGATCTAGATTTTTAGAAAAGCGGAATTTATTTCATAACTAGTTGGATGTGCCAATCCCAAAACTTTCTTCTATCTTATACATCTTAATATTTCAAAAACTAGTTACACATGTTAATACTTCAATATTATTAGTTCATTACTATACCAACTTTGATTTCCATCTTAAATTTCTGCTTCAGTCAATTAAATGAACTAAAAACGAGTTAATCTATATCATGATATTTGTTAAAATTAATAGTTTTTCCTTATTCTGTTGTTATCAGATGTTTGTGAATAGCCGGCTTAGCAGGAAGTGAGTTCCCGCCTTTGCACGAGCCGCCGATGGACAATAGAACTACAAAAAATCAAGAAAAGTATACAAAAATCGCCATCACAGAGCCCCATTACCGCGCGATATTTCCAAATTCAAGGAGGACCTGTTGGCCAAAGCCAAAAACATGCACATAAAATTTGGTTCAATTGTATGCATATTTTATACAATTTTCGATTGTACAATAAAGAAAATGGTACAGACATCGGAATTATAGCGCACCCTTCCAGCGGAATTTTTCCAAATTCAGGGAGGACCTTCATGCCATGAACAAAAAGAAACACAAAAAATTTGGCTCAATTCTCTGCATAACTTTATACACTTTTCGATGGTATAATATTCAAAATGGCACGAAAATTGCTATTACAGCGCCCCCTACCCGCTATTTTTTTCCAAATTAAGGAAGGACCTGCTTGCCATAGCCAAGAACTTAAAATAAAAATTTGGTTCAATTCTATGCATAACTTCATACACTTTTCGATTGTACAATATGCAAAATCGCTATTACAGCGCCCCCTAGTGGCAAATTTTTCCAAATTCAGGGAGGTGCTGCTTGTCATAGCCATAAACTTAAAATAAAAATTTGGTTCAATTCTATGCATAACTTCATACACTTTTGGATGGTACAATATTCAAAATCTCTGTTACAGCGCCCCCTACCGGTGAATGTTTTCCAAATTCAGGGAGGATCTGCCTGCAAAGGCCAAAAACTTAAAATAAAAATTTGGTTCAATTCTATGCATAACTTCATACACTTTTGGATAGTACAATATTCAAAATCGCACAAAAATCGCTGTGACAGCGCCCCCTACCGGCGAATTTTTTCCAAATTCAGGGAAGACCTACCTGCCATAGCCAAAAACTTAAAATAAAAATTTGGTTCAATTCTATGCATAACTTCATACACTTTTTGATGGTACAATATTCAAAATCGCACAAAAATCGCTGTTAAAGCGCCCTCTACCGGCGAATTTTCTCCAAATTCAGGGAGGACCTACCTGTCATATCCAAAAACTGAAAATAAAAATTTGGTTCAATTCTATGCATAATATCATATACTTTTGGATGGTAGAATATTCAAAATCTCACAAAAATCGCTGTTACAGCGCCCCCTACAGGCGAACTTTTTCCAAATTCAGGGAGGACCTACCTCCCATATCCAAAAACTTAAAATAAAAATTTGGTTCAATTCTATGCATAACTTCATATACTTTTGGATGGTACAATATTCAAAATCGCACAAAAATCGCTATATCAGCGCCCCCTACCGGCGAATTTTTTCCAAATTCAGGGAGGATCTGCTTGCCATAGCCAAAAACTTAACATAAAAATTTGGTTCAATTCTATGCATAACTTCATACACTTTTTGATGGTACAATGGCGACAGAGACACGGACAGACGGACACACGGACATTTTCTATAAACATGTTTTTTGGGATCTCTGACCCCTAAAACATGTAAATCCGTCGGAAACCGGAAGTCGAAAAAAATTTCGATTACAATACTTTCTTCTATTGAAGATAGAATAAAGTAAAAATAAGTTTTTGATTCATGTACATAATATATATATTTTAATACTTTACTTCCAATTCCATGTCCTACCATCAAAAGCATGACATTAGGAAGTAAAACATTAAATATTTGTATGCTACGTAGATGCATCGTGAATTTCAATGTTTTTTTTTTTTTTTTTTTTTTTTTTTTTTAAATAACCTCTACACTTTTAGAAATTAAATAGAAAACCAAATAATGAAACGGATATACACATGACCATGTATATAAATCTGAAAAGGAGTGAAAGATTACTTTTACATATTAACCAACGAAACCTGCGGCTTTGCTCGCGTAATAGTTGAAATGTGCGAAGTGATATTAGTATGTCAAATTGTTATTAGAAGAAATTATACATTTAGGAATAATTAAAAAAATACTAATTAAGCCACAGTTTGACTAAACTTCATTACTGCACTTCATTAGGCAGAAATGAGACGAAAGTTAATAAAAAGAACTAAAACTAATCCTAAATAAATGATAATTTCGAAAGTATTTTGAAGCTTTTATGCTCATTTCAGTATTCATTTGAAATTTCGAATATTTTAGAAACCATTCTTAGTACGCATTTACATCTTAAAATTAACCATCATGTCAATTTCCAAGCTTTTTGCCAAACGGTCTACCACCTTTCTTGTGGTTATGGCACTAACATAAAATACCTATGTTGAAACAGAGACTGTCACCAATAATTTGAGAACATTAATTTTGAAATAAGTTTGATAATTCCATAGAAAACGTAATTTAGAAAATTGTTACCGTCATTCAGGGTAACTTTGATCCGTATTTTCTCTATTTTCATATGTCACACTCTCAGTTTAAGAATATTGTTGCAACTAGGGGCATAAAAGTGAAGAAATGATCCTAAATTATTGTATGACTATCAAAAATTAAGGAATAATAATGATAAAAGCTATAAAAAATGAATTTTTAACTTTGTTCAAAGTTACCCAGCCATTTAGGGTAACTTTGCACCATATGATAAATATTATGTAAAATAATTCATTATAAAAAAAGTATTATAGTTAAGACAACTTTGAACACCCAAAAATGTTTTCAGATATGTAAAGACTCCGAATTTACATTACCCAACATCACAAGATTTGTATAATTTATGATATTATAACAAATATCAGGCATAAGAAAAGCGGAAGAAGAGAACCATGAACATTTAGAAGGGGAAAAAATCTGTTTATTGTTCATATAAAACATAAAAATGCAGTGGAAAACAATTTTCAGTGTTTTAACTCAATAATACATCTATAGTTACAACAATACATACTAGTATTAGTATTATTCAAACAAGAATAAAAAATGTTCGATGTATGAAATGTCAAATTTGAGTAGTTCCGCTCCGAATAACGCCTTTAAATGAATTTCATGTATTTTACACATATTTGTGAAAATATTTACATGTTATATCTAATGCTCAGTTTCGGCATTTATATAAAATATACATGCAAATATGGGAAATTTTTGACAGTAGCACCTATAATCAGTAAATTATAAACATCAGTATAACTCAAAGTTATCCTAAAAATGTGGTAAAATGTTAGTGCCTTCTTATTTTACATTTTATTAACTATTAATAAATAAATAATCACAAAATATTATCACATTTACAACATTTAGATATTAATATGTCTGATAAATGAGTATATTGTTACTTACTATGAAAATTTAATTGGATTACAACAACTTCAAAACAGCATTCAAAATTAGCTTGAAAACAGTACTTCACAAAAATAGTTAGATGATGCATTTAATTGCGTATAATGTTGCTAATTTATTTTCTAAAATAAAGAGTAGAAATCTCAGTTTAGAACTTTGCCAACAGAGCACAGTTCTGGAGCTTATTTAGTCTTTTGGAGTGAAAAACATTGAAAATTAGGAGGTGGTTCAAAGTTACCCTGAATGACTGTAAAGGCTTTTTTATAGTGTTTGTTTTTTCCTGCTAACCACAGGCGGTAGTAGCACCGGCATAAAATATAGCCTGTGTGTGATCAGAGACTGTCACCATTGATTCGCAACCATTACTTTTGTAATCAGTTTATTATTTCCTGAGATTGCATAGAAATCGTAATTTGGAAATTTTTTAGAACACTTTTCACTCCTGCCTTTCGCTTCACCCCTTTTAAATTTCGAATTTATTTTCGACAGTTCTTAGAAGGTATTTGTATTTATAAGTAACTACCATGCCATATTTCAAGTTTCTAGCCTTTCAGTATTACAGAATCGCAATTTAGAACGTTTTTTGCTCGTGCAACCCCTAGGTGGTAGTGATACCGACATGAAATAGAGCCTATGTTGGAGCAAGGGCTGTCACCATCAATTTACAACCATTACTTTTGAAATTGGTTTGGTACGTCATGATAGTGCGTAGAAATTGCCATTTAGAACGTTTTTAGCATGTTTATTGCGCATTTTCAGCATTTTTAAATTTCGATTTTTTGTTTTTCAGAAATGGTCATAGAGATAATTTATATCTAATAAGTAACTACCATGCCAAATTTAATGTATTCAGGCCCTTCAGTAACACAAAAATCTCATTTTTAAAACGTAATGTTTTTTAAACGCTTTTCGCACATTTTCACCCCTTCAAAATTTCGTTTTTTTTTTTTTTTTTTTTGGAAATGTTCTTAGAGATCATTTATATCTTATAAGTAACTATCATTCCAAATTTCATGTTTCTAGGCTTTTCAGTAACACAAAAATCGCATTTTTAGAAAGTTTTGCTCCTGCACCCCGTTTGGGGTAGTGGCATTGACAAAAGATATAGCCTATGTTCCGACAGCGACCAATACCGTAATTTTGATACCATTTCTTCCGAAATCGGTTCCGTTGTTCCAGAGATTACCTCCTACAGACAAACAAACAAACAAACTTTACTTCATAAAATATATAATGTGAACATTAAAAAGGACCCCTTTCTTATACTTAAAAGATGACTAAAGTAATGAAAATGATTTTACAAGTTTAAAATATACATTTCATTTAAAACTTCTTAGTACTTTCAAGCCTTCCAAGCACATCATCAGAGAATATCTTAATAACTAAATGTTGTTTATTTATACAAATACGTCGCTTTGTTTTGAAAATGAGAGAGACAATAATTACTAGAGTTGAAAGTAGAAGTAGCAGCAGTAGTTTCTTGGATTGAATTTAATTAGAGGAAATATATATTATTATTATTAATTGCAGTTTCATTTATTTTATGACATCATTCTGTTTCTCATACGTTACTTTCCATGGGTAGAAGAAAATATTTAACTTCCGTATTTTCAATTTTAATACGTCACTTTGGTCAGGTTTTCAGGATTAATTTTCAGGATATTGAACCATAAACTGGGGATATTGTACGATAGGGCGTCGTTACATACTTGATTATTTTTACATAGGACTTCTACGGATTCTCTTATAGTGGAGGCGTAATAATTGGATGTTGGGAATATGATTTTTGCATGATCATAATCTATTGCGATAGTCTGATTGGAACTTAAACGAGATAGAACTGTGGATTGATGATAAAATTTTATATCTGCTTTATGTTCTTTTACACACACTGTTCTACAGCTCTCTCTCGTTTAAGTTTCAATCAGAATATCGCAATAGATTTTGATCATGCAAAAAATCATATTCCGAACATCCAATTATTACGCATCCACTATAAGAGAATTCATAGAAATCCTGTGTAACAGCAATCATGTATGTAACGACACCCTATCGTACAATATCCGCAATAGTCAATATCCTGAAAATAAATCGTGAAAATCTGTGCAAAGTGACGTAATTTTAAAGTACAAAAGTTAAATATTTTCTTCTACCCATGGAAAGTGGCGTATGAAAAACAAAATGATGTCATAAAATAAATGTAACTGCAATTATTAATAATAATATATATTTCCTCTAATTAAATTCAATTGCTACTTCTACTTTCAACTCTAGTAATAATTGGCTCTCTCATTTTCAAAATAAAGTGGCGTATTTGTATAAATAAACAACGTTTAGTTATTAATATATTCTCTGATGATGAGCTTGGAAGGCTTGAAAGTACGAAGAAGTTTAAAATAAAATGTATAAATTAAACTTGTAACATCTTTTTCATTACTTTAGTCGCCTTTTAAGTAAGATTGTGGACTTTTTTAATGTTCACATTAAATATTTTATGTTGAATCAAAGTAAAAAATTGCGTTTCGTGTTATGATTTTATTTAAACTTTACTTCTTTATAATATTAGCATAGATATACAATTTTTTTAAAATTCTTTTTATTCAAAGTTGTACATTTAAAAAATAACATTTTCTGTAAAACGACTCATAAGTAGTTTAACATGAGCTTAATATTTTGCGTGTAGTTTATAATTTTCTCAAAAAATATTTAACAGACGTCATATCGCTACAAATAAAATAACTTACGATAATTAACTTAATAGTTCATTAATTTCTATGATTAAAGATTAAAACACATTCCAACATAGTTGAAAGTGTTTATGAATTAGGTTTGTCTCTCTGTCTGCCTGTCCATGCTCTAACTCGCGTAAATATTGTCAGATTCTCATGAAATTGATACACGTTATTGGAGTTTACTATGGCATGTTCGGTATTGAAAATAAAGTGAGTAGCGTTTACAGTTAATTTACTGGGACATTCAAAATAATTCCGTTACATTATGGCCTATAGGGAAACGCCGTTTGCGGTATATTTCAGTGATATAGAATTGTTTTTAAAATATTGAAATTTATATACCACTAAAATGTACTACAATGCACTTACTATAGAACCTGTTGGGTATATATAATTTATCGTTCATTTACAGGGACACACAAAAGTATTTGGCTACAGTACTGCGCATGAAGAATAATTGTTGGAAGTTCGTTTTCAATTGTGACACGCTTTTTAAAATTTAATTCTTTTTTTTTGCATATTACTTGGTGTGTATAAATTCTATAGATCATATACAAGAATACACAAAAGGTCTCGAGTGCATTTTCCTTTATTGGTGGAATTTGCTGAATAGGACATTTCAACCGTGCTATGCATTTAATTTAACTAACTTTTAGGATACTATGTAGTATACGTACAATCTATAGATCATACACAGGGCTGCCCAAAAATGTGAATATTTTTCCGAATGTTGATGGTAATTGCATGTATTTTCTAAACTGTTTATTTAGATATCTTACATCTTCATAAACTGTAAAGTTTTCTTACAGTATTCTGAATGCGTTGGAAAGTGTTACATAGAATATACTGGACGCATGATTTTTTGCTCTTGTTTTACATTAATTTATGTTTTGAATAACCTAATATATGCTGAAAATTTATAAATTTCCAAACACCTACTGAGGATCATTTTCAAAACGATTTCAGTGAACAATAAACTATTGAAAGAAATGTAAATATTGATGAATAAAAACATTGCGTCAATAACGTATTATTTGAAAGAGAAATAATCTGCTGAAATACACCGTCTTTTATCTTTAAAATTTACTATTTTTTCATCATGCTTATGTAAATGTGCTTCATCTAAACAGAGAAAACGTTTAAGCTGAAATCGCAATTAAATGGAATCCATGTTTTCATCATGTGGTTAAAAAAAAATTCCCTATAATTACGACTGGCGTAAATAATCATCAGTGCTAGTTCTTTTTATTTTAATTAAAGACATTTTGATGCATTTATTCCTGTTTTTAAATAAATTTAAATACATTTACTTTATGTTTTATTTTAATGTTATTCACATTAATAGATATTACCCCCAGTTAAAGTCTATTAGAGAAAACATTTAAACTGAAATCCCAATTAAGTCGATTCCCTGTTTAATTGTGAGTTTAAAAAAGAAAATGAAAAAAAAAATCTGCGAATTCTTACATTTGGCGATAATAATCATCAAAGCTAGATTTTTTAAAATTTCTTTTTAGTTTAATTGAGATGTTTTGAATGGTTTGATGTTTAAAATTAAATATTTTAAATTTATGACTTTCAATTATTGCTTTAAAAAAAAAAAAAGAAAAAAAAGTAATAAATAATACCATAAACCATGACATTTATTTTCAACATCAAAACTTTGTTTTAATTTACCAAGCGAAAAATTGTTTATGACAGCCGCATAAAATGGACTATTATAATATTGATGGCATGATATTTACAATATTTGGCGATTTATCACCTGCTCCCGGCTAATATTAAATTACCAAATTGGCCGCTTGGCATACAATAAGTGAAGCGGTCAACCCGGAACTATTGATGACAGTCACATGACTTAGGCTTTTATTATATAGATTTACATTCTTAAAGGTTACTTACAATAACTTTCAATATTTTCTAAAATAATCTTATCAAAAATGTGATTGTGAAAAGTTACTTTTGAGCATCAAAAATAGAGTTGCTTTCCTGGAATGCTACAGTCCTCCCTACTTAATCGGGTCACGGATAATCGAATACCCCGATTATTCGAATAGAATCCTCCGGAACCGAATTTATTCCTATTAGTTCTATTTTATATTTCTCCGCTTAAACCAAATATCTTTTACGAACGTCCCCACTTAATCGAATAACAACTGTGTCACCTATGTTTGAAAATAGGCACAGAAAGCACATTCCAGCTGGAATTTTTTTTCACCTTTTGTCATTTTCGGCTTTTTTTTTAGAAATTTTCAGTTCTTCCTGCAGCGATTTCTGCTGGCAGGTGTATAATGGACAGGTTAAATGATTCTCCCCTGTTGATCTCCCCCACCATCCCTTCTTGCTATTAACCTGACTTTAATGGCAATGCGTCGTCACTTCGACACTCGAGATGGTATAGTTGTGATATTTTGCACTCATTCGAAAAATAACTCGATGTTTACTCCTTTAAAATTCGACTTAAACAAACCACTTTAAACGATTTTTTAAGGCAGTATAAGTAACGTAAATTAGATGTAGCAAAGTTTTGACACAATTCAAACGATCTGCATTAGGTGTGATGTAAACCATATAAATGTATGTACTCACATTAAATTAATACGTATTTAGATTATATTAGCTTTTGTATTTATTTTTGTTGTATGTTAGTCTATTAATTCTATTAACAATTTATGCTGTTAATTAAATATACCGTAGATGGTTATTTTAATTGTTTATTATACATTAAATATTACAGTTGTGATTCCCCGTTTAATCAAATATCCCGCTTAATCGAATATTTTTTCTGGAACCGTCAATATTCGTTTAAACGGAAACGACTGTACCACTTTTTCTGTTAGACTTGCAAACACATGAGGTAGTTAGCAATACTCGCGCCACGTTTTGACAATGGTTTCAGCGTCAATATTTGAGATAAGAGCTTTGACCGAATGTGCCCCCTTCTGCCCCACAATTAAGTCTATTCTCTGCTTTCATAATATAGATTAAAAAAAAATTCCACAGTGCATTTATATTATAGAAAAAAGAGAAACATTTCTATTAGTATAAATGCTTTATCTAATAATACTATAAAAAATTGTAAAATGTTAGGGTTTTATTATTTTTTTATTTCATAAGATGATATTTAACGAAGTATTTTATATTTCTGTTTAATAAAACTTTCTTTGCGTTATTTTTACTGTTTTTTTATTTTATTTATTTTTTATTTCATACGATGACAGTTAACGAAATATTTTACATTTCTATTTAATAATTTTTTTGTTGGATGTTTACTATAGTTAATGTCTTTGGTAGTTGAAATCTCAATTAAGCAGATTATCTGCTTTCATAACATGGTTAAAAAAATTCCCCATGTGTCCCTACAATTGCCTAGAAATATCTTCTAAGCTAACAGAATTCTCCAGTTTCTCTTTTATAGCTTTATATTCTTTTCTTCGAATTGGTTTTTTTCCACGTATCATAAGGGCTTATAATTTCACATATATTCAACCAATCATCAAAGAAAGCCGAATAATCGATAAGGAGGAAAATCATAAAACAAACTTAAAAAACAAAACAACCAAAAAAAAAAAAAAAAAAAAAGAAAAAAAGAAAGAAAAAACAATTCCACTGCAATTGACAATAATTATCATAAGTGTTATTTTAAAAAAGAAAAATAATTTTGCGCATTATCTTGGTGTTTTAAAACTAGTATAAATAAACTTTTGTTCCCCTTTCTAATGAGGTTTTACTTTATTTAGGAGTTACTCAATAAATATATAGCCGAATTGTGCTAGATGAATTTCAGTCTTTTCGGAATTGCCACCAACTTTACGCCTAGTTGAATAATGAGATTGTGCCAATAGATGGAATAATGCAAAATATCATACATGCATATAGTATCATAAAAGAAAAAATCGTATATTTTTGAGGTTAAAGATTTTTTTTTTTTTATGTTTTTCTTAAAATTTATAAGGTATTATTTAAGGAATACAATGTCAAACGGTAGTTTCTTGATAATTTTATTCTTGAGATAATATCCTAATTAATGCCTTGAGTAAACTTGTAAGTTGAAATTGGAATTAAGTTAATTCCCTGCTTTCATCACGTATGGTTTAAAAAAGAAAATCCCCCGTGTCCATAGAATAGGCAGGAATTTTTATCAAAGCTAGCAGAATGATCTCGTTCCGTTTTTTGAGCTTTTTTCGTTTCTGTTAATCGGTCCATTTTCACAAATCTTAAGGTCATCTAATTTAACATAGATACAAAAAAGCCAAATAATTTCTAAGGAAAAGAGTCGTAAAAGAATTCGAAGAGTGAAAAATAAATTTCGTACCAACATTTTCACAATCATCATTTTGAGACATTCATGGGTGTTTTATGATTTGAAGTATAAATAAAGTTCCTTAACTGTTGTTCGTCTTACATAAACTTTCTTAAAACCCAAGGAAATTGGTTAAATTAAAATCAGCACTTATGTCAGTTTACTACTATCATCATATGTTTATAAAAAATAATGCCACCGTACTCTTATAAAACTTTTCGTTTTTTAAAATATTTACATTTTTATTAAATTTGTTGGTATTTTAAAGTTTACAAAAAATATATATATATACAGTCACCTCTCACTTATACGCGTTTGAAGGAATTGATTTAAAATCGCGCATAACTGAGAGAATGTTGATGTAGTATTTCTTTATACACATTATGGGGAAAAAAAGCATTTTGCAATATAAGAATTATGATTAATAACATTTTATAAAATAAAAAAGTTTTAATATTAGTATATCGTACTTAAAAAAAAAAAAAAAAAATCTTACACTTTCTTTATAAAAATTAGTTTAAAAAAATACAATAAACGTAAAATTTAATTTTACGTAGAAAGAGATATAGCACTTACAAAAGAAAAAAAATGCTAATTAGTCCTCTTTAAAGAAGTCATCAATGGTCGTTTGTTTTTGCTTAGGTCATGTTTGTACAACGACGTTTTCTAATGCATTAAAGTGCGTCATTGTATTTGATGCTACATCAGTATTTTGAAGATAACATCTCAAAGTGTCCAGGGCTCCTAAAGCAGCAGCATAAGATGGGACAATCACAGTATCCCAGTTTCATCATTATCATCCTCTTCTACTTCTTTTTCAGCATTCACGTCATCAAAAACAGTTTCAATATCTCTTATTGCCGTTGATGTTAAGTTTTCCCCAACAATGACGAAATCTTGAAAAGAAAGAGAATCTTGGCTTATGCTGTTCCATTCTTCGATGTATACGTTAAAATCATTGCTGTCGTTTTCATTTTCCTGTAATGGAATAATTTCAACATCATTTGAAGGAAAAAAACCGCTTTTCTAAAGCAGTTAGAAATTGTTGTGGCTGTTACGTTATTCCAAGAGGAAGCCAACATATGCATAGCATCCAGAATCCAAATTTTCTTGAATTTTTTTTTCTGCTCTAGTGATATGAACATTCTTCTCACCAAATCTTTCCTATATTGCGCTTTAACTGACCTTATTAAACCGAGATCTAATGGCTGAAGTCTACTAGTACAATTTGCAGGGGAAAATATAACTCGTGTATGTGTCAGCAATGGGAGATCTGGAGGATGGGCGGAACACTGTCCATAAATAGCAGAACGTTTCTTTCTTTTTTTTGCCATCTTCATATCAAATTCTTACAAAAAGGCTAAAAAAATTTTCGATGTCATCCAGGCTTTGATGTTACTTGCATAAGAACATGGCAATTTCTTCACATTTTTTAAACACTGTGGTTTCTTCGATTTACCAATCACTATTGGCGGTAACTTTTCTGATCCGTCCGCATTGTAACATAAAAGCACAGTCACTCTTTCTTTGCTGTGTTTGCCACCATAATATGTTTCTCCCATAAAATCCAGGGTTTTGTTTGGTAAAAGACGGTAAAATAACCCGTTTCGTCGCAGTTAAAAATATTCTTAAAATCAAAGTTTTGAATCAAATTTTGAAGATCTGCAATCCATTCATTAACAGTTGAATCTGAAACAGCTGCGCTTTCACCACTCAGGCAATGATTTGTTAAACCGTGTCTTTTCTTAAGTTTTTGTAGCCATCCCCAAGAAGCAGAAAAATTTTCGATTCCCAATTTTGTTGACATAGTGAGTGCCTTTTCTTTGAATAACTCACCAGTAATGGGTAAATTAGAAGCTCTCATTTCTCTAAACCACTGAATTAAAGTGGTTTCTAAAATCTCAAATTTTCCTTTCTGAATTCTTGTTCGTTTCTTCGCTTGTGTAGAATACTCACTGTTCATTTTTTTGATCGAGTCCTTGTTCTTTAAAATCCCTCTGAGCGTTGATTCTGGCAAATCGAATTTTCGAGCTAAACTTGTTTTTGACAGTTTAGGATCATTTTCTGCAAC
Source organism: Maratus speciosus (assembly GCA_963932465.1). NCBI lineage: Eukaryota > Metazoa > Arthropoda > Arachnida > Araneae > Salticidae > Maratus > Maratus speciosus. Next base: position 95,068,961 of record OZ010792.1, read on the forward strand.
TCGTATAACCTCCATTTTGAAGATATTGTTAACAATCTTTTTACTCATTTTTATTGCACAAAGAAAACAAAAATAAAATCCAGGTGCTACCGTAATAGCAAAGACGGAAAGAAACACGCGAGTGGATTGATAAAAATAAAAGAGAAAAACAGAAAAGAAGAAACCATTAGAACTGAGGGGAGAGGGTGAAATGTCTAATTGTAACAACCTATCCACCCTTTCAGGCGCCGCGGAACGGTCTTTTGACCTTGACACCTGCAGAAAATTTTTTATAGATAAATAAAACTTTCGAATGTAATTCATAGTTTGTGAATTGCGTTTTATTTTAGCATATAACTGAGAGAAACAATTCAAAGTTCCGCTTATAAGTGAGAGACGTACAGCATTATTTTCCTATTCCTCGGCACGGGACCTTACGAAATTCGCGTATAACTGAGAGACGCGTATAACTAAGAGGCGCATAAGTGAGAGGCCAAATGTATATATATATATAGATAGATAGATATAAATATGTATTATAGATATATATTATAGATGTATAGATAGATATAGATATTTTCTGGTCATAATTATTTTTTAAATTTCATAAGGTTTTATTTAACAAACCATTTTATATTTCTACTATATGACATTAGTTTCTTACTGCTTTTTCACGTCAGATACTGCTCTAGTTAAAAGCCTAGAGTAAACGCTTAACTTGAAATCGCAATTAAGTAGATTCCTTCCTTTAATCACACAGTTAAAAAAATTCCCCCGTGTCCCTACAATTGGCGAGAATTATCATCAAAGCTAGCAGAATGCTCCCGTTTCTCTTTTATACGTTTTTTCTTTTCTTCTAATCGGTCAATTGTCACGTATCATAAGGGCCTCTAATTTAACATATATCCAATCAATCGTCAAAGAAAGCCGAATAATCGCCAAGGAGAAAAGTCATAAAACAATTTGGCGAGTGAAAAAAAAGTCGATCAATGCCAATTTCGTGCGCAAAATGATCCTCTCTTTTGCTTTTTAAGCCGACAAGCTTCCCAGCTTCTGAAATAAAAGAAATGATAGATACGTGCTTATCTGAGACTTCTCCCCAATGATTTTTTGCTCTTTTTTGCTCTCGATAGAGCACGTCGTGAGCAATGCTTAAGTCAATTCGAAGTTAAAGAAATAAAGTATTAGAAAAATAAACAAACCGGTGAAACGTTATGAATTTTGATTTAACGTTTGCTTTGATAGTGTAATGAACAAACATACAAGGTTTTATAGAAACAATAAAAAGGAATTATGATCCGTTCTATAAACGGTTTATGTGTGCATGTGCCCATACATGAATGTACGTAAGAACTTTAAAAAATGCGAAATATATTAAAAATTATTTATAATAATGGAATATTCTAAAAGTACTTTCATGGAAGACAATAACAAAATCAGAAAAACAAATAACATATGCGAAAAATAATACTAATACAAAGAAATATTATAAAGCTATGTTTGGTTGATTTGTTTTTTAATTGCTTTGAGACCAGTATTACTCAGGCTCTTGTCTCGATTGATCCAAACAATGCATAGTTTCAAGGACAAACAGCTTCAGCAATTGGATAGGTAGCAGAAGACACATTTACTAACGCAAAGAAAAAGGATTTTACAATCCGGGGAACTACACAAGGACTGTGTGAGAATCGAACCACATACCTCGCGAATTAACGGGAAGTTATAGACCACACAGCCACGGATGTTCTGTTATAACTTAAAATTTATTAAATTTTTTGCATGCACATAAATTTCCATCAGTAGGCAAGATTATGTATCAAGAGAAAAGTGTTAATAGTGCACAATAGGTTTCAAAGTGTATGTATTTGTTTCAGATTTACAGTTAAATATCTATATGGTTATAGCATAATATATGATTTCATAGAACTATTACCTGTAGTCCTTAAATATAGTAGTATATTTACTTACAATGATAATAAAATATTTTTTTAATAAATCTTCTAAATTAATGTTATTCATTGTAAAGATTATTTATCCAATTTAAATTATTCTGTTAATTGTTCACCAAATATATAATGAATTGCATAATTAGAGAAAAGGAAAAATAAAAATAAAAATTCATCTTATAGCCTCATATATAACTTCGTATTCACCATCTACCTTAAATGTTCTTTTATGCACACATGCATGTGTTTTATGTTACACATGCTATTTGTTGCTATTTATTAAGATACATTTGACTGACATTATATTACTTTCATGTTAAGCGAAAATTTAGAATACTATTAGTATTTTCCAGCATAGTGGAGAAGCGCCCAGTTTTATTTTGTTTGTTTTTCCAACTGTGTACTGGAACTGGCAAAATTTTGAGGAGCATTTTTCTATCTGAATGAATGTATTAAGATCGTGCGGTTTTGCTACTCCACAAACTGTCGAGTGACAAAATTTAATTTTGGCAATGCTTAGATCACTGTTATGTTTGCCGTTTATCCTATTTGAATATCTTAAAATATTTCGTTTTTTTTCTGCTACATTTTCTATAAAAAATAATAAAATGCATTTATTTGAAGAAAGAAATATTTCAATATTCATGTCTGCTTCATTTTCCAAAAGTTTCGTATAACTCCGATTTAACGATTCCCGATTTAACGTTTTCCTAAATTTAATGATAAATTTATTTTCATTATCTTCATAAAATACCATCATATGATAAATTTATCTTCATAAAATATCTTCATTTATATTTATTTCTGTGTTCTATTTAACGATAATTTTGATGAATTTCAACTGTTTTAAACGCCTGTCTTAGTTGCAAGAATTGTTAACCTTTCTTCTCTGTTGTTTCTTTATTAGTACAATGCGATTTAACGATTCCCGATTTAACGTTTTCCTCAATTTAAAAATAAATTTTAATATTCCGGATTCATCAATGTTTATTTAATGTTGAATGGTCCTCGTTTTAATGATAGCTTTCGCCTATTTAACGATAATGTTGATGAATTTCAACTATTTTAAATGTCTTTCTTAGTTGCAAGGATAGTCAGCCTTTCCTCTCTGATGTTTCTCTTAATGTTTTTCGTTTTAACGATACCTTTTCTCTATTTAATGATAATTTTAATGGATTTAAACTAATTTAAATGCTTTTCTTAGTTTCGAGAATTGTTAGTTTTGCCTATCTGTTGTTTCTTTATTGACCAACGTGTGATGATGAAGAGTTTGATTTATAAGATTTTGAAATATTAGTTTAGTATCACTTTCTAATCAGATTTTTTTAATAGATTTTGTGAACTATGACTCTCACGTTCCCGTTTGTGTACTACAGATTATTCAAGAATTTTGTGAGGAAAGCACGCCAAAAGTGTCTGATTTAGATTCCGGTTCGGAGATGGAAAATGTTTAAATTTTGAATGTTATTTCAATTGAAGCAAATGTTGGATTAGATGCAGAGAGAAAAAAAGTCAATCATGTTTAATATTGATGGATTGAACTGAACAATAATTAGAACAATTGAAAAATCCATGCAATCAGCTACATCAGCAAGAAAGCAATTATCAATCATTTTTATTTTTTAAAAGTGTATATTCAGAGCAATAATTGGAAAATATAATTAAATACTAGTGTAGATAAATTTTTGAGAACATAATAAGCAACTTTTAAACAGTTTTAATTTATCTAATGTGTTCTCTATTTCACAATGACTGTCAATCGAACCTTTAGAATCGCTAAATTGAGGTTCGGCTGTGTTTGTATAATACCAAAAACTGAAGTATAGAGACATAGTCAAAAGAGGCAAGACAATGCGATAGATAAATATTAAGTGCATATGAAATACTTTGTAAAAGGCATTGGAGTAAAGTTTGAAAAATAATGTTTGAAAGTGTAAATTTGTACACAGTTTTGTCATTAAACACACTTTTGAAGGACAAAACTTTAATACCTACTACATTTTGTTAGACCTTTCAGAGGCGCCGTTTGCAGTCTGCAAAGGGTTAATTTTAATGCCCAAAATGCCAAGTGACACCCGTAATTTTTTCGTGCACTTTCGATCTCATACTATACGTGTTTTAAAAAACAATTTGCTCGTAAATTGCGGTGTGAATTAATTATTTGAACGTTTTTTGGAGCAGAAATGCCTTGTCCGTGAAAGGGTTAGATGTCAGAGCTTTTCATTAATTCTGCTTGTGTATTTTAAAAGTCATGTCTTTTTTTTTTGACAAATTAGATTGAAATAAATCAAACCGTTCATTAACAAATACCACAATATTTTCTTTTTCAAATATATCTGGTCTTTTATCAGTTAAGTTTTAGTTTATTAAAAAATTGGAGTATTTAAAACAGACAAAATCGTGACACAAGAAATACAAATTTTGTAACAATGGCATTGGTAACAGCCGATATAAAGGAATGGTGTAAATTTTTAAAAGTAACATAGAGAAACAACTGGATATCCGAAATGTTATTTCCAATACGGTATCCCGATTATATTTTCTAGATTGTGATAAAGAGATTATAAATTTAGATTTCTTAAATAGCATAACATTTTACTAACCTGCTTTTTATATAAACTCAGACATGGAAAGTCAATTCTTTTATAAAGCAAGACACAGCTTCCTAGGATCGAATCTGGGATGTTTTTCTCTTGTATTTCTAAAAGATGTCTAAATAGATTAAATATGAAATTTATTATTCTTGACTAGTTTATTTAAGAAAAGTTTGCTTTTTTTAAAGGGATTTTAAACTTCTGATTAAACGGTAGTTTCTATTTCTTATTTCTTCTGTTTCTCTCTGTTTTGTTGCAATAGCTGGTTAATATATAAGAGACGTTCAAAAAGAAACGAGCCGGAGTCTGGAATGTACAAACTGGTGACAAAATGGTAATATTGTTGCGTCAGTAACAAAGAGGGTTTCCGACAAGAGCACGGAAGTCCACATGCCCGCCGCTAGAGGGTCACGAGTGCAAGTCACATGACTACAAAGCTAGCAGAAGCATGCATGAATCGTCCAACGCTCATTCGAGTTGTAAGCGACTGGAGATGAGTCTTCGTGTCATCACTTCGAACCAGAATCGAAACGACCAAAGTCTCCAGTGGGAACATCGAGGGTCACCTCCACCAAGAAAATCCAAGTCCATCCACACAAGTGCATGAAAGTTATGCTGACGTTCTTCTTTGACTAAGACGGTCCCCTTCTGACAGACTTCATGCAGCACGGGACAACAGTGAATGCCCAGCATTACTCGCAAACCTGGACCATTCTTCGCCAAGCGATCAAATCGAAACGACCAGGCAAGCTCACCCGTGGGGTCATTCTGCTACACGACAATGCAAAGCCTCATACGGCCAACACGATTACGGCACTCGTGCAGAAATTCAAGTGGGATGATCTCGGTCGCCCTCCATACAGTCCACACCTCTCAACCTGCGATTACGCCATTTTTGGTCCATTAAAAAAGGCTCTGAGGGGCAAACGATTCACCTCGGACGACGACGTCAAGCAGCACATGCGGAACTGATTCACATCGCAGACCCAGGAATTTTACGATAAAGCCATTCGCCGCCTAGTGTCTGAGTGGGACAAGTGCCTCAGCAGCCAGGGCCAATACTTCTGAAATACATGTACTAGTTTTTGTTCCTAGGCCTCCGGCTCGTTAGTTTTTGAACGCTCCTAATACATAGGTGCCAAATATACGGATTTTGAATTCTATAATTTTTGAATAACAATGTTTGCTTTCTTTAATTGCAGATATCTATGATTAAATAAAGGGAAAAATACTATTTGGAAAAGGTGATATTCAAATTTGTAATTATAAGCAACTATCAAAATATTTTCTCAATTTTTTTCACTATCAATTTTAGGTTTTGACCAAATGAAATCGATAAATGAAAAATTACAAAAAAATTAAAAAATACAAGTAAAAACCACTTTTTAAAAATTAAAATATCCATTAACTATAAAGCAAGCAATAATATAATTATATTATTAAAAACAATAAAATCCATAAGTTAAGTACACCCCTGACATTTTTGTTGTTGAGAATGCTAATTTGTCAGAAACAGTTTCAATTTAACCTGAACAAGATAAAAAAAATATATGCAGCGCAATTGTGCCTATAAAGCACTTTAAAAGGAGTAGTAGGCATGATGAAAATATCTCCGGCACAATTACCAAAATCTAATCAGAACCAGATAAAACTCCGAACAATATCGTATTAATGATTTAGCCAAGGAAATAAAACAAGGGAGAGACAATGCATTTGAAGAGAGCAAAAAATACTCTAAACACGTAATGCTGACATTACTTACGCAAATTACATTAAAAGGAATCCGGAAACTCTTAGAAATTGTCTCATTGTTGCTAAAATTGCTTTGTACTAAAGTACCCTTATTTGATTGCTTTGGAATTGCACTTTACAATCTTCTCGAATGCATACAAGGATACTAGAAAAGAGGCGTATCAAATATAAGTTAAGACGTGTGAATTGAAGTTTTAGAGAGTTATTGTTGACAATGAATTTGGATATAAACTAATTGTATTTAACAACATTTGTGACAGATACTTAAAACTTTTACGGTATTTATTAAGTATATTTATATATTTTCAAACAATTCAGTCCTTAAAAAAAAGAAAAAAAAAACTTATTTAAACATGAGGCTATCTCTGTCTTTATAGTATGTATACAGGGTGCAAAGGAAAGTCCCTTTAACCTGAAAATACTTGCGAACGGAGAGAGCAACAGTTACGCAAATGAGGTAACGGTATAGTAAAACGATTACGCCCGATCTAATGTAAACGACAGTAGCACCTCTAGTGGTTAAATTTGGAAGATAGCCATTGCAAGTCGAAAATGAAAAGAGATAGAGCAAAATTTCCAATTAGAAAGTTTTAGAGCATCAATTAATTAGTACGAAACGGCATTTGGTTCACACGGATAAGATAAATCACCACCTGTATACCCAAAAATGTCCGAAATCGGTGAACGACGATTCTACTTTGCATGTTTACCTTTGGGAAATGTAGCAGTGCGCAATTGCAAATTGTGACGTTGTACTGCACTGTAATGTCTGTAAAAATTTCATTCCCAATGCATTTAAAATTTTAGTTTAATCCTTTCAAAGGCAGAAGAATTCTATTCGTAAAATGATGGAATAATTGACTGACACCAGAATATTCAAACGAATTTTTTAGAAAGTAAAAATCCGCCGATTTGCACTTTCATTACAAAAGCAAAATTTTATTAAAATATTCTTAGTGTCATTTGTCAGTTTTGGAATTAAAATTAGGTAGCTAGACGGCCTAGCCACCGCCCTTGAAAGGGTTAAATTTATGTAATCGTATTGAAGAGGCTCGCAGTAGACGTTTCATGCTGAGAAATATGCATGCAGATTTACTCTCACTATTAGAAACGTGTATCATGAGCTCTTCGAACATACTGAATATTAACTTTTTATCACTGTGAGACAGTTTGTCTTTTTTGTGTTTTTGTGTGATGTTATCAGAATTTATTGAGATAAGCACGTATTTATACAATAAATTGTGCGCATTTCTTCATACTTCTGGCTATTCCATTCAAACTTTTACACAAAATAGAGTGCATCGATTTCGGAGACATTTTTGGGTATACAGGCGAAGATTTATCTTATTCATGTAAACCAAATGTCGTTTCTTACTAATTAATTGATGCTCTAAAACTTTCTAACTGAAAATTTTGCTCTTTCTCTTTTAGCTTTCGATTTGCAATGGCTATCTTCCAAATTTCGCCACTAGGGGCGCTGCTGTCGTTTGCAATATGTCGGGCGTAGTCGCTTTACTATACCGTTATCTCACTTGCATAGCTGTAGCTCTCTCCGTTCGCAAGTATTTTCGGGTTAAAGGGACTTTCCTTTGCACCTTGGATATATATATCTATACTCCTATTATAAAGAGGAAAAAATTGTTTATTTGTAGGAGGTAAGCTCTGGAACTACCGAACCGATTCCAAAAGTAATGGTATCAAAATGATGGTGTTAGTCCAACTTAGAACATAGGCTATATCTTATGTCGGTGCCACTACACCAAAGGGGGAGTAGGAGCAAAAAACGTTCTAAAAATGCGATTTTAGCGTTACTGAAGGGCCTAGAAATATGAAATTTTGAACATTAGTTACTTATAAGATATAAATGATGTCTAAGAACAGTTCTTAAACAATTCGAAATTTAAAAGGGTTGAAAATGCACAAAAAGCGTTCTAAAAAACGTTCTAAATGGTAGTTTCCACACAATCTCAGGAAATACCAAACCGATTAAAAAAATATTTGTGTCATAGTGATGGTGACAACGCTTGCTCCAAGATAGGCTATGTTTTATGTCGGTGTCACTACCCCAAAGGGAGTGCAGGAGCAAAAAACGTTCTAAAAATGCGATTTTAGCGTTACTGAAGGGCCTAGAAATATGAAATTTTGAATATTAGTTACTTATAAGACATAAATGATGTCTAAGAACAGTTCTTAAACATTTCGAAATTTAAAAGGGGTGAAAATGCGCAAAAAGCGTTCTAAAAAGCGTTCTAAATGGTATTTTCTACACAATTTTAGGAAATACCAAACCGATTTAAAAATAATTGGTGTCATAATGATGGTGACAACGCTTGCTCCAAGATAGGCTATGTTTTATGTCGGTGTCACTACCCCAAAGGGGGTGCAGGAGCAAACAACGTTCTAAAATGCGATTTTAGCGTTACTGAAGACCCTAGAAATATGAAATTTTGAATATTAGTTACTTATAAGATATAAATGATGTCTAAGAACAGTTCTTAAACAATTCGAAATTTAAAAGGGGTGAAAATGCACAAAAAGCGTTCTAAAAAACGTTCTAAATAGTAGTTTCTACACAATCTCAGGAAATACCAAACCGATTTAAAAAATATTGGTGTCAAAATGATGGTGACAACGCTTGCTCCAAGATAGGCTATGTTTTATGTCGGTGTCACTACCCCAAACGGGGTGCAGGAGCAAAAAACGTTCTAAAAATGCGATTTGTGTGTTACTGAAGGGCCTAGAAATATGAAATTTGAAATATTAGCTACTTATTAGATATAAAGGATTTCTAAGGACAGTTCTTAAACAATTCGAAATTTGAAAGGGGTGAAAATGCGCGAAAAGCGTTCTAAAAAACGTTCTAATGGTGGTTTCTACACAATCTCAGGAAATACCAAACCGATCTAAAAAATAATGGCGTCAAAATGATGGTGATAACCCTTTCTCCAACATAGGCGATGTTTTATATCGGTGCCACTACCCCAATGGGGATGCAGGAGAAAAACGTTCTAAATTGCGGCTTTTGCGTTATGGAAGGGCCTAGAATCGTGAAATTTGGAATGGTAGTCAGTTATAAGAGATCAATGATCTCTAAGGACATTTCCTAAAAAAATCGAAATTTAAAAGGGGGTCAAAATGCGCCAAAAAGCTTTGTAAAAAACTTTCTAAATTGCGATTTCTATGCAATCTCAGGAAGTACTGAGCCGATTTCAAATATAATGATGTAAAAATGATGGTGACAGATCTTGCTCCAAGATAGGCTATATTTTATATCTATTTCCACTACCCCAGAGAAGATGCAGGAGCAAAATGCGCGAAAAGCGTTCTAAATGCCGATTTGTCGGCAATATCTCAGGAAGAATTAATCTGATTTCAAACGTAATGGTAGGAAATTGATGCTGACAGCCTCTGCTCTAACATAGACGCTATTTTATGTCGGTATCACTATCACCAAGACGTTGCAGGAGCAAAAAAGCGTTCTAAATTTCGATTTTTGTAATCAATAGGGGCTAGCAACTTAAAATTAGGCAAGGTACATATTTATTAGATATAAATAATCTTTAAGAACAGTTTTGAAAAAATTGGAAATTTAAAAAGGGGTGAAAATGCGCGAAAAGCGTCCTAAAAACGTTCTAAATTGCGATTTCTACTCAATCTAAGGAAATACCAAAGCTATTTCAAAAGTAATGGTTGCAAATCAATGGTGACAGTCTCTGCTATAACATAGGTTATATTTTATGTTGCTGTCACTACCATCTGAGGGTTTCAAAAGCAAAATATGTTCTAATTTGCGTTTTTTGCACAACTGAGGGGAACTTTGAAGTATGGCATGGTATTTACTTACAAGATGCAACTGCTTTCTAAGAGCAGTCGAAAGAAAATTCCAAATTTAAAAAAATGAAGTGAGTGAAAAGCGTTATAAATTACAATTTTTAAGCAAACTTAAGAATTACCAAACCGATAAAAAAATAATGATAACAAATTTTGGTGATAGAACCTGCTCAAACATAAGCTATATTTTATGTCTGTTCCACTACCACCAGAGGGTTGCAGGAGCTAAAAACTTTCTAAACTGCGATTTCTGTGATACTGAAAAGGCTAGAAACTTTAAATATGACATGGTAGTCACTTATAAAATATAAATGCCCTCGAAGGAACGTCGAAAATAAATTCGAATTAAAAAGGGGTGAAGCGAAGGGGAGGTGCGAAAAGTATTCTAAAAATTTCTAAATTACGATTCTATGCAATTTCAGGAAATATAAACCGATTATAAAAGTAATAGTTGCGAATCAATGGTAACTGTCTCATATCCTACACAGGCTATGTTTTATGCCAGTGATTTTACCACCTGGGGTTCACAGGAACAACAAACGTTCTAAAAAGGGGCTTTAAAAGCTTTTTAAATTACGTTTCTGTGGAATATTTTGAAATAACAAACCGATTTCAAAATTAATGTTGCCAAATTAATGGTGACAGTTCCTGCTTCAACATAGCCCTTTATGTTGAGAGAGGTGGTAGGTAGGACTTGGAATTTGACATGATGGTTAATTTTAAGATGTAAGAAGATGGTTTCTAAAAAATTCAAAACTTCAAATGAATACTGAAATGAGCGTATTAATTGAGCATAAAAGTTTCAAAATATTTTCTAAATTAACATTTATTTAGTTTTATTTCATTTTATTAATTTAAGTCTCTTTTCTGCCATTGCAGTGTAATAATGATGTTTAATCAAACTGTGTTTTAAATAGTAATTTTTGAATTATTCCTAAAAGTAATAAGTACCTTTTAATAGAAAAAACTTTTAATAAAATAAAATATTACCTTTTAATAAAATAAAAATTTAGTTAGTACCTTTTAATAAAAATTAGACATATAAATATCACTTGGCATATTTCAAATATTACGTGAGCAAAGCCGCGGGGTTTGCTAGTCTATATATATAAAAGAAAGTCTGGATTTTGTATTAATCAACGTGCAGCCAAAACTACTGAACCTAAAATCTTGAAAATCTGGGTAAAAATACTTCTTATGATATAGAGTGCCGCTAAGAAAGAATTTTCCGAAATTCCACCCCTAAGGGGGGTAAAAAAGAGAACGAACTTTAAAAAAATTCCTTAAAAATCTGATTTTACAGTTATTTTTCAACTGATAACATATTTTGGTGTATTTTTGTATGCTGAATCGAATGGTACTAACTAAATTCTTCTAAGCCTAATAGTTCGAGAGATATTTTATATTTTTCTAATTTGGCGCGATCTTTGGCGCCAAAAATTTTTCCAAGTTATAATTTCTGAAAACTCATTCTTTTCATTCTGTTACTATAGCAAGGGAAAAAATTCAAATTGAAAAATTTTTTAACCAATCCTTTCGGTTAAATAAAAACAACTTCGTCAATTAGAAGAATAAATTCAAACGCCTCAAAAACTAAAACTAAAAAAAACAAAAAAACAAACTGTGGTACTTTTTCGTTCTAATTTTCGTCGCGATACCATGCCAAAATGTATGGTATCGCGCCATTTATTTCAACCCTAATCCTGCAAACGATTTTTATTGCAAACCGTACCACACATTAACATTTGCTAATTATTGAACGCGAATATTTTTATACAGGAATGTTTAATGATGGGATTTATTTTATTCCATCATAATCTCGCAAAACTTTGTAATTTGTTATTTTTTTAATAGAAAATATTTATTACTGATAGTGATATAGATTTTACTATTTCGCAGTTAGCTGATGATGAGGAAGCTACAATAAAATTATTTCAGAAGTTAGGAATTATACATATAAAAATGTTTTGTTCAAAAAACCACGAATGTCTTCATTGAAAGAATGAAATGTTTACTGCAATGTGAGACATACGTATTACGTACGCCATGCTTCAGTAGTAAAAGACATTTACAATTTCAAGACTGCAGTTTAAATTTACTATATTTTATTACTGGAAAAATATTTATTTATTCTTATATTATAAGTATTTATTTGGTACCCGTCGACCAATTTCGCCAAATTATATAAATCGCCAAACCACTCGCCAGATTATACAAATTGACAATTTTTATTTTAAATAACGAAAGAACAAATAAATTAGTATAATATTAATGAAAATACATTTAAAACGTCAAAATAAAAATCACCTGATGACGTAAATACGTGTAACTTGCTTAAAGTCAAGCGAATGTGACATTTACGATCAACCATTATTGTCATTTAATCTTATAGTTTCGCAATAGATTTTTGGTTGACGGGATAACCAGGGATAACCAAGTAATACCATTATTTTTATTGATTTAAAAAAATGGTAGGTCAAAGTCTGTAATTTTCAAAAGTTATATTTTTTAAATGCTCATTTTTTTTATCAACAAAATTATTATTATTTTTTTTTTCAAATGTATCATTTCATTTTTGTGCCAACTATTACGCTTGGTGACAATGGTGTTGGCATAACAGGGAAATACCAAAACAGTTACTGATTTTATTTCAAATGTAAAGAAAAAAGGTTTAATGAGCAATAAATATTGTAAATATGACTATAACTCAGAGTCTACTGAACAGAATTTTGTATAACTTACACTGTTAAATAGTAAATTTGGTTTATAAATGGTTTAATGTTAAAACCATCATTCTAAGTTGCTACGGGAGTTCTAAAATTAGGTGAACTCGATTATGAAAGATTTCAAGTCAACTAATTAAATGCACAATAAGTTAGATGATATTTCAGGGATTTTTTTCAATATTTATCATATCATTCTGTGTTGTTTAGTTACGGAGCTATGCGGAAAAAGTTCTCAGTGGTACAGTAAAGAAAATTGGAAGATATACGCTACAGAGATAGGGTATACTAGAGAGTATATATGCTATAGTTATGAAAGTTGAGCTGAGTTCCTTAAAAAAAAAATTCAGAAGTGATGCAGTATATACCTACCCCTATCTCCCAGAAAGTTCTATAATCAGGTTAAAGCGATTATGAAAGTTATATTTAACTATCTCAATATATATATAATGCAAAGAGAAATTTCATTCCGGCCGCTTACATCTTGAGTTCTGCTGAATAGATTTTGACGGCACTTACATTGTTCGTTAGATAATTTTTCAGAAAAGATGTTAGTATAAAACATAACGTTCTACGTTGCTTAGTTAAATAATAATGGGGAAAGTTCTAAATCAGATGAACCCAATTTTGAAAGATTTACTTTTTTTAAGGTTCCACAGAATGAAATTTTATGGGATTTAAACTGTTAATTAGATCATTTTTAGGGAAGGTTTCAGTATATTTTCCAGTTTAAAAGATTCAGCTAAGTGGATTTCGATGCAACTTGATCGGTTAGTTAATTTTTCAGTGAAAGTTTTAGTATAAAGCACATATCATTTGCTGTTGCTTGGTTGTTAGGTTGCTAGATTGTAGAATTATAGATGAAAGTTCTAGAATCAGGCGAACCCAATTATTATGAACGATCAGCCTTTTGAATAAGCCCAATTAACAGATTCTGATGAGACTTGCATTGATAATTTTTCATGATCGCTTTTAGTACATTACATATCGTTCTATTGTTCTTTACCGAATCCTACACTAACAGATCAACTAAAGAAATTGGTCCATTAACAGTCTAAATTTTGTATGACTCAATAAAAGATATAATAGCGTAATGACATTCATATTGCTTTCAGCAGTTCGGTTGGATACACCAGGTAAATGTTCATATTGCTTTAAAACTCATGATCAAATTCACAGATATATTTTGTTTCATTCAAGATTTCATTAGAAAAACCGACCAGCGTAGCGGGCGAAGGCGGCTAGTATATATATATATATATATATATATATATATATACGACTATATGTAACGTTCAAATAAAAATGTGTTTTAATAAAGAAAATAAATCATATCTTATTTCGGAACGCGCTTTATATGGAAGTGCGTATGTAAACTCAAGAATACCATGTGATGTTTTAAATTATTTCAATGAACTTTGATATTACGTAATAAACTTAATAAGAAACTAACAGAATATAGCAGGGGTTCTCAAACTATGGTACGCGTACCAGTACTGGTACGTGAAGCTCTGTTAACTGGTACGCGAAAGTCCTATACTGGTACGTGAAATGAAATAATAAATAAAGCATGTGAAATCAAAAAACAGTTCAATCTCCCTATCCACCTTTCTTCTTTCTTGATTTAACAGTTTACCGTCCCCGTGGTGTCTGCTCTCTGTTATTACTGCTTTTACAGCGTTTCGCTCTCTCTTATTTTAATGTAATTTCGATTAGAATTTTTAGATAAATGTAACTAATGTTTCGGTAGATGTTGAGTGGACATTCCATACTCCCTGAAAAGCAAAGTTTTTTTTTCTATTACTATATTGTATATTTGTATATTTCTTGTTTTAACAAGCTTCTATCTCGCATTAATAAGACTTTATGTTCAGAAGGTATGTGACTTTCTTATGTAGGTTATTCACTTATTAAAATTTCTTAAGTGCATTTTACTATTAATATAAACAGAGTATTCATATAATAAAATATTGACGAACAAGGCGACATTCAATGTGCATTTTTCCTCCATGTTTAACAAAGCTATGTGGTATTTATTGTCTCTATTTAAATACAGTAAACCCTCGATTTAACGGACCTCGGTTCAACGGACTTCGGATTCAACGGACTAATTAAAAAAAATTAAAAAATAAACAAAAATTAAAGTAAAACAAGTGGGTAAGTGTGATCGCAAATCGCACAGAGGGTTTCGTTTAATACAATTCGTTTAAAACACTTTATCCTTAAATTAACAAATCAAAATCGTTAATTTAAAATTATTCCCCTCTCCCTAACCTGAAATTCAACGCCCGTATTTCAAATTTTTATATTTGACAAATGTCAAATATTTATTTATCACTATTATTTACTGGAAGTCTCCATGATAAAACTTTCTAAAACGATGAAACACGCTTCGAAAAAAAAAAGTATTACTGCCCCCCTCCCCCTCCCCTACTTGAGAATCAACACGCAACCCTCTTTTAAGCTTTTATATGTAAAAAATCAAGCAATGAACAACGACAAAGCATTTCGTTTTACTATTTTTAAAAAGCGATTTCTCAGTAAAATAAACAAATATTTATTGTATCTGTGGCGACACAATGTCTCGTGATCAAATGAACGAAACCTTATAAAAAAGGGAAAGAACACGAAACGCCGAATGCGCGCGCTTTGATTCTCACTGCAGCGTGGTTTTCGTTCTAAGCATGCGCAATGATGCTGGCGACCTATGCGGCCATGTGATATGCTTTTCGTTCTATGCATGCATAAAAGTTGCATATGTGTTAATTCGTTTGTATTTCATTACCAATATTGTATTATTAAAAGTAATGTATTGTGTTTATATATACATATACAGTAGTATATATGTATATACAATATATATTTATGTATATACATATATTGTATATATACAATACATGTATATACACTGTATATATTGTGTATATATATATGTAATTTGCACTGTAATAATATATGTAATTACAAGTACGTAATAATATATATATGTACTATAATTATAACAAAATAATATTATAAATAGTACTTTGCGATTTAACGGACTTTCGATTTAACGGACACATCTTAGTCCCAATTAGTCCGTTAAATCGAGGGTTTACTGTACATCTATATTTGCCACCCGAAAATGATACACTTTATATTGATAAATACACTATAAATTAATATAAAAAAGAAATTATTCCTTCGCATGCTTTTCCGAAATCTGTAATTTTGTTTTCATTTTTTCTGTTTCAAACAGTGACCTGTTTACACGGGTTTTTTCTGTGTTATCTTTGAGTTTGCCACCCGGTGGACGCAGAAGTATGAACTTCTATATGGTGGCACGTCTGTCTAAAAGTCTGGGAACCTCTGGGATATAGTATAATAACATCCGATAATGCTCTACTATAAATGATAATTAGAAAAAAAAACATGGAAATAATTTAGCGTAGCTGTTAATTTCGGACGTTACGCGAGTGTTAGGATATTTAATCCGAAAAGCTAGCTAAAATTTGAATTGAAAATTTTTAACTGACCAGAAATGAAACCTTTTTACTTTTTATTCCAATAGCCCTGATATCTATGAGAGACATTTCATTACTTTGGCAAGATTGTGAAAAGTGTCTTGACGTCAGACGGAAGCATTTCAAGCATACTTTCTGGCAATGTATTCACTGTTTGATGTAGCAACCAATTATTTGAATAATTATGTAATTTATTTAATATAAAGAAGTCATTTATCTATTTTTATATACAAAGAAAAATAAATTGCGTATATAATGTATATATATATCTATATATATATTTAATTTTCATAAGGTATTACATTGGACTATACAATTTAACTAGAATTTGGTTTCACTTGCTTTTAACAGTTATTTCATAATTACTGGTAAATTTCATTTGTTTCAATTGTTTTATTGCACAGTATACACAATTGTATTATAACATTAAATAAACATTACCTACCACCAACAAAAACTGTGAAATTATGAATAAAATGACACACACACACACACACATATATATATATATATATATATATATATATATATATGTAATAATAAAAAAATTTAGTCATTTTACCTTACTTAATGCATTCCGAATTCTTATAATATCTACCATTTTTACCTGTCTTTTAATAATATCTTAAATATCAATTATATTTTAACCCATCCCTTTAAATCAGCACATTTTTTTTATTTCTTATTCTAAAAACCTTGATCTGTTAAAAGCCCACTAATGCAAAAACCAACTAATTTATTTTATTCTTTCATAGTTTGATACATTAAATTCTTATTTATTTCGAATGTTTATTAATACCATTTTTTATCATTTATTAAAATTAATATTCGATACCCCAGAATTCCTTGCCTTTATTTGCCGCGTCTAATCGATTCACCTTTAAAAATTTCCACTATAAGTAAAATGTTCTAAAATTATGTCAAGAATATCCCACCTTGCGTCTGGTTTTCATCCAATAGCTAAGTGCGCCATCCCCTACCTCTCCCTATCTTGAATTTCTTTGGCGCTTCGAAAGCAGCGTCAAGATATCATTGAGAGAATTGCTAGTATAAAACCGAGTACACTGACTTGGAACTCAGAAATTGTAAGTTTTTAATCTGCTAACACCTGTCACTTGGCGAAGTTATTTTTAAAATAGTATAGTTCTAATACGTTTTAACATCTTCATCTCTGCTGTGACGTGGTGCAGCCCAGATCCGAATTTCAACTGGATAACTAGTGGAATTTGTTGTTTATATGTTAATCCCAATAAATTCGTTTCTGATTATTCCGCCTCTTTTGAGTGAAAGGGAAATTCTTTCCAATCACTGCGTTCCTGTCTTCCATCTTTAGCCACTTACGACTGCAAATTAAATATTCTACGGAATAATTACTGGTGGGCAATGGTATCGCAAGTGTTCATCATCACAATGTACATTAATATCGAGAAGTATCACGTATATATAAAAATACATATATACATAAAAAGGTATAAAAGGTTCATCAGCTTTGTTTTAACAACTGTTTTTATCATTTGCCAACAAATCTCATATTTTTATGATCGAATTGCTCCAAATTTTAAAATAAAAATCTCCATAGCACACCTATAAAGAAAAGTACAGACATTCTCTCAACTCGTATCAACATTTAAACTGGCTTAGTAATGATTATTTGATTATTGCATACACTGAAATTCTTTCTTTTTGGTTCTAGTCAATTAACAATGCTTTGCGATTCTATTTTAAGTGCTTTGTGTATTTTGGACTGGAGTTATTTACAATAGAATTGAAAGACCATAAAATGGGATACATTTCAAAACCTGAATAAAAAATCAGCATATGAAGTTCTTATTTTTACAATCTTTTCTATTTAATTGAACATCTCTACAAAAAACTTAATACACATTTTTCCAAACAATGTTTCAGTCTCTACATTGATACGCTACAAAAATAAATTATTGCTTCAAAACTTACTGCATATACAGACTTTAAACAGAGTATTAAAAAATACTAACATTAGTTTTTCGTATCCAAGCTTTCTATTTTAAAAATGGATGTTTAGTTTTAACGTGGAGTTATTAGTCGTGGTGGTTGATTTTCAAAAGACATTTTCCATATTATTAATTTTCTTATCAAGAGAACTTTTAGATCACTCAGTAAGATAGTATTAGAGATCACTTCCTTAACATTTCCTTTGTTTTACGTAAAGAAAATGTGTCCCTTATTAATATTTCTATAGGTATCTAGTAAGTTCATGTTAAAAGTAAACGTCTATATTTTTCCAATTGGCCCATTGAATGTAAAAAATAATACTTTTTAAAAAATCTATATTTTATTTTGAAGCAATAATTTCTTTTCGCCACATATTGTCACCGTAACTAAAACATTATTGTTTTTTTTCTGTATTTTTAGACGTTTAATTTAATAGAAAGTGTTGTACAAATATAAATTTCGAATACATTATTCTGAATTTAAAATGTTGTACGTTGCCTTTATCTTTTAATTTCATTGTAATTGGCTCCAGTTCCATACATGTAACATACTTAGAATCCCAAACAGTTATTTATTCGAAAGCATAGATAAATAAGGCATTCAGTATACAGAAAGACTGAGTAATCACTACTTAGGTATCTCAAATCCTGATATGATTTTAAAAGGGTGATCACGTGATCATCTCACTCACGTGATGTTAGTACTATTGAACTAAGAAGTAACAAGGTTTCATTTCTGGTCACCTGGATTTCTTAAAGTATAACTATTTTAGACAGCTTTTTTTTTTTTTTTAATAACCTTATGTTCAATGTTTTCCAAGTACATGTGAAGACATTGAAGTTGTTTAATTGGTGATGAAGGACTTGTCATTCTTACATTCTTGACATTAGGCATTAGTCTAAGCAAATCATTTGCGTTCGCTAATCCCGGATGGTATTTGACTACTGTTGAAATACACAAAAGTTTTGTCATGAATATTCTAAGAAAGGTTATACTCTATATAATACACTATGACGCAAAAGTTTAGACAATGACGTCATTCAGCTTTAAAATGTAGAATTATGACGTCAGAATTACAAAAACCTGTAAATATATTCAAAAACTGGTTTAAAATGCTATGCACAAAAGACAGTCGTTTTATTTGCTATAATACTAATTTTTTTCATAAAAATTCAAATGTGCTTGTCGCAAAAGTTTAGACACTATTCTAAATTTCTTTGAATATTCGCTGGCATATGCAAATTTAGAATCGATGATGTCACAAATTTGGAGTACTTAAGTTCTGCAAACGATTGCGCTTCATAGTCGACATGCCGAGAGCTAAAGAAATTCAAGTGAATGAGGTTTCAAGGATTTGGCAGTTGAAAGGTGAAGGGTGAAGGTCTGCGTTTCTGAAATTTCTGCTATTATTAATAGGTCAAAAAAATCTATTTATCGAGTTTTATCGAGTGGTTCCGAATATAAAGCAAAATGTCGGTCTGGGAGGCCACGTGTGACAAATGTACGAGAGGATCGCCTGATACAAAGACTAGCGAGTACTCAACAAATGAGCGTACGTGGAGTTCAAAGCTCATCGGGACTCTCTGTATCAAAGGATACGATTCGTAGACGAATTTTGGAAAAAGGAACAATCGTTTATAGCAAAATGCAGAAGAAACCAGCTCTGAAACCACATCATAAGTTACAAAGACTTATGTGGGCTCGAAAGCATATGTCATATGGAGAGAAATGGCAGTCAGTCATATTTAGCGATGAAAAAAAGTGGAATCTGGATGGTCCAGATGGTTGTTTATCGTATTGGCATGACTTGCGGAAGGAACCTCGACGTTTTTTTAGTCGCAGACAAGGAGGGGGCTCGGTGATGGTTTGGGCAGCCTTTTGGTATAATGGACAAGTATCTCTGACCTTCACCAGTGGTCGTCAAACTTCACAGCATTATACACAGACATTAGAAGAAAACCTACTGCCATTTGCTGAGCTTCTAGGGGGTCCTCAGTGGGAATTTCAGCAAGACAATGCTTCAATTCACACTGCAAAACATTCAAAATCTTGGTTTAATTCCCATAATATAAGAGTTCTCGACTGGCCAGCATGTAGCCCAGATCTTAACCCTATAGAAAACCTTTGGAGCATCATGTGTCGCAAAGTCTATAGCAACGCTAGACAATACTCTTCTGAAAAGGAACTTAAGACATCTATTGAGAATGCATGGTACGATATCGATCCACAAACTATGCAAGATTTAGTTTCTTCCATGCAATCTCGTGTATATGACGTAATACATAAGCATGGATGCGCAACCAGGTTTTAAAAATTGTTTATTTCTATTTTATTTAATTTGTGTCTAAACTTTTGAGACAGCAGTTTATTTTTGTTACCATTTAATTTATTGCAATATGCACAATTCCACTTTTCTTTGTTATAAATATTGTTTATATGTACAGCACATTAATTTCAAGCAGTGATTTGAAAATTGAATAAATATTTTTCAAAGTATGTAAGAATTTCTTCATTGTCTAAACTTTTGCGTCATAGTGTATATATATTATAAAGTAAAATTACCCAAAAGGAGATTCGTCCATATGAGATAGCGAAGAAAGTAACTTACCTCTTGTCCGATGGAAGGGATCATCCGAGGATCTTCTTCTGTCATCAAAAGAATCATACACATTATTATCCTCTTGACGAGATCTTTGGTCAGTAGAAGATGATCTCGTATAAGGCCGATCATCTGAATTTTGTTGCAGTGATCTCAGTCTTGTTGTGAGCTGTGGACGGAACTGATCCATATTTATGAAAAGAAGTTGAGACTCAGATTAGAGTTTAAAAAATCTGAAAAAAAAAATTGAAAAATGTTGCACTAACACAGTTTAAACATAAATGAAAAACTGAAACATAAGCTTTTAACAATAATGTATTTATGCTTATTATCAATAATGCACTAAACTCTGCCTAAGGTGGAATCGATTGGGATCTATAAAATTTTCCGTGGTATACAGTATTCCGCCTTAGACAAATTTTACTCTATGTCTATGGATTCGCAGGGACTTGAAAATATTTACGAGTTAGACAGATTTGCTTCTTACACAGAGTCTGCCTTAGAGAGAGTTTACTGTACTATAAAAAAAATGGCAGTATAGTTCTGGTTGAATTTTAATAGCTTAGTACAAAGGTAAATAAATGAAATTACGAAAACTAATATTTAATTGTATTTAATCGTACTGTTCTGCGATTAAATAAGGTCCTTTTACTATTCGGAAATAGAGATATTTCAAATTCAAGGACAAGTAAAAAAGCTGATTAAGGCATTATCCTCTTTTATTCAAATTATCAGAAGACATTAAAAAAAAAAAAAAAACAATTTTTAGAAACTGCTTAGAAAATCAAATTTTTTTTACTATAACAACCAATTACCAATAGCATAGTGTCTATTAATTTAGTCTGCTTATATAAATTGCACTAGAGGAATTACTTTTTTGGTTTGTTATTTTGCTGTCTAAAATTTTTCTCGGATGTCAAAACATAATAGGGAAAATTAATATAATCTGCTATTCTCTCACTCATAATTTTATGATTAATTTATATTATTTTTAAACTTTAAACCTGTATAATTGTGAGAGTGATACATAATTCTGTGTCTGTTAACTCTTTATACAATCTCTATTTCGTAAAACATTTTTTTTTTCCAAAACAATAAAAATTAGTAAATATTATGCACCCTACGTTAATTTAAAAACTGAAATAAAATACGAGTCAATATAAACGAAACCTGATCATGTTTTTGTTCAAAATGTCGAACAATTACATTGTCAACAAAGAAATTTTTAAAATATTTTTATACAAAGACCAAAAATGTGAAAGCTTGTCTTATGCAAAACAAAAGCTGTAATAAAAACATATATTTCCAATTTATGGAGGCGTATCTCTTTTGCATACAAAAGTTCTTTCTAAAATTTGAAAAAGTGTATTTATTGAGGTATTTGTTTAACGGAACGATTGTTTTATTGTAACTAAAATACATATAGTAAATTTTTGGGACTTAATTTTTATTATAAAAGAATTTAGCACACAATAGAAAGTTCTTTTGCATTGTTGCACTGAGAGATTCTTTTTCTCAAAGACATTTTTAAGTAACAATATCAGATGTTCTTTAAAAGTCTATGGAAATTAATTTCTAATTTCCTTCCTCAGTAATTTACTTCATAATTTTTCATTGATCGTTTTCCGTATTATTTTCCCACAAATATTCCCTTTCTATTATTTTTTTGTCTCTAATATACACAATAGATAAAATGAACAGAACTATATAGAAGACAGCAATGGATGAAACAATATTTTTATTTATAAACAATGTAGTATAGTATTAGGGTTAATTAGGTAAATGAAGATGATTATTATTTAACACTATTTTTTTAAGTGAAATTTTTATTATTGTACACTAACCCTTACCGGCGCGGAGTAATTCTGTTTATAAACTGGTGAAATAATGGAATGACACCGCAATTTATAAACGAATTTATTAGAAAATACGAACTTGCTTAATTTCATGTATATTATAATAGGAAAATTTTAGTTAAATATTCTTGGTGCCGTTTGCCATTTTTCGATTTAAAATTAGGTGTCCTTTTTTAAGGGCACCGCGCCGGAAAGGGTTAATGCGTATGTTAATAAACATGAATTAAATGACAATTGGAAAAATAAAGAGTTAATAAAAATTATATTAACACTTAAGACGGAAAACACTATCAAAATTATGCTAATATATAAATGGGTAATATTTTTTTTCTTTTATTTCTGATGTACGTAATTGGTAACAGGTTAACTTTAGAAGAAAGAGGTGTTCAATAAATGTTTAAATGCGTTCAATAATTTTTTTCACATTCATGAGTTTCCATAATTTTGGCTAATATACATACATTGCATGTGTATTTCTTTTCTGGATATAAATATATTTAATTAATCATTGCAGGTATAAATTATTTTTTTATTTAAAGATTTTTATTTTTCCATTTCTATATGATGAATTATATGCTATCTTATAATGGTTACATATATATTATATATCTTTTCATATATTATAAAAAACATGCCAACTAAATTTATTTGAAATTTCCTGTACTGTATCCAGACAATTTCATATTTCATTCTTGAATTCTACTCTTGGAAGCATATTTGCATTCTTTTCGTAAAGAAAAATCTGAATTTGCAAAAAATCAAGTATCCAGTGGAATGTTAAAGGATTTAGAGCTTAGTATACGAAATTTTATTTTTTAGAAGTGAAGTCTTGGAACGGTACCAGTACTGCAGTTAAAATATAGCATTGATAAAAGATTTATTGTATGTACACACACAGTCAGGTACGCTATTCGTCATGTTTCGAAGTCTGTTTTATAACAGTTGAAAAATTCCTTTAAGAACATTTGAGAATTTTACTTGAAAGCAGGTATGTATTATTATTTTTTCTTTTTTGCAGTATTTGCGTCGTACACAGCTGGATTTTTTAGAAATAAAAAAACCTTCGCCAACACTTCTCGGCATTATAATGCAGTCAAACAACATTATATAGAGTCAAATTTCTAAATATGTTGAATTATATTTCCAAAGTCTTTTATTTGTTTATTACTTTTCGTCATGTTTGGAAGTCTATTTTATAATATTTGAATGATACTTTTAAACACATTTGATAGTTTTAACCCTTTGCTGTCAAAGTACTCTTCCCTGGCACATGCATCTCTTACACACTACTTTTTCCCCTAAGAATCATCTTCACTTGCACTTTAACATATACAGTAGAGCGCCGATTATCCGGATACCGATTAACTCGATTATCCAATTAACCGGATCGATCAAGGACCATCCTTTTTTTCTCACTTTGCCCAAATTTTTTGAAGTGAAACTTCTTTAGGCCTGGTAGGGTAAATTCGGCTGAATGTTAGGAAACTTAATCGTTAAATAACTATTTCCTAATCCGGAAATAATAAAATCGCCAAAAAATGCAAAGAGAGCAATGCATAAAATCAACTCTTTCTAGAACTTAAGAAGTTTCATTTCTAATGCGCGAGAGTCCCACGCATATATCTTTTTTCTCAGGAACAGCTTTCTTTATCTTCAAATTCTCTGAATAGGGTCCAAGAATTGCTTCTTCTGTCCCTTGGTGTCCTCGAAAGAAGGACTCCCACCTCTCTCCACTCCCGTTTGTTCGTAAAGTGTATGCATATGTACATGCAATATTTTCTATGTGTACTTCTATGTATAACTTTGCAGAAAATAAAAATTTTAAAAAATAAGAAAAAAAACCTTCTGAACACGCCATTTGTTAATATGCTAAAATGTGCACTACTATAAGTGCCAGACCTAAGCCTGCACTGTAAAAAAACCACTGTAAATTTGCCAGCACAAACTCGATCACAGTTGAATGTACTGTATCTTCTTTGGTTTCCTGACTATTTAAACATAAAAAAAACAGTAGTTGCGTAAAATTAACAGTACAATGTACTGGCAATTTGGACGACAGCACAAACTACTAGCGTCCAAATTGCCAGTACATTGTGCTGTTAATTTTACGCCACTACTGTATTTTCCATGTTTAAATAGTCAGGAAACCTAAGAAACATAGAGTACATTCAACTGTGACCGAGTTTGTGCGCGAGATGAACAGTACTTTGTACTGTAAAAATGTCGTTTTTTTTACAGTGTGGAAAAAGTGTGAAAGGAAGTTACCTAAAAACATTGCTTTTTTTTTAAATTTGTCTAATTATCCGGATTTTTCCTTAACCGGATCGGCCTTACCGATCTTCCCTTAACTGATCCGGATAATCTGAACATGATACTACTATACACGATAAATTTACTTAAAAATGTACTTTTAAAATATAGTGGTGCAAATAGAAAAATAAAAAGTAAAAATAGAATCATACATATAAAGCTTGGGTGGCTATTGGTCGACACTTGACCGCAAACAGTTAATTAAGAGCAGGCATGTATTATTATTATTTTCTTTTTTATAGTATTTTCGTCTTACACAGGTGTATTTTATAGAAATATAAAACCTTCGCGAACTCTTCTCGACATTATATTACAGTTAAACCACATTTATACAGTCAAATTCTGAAAATGTGGAATTGTATTTCAAAATTCTTTTATTTATGTATTTATTGCTTTTTGTCCTTTTGTCATAATCTCAGAAAATATTTTAAATACACCATTGTTTCATCATAATACAACGTATTCGCAAATGAAATATAGAACTTCAATATTCCGTTGAGGGGCCAGTTTACCTTAAAATTGGTCAAAAAATCGATTTTTCTTTTTAAATATTAAATGAAAGCCTGTTTAATTGTGAATATTTTGACAGCTCATTTTTACCCATACTATAATTATATCGCGAGATATTGTAAATTTTGTTAATGTACTCAGTGCAATTATCCACACAAATTAAAATTTTAAATGGCTTTTTCTCTATGTTCATGGGAGATTCTCAAAAGGTGGGATCATTAAACGTTAACTATATGTAATTTTTCAAATTTTCAAATTTAAGGCCAATTTTTTTAAATAGCATAGTATTTTGTCTATAAATATAACATATAAATATTTTTAATAGTATGTCTACAAAATTATACACAAACATTAAAAGACAGCAACTATTCTGAAAAATTAATGATTAAAGCATTTAATTAGCAGTACGTTACAAATTTTGGACATTTTTTCGCACGTAAGTTACAGATTTTGGACGTTGCTCTTAGTATTTAAAAAATTCTTAAGACTAAGAATGTAGTAAATGTGTCTGTATACATATATATATGCATAATTAACTTTTTGTTATCCAGTAATAATAATAATAAAATCAAATGCTTTGTTACGTACGTTACTTTCAGACATAACAAAATACAGCAAAATTCTTTATAGAAAAGTCCTTCTATCTTCAAAAAAGCAATAAATCAGCCTGCCATCTCTTAACGAAATTATCCAAAAATCATCCGGTTCCTTTATGCATTCGTTGTTTACCATTTTACCGCCAGGAAAAAAGTTAAAACTCTTTTTCTTGGTGGTACATTGGAGCAGTTAACGTTATGAATGTCCGAAATTGGCCTCTTTAGCATAAAATAATAAAATTTTAAGATATTTATACAAAGCTTTTACAATAAATTATGTCATTTTCTGTCTCTGAATAGAATTAAATCTCAGTGCAAAAAAAAAAAAAAAAAAAATAATAATAATAAAAATAAAGTCAATGATAATTAAAGTTATGTTTAAAAGGCTTAAAGTTATGACGTGTGTCCAGTGCCCACCTTTTGAGAATCGCCCTCATATTTTCTTCACTTTCCTATTTTAAAAATGCTAAGCCTTTTTTTGTATTTGAGTTACAAATTTGAACTTTTTTGTACATGTTCTTTAATATATATGTGATAAATCTGCGCAGGGAATCAGCCCTCAGGTGTTTTGTTATTTAAAAAAAATTAAAAGTATATGAAGATGTGTTAGATTTAATCATTTTACTCTATATATATCAGTAAAAAAATTATATTAAACGTAATATTATAGGTATCTAAAAAATCCATGCCCAGTTTTGTGTAATATAGATTTGAAAATTAAAAGAAAAATTGGGTAAAAATATCAGTTTTTAAAACAGTAGTAGGGATTTAAAAATTTTCAAGTTTGCAGTTATTTTCTTTTTTTAGTGTACTTTTAGTTGAACATTGAAATAGAGTGATTTCACCATTTGAACCATATTTAAAAAAATAAACAAAATAGTTGAAAAGGTAAAAAAAAAAAAAAAAAAAAAAGTAGTTAAAACAATTTCACATTTTACTTATTAAGAGTTAAAGTTACGATTACAAAATGTTAAAGTTTGTAATCGTAACGGTAGATATCGTTAAGTGTCTCATACGATGAGAAATATCATTAGGTAAGGAAATTAGCAGAAATTGCTACGCCACAGGAAAAAGCAACAGCACAAAAAAATGCATTATTTCCCAGCAGGACGGGACTATTCCGCTTTGGGCTTTGTATGTACGAAAGTCTTTAGATTACCATTTATTCAGAGTTGGATTGGACGTGGAGACACAACGCTATGGACACCCCTTTCTCCTGCTATCACACCTTGCGATTTTTTCCCTTTACGGGCTCATTAATATTCCAAAAAATATTTTTCCACACTCAACAACTCGAAATTTTCTGACTGTCAGACTTATTTTGAAAACTAAAAGCATGATTTTTGAAGATATTTTAAAAGCGACCCGTGTTTCTTCCTTTTTCCTTCAATTAATTAGAACTTGATTTATAAACAAATATTTTCTCAGTACGGCCATTTTTTTTTCGTTTCGGCACTATGGCTTCAGGAAATTCGGTTCAAAATGCCCATTCTGACAGCACTTTTTAAAAATATGTTCGGTCTTTATAAGAAAAATCGACCAATACGGCACATTACAAAGTTTCTGAATAAGAGAACCTGCCAATTGGATGCGTTTGAGAGCAAAAATGAATTTAAAAATGAGTCAGAAAATAAGCAGTTTGGATTTGAGTACACCCTTAACCCCTTGAGGGGTGGTGGGATATTTTATATCCCATTTTCGTTTAATTAAGATTAGCACCAGAAACTTTTAATTAAATTTTACTTTTAAAACTTCGGGGGAATATCGTTAAAAATCGCATATCGCTATTTTGAAATAATTTTTTTCCAAATTTCCGGTGGGAATTCAGCATTACACAAACGCAAATGCTTGCCCCTCTTAAGGTTAAGAATATCGTTTATAAGATAAAGGTAACATCTGTGCAAGGCCGAAAGTAGCCTTTTTTGCACCCGTGGCAGACATAGATTTTGGCCTCCGCAAAGTACATTTACAAAGAGAATTTTAATTCTAATAGCCGACTAATTTTAAAATTTAAATATGTTTTAAAAAAATACTAAATACTGAATTACGAAATCAACTTTGTCAAATATAAATTCATTAACGAAATCCAAAGGAAGCCGCATGAAGAAACTTGCAAGCTAATGTTATACCTATAAGAGCGCTCTTTTCAAATTTCACGTTTGCATTTTAATATTTTTAAATGATTTTTTCTGTTTGGGATAGCTGAGGTTGATCTCTAACCTAGTTAATGTTTACATTTTCGATTTTGGTATCGGTTCTGAAAGTTAAAGTAGCCTCATAAAAAAGTGTAACCAAAATAGAAAACGTACAAACTAACAACGTTACAGATCAAACTCGGCTATCGTAAAAAAAAAAAAAAAAAAAAAAAAAAAACATTTAAAAATATTAAAATGCAAGCGAGAAATTTGAAAAGAACGCTCTCATATTTAACTTTAGCTTTCGAGTTTCTTCGCATGGCTAGTGCAGGTTCTTAAGAGCTCACTTCAATCATGAGAAGAAAAGAAATCTCTAATGTTAAGTCTATGGCGGCGTTATTTTCAAATTTCTCGCTTCGATTTTAATATTTTTGAATGATTTTTTTTTTTTTTGCATGGGATAGCTGAGGACGTTCTACAATCGGACTAGTTTTTATTTTTTCGATTTCGGTTATAGTTTTTTATATATATATTAGGATAGTTTCAATTTCAGTACCGGTTCCAACCGGTTTCAAAAGTTAAAGTAATTTTTAAAAAAAAACCAAAATTGAGAAAGTAAAAACTAGCCCGGTGGTATATCACCCTCACAGGGCTCCCAAATGGTCCGCCAACTGAATACCAATATTATTTTAGAAAAATTTTCTTTTTAGATTTTTCTTAAAAACCGCCCCGGAATCCCCTTTGAGAGTTAATTCTAGCGCAAACCTACCATAAAATTTTCTGTTAAAATTTATTGGTATTCAGTTGGCGGACCATTTGGGAGCCCTGCCCTCAGCTACCCTATGCAAAAAAAAAAAAAATTCAAAAATATTAAAATTGAAGTGAGATATTTGAAAATAACGCTCCCATTAACTTAACATTAGAGATTACGTTTTTACCCGTGACTAGTGTGAAATAGTAAGAACTCAAAAGCCAAAATTCATTTGACGCCCGGGGCATACGCCTCTTCTATTTTCGGCACTGCATCTGTGCGTGATTTCAAATAACGCATTAGCGAAGCCTTCCTTATCGTGAACCGTACATGGAATGAATTGGTCTTGATATCCTGCGCACAACTAAAGGAGTACATGTCGAGATCTACTAATGTAAATATATATATATATATACGAGGTGATTCTAAATTGTTTTTACAAAATAAGAGGGGTGATAGTAGCCATCCAAACGAGTAATAATTACCGTAGAACGTGCGGTCGCAATCCACTTATTTAGTTACAGATACCGGGTGTTTCACCCTAACTGAAGTCGGCTTGTCAGTAATAATTTTGCGTAAAATAAAAATATTGCATTAAAAATGTAACGATATGTGCCTTATTTTGTAATGAAATGTGATAACACCAAAAAGTTCTGGAAAAACAGAGTGCTCACACAATCGATGACACCATATGAACTGATATTCACTGTCTAAAATGTGGAGCGTCAAATTCATACTACTGGCGCGTATAATGGAAACTTCTACCACTTTATTTTGTGTGTTATCCAATTTACAATATAAGTGAGCATGCCAATTAAAAGTTTCATTATAATATACTTCAGTTTGCTAAAAATTATTACCGTCAACCAACGTTTGATTAGGGTAGAAGACCCTGTATTTGTGACTAAATAAGTGGATTGAGACCCCATGTTTTATGGTAATTATTGCTCATCTGGATGGGTACTATCACCCCTCTTATTTTGTAAAAAACAATTTAAAATTGCCCTGTATGTATTTTTTGTTTCAGCATTCAAAGTAAGTTCTTATTTCTTGTATTTTTGCTTTAATATAATGTTGAAGTTGTATATTTCACTTTTAGACACTCTGTATTTTAACTAATGTTCATAATGCTAGTAAATAAAAAGTAATTTAGGATTAATCGTAAATGATTTACTAAAAAAAAAATAATAAAAAGTACCCATGTCTAAGATTGTCTAAGATTACAATATACTGATTTAATCTTGAAAAAATAATTTTGCCACTCTGTTGCATAAATAAAATTTGCAATTGAGGCATATTTTAATGTTTCAAATTCACAATAGAATAGTTCTTGCTCCAAAACCACCATAAGTGACTCGCAAATTTATAAAAAATGCCTTCCCATTGATTGTTCTTTATTGTTTAGAAGCGAATCATTGATCATTGTCCAAAAAAATGACAAACGTTCTTTTCGACTATATCAGAATTCATTGTAGAATCAAGTCAATTAGATTTTAATGTTTTTTCCCCCTAAAATAAATAGAAGTAATTTATTTTTTAAAGTGATTGTCTTATTTTGTTGAGTAGCAATTCGTTGGCCATTTTCCAAAAAAATGGCGGCAATTCTTTTCTTACTACATAGGAATTTATGTTGGAATCAAGTCAACTAGATTTCAATGTTTTGTCAGACATATTTTTACCCTAAAATAAATAGAAATAATTGAATTTTTAAAACTTTACATAGAAAAGGAAGAATACTCCTTGCATTTTAATTACCAAATTGTTCCAGAAGAAAACTAAACATTCGGCTATGTCTTCTTAAAATGCATGTTACAACTAGTTGGATGTGCCAATCTCAAAACTTCCTTCTTTCTCATGCGTTTTAATACTTCAAATTGTTGTCACACGCGTTAATACTTCAGTTATAGCGTCTAGAATATATAGTGTGGAAATCGGCTATCCCAGTAACACTAAAAAAAGTGCTAAAATATTGGATCCCTTAAATGTCAAACGATGTTGAAATCCAAAGAGTCGATCGCAACACACCTGCAGAATATTTTCTAAAACTCCAAGACGATTTGGTCCAGACGCAGTAATAATACAATGTTTATATTAAAATTTGAAAATATACCTCAGATGTCGCTGCGGTCGGGTTGTTGGATTTCAGCATCATTGCACATTTAAGAGATAGAAGTTTTTAGCACTGTTTGTAACTCTAAATTACGAAATAAACTTGATTATCAATGCGCAGGTACCAAACAACAATATATAAACATAAGTAACCGGCATAAAAAAGTACAGAACTAAGCAGTAGGAACAGCCGATAAAAGACGAACTAGGTGCCCGTCAATCTTATTGCCGCTACGCGGCGATAAGGCGCTCACCCGCCCCGATATCAGGTATCAAATCCGTTCAGCTGGGGCAACCCGGCAGGTAGGGGCCTGGTCATAGGTTGGAAAGAAAGAAAAAACAGCCGATGTACAATAAAATTATAAAATTTTCCATAAGAACAATTAATTTTGACATTTCATTTGGAAAATGTTACTTTAGATACTAAATGAGATGTCATTTAAGAATTTTGAAGATATAAAATTTGGAAGTTTTACCATTTATCATCTTTGCAAAACAGCTTGTATTGCGGTTATTGTTTTAAGCATAACTCCAGAACTACTAGGCGGAATGACTTATAATTCTGAATTCGCATATTTGAAGCTTTAAGAAATCGATTTCTGTTAGAAAAATTACAGGTTACTATTCATTTATTTACTATTCATTTTTTCTCGACAATAATTCAGAATACATTTGTACATTGAAATTAATTTTCGAAAAAAAAAAAATCAAATGTAACCAATAACTAGGGTTCCGTACTGAAAAAGTCAAAACGGAACCATTACAAAATCACTCCTGTGTCTGCCTGTCTGTCTGTCACAGCCAATTTACTCGTAAACTATGGAACGTGGAAAGTTCAAATAGGGGAAGTAATAAAGACTATTGACCCACATATTCACAGATTATTACACATTCAGAAACATATTTAGGAAAAATGTAGAGGGATGCATTAAGTTACTGGGGAAAAAAAAATATTTTCATTGTTTATCGTGTGAAAGCTCTCGTAACGCTAAACTCATTAATAATTTTAGATATACGTTTTTAATTTTATACGTTTTCAGAGGTATTGTCGAAAATGTAGTGCAAAAATATGTATTTCTATCCTCTATTTCCAAATCTACTGAAACTAAAATTATGAAAAAATTAGAGGTAGTAGACATTACAGTCATTCAGAGTAACTTTGAACCATGGGGTGTAACTTTGCACCACCTCCTAATTTTCAATGCATTTGACTCCAAAAAACTAAATAAGCTCCAGAACTATGCTCTGTTGGCAAAGTTCTAAACTGCGATTTCTACTCTTTATTTTAGAAAATAAATTACCAATATTATGCGCAATTAATTGCATCATCTAACTATATTCGTGAAGTACTGTTTTCAAGTTAATTTTGAATGCTGTTTTGAAGTTGTTGTAATCCAATTAAATTTTCATAGTAAGTAATAAAACTGTCGCGTAGGTGTTGACTGAGAACGAGTGAATACAACAAGCATGAACCAACTCAAAGCTTTATTCCCCCAACTCAAGGCTACACCAGCTTAAATACACTCGAGGGTGCTTTCACGAATGGAACATTCCAAGCTTGGAAAGTTCTAGAAATCAAATAACGATTAACATAATCACAATTAGAATATTTCCGCAGGAACTAGAACTAAACACAAAGCAATCTTTAAACCAAAACGAATTTTAGGACACTTGCCTCAACGGGGATCGACCTCACTACCTGCGGGTCTGTAGTCCAGCGCTTTACCTTGGAGCCATAGGTTCACACAGCATATAATTCCAGTATCGCTATATTTAGTGGGGTGGCCCTTGATCAACCAGAAGGCTCTCCCGAGCACAGAATGCTAGTTTCGTTATATTATACTCATTTATCAGACATATTAATATCTAAATGTTGTAAATGTGTTAATATTTTGTGATTATTTTTTTATTAATAGTTAATAAAATGTAAAATAAGTAGGCACTAACATTTTACCACATTTTCAGGGTAACTTTGAGCCGACTCAAAGTTATACTGATGTTTATAATTTACTGATTATAGGTGCTACTGTCAAAAATTTCCCATATTTGCACGTATATTTTATATAAATGTCGAAAGTGTGCATTAGATATAACATATAAATATTTTCACAAATATGTGTAAAATACATAAAATTAATTTAAAGGCGTCATTTGGGGCGGAGCTACTCAAATTTGACATTTCATACATTCGACATTTTTTATTTTTGTTTGAATAATACTAGTACTAGTATGTATTACTGTAACTATGGATATATTATTGAGTTAAAACATTGAAAATTGTTTTTCATTGCATTTTTATATTTTATATGAACAATAAAAGGTTTTTTTTTAATTTCTGAATATTCATGGTTCTCTTCTTCCACTTTTCTTATGCCTAATATTTGTTGTAATATCATAAATTATACAAATCTTGTGATGTTGGGAAATGTAAATTCGGAGTCTTTACATATCTGAAACATTTTTGGGGGTTCAAAGTTGTCCTAACTATAATATTTTATTTTTATAATGAATTATTTTAGATAATATTTATCATATGGTGTAAAGTTACCCTAAATGGCTGGGTAACTTTGAACCAGGTTAAAAATTCATTTTTTGTTGCTTTTATCATTATTATTCCTTAATTTTTTATAGTCATACAATAAATTAGGATCATTTCTTCTCTTTTATGCCCCTAGTTGCAACAATATTCTTAAAATAAGAGTGTGGCATATGAAAATAGAGAAAATGCGGATCAAAGTTACCCTGAATGACTGCAATTTAAACTAGTGCTCCCTATTAAACGTTTATACGAGAATTCGTATTATACGTATTATACGGGGTACGGATTTCAGATACGTATAATATGACTACGGCGGTTATACGTATTATTCAAAACAGCATATAAAGTACATCGCATTTACGGATCTTACCCAAACGGTTAAACGTATAAACGTCTAAACGCTTTTAGTTCAAGGCTTGGAAATAGATGTTTTAATACTTATCTGCGGATTAAGAAACATTGGGAAATATCCTCTAGAGTCCTGCATATAGGCATATAGAGTGGTTTACCAGGGCCCTCGCGATTCTTTGTTCAAAGAAGCACGATGGCCTGAGATTTATCTACCTTCTGGTTGTTGTGCAGGTACTTAAAAAAATCTAAATACTTTTCCTCTGTTTAGAGTTTGGTTGTTTTCCCTAAAATCTAAGCTATTAATTATGAAATGTTTTACTATTGGTAGGGGGTAGCTTCAAAACTACCTTTCGCAGATGTGTAGGTGTGTAGCACATCACCTAGCTTCTTTTGATTTATGGCATTATTTTTGCACTTCGCGCGAAACATTATTTTTGCATGTGGCCAGAGACCAGACTTAAATTTACTTTATATTTTTTAGTGTCACTAGCCAAAGTACCCGGCGTTGCCAAGAATTTTAAGAATGTTTATTTTGAAAAAATCATTTCCAAATTAAACATACAGTATGAAACAAACAGTTAAAAAAAGCAATCGAAGTGTTATACACATAATACATGCATACACACACGTATGTATACAGAATAGATTTTAAAATGGGGAACACAAATTCAAAGAACCTTAAAATGTTAAAATATGCCAATCATTGAGTATAATATCATCGAGTTTTTATCATGATTCAATAAGTTTTTTCATACTCATAGGACGTTGTATATTTACCTGCTAACGTCCATTAGATTTCCCGAGGCTAACGAGAAAGACAGGCTACCGCGGTGGGTCCGATTCTTCTTTTTTTACAGACCGCTGGAATCACGTGATGCTCGAATCCACCAATGAAGATGTGCGAAAAGGGTATCACGTGACTCCAGCGGTCTGTAAAAAAAGAAGAATCGGACCTACCGCGGTAGCCTGTCTTTCTCGTTAGCCTCGTAGATTTCCAATATGACGTAATATTTATTTATTTTAATTCGTCAAACTATTTATTTCATTTTTCACGTGGAAATCTGGCAATAGAAAAGTTATTTTTGTGGTAAGAATTTTATTGTGAATTTTTAATTTTTGGCAACTGCTATAACGAAAAATGTCTAAACATGATAGGAAATGTTGTCTCTGACTTATAAGCAGGCTCTCATGTCAAGCACACAAGTCATATGTTTGTTGTTCAATAAATAAATAAATAAATGATAGGAAATTGCTGTCAAATTGGTGTTTTTTTTTATTAATTAAAAATTAACTACAAGTTATTCCGATTCCGGATAACTTTAGTTGCCTCGGCCGTGTTTTAATACATATGCACGTAACATTTCACAGTTCGGGCTTCCAAACTGTGGATTTGTATAGAATTACAGACAGACAAATTTTGATTTTTATATATTAGATTGATCAA
Organism: Maratus speciosus; assembly: GCA_963932465.1. Taxonomy (NCBI): domain Eukaryota; kingdom Metazoa; phylum Arthropoda; class Arachnida; order Araneae; family Salticidae; genus Maratus; species Maratus speciosus. The sequence continues at coordinate 95,104,460 of OZ010792.1, forward strand.
CCCGACTCCTGCAGCTGAAAAGTCTCGTTCATAACAGGCAAAATCAACAACTACATCTCCTTATCCTTCCAAAACATGGCTTTCTTAATAGGCATACATGACCATGTTTACTCCGACAAGCAGTTCGTGAACAGAACCGATACCACACTTATTTTTTTAACCATTATGGAAACATAATTAAAACAACTATATGGCTATTTCCAGCAATTATTATTTATTTATTAAACAATTTAAACTGTTCCAGCGAATTCATATAACATTTTATTACTTAATTTAATGAAAATTAGATGAAAAAAAAATGAATTAAAATATTTAAAGGGGAAAATAACAAGATCTTATGTATGAAACTTAATATGCAGATTGCTACACTAACGCAACCGATTTCCAGCTTATTCTCCATTCAGTGACGTAACACTGATGAAGTCCATTCTTATCAAAAGTAGATACTATACTTGAAATATACGTATACTTTAAATGTACGTATGCTTAAATATACGTTTAACCGATGTACCATTATACGTATCCAGATACGTTTAAACGTATATTTTAAGGTATTCGTATTTCAAAGAAATGTATTATACGTATATACGTATATCGTTTAAGCGTATAGCTGAAATACGTATGCCATCGGGAGTACTAATTTAAACCCTGCAGGAAAACTACAGCGTTTACCCTTAGGCATAGCTGCCAACATCTTACGCTTTTCTGTACCACAAAAATTTTACGCCGAATAATATGCCGATTAAATAAGGGAAAAATTTATATTAAAATTTTGTGGTACAGAAAAGCGGAAGAGCTGGCAGCTATGCCTTTAGGTCACATAGTTTTTGGGAAAAGGGCATTTTCCCGTTACACGCAAATTTTGATTTGAGGGGATTTAGAAAAGGTGTTGAGGAGCGATGGAGGTATCTATCGTAGCAAAAGTATAAAAGCATTGTTGATAATGATTTTCGGAAAAAAAATCGCCAGTAATTAGCCGCGATATTATACCTTAAAGACACGGACGGTTTGGACATACATAATGACAGGGGCGGCGTGCTCTGTGAAGCATTGGCTTTTAAAGCTTAGATAACAACTTTTAATATTATATTTGTGTAATGCAATGCCCAGTAGCAGTATAAAAGAAATAAACGTCTAATTGTTAGAAAACAGACTAATTTAATTAGAATTAATCACATAAATACCATAAGATTCGCGATTAGTTTGCATTGAGTGGATCTCTCAATATGCCTCCCGTGTCTTTAAAAGTTAATTAAAAACCTATCTGGAAAAACACAGCACGGACCAAGGCGGCGTTGCAACTTTACGACCTCCTTTCAAAGCGCCCTTAGTACAATTCCAAGTTTAAACTTATTACTAACAAGGGTTATTTTTTAGCTACACTCCAAAAAGGAAAAATTAGCACTACGCTGAATTTAGGTTTCTGAAATGCCAAATGAAGCTTAAATATGCACTAATTTTATTATCAGCACCGAATTTAGTTCATGATAAACATATTAGGATAAGTAAAAAAAAAAAGAGTTTAACACAATAGCAATATTTGATATTATTTAAGCCTCATATCTCTTTGAACTTTTATGGTATACCCATTCATATTTTTCTATTTTCTATTACAAAGTCTTATTGTTCAAATGAAAATCAAATTTCAAATTAATTGCTAAAATGCGCAAAGGCCAACATAGTGAAAAAGATTTCATGCCGGTACTCGAACCCGGGCCATCAATATAGCGCACTGACGTTCTACCGACCAAACCATATGGAACGATAGACAGCCTGGATTTTTTTTTTTTTTTTTTTTTGCAATTAATTTGAAATTCGGTTTTCATTTGAAATATTCTATTCAAGATTAATGTTTCTCTCTGGAAATATTTCCAAGTATTAATATAGTCTTATTGTTCTTCCAGCAGCGATTTTTTTTTTTTTAAATAATACAGTTCATAATTCACATATTTATTGTACGGAACGCGAGGATTGTAGCGCGAGTAATACATGCACTTGACAAATTTTTTTTTAAATAGAAATTTATCTTAATTTCAAATATACGAAACCAAAATTACAGGTCATTACAATCAGTAGTTCTTGAATTATACTTAATAAACTATCCACATTACAATCAGTTTTGGAACGATTGCAAACGAATTGAACATTAGGAGGCCACATTTTAAACCTTTGTAATTATTCCTAAACTACTTGTGTGATTTATTTCCCTTTTGACATCTCCTCGCTAAAGCTAAGTCTATGGGCGAAAAGCGAAAATGTATTCGTATATTTAAAATATCTCATCGGCAAATTAATATTTTTAACTGCTTTCTTCTGTGTACTCTTCTTAATGCTGTATGTCTCTTTTTTTCTTAATTCTCGAATTGTTTCTAAAATCTATGCTGAATTTAATATTTTATGTGTTAAAAACTGCCAAAAAGTGAGTAAGATTTTAATACTTTATATATCATATAACATTAAGCGTATATTTTAGAAATATTTTGAAAACTAAGGAAAAAAGAGACATCCTTTAAGAAGAGTATACGAAAAAAAAAAAAAAAGAGTTAAAAATATCGATTTTGCGAGGAGATATTTTAAAGTTACTAATGCATCAAATGCCTATAGACTTAAGGGGTCTCAGGACTCTTAAAATTGGAAAAAATGAAAAAAAAAAACATTTTCAACATTTAATATCTTAAAATGTATTTGATTTTAAGACACAATTTTAATTGGAATAAAATATATAAGTATGTCCTTTCATTTAATGTATTTAAAAAATTATAAGATGCAGAATTAGCATTTACAGGGGGCTCCAAACTGTTAGACATTTGACCAGTAAAAATTCGGCATAACAGCGTACGCGCACGATTACAAAATAAGTATTGCAACTAGAATGAAGATTTTGGTGTCTACTTATACTTCAGATTATAATAATTATCCTGAACCTAAATAAATTTGCATTTAAAGCTTTTTTATATTTTTAATACAAAGTTGTATTTAGCTAATGCCAAATTAAGAAAATTTCAACTGTATAATCACCTAAAAAATATTTTTTTTGAACAATAAAAAGGAAATTTTAGGTTCAGTTTATACAAACTAACATGAAACATATGTTTTGAAAATTTCATGAAAAAATATTCATAAGTTTTTCAGATATCGTGCACGTTATGCCCAAAAACGTCATTTGGGGAAAAAGGGCTTCAAAGTTTCCGAAACGACGCTTCGGCTATTGAACGTGTATAAATGTAAAAGCCATAACTTCAGTTCTAATAAGAATTTCAAGGAAACAATTATATCAAAATGTTCAGAAAAGGTAGGCGTTTAACACCTAAAAAATTAAAGTTTCGAAAATTTTAAAGCTTTAAGGGTTCTGAGACCCCTTAATAATAGTGAGGGAAATTCGAAAGCTGGGTGGCTAGAAGCCTTAATAGTGATACAGTTTCTTGTCAAATGGATATTTCCTTTGTTTTTCTTAAATTATTATTATCATTATGGGAGAATTTGTTGATTAAAATACGTCTGGTATGATTTTATTTTTATTTACTTTTTATTTGCGACGGCTGTACATATAAGTGATAAATAATATTGTAGTAGAACTTATGTTACAAGAAAATTACACATCATCAATTTTAGATGTCTTATTTCAGACCAAATAAATAAATAAAGACAAAAAGAAAAAAAACCCATTTCCAATTAAATAATTTTCGTTTACATTTCGTTAGAAGATTGTAAATATTGAACATTTTCTAAGAACATTCGTGATTTTATTATGCATTGAAAAGAGCAGTATACTTTTACCACTATTTACTTAATCAATATTAAACTAATTATACTGATGCTTACATTAAAAAGAAAATCCTTATTAAATAGCTTTAGTATATTTTGCTTAATTTAGAAGCCTCAAGGTGTACTTGTTTTCCTTTTTCAAGACCCTTTTGATTTGAAACTCACTTTCAAATTAATAAAAGTTTAATGTAACAGATTATCTACTGCAGGCGTGTCTAACATCAGGGATATTGAAATGTTGCAATAGCTTTTCAAAACTGAGAATGAAAATTTTAGAATTAACAGATTTAGTTTCCATGAATGCAATGCAGACGAAATAAGTTGTTTTGATTTTCCAAAATAGTCTAAAGCAGAGCGAATCTTCGTAATTTGTACAAAGTTTTGCCATGTATTAAATTGAAACCTTAAATATATTTGGAATACAAAAGAGTTAATTTTAATGGATATCATGGAAGATTTACAATTTTGTAAATTGATCGTACCTATTTAAAGGATGTAATAATTTAGAATATGTTTCATAATGTTTTGTATTAACCCTTTCAGGGGTAAAGCACTTATGTTAATAAAATGTAGAAATCATTGAATGACATCGGTATTTAAGAGCAAATTTGAATATACGTAAAATATTTTCTTCAGGTATAACTATAGAAGCAAAATTTCATTCCAAAATTCCGGTGATATTGTGGCGTTTCGGAATTAAAATTAGGTGGGATATATTGTATCCCACCGCCCTTCAAGGGGTTAATGCATGTACAGTCGTGGAAAAAAAAGTAAACACCCCCTACTAACTCCTCAGCAAATCATCGTAGAAGAAAGTTACTGGTACCGAACGATTGGAAATAAAGTCTACTTTTAAATGATGTATATAAAATTTTCTTAGGGGGTCATCTACATATTAAAACGAATCCAAACTTCATTTTTTTCAATAGCAATGCCCAATTTTAACGAGATATTTCAAATCTTCCGCTCAAACTATGCCTAGACACCAAATTTCAAGTCATTTGAATGATAAGTTTTTGAATTATAAACATTCAAAATTTAGTGCTTCTAATGTTAAATTACATTTTCATATTTTTATTTATATCTCCCGAAATTATGCTCCTAATGTGCTAATTCTTTTGTAGTAATAATACTAATATACCCAAACATAAATAAGCTGAATTTGCAATTTTTATAATTTTATGATATGAATTATGAAATTAATATTCGAAAAAATTATGAATTGCAACCTACAATTTTTTTGGTGGATTTAGATTTATTAAGTCCTGCTTTATGGAAATTCAAAAATTTCACATTTTTATTCCAAGTAGTTTTCAAATTATGCTTAAAAAACGGCAAAATGATGGTTTAAGGGGCCGTCTATGATGGAAGTGAGTAGACATTTTGAAATTTATTCTGCTGTACTGTAATCTAACACGCTTCATTGACTCCTTGAGTGGCGCTTAAGGTGCCTTGATCAAGAAAGGGGCTCTCTGGGTGAACAATCCAGTACGGAACTTCAATTTGGATACAGCCCTTAAAATAAGCTCGTTTTAAAATAATTAATTTCTCGGAAACTTATGGTACGAATTGCATAAAAATTCGTTTTTAGGCTAATTGAAGGGTGTAGAGTTCATTTATGCTGTCAGAATTGGGTACTGCTATTGAAAAAAACAAAGTTATGGTTCGTTTTAATATGTAGATGCATAGCTGCCAACATCTTACGCTTTTTCAGACCACAAAAATATTATAGTAAATTTTACCTTTTGAAATCGCCGTAATCTGCCGATTAAGTAAGGCAAAAATTTCTATTAAATTTTTGTGGTCTGAAAAAGCGGAAGAGTTGGCAGCTATGTAGATGGCCCCCTAAGCAAATTTTATATACATCATTTAAAAGTAGACTTTATTTCCAATCGTTCGGTACCAGTAACTTTCTTCTACGATAATTTGTTGAGGAGTTAGTAGGGGGTGTTTACTTTTTTTTTTCCACGACTGTACATGTGACATGTGTTGAAATTATTTAGGATTAATTCCGAATTAAGCATGCGTTTCAACATTTTTATGAATACAAATAAATTTATGAAAAAACTAATTTAAATGCTTTTTTACAAGTAATTGTAAATAGAATTTATAATAATGAAGGATATTCGCAGATTTATTTTATTTCAATGCTTTGGTACATCTAATTTATAATAACATCTAATACATATTAAAGTTTGAAAATTATATAGCATTTCGATGATAATGTTCAACTATTTGAAACTGAAAAAAATTATCAATTAATATTCTAAATTACAATATATGTATTGTAAACAAAAAATCTAAATAAATAAGATGTATGCGTTAAAACTCATAAATTTTCTCAACGGTACACATAAACGAGAAATTTTATATGAGCTTGTACAAATAAAATTAATGCTAAAGCATAATATTTGTACAAGTTTATCAAAAAGTTATTGTTTATGTTTACCTTTGAACAAATTTATGTTTTTTTTTTTTTTTTTTTTTTTTTTTTTTTTTTTTTTTTTTTTTTTAACATATGCACCTTATTACCACATATACTCCACCGATATGCAAATTCTTTCGGCCAGCAATTAAAATGTCGTCTCTAAAAAATAACGTTCCGTTGTATAAGCCAGCCGTAAAACAAAGCAGATGTATGATTGTACAGTTGTCATTATTATCATTGTACTCTACTGCTTATTTTAAACGTCTAAGTATCGCACATTTTCAACTTTTATACCGTCGTATTGGAGAAAAAAGTACTTTTAAATGCAATTTGTTTGAAGACTGCATCTCATTTTATTTTTGAGATATTATTTTGCTATAATTTTTAGCGCCATTTCTTTAATGTTGGCAGCTCAAGCACTCCATTTCTGTAGAAAGTAAAGGAAAAATAGTTGGAAAATAGTAATTATATCTTTTTGTTGCCATCGTTGGATCGTAAGTTGGATAGTTTGCTTGGATCGTAAATGTGGAATTCTTAGGAGGGTGCGAATGACGTCATTTTATATAAAGTAAAAGCGTTTATTTTAAGTCTTAGAGCTGAAATATGTTTTGTACTATCTCTATTTATATACTTTTTTTTCATCGAGGACGACACTAAATTCTGAAAAAGCAGAATTCCTGTTTATTATATTTTATGGTGCAATTATCCTTCAAATGTTAATAAAAAAAGCTAAATTTTAAGGAAATAATTAATAAATTTAAGATTTTTCTAGTTCGTTACCAATTACTTGATTCCATTTAATTAAAAAATATATACTTCGAAAAAGTCCTAAAATCATTTTCGATTTAATTATAGTACAAGAAAAAGAGTAACAAATATTAATATTTACTTTGTGAATAATAAAGCAATTATACTAATGCGTACCTTCAAACAATCCTTAATACCTTTAGTATCTTTTGCATAATTTAGAAGCCTTAAGGTGTATTTGTTTACATTTTTACGAAAGCTTCTTGAGATCTGAAGCACACTTTTAATTTAATAAAACTTTAATGTAAGAGACAATCGGCTGCAGATATGACTAACATGAAGGATATTGAAATTTTGTAATGGCTTTGTAAAATTGAGAGTGGGTCCATTAGAATTAACTGACTGAGTTGCAATGAATGTAACACAGACGATATAAAGTGTTTTAATTTCCCAAATTAGTTTAAAATAGAATGAATTTTTATAATTACTACAAATATTTTATTTTCATGTATTTAATAAAATCTGTAAATATGTTTTGCATATAATATATGAATGAATTTTGGTAGCATCACGTAAAAATAGGTTGTAATTATTTACATAAAATAAAATTAACTTGTGTTTTTTTATATGCATAAATTGAATGCATATTTGGGTATTTTTCATAATGAATTAGTCAGGAAATTGGATTTAATGCAGGTGAATTTAGCATTTGTTTACATGAATGAAATCATCGTGATTTTGACGACTAAAATTAAATACATATGTAGAAAAAGGCTGTTAATACAGCTTCTTCTTCTTCTTTTTTTTTTTTTTTAAATGAAATGTATTGCTATATAATGTATTGCTTTATACAATTGCTATTAAAGAAAGTTATTTCCAGAATTAATTAATTTTAATGTTTTATAAGCAACAAATTGTGTAAAATAGTAGAAAATTAAGTGAGATTTCCATTGAAATTTTGTAATAGCTTTTCAAAATTGAGAGTGGAACCATTAGAATTAACTAAGTTGCAATGAAGGTAACGCAGACGATATAAAGTGTTTAAATTTTCCACAATAGTTTAAAATAGAATGAATCTTTATTATTTGTACAAACTTTTTATTTCCATGTATTTTATAAAAGCTTTAAATACATTTTGGGAATAATAAACGAATGAATTTTGATGGCATCGTGTCATACATATAAATTTAAAAACAGATTGTAATTATTTACATAAAAATAAAATTGAACTTATCCTTCCTTGCATGCACAGATTGGTACATTGTATTATAATTATAATACATTAACATTCTATTTGGGTATTTTTCATAATGAATTATTGAGGAATTGGATTTAATGCATGTGAGTTTAACATTCGTTTGCATCAATGAAACCATCATGATTTTGATTGCTAAAAATAAATACATGTGCAGATAAAGCCTGTTAATACTTCTTCTTTTTATGGAAATTTAATACTATTGCTACTAAAGAAAGACATTTCCAGAATTAATTTACTTTAATGTTTTTATAATCAATAAATCGTGTAAAAAAGTAGAAAACTAAATAAGATTTCCAGGATAATGATGAAAATATTTGAAACAGTTAATTGATTTTTATTTAAAATTCGTTATGCACCATAAAACAAATGTTTTGTTTCAAATAAATAATTAAGGAATTTTTTAGTTCCAAATGCATTTTCTTTTAAATATTTCCTTGTTTACATTTCGTTAAAAAAAAAAAAAAAGACTTGAATACTGCCGCCATTTCATTATAAATTGAAAAGAGTAGCTATTTTGCTGTTTGCTCCTTCAATGCTTAACTAATTATACTAATGCGAATATTGAAGTACATCCTTAATAGCTTTAGTATCTCTATACATAATTTAGTTATCTCAAGATATACTTGTTTACCTTTTTCAAAAGCCCCTCGAGATTTTAAACTCATTTTAAATAATTAAAAATTTAATGTAAGAGACTATCTGCTGCAGGTGTGCATGACATCAGAGATATTGAAATTGTGTATTGGTCTTTCAAAATTGAGATTGAGAACTTTAGAATTTGCAGAATAAGTCGCAATGAATGAAATGCAGGCGAAACAAGTTGTTTTGACTTTCCAAAATAGTTTAAAACAGAACATATCTTTATAATTTGTAGAAAGTTTGCCCATGAAGTTAATTGAACCCATAAATATCTTTCTGGTATAAAAGAGTGAATTTTGATGTATATTATAGGAGTTTTATAATTTTGTAAACATTTCGTATGTATTTGAGTTGTTTAATGGCAGAGGAGTGTAAGTCACACAGCCTTTACACTGGCATTTTCACAAATGAAAAAAAAATGAAATAATTATGTAGAACAAATCAATATATCGATAAATAGAATCTACATGGATACACATGACACCTTAAAGCAAAATTTAACACAAGAGACTATTTATTACAGGTGTATCTAACATCAAGGGTATTAAAATTTTGTAAAGGCCTTTAAAATTTAGAGTGGAACCTTCAGAATTTACTGAATGAGTTGCAATGTTATGTAAAACAGACGAAATTAGTCGTTTTTATTTTCCAAGGTAGATTAATAGAAGATGTATCTTTATAATTTATATAAAGTTTTGCAATGTATTGAAGCCTTAAATGTTTCTTGGATATAATAAAAGAATACATTTTAATGGATATTGTAGGGCTGAATCGGGCGACTATTTTTATATTGTGTTTGCACCAGTATTTTTCTAATAAAAATTTTCAAGTATATTTCTCTTCAATATTTTATCAAAGTTTGTGTTAAGGATTTCTGTTTTGAGAAAGTGGTGGCAGATTTAATTAAATAAATAGTCGCCTGTGGCAGCCTTGTATTCAGCGGGATTTCAAATTCTAGTAAATAGGTTGTAACCATTTAACACGTTCACGCAGGTGCGGTGGGTCACACTCGACTGTCTCAGAGTTGTCAAGTCTCCGGCCTTTTGCACACGACTGTTATTTTAGAGAAAATGTTGTTCCTTTAAATCGCTTAATTGTTCTAATTAAATAAAACAACATTTTCCGTATTAAAATACCGGTAAGGCCGGAGACTTGCCAGCTGTGAGACAGTCAAGTGGGACCCACCGCGCCGGCGTGAACGTGTTAAAGAAGGTAAAAATAAAAAATAGGGTAGACTAGGGACGGTTGACTATACGGGAGGCTTGACCCACCCATCAATTTTCATATTTAAAAGAATTTCAGAGTTTTATCAATAGGTATCAACAAAACCTACTGGAAAGCTCAAACAACAGTCCTTGTTTCATACAGCTAATCGAAATAGGTGTGGAAAAATCAATTGTGAAGCGTTTTCAACCTAAAATTTGTGTTTTTTAGAAATATTTTGTAAGCTTTTTTTCAGATAAAATATATCATAGAAGTTTAAGTAAGTAGGTTTTAAGTAATGCAGAAATATCGAGCTTTCATTCCAGGCATAAAGATTGTACAGTAAGTTAGGTTTAACATAACAATGTGGTATTGTTTAGAAAAGGTCTACGTAGGCAGGCTTGACCCAGTCAATGTGAGGGAGGGTTGATCAGATGCTCAAGGCTTCCTTAATTAAGTGGTTTTGGAAATATTTTTATTATACACTGTGATTAATGAAAAGTTAATGTTATATACATAAAAGAATGTAAATTTATTCTGTAAAGCTTCAGTAAAATGGTGTGATGGAAAAGGAAAAGTTTAAAACTGACTATAGAAAAATTGTTAGAAAATGGGAAAGTTGATAGGAACTTTTTTCCATTTAAATATTGCTTACAGTAGGTAAACAGAAACAATGGGAAATACTAGAAAGGACTAGAAAGGATGAAAGCAACAGTCTTAATCCTTTGAGGGACAGTCGGGTATATTTATAAAACCACTTAGTTTTAATTCCGAAACATCACAATGGCACCAGAAATTAGCTAAAGTCTTTTCCATTTAATATGTATGGGAAATATAGCCTTTTTCTTATTTCCAAATAAATTTGTTTGTAAATTCCGATGCCAGTCATTTATTTAATCATTTTAGTACTGAAAGTACTTTGCCCGTTAAAGGTTTAAATCATGTTAATGATAAGTTAAGTGCTTTTGCGGTTGCAAAAGAACACACCATCGATCGAAAAATTTTAGGATGATATGTAGAAAAATTTCACCAGGGTGAATACAGTGAGATGAAGCCAAACTATGTGACAACTAGAGTTGTGAGATCGAGTGTCACAAAAATGGAACAAGGAGATAAAAAAAGCGGGACAATGGCTCCTAAATCCGGACATAATAACATGAAACAGTATGAAAATGGAACCTGTCTCGAACAGAATACTGCATTAAATGTTAAAATTTCATTTTCCCTGCTGTACTATTATACCTGCTCAGACAAAATCCTGTTTAAAACAAACTTTTTGTCCTCTGACTCGCGATGGCGTCTTAACAGGTTTGTTTAAGCCTCATATTTAAAAAAATATTTTTTTATAATAATTAAAACATGTAGAATAAAGTTATTTTGCTCTTTTCAAACTGATTTGATTTCTCTTCACAAATAGTGCAATATAAAAGAAACTGGGTCAAGCCTCCCATATAGTGGGTCAACCCTCCCATATATGGGGAGCCTTGACCCATTATTTTTTCATGATTAAAATCAATCGTTTTTGAAATTTCTTACATGTTACACTTATGTAGCAATTTTATTTTGATAACTGATTGTATAATGAATAAAATAACATATAAAACTTTATTATACGGTCAATATTTAAAAAATAAAAAATCATTTTGTTAAATGTGGGTCAACCCTCCCTAGTCTCCCTATATATAAATTGACTATATACGTTATTATCTTTGGTAAAGATGTGACATTCGATTTAAAGTACGTGAATTAAACCTGAGTTTTCATAAATGAAAATATATATATATATTGAATAAATCGATATATCGATAAATAGAATCTACGTGGATACAGATGAAATCTCATTACTGTTCAGAAACTTTAACTGTTAATTATATAAATTGAATATGTTCCACGTAACCCTTAGTCAAGAAGTAATACTAAATTAAAAGCATAGGAATTAAGTGAGTATTTTATAAATAAAATCATATGGATTTTAATATAAATAATAAAGCATTATTTACGAAAAATGCATCCATATAAGTAGAATATATTTGGATAAATGTGGATCCAAATTACTGTTAATATATTTCTCATTTTTTGCTATATATAGTAATAAAAGCTAGTACTAAAGTTTTGCACGTTATTTTATATCCAGAAGTTTAATTTAATACAAGTGTGCCTAACATCAGATATATTGAAAATTTGTAATGGCTTTTCAAAATTGAGAATGAAATCTTTAGAATTTGCAGATTGAGTCGCAATGAATGTAACGTAGATGAAATGAGTTGTTTTGAAAGTTCAGTTTAAAACAGAACGAATTTATATAATTTGTACAAACTTTTCCCATGAAGTTAATTGAACCCACAAATATGTTTCGGTCATAAAAGACTGAATTTAGATTGATATTATGGGAGTTTTATAATTTTGTAAATAGGTCATAACTATTTGATTTGTTTAAAAGCAGAGGGGTGTAAGTCACATCTATGTTATAAAGCAAAAATATCTCTGTGAATAACGCTGACATGATATTAATAGTGGAAACACCTTAATAATTAATTTAGCTTTTGCTGCAATTTTTTTAAAACTTTTTAACTCGATTGATAAGAGGAATTATTTTACTTTTAGTTTTATCAATTATCTGATTCTTAACTGTCCTTTTATTATTAAAATTCTGATGCAAGCAAAAAATTTTTAGTTTTTTGAAAAACAAGTTCTTTCAAATGTAAGTTGTTTGAAAACTGTATCTCAATATATTGTTTTTTTATGGTTTTACCACTTTCCAACATAGTTAAAAAGTAAATAAATAAGTAGAATGCTGAAATTCATCTTTAAAAAGTTAAAATTCACATTTCGCATAATGGGCTTTATTGTTTGAAAGATGAAAAAATATTAAATTACGTTAAATTGCATTAATTCCTAGCACTTTCAACTATAAATATAGTCATCCTCAAGGACAAAATACAAAAACCGATGTTACTAATGTCTTATTTTTCCAATTTCACTCACTTGGTGCGGAAAGTAGGGAAAGGTCTATTTCTTCATCCGGATTTGTTAGGCGATTTTACTTACTGTTGCTTTACGGGTCTGAAGTCAGAGGAGAAAAAAAAATGTATGTGTGTGTGTGTGTGGGGGGGGTAAAATATTACTTGTTTTACAATTATTTAAGCGAGCCCAATCATATACTGGGTGTGTTTCTCCTCTGTCCTCCCACCCGTAAAGCAACAGTAAATGAGATTGCCCAATGAACCTGGATGAAGAAATACACTTTTCCCTACTTTCCACAGCAAGTGAGTGAAATTTGAAAAACAAGACGATACAGCATCATTTCACTTATCAAAAATATGGCTTGAGTTACTCAATAGTTATGAAAATAAAAATAAAATAAACATCAAAGTAAAAATAAATAATAACGTGCATATAGTATGAAAGAATACGTGGAAAACTGAATAATGGCGTTTCATTGACCGTGGAAATTTCGAATAGTTTTATCTATATGTTTTGAAATTGACTCGGTGTGAGACGAAAAATGTCACCAGTCGAAATAAACGTATTTTTAATGGTTTTAAAGTTTAAATTTATACTTTTTAGCATTTGAAAAAAAAAATAATACGTTAATAACATCGGTTTTTGTATTTTCTATCTGAGGATGACTATGTTTATAGTTGAAAGTGCTAGGAATTAATGTAATTTAACATATTTTATTAAAACTTGAAACTTGATGCGGTGATTATTTTTAAGATGCAAATACTCGATATGAGCAGTTTCCGAAGAGTACGAAATTTAAATTGCGAAATGAGTGGAAAGTTTTCAAAAAACTTCCTAAATTAAGATTTATTTTGAACTATTAGAGCTAGAATCTTGTAATATAACACGGCTGTTATTTTTAGACGTAAATGCTTTTACAGGCCAGTTTCTCAAAACTTCGGAATGTAAAAGGATTCAGGAATAAAAAATGTTCTGAAATTCAATTTATATGATGCTGTTGGAGTTGAAAACGTGAATTTTTGGATGTTACTTTAAAAATATAAATGCCCTCTAAGAACGGTTTTTAAAAAATTCGACATTTAAAAAGTGAAATAGGCGGAAATTTTTTCCAAAACGTTTTATATTACGATTTATTTGGAAACGTTAAGATTAAAAACTTGAAACTTGACATGAGTATTAATTTTAAGACGTAAATACTAGCAAAAGAACAATTGCTAAAAAAATTGAAATGCAAAAGGTTGCAGAAACAAAAAACTTTCTAAAATTTCAATCTTTGTGATATAGCTGAGGGTAAAAATTTTGCATGACTTGAAATTTCGCTTTAAATATTGGAAGTTTAAGAAGGTGAAAGGAGCTGAAAATATATTAAAAACGTTCTTAATTACGATTTACTTAGGGTGGAAATTTTAAATAAAAAATAAAAGTTAATTTCTGTTCCCCACAAACAATTGAAAGACCTCATGCAATTTTAATGCAATGCTAAGTATTGCACAAGATAGTGTTACTTCTAAATTAATTATAAACCTGGGTATCTTTAACGATGAAGCCATACTGAATAAAACTTATGCGATTAAAATAATAGATCGGGAGGCCGCTGCATAAACCATCACCTCATCGAGTTGGTGGCTGAAATTCCAGGATTAGACATCACTCGATTAGCATATTAAAGTGCAACTGGTCTGCCAAGTCCTATCTTGGTGAAATACATCTTCAAACCCGATTTTAGTGGTTGATCGGTCTGTTTAACATTGTTATCCTGCTCCTATCCCACATGTTTTCATCCATTGGATGCAGGAAAACGCAATGATAAACCTACCGATCAACAACTAAAATCGGGTGTTTTCCACTAAGATATGATTTCGCAGACCAGTTGCACTTGAATATGCTAATTGAGTGATGTCTAATCCTGAAATTTCAGCCGTCAACTCGAAGAGGTGATGATCTATCCAACCGCCTCCTGGTCTATAATTGTTTTTACAAATGAAATCATGTATATTTTGGCGAATAAAAATATACCGGGTGTCCTAAAAAGGACTTACTGATTTTAAAATCCAATAACTTGCAAACGGTGACAGATATTTAAAAAATTCTTGCAGGAGGGTTATGCATGAGGTCAAAAGTTTTTTTACTGTGATTTTCGATTTTAGTTCGAATTACAAACAATAGATGGCGCTGCGATCAATAGACGTTAAATTCAGGCTCAATTTTTGGCCGATCTCTTCTTCCATGCTGAAAAGGGAGATTGAAATGTATTGAGTGGGCCCCGAAGGACCAAAAATCGAGCCTGAATTTAGCGTCTATTGATCGCAGCGTCATCTATTGTTTGTAATTGGAACTAAAATAGAAAATCACTGTAAAAAATTTTTGACCTCATGCATAACCCTCCTGCAAGAATTTTTTAAATATCTGTCATCGTTTGCAAGTTATTGAATTTTAAAATCAGTCAGTCCTTTTTAGGACACCCGGTATATCCATATAAAGAAAACTACTGTCAATCCTTTTTTTTACAATGAATTTCATTCACCTTATGCTAGTAAACAGAGTTCGCAAAATTACAGTGAAATACGTTTTACACGAAACTGAGGGGATCGAAGTTTTTTCCCGTGTTAAAAGAATTTCGCGTTTAAAGATTTGTAAAAGAAAAACAAAACTCACAAAAATTTTAGTATGTCGTCAAATTTTATTTCGATTTCCTGTTAAACTATTAGTAAGTTGCATCCATTAGGATAAAAAGCAAGTAAAAAGTATATTGTTTTGGGAGGAAAAAATCGGATGTACTTTTTTTTAAGCGTCATTTTCAGCATTCTGAGATCTAGCTTGCTTGAAGCAAATAAGCAAAGCTGTCTCTAAATCTTCGTGCTTAGCAGTTCTCATACGCTTTCTCTCTGGCTTAAACATACTGCGCTCAAACATTAACGTAATGGAATCCCTGTTTTTTTTTTTTTTTTTTTTTTTTTTTTTTTTTTTTTTTTTTTTATTGTTGATAAAGTAGAATTGGCAATGCCAAACTCTTTGCAGATTTCTGTTTTCGTACTTCTTTTTCATCAACTGCATTAAGCAGCTTCATCTTCATTTGAAGCGAAATAGCAGTTTGTTCTCGCACCGATTTCTCGGCCATTGTGCTCATAAAAAATAAGCTAATTTACAAAAAACACGAAATTCACTGATTTTCACCCAAAATTCAGTGGTTTTAACATAAATCTCCCCAATTTCAAAGCAAACTAACTAGATTTTTTTCGTGTTAAACGATTTTTGTTTCGTGTTAAAAGAAAAAAAAAATGTATTAAATTGCATAGTATACAGTCCGGACCGCTATATCATTTCGTGTTAAGCGATTTTTCATGTTAAGCGTTTTCGTGTTAAACGTATTTCACTGTATTTTATTTCAGTGAGTTAATTATTTTCATTTTGTAATTACATATATATATATATATATATATAATAGTACTAAGTGTATAACACTTCCGTAGTGAACGCAATCGGATCCCGATAATCTTTAGTTAAAATCAGCCATTTTATTTTAATTTTCAGAGATTTAATTTTTTCAACAAAGCTGCGTAAGATTAACCTTTTTAGAAAGATTGTGAAAAACAAAAACAAATAAGCTACATCGAATATGCATGTTTTTCGATATATCTTGCGCTACAAATCGCACCACCCAGCAAACAGCGATGGTAAACATTATTCGATTCATTTCTTCGAGATTCATTAAAATATAGACTATGGATGCAATATTTTTGCTTAATGGCAATATAGAACATAAAAAAGTGAAAACATTTTACTGCTTTTTTTAATCACTTCACGATTTCAAAAACAATGTTTAGTTATAAATGTTTCCAATCCATTCCAATAAGATTAATTAAAATGTAGACCATGTAGCTCATTGGCAATATAGCGATGTGAACGAACTCCAGACATTAAAACTTTTTTTTAAAAATTCTAATTTAAGGCTAGTGAAGGTGTGTATTAAATGCAATATTGTTGGAATTTTTATATTCGGGCTGTTTTATTTTTTTGTTCACAGCCGTGAATGGTTCTTGGGAATAATTCCATTGTTTTTCCTAAAAAATATATTATTTCTAGTGGCATCACGAGTGAATGTTTACTGTTTAGATTTGATTTTTCAATCTTAAAACGTGTGTACTGTTTTACTATTGCCTAACAAATTTATAAGGAATTGAAACCTTGCAGTTTTTTTTTATTTATAAGAAATTTAAGGTTATTGATTTTTTTTAATACAATGAACGAAGATGAACACTCCATTGCAAGAAGACTACCAGGAAATAATGAGCGGCAAACAACATGGCTAGCGAGACAAAGCCAAGAGGGACAGAATTCGGGCGGCAAATGCTGCAAACAATTGAAGAGCTAAATGGAAGAACATGTTAAGTAACAAAAATTATATTTGAAGAAATTTGAAGTGAAAGTTTTTTGCTGTAAATTTTAATGATTTATTTTCTGTTTGATACCATGTGTTTAAAATATTAACAGGTATGGTACTAAACTCTCTCAGAAAAACTTATTCATATTTAATTTTCAAATATTAAAAATTATTAATATTATTGACATTATTAAATATTAAAATATTAAATATTAATTAATAATGTCCTAAATCTTCAAGACTAAATAGAACATTAGTATTTTAGCTTCACCATCTGATAGGATACCTCATAACGCTTTCAACCAAAAGATAAAAAAATAATTTAGAAAATGTAGCATAACATGTTCATCCACTCAGCTCTTCAATTACGATAAGAAAAAGATGCATTTAATAATTTTCTTGCAAATTAAGTTGAAAATGGAAAGGAGGGCTAATGGAATGGTTAAGAATGAAAAATGGACAGTTTTTATAACTATTTTACCTCACCTCGCATTTCTAGAATTTATCACTTCATAATTATTTTTATAATGCTTTACCATTCTTTCAAAAATGCAAACACGTTATTCTGAGTAAATATACTATTCACTTTATTCATTTCTTTGTAACCAATGAATTCATGTAATGGTTGAAAATGAAATAAGATTTCCATGAAAAATTTTGATTGAAATCTAAAAATTGAGGAAATTCGGTAGTTAAAAAAACAAAAAAAAAAAAAATGCATTATATAACGCAAGCAAAAGTTTCTTTTTAAATAAATAATTAATAAATTTTAGTAATTCCGTATTTATTTACAATAAAATATTTCCTTGCTTTCATTTCGTTAAAAAGATAAAAGTCTTGACTGCTTCTTCAAATCATCTGCCGCTACATTATAACAGTTGAAAAAAATAGCATAATCTTACCACTGTTCATTTCATAAATATTATACTAATTAAACTGATGGATGTATTCAGGCATATTCTTAATACCTTTAGTATCTTCTACATCATTTTGAAGCCTCAAGGTGTGCATGTTTACAGTTTTCAAGACTAATTCTTTTCTATACTCAATTTTATTACAATTTATACTAATGAACAGTGCTTTCAGAATTATTTTATTTCGATGCTCTTTTCATAATCAATGAATTAATATAACTGTTAATGGATAGTGGTATAAAATCTTGAAATTGTGAAAATTTGATTTTTTTCTAAATTGCATTATATATTCTAAAACAAATGTGTCTCTTTAAAGAAATAATTAAAACATTTTAGTGTATTTTTTTTTATTTCCAATCAAATAATAACCTGTTTGCATTTTGTTAAAAATGTACATCTTTAATATTTCTTTATAACACCAGCAATTTCATTATATATTGAAAAAAGTTAGATATTTATATTGATTTTTTACATTATCAATACAGTAGAACCTCTTTTATCCGAAGCTCTTTTAAACGAAATTCTCGGTTAACCGAAATCTATTTTTAAAGCTTTTTTTTATTATCACATTCCTTCTGTGTAAAATCCATTTTGAAAGCTCCCCCCTTTTTTTTTTAAACTATCATATTCCTTGTGTGCAAGCGGTCTTTTCCGAACTACGAGCACATATAGATATTTTCGACCCCTTTCTTGGGAGTTCCTTTGAATGTAACTTGAGCTTCCGCAAGCTGCGGAGTGGAACAAAGAAGACAAACAAATTAGCAATTCTTAAGTTTTTGTATGTTTTGCAGAAAGTTTGGCATGACTGGAGCAGCAGAAAGACTGTGATACTGGTGAGCTAATAATATAAAAAAAACTCCGTGATAGAGCTTCAAAGCAAAGGCAGTCGAAACTTTGTCAAACAAAACATTTTTCAAACCCTTATGATATACGTAAAAGATACTTTATTTAAAAATTAAAATTCAGATAATTTGTTCTTCTTTCTATTTTGCTATTGCTTTATTTTTATTACGCACTTGTTCCATAATAAAAGATATTGCATATATTTCTCCTTAATCTTAAAATTGAAGCATTCTCCAAAATTTCGATTTTCCGAAAGAGGGTCGGTTCCAATTACTTCGGATAATAGAGGTTCTACTGTATTAAACTAATTATAATAATATACAAATTAAAGCACATCTTTAATGGATTCAGTATTTGCTACGCAATTTAGAAGACTCGAGGTCTACTTGTTTACATTTTTCAAAAGCCTTTGAAATCCACTTTTAAATAAATAAAAGTTTAATGTGGAGACTATCTATTGCAGGTATACTTAGCATAAGGGGTATTCAGAATTTATAATGGTTTTCAAAATTGCGAATGGAATCTTTAGAATTAACGGATTAAGTTCCAGTGAATGTAACTCAGACGAAATAACTGGTTTTGATTTCAAAAATATTTTAAAACAAAATGGATCTTTTTAATTTGTTTAAAAGCTTGCCATGTATTTAATTGAAACCTTAAATATATTTTGGGTATAATAAATTATTGAATTTTAATGGATATCGTGGGAGATTTATAAATTTGGTAAATATGTTTTTTACTATTTAAAGGAAGTAATTAGCTTATATTTCATAAAATTATGTATACGTTGATTATATAATGTAGGTATCTATGATGATGAAATGATATTGGGTTAAGCATAATTTAGCATAGATTTGCATTAAAGAAATCATAATAATTTCCTATAAATAAATATAAATCCACACCAAGAAATATACTGTTAAGGCTTTTTTTCACACATAATCTTTTTGCAATTTATGCTAATGAAGTATACTTGCTAAATAATTTTTACTTCAATGATCTTTTTTTTTATCTTATGGAATAATGTGTAGTTGAAAATTAAATACGATTAACAAGATAATCATGAATTTGTTTTCAAATGCAGAAATCCGATTGATTCTTCTTTAACCGTTTATGCCCTGACGGTACTTTAAAGAACCATTAAAATAACTTATACATCAATCAGTAGTTATACAGTTTCAAATGAGTTGTAGATACTTTGCTTTATCTTGTTCCAAAAGCATTGGTTGCACAAAACAAAATATTTTTAAAAGGATGATTTCTTTTATCTTTGCACTTTTTCATCTTTCTTCACGTTGGAAGATTGGGGGGGGGGGGGGGGCAGTTCGGAAATACTTCTATATTTCTATTGTAAGAACTTTATATTTGTACATTTGCTAATTCTGCAAAATACTAAACAAAATATTTTTAATAATATATTTGTGTGGAATTATAAGCATTGCACAAAATCCCTATAAATTCAAATTTAATTAATTAATTTTAATTTACGAAATCCTTCTAAAATGTATTAAATGATGTAAATATTTTAATGTAGTTTCGAAAATTCACGAAAAATGCTTTAGAAGATGGAATTTTCATGAATTCATAATTTGGGGCATAAAGGGTTAAATAATACATTATATTTTTATAAAAATAATTTAATATAATAATACTTTAATAGAAAAAAATACTAGTTCTGAATTTATTTCCATTTAAATAAGTCTCTGTTTTCATTTCGTTAAAAAATATATATATAGTCTAGAACAGTACTTAAAATTTACGCGATTTCATTATACGTTGAAGATAAAAACATACTTAAATTGCTGTTTACTTCATCAATGCTAAACTAATTATACTAATGTGCATATTCAAACACATCCTTAATAGCTTTAGTATCCGTCTACATAATTTAGAAGCCTCAAGTTGTACTTGTTCATCTTTTTCAAAAGCCTATCGGGATTTGAAACCCACTTTTAAATTAATAAAAACTTAACATAAGAGACTATCTATTGCAGGTGTGTCTAACAGCAGGGATATTTAAATTTTGTAATAGTTTTTCAAAATTTAGAGTGGAATTTTCAGAATTTTCCAAATGAGTTGCAATATTAAATAAGACAGACGGAATAAGTTCTTTTGATTTTCCAAAGCAGTTTAAAACAGGATGAATCTTTATCATTTATATAAAGTTTTACCGTGTATTAAAACCTTAAATATGTTTTGAATATAATAATTGAATGAATTTGAATAGATATCGTAGCGGATTTCAAATTTTTGTAAATACGTATAACCATTTAAAGGAAGTAAAAAAAAAAAAAAAGCTTATATTTCATAGTATATGTATGTCATATACGTGATTATCTTTGTTAATAATGTGACATTAAAGTATGTCAATTAAATCTGCGTTTTTATAAATGAAAAAAAAAAGTCGAATAAATCGAAATATTGATAAACAGAATCCACTCTACGTGGATGCAAGGGAAACGAAATTAAACATTTATTGATAATTATTTAAATTGAACATTTTCTGCTCAACCGTTAAAAGGTTACTTCAGTCACGCGAAGAAGGGAGAACGCTAATGTTAATCCTATGGGAGCGTTATTTTCAAAATTTTCGCTTTGATTTTAAAGATTTGGAAAAAAAAAAGAACATTGAAATAAAATTATTCTCCGAAAGACAACATCATTATAAAATGTCATTAAATTACGTGTAGAAAAAAACATCAGCTTTATTTTTCTTAATTTGTATATATATAAATTAATCATATTAATTAATCATTGCTAATGATACTTAGGTTTATATTAAATTTTAATTCTTCAAAAATATTTATGATTTCATTTATGTAAACGTATGTTTAAATGTATATCTTAAATCCAATATGACATTATTGCTAATCATACTAACGTTTATATTAATATTATACGGGATATTAAGAAAAATTGACCAAATTCATACTTTCTTTAAAAGATCCGATTAGGAGCAGAATGAAAAAGTCGCTAATTTAAAAAATAAAAAAATGAGTTAAATGGATGGAAGGTATATAGACATATCAATCTATACTTAATTTTTTTATATAAGTAATAGTTTCACTAATATTCTTTGTAAACAGCTAGAGAAAGTCCATTAGACGCCACTGAAACCCCTTGAGAAAATCTTTGCTTTTGAACATTAAAAAAAATGTAAACTTGGGTTACACACACTCCTCTATTTCTAGAAACCTCAAATAGTTTTAAGCTATTTACAAAATTATAAATCTTCAGTAATATCATTGAAATTCAATCTTTTACACTCGAAACATATTTAGGGGAAAGTAGGGTAACAAAGTTATAAAATTCTACAACAACTAACTTGAAGATAAGTGTACATTCTTATTTTCAAATGTTAATTCACTCATTATGTCTACAAAATATATACATTTAGCTGTACGTTCATGCTTTTATTTATTTTTGTAGTGCGTTGTTACGCCAAATATAATGCATTAAAATACAACATGGCTATGAAGGGTAATGGCGCTCACGTGGAATTCCAGAAACAGTTTTTCCAGCATGCTACTTCTTTTAAATTCAAATTTCTTGATTGACACGTCTTTTTTAAAATGGCAAAATAACCCTTGTTTTCGCCTTTATTAATATGTCATTAAACAAGGTGAATTTTACGATTTCAAAAAACCTCAATTAAAAATAAGTAGCCCACTGGTAACACTGTCCAGAAGTGCTACAGGATGAAAACCACAAACAAATGCTTAGCTCTTTAACCCATTTCCGGCATGGTGGGCCGTGGTTTTACAGCACAATATGTGGAAAGTGGTCACTTAAAGTCTGCTGTGGTGTGAATAGACCACACAACTACGTATGTGACTTTTCTCGTACTTAAATGCTGTATTCAAATTTTGAGCGACATTACCCTACATGTCGGGCATTACCACTCAATTGATGGTTAATTAAATAAATCAATAAAAAAAATCCTAATACCTTTATGCAAATTAGTTGATTGCAAACTGTTCCTTATGATATTGACTTACATTGGGTTAATAAAATATTGATTTTTTTTCTGTAAATTTGACTACCTATTCATGTTTTTCCTTAAGTGAGCGGCATTACTCTACTTTCCCCTACAAGATAATTTAATTAAATGGGAAAACTTTATAACATATTGTTTGTATAAAGGTATTCGTTCTGCATTGGTAGTGTATCCGTTTTGTTTTAAATAGTTTTGGAGCAATCAAAACGACTCATTTCATCTGTATTACATTCATTACGACTCAATTTGTAAATTAAAAGATTCCACTGTTAATTTTGAAAAGTCATTACAATTTTTTTTAATATCCCTGTTGTTAGGTACACTAGTATTACATTAGCCAACTGGATATAAAATAACGTGCAAAACTTGGGTAAAAACTCTTATTGGTATATATCGCAAAAAATGTGATATATAATAACAGATTTATTTTCTTTCATCAAAAATATTTTTGGTTTCATTATGTAAATGTACAGTTGTGGGAAAAAAAAAGTAAACACCCCCTACTAACTCCTCAACAAATTATCGTAGAAGAAAGTTACTGGTACCGAACGATTGGAAATAAAGTCTACTTTTAAATGATGTATATAAAATTTGCTTAGGGGGTCATCTACATATTAAAACGAACGAGAACTTTGTTTTTTCAATAGCAGTACACACTTCTGACAGCATAAATGAACTCTACGCCCTTCAATTAGCCTAAAAACAAATTTTTATGCAATTCGTACAATAAGTTTCCGAGAAATTAATTATTTTAAAACGAGCGTATTTTAAGGGCTGTATCCAAATTGAAGTTCAGTACTCGGTTGTTAACCCAGAGAGCCCCCTTCTTGATCAAGGCACCACTCAAGCAGTTAATGAAGCCGGTTAGATTACAGGACAGCAGAAGAAATTTCAAAATATCTACTCACTTCTATCATAGACGGCCCCTTAAACCATCATTTTGCCGTTTTTTAAGCATAACTTGAAAACTACTTGGAAGAAAAATGTGAAATTTTGAACTTCCATAAAGCAGGACTTAATAAATCTAAATCCGTCAAAAAAATTGTAGGTTGCAATTCATATTTTTTTCGAATATTAATTTCATAATTCATAATTTATATCATAAAATTATAAAAATTGCAAATTCAGCGTATTTATGTTTGGGTATATTAGAATTATTGCTACACAAAAAATTAGCACATTAGGAGCATAATTTCAGGAAATAAAAAAAAAATATGAAAATGTAATTTAACATTAGAAGCACTCAATTTTGAATGTTTATAATTCAAAAACTTATCATTCAAACGACTTGAAATTTGGTGTCTAGGCATAATTTGAACCGAAGATTTGAAATATCTTGTTAAAATTGGGTATTGCTATTGAAAAAAATGAAGTTTGGATTCGTTTTAATATGTAGATGGCCCCCTAAGCAAATTTTCTATACACCATTTAAAAGTAGACTTTATTTACAATCGTTCAGTACCAGTAGCTTTCTTCTACGATAATTTGTTGAGGAGTTAGTAGGGGGTGTTTACTTTTTTTTTTTTTTCCACGACTGTACGTTTAAATGTATATACCTTAAATCCAATATGACTTCATTGCTAATCATACTTACGTTTATATTAATTTTGTTATGAAACATCGGCTAAATTTATACTTTCTTTAAAAGATCCGGCTAAGAGCAGCGTGAAAAAGTCGCTAATATTAAAAGTTTGAGTTAAGTGCATAGAAGCTATTTACACATATCAATCTATGCTTAAGACTTTTGAAATAAGTTATAGTTTCACTAAAGGGCATAGCCGGATAAGCATTGGAAACATGACTTTTAATCAAATTTCCTGATTTTTTTCCTAGACGTAGCTACGTATCTGACAATATATTTCTCCTATTATCACCCTATAAATATTGATATTTAATGAGAAAATAATGTTTTTTCGATTTTTTAAAAAACAGATTTTTTAAAAAACTACTGCACGGAATTTCATGTTATTAATTGAGGATATATAGATAAGAAAGACGCATAATTGGTAATTTTTTTATAATTTTCTGTTCATAAAAACTGTGTGAAATAGCGAAATAAAAATTTAAAAATATAAAAATCATATCTTATGGTTATCCGAAAATTACCATTTTCTTGTAAAAAATTCCCCATGTGTACCCGTATATCCTATGTAAATGCCGAAAGTTTGCGTTGGGTACTACATATAAATATTTAAAAAATGTATATCAAAATTATAGAAATTTATTTTAAGGCGTTATTTGGGGCGGAGCTACTTCACTTCAACAACCGGAGAATTTTTCGAACAAACTCAGCAGACAATATGTCAACTGGTGTATTTTAGATTCTATTAGCATATAAGCCATGTTTTCAACACCATATTCATTTTGATATCGACAGTGTTGAGAATGTTCCTCATGTGTTCATTAAAATTTAAAATACAGCAATTCTGTAACTGTTTATTCCAAAAATTCTTTGGGTGTGGATGTTGAGTAGCTCCGCCCAAAATAACGCCTTAAAATGAATTACAATAATTTTGATATACATTCTTTTAAATATTTATATGTAGTACCCAACGCAAACTTTCGGCATTTATATAAAATATACGGGTACACATGGGGAATTTTTTACAAGAAAATGGTAATTTTCGGATAACCATAAGATATGATTTTAATATTTTTAAAATTTTATTTCGCTATTTCACACAGTTTTTATAAACAGAAAATTATACAAAAATTACCAGTTATGTATCTTTGGTATCTATATATCCTCAATTAATAGCATGAAATTCCGTGCAGCAGTTTTTGAGAAAATCCGTTTTTTGAAAAATCGAAAAACCATTTTTATCTCATTAAATATCAATATTTATAGGGTGATAATAGGGGAAATATATTGCCAGATATGTAGCTACGTCTAGGAAAAAACTCAGGAAATTTGATTAAAAAGGCATGTTTCCAATGCTTATCCGGCTATGCCCTTTGTTTGTAAATAGAAACGGAATTTTTTATTTTTTTTTTTTTTCACTTGAAGTCACAAAAGCGCATGGAAAAACCTTTGAGAAAATGTGACTTACATTTCTCTGCATGTAAGCAGTTCAAATAGTTATAATATGTTTACAAACTTATAAATCTCCAATAATATCCATCTAAAATTCAATCTTTTATGCTCGAAACATAATTATTTGTAAAATTAATTACATGTGAAAACTTTATACAAACCACGCAAATTCGTTCCGTTTGAAACTATTTTTGAACTATCAAAACAACACATCTCATCTGCGTTACATTTATTGCTACTCAGTCTGTAAATTCTAAAGATTCCACTCTTAATTTTGAAAAGCCATTACACTTTTTCAATATCCCTGATGTTAGGTACACTTTTATTACATGCGAAAGTTTGGTACTAACTTTTATTAGTACATATAAAAATAAGTACATATAAAAATATTAAAATATATTAACAGTTATTTGTATCCATATTAATCCAAAAAGATTTTACTCATGGGTGCTTATTTATTCATATTTAATTCTTTATTTATATAAAAATCTATGTGATTTTACTTATAAAATAATTACTTAATTCCTGTGTTTTTCATTTTGTATCACATATCTTTTTAAAGGTCTGGGAATAATCTCTTCATTTTTAGAAGTAACTCTCTCTTTCATTCTCTTTTTAGCCACTAGGGGCGTCCCCAGGCCAATTCCACCTCTCCTTTGACTATTACAATATGGGTATTTACTTTTACTGGTTATATATATGTATGTGAGGAATAAAGGGAGGAAGTGAAAAAAAAGAAAAAAAGGAAAGGAAAAGGAAAAAAAAAGAAAATATATATATATATATAAAAGAAAAAGGGAAGGAAGGGAAAGGGAAAGGAAAAAAAAGAGAAGTAGATAGATGATTGAATGTGAATAGGGGGAAGGAAAGAGAAAGGGAATAAAAAAAAAAGAAAAAAAAGGAAAAGAATGAGGGAAAAGGAAGGGAAAAAAAGGAAAAAAAAGGGAAAAAGAAAGAGAGAGAAGGAATGGAGGAAAGGAAAAATAAGGGAAAAGGGGAGGAAAAAAAGAAAAAAAAGGGAAGAATAGGGAAAAAAGGGAAAAATTTGAAAAGAAAAAAAAAGAGAGAGGGGGGATATAGGGAATTATAACCTATTCAATTATGTACATCATTCATACGTTTCTGATTAATTTAGATGTCCAGTTCCTCCCAGCTCCTCTCCCTCTTTTCGTGCCGGGCTCCCACAACAGTCTCTTATAGCGTTTTTAGCTCAAGTGCGGCCAGGACTTCAATTTACGGTGGAGTATCTCATATTTGTTATAACATGCTATAAAGTTTCAAGTTCTTGTCCACCAACTAAAGCTCTAACTGCAGTTCTGGTCGCTGCTTATTAATTATATAATTACATAACAACTATTATTTTATTTGGGTTGGGGGTTTTGGGAACCATTCTGTATGGCGCGCATTTTTTTTTTCTTTTTTCTACCAGCCATTCATTTTCTGCCTATGGGAGATGGATCGGTACTCTAAATGTATCATTTTGTAATTAGTGAATAAAAGTTTTGTGTATGTGCTTCAAACTAATTTTTAATTATCTGGTATACATGTGTAGATATTATAATCTACTAGTTTAATATTTATATATATTTATATCTTCATTCTACATGTACATGAGCTTCAATAAGCACAGGAAACTATCCTCTTTTTTCCCCCTTCTTCATTTGGCAAATAATAGACTATCACTATCAATTACTTATATTATTTTATTTATTTTAATATTCAAAATTGTCCTTCAGCAAAAGTATCACCTTCTTTTCACTAAGTCATTTACGATAGTCAAGGCTATTGGTTTTTACTTTTTCCTATCTATATTCCTTTCTTTCTACGATATACGGTGGGGACCTAGTGATACCTCAATCTATCGTTTACTTTTACAATAATCTATTATACAGAACGATCCGTTAATATATTATCAACTATCTTTATTACTTGGGCTATATGTTTTAACATAATATAAAATGAATGACTCTATGTTATGATACAAGTTTACATATTTTGAATTGTTCTATTGTGGTGACTTAACGAACTCAAAATAATATATAGTCACAAGTATGCTCTAGTAACCGGCCTGGACATGGAAGAAAGTGATAAGTATTTGAATAACTCTTCCAAAACAGAAACTTTGTATGAAATTAAAAGTTCACTAAAAAAATCATCAAAACCGAGATCGAATTCGACACCGGACAAACTTCCACTATTAAATCAGGAGACAAATTGGTCAAATAAATCGACTCTAAAGCGTACACGACAAAACTGCAGTCAATCTTCACAAGCGCTAAAGTCAACCCCAACAAATAAAAATGTAATGAAGTTTAACCTAGAAGTAGCGAAGACACTTTCAATAACAGAGCTGCTTGAAATTCACAATGGTCTTCTAAAATCACACGAAACAGGATCCAGTAAAGAAGTCGACAAATATTGGCAATTAATTCAAAAAAACATCCAAATCATTGAAAATCAGCTACGAAACGCATCTCAACAATCCCAAGACCTAAAACAAATAACAACCGAAAAGGAAGAGTGGTACAACAAGGCAATCGACCTGGAACAAGAATTAAAAGACTGAAAGCAACAATTTGAAGTTTATATACAACAAAAAGACAATAGAATTCAAGAACTAACCCGGGAGATAGATTCTCTGAAATCATATAATGAATTGTCCAACAAGGATGAAGCAGGAATTTTGAACTTAAAAGAGAAAGAAATTTCTAGTCTCCACCTAACGATAGAAGAAAAGAATCAACTAATTAAAGAGTTAAAAGAAAAATTATATACCCAGTCCCAAAAAAGATCACAAGGAGGACTCCCTTCAATAAGAGAAATGGTGATAGATGAATCTATACTTCAAGATATCAACCAAAAATTACATTCAATTGAAGCAAATACAGAATTCTTAAAAAATTCGTTTCAAAGCCCATTAGAAAAAATCCCAACGGTCAGTCAACAACATTCACTATCATCAAAACCTCTGTATTCAGAGAAAATCAGTGCGGTTTATAAAAATCCAAAAAAACCCCTCTGAATCCGCCATACTTTTAAAGAAGACACAGGCAACAAAAACTTCACTCCACACAATTAGAAATCTTCTTAATACGGAGACAAAGAACATTCCGGACCTCCCTAAAATCTACTGTGAAACAGCTCGTGATCGAAACACCTTAATTATAAGATCCAACAGTGAAGAAAATACTGAAAAAACCCTCCGAATAATAGAAGGAATTGAAAGACTTAAAGATATCACTGAATTAACGTACAAAACTATAAATTTTAAGAAGATAATTGTTCTTGGAATCCCTTTATTTACTCAACCAGAAGAAGTCACAGAGAAAATCTTGAAAGATTATGATCGAGAAATCCCAATAGCGATACATAAAAAAATTCACCGAGAAAAATCACAAATTTACCATTTGGTCCACGATTTAGATATCAATTACGCCCGTCATCTGACGAAGCAAGGCCGTATCCTGATTGGATTTAATTCCTGTAAAGTTGCGGATTATCACCCAATAATCCGCTGCTCGCAATGCCAACGATATGGTCATACAGGTAACAACTGTAGATTTGAAGCTGCCTGTGCTATTTGTGCGTATAATCACACAACAACAACTTGCCCAAATAAAGAAGATCCTAAGAAAATATGCTGCATCAATTGTCTGAACACAAAACATGATTTCCCACACAGAGCGGATTCAAATGAATGTCCATTATTTAAACTTCGATTTCAATCGAGGAAAACCTTCATAAATGTATCTGCTCCACATTCAACCAACTAAACAATACAAAAATCGTTTCATCAAATACAAACAAAAACTCAAACTCACCTTCAATTCCAAATTCTACTCAAATTTCTCATCTCTCGGACTCAAACTCTTCTCCGCAAGGACAACATCAAAACATGCAAGTACCTTCAACAACTAATCAAATATCATCATCCTTTAAAATAGCACAGATTAATCTTCAAAAGAATAAAAGTGCAACAGCTTCACTCCTTCAATTCTTAATTCAAGAAGACTACAAAATAGCATGCATACAGGACTCCAATATAGTCAAAGGAAGACCACATGGCCTTCCCTCAGGACTTCCTTGCTACTCTTAAAAAAAAAAGAATTGCCAAATAATAATCATAGATACATCGTTACAACATATAAGAGTTCAACAAAATGATAACTCAGTCTTCGTGAATATCTCCTCAGCAGAAGGACAAATAACTATAGGCAGTCAGTATTCCGCACCATCGGCTAATTTAAAAGAAGATCTACAAGATTGGGCGAACACGTCGGGTATGAGTTCAAAACTTCTGTTGCTGGGTGATTTGAATGCTCATAGTGTCCTGTGGGGGTATGAGAATGATAACGAAAAAGGACAACACCTCATCAATCATCTCAATATGATGCACTTATTAGTCCTAAATGATCCTTTCTCAAAACCAACATTTGAAACCACGCATTTGAAAGGTTGGCCAGATGTATCACTAGCATCCTTCCCACTGTTCCCAAAAGTTTCCTTATGGACTGTTGAGGATGATATGCACTACGGTGACCACAGGCTGATAACCTTGTATATGGATATCCAAACCCCGAAGCTTCCAAAGCGTAGATATCGGACAAAGAATGTCTCATTGAAAAAATTCAATAGAAAATTATCTAAATCATTGCAAGAAAATAATATAACTTTCCACGATATAAAAACGACGGGGGCATTCGAAAAAGAGCACGACAACTTTATAAATATAATAACACAAACCTGTGACCATACTTTAAAGAAAAAAACTCCACATTTAAACCAACAGTTTCTTGGTGGACAGCGGAACTTAGGAAAATGAGAAGCTTTGTTAAAGCACTTTATAGGAAAACAAAACTTTTGTCTGCATCAGAGGAAGACATGATCAAAAAAAAAAAGTATAGAGCACTCTATAAAAAGAAAATTCTGGAAGCAAAGAAAACAGCGTGGAGTTCTTTTTGCTCAAATACCAAAGACCCCTTTGGGAAACTAAAAAAGACGGCATTTAGAGATTTTTACAGACAGGAAGTCTACGCTCTTTCTGATTCCACTACAGCAACCCACTCAAGACAATCTTTTTATGCAGAAATTGCCAATTCAATATTTGGTCCTTCGGACTTGCAACCGCATCAAATTCATCCGCGCTCAACCCAGCCAGTTAATCCATTTATACTCCAAGAACTAAAAGCTGCCATCTTCTCCTTCAATCGGAATAAAGCACCAGGTCCTGATAATGTTGACCATCTGATTGTACGAAATATTTACCACTCACATTCATCTCTATTACCGAATCTTTACAATACTCTATTAAACTTAAATTACTTCCCAAAAAGTTGGAAAATTGGAGAACTAGTCTTTTTTCTAAAGGCAGGTAGGGACCCACATCTTAGATTATATTAGTAGGTGGATGTCAAATCACAACATGAAAATATCTTACAATAAATGTAAAGTTCTCCACCTTAGAAGACCAAAATTTTTGAAAAGAGCTCCAACACTCAAAATTGAAAACCATTCATTAAAAAGTGAGCCAACTTTAGAATACTTAGGTATCGTTCTGGATAGTACGTTGTCGTTTCTCCCCCATTTACGGAAGAAAAGGCAGGAAATTACAGAACTTTCGCAAGACCTATTGAAGTTTGCCTCAGCTTACGGAGTGGTAAACAAATTAATTCTGAAGATTTGGTACAATAGTATCTTGGAGAAGAAAATCACGTATGCTGCAGCAACTTGGTTTCACCGGATAAGCAAAGCCCATGGGCTTCGTCTGATCTCATCAATACAATACCAATGCCTGTTATTAGTTTCACGTGCCTACAGAAAAACTTCGGCGGATGCCCTTTGTGTTTTAACAGGTATTCCGCCCTTGGCACTTCAACTTGAATATATAGCAACAACAGGAAGAGTCTTACGTCGTGGAATCCCGACAGGAAATCAAGAACCAATATTTTACCAACCAAAACTGAAGTCAGATCAAGTTGAACCATTTAAAGAATATTTCTTTCAAATAGATCCAGAAAATACTCCACATGTAGAAATAAACATTTATACGGATGGTTCCAAGATGGAAGATGAAACGGCATATGCCTTCTGTGTGTATCAGAGAGGAGAGTTAATCCACGAGGATCAAACTAAGTTAAGTAAAGAAAATACTGTTTTTCAGGCAGAACTCGTGGCCATAGAAGAGGCTGTGCTGTGGATTAGGAACTCCCCTCATAAAGAAGTATTAATACACTCGGACAGTCTCTCAAGTCTCTTAGCAATAGAAGATGTTTTTTCAAAAAATCTCATCGCAGTACAAATTATCAAACTACTCCAAGAAACAAGAAAAAAGATCTTCTTTAAATGGGTCCGTGGACATGTGGGTAATGTGGGGAATGAGCATGCAGATTCTTTGGCAAAAGAAGCAACCAAAGCCACATCACATGCCAAATACAAATTCTTTCCCAACCCTCCTTCTTACTTGAAGAAGCTTCTAAAATCATCTCTACACGAACAATGGCAGACTCGCTGGGACTATGGTACCACAGGACGGTACACATACACTTTAGCCCCAAACGTCTCGGAAAAGAGAATCCTGCTGCATAGAAATCTTTTTCTGTTTGCCACTAACCACGGCCCATTTTCATCATATCTTTATAAATTTGACAGGGTTCCTTCTCCATTATGTGTATGCGGTCAGCGAGCTACATCATTGCATTATATCTTTAACTGTACCCTTACATCATATTACCATATAAGAAAATCTCCAAAAATTTCTTTGTCTCAGTGGTTCTCAGTGGTTTTGTCAAATCCATCATTTTGTCAAAAGATAATTGAATGTATGAAAGTTTTAGAAAACAACCATTATTTGTTTCAAAATGTTTTGCCATTTATAGATGATGATGAGAACGTATCTTAACAAATAGACAGATACCACCAATTCAAAATAAACTCTTAGCCACAAACAACACGATTGAACTATAA
The DNA here is from genome assembly GCA_963932465.1 of Maratus speciosus. Lineage (NCBI taxonomy): Eukaryota > Metazoa > Arthropoda > Arachnida > Araneae > Salticidae > Maratus > Maratus speciosus. The sequence goes on from OZ010792.1 coordinate 95,137,596, forward strand.
TTGAACTGTTGCAAGAACAATAGACTTTTGAACTTTTGTGTGTGTATATAATTATATAATATTCATCATAATTATTCACTATTTTACCTATTTTTTATATTCTACATTATTTTTAAAATTATGAATCTCTTTCTAATTTAGTATACATATACGTAGCTTTTATTGTATTTTTGCAGAACGCCCAGCTTTGCAGAGTAATTGAGCTTTTGCCGCTCCAACATGTTTAAAAATCCTATTATCTATTATCTCATGATCTTATTAATTACAAATATCTAAATTTCTCTCGTAAACGGCCAGTAAAAATTGGGCTTTCCATCGTGTATATATTGTACTTATATTGTATTTAATCTTAATATTCTCAATTGGCTTTCCTGTAGGTCCCTTCGGGCCTTTTATTTATTATTATTATTATTATTATTATTATTATTATTATTATCTTTTTTTGTGTGTGTGTGTGTGTGTCGTGACGGCGGTAGTAGATGGAAACCGCTGGGTGGGGCTTGTGAGTGCTTAAGCCATTTGGTAGGCCTCCCCACCTAGCTGACCCTTGATTTTGTATCACTTCATCATTAAGAGGCTACTTCAGTGACGGGAAGAAAGGAAAACGCTAATGTTAAATCTATCGGGTCTTTATTTTCAAATTTCTCGCTTTGATTTTTTTTTTTTTTTTTTGCATAGTATAGCTGTGGACGGTTTACAACCAGGCTAGTTTTGACTTTTTCGATTTCGTTTTAAATTTTTTTTCAAAAAATTACTTTCACTTTCGGAAACGGTTGGAAATGTTTCTGAAATTGAAGCTATCCTTGTGGAATATTTTGCAACCCTCTCTCGCGGGCCTCTCTTAGCCAGGCGGGCGCCGCGAAGGATCACGTGGTCTGACTAGAGAATTATATTAAAAAACATTTTTTCTTTCTTTTTCCTTTTTTAGTTCAGTTTTATTGTGAATGTGAATCTTGAACGCAGCAGGTCTAAGCTGCGTATAGGTTTTTTGTCATGGTCTTTATAGGAGAAATGATGTTTTGATTTTAAAAAGGGAAATTTATTTTCGAATATAAAATCATGCTATTTTCTTGGCTTCTTTATAGAAGAAAATAATTGTTGAAATTTTTAATATGAATATCTTGGATTCCCAGCGAGGAATAACAAATATTATCCAAATGTTTTCATTGTAAATATTGTAAATATTTAAAAAGTGTAAATAGAATTTTCAAGTTTTTTATCATCATGTGCTCTGTTATTGAACAACACCTGCGCCACTTTCAACGGGAAATATGCTTGATTATTTTAATGTGATTTTACATGAATCGTGAAGTTTTCATCTAAGCTCTCCCAACTTTGATTTAAATTAAGAATAACGGGAAGCTCTTGAATTTCATGAAGATTATTCTTTAATCCTAATACTAAAAGAAAAAAAATAAGAAGCTGAAAAAGAATGTTTTAAACTGTTGAATTTATTGAATGTATTTTTCATAAAAACAATGCGCATCAGGAATTCATTACTTTGATAAATTTTCTATTTGTATTTGAGAAGTCCTTATATTACACGCAAAATTTGATAAATCACTCAAAAACTAGATAATATCGGTAAAAATGCATATGGCAAATCCACTAAAGGAATTCCGTGGAGGACACAAAAACAAAGTTTTGAAATTTTAAGTCTTTGGTTTTCCGTTTGCTAAAATGTTGGTGCATTTCTTTTCATTAAATGCGATTTTAAAGCTGTTTTAAATTTGCATTATAATGATAAATTAGTTTTTCTTAGCTTATTTATGATAGCCATTGACAACTTTTTAAAAATTCAAATAGGATTAATAAATTGGAAAAGTTTCAATAATTTTACAACAAATTAAACAGTTGTATCTAAAAATAAAAATGGTTTTCTTTTCCCCCAAGCGAATGGTGATTTGGCATCTATGGTAGTTTTTAAAATTATTTTCAGTGTCCACGGAGACGGACTGTTTTTGCTAGGAACAAAGTTAAAAAATTAATTCTTTAGTAAAAATTAAACCATTTTTAATATGCATTCAGTTAGGACTTAACTAAAGACTTTTTACTAGTTGTTAAAGAAAGAAAAAAATTCAAAACAACAGATTAAACAGTTGTATCTAAATAACAAAATTGCTTTCTTTCCCCCAAGCTAATAGTGATTGGCATCTATGGCACTTTTTAAAATTATTTTCAGCGCACACGGACAGAGACGATTTCTGCTAGGAACAAAGTTCAAAGTTAATTCTTTAGTAAAATAAAACAATTTTTAATATATATTTAATTAGAGCTTGACTAAAGACTTTTAATTATTAGTTAATAAAGAAAGAAAAAAATGTAAAACAACAGATTAAACAGTTGTATCTAAATAACAAAATTGCTTTCTTTCCCCCAAGCTAATAGTGATTGGCATCTATGGCACTTTTTAAAATTATTTTCAGCGCACACGGACAGAGACGATTTCTGCTAGGAACAAAGTTCAAAGTTAATTCTTTAGTAAAATAAAACAATTTTTAATATATATTTAATTAGAGCTTGACTAAAGACTTTTAATTATTAGTTAATAAAGAAAGAAAAAAATGTAAAACAACAGATTAAGCGGTTGTATTTAAATAACAAAATAGCTTTCTTTCCCCAAACCTGATAGTGATTTAGCATTTATGGTACTTTTTAAAATTATTTTCAGTGTCCACGGAGAGAGGTTATTTTGGCTAGGAACAAAGTTTTAAAGTTAATTCTCCAGTAAAAATAAAACCCTTTTTAATAAATATTCAGCTAGAACTTAACTAAAGATTTTAAACTAGTTATTAAAGAAAGAAAACAAATGAAAAAAAAATTAGTGAAAATTATTTTGTATTTCCATGAAGAAGTATTTTTTCTTGAGAATCATCCATATGTTGTAGAACAAAAGTTTTCAAGAACTCTTCATAGAAATAATTAATTTTAGTGGTACCGATTGTATTTCTAATCAAAACATTTCTTGTTTACATTTCTTTAAAAAATATGTCTTAATATCTTCTTAAAAAACCCTCGATTTTATTATACATTGGAAAAAAGAAGCTTAATTATATTACTGTTTACATCATCAATATTAAACTAATTATACTAATGTGCATATTCAAGCACATCCTTACTAGCTTTAGTATTTTTCACATAATTTAAAAGACTTAGTGTACACTTGTGTATATATATATATTTTTTTTTTTTTTCAGAAGCCTCTCGAGATTTAAAACCCACTTTTAAATTAATAAAAGTTTAAAGCAACAGACTATTTACTGCAGGTGTGAATAACTTCTGTAATATTTAAATTTTGTAATGGCTTTCAAAATTGGGAGTGGAACTTTTAGAATTAACAAATTGAGTTACAGGGAATGTAACTGAGTCGAAATAACAATTTCGATATTTCAAAATAGTTTAGAACAGAACGAAACTTTATAATTGTACAAAGTTTTCTTACATATTTAAGTAAAACCTTAAATATGTTTGTGCAAAATAAATAAATAAATATTAATGTGTTTCGTGAGGAATAAAAAAAAGTTAATTAATATTCTTCCCTATTTAAAGTAAGTAAAAATTCTGATATTTTACTTTATATATTTTAAGTATAAATTGAATACATACGTAGATATGTACGATGATGAAGTGTTATTGGATTAAGCCGGTGTTTTCATAAACGAAACAATAACGATTTTTGATAACTAATAATTAATACATGCGAAATAAAATTTTGGTAATGCATTTTTATATATAATTTAATGTAATTTAGTTAGTAATAATAATCTTTTGTAGTTTCGAGTTTCTTTTTATCAATTAATTTCTTGTTTATTTTTTGTTAAAAAATATTCATGTCTTAAATACTTCCCAAAAACATTCACGATTTCATTATACTTTAAAAAGAGTAACATACTTATATTGTTTGCTTCATCAATATTAAACTAATTATACTAATGCGTATATTGAAGCAGATCCTTAATACATTTAGTATCTTGTACATAATTTAGAAGCCTCAAGGAGGATCAGTTTACCTTTTTACAAAACCCTCTCGGGATTTGAAATCCACTTTCAAATTAACCCTAGATCTACCGGGAATTTTATTCAAGTTTTAGTAAAACGTTCTACACCAGAATTTTTATTTAAAACTATTTAACTTATTTATTTACCTTATTTTTGTCTGGTTTATATACTTAGTTTATTTTAAAGAAATTTCTGGTTTGAATGAATATTTTGTATGTACCTGTCGGGTCCAATGGACCCGTCTGGTAGACGGAGGGTTAATAAAAATTTTATGTAAGATATTTTCTTCTGTAGGTGGGGTTAAAATCAGTAATATTGAAATTTTGTAATGGCTTTTAAAAGTCGAGACTGGTTCCTTTAGAATAAGTAGATTTATTTGCAATGCATGTAACTGGGGCGAAATAAGTTGTTTTCACTTTTCAAAGTAGTTTAAAACGTATTGAATTTACTTATCATAATTTGAATGAAGATTTGCCATGTGTTAAACACATTGAGTACTGGAGACGTGAATTTACGTCTTTTGTACATGTATTATTCCGCCCTTTTCCCTTTTATTTCTTACATTCTTCTTTAAAAAACAAACACAAAATTCGTATTTTTACAATTAGAGTATTATGCACATAAATACTTCGATTAGAAATAATACCATTATTATATATGCCGTAGGCTAATTGAGAAATCAGGCTCTTTGCAAAGAGCCGGGCTAATTTTAGAATCACCTCTCTTTTTCTCATATTTTTCAGGCTTATTGCAAAAAGCCTAGACACCGTTAGGCTAATTGAAAAATGAGCACTTATTTCGATATCAGGATGATTTTTTAGGCTTATTAACCCAAAACCCGAACCGAACTGAAAAATAAATTACAACAGACCGTACCCCGATCCGACCATGACAAAATAATTTCAGCAACCCGACCCGAGCCCAAAAATCCCATTTTAAAAAAACCTGGAGTTTGAACCGAAACAAATCTGAACGCGACAAAAATATTCCAATGAACCATAACCGATCCGAGCAAGACAACCTAATTTCTGAGGACATGCAACCCGACCAGAACTTAAAAATTCTATTTGAAAAAACCTGGAATCTGAACCCGACAAAAATATTCCAACGAACCATAACCGATCCGAGCAAGGGAAAATAATTTCTGGGGACATGCAACCCAATTAGAACCTAAAAATTCAATTTGAAAAGAACCAGAAATCTGACGTGAACCAAATCTGAACCCGGCAAAAATATTATAAAGAACCATAACCGGATCCGCGTAACACAAAATAAGTTCCGTGGATATGTTACCCGACACGAACCTAAAAATTCCATTTGAAAAAAAAACCCGAAATCTGACTCGAACCAAATCTGAACCCGCCAAAAATATTCCATTGAACCCTAACCGGATCCGAGCAAGACAAAATAATTTCTGTGGACACGCACCCCTACACGGACCTAAAATTTCATTTAAAAAAAACGACATTTGAACCCGACAAAATATTACAACGATCGATAATCCGATACGAGTAAGACAAAATAATTTCCCTGGACACGCAACACGACCAGAATCTAAAAAATCCATTTGAAATCAACCTGAAACCCGATTCGAACCAAATCTTAACATGACAAAAATATATCGAAGAACCATAACCCGATCCGAGCAAGAAAAAATAATTTCCTTTGACAGGCAACCAATCCGAGCAAGACAAAATAATGTCCGTGGACACGCACCCAAACCTAAACATAAAGTTTCATTTGAAAAAAAAAAGGTTGAACCCATCAAAAATATTCCAAAGATCCATAATCCTATATGAGCAAGACAAAATAATTTTCATGGACACGCAAACCGACCAGAACCTAAAAATTCCATTTGAGAAAACCCGAACCAAATCTGAACCCGCCAAAAATATTCGAAAGAGCCATAACCGGATCGGCGCAAGAAAAATTAATTTCCGTGGACACGCAACACGACCAGAACCTAAAAATCCCATTTGAAGTCAACCTGAAACCCGATACGAACCAACTTTTAACTTGACAAAAATATTCCAAAGAACTACAACCCGATCCGAACCTGAAAGTTCTAATTGAACTCAATCCGAAACTCGACCCGAACCCGGGTTATGGAGGGCTTTCGGGTGGACTTCAAATGGAACTTTTAGGTTCGGATCTGGTTGCATGTCGACGTAAATTATTTTGTCTTGCTCGGATCGGGTTACGATTCTTTGAAATATTTTTGTCGTTTTCAGATCGGGTTCGGGCCGGGTTTCAGGTTGACTTCAAATGGAATTTTCAGATTCTGGGCGTACTGCGTGTACACGGAAATTAAAATGCATTGCTCGGATCGGGGTACGGCCTGATGTATTTTTATTTCGGGTTTTGGTCGGGTTCCGGGTTAACTTCAAGTAGAACTTTCAGGTTTGGATAGGGTTGCATGCCGACGGAAATTATTTTGTCTTGCTCGGATCCGGTTACGGTTCTTTCGAATATTTTTGTCTGTTTCAGATTTGGTTCGGTTCATATTTCGGGGTTTTTTAAATGGAATTTTTAGGTTCGGGTCGGGTTGCGTGTCCACGGAAATTATTTTGTCTTGCGAGGATCGGGTTTTGGTTTTTGGGGATATTTTTGTCTAATTCAGATTTGGTTCGTGTCAGATTTCGTTTTTTTTCTAATGGAATTTTTTGGTTCGAGTCGTGTTGTGTATCCACGGAAATTATTTTTTTTTGCTCGGATCTGGTTATGGTTTTTAGGGATATTTTTGTCGGATTCAGATTTGGTTCGGGTCAGATTTCAGGATTTTTTCAAATGGAATTTTTAAGTTCGGGTTGGATTGCGAATCCACAAAAATTATTTTGTCTTGTTCGGATCGGATTATGGTTCTTTAGAATATTTTTGTCGGTTATCATATTTGTTTCAAGTCATATTTCGGATTTTTTCCAAACAAAATTTTTAGGTTTGCTTCGAGTTACGTGTCCATGGAAATAATTTTGTCCTTCTCGGACCGGTTTATGGTTCTTTGGAATATTTTTGTCGGGTTCAGATTTTATTCGTGTCAGATTTCGAGTTGTCTCTATTGGAGTTTTTAAGTCTGGGTCGTATTGCGTGTCCACGGCAATTATTTTGTCTTGCTCGGTTCGGATTATGGTTTTGGGGATATTTTTGTCGGATTCACTTTTTGGTTCGGATCAGATTTCAATGTTTTATTTTCAAATGGAATTTTTTGGTTCGGATCGGGTTACTTGTCCTTGAGAATTATTTTGTCTTGCTAGGATTGGGTTATGGTTCTTTAGAATATTTTTGTCGGTTATCATATGCGGTTAGGGTCATATTTCGGAATTTTCAAACAAAATTTTTTAGGTTCGTTTCGGGTGGCGTGCCCATGGAAATTATTTTGTTATTACATATATTAAGTTATTTCATTCAATTAGTTCTACATTTAAAGTTAAATTTTTGTAACAAATTAGTTGAGCCAATTGAAGATTAAAAAATAAAAATAAAATTCATACAATATGATACTTAAAACACCCTAAAAAATTAGATTCTGTTCAAATGAAATCAAAATAAATCTTAGACTTCTTCCAGTTTTAATTGAAAATATTTTTATTGCAGATTTTGTATTATGTTTATGACAATTGCGTATAAAATGATAAGATGCATGCAAAATACAAAACTTAAAAAAAAGTTCTAAGATTTATTTCGATTTCCTTTGAACGGAATCTAATTTTTTAGGGTGTTTTAAGTATCACATTGTATGAATTTTATTTTTATTTTTTAATCTTCAATTGGCTTAACTAATTTGTTACAAAAATTTAACATTAAATGTAGACCTAATTGAATGAAATAACTTAATATATGTCCCTTCTCGGGCTTAAACAATGCAGGAAATAAATTTTGTTTTTTTAAAATTTGTTCTTCAAATTATGTTTTTGTTTAATATGTCAAGTTTTTTAATAACTACTGCACTCAGACGAACACATTTCAAAAAATAATAGAGAGTATCATCATCATGCTTTGATGTATGCGGTATTGCATCACAATGTGAGATACAGTTTACCAATGTGTAATTCAAAATGTTTCACCACTGTAGTAATGCAGGTTGCGGTAGCTTGGCCAAAAACTTCTAATCTGAACGTAAAAAATCTATAATCAAAACATAAAAAAATAACTTCACTTAAATTTAGATACCTTATTTCCCACTCAGGATCGCTATGAATCTAAATGTAAGTTGTGTTGAATCCTGACTGCTAATATTTAACAATATTATAGCTGTGATACAGTATAAAATAAAAAATAAAAGTTTTACTTAAATTTTTAAACCTTATTCTCTCCCAAGGGGTGATGTAAACACATCAGAAAATTATTACCAAAGTTTAACTTGGTGTATAAATATTTCTCATCTCGGAAAAAAAATACATTTTAAAATTTAAGTTGTGGAATCCCCCACTAAGTTCGCTACCTGCGTAAAAATAGCTATCCATTAGAAACTTTTTACCAAAATATAAACTTGACTAAAGCAAAAACTTATTCTGAAAATATGCTTTTTATTTTCACTATGACGCCATATTCACCTTTTTAATTTTTGAAAAAGAAAAAAAAAAAAAAAAAAAAAAAAAAAACTAGCTTATTTTAACATTTCACGTGAAAATCTCTCAACTAAAAAGAAATAAATTATTATTACGGATTTTGAAATTTTTGCAACAATGAAGTAAAAATGTTACATTTTCTATCAAAAATGTCCGTTGATTTTCAATGAAAAAAGCGAAAATTGGAATTATTAAGAAAAATCTTTGAATAATGTAAAAAAAAAATGGCCCATGTTTCTCCCTGGGTTATAATTCACCCATATGCAAAGGCATTTTACCATTTGTCTTGGTCCTGACGTCAGGCAAACTTTTTTACACTTTAAATTTATAATATCATTAGAATTAGTAAAGAATAAAAAATGAGTGGCATCAGGGACAAAAAGGTGGGAAGAAAAAATGAAAAAGTTACGATCTCCATAGGCTTTTCCATGTTAAATTAACATTGAGAAGTGACGCAGGAAATAAATAAGTATTGCGCTGCCGCGCAATACTTAAATACTTATTATACATTCTATCAAGTTGAAATAATTTTTTTTAAACTTGTACTGGATGGCAATTGATGTTAATACAGTTTTTTCAAATGTTAATTAATTAATTAAATTTTAATTAATTAATTTTAGTTTTACATGGGAGACAAAATGGCGGCCATTGGTTATTGAAGCATTTAATGCATCTTCATATCTATATGGGGGTTACCATAGGGGAGTCCCTGTTCTGTCGTCAAATACTGCCAAGTTTGTCGCCAACTTGACGACCAAAATTAGTTGCCAAAAGTGACGCCAACTTGGCGATATCGCTAATATTTAGCCAAATTCCCATAGACTTCCATTGTAAACCTACGTGCTTATGGAAAATCAACAAATTGAGATATTTTAATGCAACAAAAACTAATATTAGCTTAAGGGATTATATTATTTTTTTTTAAGACCTAAGTAGGAATTGACTTTAAAAACAAAATTTTTATATTACTTGTTACCTTTGAAATTTACAATTTTTAAAAAGTCTGACTTGATTGTTAAAAATGAAGGTCATTTTCGGATTCAGGGCTAAAAAATACATAAAAATCAATTATTAAAAGTTAAAAAATACAATCATCGCAGGTTTTTGTAATTTAACAGGTAAGCATTAGGTCTACCGGAAAGTTTTGTCCGATGATTCCACTCCTACTTTTTAAATTCAGATTTCATCATTTGCACCACTTTTTTTTTTTTTTTATTGCAAAATTACCATTATTTTCGCATTTCACATTAAGGTGAAAACAACGGGAATTGTACCATTTCGAAAAAGTGGTGCCAATGAAGAAATCTGAATTTTATAAAAGTAGGCTTGAAATAACATTATAGGAAAGAACTTTCCGGTAGAAACGCAAGTATAAGATCCTGTTTAAAAGCTGAAAAACAACAGTCCTCAATTTGTTAATTGAAACATTAAATATGTTTTATGTTTATGAAATGAGAGAATTTAAATAGCTATGGGGCATTCTCACAAACTTTTGACTTTTAAGTCCCTTAATAATAGTTTTTATTTTAGTACATATTCTAATATTTTTTTATCATATACTGGGGAACACCCCATTGTATGACTGCATTACAATATTAACGAGATAAATAAGTTTTGGACGATGTTGGGGGAGGGGGGGGGGCGTCCAAATAGCTAGGAAACTTCTATACCGTCTCGTGTCCCTGATGTGCTGATTTTTAACCCCCTCACTGACAAGCCCGTGTTAATACGTTCACTAAGCTCCAGGTTTCACTGCAATACAAGCAATATTTAAAGTAATATAATTCTATTGATTTAATGTATTTTTAATACATTGACCAATGATTAATATTTCCAAAGATTGCATTCATATTCGTTATTAAGTTTTTTTTTATAAAATGTTCAAAGAATCTTTTTTTTTTACATTTAAAACAAAATACAGAGAAAACAACATTACAATTTTGCCCTTTTCCAAGACAGTCGGAGGGTTAAGTTAGGAGCTGTCTGTATAAAATTGTTTCAATAAAATTAATTCGATGTAATTTTTTTACGAAACTGGGAAAATTGTTTTATATAAATGTGTAGCAAAAAATTAACCTGCACACATTTTTACGTTTGATATTATTTTTTGAACTCTGTCCCAGGGCTTTAGAATCCTTACTCCCTCTTGTTAAATTATATAGAAAATCATTTCAGATGCAGTCACAGAATTTTTGTCGAATTTTTTCTCATGCAAAAGTATACTAGAGAAAATGGCTAAAATTCTTTGACAGGACATTTACTGCAGAATTTAAATATCAATTTCAAGCATCGTAGCTTTATTGGTAGTCTTACCATCCCCATGGTTTATTCCTGCACTTTTCGTGGTAAATTATTATTATTTTTTTAAACTAGGGGGCTCGGCCCCTACGAGCTATGCTCGCCAACCCCCGTCCAGACACCGCAGACTCTAAATGCACGCTAATTTGATCGGTTTTAAAAAGATTTCGAAAGATTGAATTAAAATTTTAAAAACAGTGGCGATCTCCCTATAAACGTATTTTTATTCATTTCTCTTTGATTGAGGAATTTTAACGCCAAATCCGCTGAGGTACTACTTGATTATCCAGTCGACCAATTTCGCCAAGTTATAAAAATCGCCAAACCACTCGCCAAATTGTACAAATTGACATAATTTTTATTTTAAATAACGGAAGAACATATAAATTAGTACAACATTAATAAAAATAAAAATAAAACGTTGAAATAAAAATAACTTGATGACGTAGACACGTGTAAAAACATTTCAAAATAAGCTAATATAAAAGTAATTAAGTAAACAGAGTCTTTGTCTCCTGGTATTTTTTAACAAAGCGAAAAGAAAGTTCTTTTAAATGAGACATTTTAAATTAATCGTTTTTAATCTGACGTAATTTTGACCAAGCTATTCTTTCTCTTTTAAATATTCACGTGAAAATACTTTTGTTAGAAATGAAATATTATTTGCGCTGTCCCAACAAAAATAGTTGAAAAGATCCTCTCAAAATATCAAATAAATGTCTAGCGCAATTTCGAATTTAAACTGTTTTGCAATATTATTTTGTGTTCATTTTATGTAATAACTGTAATGTGACGTAAATATGACGTAATTTCTCCTATTTAAGACTTCTAACGCATGTAAATGAATTTATTATTTTACAATATCCTTTCTCTTTTAAAATTCACTTTTTATGACGTAATTTTTAATGAGTTCCTGCCTTTTGTACATAATTATTTAATTCTAATTCCAAATGATTTTTTCTGTTTATAATATTCACGTGTAAATAAATTTTTAATTTGAAGCAAACATTATTGTTTGCGCTGTTTATACATTTGGAAAGAGTATAAATTAATATCATCCTTCTATTCTAAAATAAAGTAACTATCGCTGTCACCGCCGCCGCCGCCGCCGGTTTTGAATTTCTTGTGACCGTAGGTCTTTCTTCGTTAATATTAAGAAAAATATTGCATGCAAAAATATGAAAATCGGTGGTATTATAGAGAAATGTTTGATAAACACGCTGATGTAGACAGTTTTCAAATCGAAGAATTATTTTAAGAGATATTTAATGCTAAAGTTGGACAAAATCGTTCCATTAAAAAAGTTTTATAGCGGCAAAAACTATACATGGCAGTGTAATCATTTTTAGATCATTTTATGCATTAGAATTTGCCGGAGTGCAGATTGCATTAATTTTTTTTTTTATTTTGACTCATTTTTTGATGTTTTATTGCTATTTTATATTCAAATTTTCAGCCTTTTGAGAGATATTTTTTACATAATTTACAATATGGTATTAATTTAAACTGTTGCCAACTGCATAAACAGCGCAAACAATGTTTGCTTCAAATTAAAAATTTATTTACACGTGACTATTGTAAACATAAATTATGAAAAAAAACAAGAACTTATTGAAAATTACGCCATAAAAACTATATTAACACGTGAATTTTAAAAGAGAAAGAATATTGTAGAATAATAAATTCATTAACATGCGTTAAAAGTCTTAAATAGGAGAAATTACGTCACATTACACTTATTACGTAAAATGAACAAAAAATAATATCGCAAAACAGTTTAAATTTAAAAAATTTGCTCGAGACATTTATTTGATATTTTCAACTATTTTTGTTAGGACAGCTTAAATATTTCATTTCATAACAAAAGTATTTGAGACATATTCATAACAAAAGGTGTGTTTTCAGTCAAGGAACTTACAAACAATACTTGTTAATCATTTAATGCATAGCGTCCGCATCCTAGATGTCGAAAATATTAAAATAATTAAATCTAACTGCAATAAGTATAAAAGTTGAATATTTCTAGAAGTTTAGCGCTTACAACATTACAGAAAACTCGCCTAAACAAAGTATGCGCAATCTCAACAAAATATGTGGTTCTACTCCATGGTGATTTATTTTTTCGAATGAATATTTTTAACTGAACATGTGTAAACAATAGCTTTGTTTTTCGATAGACATTCACCTGATGAGGAGATTGTATACAGCTTGAAACATCTACTGTATTTTATTTTATATTTTAGTATTAACCCCTTGAGTAGGCCTACGTACGATGGTACGTGGTTGAAAGAACGTGCGTAATGAATACGTGGTTTCCAGTGTTGCCATATCTGGCTGATTTTTAATTTAGACATTCTGAATTCTCACTAGTAACTTTTAATAGTTATTTTTGCTTTATGAGATGTTAGATATCCTTTTACGATACAAGGCTCCCGGTCATTTACTAAAGTTATTCTGTTTCCGGGGATGCGGGGCATATGTCCCGGGCTCATCGGTAAAAATTCCTCGTATCGTCGCCATAAATAAAGAGTACAGATAATAAAAGAATAAAGAAAAAGAAAAATGCTATTCTTCAATATTTAAAAAGAAAAAAATCCGCCAGATGCGGCAGCATTGGCGGTAGCCGTATGCTGGAAGCCGTTCGCTATTTTCGACGACCTACTCAATAAGTTAATGTGTTTTTTAGTTTAATAAATATATTATTTTAAATGTCTTTTTTAAATTTCATATGTAATATTAGTTTAAAACATGCTAATTATATCCTTTTTTTATAAATGAAATAATTTAAATTTATGATGCATAAATTTGGATCGATAAAAGGAATACACGAAAATCTATACAAGTCCAAATATTGTTATTGAACTTTTCAATGTTAATGAAAAATTTAAATACTCTTCTGGCTATTATTATTGAGGAAGTGATACCAAGTTGAAACGTACATGATTTAAGTGAATTTTTTTATGTATTAAATTACATAGATTTTAAGATGGGGATATAAAAATTTAAAATATGAATAAGTATGGATCCATGAATTGAATCCATATGATTCAAAATATTATTAATATATATTTTCCTTCTAAAAATATATGCTAATAAAATGTATATCCTGAAAGTCTCATATTTTTTATTTTTATATCCTGTGAGTTAATACATTGCAATCATGTCAAACATCAGATATATTGAAATTTTGTAATGGCTTTTCCAAATTGAGTGTGGTACCTTTAAAATTAATTGGATGAGTTGCAACGACTTAACTCATATGTTATAAGTTGTTGTGACTTACCAAAATAGTTTAAAACAGAACTAATCTTTATAATTTGTACAAAGTTTTGCCATGCATTTAATTAAAACCTTAAATATGTTTCGAGTCTAATAAAGGACTGAATTTTCGTGGACATCGGGAGAGATTTATAAAATTTTATAAATAGATTGTATATATTTAAAGGAATCATAGCTTTAGTTTATGTTTTATAGTAAAGTTATAAATTGAATACAAACGTGAGAGTACCTTTAATGATGAACCAAATTTTGATTCATTTCTGCCTGCATTTTCATAAATGAAATCATAAAGATATATCATGAATAAATATTGATTCACTTGGAGGAAAATCATATTAATGAATTTTGATATATTTTATTGCTGTTTATTACAATGAAAAGTAATTCACGAATCTCGTATTATTTTTTACATACAGTCGGTTTATTTATATCTATGCTATTGTTAAAAATTAAAAAACATTTCAAGGTAATGGTGAAAAAATATTTTTAACTTGAAAAAATGCCTTAAATATTTTCAAAATGAGTTATAAACCAGAAAAATATAACAGATTTAAAAGAAAAGAAATCGCGAGCTGTAATTACTTCCTTAGTAACTGTTAAAATGCTCGTTTTGCATAATCATGAGTAAAAGTACAAAATAAACAGAGTCACTAATGATTAAAAGATATATTTTTTAAATCTCTCCAAAACGTCATTTAATAGATATATTAATTTACACCGGCGGAATACTGATCTGCGTTTCATTTTAATGAGACTTTATACAAGCAAACAGAATGGATTTTTTTTTTATTGAAAGGTTTTTGTATTGTAGAAATGTACTTTTTTAAAATGACAAATGATTTCTACTTGAATAGTTGAATGGTCAATAAAGGTTCCGACTCTAAACTTTAGAATTAAGAAATGAAAAATTAGTGAAAATTAGGTAATGTTGACACAATCATATAATTTTTTCTCCTTATTTTTCTTAACACATTCACGACGAGAAACGAGAACTGTCGTTTTCATTCAGAAAGCATCATTGACTAAGGTCGTGGCTTCTACCTTACAGAAAATGCATTTATATCATGTTGTCCATATTTTTTTAGATTGTAAGACATTTTATATTAAATTCGTAAATTGAAAGATATTTCTATACCTTGGAACAAAAAGGGTCAATGTCTAAAATTGAGAAATTTGAGTTAAATGCACGAATGAATTCAGGATGCGGTATAAAGTAATTGCTAAAAGGGTCAAAGTCCTCCCAATATTAGATAATTGAAAACAAAATATTTTGGCGAGGCCAATATTACTTACTGTTAATGCAAAAAGGGAAAATTTAAAATGTAAAAAAAACTAAATCAATGTAACATTAGATTGTAGTGAGAAAAACATCACTGAATTGAAAGGTACAACTTTGAAAACTAATAGTACAGAAATCGTAGCAAGATTCTTAATATTCCTCAAACTTAAATTGGGTTTCCTGCCAATTGAGAAAAATGGACATTGGTCCTTTTTGTTCCAAGGTACAGATTTACTGATGCATAAACTTGGGAAACTTTTATAGAACGCCAAGTTACAAAAGACTTTCAGAAGAGGGAGGAGCTTCTACTATTTTCAAATTCAGATTTGATGAAAACTGCCCGTCGGCAATGTGTTAATATAAAAATACATTTCGAGCTAACCATAATGTCACCACCACACAAAAAAATTTAAAAATACTTTATATACGTACTTTTATGCCTAACCACAGTATATTCAAATACAAATATATTTTCTATTTAATTGTAACGAAAAAAAAAGTCATAGTGAAAAAGAAAAAGAAACCCAATAGTCAATATTCTCGTGATGCCGCAATAAATATGAATTTTTATTCGATTATAAAAATAAAGTACACGTGCATATTTTTTTAAATAAAAAATAACTTGCAAATGAAAACATACGTCCAAAAAGCCATTGTGCTGAATATTTTTCATTATTTCTCTTTTATGTGAAACAATGGAAGTAATCCGATTGCCAACATTTTGAAGAAATTTCATTAAAAATTTTTTTAATTAAAATTTAATTATAAAAATGAGAATATTTTAAAAAGTAATTAGTGCGGGTACATCTACAAATGAACAGCTTTCATTTGAAAAAATAATTACAGGGCTCCAACTTCCACCACTTTTTCAAAATTTAGCAAATTTACGTACAACTTATCCACATGGGCAGGAGAAATATACTACAAAATTAATTTTTTTTATTAGTGGTGCCAGTAACATATAAAAATAAACGCAAGTAGGAGCCCTGCAATTAGAAAAATCGATTTAGTAGAAATATCAGGGAATATGACAGCCTTGTATTTTAAATATGACACAGTTTGCTCCGGAATGGTTACCTAGAATTTCCTACTCTTGAATTTTATATAAGTAGATGGTAATTGTTTTAATAAAATTAACGATAGAGAATGACATTTATTTTAACCCCTTTATCTACTGACGGAACTTATAAGTATCATTAAAATAACTTGTTATAAAATTAATTTAATACATCGATTACTTGTAATACAGTTTAGAATGAGTTATAGATACATTACTTTATCTTGTTCCAAAATCATTACTGGTTACATACACAAAAAAAATATTTTTAAAAGGATGATTTATCTTGCCTTTGCATCTTTTCAGCTTTCTTGGCATTTGGAGAAGGGGGGATTTTTCAATTCAGAAATATTTATATATTTCTATTGTAAGAACATTATATTTTTACTAATTCTACAAAATACTAAGAAATACACTTAAAATAAAAGACTTGAGTAGGGTTATAAATATTGCACAACATCCTTTTAAATTCAAATTGAATTAATCCTTCTAAATCCTTCTAAAATTTATTAAATGATTATGTAAATCTTCTAATGTAGTTTAAACAATTCACGAAAAATGCTTTAGAAGATAAAATTTTCATGAATTCATAATGCAGTACATAAAGGGTTAATGGACAGATTGAGTTACTTAACCCTTAACTGTTGTGACAAAAATTGTTGCATAACTACTGTGAGCGGTCTGTCAGAACGCTGAATTTAATGATGAATAAAATGCATCCCTGAATTTAATGATGAATAAAATGCTACATTAACTCTCAAAATATTATTTCCGTACTAAACTTTATGTACAGGACTATTATAATTAAAATTTAGCTATTCAAATGTCTCTAGTGATAGTAATAGGTCTCCAAACGAAACAAAATTTAACCAGTATCTATAGTTAAGCTGAAAATTAAAGTTAAACTGTGAAATTTGAAAAACGTAGAGGCCTGTGAGTCCGCTAACAGCAAAAAAGTTTCATTTTGAGGGAGACTGGGAAAGAGAGCAATATAATTGAGTAGGGGTACTGCAGCATGAAGAAGTGAATGATAATACAGCATTGTAAGTTCCCCGGCCTCTATTACCAAAGAGATAGATTTAGCTCAATGGTATGTCTCGCTGCATCAAAATATGGTAGGGAATGGAATGCGCTGTTCTGGTTAATCAAGAAGTCAATATCGTACACAGTGACATAGGGTTAAAAATTTGTTAGACTATTGGATTTTTTATTGGCAGCTATCTAAGTGAAATCTTTGATTCTGCTGTTATGAGGAACGAATTAATAAATAAAAAGAAATTATAATCTTTATCCCTTTTACAGATGTGTCGTTTTTAACTGTTTATCATGAGAGTTATTCTGCTTGATCCTACCAGGCTTACATACATCATCTTGGCAGTTAAAAAAAAAAAAAAAAAAAAAAAAAAAAAAAAAAAAAAAAAACTTTTTTTTTTTCCAAAACTCATTTGGCTGATAAATAATGTTCTTCAATGCTAAATTCATCTTTAAAAAGTTAAACTTAAAATTACACTATGTGCAAATTACTTAAAAGATGAAAAAACATGATTTTTTTCGTCTTTTAAGTAATTTCCACATAATGTAATTTTAAGTTTCTCATTTAGCTGAATAGTAAATTTTAAGTTTACTATCACAAAAAAGAAATTTAATAATTTTTAGAGGCAAATCGTTGTAACTAATTTGAAAGAGTGCCCACTAATCGTAAAATACTGCCAGAGACTTTCCATTTTACACTGTCATGTAACTTGCAATAGATTTGAATTTTCAGATTGATTCTTTGTTTCTTGAAGTTTATATATAATGCTTTCTCATTTTGTTTAATTTTAAATAACTTAATTCTATTTATATCAAAACTATAACGATCTATTCGTTATTACGACCTATACAGGGTGATTTAGAACTATATAGCTTTCAATATACTCTAGCAGTTTGGAAGAACGTGCATTTTAACTAAAAAATATTTAATATCTTCAAGCATTTCCTTTATTTTTTTCTTTTTAGCAAAATTGCTTGAACTTTTTACTACTTACCCGCTTATTTTACTTTTAATTTATCTCCCTTTTGAATTAAATATATTAATTAATTACTATTATAATAAAATGTTATTATAATTACTGTTGTTTTTGTTTTTTACTTAAATTCTTTTCCGCATTTTTGTTTCATTTGAATATCTTCACTCTTTTAAACACTTTCCAACATAGTTGAAAAATGTTTATGAATTTGTTATGTCTGTCTGCATCTGTCGTATGTCCGTGTTCTAACACCCGCAAATATATTCGGATTTAGATATAATTGATATATGTTATTGGGGTTTGTCATAACATGTTTGGTATTGAAAATGAAGCCTGTAGCATTCATAGTTCATTTACAGGGGTGCTCAAAATTATTCTGTCACATTATCTTCTATGGTGAAAATAATTTGCGGTGTACTTTAATGGCGCCACACTATTTTAAACATAATAAAATTTATGTACATTATTGAGGTGCATTAGAAGATGGTTAGTATGAAATATGTCATATGTAGTACTTACAGCATATATACAGGGGGACTCAAAAGTATTCCGTTATAGTATGGTCTACGAAGAAAAATCATTTGCGGCGTATTTTGACAATATTACTCTGTTACAAAGATAATGAAATTGATATGTATTTCTGAGGTGCACTAAGACATGCTTTCTCTAAAATACGGGTTGCAACACATTTATTATTCACTTACAGGTCACACAAAATAGTTCGATTATATAACTACCGGAAAAACTGTTCGCAGAGCATTTTAATTATGTTGCACTATTTCAAACAAGGTGAAACTGATATACGTTACTGAGTTTTACAACAAGGTGCTTGCAGTAGGATATGATATTCGTTAATTTACAGGGACACATAAAAGATTCTGGGTACAATACTATATCCGAAATATTGTCTATCCGAGAGCAATGTTGAAATTGCGTTTTCATTTATGGTATGCGTTTTCAGTTTAACTAAATTAATGCATACCACGTGTTATGTATATAGATCATATACATGGCGACACAAAATAATTCGTAAATATTACTGAAAATAAACGTAAATTGCTTAAACTTTTTTTTTTTTTTAATTTGAGTTACGCATTTTAAAGCTTAGCTACATTTAGCACACTTAAAAGATGTTTTTAGAAATGTGGCGTGTGTAAAAATCTGTAGATAATATACTGGGCTATACAAAATAACTCAAGTGCGTTTCCGTCAATTGATAGAAATTCCTAAA
Organism: Maratus speciosus; assembly: GCA_963932465.1. NCBI lineage: Eukaryota > Metazoa > Arthropoda > Arachnida > Araneae > Salticidae > Maratus > Maratus speciosus. The sequence continues at coordinate 95,157,313 of OZ010792.1, forward strand.
GGTGAAATATAATCTCTTATGCTTTTCCTAACTAAACTAAATTTTAGCACAATATGTAGAATATACAAAAACTTATAGATTATATATACAGAGCTGTACAAAAAATGGAGTACCATTGCAGCAGTAATTCTTCAAATCTTATTTTCAAATCTATTACCCGTTTTATAAAATGTTTTTTTAGATATATTTATTATACTATTAAACGGCGAAGTTTTGTTTAAGTTTTCTGGAAGTGTTGGAAAGTCTTTCAAAATCTATGCTTAACGCATGATTTGTCTTTCTTGTTCTACTTATGTCGGTGACAATTTATGATTTTTTGATTTCCTTTGTCTCCTGTTTCTAATATTGGCTGTCACCTTCACCCTACGCTCTGTCCAGTGTTGCCTAATTGGGGACTTTTTTGTCCCCAGGTTGTTGATTGCCACCACTTTTTTTAAATAGAAATATTCGACCTATTTTAAAATAGATTAAAAATGCTTAAAAATAAGCGAATTACACTATTTTAATAAAGTGGTGACAGTCAAATAATCTGAATCAAAAAATTTCCCAATCTGGCAACGCTGGCTCTGTCTCCTTTTGTCATATTTTGCTGTTAACCTTGTTGTACTCTTAAAGCACGCCTTTCTTGCGCCTGAAGAGCAGGGATCTGAGCATATAGGACAAATGTTATAGTTCTTACCAGTACCTTTTATCAGTTCTCTTCAAGAGACATTTTTAAACGATATGCAATTGGAATATATCATGAAGATAACTGATGAAATATAGTGATAAGAACAATAAAATTTGTCATATATGCTCCGACCCCTGGCAAGAGGGATAAAAAATGTTCCACAGCGAGTCGTGCTTTTTTTCATTTCTTAATATACATTTAGAAATTATTTATGTTATATTCAGTTCTGCATAAAATTATATAATTTTAGCTTCATACACATATGCTTTATATTAAGAATCTTGAACCTTTCACGCATAAGGCTAATAGCTATAAAGCTTTAAAGCTCTGCGGGCCACCCGCTACTCAGTTAAATTATATAGGCAAGAGCTGTATACACGCCTTGTTTATGAAATCATGGATGGATTGAATACAGGGTGATTATAAAAATACTATCCCGATATATGAGCCCCTAGCTATCTTACCGTTCACAGAAACTGAATGAAATTTTGGTATAATGTATTTTGCGGAATGCTCTCAAGAACCGTATGAAAAACAACTGTTAAATTCTAACAGTTACTGTTACAGTGACAAAATTTCGAAAATTTCAAATCGTAACACCTACTTTTTTCTTATTGGAATGTGATTTCCACAGTAAAAAGCCATAACTTGCGTTGGAACGGTACTTGTAGCACGAAAATCGCTTGCTCTAGACCAGTGTTTCCCAACCTTTTATTGCCCACGCCCCACCGAAGCATCTCAAAAATCACGATGCCTCCCACCCCCTGACACACACACTCTCCTCACACAAATATTCTGTAACCTATATCTCGTATTATTCGAAAATCGAATTGTATTCACCTGAAGGAAGCCTAACAGTGTTTTAACGTTAACTATTCATTTCACATTTCTTAACATATCATAGAGCTGAATTTTCTTCCACAAATGTGTTTTTAGTATAATTTTATAAATGGAATTATGACTATAAATCTTCCCTTTTATTACAAAATAGATTTGTTGTGCCTTCCCAACTTATCTGAATGTTTAACAAAAGTGTTATATGCCTATATTTTTATTGTCCCAAAATGACAAAAGAGATTCTCATATTTAGTATTAAAATTGAAAATGATGACACATTTTACATTGAATTTTAGTAACTTATTGAAAGTTGTTGGAAAATCTTTGGACACCAAATTTCCTTTCTATGGATAACAAACTACACAAGAAGCATTTTAAGGTTCTTACCTTTATCAAGTTTAAGTAGACATTATTCCCCATCAAAACATATTTATCTTTTTCCCTCCCCAATTATCGTTAATTAACTGCCATGTATTATGACATTTTCAAATTTAAATTGTACATGTTATACATTCATTTATTGTGTAGGAGGCCTGAACTACAGCAATAGTTTTTTTACAATTTATCCATTTTCATATTTAATGCTATTAAAAATTTTAAAATTTTATAAAGTTGTTAGTACCACATTCAGTTATTTCAAATATTTTTTATGTTAAATATGTTAAAGACAATAAGATTTAAGTATACTCTTAAGTAATTTCAAGTGTAGAAGTTTCTTTATGTTACATACAGAAGAATAATTGATAAAAATAGATAAACCTATAAATAATTTTGAAAAAATAAAAAATATCTTAGTAACCAGAAAAGTTATAGAAAATTTTAAATATAATAAAAGGGAAGAAGGTGATGCTAGCATAGTAAAAAAAAAAAATGCTCATATAATTATTCTGGTGTTGATTCTATTTTAACTTCTTACTTTAAGCTTTTTTAACGTTCAATAAAAGTACCTATTTTTTTTTTTTTTAATTTTGCATGTTTTACTTGTTTTTTTTGTCTAAAACCTAACTTTTCTAAAAAAAAAAAAAAAGAAGAAAAAAGAAAAAAAAGAAAAAAGGTGAGCGAAGGCTGAGTTACAAATTTGAAATTGCCCCCCTAAAGAATCAAATGTCCCCCCGGTGGGGCGTGCGCCCCACGTTGGGAATCACTGCTCTAGACAGACTAAGATGAAAAATGAAAGCAGCCAATAAGTACAGAAAAGCAACAGAAAGCAAAACATATTGATGTGTTTCACAAAATTTCCACTTGACCACACACGATGACACTTTGCATACGGATGACGGATTGCACTGAAACACGTACCATGGCAAGTGGAATCTATTGAACGATCGTTAAAATCAGTTGTAGTTTCCTGATGAAATGCATACACTATGGATTTCAGATATCCCTACTGCGAGAATTAATTGGAGTGAGATCAGGGGACCTTGGTGGCCACAGAAACGTGAAATGGCGGGAGATAACTGTTCACCAAACTGTTGTGTTGAGAAACGTTTGACAAAAGACTTCACTTGTGGGGAGCGCCATCTTGCATCCACGCGACATCAGATAGAGCATTTCGCTGTTGCAAACTGGGAATTTCGTACTTAGTCAACATTTCTAGATAGCGAGTACTTGTTACCGTACACTTTTGTAAACCTGCAACAGTAACTTTAAAAAAAGAAGTAAGGGATTAGGATGGAAGTGATGGAAGTACCGCATCACATAGTCACTTTTTGTTCGTGTAATAGAAATGCAACCATAGCATGTGGATTGCTGTCTGCCCAGTGCATGCAGTTCTTAGAATTTACGTTTCTAGTCAACGAGAAGCGGACGAGAATTTGTAAAGGCAAGCTGTCTAGAGCCAGCGATTTTTGTGCCACAGGCACCGTTTTAACTTTATGTATGGTTTTTCATGATGGAGATCACTTTCCAATAAAAAAAGTAGGTGTTGGCATTTGCAATTTTGTCACTGTAACCGTAACTGTTAGTGTTTAACTGTGTTGTTTTTCATATGATTCTTGAGCGCATAACTCAAAATACTTTAAACCAAAATTTCATCCACTTTCCGTGAACAATATGATAGCTAGGGGCTCATATATCGGGATAGTTTTATATATATATATAATTACCCTGTATATGCTCTGTAGAATTGCAGAATTCTCACTATTTTCTTGATTCATAAAAACAATATAATTCTTTATATTTTAGCATGTAATTTTATGCATATATGTATAAAAGTATTGTTCACACTATTTCTTTAAGTTTGTAAATTTTTATTTAAAGAAGGGATTTGTTCTAATCATGCGCTACGAAATTCTTTTTTGGTGTTGCGAAACATTTTAGTTTATAATGTTGAAATAAAACGGTGGACCACTAAACTGCAGTCGATGGGCTACGGTTGAAGACCCCTAATTCAGATCTTCTGATGCTCAAACGAAATTTAGAGGCAATGTGATTTTAATACGTGACAATAAAATAACAATAATAACCAAAATATTGTGCGTGTATTCATTCGAAATAAAAAAGATCAAGTTAACAATTTGAAATATATATTATTTTTCTTATATTACATTCTTCCAAAAAATAAATGAAATTATTTTAAAACTCTCTAGAACGTTTGGTACTTCTGGAAAATTTATAAATGATAAGAACATCTTCATTTAATTAAACATATTGTTCTACATTTCATTCTGAAGCATCTCATTATTTTGCTTAAAAATGTTTCATAACAATGCAACTATTTCGAAAGAATCGTCTCATAAATTATTTAATAAAAGTTATCTATAAGCGATATAAATATGCGGTTTCATGCGAAAAATGTATTTTGAGATAGTATTAATATACATAACAATTCACGAAAGTTTGTTGATCCGCTTGCATATCAGAAACTAATAATTAATCAAACACAGGAAAGTATCATGCGATAATACCATCAAACGTGGTTAGCATTATTTCGTATATTTCTGGTTATTTTATCGTTATTAATGTTAACATCTACACGAAATGTTACAAGAAATGCCTTTTTAGGGATGTTAACTAAACAACTAGGCACCGCACCCATGATAACAGTTATCACTTTTTCACAGGGGTTGCCCAGCCCTTGATGGATATAGATAAGGATCTCATTTCACTGAATGACCACTGGACTTACTACTGAATCAATTATTCTTTTTTTGCTGCTGTTTATCTGGCGTTCGGAATTGGGAGCAAAACAACAACACCGCCATCTAACGGTATCATAGGACGTTTTTCGAGCTTTAGTATGTATGGAATACTACTGGCACGTGCTTTGTGTACCATTTCAGCCATTGTGTTGTTCTATCCGACTCTGGGGACCGAGTAAATAATGTGTCCCGTTAGAATAGTTCAAGATTTTGGAATGCCTCCAGTCTGTTAAAATTTTTTGTTCACATGCCAACATCACTTAGTTCTAGTGTAGGATAAATCAGATAAGTAAAATGTAACTATTGGAGAAACTATTTTCAATTGCCGCAATGTTACTATATTTTTACGTTAGATATAAAATTCTAAAATATTGTTACACACGTTTCACATTTAGAAAAGAATCGAAATACAATATGTTTTAAGCCAAATTGGAACAGATTGTTAATTTAAAAAAGTATAAACTCGTTTTAAATAACATATTTTTGTTAATAGCGGTGTTTTGAATGTTTGTACTTGGCAGAATCAAATAGAATGCTTAAATCAGAAAAAAATATTTCAAAATACGTGTTCTATATGTAGATTTCATCAATTTTTAACTGAATCATTCAAACCAGTCGCTAGCGAGCTGTCTGTGAGGTGTCGGAGTTCACGTGTTCAGTTCCACGTGGGCCGAGTAGTGAATGCAGTACACGTGACAGGTTTCGGAGATTTATGGGAATGAAGTTGAGCATTTGGTCACCCTTCTTTTCCCAAGATCGCTTATGTTAAGAAATTCTGACACCAAAGATGAAACGTTATAACAGATTATCAGTAAATAATACATGCTGCACAATGCATAATTCACAAATCCCTTTGTCTATTTTATGGATTTTTTTATTGTTTATTGTCGAGTGTTGTTTTGTGCTCATTCAGATGTTACATTTACATCATCAAAAATCTCTGCTGTTATACTGTTTGCTGGAGAAATAGATTTAAACTAACGGTCACAGATGAATGGTTTTTCTTTTGTATTGAGGTTAGTAAACAATATCAGTTTTGTACGCAAATTTAAAATTATGCAAATGAGGATCACGATGTGTTTGAAAAATAGGCACGTATATATATTTTTTCTTGGAATTTATAAAGCATGGCAGATTTCTATAAAAATATTATCATCAATGTTTTGTTAATTATCGCACAAGTTTATGCATGCAAAAAATTATTTGTAAGATACAAGTTCACACTGCATTTAAAAAGGTTCTTATATAACATAAACACTATTCAACATAAACTCTAAAAAAAAATTGATGATAGGTGATTCGTAAATAAATTTTCCTTGGAAATTCATGAATTTTTGCGCGACAGAATCATGAGGCATTACTCGATATTCGAACCACAAAAGCAGTGTTCTATAAGAATAATTTAAAGTACAGTAGCACCTCATTTATTTGAAAACCTTTTCACCGAAACTCTCGGTTAACAGAAATTAAGATTTTTGTTAAAGATTTTTTTTTAACTATCAGATTCCTTGTGTGCAAAATCCATTTTGAAAGCTTTCTTTTTAAACTATTATATTCCTTGTGTGCAAGCGGTCCTTTACGAACTACGAGTCCATATAAATATTTTCTATCCGCTTTCTTAGTCCCTTTGCATTTAACTAGGGCTCCCGTAAGCTGATGAGTGGTACGAAGAAAACGAACAAATCAGAAATTCTGAAGCTTTTGAATGTTTTGTAAAAGGTTTGGCATGGCTCGAGCAGCAGAAAGACTGCGATACTGGTGAACTAATAGTATAAAAAAAACTCCGTGATAGAGATTCAAAACAAAGGCAATCGAAACTGCGACAAACAATTTTTTTTTTCAAACCCTTGTGATATATGTAAAATGTACTTAATTTCGAAATTAAAATTCAGGTAATTTTTTCTTGTTTCTAGTTTACCATTGCTTTATTTTGATTAAGCACTTGTTACCATAAGAAGGAATATTGCATATATTTCTCCTTAATCTTAAAATTGAAGCATTCTCGATTATCCAAAGTTTTAGATTTTCCGAAAGATGATTCCTCCCAATTACTTCGGATAATTGAGGTTCTACTGCACTGCAAAAATGCAAATTGCAGTTGCTTTTCCGAAAGAATATAGCTCTACTGATTTTAATAACAAACACTCTTTTATTTAGACTATCTTAGCAGGAATATTGTTATAGATCCTATAACGTTGAATCTGTTATTATAAATATATATTTCGTACTTAATACTTCAATACTTCCTACGGCATAGATTTGTAGAAAAGTCCTGACAGGGTGTTTTCGTTTTTAATATCGCCAAAGTCATAATTCCCTAATCAATCAAATCGTTATTAATACCCGCTGGCAAGAATATAATGGAATATTACAAAAATGCTGTCTTAATACATTTTAGGTAGATTTAGTTAAAATACGGTCCTTCTTCCTTTTTTTTTTTAGTTACGATTATGTTCGTCTTCTCCTTTTTTTTCTAATACATAAGATGAAACATGAATGCATCAAATGATTCACAGTTTTATTACTGAAATAGGTGTAAAAACAACTAAAAGGTTTTAAAACATTAAAACCAATTTACAGATGTCAAATATGAAGGAATTAGCCGGAGTTCCGGCCAAACCCTGGTCATTATCAAGGGGTGAAGTGAGAAGAAATTAGCAAACCTCCAGAATACACACTGGTTTAAATATTGCAGGAGAAACCAAAACTGGAAAAAGAGGGGGGGGGGGATAGCATGGGGGAAGTGCTGATTTCTTTTCACTTCACTCCTTGAAGATGACAGGGTTTGGTCTGAAGCGCTCGTCCGGCGAATTCTTTCATATTTGACATCTGTAAATTGGTTTTAATGTTTTAAAACCTTTTAATTGCTTTTTACATCTATTTTAGTAATAAAGCTGTGAATCATTTGATGTATTCATGTTTTTAATTAACATTTTAATGTGAATTTGACTTTCATTTACATATAGATTTCCTATATATTTAACATAAGATGAATTCTTTTATTTATATCAGATCTTTGCGAATTTCCTTATACATCTGGCAGAATATGTGTAGCATGATTAAAAAAAATGATATTCTAAAAAACAAATTCCTAAAATTTGAATTGAATAAACAAACTCAAATAATTCAACGATGTTTTTAGATTATTTTTATTTTTATTATTTTTATTATTATTTTATTTAAAATTTATATACTATAGAAAATTTTGCAGACTATCTTCATTTTTACAAATTTGAAACACATGTACATTTTTATAAGCAGAATATTCTAAAAAGCCATTTAAAACTGCATTTGTAAACGTCTGACAACTTAAAATCAATTCTAAATAATTGCGTATGTTAAGAAATCCCCAACGAAAAGAATTATAGCAGTATATAAAAATATAGTAAATTATTTTCAGTTTTACTTGTTAAATGCGGTTTATATTTTTTAATTAACTGCTTTTTTAAAGAAAAATAAACTATATTTTAAACTTCTGAAAAGTTAAGTCATTCTGGAAAGTTATAAGTCATATTTAATCACTAATGAGAAGAAGAACTGCTACCAAAATAGTTTAAAAAGAAAAAGACACAAAATCATAAAGTATTCCAAACAGTAATAAAAAGAAAAGTGCTCGGTTAAACTGATGGCATTGAGCTCACAGGCTATTCACACTAATAGTATATTATACTCTTTTTTCAAAGGATAATGCCCCTCAAAAAATAAAGAAATCAACAAAACAAAATAGCTAAATTAAGTGTGGTGGGGTTAACTTCTCCATTTCCCCCCTTTATACTTAACCAGTGAACCTCCAAATATAGTCAGGGAAGCGCCTTATTAGAATAAACTTATATATTATAAACCCACCACGAGATGAGACTTGGGAAACACCCTCTTTTAGATGAGTCTATTTTACGGAAGGTGTGCAAGGCGATACTGGAGGGGGGAAAATGACCCCGCTGTTTCAGTTTGACCATTCCCCACTAGGAGCTAGGGGTTGCAATTAAATAATTTTCGCGCCAATAACTTGCTCATTCCTTGACATAAACCTGTTTTCCCTCTCTCGATTAGCTGTGTTTTACTGTCTCTCTGTCATTTAGTTTATTTTGCCATTTTTAAACTGTTTTTTTTTTCAAAACAATTTTTTTTTTAAATATTAAACAAGTCCTCAAAAGGGAAAACAATTCATTCAAAAGAAAGAATGATTGTACATAAAGTACAGCACAAAATTAAAGAAAAGAAGTTCTGCCATTCTGAAACAGCAAGTTTAAAGTGCATTTCTTAATTTAACTTATTTCATACATATATTCTTCATTTTAAAAAATACGGTCTGGGCTACGGATTTTAGATGCATCTATTTTTTAATATTTCCCTTCGTAGATTCTTTTTTCTGTCCATAGAGCAAAAAATAAACGTAGAAAAGATCAAAACAGGCGTTTTGAACAGAATTTTCGGACGTGACAGCACAAAAAAAAAAAAAAAAAAAAAAAAAAACTGCCATTATGAAGCAGCAAGTCGCTTATAATTTTACACCAGGAGCTTCCACCCCCCCCCCCTCCTTTTTTAAAGTGCATTTCTTAATTTAACTTATTTCATATATATATATTCTTCATTTTAAAAAATGCGGTTTGGGCTACGGATTTTAGATGCATCTATTTTTTAATATTTCTCTTCGCAGATTTTTTTTTCTGTCCATAGAGCAAAAAATAAACGTAGAAAAGATCAAAACGGGCGTTTTGAACAGAATTTTCGGACGTGACAGCACAGAAATAAAGAAAAAAAAATACTGCCATTCTGAAACAGCAAGTCGCTTATAATTTTACATCAGGATCCCCCCCCCCCTCCTTTTGTCAAGTGCATTTCTTAATTTAACTTATTTCATATAGATATTCTTCATTTTTTAAAACGGACTACAGATGCATCTATTTTTTAATTTTTCCGCTCGTAGATTTTTTTTTCTGTCCATCGAACTAAAAATAAATTAAGAAAAATGTCATAGTTGGATCATTAATTTGCCTTAAAATTTTTTAGTAATTATATTATAAATTAAGCTGGTAAATTAAAAATAAAATCTTTAATTACAGTAAACTCTGTCTAAAGCGGAATCGATCGGGACCGAGAAAAATGTCCGTGGTAGACAAAATTCCGCCTTAGACAAATTTTACTCTATGTCTATGGATTCGTAGGGACTTGAAAATCTTTCCGAGTTAGACAGATTTCCGTCTTATTCAGAGTCCGCCTTACACAGAGTTTACTGTATTACTTTATTTTTTAAATTTTTCATTGACTATTGTGTTAAATTATATCTTTATTGGTTATTAAAAGTATTTAAAAATACATTAAGTTTTAAGATAATATAAGTTAAAAGTCCAAAATATGATATTATTACCTTTACTATTAGTACCTATACAAAAATACACAATTCAGTTGATTATTCTTAAAATGAAAGATGTGCTTAAATAAAGTAAATTAGTATTTCTTAAGTATTTCGCTATTACAAAAAGTCGAGATGTAATTCATTCATTAAAAAAGAAGAAATACTATTTTTTAACAAAATTTTTAATAAATTATACTTAAACAAAAATAATTAATTCTCTGTATTACTGTAATAATTAAAAAGTAACATAGTTTATATAAATTTTTAACGCTTTTATGTAATTCCCCTTTAAAGTCAATATCTATATATATAAAAGCCGTTCTCTGTGTGTATGTCCTTTATACAAATCTTTAATTTTTGACCGTTTTGCACTAAACTTGCTGTACATAGGCTTTAGAACGTGGAATAGATCCCTGTTACCTTTAAAAAATCATCAGACCAATATTTATCCCTTTTTTCTATCATCTTTCATAATTTAACATTATAGAAATATCTAATTTTAAATTTTCAAATTCAATAGCTTCTTTCCTGTTGCCACACGTCTAAAAACTGCTCAATATTTTTTTAAAAAAATGATAACTCGAGTACTATGTTTTATTAGCCAATAAAAATTCTGACTCGACTGCTATATTTGTACATTTTTGAAATCGACGTCATTCTAATCAGAAAATGCACATTTTTATATATTTATGTAAAAACTTTAACTAAGCATCTCTCTATTCTAAAAAAAAGTAACTACCGCTGTCACCGCCGCCGGTTTTGAATTTTTTGTGACCGGAGGTCTTTCTTCGTTAATATTAAAAAAACTGTTGCATACAAAAATATGAAAATCGGTAGTATTATAGAAAAATGTTTGATAAACACGCTGATGCAGACAGTTTTCAAATCGAAGAATTATTTTAAGAGATATTTAATGCCAAAGTTGGACAAAATCGTTCCATTAAAAAAGTTTTATAGGAGCAAAAACTGTACATAGGAATTTAATCATTTTTAGATCATTTTATGCGTCAGAATTTCCCGGTGTGCAGATTGCAGTTAGTTTTTCAATTTGAATAATTTTTCGAGGTTTTATTTCTATTTTAAATTCAAATTTTCAGCATTTCGAGATATATTTTTTACAAATTTTAGAAAATTGTATTAATTTAAACTGTTGCCAACTGTTGCCAACTGTATAAACAGCGCAAGCAGTAATGTTTGCTTCAAATTAAAAATTTATTTTGCACGTGACTATTATAAACAAAAAATATAAAAAGCAGGAACTCATTGAAAATTACGTCATAAAAATTATAGTTACACGTGAATTTTAAATGAAAAGAATATTGTAAAATAATAAATTCAGTAACATGCGTTAGAAGTCCTAAATAGGAGAATTTACGTCATATTACACTTATTACGTAAAATGAACAAAAAATAATATTGCAAAACAGTTTTAATTTAAAAATTGCGCGAGACATTTACTTGACATTTTAAGATGTTCATAATATTTCATTTCTAACAAAAGTATTTTGACGTGAATATTAAAAAGAGAAAGAAAAGTTTGGTGAAAATTACGTTTGATTATAATTGTCAGATTCAAATTATAATTCAATCTTCCGAAATCTTTTTAAAGGCGATCAAATTAGCGTTCTGTTAGAATCTGCGGTGTCTGAACGGGGGTTGACGAGCGTAGCTCGTAGGGGGCAGAGCCCCCTAGTGCTTTAAAATGACCTTAGAAGTACTTTAGATGAATGTTAAAAAATCTATTTTAATGAAGTCGTTTCAATATCAAGAATCAAATAAGGAAAATGATAATAGTAAAAAAAAAAAAAAATCGTTTGCTAGATATGACGTCAGTGTAATCAATATAATTTCAAACTGGCTCTAAAAACTGGATGCTACAATTTATTCCCTATTTCTTTGTAATCTTTAATTATATCATTTAGATAAATGTTTTAATACCTGAAATGCAATGATAACATTTTACGATTTGTATCGAATACGGTTATATAAAATACGATTTTTGTACGATTTATATTAAATAGAAATTATAGCTACTATTTTTTAGGGTAAGCTTTTTTTCTTTTTTAAACAAAATTTCATGACTGACAGACTTTTTTGTTAGACGTTGAAATAATGGGATGCATGATGTTTAGAGATCAAATTGCAGTAAAAGCGTAATTTATGGTACGGTTAGGTTGTTGCCATTAACAATATGGTGCTAGGCGTTACTCATAGATATGTCTTTTCTTCATAATATTGCATTAATAGCAAACGGATATATCTTTCTGAATTGGGTTACATGTATATTTAAAAATATATCCGTGATTGAAAATTAATTTAAAATGGATAAACAATCCGTAAATTGAGATAAGCTTTTCAAAAAAAAAAAAAAAAAAAAAAATACTGAAAGTACTTTTTGTATTCTATTAGATTTTGGAATAATCAAATGTGCGATGTTTAAAGGTCAAATTGCAGTAAAAGTTAAATTTATGGTTGGGTTAGGTTATTGCCACCAACAATATGATGCTAGAGTTACTCATAGTTCATCAATGTCTTTACTTTATAATATTGCATTAAGGGTGTATTCGAAAAAATACTTTTCCACCCTCAACAGCTCGAAATTTTCTGATACATTTTCAGACTCATTTTTAAAAGTAAAAACATGAAACTTGCTGGGGTGATTTCTGAAGACATGTTTAACATGCCGTGTGATTTCATTTTCAGCTCAATTAATTAGAATTTGATTTTTAAACAATTATTTTCTCAGTATGACCGTTTTTTTCATTCCCAGATCGCCCGCTTCGGAAAATTCGGTTCAAAACGCCAACTTTGACAGCGTTTTTTACAGTATTTTCTGCATTTATCAAAAAATTAAGAAGCACGGCACATTATATAGTTTCTAAATAAGAGAATTTCACAGTTTGATGCGTTTGAGAGCAAAAATGAATTTTAAAATGAATCAGAAAATAAGCAGTTTGGATCGGAATACACCCTTAAGAGCAAACAGGTATATCTTTCGTAATTGGGCTGCATGTAGGGATGAGATTTCCACGTTTTTGCACACCGGTATATTCTTAAAGAAAATGTTGTTCTGTTAAATCAAGAGAGTGTCTCGATTAAATGAAATGTCATTTACTCTAACAAAATACTGGTGTGAAAAAATGCGGAAATCTTATCCCTGGCTGCATGCAAATCAAAAATATCCATGATTGAAAATTACTTTAAAATCCATTCACATGAAAAAATTGAGATACAATTTTCAAATAAATTCTATTTGACAGAAGCTTTTTCTATTCGACAGTGTGAAAAACGAAACTGTATGATGATCATAAGTAAAAAAAATTTTAGTAAAGGCAAAATTTATGGGTTAGGTCATTGCCATCATCAGTATAATGTCACAATTGGCATTGTGTTTGTAGTTTATATATATATATATATTCTGAAGATGACTCAATGAAAGAGTCGAAACATGTAAATTTTTAATATTTTTAATGTTTTTTATTATTTAAATGACGCTTTTTAAGCAAATAATTGTACTTTAATATATGTTATGACATTTGTTTGGAATATACATTATTATGGTATAGTTAATAGTAGACGCAATTAAAACTATTTTACTTATATTTCTTATCGGTCTTTTAACGATTCGTGGACGGTAATGCACCAATCTCAGATATTGTCACTGCCGTATTATTTCATTTTAATGTATTTTACCCGGTTGGACCATTATTATTGACACGAGCGAAGCCGGGTAGATCTGCTAGTTATATTATAAATAGCGCCAAAACCTCGCATATTTGGGAAATATGGCAACCTTTCCTTTTTCCTCTACGGCGCGGCGTAGAGAAGACAAATGCCCGCTCCGATTTGGAAGAAATGGGTTCGTCTTAGACTACGTCACGTATGATTGACAGGTCTCTTCTCGTCGTGGGTCTATAATAACAAGTTTGAAGCAAATCTGATAATTCTGCATGAAAAATTCATTTATCTAAACTAAGGGGAGGCGGATTAGCCGTCCGTTCTTCCATTTATATTCAACAAATGAACTTCCAAAACAAATATGGGAAGAACTTTATCAGAATGAACCTATTTACAAAATTTGAATCAAATCGGATATTTCTATCAAGAGTTTTCGTGTTACGTACATACATACGTACATACAGAACCTGCGGGCACTTTCGCTCTCAGGCTTTGAAAGCCTGTGAGCTAAAACACAATGTTATTAAATAATGTTATTTAAAAAATTCTCTTTAATTATATTATAACTGATTTTAAACATTCTAGCATATTACTTGCGAAAAATATTGGAAAATATAACTTAGCGAGAAAGCCTGAGAGCTAAATAACGATGTTATTAAATAATATTATTTAAAAAATGCGCTTGAATTATAGTATAACTGATTTTAAACATTTTGGCATATTACTTATGCAAATATTGAAAAACATAACTTAACGAGAAAGCCTTAGAGCTAAAAAATAATGTTATTAAATATTATTTAAAAAAATTCTCTTTATTAATAATTATATTCTAACTGATTTTAAACGTTCTGGCATATCTCTGACGAAAAATATTGGAAAATATAATTTAACGAGAAAGCCTGAGAGCTAAAAGACAATATTATTAAATAATATTATTTAAAAAAATATCTTTAATTATATTATAACTGATTTTAAACATTTTAGCATATTACTTACGAAAAATATTAGAAAATATAACTTAACGAGAGGCCTTAGAGCTAAAAAACAATGTTATTAAATATTATTTATAAAATTCTCTTTATTAATAATTATATTGTAACTGATTTTAAATGTTCTGGCATATCACTTATGAAAAATATTAGAAAATATAATTTAACGAGAAAGCCTGAGAGCTAAAAACAATGTTATTAAATAATATTATTTAAAAATATCTCTTTAATTATATTATAACTGATTTTAAGCATTTTGGCATATTACTTACGAAAAATATTTTGGAAAAATAACTTAACGAGAAAACCTGAGAGCTAAAAAACAATGTTATTAAATAATATTATTTAAAAAATTCTCTTTAATTATATTGTAACTGATTTTAAACATTTTGCCATATTACTTACGAAATATATATATAACTTAGCGAGAAAATTCTAAAGAATAAGTGGTTAGAAAGTGACAAAAATATCCTCATATGTATTAACAAAAGACATTTCATTTCCCTGCTCTCACAAACTACAAAATTTATATACCAGCGGGTGAAATCTTAAGGTATTAAAAGACGACTAAGTATTTCGTTGCCAACCCATGCGTTGAATTCGAGACTTTATGTCAAGGAGGAGAGAAGTGATTTCATTCCAATTTCTCATCCTGCCCAGTCCACTTGTAACGAATGTAACATTACAGCAAACCACAAGCAAATAAGTAGAAGAGAAACTCGACTTATATTATGTATGCGAGGCGGAAAGCCTTTGCTAATGGTTCATGCTCACGAAGAATTAGTTGAGGCTTCACTTTTGTCTGGCGGTTAAGTCCGAAATGGTTTATGGAAGAGTAAAAATATTCGCTCTCTTAATCAGAGCGAAATACACCTTACGAATTGTCGGAAATGCAGACTTACGAGGACATTTGCAAGACTGGCGAAAAGACATTAATTTGACCGAATAATGAGAGGAAAGTGAATCTAATGCATTATGCATCCCCAGTTGCTTTTGAAGTAAAGGAATCAGACAGATGGGCAGAATTTCCAGAGGTTTGGGCTTTAGTTAATCGGTATGTACCATGGCAGAGGCTGACGATTTCGATGGTCAATTAGGCGGTTTTCAATTAAGGTAAATGCTGTGTCAACGTGTTAGACTTTTATTCGGGTATTAGAATTTAGGATAGTCTCTTTGAACAGTTGGTATTAAAAGAATAAAGATATAAAAATAGCTTAACCTTTCTTTATAGTATATGAGTAGATAGTAAACTGTTGAATTAACAGTTAGCCAGCTAATAATTCTCAAAAGGCATCGTTGTAGAAGTATACAGTTGCGTATGCTTAGTTAATCAATTATATTAGTATTATATGCAATTAATTAAACATATTGGTATTGTATGGTTTAGTTAATAGGTATGTACCATAAAAGAGGCTGATAATTCTGATGCTCAATTAGGCGGATTTTAATTAAAGAAATTGTTCTGTAAACGTGCTGGACTTTTATTCATGTATTAGAATTTCGAAAGGTCTCTTCAAAATTGCATATTAAAAGAAATTAAGAGACAGTTTTACAGTAGAAGTGGCCTTTTCCATAAAATAGAAATAGAATTTAAATTTAACAGTTTAATAACTCTTAAAGGATATCATTGTAGAATTATTAAACTGCTGATTAAGCTTAGTTAATCTACTATGCAAGTCTAATAAATCAATCAATTATATTAGTAGTGGTTGCATTAGTTAATCAGTATGTTGAATGAGAGAAGATAATGATTTGGATAGTTAATTAAGCAGTTTTCATTTAAGATAAATGCTATATAAACGTACTGGTATTTTATTTCTGTATAGGAATTTAGAAAAGTCTTTTTTAATAGCTCATATTAAAAGAATAAATATAGAATATAAAAGTAGTTTTGCCTTTCGATAAGTCCAAGAAGATAATAAATTTAACTGTGTAATAATTTTCAAATAGTTCTGTTTTAACCCCTTCGCGACGAGAACCTTTTGCTTAATTTTTAATCTTTTACCGCCGGTTTTTCAAAACCGAAATTTTTATGTAATTGAATCGCGAAAATGCTCTGATTAAATAAGGTAAACTTTACAATGAAAAGTAACTGATGGGAATAATGAAGGATTTTGAGCACATTAAGTGGCAGGTATACCGGTCGCTTTCTTTAGATTAAAAAAAATTATTCTTTTTTTTTTCATCCCTTAAAGGTGTAGACAGCCCCCCTAAATCGGTTTTGTGATATGTCAAATACGTACAATTTCTTTTGTCTCTTTCGACATAATGCTTTCCATTGATCGCAAAGTTAACGTAAAATTTTAAACTTGTTTCTCTGGAAACCATTTTTTTAAAACTTGGCGGCATATTTCTCAAAAATTATGCAACCTGATTCCGTCATCTTTTATTTAAGGGTCTTGTACCTATTACACGCAACGAAATTCAACGAAAAAATTCAAAGTTTGAATTAGTTTATCTTCAAAACCTTTTTATGTATGAAAGGAAAGTCGAACCCCTTTTTAAAACTAAAATTTAAAATTAAAATTCAAAAGTTTAAAATTTTAAAGTCTCAGCTAATATTTTTTTTAAGTTTAATTCTGAAGCTTAAAAGCATTTTGCCCCTGTTAACTTTATTTTCCGGCAATACGTCTTTTTACTTTCAGAGATCATTTTAGGACGATTCTTAACCCCTTAACAGTGTGGCCCGAACTGGATTCAGGCAAGAACACTTTGCTTGCTTCGTTATTAAAAGCATTTTGATACCACTAATTTGTAACTGTAAATTTATCTTTATTGATTATCAGATATTTTTCGATTAAGTAAGGTAAATATTTTAGTATGAAAAAAGTGGTCTACAGCCCCATTTTTAATTTTTTTGTAAGAAAACAAATGTCACTTTTAAGGGGTTAAGAGTGAAACTGCTAATCTAAGAGCTTTTTGCAGGCCTCTGTGGGTAGGGCTGATACGTCACAGTCCCTGGGAATTGTGCGGGCCTTGATCACAGATCAATCAAAACTTAATAAACCAATTAAATTAAATGTTCCTCACAAATTAACAATTCCGCCCTCTGCTGGAAAATATTAGAATCTTCCCATATTACCCCGAACACGCACGAAAAACGAGAAATTTTTGGTGATTTGAGATGCCTGCTAAACTTACGCCAATGTAACCTCTCAAAAATCTACGCTGTTGGCTCCGGGATCGGCGATCGACTCGCGAATCAGATGTATGATGAGCGGCATTAATAAATGAGCTCGATTCGCATAAAGGTTCCCGAGTCACTTTCTTAGCCATTATCTATGACAATCCCACTAGACTCATTAGATGTATAAACGTGAAATTTTGGATATTGATTAAACAGATTATGTTTTGTAATATGCTGTCATTAGAAATTTATTAGCCTTTTACAGAATTGGTGTATTGTTGAAATCAAAATAGCCTTTTTTTTTTTTTTACTCCATAAGTCATTGCACGCATGATATCTTGAGAAAGTATGTATGGATTGTCATGAAATTTGGTAAAGGTAGTAAACATATATGCGTGTTTAAAATGAACTACTCTTAGGCCAAAATTATTTCATTAACTATATAAAAAATATATTTCTCTAAAAAATAAAAATAAAAGTTTTGTATTTTTACTGAATAAAAATAGTCATAACTAAAAATATTACAATTGTAAATACTTAAAAGCAGTTCATTTTAAACACACATATTTGTTTAGTATCTTTACCAAATTTCATGACAATCCATACATACTTTCTCAAGATATCATGTGCGCAATGACTTCTGGGGTAAAAAAAAAGCTATTATGATTTCAATAATACACAAACTCTGTAAAATGCTAATACATTTCTAATGATAGCATATTACAAAGCACAATATGTTTAATCAATATCCAAAATTTCATGCATATACATGAAAATGTTTTGAATATAGGCTAATTCAAACTTTGAAGTTTTTCTTTAATTTTCGAAGCGTTTAAAAGTACAAGACCCTTTAAAAGAAAAGTAATCTTTTTTGTGGAGCTTGCACCACTCAAAAAGTATAATTTTCCTTACTAATTATATTTTTGATCTCGCTAAAGGTAAGAATAACCGGTCTAGTGCGAGTATTACTCTCGCACAGAAGATTCCGCACAATAAATATATCAATTAGTAACTGGACATTTCATTACTCAAATATAGCATTAAAACTTGTTATCTAGATTTTAAAAGAAGATGGCACATAGAGTACGTCTTTAAGACTGTTCCGTGTCTTTAAGAGTTACTGATAACTTTAACCGCCGTGGCGAGCGGCCCCTCTTCGTCCGCAGCCCTTTATTCTTCTACTCTAGTCCGACTCTTTTGCGGAAGCAAGGTTCAGAGGTCCCCTGCCACGTCCGGAGTAAAAGACATTCTAGCGAAAACAACGTTGAAAACAAATATCGATATCTAGTTGAAAATGAATGCGTTTTCTTCTTCTTCTTCTTATTTCTTTCTAAATGGTTTTCGGCTCGGTTCCGTTAGCATAAGAAAAAAAAAAAACCATCCGATTTGTGTAATATTTTATTAGGTTATAAGTATAATTTTATTCAAGCATTCTTTAAAATTTCTTGAAAAAGAAAATATAGATTAGGCGGGGGTAAAGATACGCACTTTCCACAAATATACCTGTATGTGTATAATACCTGTACTTCTAACCTGTTTTATTAAGGTTTCGTTCATCTGACGAAACCCTATTCGTCTCACTCCTTTGTCTGTCTGCCCGTCACAGAGCCCGTTCTCAGAAACTATACATGTTAGAGACTTGAAATTTTGGGTACTTATAGCTGAACATCTCACATCAAACAACAAATAATAACATTTTAAAAAGTTGGTAATCAACTGAATTACGGGCTAATTAACTTCTATAATTAACCAATCCACCTTTTTAACGCAGGTTCAAACGGACCTTCTCCAAATCATCCGTGTTTCTCCTAAGGGTTGTCAGTAAAATCAGCCGATGCATGGTTACCAAGGAAATTAAGCCGAAAAATGAAGTGGACATTTTAAAGCAAAATCGCATATCAGAAAATATTGGTCCGAGAAATTTGTAAATGGAATAGACAGATGTAGCAAAAAATCTACTTTCATTTGGTATAAAGTTCACATTTCTGCGATGTGTATAAGTTAAAATATCCACTAAAAATCGACGATAAAAATTTAATTTCTTTAATTGGAAAGACAAGGAAAAAAGATTTCAATTCGGCGGAAAAGCAGGTAGACGCTGCGATTTTTCATAATAGCATATTTTAATTATACATATATTATATTTTAATTTTAACTTTTTAAATATTAAATTTTTTGATTAATTTTTTTAGCATCCCGATGTCAAATTTCTCGCTGATTTCATTGATACCTATTTCTAAGTCCTATCTTAATCACAAGCTGAAATATTAATTATTATTTAATTAATCGGTTTAACTCGCAGAAGAATTAATGTCGGTAAACGAGTCGGTAACTCCCACATGTGTATTATGAACAATTCTTACTAAGTGAGCCCCTAATTACGTTGGAGACATGGAATTTTGGATACTTATAGCTGAACACCTCACATCATATGACAAATCATAAAATTTTGGAAAAGTCGTACATTTAACCCTTTGGGCTCCCACATGTGTATTTTAAACAATTCTTTCTAAGTGAGCTCCTAATTAGTTTTGAGGCGTGAAATTTTGCATACTTATAGCTCAACATCCCAGATTACACGTCAAATAATAAATTTTGAAAAAGTTTTATGTTTAACCCTTTTAACTCCAGCTCGTGTATTTTAAGCAGTTCTTTCTAACTGAGCCCCTAATTAAATTGGAGATTTTAAATTTTGCATGCTTATAGCAGAACAACTGAGGCCAAGCGACAGATCATAAAATCTTGAAAAAGTCTTACGTTTAACCCTTTGAGCTACCACACAAGTATTTGAAGCAATTCTTTCTAAGAGAGCCCCTAATTAAGTTGGAGACATGAAATTTTGCATACGTATAGCTGAATACCTCAGACCACACGACAAATCATAAAATCTTCAAAAAGTCTTATATTATTTATCTCTCCGGGCTCTAACTTGTATATTTTAAGTAATTTGTCTTACCTCCGCCCTTTCAACCAAAGTAGAAATTTTCCAACTTTTGCCGACACCCCTTTGACCCTTCTTTCATATTATGCACCCTAGTCTTACATATTTTAGTTCCATTTTTTACCGCCAGGTGCGCCTACTGATCTCTGGTGCTATGGGCCCAATCCCCTCGACTACGGATCTATCTACGGATAGTATGTAAAACAGGTTTTTGTTCGGATAGATGTTTGTTTAGAATCGAGGGCGCCCCCTGGTTGCGAAATGTGGAACTAACAGATTTTTGAAAAAGATAAAGTGTTTTGAAAGGAATATTAAACGAAACCCTCTGTGTGATCTGTGATCACACTTACCCACTTGTTTTAAATAGGTTCAACAGTTTCTGATTACCGCCGGCGAAAACTTCCACCAGTAAATTTCAATAGCCAATTTCGTGTTATTTAAGCGCCTTATTCATGAAAAATTTCTCTCACAAATATGATAAAAAACTTTCGGCTAATTGTTTTTCGAAAATCATCATCAAGAATCCTTTTAAACTTCTGCGTCGATAGGTAAATTCAGCGCTCCTCAACTCCTTTGTTGAAAGCCCGAAAATCAAAATTCGTGAGTAACAAACAAATGCGATTTTCCCCAAAACTATGTGACTTAGAGTAATCGCTATAAATTTTCTGCAAGGTTTAAATTTACTTCTACTACCCTAAATTTTTTCATAATTTTAGTGTCAGTAGATTCGGAAATAGGGGGGGGGGGGACATAATTTTTACGTTACATTTTGGACGATATCTCTAAAAATATATAATACCTATAATTAAAAAAAAAAAATGTATTTTAGAGTTCGGCGTAGCGAAAGCTTTCACATGATACCTCACACGATATAAAAAAGAAAAGTTTTGATTTTTCAAGTAATTTAATTAGACCCTCTGCATTTTTCTTAAATATATTTGTAAATAGTTAATAATCCAGAAATATATGGGTAAGCCTTTATTACTTCAGCTAATTTGAACTTTCTACGTTAAATAGCTCACGAGTAAAATGGCTGTGACAGACGGACAGACAGACACAGGAGTGATTTTTTAATGGTTCCGTTTTTACTTTTTAAGTACGGAATTAAAAAAAAAGGCGAAAAATTTACCTTTTTAGTTCAAATGTCTGCCATTTTGTCAAAAATTCCATTTTCTTTTTAAAACTCAATGTTAGCATAAGCTTCAGAAAATTTCATGCCTTTTCATAATTTGGTGCCCAAACTTGTTTCAGATGCTTGTTACCGGAGAAAAATGGTCACCCGGTGGTTCACATCGCACATCTTCAAGTACAAGTCACAAGCCGTATTGTTCATTTTTTTTTAATAGACAAAAATTTAAATATATAGGCGAAATGTCAATAAATATAACCCAAAAGTCCGAAGGCGATATCTTTTTTCTTTCTAACCGGAAAAAATAATCTAAAAATTAAATGAATTTTAGGACAAATGCTTATTACGTTTCCTGAAGCGTTTACTTCACACTCACACGAAAATACCTGCTCGCCAATATTAACAACCTACTGGAGAATTTTTTTTTTAAATACCTCGTTTGCATTTCATTATTAATAATTGTTAGGTGCGTTCGTAATTATATAAATTCGTAGCATCTATAGTCGTCGTTTAGTCCATCTGTCTGTCCGCATATAACAGAGCAAAAACTACCCGACCGATTAGTCTGAAATTTTAAATATGTAATTGTTGGAAAATTTTGTAGACTCATTTCAAATTTTATGAAAATCAGATGTATAATTTAAGTACAGGGTCAGTCAAAAGTTTTCTGTTACATTACGTCCAATGGGGGAAAAAAAAATATTTCAAGTGCATTTTAATGATGTTACAGCCTTTCGAACAGAATGAAATTGATAGGCACTTATGAAGTGCACTAAAATATACATTCAGTACAATATGCGGTACAAAGAATGTTTATGAAACTAGTTATAGTACGAAAGCACCTCATTTGCCACGTTTGACGTGCAATTTCCAACTTGGATATGGATTTTTTGGATAGATGAGACTGACCTGTGCAAATGCGGATTTTTACTTTTTCGATTTTTTTTTTTTTTTATGAGGATACTTTTACTTTCTTTCGAAGTCGGTTTTGAAAGTGAAACTATTCTCATTAAAAAAAAAATCCTGGTAAATAAAATAGAAAAAAATTAAAAACGACCTTTGTACAGATCGACCTCAGTTATCCAAAGCAGAAAAAAAGCATGTAAAAATATGGAAATGCAAAGACATTTTTAAAAATTTCTACCGCAGTATTAAGATTAGCGAACAAGTGTTTTCACCTGAATGAAATAGTCCCTTAACTTTCAGGCTCGATTTATACAAATGTTTTATACAGCGCATCTGCATTTTACGTAGTTTTTACAATGGCGTAAAAAATAGAATAAGACAATTAGTAGAACTTATATTAATAGAAATATCATAAGTGCTAAACTTCGTTTTTTCAATTCTGGGATTGAAGATGGGGAATATCAATATATGCAATCACAGTATGACTAATTTTATTTCCCATTTATTATTATTATTATTATTTATTAATATCTCTTAACAAGTCCTTCATTAGAAATATAAAACTTGTTATCTGAGACATTTTTCTAACTTTTTCTGCCCATGCCACAATGTTTTTTTTTTTGTTGTTGTTTTTTTTATACAAGCATTATTTTGCAGTCTGAAGCAAAAAATTTTTTGAAATATTGTTTTCTTTTTGTTGTTTACTAATAGACCAGGATGCAGCAGCACAGGTATCACCTCGTGGAGTTGACGGCTGAAATTCCAGAATTAGGCAGAACTCGATTAGCATATTAAAATGCAACTGGTCGGTCAAGTCATATTTTGCTGCAGGTCGATTTTACTGGCTGATCACTAGGTTTATCCCTGTGTTTTTCTTCGCCCAAAGGTATGAAAATATGGAGGAATGGGAGCAGGAAAACACAATGGTAAACCTACCAGACAACTAAAATTGGGTTTACAAATGTTTTCTACCTCGGTATGAGTTGGCAGACCAGTTTCATTTTCATATGCTAATTGAGTTTTAACTAACCCTGAATTTCAATCATCAACTCGATGAGGTGATGGTTTGTCTCGGTCTATAATAAAATAAATTGTTCTTTGAAAATTTAATCTGTTGTAAAGAAGTTTTTATTTATTCTAATGTATGTATAGTGTTAGAATATTGATGTTTGCATTCAGTAATTTAAAGTATTTAATATTTTAATAATTATTTTTAGAAAATGTAATCCCAATGTATATACTATCACACTTAAAGGACTAACATATTTTGTTAAAAGGACTTTTAAATAAACTATTTTGGCTGCATATCTTCTTGTTTATTTGTTTAAGTAACGTAATTTCGTCAACAATGGAAAACATTTAAGGGGTCTCAGGACTCTTAAAGCTTCAAAATTTTCGAAATTTTAATTTTTTTTTAGGTGTTAAGCTCCCATTTATTATGAACATTTTCATATAATTGCTTCCTTATAATTCCCATTACAACAGAAGTTATGGCTTTTAGAATTATACCCGCTAAATAGCTGAGCGGCGTTTCCAAAATTTTGAAGTGATTTTTCTCAAAATGACGTTTTTGGTCATTACCCGCAAGATATCTCAAAAAACTTTTGAATATTTTTTCATGAAATTTTCAAAACGTATGTTTCATGTTAGTCTATATAAACTGAAACTAAAATTTCCATTTTATTGTTCAAGAAAATATTTTTTAAAGTGATTATACTGTTGAAATTTTCAAAATTTTGTATTAGCTAAATACAACTTTGTATTAAAAATATAAAAATACTTTAAATACAAATTTATTTAGATTCAGGGTAATTATTATAGTTTGAAGTACAGGGTGGTCATAAAAAAACTTTGCCGATATATGGAGCTCTAGTAGCCGGTCTGTTCAACTTATCGAGATGAGATTTCAGATATAGTTATTCAGAGGTATGAGCTCGGGATTCTGAGAACGACAACAAAGTGGTGCTCACGGTTACGGTTATAGGTACAGAAACTCGAGATTTTCCAATGGCAACGCCCATGTTTTTCGTCGCAAAATGCTCAGCGCATGCGAAAACCCTAAAGAGCGTTGAAACAGTACGTATATCGCAAGAAATGGACGCGTTATGCACGTACAAAATCAGCTCTGCGAACGCAAAAAAAAAAAAAAAACACGATCGGGGCGCACGGAGGAAATTTTCATATGACAGAGAGTCAGTGCGCCTATCACTGATTACAACACAGATCGGAGAAACGAAAACTTTTATTTTGATTACACATTTTCCACATGGGTTCAATCACAGGCAATTACAGTTTGCATGCGGGCGACTGTGGAGTATACAGCCGAACGTAACAACGCATGAAGCATGTTAGCAATCTCACGTTTGATAGAATCTTTCAAATCCGGCAAAGTTTGTGGACTGCACATGTACACTTTAGATTTGAGGTATCCCCAGAACTAGAAATCCACAGGAGTGAGGTCGGAGTATCGCGGATGCCACGGAAATGGAAAATGGCGTGAGATTACACGGTTTCCAGGACTTTTTCGAACAGACTTCGCTATATGTGGAGGTGCACCATCTTGCATCCAAACGATCTCATTCAGTGTTTTTCGCTGCAGCAATTCTGGTATGATGTAATTTGCAGCATTGCTGTACAGCGGGAGCCTGTCACAGAGCAAGTTACAAATCCCGTTGGTGCCGCTTCCTCAAAGAAGTAGGGGCCGGGAATAATTGTGCCTGCAATGCCGCACCACACATCAACTTTGACGTCGTATAGAGGCACTGGTGCCACAGCGTGCGGATTCATGTCTGTCCAGTGCACACAATTTTTGGTGTTGACGTTGCCAGTTCGGGTAAAATGTGCCTCGTCCTTCCATAATATGCGAAGAGGCCAGTCGTTATCGCCATCATATCCGATAAGAAATTCGTTAGCAATGTTGTTGATGGTCCCCCACTTCCAACATCTGGACGCGCTAGTACCGGTAAGGAAACATGCAGATTACAGAGCACAGTAACTTTAGGACTGTTGATTTCGGTTTATCTAATACACGACCTGCACCTCTTGCAGTTTGCATGTGTTGTAGTCACTGTATGATGCACTTCCATAACAGTATCCTCAGGGACAGTTGGTCGTCCGGATCGCGGTCTATCACAGGTGCAGCTAGTTTCTTCGAATTTCTTTATTAAATAACGAAGAGCTTGCGGGCTACATGGGCCACGTATTTGGCGATGTTTCGACGATAAACATGCAACGTTTCAGCAGCATTCATCCCATTTTGATAATAGAGTTTTACCAATTCACCACGAACTTTCGCTGGCAGAGTCATTTCGTTGGCATGTGCGAGCTCCCGACAGAAGAACTAACATTTCCACCCCGCTTTTTATCCGTTTTCTACGCTGGCTATCTGGCGAACGGCGTTCTGTGATTGGTATTTTACCTCTGTCATATGCACAGAGTAAATATCGTATGATTACTCTGACGTTATATGCAAATTTCCTTCGTGCGCGCTGATCGTGTTTTTTTTTTCTTTTCGCCGGTCACAGAGCTGTTTTTGTGCGTGCATAACGCGCCCGTTTGTTGCGATACAAACACCGTTCCAACGCTGTTTAGAGTTTTCGCATGCGCTGAGCATTTTACGATAAAAAAAATGGGCATTGCCATTCGAAAATTTCGAGTTTCTGTAGCTATAACCGTAACCGCGAGCGCCAATTTGTTGCCGTTCACAGAATGTCGAGCTCATACCTGTGAATAACTATATCTGAAATCTCATCTCGATCGGTTGAATGGGCCGGCTGCTAGAGTTCGATATATCGGCAAAGTTTTTTTATGACTACCCTCTATAAGTAAGTAAGTAAGTAAGTAAGCACCCACCCTGGGAACCCGCTTTTGGCTTATGGTTAGGTTTGAACCCCGAGCCCAGGGCAGGGAATAGTACTATTACCTGCAAAACCCTCTAGTATTTAAGACACTTAATAGAATACAATACAATTAAGATATTAAATATTGAAAATGGTCCTTTTTCTTTATTTTTTTTTTTTCAATTTTAAGAGTCCTAAGACACCTTAACCTTTGTAATATACGATCAAAATCGCTCTGCGATCCCTAGACCACCGAATGCTACTGTCTGTCTATCGATATTGTTCTCTTTTTTCTTCTCTTTTCTGTATTTACATTCGGATGACGTGGATGACAACTTTAAACTGCGGGAAAACCAGGAAATATGAAAAGGACCTCTAAAAAATTGTTTTTAATAAATATTAATTTATTAACTAAAATATGTCATTGAAAGCAGAAAATTATTTTTTAGAAGTGTTTTTTATTATTATTAATAATATTATTATTTCCATCCGAGCCACGTTGACAAATTTTTCAAACTGAAGAAAAAACGGAAAATATGACCCCCACACCTCCAAAAAAAGTTTTTTATTAATTTTTATTTTTTTGAAATACTAAATATATTTTTTTAATGAAAAGCAACATTGAAATCAAAAAAAGATTTTTCTATAATGGTTACATTTTTTTTTTTCTATTTCCATCTTGGACATACAAATTACGAATAGCATTTCAAACTGAATTAATAGCGGAAAATACAAAACTAACTTCAGAAAGTAATTTTTATTTTCAAATAGTACATATTCATATTCTTTTAATGAAAAATAGCATTAACACCAGAAATGTACCGTGAAAGCGCATGTATTTTTCTTCTTTTAGTTTCTCCGTAGGGGACCAAATGATTGAAATTTTATTTTGCCAATGAAACGGAATATTTACAACATATCTACTTGAAAACCTCTGTTTCCCTTGACATGCGCAGAAGCAATCACTAGGACAATGGAATAGGTAAGGATTTTTAGTTAATAGCTTGATTAATTATAAAAAAATTAAGTCATTTGGACTTCTCTTCGTCTACCCTTATCGAAATCTGCAGACCTCTGTTTGGGACAGATTTCCCTAGCCATCGCCAACAATTAGACACAAGAACTCATATATACATCTTTCTTTTATTAATATATATTCTCTGATGATATTAAAATCATAAAATAGAATAGTTACTTCATTACATGGAACTATGAATAAAAAGGTATTGACATATCCTCAAAATGATAAAACTTCAACTGTAATCAGTTTCGCTGTACTGATTTCCGCGAGGGAAAACTTCCACCAGTAAATTAGAACATAAATTTAATCCTTATTTAAAACGCCTAATTCATGCAAATTTTCAGTCATAATTATGGGGAAAATAGATATTCATTTTTACTGGTGGAAGTTTACCCGGGTATTAGTCAGGGCCTCCGTTTCCATCATATTATGACAACTTAAGCATCCCCCTGTCAGTTTCAGTGAAAAATATTGATACCGGGGCCGACTTCCACTTATGAAAACGAATAGAATTTTTTACCATATTTGTGAGAGAAGATTTGCATGAAAAAGGCAGTCAAATAAGGCGGAATTTCCTAGAAATTCCCTTTCAAATTTACTGGTGGTAGTACTCCGAGTGGTTCAGAAACTGTTGATCCTTATGTAAAAAGCAATCAGACATCTTTTGATTACCTCTGCATTTACTTCACTCGTAACAGGTATACACTACATCAGGGTCGGCGAACCTATGGCACGCGTGCCAGAAGTGGCACGCAAAGGAACATTTTTGGCACGCCGTTGATTGATGTTTTAAATCAAGATACAGTGACATTCATTACACAAAATTTACCGATACAGATGTGTTGAGATTGTTTACATTCGATATTGAAGAATTTAAATTGCAGCTTATTAAATTCCAATCTAGTTGAATGTGGGCTGAAAATTTTATCAAACAAAGACAAGATATGGAAAATATCGAAAAGATTATTAACAAATATAAGTAAAAATGCTGATGATAAAATTAGAGCAACTTGGAATTTAATTCAAGAGTTTTTTTTTTTTTTTTTTTTTTTTTTTTTTTTTTTTTTTTTTTAAGAAATTTGTATTTGCATTTAAAAAACTTTTCCTCCTATCTACGACTGCGTATAATTATTTTCACAAGTGTAATAATATTAACCCATTACCTGCTGATGGTGCGTTTTCGCACCATTAAAAATAAATTTAAATTAACTATCAAGATATCACTATTTTTCGATATAAAAAATTGTCTTGATTAATTACAAAAAATTTAAACATTAAATAAAGCGAAGATTACAGTTTAAAATTTGTAGTGGCAAACATAAAAAGTTGAAGACGCATATCTTACAGTTTCAGCACTTAATGGGTTAAAACTGAAATATAAACCACTTGCCAGATAAAAACAGTTCAGCTTGCATTCTGTTAAAAGAACTTAAGTATGAACCTCATATTTTTCCCCTCCAACATGCAACAATAAAAATCGCATTTAATGGCATTATTGTTTTATTATTGTTTTATAAAATATATTTATCTATATTATAAAGAACAAACATATCTGTGCGTAACGCATACGTCATTCTGCGAATGGCAACACTCTGAAGTTTGAAATAAAATTTCGGTTTTGCAATTTTCGCTACTGCAAATTTTTAAACTTCTAAACATCGCACAGTTTCAATTTTTACACCGTATTATAGGGGAAAAATGTACTTTTAAATGCAATTTGTTTGAAAGCTCTATCTCAATTTATTTTTGAGATATTAATTTTTTTTTTTTTAGTTTTTAGTACCAATTTTGTAATTGTGGCAACTGAAGTACACCATTTCTATTAAAAGTAAAGGGGAAATAGTCTTGGTTTATTTATTTTTATTGATTATATCCTTATTGATGCCATTTTCACATTACAAATAAAAGTAAATTTTTTTATAATTTTGGAACGGAAAATGACGTCAGCCATAAAAAAACACGCTTTCTTCTTCATAAATCAGTTGCATTTCAATATTTCTAAATTACGCTGATACTGCGTTTGAGACGCAAGGCAAAATGATTTAGTATGTAAAATTGATGTCATATTTAAAACAAAACGGCCATTTTCTTTGATAAAATTTAATATTTGAACAATACCATGACAACTAAAGGCAAATTTCTGAATTTTTTATTCGCGGGTACCGAGATTAGAACTTAAACTTTGTGAGAATGTTCACATGCAAATTTGTATCAGACAAACGTGACTTAAAGATTGGAAATACATTCATTAATAATCTATTGCGCGTTAAAATACTTTTAAGTTATGAACTTGAGCGGTGCGTATGTAAATTTTGAGAATGTGAAAATAACGTACAGTTTAGATTTTATGATGTGATAAAGCAAAATACTTTTTACTGATTTTTCATCACGTAAAAACAAACGTAAGAGCCTCAATCGATAACTTCATCATAATTATTCATCTTGATTACGTATTCTAATACAGTTTAATTTTTCAATAATTTAAGCAGTTGGTGTTTCTGGAAATAACATTTTGGTAATTTTAGGTTAAAAATATTATTTGTTTTAAGAGTTAGACAATCAATGTAAGATGAATTTTTTATTGTAATTATTTTTGTAGGTTTATCATAAATTTGATCTAAAAGTTTCTTTCTAAACATTTTAGTTCGTCGAATTTCGACGGGTTCCAACTCGTTTCTATAAATATTACAATGTAATACTACATGTATGTTGCCCATATTTTTAAAATCCCAATAAATAATTTTCGAATTATTTTAAGTCTTGATTTTCTTTTCCATTAAATTTATTTGATGGATGGCACGTCATGGCTACGAATTATAATTTTGAGGGAAAGTTGGCGCGCGGATGAAAAAAGTTTCGCCAACCCTGCACTACACTATATGACCCTTCTTCTTTATTCATAACTCCATTCCTCATTAGCACACATTTTATGTTATGCTATTTTATGTTAACACAATATGATTATCTAAATTTTAAAAAATAGTAACTAAATATTATTGCTGAATCTTTATGAAATTCAAAACTATTTAAATCTAATAAAACCTAAAAAGAACGAAAAATATATTGCAATGAAGCAAGTAAAAAACAAATTAGATAAAGAACAATTTTTCATTAAAAAATGTTTCAAATATATATTCAAAATATTTCAGTTTTTATTAACGTCTAATACATTCAACAATTTTCCTTGAATATGAATTCATTCGTTCGTAAGTTCTATATTTTTAAAGCAATATATTCTTGTAAATTTTCTTTCGCTGCATAAATTTTAAATTAAAACCTACACTTCTTAACCGTATGTAACACTACGAGCACTTTAATTTATAAAGATATGGATAGTTTTAAATTGCAAAGAATTTCCGAAATAATTTTGTAATTTTGTTTTACAGAGTAGACAAGTAGAATTACGAACCATAAATTTTTCTCGGTAGAACTTCGAAAATTCATGAATAAGTTACATGGGAGGTGAACAATAAATTTTGTCATTTAATACTTTTGCTCAATGACTTCATAAATATTCTATAAATTATGCATATTTCAAAGTAAAAGAGGAAGTGTCGTTGGTCGAAACTTTCAAACTCGCTCGCATTAAATTATTCACAGATGCGGATAGATAAAATCTGTAGACTTTTAAAATGCATGCGGTATTTTTCATTATGAAGCGAATTTAAGTTAGTTTCAATAATGAATTTAAAAGTCACTTAGCTATTATACTTTAAATTTTATTAAATGTTAGAGTAAAAGTAAAAAAAAAACACTTCAAGAGATTGTTTATCACCTTCGTGTTTTAATGGCAACACTCGATTGTTACTCATGGTTGAATCCAGCGCAGGTCGGGTTTTGACTTGGGTTTTCGTTGGTCGAATTTTTGAAACTCGCTCGCATTAAATTATTCTCAGAATGCGGATAGATAAAACCTGTAGACTTTTAAAATGCATTCGGTATTTTTCATTATGAAGCGAATTTAAGTTAGTTTCAATAATGAATTTAAAAGTCACTTAGCTATTATACTTTAAATTTTATAAAATGTTAGTGTAAAAGAAAAAAAAAACACTTCAAGGGATTGTTTATCACCTTCGTGTTTTAATGGCAACACTCGATTGTTACTCACGGTTGAATCCTGCGCAGGTCGGGGTTTGACTTAGATTTTCGTTGGTCGAATTTTTGAAACTCGCTAGCATTAAATTAGTCTCAGAATGCGGATAGATAAAACCTGTAGACATTTAAAATACATGCGGTATTTTTCATTATGAAGCGAATTTAAGTTAGTTTCAATAATGAATTTAAAAGTGACTTAGCTATTATACTTTAAATTTTATAAAATGTTAGTGTAAAAGAAAAAAAAACACTTCAAGGGATTGTTTATCACATTCGTGTTTTAATGACAACACTCGATTGTTACTCATGGTTGAATCCTGCGCAGGTCGGGTTTTGATTTGGGTTTTCGTTGGTCGAATTTTTTAAACTCGCTCGCATTAAATTATTCTCAGAATGCGGATAGATAAAACCTGTAGACTTTCAAAATGAATGTGGTATTATCTTTATGACACGAATTTAAAAGAGTTTCAGTAATGAATTTAAAAGTCACTCATTTATTATATTTTAACTTTTATTAAATGTTAGAGTAAAAAAAAAAAAACGACTTCAAGGTATTGTTTACCACCTTCGTGTTTTTGTGGCAACACTTAATGGTTATTCGCGGTTGAATCGGGGTTTTGACACTGGTTTTCGTTGGTTGAAATTTTCAAACTCGCTCGCATTAAATTATTAACCCCTTGAGGTGCACCTAATTTTAATTAAGATTTGTAAAAGAAACTTTTAATAAACTTTAATTTTATAAGTGGTGAAAAAGACCAAATAAATTGCTTTTCCTTATTTTGAATAAAATTTTTCCAATTTTTCCAGTGGGAATTCAGCATTACAGAAACACAATTGCTTGCATCTCAAAGGGTTAACAGATGCGGATAGATACAAGCTGTAGACTTTTAAATGAATGCGGTATTTTTTATTATGAGGCGAATTTAAGAGAATTTCACTAATTAATTTAGAAGTCACTTAACTGTTGTATTTTAAAGTTTATTGAATGTTAGAGTAAAAAAAAAAAGACTTCAAGGGCTTGTTTATTACCTTCGTGTTTTTGTGGAAACACTTAACCCTCTCGCTGCGTAAGTAATTTTTCGCGATGAGCGTCTTTTACAGAATTTTTAATATTTTATCACCCGTTCTTTAAAGCAGGAATTTTTTACTATCGTAATCAGGGAAAATATCCTGATTAAATCAGACAAAGTTTTCGCTAAAAAGTAACTGGTGGGAATAACCAAATAGTATTAATTAGACGGAAAAATGCAGGCCCGAGAATATCTCGGGTTGCGCAGCGAGAGGGTTAATGGTTACCCAAGGTTGAATTCTTCGCAGTTCGAGTTATGACTCTGGTTTTCATTGGTCGAAACTTTGAAACTCGCTCGCATTAAATAAATTCACAGATGCGATTAGATAAAATCTTTCGACTTTTAAAATAAATCCGGTAATTTTCATTATAAAGCGAATTTAAGAGAATTTCAATAATGAATTTGAAAGTCTCTCATTTGTTATAGTTTAAATTTTATTAAATGTTAGAGTAAAAAAAACCCGACCTCCAGTCATTGTAACCTCACCTTCGTGATTTTGTGGCAACACTTAAGGGCTACCTATTGTTGAATCCTGCTCGGGTGCAGTGTTGCCAGTAGGCTACTTTTTTTAATTCAGATTTCTTGATTGCCACAACTTTTTTGAAACGGTAAAATAAACTTTGTTTTCTTCTTAATTAACATGTTATTAAATAAGGCGTATTTTACCGTTTCAAAAAAGTGGTGCCAGTCAAGAATATGAATTTTAATAAAGTAGCCCATCTGGCAACACCGCTCGGGTCGGATGTTGACTCGGGTTTTCTTTGGCTGAAACTTTCAAAATCGTTCGCAATAAATTATTTGTAGATGCGGATTGACAAAATCTGTAGACTTTTAAAATAGATCCTGTATTTTTCATTATGAGGCGAATTTAAGAGAGTTTCGATAATGAATTTAAAAGTCACTTAGCTATTATATTTTTAATTTTATTAACCCTTTGCACTCGAGAGGAGACTCTCAATCACCACTAGTGTTGTCAGCTGTCCATCGTAAATCGGGGCGCTAAATGCCTTATGCCAAATGGACACCATTAATATCTTGGAGTTTTTTTCGCAGATTATTCGGTCATTTGATAAGGCGAAGAAAATTAGTTTAAAATACTGGTATCCAGAGCATTTAGATCACCCATTTACGTGGGGCACTAGTGGTCAGTGAGAATCATCTCTCGAGTGCAAAGGGTTAAATGTTAGAGTAAAAAAAAATCTAATTTCAAGGGATTGTTTATCCCTTCGTGTTTTTGTGGCAACACTTAATTGCTGTCATCAGCAAATTACTACGCGGGTCGGTTTTGACCCGGGTTTTCGTTGGTCGAAACTTTCAAACTCAATGGCATTAAATTTTTTACAGAAGCGGATAGATAAAATAAGCAAACTTTTAAAATAAATATGACCTTTTATATTATAAGGTGAATTTAAGAGAGTTTCAATAAGGAATTGAAAAATCATGTTGAGATCACATTTTTAGTTCTATTAAAATAATAGAAAACAAGTAATTTTCAAGTGTAAAAAATCGATTTCTAGTGACTTTTTATTAACTTCGTGTTTTTGTATAAACAATTTATTGCTAACCAAAGTAGGTTGGGTTTTGACTTACCGGAAGCGGAAAATTCTACTTAAAGGCCACCCGGTTCAATACACGAACACATCCCACCACCATGCACCGAAAAAAATCGTTGACCTGAAACCCGACCCGGACCTGATGCACATCAACTCGGAATGAAAATTAGTTTGTGTTTTAATGCTTTTACGGAATAAAACTCTATAATTCTATCTCTAATATAACTTTTGTCTTTTATGTACAAAAATGATTATATATATCGTCGGTGCCATGTCAAACTATCCAATATGAAAAGAGTGGGCTACTTTTTTGAAATTCAGATATCTTATTTGGCACCAGTTTATGAAATAGTAAAATTTGCCTTATTTAACCGTATTTAATGATATATTAATTAAGGCGAAAACAAGGAGAACTTTATCATTTCAGAAAAGTGGTGCCTATCAAGAAACCTTAATTTAACACGTTCACACCGGCGCAGTGGGTCACACTCGACTGTCTCAGAACTGGCAAGTCTCCGGCCTTTTGAATACCAGTATTTTAATACAGAAAATGCTGTTTTATTTAATTAGAACAATTGAGCGATTTAAAGGAACAACATTTTCTCTAAAATAACAGTGATGTGCAAAAAGCCGGAGACTTGACAACTCTGAGACAGTCGAGTGTGACCCACCGCGCCGGCATGAACGTGCTAAAAAAAGTAGGCCACTGTTTTCACATTGGATAGTTTAACATAATACCGACGATAGATTGAAATATATTCATTTATATTCAAATGTATAATCCTCCCATCTGAAGAAATTTCTTTTGAAAACGGGTTATAAAATACGACCTACAAGAGTTAAAATCCAACCCGAAACCGAATCAAATCCCAAATAATTAGAGTCGAACGGGCTAGAACGCGTCCAAAAAAAAAAAAAAAATAGCGTCGACCCGATTCGAATCGCGGATTGAGTCGCAGTCTGATAAAATCGGATTACTGATCCGATGGAGGATTCTAATTCACATTTAATTTTAACTCCCGCTTTTGAGAATATTTTTCAATTTTATGCTCAGTAGGTGATCAAGTTGGAATATAAAATGTTTTGGGACATGGCAAAGAAAATAAATAAATAAAAACTACACACGATATGACGACTATTGTTAACCCATTAAGGACTATAATTGCATATATGTACTTTCAAAAATTGCATACAGCGTTTGTTTTTGGTACTAGTAAAAAAAAAAAAAGTAATATTTGCTTTTTTTAATTAGAGCATTTTCGTGATTATTTAAGTAAAGGTAACCCTTTTTTAAAAAGTTGTGCCAAATAAAATTTGTGTAAGAGCTGCCGGTATCAATGGGTTAAAACGTAAAGTAGTACGATACACCGCAACACTATAGTCAAAATTCGCTACAAATAGCCAATTTTTACAAACGTTAAAGCCTATAAAGTCAAAAAGAGACGTGGAACACATGCACATACAATTGTTAGATCCTAATAATGCTAAAGCGGCACTATCTGCAGTTCGAAACCTTTCCAACAAATAGAAAATATCGAAATCGAACCATCCGTCGAAAAGTTATGCATTGACATAAATATAATAATAATAAAAAAAATCACTGAATCCTATAACCTCCTTTGGTGAAAGCCGGTGAGTCCCTAAAGTCATGGTACACTTTTGACCGGCCACGGGAAATCAACGAAACAAGATGGAAATGTAAAATCTTGACGAAATAAAAGAAAAACTCTCCAAGTTCCGTGCCTGTTAAGTGCAGTTCCATGTGGCTTCCATTTGTTACCCTACACACATCTAAACGATATTCCAGTGCTTCCCACGCACAATTAAGTAAGTCTGGTGTAACAGAGTGAATAACGTGTGTGATCCTATGTTTCAAATTGAGGCCACATCGAACTGCACTAAACATGTATAAAACTTAGAGAGTCTTTCTTTTATTTGATGAAGATTTCCCATTCCTATCTTGTTTCTATCCTGTGACCAATCAAAAGTGTACCTTAACTTAGTATTGCATGGCTATATATTTTTGACCGGGTTCTAGCAAGCAGCTAAATGAATGTCGCTCATTTGTTTAATTTTTTGTTCATTAAATATTCTTATTCGTATAATTGGTAGCGTTTCTGTAATTATTTTCAGTTTCTTAAGCGTTTTTATTATTCATTTTTCTGAACATAGTCGTGTATGTGCAATTCCTACAATTATATTGACGTTAGCTTATGATGAATGAGAAACTAGTAGATCGAACTTCAATTCATACGAAGAGATTTATTTTTATCCCAATATAACGAAATTGTAGATTTTTTCAGTAATACACAAAATAATAAGAATAACATAACACATCAAATCTATTAACTAACAGTTGTATGTAACCAATGTAACTCGACTTACCACTTAAATAGCTTCAAAATAACACAAGCGTCAGAATAGTTGGGCAAAAGAAATGACGCAGCTAGGTCTGGGCGGGATTTTAAATCATTATGCATGAAAATTTCATTGCTTTACATGTGCATAAGAAAAAAAGAACTACGGATAACACTGAACGAGTTATCGTGCAAATATGACGGTAGACACTACCTATGATGGAGAAAAAATGAAGAACGAATTACATTTTCAAAACGTGCTCAAAATCTGTATACAGTCCTCAGCAAAAGTTTGAACACTGGTGATATTTAACCTTTAAATAAAAAATACGAACACTTGGGTTATACAAATGGCTGTACTTATTTTTAAACATATTTTAAGCATTTTAGGACGGAAATAATGGTTTTAATGTCGGATTTTATTTAATTTAACTGAAAAATGTGAAATTTGCATATTGCAAAAGTTTAGACACTTTCGTGATTTTTGGCAACTGTTCCCAGAAAAAACGCAAATTTCAAACTTTTGTCGTCACATGCATCAAGTATTTAAGTGCACCTCGCGATAACATTGGATAGTGAAGATGCCGCGAACTAGAAATTTTCACTCAGATGAAGTAATTGTTGTATGGAAGCTGAAATCGAAAGGGAAGACTGTTGCAGAAATTTCAGCTGTTTTGAATCGTCCAAAGAAGCCTGTGTATCAGGTACTGTCTAAGGGTGACTCTTTCAAAGCAAAACATAGATCTGAAAGGCCTCGTGTGGCCAGAAAACGAGATTGTAGAAGGACCCATAAACTGACATCTAGACAAATGATTATTGCTAGTCGCATTAAAAGTGAGTCAGAGCGTTTTGTGTCAACGGATGCGATTCGTAGATGAATAAAAGAAAGGTGTAAATTAGTTTACATGAAAATGATAAAACAACCAGCCTTGAAATCTCACAACAAATTGACAAGAATGCAGTGGACTCGCAAAGATATGTCATATGAACCAAAGTGGTGTGCTGTGATATTCAGTGACGAAAAAAAGCGGAATTTGGATGACCCAGATAGGTTGGAATACTATTGGCACGACTTGCGTAAAGAGTCGCGGGCTTTCTTTCGTCGACAACAAGGAGGTGATTCTTTAATGATTTCGGCCTCACTTTGATTTACTGCTCAAGTATCTCTGGAGATCCTCAATGGTCTCCATGTAGCGTAAGACTACATACATACATTGGAAAACAATTTGCAGCCATTTGGAGAACTTTTAGCTGTTCCAAAGTATGTATTTCAGCAAGATAATGCGTTCGTTCATGCTGCATGCAAAACAAAAAAACTCTCAAAATATTACTGTTCTCGACTGGCCCGCGTGTAGCCCTGCTCTGAACCCAGTCGAAAACGTTTGTGGCATCATATATCATAATGTTTACGTAATTGTTTTACAATACTCTTCTGTTAAAGAACGTCGAGCTGCTGTTGAACGTGTTTGGTACGAAATAGACTCCCAAGTGATGCAAGATTTAGTTTCTTTACACAGTTTAGTTTCCTAGTCACATGTTTGCATTAATTGCACACATTGTAGGTGTAGTTCGATTTTAATTGTTGGTTATTTTTCTGTAAATAGACAGATTGTCTATACTTTTGCCACTATGTTAATTTTGTTTTTTTGTCATTATTTATTATGTAAAAGGTATAATTTAAAATTTATTGTTTGTGAATAAAGGATAAGTTCCCAGTAATATATGAGAGTTGAGTTACAACAATTCGTTACATACTTCTCAGTACAGAAGCATAATCGATCATTTTTGCTGAGCACTGTACTTGTAATCAAAGTACATGTGTCGAACAGTCATCTTCGTAACTAAGATCAATATCGGCCAAGATACCAATGAGTAAACCTTTGTGCCCTTTAAAAATATAATATTATTTAGTTACAATTTTTCAAGCTGCGCGGTTTTCCAGAAATGTACAACGTATCCTTCTTCACATACTTTTACTTGTGGTGCTTCGACTCGACTGGGCATTTGAAGAAAAATGCATCTAAACTAATACTTCTGAAGAAGAATACGAAAGAAAATAATTGATATTCTATCCGGAACACAGAATTTTATTCCAAGACAACTAATTGAAAAGTGGATGATTGTCTAAAAAAATAAAATGTTAAAAACGTACACTGTAAAAATGGTATCAGAAAATATATTATTAAACAAAGAAATGGTTACAATGTACGTAGACGCTCTCGCTTTATCAATAGTGTTAATCAAAGCACTTAATTGATCAAGTTGGAGTTCCTGAAATAATAAAGAGAATAATCATTGTGTTGGTTTTCGTCAGGATGTGAAATTAATATCGAAGCTTTAGTCTTTTTATCAACAGAAATCTTTTTGATATCGGAATGTTGATGATAAATATAGTCTATAGGAAGTGCGTTTCAGATTTTTTTTTTTTTTTTTTTTTTTTTTTTTTTTGATTCAATTTGGTAAATACAATATTGCAATTATTAACTGTTTTTATTTGCTTTATCTTGATTCTTTATCTAATTGTTCACAATTTACATTGATTATTCACTTCTAGAGTTATCCTTAAGGGCAAATGGAGCGTTTGATCGCATGGTCGGACGTATATAGCGGGTGCCATTCGATGACAACAGTGCACACTATTAAGACACTTTCAGGCCTTAGACACAGCATTATTTTGGCGTCTCAGAACTATTACTACAGTCGGACTAAAAAGTTCTTAGGTAAATATCAAGCGGTGGTAGAGCCAAAGAAAATGGAGCGTGAAGAAGGGAAACTTCCATAGATGTGACGTAAAACCCCGATTAGCAGCAAAACAATGCAAACAGCTAATCAGTAGAAGTCGCATACAGGGGAGATAGATAAAACGTGTTCCCTTGTCGCGCTTTGGCGTGATAGCCAATAGCGATAATTATCAAATGAGGAGTAATGCTGTGGTCACCGCTGTCCTGGCGAAAGCAGTGCGCTACCCCGGGCTTTCGTGTAGCCAGTCAAAACCCCTTTCCTACGAGTTAGGTCACAGGTAGGGAGTTAGGAAAGATCATACAATACGTTAGATGCAGGAGATTACACGAATCTGTTAGGTGTTATGTTAGTTTTCGAGTGAAAGTGGAGCTTTAGATACATACAAGTTATTATTTTACAGAGTACTGTATCAATGTAGATTTTTCCTTTGTACGCATTCATCGGCTATCTACTTGCAATACAGAAAATATATCATAACAACAGATCATATTAAGAAATCACTCACAATCTCTATGTTTCAAGACGAATAAAAAAAATAATGGCGTATTGAATTCTCGCGGGATCATTGGCGCGGTGTTAGGATTACTACAAGGGAAAAAAAAAAAAAAAAAAAAAAATGGCGAATTGGCGGATGCAGTGAAACATGCCTGTGATTGGATCTCTCCTTTGAGTGTGTTTCCCAGCAGAGACTGTTTCGGTTAGTTAAGGTCTCCAATTCCTTCCCATCTTAAGAGTAGTAATCTATTTGTTCATTCAAAAATACAGGGTTTTTCCCTTCAGTTTAACACACAATTTTCAACAGAATTTTCATAAAAAAGATATTTTAAAGGAATCGCCCACAGGCGTACTTTTCATTGAGTCAAATGTAACGTTATCAACAACAGTGGTAGAAGTGGACATCAAAGTCCTTTGACCTTTATTTCGCAAAGAGTCATCAGGTGACTTTACATGGGATATTTACAGATGGGCTATAAGGGGAGCTGACGACAGGGCGGAAACTAGCTTTTTTTGCACCCGGAGCAAACATGGATTTTGGCGCCGCCCTTTCTTCCTCCACAAAGTATATTTACAAAGGAAGTTTTACTAATTTCCTAATACTCGACTTATTTTAAATTTTAAAATATGTAATACTAATCTACGTAATCAGCTTTGTCAAATATTGATTCATCAAGCTCTTGAAAGCGTGATCAAAAAAAAATTTAAAAAATTTCGCTTTGTACAAGATCCTTA
This sequence comes from Maratus speciosus, assembly GCA_963932465.1. Lineage (NCBI taxonomy): Eukaryota > Metazoa > Arthropoda > Arachnida > Araneae > Salticidae > Maratus > Maratus speciosus. Next base: position 95,197,993 of record OZ010792.1, read on the forward strand.
TGCCATGTCATCCTTAGATTCTTCTATGCTTTAGCATACCCCCAGACAGGACGATTTTAACAATATCATGCTAAACATAGACGTGAGAAAAATCGACAAACAAAATCTTCATTTGGCGCCCCTTCGTTCTGGCATCCAGGGCGCATGCCCCCTCTGCCCCCCGTTTGTTTCAGTCCTGGCTCATGCATCTCCCTATTTTCGACCAGACTAACCGCCATGTTGTCACCCAAAGCAGACTTTAGTCCAATCGCTGCCTTCAGCACCTTAGCTTTTGCTTTCTGTGTAGCTTTTTCATGCTATTAAATGGAGGATGATAGTCTGTATTATGGGCGCAGTACATTGAGCTCTTAACAGCTGACAATTAGTAAAAATCATTGCAGTTATGCTGCTATAAATTTGCTACATTTAACATGTTTTAACTCGTCACAAAACGTGAAGCATCGAATTGTATTCCGGTTGTTTTATTCATTACATGATGGCAACTGGGTTTGGAGGTGGTGATTTATATTAGTCAGGGCCTCTATAAGGGAAGGTGGTAATCAAAAATATACTTTTCATTAAATAATGCTTCTTTCTTCACCTCATATCACGTTAACAACTTTCTTTCGCAATTTTCGTAATGACCACATTCAATCTATAAATGCCTGCTTGTCAGAATCTGACAAGATATCAAATGCATATTTTTATAATCATGTATTAACCCTACATTTAATGGATAAATGCCTGCTTGTCAGAATCTAACAACCTATCAAATACATATTTTTATAATCGTGCCTTAACCCCTTGGGGACGAGCGACGCGTATACGTGCCACATGAAGCGCTCAAAATCCTTGTTTTTCCTCACCAGTAAAATTTTACTGTAAAATTTGCCTTATTTAATCAGCGCATTTTCTCGATTCAAGAAGAGACAAATTTCTGTTTTTAAAAAACGGTGACAAATGATTAAAAATTTCGTAAAAGGCTCCCGTCCCGAAGGGGTTAACCCTTTCAGGAGCAAAAAAATTCTGTTCATAAAATGATGAAATAATTGACTAACACCAGAATATTTAAACGAATTTTTTAGAAAATCAAAATCCGCTATTTTGTACTTTAATTACAAAAGCAAAATTTTATTAAAATATTCTTGGTGCCAGTTGTCAGTTTTGGAATTAAAATTAGGTGGTAGACCGTTTAGCGACTGCCCTTGGAAGGATTAAAGAGCTTTAGCATGATAGCCACTTCGATAAAAATTGAATAAAAATATGTTTTAGTATGATATTGAATTACTAACTCGTAACGTCTAAAAACTCAATTTTGTAGCATATTTCTCTTGCATATTTTGTCAAAGTTTATATGATTTTTCTTTTGAGAAAGATGATTATTTGCCATGTTATGCTACTCTAAAGAAGCCCATTCGTAGGTTAAGGCTAGAAGTAAATTATATTTTTTAAATTTAATAATGTGTGTTCTTCACCATCTGTATCATAATGCCAACTTTTTTCTCTTTAATGTAGTGAACTCACCGAAGGTCAAACGTGTTTCTGTTGCAATTAAGTAATGTCAGTCGGGCATACATACACGTACATAAATTGTTAAACACTATTCCTATTATAATATCCTATATTAACTTCCTATTTAGTTGTTACAGTTGGGTTAATATACAACGAAAAAGGTATAATACCAAAAAAAGTTTATCTTTAGCAAAATTATTAAAAGAAACGAGATCTTGTATACAAAGTCATTAAAGATACTAAATTCCGTGCTGTTAAGGAATGAAACTTTTAAAGAAGTGCATCTGTCTGAGCAATTTATATAGCATTTAAAAGTGGGCACATACCATACCAACAATTAACCCTGTGACAGTCGTCTGAGTCTGATCATTTTGCAAAGCGAAAAAATAAAAGAAACATAAACCAAACAACAATTGCTCCAATTTTTAGAAACAAAGTTTCTAACTTAAAACTTATGCAGCATTATTTTGTTGCGAGATAAATATCGATATGGAAAAAAATAAAATTTGGAATAAAAGGGACGAAAAGCAATTAACTTGAAAGCCTTTAGGGTTAATTTCCATAATGGATTATTTAAAGGCCAAGATATGAGATCGCATAATGCGCTTCTATCTCATTTGGTGTGGTACAACAAGGGGAGAAATAGATTTTTCTAAGAGAAATTTTCGATTAAGGATTCAACTAGTTCATAACGCAATACGTTCAATAAATGCTCTGCTTGGAAGCCTCGTTCTTTCGCTTTACCTCAGCGTATCGCAACAAATGGGAGGTGAAAAACAAAAACTATAACATTCTTTTTGAAAAAGGAGCTTTTAAAGGAAGAAATTTTTACAATTCTTTTACAAAGCCAACTTAATTAGCTGCTGTGGGAAAGGAAGAATTAAAAAAACCCGGCCGAATTAGCTGAGAAGGAAGAGAGAAAAGCTAATTTTGTAATAGAAAAACATTCAGATTTATTGCACTTTGTCCATTAGCGTTTAGCGGAGGTAAACAAAGGCCTTTAAAAAGAATTCTCTTTTCTTAAATAATGGGTTTTTATAAAAAGATTTAAGTAAATTCTATGAATCATTTCGAAGTAAGATGATTGTGGTGGCGAAGAGGAACGTTATGTAAATATTTAAATTTAATTTTATAGAATTCCTTTCTTCTTATTCCCCCCTCCAGTCTCTTCTTCTTCTTCTTTTTTTTTTTTTTTTTTTTTTTTTGAGAAAATTTTTAAGATGCTCTATAAATGAAAGTGCGTTCGTTTGTATTTTATGTAATGTTTCATTCCCTCGAACAAACAGAAAATAAAGGAATAAGTAGAAACGACGATAAAAAAAAAAAAGAATATTTTTGGAATTATATTTACTTTGCGTTAGGAGTATGAAGGGAGAAGTCTTTTTTAGAACTCGTGTTCTGCATAAATTTAAAAGGTACGGAGGTTCTTGTGGAATTTTATAGCTTTTGTTGAAACGCATTATGTGAAAGTCTACATATTTATTTTGCGCAATATTTGTATTTGCCCTTTGTTGATAAATAGAAAGTTACTTTTTTTTCGCCAAACAACATTGTAGAAAGAGATTCCATATTGTTGAAATAATGAACTGTTTCGGTTATCCACTAGTGAAAGGTATGATCAAATCAGACATTTTTATGGCTTGAGGGAAAACTTTTTGTGAACTCTGCAAATAACTTTTTATGAATTAGGCCAATAGAAATGCGAGTTAATTATCATATTCTTAATACGCAGATACATTCAGTGTTAAAATAGTAATTTATATAATGACTCAGAAGTGTCTATTTACATAAATACGTAACATATCCTAAATAAAAATGTTTCACTTAAAATCAATGTTTTAAGAATTAGTGTTTTGGATTTTAGTTGTTTTGATGTACTAAACCTAAACTTGTTTCCGATGTGTTTGGGAATATTTTTTTTTTCACTTTGAACATTTTTTTTTTGTCGTTGTTTAATTTCAATTTAAATGTTACATGGTTTACAAATAAGCAATATTTGTAAAATTTGTTTTGTAAATATTGATTTTATCCTAAAGTCATTAATTTGTTATCATCAAAATTAATTTGTTTAATTTCAATTTATAATAGTATATGTAAAAGTAATGTGTGTCGAATAAATTTATTTAATAAATTTGACAAATTTCTAATTTAATTTTCTCCAAGTACTTTTGAATTATGGCGTGTAAAAAATGTAATATTCCTTTTGGAAAAATTTATTTTTCAATTTTAGCAAATTATTAAAACATACAAACATCCACATATGTTACTGAAGGAAGATCAAGAAAAGTTACATTTTTTCTCTTTGTTTTAGTTTAAATTTTAGTGCATCTTCAAACTTTCATTCTTTTAAATAAGAAGAGTTTTGAAATTGTACAGCCATAAAAAATAAGTTAGGTGAATTTCTTTCAAAAAACTAAATATGAAGACTAACAAATAAACTAAAGAAATAAAACGTACGAAAATTGAAAAGGGAATAGGGTATTTGATTACGTTGAAAGAATGAATGCCTAAGGTTATTTTTTGAAATGACTCAATATACAGTTTCTTTACACTATCCCCACCCCGCTCACCACACACAAACAAAATTATGGAGAAAGAATGATATGCTGCACATAAAAAGCGTTTTCTCAATCTAATTTTCTAATTTCATTAATCGCTTCAAAGTCGGAATTTAAACGTTTTCCGTGGGATGAAAATATGTTTTCGCATGATACTAAATGATCCAATTTGATCATTAGCTATAAATTAAAATAAATTTGCCCAATTAAACAGATAGCATGGAGTTCACAGGGTAGTCACACTAATTGTACCTTATACTCTTATTTCAAAGAATAATGCACTCGAAAAATAAAGAAATCGACAAAAAAAAAAAAAAAAAAAAAACATTTAGCTAAATTTAGAGGTTGGTATTAGTTCCCACATTTTTTTCCTTTATACTTAACCCAATAAGCCTCCAAATTTAATCAAGGAAGTGCCTTATCAGAATAAGCCGGGATACCAAATTTGAAGCAAATCGGATAATTCTGCATTAAAAACCCATTTATCTAAATTAAGGGGATTACCCCCCCCCCCCACACACACACAACCCGTTCACCCATTATACTTAAACAATGAACTCCCAAAACTAATAAGGGGAGCGCCTTATCAGAATGAACCTATTTACAGAATTTTAAGCAAACCGCATATTTCTATCAAGAGTTATCGCGTTACGTAGGCACATACATACGTATGTACATACAAAACCTGCGGGCACATTAGCTCTCAGGCTTTGATAGACTGTGAGCTAAAAAGTTGTTAAATATTAGCAACGTAAAGGACGTACAGAAACTGAAAATCTCAAAATTTTGCTATTGTAATATTTCGACATATGTATAAAAATATTTCCAACTTTCTCCTATCTGCTATCTACCAACAAATGAAATAAAGTCTTTAAGTGAGCAGTTTTGGAAAAGCGAACAAAACGTATTAGATAGTAATATGTATAATTAAGATTTTTTTTAAAACATAATGATAGACAGATAATTAATAATAATTGAAATATAATTAACAGATGCGATAATTAGATTATGACAAGTAATGAAAAATTAGTTTTATAGATAATACAATAAATAAGATGATAATTAATAGAAAATTAATAGTAAAGCGAAATCAGTTTTGAACGCCAATCAGTTTGATAAAGCCAAACAAAACGTTTTAGATAGTAATATATATATACTTAATATTGATTTTAAGATAATAATAGATAGATAATTAATAATAATTGAAATATAATTAATAGATGCCATAATTAGATTATAGATAGACAAGTAATGAAAAATTAATATTATAGATAATGGAATATATAAGATAATAATTAATAGAAAATTAATAGATAAAGCCAAATCAGTTTTAATAATTAAAAAAAAAAACGCTTTAGATAGTAATATACAGGGTGTCCACTATCAATCCATTGGCTAATTCCTAAACCGTTAGTCATAGACATATAGTGCCAATTACAAAATATTTTTAATGAGTTAAAGAAATATTTTAAAAGTGATTTGGGTCAATAAAAGCAATTCTTAAAAAATTACGAAATTCAAATTTTTATACGGTCCCCGGTCCTATATGTTATATTTAGTAAAATTTTTCTGTTACGCTGACAAGAAAGAGAAAAAAAGTCCCGTTCATATAACACTAAAATTGGCCGAGTTATGAAACTTTAAAAATGCATGACTTATACCACTTTTCTACATCTGAACACAGATAAGTTCCGCCATGCTTTGGGAGGTAGTATACCAAGTGCTTAAAGTATTTGAAGAAATTATTTCATGTGTATCTCCGCTTTAAAAAAAATCGTACAAGCATTACGATTCAGTTAACTTTTATTAAGTTTTAGATCGATTAAAATAATTGTATTTTAAAACATGTTTTATTTTGTAAGGATTTGAGGCTGTTTCTTTTCATGATTTCTTTTAACAAAAATTATGTTATTTTTATAAGTTTTTATTTAACTTCAACGTTCGTATGTATGTTTTCCAGTTCGAAATTTGCATTCGAACTCACTTTCAAATATCCGATCAAATTTTACTTACATAACTTACATACCATGAAAAATTAATTTTACATACCGACATAAATCCGATGATGACAATCTAATATTATGATTTTCGGTAGTTACCCATTTATATTTATTTTACAGGATAACACAAAAAATTTCGGATAGATTACCGCCAAGAAGTTTAAAAATCAGATAACACAAGACTGCGATTGTTCTGTTTTTTAGCTTTTATGTATTTTTTAGCACTGAATCCTTACCTTAAAAGTTGCCTTAATTTTTAATCATTATGTCAGGATTTTTCGCATATCATAAATTATCAAAGTTAAACTATAACAAAAACCGGATACTATAAAATAGAGGAGGTGACTGTGTATTTAACTTTTGGTGAGTGATTTTTATGCACTTTTTAGCACTGAATCTGAAAATGACCTTCATTTTTAACCATCACGTTAAAATATTTTTGCGAATCGTAAATGTCAATGTTAAAATATAGCGAAAATCTGATATTATAAAACAGATGTAAAACTTTTTTAATTTAATTTAATTTTATTTATTTCAATAATTTATTCAATTTTTTGGTTTATACGGGGATTCTTACAACTAAACAGATGAGGGGTCCTATGAGGTGGGGGAGGAAGTTCAATTTTAACTCTGAATTTTTTAACTTTCAAATTTACAATTTGCGAAAATTCCTGCGGTGATGTTTAAAAATGATGATGGTCATTTACGAATTCAGCGGTAAAAAATACATAAAAATCATTTATCAAAAGTTAAAAACATAACAATCACATCTATTTTATAGTATCGAATTTTCGGTATTTTTCTTTTTTTTTTTTAATTTAAAATTTACGATTTGCAAAAAATCTTTACGTGATGGTAAAAATGAATGTCAATTTCGGATTCAGCGGTACAGAATACGCAAGAATCAATTATCAAAAGCTAAAACTGTTATTTTTCATCATTTTCTTTAACAAAAATTCAGTTTTTTTCTTCTTATATGTTTATTACAAACTATATATTTTGCATTAATATGTCAGAATGATTAAAGATTTCAAATTTATATTGTAATGTTAATTTTACTCTCAACCATTTTTTTTTTATATATCTGACGAAATTATATTTCTACTAAATTTGTGAATGACCCCTAATTTTCAGGAAGAAAAATATGCTCCAACTTTAAACAGTTATTACTCGGTCAATTTTAATCGTAGAACTACCGGACTTTTTTTGACTTACTTGTCAGTGTAACAGGAAAATTTTACTAAATATAACTTATAGGACCGGGGGACAGTATAAAAATTTCAATTTCGTAATTGTTAAGAAATGTTTTTATTGACCCAAATTGCTTTGAAAATATTTCTTTACCTCATTTAAAACATTTTTGTAATTGGAACTATATGTCTATGACTAACGGTTTAGGAATTAGCTATTAGAAACCGTTGACAGTGGACATCCTGTATATAATTAAGATTTATTTTAAGATAATCATAGATAGATAATTAATAATAATTGAAATATAATTAATAGATGCAATAATTAGATTATAGTTAGATAGGTAAAGAAAAATTAGTAATATAGATAATACAATAAATAAGATAATATTTAATAGAAAAGTAATAGATAAAATAAATGACAGTCATACTTGTAAGCAATATTTTACAATTCTTATTTCGACTTGAAACTGATTTAGTTTTTGAAATCAGTTAAAAGTAGAACAAAAAAAAATTAAACTATTTCATTAATAAATAAATTATAAAAAAAAGTATGAAATAGTATAGATAGACAGGTAAAGAAAAATTAGTATTATAGATAAAATAATAGATATTATAATAATTAATAGAAAATTAATAGATAAAATAATTGATAGTCATAATTGTAAGCAAAATTGTAAATTCTTATTTCTACTTGAAACCAATTTAGTTTTCGAAATCAGTTAAAATTAGAACTGAAAAATTTTATACTATTTCATTTATAAATAAATTATAGAAAACGTTTGAAATTGTTTAAGAAATAAATTGTAATAAATTAAATATCAACTGGGAGAACAACATCGCTCCAATTCCATTTAAAATATCATTTTACAAAGTGTTAACTTTTTTATTAAAGGGTTTTTAAACTAATGTGTGGTTTCGCTTAATTAATCCTTAACTGCCATTGTGAAATTTTTATGTGCAACCTTTTCGTCTCCACCTAGTAGTAAAACTTATAAAAAGTGAATTTGTTTATAAAAACAATTGTATTTCTTACATGAGTGTATTTGTCAGTTAAATAAATCAGCAAGTATATCCTAGTAGATTATCTTTATCTGAATCTTACTGATTGAAGGAGAAATTAAAGGCGTAGAAAGTACGTTGAAACTAAATGACACCACGATATTGGTTAAGGGTTATGGCTCTTGTCAAATCTAAACTGGTTTGTTTCTGGCACATTTTTTAATTCAGTTTTATTCTCCAAACGTATCAAATTGGTAGATGCGCTTATTCAAAAAGTATGTACTCGGACTGTTTTTCCGCCTTTCGGTTTTTATCAATGTGTACTGTTTGAACCTAATTTACGTACGCGGCAGCTCAGGAAAAAAACTGCCGTTCATGGGACAATAATCACTTATAACACACGATATAAGTCGTTTACCTAAAAAAAAGCCTTTTCAATTATAAATCACTTCAATAATCATGCCTGCAAGTATTATGCTTTAAAATCAGTCAGAAAGTTTCGCGTTGTTGAGCGACGCTGAACATTTTTTTGAGAATTTCTTCAAGGAAATGAAATTAAAAAAGCGAATACTTTGTTAAGTGAATATTAAAAAGGTTTTCAAGCGAAGTTCTTTAATTGACTAAACTATTGCAACTAAAATCAACTTTCTACAAATTTGTTTATTTTTTAAATGAAAAATTATAAATTTTTAAAATAATACTGGTGAAAAAAATAAAAATTTTGATCATGGTATTAATTATGATAACAAACAGAACACCTAAAATAAATATTGTACTGAATAGCAAGGGAAACTTATTAAAAAAAAATAAATAAATAAATAAATTGACATATTTTATAACGTAAAAGAAATTTATTACATTTTATGTTGGGTTAAAAATAAACTAAAGATTGTAAAATATATCTCTGGAGAGTTAAATGTTGATATGAAATCTGAAAGGTAACTTGGCAGAATGTACAAAATAAGCTGCCCCAGGAGATGATGTATTGATAAAGTCATCTTTCATCCCTTGGGTATGCAGTATTAAGTTTTTCAACCGTAAGAAAGGTATCTTAATCTATGTTGAAAATCTACACCAAATTTTTTTTTATCAAAACATATTTTGATAAGGTATATTTTAAGAAATATCTTTTAAAAAATCAATATATTTTATAGTAAAGGGTACTGGATGAATGATGAAAGCGAATAATTTTTGAAAAAATTTTGTTTTTGTTCCATAAAAAAAAGACTTATATAGAGGACAAATTTTGAATCCAAAATCGACATTAAACTTAATAAGTTACAGCGCAGTAATTTTTTTCAATTTACGAAAATTAACTTTATAAGTAGATTCGCTCAAATCCGAACCCCTAAAATCCACAAACATCTAAAATACGCACATCATCGCAAATGTAAACAATGAAATTTTAGTTCGGATGTTTGGAGGGACAAAATTAGACTTTTTAAAATCGATTCCGCATGTATTTTGATATGAAATTCTCGTTAATATTACCGAACACATGCTTTTACATGAAGGAAGTATACATTTATTTCTAAAAATATTCAAGATATTGATGATAGCACTGGTAATCGAAATCTTTTTACCAAATATATTTATGTATTAAAGAAGCTTTTATTATTATTAAGTCTGTCTGAACCTGAGTAGCAATGTGCAGGTGATAGAATGATGTTCTGGGCGCTCGTCAGCTTTATTGACGCTATGCGGCGATTAGGCGGTCATCCGCCCCGACACCGATCCCGTTCACCTGAGCCAAACCGGCAGGTAGGGGAGTAGTCAATGGTTAGAAGGAAGCTGAAAAATTCATAATATATCAAAAGAAAGAAGCACCACAGCATAATAGTACGCTACATAATAAGAAAATCAAAAGCCAATCCGGTACGCTGTTAAAAAAAGACTTTCAATCAAGCTGATAACTGTGCCTGCCACAAGTAGTTGCGAGCCAAAAGAAAGCTGGATTTGCCATTATTATACAAGAAAGGCAAAATAATGAATAGTCGTGGAGAAAAAAGTAAGCATCCCCTGCGTCAAAACGAGCCCAAACTTTTTTTTTTTTTTTCAATAGCAATAGCCAAGTTTGACACCCAAAATAAATTCTACACTTTTCAATTAGACGAAATCCAAATTTTCATGAAATTCGTACGATTAGTTTCAGAAAAATTAATTATTTTAAAATGAGCATATTAAAGGGACTGTATCTAAATTGAAGTTCGATACTCGATTGTTGAAATGCTACATCATAAATATGTCGATTCTATTAATTAATTATATCTTGCCAATATGACCATTTAATTCGCTTCATGTGTTTCGAGTATTGCCAGTTTAGATATTTCAGTAAAAGGAGTAAAATATATATATTTTTTTAAATTATGCTTTTCTGCACGTCACAGATGGCTCTTTAAACGTTTAAACCACCATTGTGACTTATTTAATGATAATTCGAAAACTAATTTTAAGGAAAACTTGAAATTGAGCATTCGCATAAAGAAGGATATAATAAATATAAATCTATCGAAAAAAATTGTAGGTTGCAATTCATAATTTTTCCGAATATTAATTTCATAATTCCTAATTCATATCATAATTTTTTTTAAATACTAATTCAGTGTACTCATGATTGGAATTTTTAGTATTATGACCACACACAAAATAATCACATTAGGATTATAATTTGAGGAGATATTAATAAAAATATGAAAATGTAATTTAACATTAGAAGCTCTAAATTTTGAATGTTTATAATTCAACAACTTATCATTCAAATGACTAGAAATTTCGTTCCTAGTCATAGTTTTAACCGATTATTTAAAATATATTTCCAAAATTGGGTATTGCCATTGGAAAAAACAAAGTTTGGTCTGGTTTTCATTTGTAGTTGGCACCCTAAGCAAATTTGATATATATCATTTAAAAGTAGACTTTATTTCGAATCGATTAGTACTAGTAACTTTCTTCTATTATAATTAGTTGCAGAGTTAGTAGGGGTGTTTAATTTTTTTTCCACGACTGTACATGAGATTTTGTAATCAATTCTTGTAATATGTGCGTGTATGAAGAATGTAGGGACTTACTAAACAAGACAAAATCAAAAATTTCGTCTGCACTTTCTGCATTGAATCTGATTACAAAGATGTATTTTCAAAAATGTTTATTGTAACTTTTCCTTGTAATTAAATAATTTTAATTGAAGATTGTAATGCTCTTCTAGAAGTAAGACAATTTGCCATGTATTTGCGTGTATGAAGAATGTAAGGGACTTACTAAACAAGAGAAAATCAAAAATTTCGTCTGCACTTTCTGCATTCAATCTGATTACAAAGATGTATTTTCAAAATTATTTATTGTAATTTTTCCTTGTAATTAAATAATTTTAATTGAAATTGTAATACTCTTCTAAAAGTAAGGCATTTTGCCGTGTATTTTTTCACATTTTAAAAGTGATTTCAATATATGGGTCACCATAGGAACATTATGCGCCAAAGGTGGCCTACAAGCTATAATTTTGAAATTATATTAAAAACATAAAAAAAAATTATTTTACAAACACTTAAAAAGACTCAGTTATATATAACACATACTTGATATGTATTAAATATAACTAAAAATTTTTACAAGAAAAAATTCAGCCACAAACAGCTATCCAGAAAGTCATGAAAAATCGTCAAATCCTAACTATGGCCACCTTTGATTCACCAATCTTAACAAAAATTGATGTGTTAGATAAATTACTTAAGTTTATATATAATGACAGAGATGACTTCTGTAAGGTAAATAAATTTAATAAATATTGAAAACTTGAGTGACTGAAGCAGAGAATAGGTTGCTAGAAAATTTGTGGTAAATAAAGGCTGCATATATATGTATGTGCCCTTTTGCTAAGACCATTTTATCTATCTCGCCAAGGACCCTGTAACAGCCAAGTAACTAAAAAAGACCTATTGCCTGAGCTAACAACATTTATGATGATTTAATATATTTTTTAAGTTAACTATTATATAGCTGAGCTGATATCGTCTTCCCATAAAAGTCCATAAAGCAAAAGTTGTACCCTAGATACTTTTTATGTGCATCTTAAATTTTTATAAATATGCATTAATGATTGTATGTATCGAACGGTAAAAGATTGAAAGCAAAAGTTCTGATATTCGGCCACATTAGCTCCCGGTGCCAGTGGTTGATTGTGGTTGGTTTAGAGACACACATGTTTGTGCTGTGAATAACTGACTAAATAAAATACCGGAGCATTACGGCCATGAGAGATCGACAAAAAAGTAAATACTTACGAACTTTATATTCACATGCTGCGGGGTTCCATACAATGATTTGTTCAGAAGACTGCTTTACACCGGATTGTGTATCAATGCATCACTAGTATATTCGTACACATGGTGAAGTGTCATAGATTTCCTTGTGGTTGTTTGGATATTTAGTAAGGATAGACCGAAACAGGTTTTTAAAACCGAAACCGAATTTCGGTAATACTCCTATTTTCGGGCGAAAATCGAGAAAACAAAAATGTCCGAAAAATGTTGTTAAATAATAGATCTAAACCGATTATAGAAGCACCACTTCCGGAAGATCGTATAAAAGAAGCTGCAGTATTCGAAGTTGTAGGAACTGACTACGCCGGTCCTTTACTTCTTCGAAGAGGTCAGAAAGCTTGGATAGTTATTTTCACATGCGCTGTCTACAGAGCCATACATTTAGAGATAGCCACATCTTTATCGACTGACAGCTTTTTGCAAGCTTTTAGAAGATTTATATCCCGAAGAGGTAGACATGCATTAGTATATAGTGACAATGGGCAAAATTTTACGGGTGCTGAAAATTTGCTTTAAAAAATCGATTGGGATGTTGTTTCTCAGTATAGCGAAGCTAAGAAGATCACTTGGAAATTTAATCCTCCATCTGCACCGTGGTGGGGTGGATGGTGCGAATGTTTGATAGACATAAGCAAAGGGATCCTTCGAAAAGTTTTAGGAAGAAGCTCTTTTAACTTAGAAGAAATGAAAACTGTTATTTTCGATACTTGAACGTATTGTTAATCAGCGGCCTTTGACCTATGTTTCAGAGGAAATTGATGATTTAATACCACTTACTCCTTCTATGTTTTTACAAGACATTAGAGAATCAGGTGTTCCTAATCTTGACATTTTGGATTCATCGTCTATTAGTAAGAGATATGCCTATAGACAGCGACTAAAACAAGATTCGAGGAAAAGATTCCGCACTGAATATTTGAGATATTTAAGACAATCCTCGAAATTTGACAAAAATCAGAGACCTGCTCAGATTGGTGATGTTGTGTTAGTGTCTAGTGAGAATGTTAAGAAACTAGAATGGCCACTTGCCAAAGTTATTGAACTTTATCCTTCTAAAGATAGAAATGTACGATTAGTAAAGGTAAAAATGAAAGGTGGTGAATTTTTACGTCCTGTCCTCAGATTGATACCTCTAAAAGTAACTCATGAAAGAGGTACTGAACTGCATTCTATATCTCAAAACTCAATACCTTCCGAACAGATTGTTCAAACGAATGGTAAAGAGTGTCCTTTAGATCCCACTTCTGCTAAACCGATGATAAAGCTGACTGGTAAAAACTGTTCTTCAGACCCTGCGACGAGTAAGCCGATGATCTAACATTCTGTTAAAGACTGCTTTTTAGATACTAAATCTACTGAAACTATTTTCCAAAAAGGTGTTGGTGACTCTCCTGTGGTGACTGTACCTGAAAAACGATCCAGATATGGTCGTGTACATAAACTCAAAATAAAGTTTCAGTTTCATTGAATTCGAAACTCAAAGGTGGGACTGTGTTGCGATTTATCGCTGCTCCCATGGTCTTAATTTAATCGTTTTTATTTTGCGCCTCGCGCAGACGATATTTTTTTGTTGAAAAATGAATGTTTTTAGAACTTTATGAACTGAACTGTAGCTACGAAATTCTATGATGTAAGATTTATTGAAAAATCCAAATTTATTTTCCAAAATGCTAAATTTGATCTTCGAGGGTGGGAGTATAATCTCCATAAAACAGAAGCAGAAAACTTTCCGTTATTAGAAGACAAGAATGTTCCAGTTTTGGGACTAATGTGGAATTTGAAATCTGATACTTTGAAAATAGATCTACGAAAAGAAGACTGTACTATTGTAACGAAAAGAACAATTCTGAGTGCTGTTCATAGAATTTTCGATCCCGGCAGGGATGCCAAATAATATTGATTCTTGTCCCTGTTTATAAAATTTTATGTTCAATATTATGATATTGATATTAAGTTATCAATATTCATTTCACAGTTAAAAATATAACTATTTAATCATGCAAATGGATTAGGCTTACCTAAGTTCATCTTATGGGGAGATAAAAGACTAATTAAAATGTCTTCGGAATAAAAGTTCATTCTGCGAATGGAGTAATTGCAGAGACAAATTGTAGACATAACACTATATATTTTAACATCACAAACACAAAAAACACATAACTTTTCGCGGACATACTTTCGTTTCAATAAATCTTACATCATAGAATTTCGTAGCTACAGTTCAGTTCATAAAGTTCTAAAAACATTCATTTGTCAACAAAAAAATATCGTCTGCGCGAGGCGCAAAATAAAAACGATTAAATTAAGACCATGGGAGCAGCAATAAAGCGCAACATAATGCATACATAAATATACGTAATTATTGCCGAAACGTCAGTGAAGGCTTACTGTGGAGACACGAAAAGTTTTGGTTTCCGTTAGTCTGTCTGTCTGTTCCGCGATAACTGCCGCAAAAAGCATCCGATCGGCTTGAAATTCACTGGGCATGTTGATGAGGTACCCGGATTTAGCTGTATAGTTTTTTGTTATATTTGGTTCATTCGTTCGGAAAATATAGAATATTTTATTTTGCGCAATAATGCTTTTCTATAGCAATTCAGACGATTTTTCCATTTTCATTTGTTGAAAGGAAATGGCTAATATGATTGAAGGATTTAAATGGTAAATTATGGATGATGAAATTTCCTAATTAGAACCATACATTATTCATATTAGTTTGAAATTTTGTGTATACATTTGTCAGAGTTTTTTTTTTCGGTGTATAACATATGGAGGGAGTTTATATGTTTGTTCCAATAATATAAAATATTCTCATTTACAAATTTAATTAAAATAAATGCCCATATTTCATTGTTTTAATTTTCTTTTAATTGTAACCTAGCAACGAAATTACACCTAAAATATCGTAAATGTGAAAGTGTGTGTAATTCTTTGAAGTCAAGTCAACGTCAAAAGACATGAATTAATTAATGCCTTTGTGTCTTTACATATAGATGGAATTTACCCCAGAAATAAAGACAGGTTGTGTTCTATTTATTTTGTCCAAATGTTTTTCTTTTAAATTAAAAAGCTCATTATTTTCATAAGGAATAAATTGACATCTTGCGATAAAATATCTTTTTATTTACCGTTGCCAAGGAAATCAGATCGCGGAATAATAATTTATCCTAAACAGTTAATTTTGATTTCAAAGATTTTCATGTACAAGAGGAAAATGAAAAAAAAATAGGCATGAATACGTCTTCATATTGGAAATACGAATGTACGAAAAGAAGGTGAATTTGACCTCCTATATGAAAACTAAAACGAATACGCTTTGAGGTTGAAATAAAAGGGCCTTGTGTTATGATATTAATTCTTATTATTAAAAATAAAATACCAATATCTCACGTTTTATCGTCTGCACGGCTAACAGAAATTTTTAATTTTTAATCGAAAATTTCAATGACAAAAAAAAAAAAAATCTTTTGAAAAGCAAATAGATAGTAAATGTCAAAATTATGCACCTTAAAATGATTTCTGTCGAAAATGACGTCACTGTATCGGGAAATAAATATTTTCATTCTTGAAAACCAAACATTAACTAGATTGCCTGCAAAAATATTTTTTGACGAGTGTTACTTCTTAATACCTCATTACCCCATTTCAGAAAATATGAATGAAAAGTATTTTATTTTTTAAAGTAAATTACATTTTCGTTCATAAAACCTAAACTTTTAATATAATAGCCTCAATGTAAATCATTTTCTGTCCACCGGTATTGAAAAAATAAGGCTCGGAAGTGTAAAAAGAAATCAAAGATTTACAATAACCATTAGCGCAATCAATAAAAAGTTACATATGTAAATTTAATGAGACCACGGGGGCTCCGCCCCCCTGTAGAAATCTTCTTTATTATATATATTAAAAAATACCAGAATTTGTAGCTCATGAAAATTTCAAAATATCCTTACACAACGTTTTCAATTTAACGCCTCTAATGTCTGAAAACTTCGTATTTTTTTATTCTTATAAATAATTACTTAATTCGAGAACTTTAAATTGCGTTTCGCAGGAAATGGAATATTACAAAATTGTGTTTAAAAAAAGACTTGCAGAGCTGACGTTGAGGCTCCTGATCTGCAGATTTACTAGTTAAGTAATTAAACGTGTGATCCAAGTTGGTTTTCTGTGCCTCTGACCAAAACTTTTTAATTTGATATAAAATAAAATGTAAGCAGTTCACAAACGACACAAAATGATTTTCTAATTATACGAATGTCATCTAATTAGAAAACGTTTTAGATATACATACCTCGATTTAACTATTATAATGATTTTTGTAAATCATCATCTGTTATACTAGAACTTTGGTTGTGGGGGGTGGTAAAAAGATTGACTTTACGTGTTTTTTTTTTTTTTTTTTTTTTTTTTTTTTTTTTTTAACCATTTGGAAAAATGGTTATTGTCTTCTGTCAGGATAGAAATCAAAAACATGTCTGAAGCGTTTTATTGGTTGAATCCGCATTTTATTCGTTTTCTGATTGGTCTATACAGTAATCTGTATTTTTCCTTTACTTTCAACAGAGATGGATACTTCTATGACATAAAAGCCACTATGACAAAAAAGTAGTAAAACTAAAAAAAAAAAAAATTAATAACTCAGAAACAAATTGAGATACAGCTTTCAAACAAATTGCATTTAAAAGTGCATTTTTTTTCTCTATACGACGGTGTAAAAAGTAATATTGTGGGGTGTTTAGAAGTTTAAGAATGAAATTTCATTTAAAATTGGCCCAGGAATATTAATGCTCAAACCATGGCGTACGTAATGAATGACCAGCTCCGTAGACGTTTAAAAATTTACAGTACCGAAAAATGTAATCTATGGCGTACGTAATGTATGATCAACTCCGTGCAATTTTTTATGTCTTAAATTTTAGTCTTTGAAAAAATCATTTTTCAAATGGTCTTTGTAATTTGTTAAATTGCATTCTTTTTTTCTGTGAGTGTTTTATTCCTGGACCATTTTTCAGAAAATTTGTTTTCATATTTTTGAAAGGAAAAACGTAATGCGTACTTTAGTTATCTGAAAATCAATTCTTACTAATTATGCATTTGCACACAATTTCGTAAAATATGTTTTTAGATGAAGATGATTAATAAAAGTTGATTAGAAATTCGCTTATGAGACAATAATTCGCATATTTCTGTCGTATCATTATCAAACCACTAATGCTCATTTCCCGCAATACACAGCAAGTGCAATAATAGGTAATTATTTTCAACATTTACTTATTTTTCCATTGGAACGTTTCATTCCTTCTTGTCACTTTATTTATTTTTTATTGCGAATATATAACTCTCTTAGTGACTCACCTATCATAACTGGTGCTGTGTGGGCGGGAGGGGAAGTACCATTTTAATTCTGCAATTTCCGTGAGCCGTTGTGCGAATAATCACCCCATAAATCACACCTAGTCCCTCGTCTAAAGTCAACACATCTCCCATGCTACACACTTAACCCTACTGTAGACTATCCCCATTTACACTAGGGTTTGGGGAGGAAAAGTTGGTCACGTACATGCGAGTTCACGTATCCCAGCATGCTCGGCACGTAATCGGTAATCGGCGTTTATGAGTTACCTGGTTCGATCATTTATGATGATGGGGTGTTGTGAGATTGCCTTGGATAAAAATGTATTTAGGTTTTTACGGAGGTGCCCCATTTAAAAATAAATTAATGTTCATATCTTTAGATGATTTTAAGGTGGTGATGATGATGCGGATAGAGATAGGAAGGGAATGAATATTCATATTTAAAGATATTAGGGTAAGGAAGAATAATAACGTGGTAAATAAATAATGTGGTACAATATATTGAATTTCTTTTCACAATGTCTTGAGAGAAAATATTGCATTTAGGGTGTTTGTAATCTTTTCTGGTAAATGAAGAATTTACAATTTTTACACATATATATTCACCAGAACTTTAGGTAAAGCAAAATATTTTATGTAGTGGATCCAGGGAGTGGATGGTTTTGACATAGTGAATATAATGTAAAAATATAATGTAAGAATATATAAGTTTGAAATAGGGTATATTTTTCCTTTAAATTTTGATAGTTCCAATTACTGAGTTATTCGAAATTAAGATTAATTCTTTGAAAATCGCCTTGCAACAATGATTAAAAATCATATATAAATCCAATTTCAAATAATTTATTTAAAATATTCAGAGATGCTGAAGTGAAATATACCATGATTTATTAAATAAATGAACATCTAATTTAATATTTAAGTTACTTATTATTATTATTATTTCTTCCCCCAGAAATAGTTAGCCATAAAATTTTTAATAAAGTATGGAACACAATTGGTACTTGCGAATAAACTTAGTTCAATCAATTATAATGATACAGTGTTGTAAGATTGCATCCGATAAAAATGTGTTTAGGTATTTACGGAGGTTCCCATTTAAAAATAAATTAATGTTTATATCTTGAAAGTAGTGAAGATGATACAGATAAAGATGGGAAGGAGATTAATATTCATATTTTAAAATATTGGTAATAAGGAAGATAATAATGTGATAAATTAATAATACAGATCAAAATTTTGTTTTTATTCATAAAACACTGAGATAAAATAAATTTATTTTGAATATTTATATTCTTTTCTTGTGGCCAAAGAATCAAAAATTTTTACACACGTGGAAAACTTTGAGATAAGTAAAACAAAATGTTTATATAATGGATATACGAAATGTATGATTTTTGCATGGTGGTTATAGTGCATAAGTATAATATGAGGATACATAATATGGATGTAGGACATCTCTTTTATTCGAATTTTGATAGTTTAAACTACTGAGTAATTTGAAATTAGAATTAATTTCTCTGAAAATCTCACTACAATAATTATTAAACATCATATATAAATGCACTTTGCATAAATAAACAGATAATTATTTTTTAATTCAATTAATCATATTTTATTATTTATTCACCATAGATAGTCAGCAATGAAAGTTCCAGTAAAAGATGTAAATGGTGTTTATGAATAACCACGATGATGGGATGTTGTAATACTGCGTTGTATAAAAATGTATTTAAGATTTTACGGAGATGTGTCTAGTAAGATTAAATTAATGTTAATTTCTTTAAGATGATGATGATGCAGATATGGATAGAAATTGGCTAATATTTATATTTAAAGGAGCATAACGAAACAAAATTATAATTAACCCGTTTTGATCTGTCATACTCTTAAGAGGACAGGTCTAATTTGATTTAACGAAAATTTTTTGTTAATATCTGCATATGGTGGTGATAGTTTATATGCTTGCACATTCGTTATTATGATGTCATTTATGTTTCAGTATTTAGTGATAATAGTGAAAATAAAAGTTTCCGTAACTCCTTCGGCCCTGACGTCCTATTAATGAGACATTCCATTCATTGAGTATTATTTTAATAACAACTATTTTTATCAATATGAGCATCTAATATTTATAGCATATGTCTGAACATTTATTCTAATGACGTCATTTATGTTTCAGCATTTAGTAATAATAATAAGTATAAAGATTTTCTTAATTATAGTTAAACCTTTGACGTTTCTTTTATTTCAAACATATGTTTCACTCTTTAAATTTCAAGTGGTTATTTCTTTTTCATACTAATTTGGGATAAAACATAAAAATTACTTTTAAGTTTTTATGTCTATTTAATCTTGTTGCAATACAACAGTTTCCAAACGTCGTTAAAAAATCTTCCTTAGACTATTGTCATGCGAAAAGTACTCAAAATAACTGCAATCGTTAGGTTTTAGTAAATAAAATATCTCTCTATTCTAAAAAATAGTAACTTACGCTGTCACCGCCGCCGCCGGTTTTGAATTTTTTGTAACAGGAGGTCCTTCTCCGTTAAGATTAAGAAAAATATTGCATACAAAAATATGAAAATCGGCAGTAATATAAAGAAATGTTTGATAAACACGCTGATGCAAACAGTTTTCAAATCGAATAATTATTTTAAGAGATATTTAATGCTAAAGTTGGACAAAATCGTTCCATTAAAAAAGTTTTATAGGAGCAAAAACTATACATGGGAATTAATTCATTTTTAGATCATTTTATACGATAGAATTTCCCGGTGTGCAGACTGCATTATTTTTTTTTGTAATTTGATTCATTTTTTGAAGTTTTATTTCTATTTCAAATTTAAATTTTCCGCATTTCGAGAGATATTTTTTACTTATTTTAGAAAATGGTATTAATTTAAACTGTTGCCAACTGTATAAACAGCGCAAATAATAATGTTTGCGTCAAATTAAAAATTTATTTACACGTGACTATTATAAACAGAAAAAAACCCTTTCAAATTAGAATTAAATAATTACGTATAAAAAGCAGGAACTTATTGAAAATTACTTCATAAAAACTATATTTACTCATGAATTTTAAAAGAGAAAGGATATTCTTAAATAATAAATTCGTTAACATGCGTTAGAAGTCTTAAATAGGAGAAATTACGTCACATTTACGTCACATTGCACTTATTGCGTAAAATGAACAAAAAATAATATTGCAAAACAGTTTAAATTTAAAAATTGCGCGAGACATTTATTTGATATTTTTAGATGAGCTTTTTAATTATTTTTTTAGAACAGCACAAATAATATTTCATTTCTAACAAAAGTATTTTCACGTGAATATTAAAAAGAGAAAGAAAAGTTCGGTGAAAATTACGTCAGATTAAAAACGATACATTTAAAATGTCTTATTTAAAAGAACTTTCTTTTCGCTTTGTTAAAAAAACCGGGAGACAAAGACTCTGTTGACTCTTAATTCATTGTATATTAGCTTATTTTGACATGTTTAGCAGATTTTATTTAATCAAAGACGAAAATAACAACTGATTTTTCCTTAAAATTCCCCAATCAAAGAGAAATGAATAGAAACCCGTTTATAGGGAGATCGCCACTGTTTTTTAAATTATAATTAAATCTTCCAAAATCTTTTTAAAGCCGATCAAATTAGAGTTCTTTTAGAGACTGCGGTGTCAGAACAGGGGTTGGCGAGCATAGCGGGGTTGGCGGGGCGTGTAGGGGGGCAGACCCCCTAGTTCTTTAAATTTCAGTAAACCTTAACTTCTCTGATTTAAATAGCTACTTTTAATTTTATTAGCGCAAAAGTAACTTTTCCCAAAATTGAATGAAAATTCAGTGCTGAAAATTTTAAATTTCTACATTGTTTTTGATTTTTTCATTTCAAACATATGTTTCACACATTAAATTTAAAAAGAAGCTTACTTTTTCAAACGAATAATTTCGGATACAACATACAGAATTTTAGAAACATTTGTTTGATCTTGCTGTAATGCGATATCTTGCAGATGTCTCCATAAATTATTCCTTAGTTTATTGTCCTATGAATGGGAACGTAAAATAATTATATTCGTGAGATTTTAGTAAATGAAGTTTTTCGTTAAATTCCAGTAAACTTCAGCTTTTGTGATTTTAATAACTACATTAAACTTTATTAAAGTAAAAATAACATTTTCCCTCCAAAAACAAGGTTTAGATCGGAAATGGTTAACTAAATAAGGCGGTATGATGATTTTTGTTTCAAATTATAGGGCGGATACATATTAATTCAATTTTCCTTTTTGAAAAATTTGCGAAATATTAATTATAAGGTACCAGTTCAATGGCAGATTACTAGTATTTTTTCATAAGTTTGCGGACACAGGGGAAAGAAAGGTAAAATGACTAGTGAGGGCAAAGTAGCGATTTGAGATTTTTCAGCTGTATGCACGAACAGCAGCAGCTGCCATGCACGAACTGATCGAAACAGTCGTCACGTATGCTGATAGTATTGCTTGCGACTTTGAAGCGGAAGGCTACATTTTCCTATTTCTGAACTCATTGTTTTTTCGCATATTTGGTTTTAGGCAGTAGTATAATTTCTTAATTATTGCTAATTAATATGCAGTGGTATAATTATTTGCTCTTATGCTGTTTGATCAGTGGGAAATAACATTTTAAATGATGTGTGTTTGAAAACGACAAGTCATGTAGTTTAGATGCTAGGCCTCAGTTTTCGTACTGACGTCATTCCGGTCAAAGTAGGCACAAAGAGATCGTGCAAAATGGCCAGATGGCTGCTTTGCTCGGAAACGCTCTTTTACCGGACTGCCAAGAGGGGTTATGTGTTTCACGCGTATCTGGGTATGTGGATTTCTTTATACCTTCGAAACATCCCAACGGCTGGATGGATTTTAATGAATGAGGTCTCTATCGATTTGTCTTAACCGTCCGATGGTTGTAGGCTATGCTTTGTTTTTATAAATTCAAAATGGTGGTAGAGACGGAAATTTTTTTTACACACCATATTGAGTGGCATATCATTGGATAGGTCTTTCAAAATGAAAACGATGTTTCATTGACTATTTTACAGTCAGAAGCTCCGTTTAAATATTACACAAACTGGAAGTTGTGTAGGGTAGGATCTCTAGCTTTACTGCAACTCTAACCTTCATAGACATCTATAGGCCCCATCGGAACGTTGTTAATGATAGGAACTAACAATTAAACACATCTTAAAAGTCATCAATATAAGTAAATAATAAAAAAAATAGGTAAGTAATATACAAAATAGTTTCGCATTGATGAGAAATAATCAATTAGTTCGCTTTTTACTCAGTCGGGTTTTTTGATTTTTTAAATTTAATTTTTATTATTCATTGTTCATAACAAAATACTACTCAGATTTGTTTCCTTGGAAAGGAAGGCGACAAATCGGGGCGATAACTTCTGCAGAGAAAGGCTTACTTTCGATATTTGCAGTCTGCATGTCTGCTGGGGGCACTTGTGCTCCTCCATTTGTCATATTCATAGGCATTTCTGTTTACTTTATCTTGTAAAGATTTAATACTTAAAAGATTACAAAACATATACTTATACTTAATGTGTATTATTGTAGCTTGTGTTGATTAACTCCTCGAGGGGCGGTGGGATATATTATATCCAACATAATTTAAACAATATTCGCACCAGAAACTTTTAACTAAATTTTATATTTTTAAATTTAGGGCAAAATGTTAAGAGGGTGCTAAAAATAATCTTTTACTATTATTCCTGTGAAAATTCAGTATTACAGAAACATTATTGCTTGCCCCTCAGATGATTAAATTCAGTGGTCAGAGCATATAGACCAAATTTTATTGTTCTTACCAGTATCTTTTTATAACATTTTTCATGATACATTATATTTTTATTGCATATTTTCCAAACATACCTGTTGAAGATTCTTCATAAAAGATACTGGTAAGAACAATAAAATTTGTCCTATATGCTCCGACCGCTGATAATTATACAAAATGAATCATAGTGATTTGTTCATTTTACTTATGCTGGCCACTTTACCCAGTTTAGGGGGGCAAAAATACCATTTTGTAGTTTTTATTTTAAAGAAACGTATACATTAAAAAAAGTGAAATAGCAATTGAATCTAAAGTTATTATAGTTACTACTGGTATTTGCTTCGAGAACTTTACAGATTAAAATTGTATCATAAAAATTCATAAAACTTTGGAGTGGCCACTTCACCCTTTCTTCCATCACCCTTTCTTCACACTTTTTATATCAGTGCTGAAGTCTCAGTATTGTTTGTTGGCTGAGTTGTTATCCCATGAACACGATGATCACCATCCCCTCACTATATTTCAGTGTGTGGCTTTTATTAAGGCTGTTCTTAACTGATCTGGTCAACAAGCGCAAAAAGTTTTGACACATTTACAAATTCATTTTTTAACGGAAAGATATAAAATTGGAAGGCCTGACTACGGAAGCAATTTAGAATCGAACTGTGTTTTCCATTTTTTGATAAATGATTACCTATTGAGTTACAAGTAATTTTGATCACGTGAGATAGACGTTTTTCTCCCGTCGCCGACTGGTTTATCTTCTTTCTTCGAGAACTTCGGTTCAAAACGTCAACTTTGACACTATATTCTGAAAGATCTATTGTGTTTGCGAAAAAAAAAATACCCGGAAAAAACAGTTTGATTGCATAGTTTTTGGACAACACCATCTGCTAATTTCATGCATTTCCGACCAAAAATAAATTTAAACTTATGTCATAAAGTTGCCCTTTTGGATTTGAGAACAGCCTTAATGATTAAGTTTACATTTTGATGCTTCCGGAATCCACCCGAGTTAACATCACGATTCGATGCTGCACGTGGTTTGATCGACCCGAACCTGCTCACAAACATTTAGTAAGAACGTATTTAACATGTGGACATAAGCAGAATAACGAATAACAGCTTCATCTTCATCGATCATTTAAAAAAAAGAAAACTTTGTGTGTTACGGTATCGTATAAAGTCATTTATACTCTCATGTTTCGTTGTAGAACTGAACATTATATGCCATTATTTTTACCTGACTAATTTATTTAATCATGTATTTTATTTATGGTGCTTACATTCTTTGTTCTAGATGAAGATTTTGCAGTTTTCATAAATATTTATAAGCTTGATATAGATGAAACGAAATTTTGATTTCAAATGACATGCATGCATTATTAAAAACTGCGTCAAAATATCTATTCTGATGTTTTTCCAATAAACAATTTTAATCGTTTTAGAATTGAATTAGTGATTATAAACTGCACTCGAACGATTGAAGGGAAACTATAACGTTTATAACAAAATATGTTGGAGATAGTTTAGATTATACAAAGAACAATTTGTTTGAATAGGAAATTCATGCATTATTAATAAACGTAATCAATATTCGTTTCATGTATTCACAAAATCTTTTGCGTTTCAGAATTAAATTATTAAGAGACAAAAGACTAGTTGCTGGCATGTATACACTCATCTTCATATGTATATATGTGCATATTTGCGTATGAATCAGCACAATTTACATTCATATATTATATAACTTATAAGCTTGATTAATATTGTAATCCATTGAAAAATCATGAAAACGAATTTTTAACCAGAATTTCTAAAAGCATCGAATGCAAACTGTGAGAATTATCTTACACTTTAAAAACAAATGTTTTTTGTTATGTTTTGCCTACAGAAGATGTAGTTGATAAATTCATAAAATTGTATAAGGGGATCGGAATGTAATTAAATATTTTTACTATTTTTGCAATTTATTTCTTATTTATAACATACTTTACACTAATCAATTATATAATCCCCATTATTATTTATAACTATTTCCCAATGATCTCTTAGCATCATTATCCTATTTTTTTATTTAAAAAAAGATTCGTTTTGGGAAGAAAAAAATTCATTTCAACTCAGATTTGACATAATCAAGGTTTTTGAAAGTTTTACTTCTCAAGTTATGTTCTAAAGAACGAAATAAGTCGTAATTAGAGGGGGCGATATCCGGGGAACACAGTGGATATGGCAATACTTCCTATATTGACTGCATGATTTTTTCTCCCGTTCACCTTGCAATAAATGGTGTGGCGTTACCGTGGTGCACTATCCGTTATATTATCCGTTTTCGATTCGTTAAATCTGGTCATATCATTGCTAGTACCTGTTGCAATCAATCCAATTGATGACAGTAAACTTCTGTTATTGTTTGATCTCGTGGCAATAGCCCGTAAAGAATAATTTCTCGGATATCTCATCACACGCACAAACAACTTTGTTTGAGTGAAGTCCATCCTTAGAAGTGGGAACTAGACGTTCTCCTGAAGACAACGACTGTTTTTTTTTTATGTTTAATGATTTCGCATAACACCTATTTCTCATCACCAGTTATGTTTCGCTTTAAAAATGACTCCTTTTGTTACCTTGTCAACAACGCATCGCAAATTTTCCTTGTAGTTTTCTGAAAGATCACGAGGATGTCGTACACCTTCTCTGTTTAACTTGCCAGTCTAGGCTTATCTGATAATTCCTATATTATTTGGTATGGATCTGACTTTGTTGGATCCTTTTGACGATCATCATTTCGTTTATTCAAAAAATATACTACTTTCCAGTCCCCATTATACTAAGCTATTCAGAGTTAAAACATGCTTAAAATCGGTCGATTTTAAATTGGTAAAAAAATAAACTATTAAAATGTTACAAGATCATTCACTTTCAATAATGTGCGATTGCAGTCTAAATAAATGATTTAATATGACAAAAATAATAATATAAAATATGTTATAATTGGTAATATTACTCGTGCTGTTTTTGTTACTGCGTTGCAATATGAACCTTCTGTAAATTTTTATTCGTACATTTAACAGTGCAATAATTTTGTTTTAGATAAAAATGGCACACGGTGTTCACTGCACATTCTGATTCGAAACATCAGTGATCCAGTACCAAGATGAGAACGGATTAATGTACACTTGAAAATCAAGAAATTATCGAACGATGAAGATAGTTCTCATTTGCAATGAGTAATAATTTAGCATTGGGATCGGTATCAGCTTAACTCCTTAACGGTCGCATTAAATTACAGTTTAAAAATTCAAATTGCTTATTGGCACTACTTTTTTGAAAAAGAAATGTTCACCCTATTTAATGACAGGTAAAATGACACCATAATAAAGGCAATTACACTATTCTATGAAACTGGTTGGAATTAAACAAATCTGAATAATCTGAATGAAAGTCACAGCCCTTGAATAGGATGGGAGAATTAAGGGGTTAAAATGTATCAGACTTCAGTAAGGTTAAATTTAGAGAAAATAAGCATTATTAGGTTGGAGCAGAATGGGGGTTGTCATAAAATTGTTTTGTCAAATTTTGGTTGGATTATTGATCGATATTAAATAGCTGGATTTTCATTACAAAATTAGGAAAGGAACCTGTAGTATAACAATCATAAGATGAAACATTTCTGTGACTCAATGCACAGTTATTAATCATCCTTACATAATAGTTTGTATTTACTTCTGATTTGAAAACTGACAAATCGTTTTCCATTTAAAATTGTGGCATATTAGTTGTTTGAAAAAGTTTTCTTCGATTTTCTACAATATTCAATTTTACCTAATATTTCTGGCTTTGTCTCTAGTTCAGAATTTTTCAATTAAGGATTACATTTTTCTTGAAAGAGATGGGAATCGTTAAGTGACTTTTTTCTTTTTTTCTGCTCGTGGTCGAAATGAAGCGTAAATGGAATTTTCAAAAATTCATAAAATAATTTACTTATATTTACACTAGCTATTTATTTTTAGACTGACACTTTTTGTTAGATTTTGGTGAGAAAGGGAATCCTTGTTATTTAAATTTTATTTAAATAAGAATGTGTACATTTTGAATGCAAAATTGGAAATTCCTGCTGCATTGTTATCCTTGTAAAAATGCAACTGGAAAAAAATCCATAAGAGATTTAAGTTACCTTACATGTAAATTTTGAAAATCGTGCTATATTGTTATTCTCATGGAAATATCATGTTATATATATATATGTTACATTATTAGATCTAATTCCGTGATTTCCTTTTCTTATTCTAAATTACTACTTTATATTCCCTAAATCCTTATCCTTAAATAATCTCTATCGTTAACTCTGTTAAATTCCCTTTAATTTAATGTCTCACTTGTCTTAATCGCTTAAATATTACGCTTTTAGTATTCTTAAATTAAATGCTCCATTCCCGCGCTTTTTTCTTTCGAGATTATTCTTTTAGCTTCCATTTTTACTTTCCCGCGCATTTCTGATGTTATCCTTTTTTTCCTCCAAATTCATCCGCTAGTTCTGTTCGCACTCTTTATATCACGTGACATTCTTAATTATTCATTGGTTGAGAGCGCGACCTACGTCATATTTGTATCCTTACACGAGAGGAACAAAAAGTTGATACTCGCTGTGTTTCAGCAGATTTGACTCGTATTTCCAGTTTTCATCCATCCCCTGGTCACCGTCCTGTTATTCGATTATCTGCTGGAACTTTGTTTAAACCTAATTACTTCTACGGAGCGATGGCTAATTATCTTGGTGGAAACTGCACTTTTTATAAGATGTTCTAATAAAGTGCTTAGCTGATATTATGAATTGTTTCAATTTCTTCTGGGGAAACTTCACGGAACGATGCCTTCCATTGTTTTCACTCGACAACTGCATTTCAACTATTCGTTCTACTAATATAACAAATTCGAATTATCAGTTCTGACCACTTCTTTTACGCCATTATCGCTGGATGAGATCCAAAGCTATTATCGTGACAGCCTGTACTGCAATTTCAACGATAAAGCCAATCCAATGTTGCTAGAATGCAACATATATATATACATATAATGCAGTCACGACTTAATAATTAATATATATTTCTAGAAATATAAGAAATATTTTTAGCAACTATTTTAGACTTGATATTGTAAACTGAATGATTTTGAAAATTATTTAATTTGGTTATATTAGATTTATAGCTGTTAAATGGTTTTTTTAATTATATTATGTTTTTTTTCTCTCTCTCTTTTTATTGATTAAATGTAATACTCAAGGTCTCTATATCTTGTTTAACTGCAACGATGGCTATAATATATGTTTTAAAATAGAATTACTTAACGATTAAATTAACCTTATTCATTGCTGCAATATTTGATCATGTGCAAATGGGAATGGGGTTAAAAACGTGTGCAATTTTATAGGGTACGCTAAATTTAATTACTTTTTATCATATATATAATATTAAATGTAGTAACATAATAAAAAAAATATATTTTTTAATTAATTAATTTATGTTTTATATATTCCATTTCAAGGCCTTTCTTGATATTCAGTGTTCATTTTTCTTTTATTATTCTGGCTCATCAGTCGTTCGGGCATTGATTATTCAGAGAATTGATTATTCAGCTTATACTAGGTTGAGCAAAAAGTTCTGGGAAATTTATGAAAGTTGCGTTGTTATGCGCAAATTAACAACAAACGCAGCAAGGACTATTCTTTAAAGTAGAGACCATCATAGTCCACGACTTTCTGCCAGATTTCGGATTTGCTGGAAGTACCATTGCGGCTCCTTGGAATCGAAAAATTCTTGACGTGCATTAATCTCATCGACGGCTTTCAGTATCTTAGTCCTTTTCTCCAACAATGCCGGATCAACACACGCAAATCATACTATTTAATATGCATTTTGGAACCGAAATTCTTGAACTCCTATTGATATACTAGTAGTACTCGTACATACGATGCAAATTCTAGTAACTGTTAGATTAAAAATTTACCAGAACTTTTTGCTCAACCTAATAGCTTAATTCTCTGCAGAAAACGACTGTTGCTTCTTATATATATAAATTCTGTGCCCTTTAGACGTAATTTACAATGTAAACATTCTTTTGTATCTATAATCGTGGGTTTTTTTTTTCTTCTCCATTTTTAACTTTCACAAGGTATTTCATTGGACTATACATTTTAACTAGTATTTGGTTTCTGATACGTTTAATATTGATAACATAATTATTGGTCAATTTCATTTGTTTCAATGGTATAATTGTACAAAAAGTTTATATATATATATCCGATTTGCTTATATCATTGAATTCTGTACTCTTGAAAACGTAATTCAATATATAAGTTTTTCAATTTTTTACGGAATCCATATTCTTTTTTTTAGGTGCGTTCGTAATTATATAAATACGTAGCACCTATAGTCGTCGTTCAGTCCGTCTGTCTGTCCGTCTGTCCGTCCGTCTGTCTGTCTGTCCGTCCGTCCGCATATAACAGAGCAAAAACTACCCGACCGAATGATCTGAAATTTTTAATATATAATTGCTGCAAAATTTTGTAGAGCCATTTCCAATCTTATGAATATCGGATGTATAGTTTAATTACAGGGACAGTCAAAAGTTTTTCTTTACATTACGGCCAATGGGAAAAATTATCGCAAGTGAATTTTAATGATGTTACAGACTTCCGAATGGTCTGAAATTTTTAATATATAATTGCTGCAAAATTTTGTCGAGCCATTTCCAATTTTATGAAAATCGGATGTATAGTTTAATTACAGGGACACCCAAAAGTTTTCCGTTACATTATGGCCAATGGGAAAGAATTATTGGAAATGCATTTTAATGATTTTACAGCCTTCCGAATGGTCTGAAATTTTAAATATATAATTGCTGCAAAATTTTGTCGAGCCATTTCAAATTTTATGAAAATCGAATGTATAGTTTAATTACAGGGACAGTCAAATTTTTCCGTTACGTTACGGGGAATGGGGAAAAAAAAAATATTGTAAGTGCATTTTAATGATGTTACAGACTATGCACTTATGAAGCGCAAAAAAATATACATTCAGTACAATATGGGGTGCAAAAAATAATTATAAAACTAGTTATAGTACGAACGCACATCATTTGCCACGTTTGACGAGCAATTTCCAACTTGTTTTCTTCCATGTTAATTCTTATAATTAGGTATAAGGTACTTTATTTTATACATGCAGATCTATATTGTTGGTTTATGGCGTGTACTGAATCCTTCACAATAATGCAGTTTTTGATGATGGTCGGTGATGTTTCATTAATGGTTATATATATGTATATATATATATATATATATTCATTATGTAGAATTGCAAGTGCATTATTACACATTACATAAGTACGTATATATTTATTTATCTAGTTTGTAATGTGTAAAAATATTGCTGCACAGCTTTTCATTGGTCCAGAAACGTTTTTATTATGTTATATTTAGTTAGCATAATTTAATTAACAGCAAATTAAATGTACATGCGAAAAATAAATGCAATTTTTTTTAAATTATAAAACCATAGAACTATAATTCTTTGATCTTGAAATAGCAACCCGGTGATCTTGGATTGTTTACGGGGTAGTAGTTATGCTAGTATGTTGTAAAGGTTGTTCTCCATTATCGCGTCGATAAAGTACTATTAGAGAATGAGAGAGATAGTTCTGAATAACATTCTATAATTCCAAAAACTTCCACGTTTTCACTTTCGTCTCATAAACTGAGATCCAGACTAGTATGCATTATCTTTCATTCCCTTTAAAACTGGTTTTACCACAACAAGCATAACAACGCAGGGGAACAGTTAAGGCGGTTCTCAAATCCTCTGCTCAACAACGCAAAACTTTCCGACACATTTTCTGACTTAATTTTAAACATAAAGGCATAAAATTGGTAGGCGTGACTATTGAAGTGATTTGGAATCGAAATGAGTTTCCATTTTTTAATAAATAAATTATTTATTAAGTTATAAGCAGGTTATAAATGAGTTTTCCATTTTTTAATAAATAAATTATTTACCAAGTTATAAGCGATTAAGGTTAAGGTACGATCAGTTTTTCTTCTGTCTCGTGGTGTGGAAATTGGGCCGAAATGTCCACTTTGATAATAATTTCTAGTATATCTTTTGCGTTTACTAAAGAACTTAAAAGGTCTTTCGATTACATAATTCTTGGCTAATAGAACTTGTTAATTTCATGCGTTTCCGAATAAAAAGGAATTAAAAAATGCGTCAGAAATTAGGCCCTTTGGATTTGAGAACAGCCTTAAATGCTCTAAAAACTGTACAAACCTTCTAACTTTATTTGTAATCACTTTTTAGATTTTTGTAAAAGTAATTATTAACAATCGGTCATTATTTATACAAACCTGAAATAACAACATTAGCAATATTATAAGGCAAAGGCCTATAATAAGACCTATACTTTTTATGAGCCCGAATGACAATAAACATCACATCTGGACTGCCGTTACAGTAACATCAAATATTATTCTTACAAAATTTTTCTTAACAATGAACTCAATAGATTAATTTTAACACAATTATTCAAATTGGTAAACAAATCATATTAGATATAAATTTCCAACTGGGCGAAAAATGTCCGGACCAGGATTCGAACCCGGGGTCTCCTGGCTGAAGCCGCCAGTGCTCTGCCATCTGAGCTGCCATCTGAGCTGCCAGTGCTCTGCCATCTGCTCTGTAATCTTCAAGATTAGCTGGGTGAAAAAGTTCGACCAGAATCGTCCGGGATTGCTCAGATGGCGGAGCACTGGCGGCTTCAGCCAGGAGATCCCGGGTTCGAATCCTGGTCCGGACATTTTTCGCTCAGTTGGAAATTTACATCTAAAATGAACTCAATTTTAAAACTAATTTCGAAGTTAGTATCTTCAGTAGGATATCTGTAAAAAATATACAGAGTATCTTCTAATTTTTGTCTAATAGCTCATTTCTAAACCGTTATACCGTGTTTTATAGTTATAGGTACAGTTTTTCATCGAATTTAAAAATCCCTATACATTAAAATAGCAACTGGAAAACGTATGTCGTTTAAATTTCCATATGGTCCTTGGCTCTTATACGTAATACTTAGAAAACTTGTATATGCCATAAGAAGCAAAACCTAACAATTTCTGCCTTTTACGACAAAAAATTTCCTCGTTGTAACATTTGTAATTTTTCCGGCATTAAATGAATTTTTTCTGTTTTTAGTGTCAAAAAACAACTAAATCTCACAAATTTATTTAAGTTTCGATTGTACAAAAATGAATTTTCTTTGTGTTTTCTTTCTTTCTTTTTCTTTTTTTTTTTTTTTTTTTTTTTTACCATGATGAATGGTTTCGGAATCATCCAACGTATAGAATCAAAAGAATTTATCACAAATGAAATTTTGTAAAAAAAAAAAAAAAAAAAAAAAAAAAAAAAAAAAAAAAGGACCTAAAAATGATTTTTCATATGATGGTGAATAAAATTTGAAATATTTGAAATATATAGATTTTTTTCAATTGGAAGTATACCCTTAACATTAGTGGTTTAAGTATAAATTTATTGGACAAAAATAACAGAAGGTACCCTGTATATAATTCGATGCAAATCTATATTAACATAAAGTTAGGTATTAGTATGAAGCAGCATTTTTTATTATTAAAGTTTATGAATGAAAATGGCGGCTTGGGGATTAGGATTGTGAATCACCTGTTTGCGATTGGGTAAAAAAACACACACATTTCACTAAAAGATAAAGAATGCCATATCAAACTACTAATAACTTTTAATGAGTTTTCTTATCAATATATATATATATATTATGCTATCATACGTGGCACAGAAATTGCGATTATTTGTTAATTGTGTAATGGCAATGCCAAAATGAAACGCATCTCATTGGTTATTGAACAGCATTTAATGCATCTGCATACCTATAAAGGGGTTATCATAGGGAGGACCTTGTTTTGTCGCCAAATACAGCCAAGTTTGTCGCCAACTTGGCGATATATTGCCCAATTTGGCGACCAAAATTATTTGCGAAAAGTGACGCCAACTTTGCAATATCTCTAATATTTCGCCAAATTCCCGTAGACTTCCATTGTAAACACATAGGGTTTACTTGCTCACAGAAAATCAACAGATTGAGATATTTTAATGCAACAAAAACTAATATTAGCTCAAGGTATTATATTAATTATATTTAAGGCAGTCCAAGTAAATTAAATTATGAATAAAAGTAACACTATACAAAGCTTAGTATGCTTTTCCAAACATAAATTTTAAAGGAGACCAAACTGGACGCCAAGGGCGGCTAGTTAATCAATATTTTATTAAATTCAAAGTTATAACGTCGAGAAAAGTTTTTATTTTTTTTTTCTAAAGAAAAACATTTTTTTCTTTTGTCTTTTTTTTCCCAGGTCCTTTTAAAACTATTCTTAATTTTCATAAATAATTATAACTTATAGTACATAGTCCCGAAACGAAAATTATCGAAAGGAAAAAGTTTAAGTAGCTAGTTCATCATGCTGATTTGAAGACTCGTGTCACGTTTCTATTGAAATTATAGCGTGACTTGAAAGTCTAAAAGAAAATTTTACGCCCCTTATAATATGGATAATTGCTTAACTGCATGTTTTGTTTACTGCTTTTTTTTAAGTCTACATGAAACTGGTTCAGAGTTAAAACATATCCTTCAAAGCATTACTTGTAACGGTGCCTATTACTCATATCATGGAATTTGTTTTAAACAAATAATAAATAAGAGAAAAATGCATTTTACAGTCTTATAAAATTACCTAAGAAACTTTAAATAGCTAAATAATAATGGAATTGTATCAGCCATGCCTTAATGTTAAAATATTGAATAAACTAGTGTAAACCAATAAGGACAAAACAATTCTTAATAATACTATAAAAAGTAGGAAATATTCTATGCCATTCAATTCACCTTTTTCTTTATTCGCCTTTAAATACTCCACGATTATGTATCTCCAATGAGTTTACCCCACCTCTAAACTTTCTCTCTTTTCATTATTTTGTCTTCTTATATAAAAAATTTATAAACCTAATAAGCAAATAAATAAATAAATGAATAAACTGCTTTGAAAAGTACCCTTTTTTTAAAAAACCGTATGGTTTTCGCCACCTCCTTTATGTTTAGATTGCCCTTCGCTGGCGACTGTTTGTAACTAAACTAATGCTAACTTCATTTTTTCAACTTTATTTTCTATCAATTCTCCATTCACATTTTCTCAGTAGTTTATATAACGACAGTTATGCTCTATTTACTATAACATAATTTAACTTTCTTATTAGTGAAAAATGTATTATATATATATATAGATATATAGATATATATAGATATATATATAACCGTTAATTAAACATTACTGACCATCATCAAAATCTGCAATATTGTGAATGATTGACTACACGCCATAAACCAACAATATAGAACTGTATGTGTAAAATAAAGTACCGTATACCTAATTACAAGAATTAACATGGAAGAAAAAAAGAAGAATATGGATTCCGAAAAAATTGAAAAACTTATATATTGAATTACGTTTTCAAGAGTACAGAATTCAATGATATAAGCAAATCGGTTGTTTTCTGTGGGAAAAAAGCTATAAGCTGAAAAAAAAATTCCCCGTACTCAAACAACCAATATAATCAAAATAATAGTTTCAAGATGAATACAGAACATTATCAAATGGCATGAAATGGAAAAAAATCTACAACCCATTAAATATTTAATTTATAGCAATAGAAATCTTACAAAAACATACCGTATTAATAATCAGTAGATTTTCAAAATATATTCCCGCACAAGGAATCCAAAAAGCATGATAAGATTAAGGTGAATAAAACAGTTAAGTTAACACAGAAATTAAAAGCTATGGAGTCAGTTAATTCATGTTCAAATATTGTAATAGATATAATTAATATAATATAAATAAAAAATAATTACATCATTTATAATACCTAAAAACAATTTTAAATTGTATAATAACAATTTTACAACATTGACAATATTCGCCGTTAATTACCACCTAGTGAAAAAAAAATTAAAATTATGACTTTAATATAGGCTATTTAAAAATACAAAATTTATGGTGCTGCCATCTATAATTTTATTTAAAAACTATTATGATTATACAAATGTCACAGTAAGCAGAACCTAATAAATGCTAATAAATTAAAATGTATCAACTACATTCCTACACACATCTTAATATAAACAATACCATACTGTATTTCATTATTCAGAATTTTCCCAACCATCCTATAGTAATTGTTTATTTTTATTTTACAATTTTTAATTTTTTATAGATTTTTTTTTTATAATTTTTTTGTAATTTTGTTTACGCATGTGTTATTTATTTATATATATATATATATATATATATATATATATATATATTATGTAAGTACTAATTGTATATTAATGAATATATGAATTTTTTTGGAAAACCATGATTGAATGCATCATAAATTAGCTTTTTAATATTATTGTTAATTAGATGAGAAGAACATAAACATTTTATTCTATACTAGCTGTTACCCGTGACGTCGTTCACGTAACATAAAAAGAAGAAGAAATGAATTAATTAAGCAAAGCATTTCCCTTCCGATAATTAAAAACATGTATAATAAACCAATTCTTTATCACATTTTATAGTAGACAATCTATTTATGTATTAGGCTATCGTACGTGGCACAGAAATCTCAGTTATTTGTTAATTGTTTAATAGTGGCGCCCAAATGAAACGCATCTCATTGGTTATTGAACATTGGTTATTGATTGGTTATTATTGGTTATTTAATTCATCCCTATACATATAAGGGGGTTACCATAGAGGGACCCTGTTCTGTCGCCAAGTTTGTCGCCAAAAGTGACGCCAACTTAGCGATATCTCTAATATTTCGCCAAATTCCCATAGACTTCCATTGTAAACCAATAGAGTTTACTTGCTTAGAGAAAATCAACAAATTGAGATATTTTAATGCAACAAAAAGTAATATTAGCTTAGGGGATTATATTAATTATATTTAACCCTCTCGCAGCTTAAGGCGAAATCAGGGCTGTCACTGGAGACTACTTTTATAGTTTCGCACCACTATTTTAAGAAAATCAATTTTGAAGTGTATTTTTCATGTAGATGTTGTTAATGTCTATATGGAATTTTTTGTACTTAAAATGTGGTCCAAGTTGAATTAAAAAATAGTCGCCAGTGGAAAAAGTGAATCCCCGAAGAAATCTCGAATTGCATACATTTTGCTACTTTTACGTTTCCCGAGGAAATCTCGTGTTGCGCAGCGAGAGGGGTTAGGGTAGTCCAAGTAAGTTAAATTGTGAATAAAAGTAACATTATACAATGCTTAACATGCTTTCCCAAACATAAATTTTAAGGAAACCAAACTGTTCTCCATAAGCGGGTTGTATAAAATATTTCTTTATTATAAGGTCATTGACATAACTCAGGTTTATATGCTGAACCAGGATGTCTGTTTATATCATGAAGTAATAATAAAATGGCACAGATGTCATATACGCACCGGGGTGCGTAATTGTCGCCAAAATAGCTTAGTTTGCTTGATATGGTAACACCGGTTATTGTTGTTTATTTATTAATAAATTGTTTAGTTACTTGCGGTCAGCGTCTTCTTTTAACCTATGTTGCGGGGCTCTGTGGCTGAGTGGTCAAAGCACCACTCAGCTAATCGCTTGTGCGTAAGAGTTTGTGGGTTCGATTCCCGCTGGTTCCATTGCACACACACTTTGTGTGGAACTCCCAGGGTGTATTTCTCTTGTGTTGTAATATTTCCTTGTGCTATCTTGTCTCCGACTTATAAGCGGGCTCTCATGTCAAGCACACAAGTCGTATGTTATTCAATAAATAAATAAACCTGTGTTGCGACAGTTCAGGTTATCCACATTCCCTCCTTGAAGCCAAATAAGCAACGTTATAATGGTGACGCAGTTGGGACTTTTCAGCTGTATCAGCATCTCTAAGATTAGCCTGACGATCGGCTTGTTCATGTCTACGCAATTCTGTTTGAGGAAAAGTTTCATTAATTTTTGATATTTTCAATGCTCTTGCATTACGTGAAATTCTCGGTAAATTTTATTTCGCTTTGATGACATTCCTCTCTTTAAATTCTTATAACATTTTAAATTCAGTTAGACATTGTATTAAAAGCTAAGGCATATTTATCTCAATCTATCATACTTCACAAAAAACCATTATCCAAAAGGGCTTAGATGCTGCATATTCTCGCGGCCGCCTTCTTGGATGTTTTGAGATTTCTTTGCGATTTTTTGTTGGCAATGTTTTACATTTTATTTTCGTTAAGCCTAACATGAGTATAAAACACTGCTTGGCGACATTTACTACTTGGCGGAAAGGGTATGTTCAGGCCAAGAAAAGATCCAAGATGGCGGCCGCTGGAATATATAACATCTGTTCCTAAAAAATAGCACTAAAAAGAGCTACTTTTTAAAATGTCAACAAATATTTTGCCCTTTTAAAGCTAAATGAAATGTAGAATTAAAATTCAGCTGCCACACTACGATTTACAAACGTTTCTCCAATAAACAAATTTATACTGAATGTTACTTTGATGACGCAATCATATAAAAAATTTATGTTCTTTGAACGAAAATGTAAATTCCTTTAAAAATAAAGTAACTTTTATTTAAATTTCCTGAAATGAATGCTTAAGAATTAACACTCTGAAAAAATTGTTTTATTCAGGTAATTTAGTAAACTTTTGACTTTTTAAGAATGAAAATACATTTCCTGCTAATCATTACGTCATTTTCGACATTGATAATTTTACTGTGCATATTATTGACACTTGCTTTTCAAAAGTTTTTTTTTTTTTTTTTTTTTTTTTAAATTTTAAATTAAAAATTCCATATTTATGTTAACCACGCGCAGACGATAAACCGTAAGCATTCATAACAATTTTCATTAAATAATAAGAATTAATGCCATAACACAATCTCATTTTATATCAACATCAAAGCATATCCGTTTTATTTTCCATATATGACGTCACATTTGCTTTCTTTCCGCACTTACTCAAAATCCATGCACCTTGTATTATTAAAAATACTTGAAAATTTCCGTTTTACTCTTTCAACTGGAAATTAAATTATTATTCTGGGTTTTTATTTTTTGGAAACGAAAAAAAGGAAGATGGTTAAATTTTATCAAAAAAATGTAAATTCATTGTGTATGAAAAATAATGAAATTTTGGATTATTAAGCAAAATATTTGAATAAAATAAATTAAACATAGCCTATGTTCATTTCCGGGTTGTAATCCACCTATAACCAAAAATACAAAAGCATTAATTCATCCGTTTAGACGCTGTCTTCATTCAAACATTCGGACACACAATGACATTTATAATATTATAAGGATAAGGATAAATGATGAAGTAGTATATTTCGATATACAGAATGATGAAGACAAGATTTAAAATTTGTAAATGTATTAACTTTGAATTTAAATTCTTTACATTTATCATATAAATCAGTTATTGTTTTGTTGTCTTTTATTGTAATTTTAAGATCTAAGAAGTTAATAGTATTGTTAGATAAGAGGTTTTCCGTTAATTCCAAATTAGTGGGATAATCAACTGGTAACTGAAAAATTTTAGATTGATCAGTGGCAATTAAAATTATGTCATCAATATAACGATATAAATGGAGATTATTATTAGTAAAAGTACGTTCATAGTGATATAAGTATAAGTCTGATATAGCATTCTTATTACTTTTTAAACTTAACTTTTACAATTTTTTAAAATAATCATATTTTTTTCTCTATTTTAAATATTTTATATTTTTTTTAACGATAATTTTAACATCATTAGTAGTTTTATTACTACTGTTGGGCTATTCCATGTCAAGTGTGCAACAGCTTTTCTATGTTTTAGGTTTTTAACAATGTTATTATATCCTCAAATTAAAACAACTGTACTAGTATGAAAATCTAGATTTTTTTTTTGTTATTTTTAATGTATAGTTTATATTTTAACAACCTATAAGTTGATAGATATAGCTGTTTATATAAGTGTCACGCGCAGGATATTTTGTCTGTTTTTTATGGAATGGCCCTGAAAACGGGCGTTACTTAGGTCTAGGTTTTAAAATGTGGAGATTTTTAAACCTATTAAAGGGCCATTCCATAGCACGTGTGGGACAGCTTTTCTACATGTTACTGCTATTTTAACAATGTTATTACATCCTCAAATTGAAAAAAAGTATGCAAATATGAAAATATAAGTTTTATTATTATTTTTAATGAATAATTTATATTTTAACAATATAACTTAATAGATATAGGGTATAAAACATCACACACAAGAACCACAGCTTTGGCCAGATTATGCAGCGAAGAACCGTTACAGGATCAGGATCACTCTGCCAGGGAGCCAACCAAAAATGGCATAGGCATGAACCCCTGACAGAAAAGTACCCTCTGCGACCTGCAAAACCACAGCTGGGGAATAGCCCAAGAAATACAATGACAAAAAATAAAAGTAAAACTCACAAAGAGCGCCCTGGCGCTTGAAAAGTGGTTAAAATAAAACAAAGATTAAAAATCAAAATTTATATTTTATAAACGAAAAATGTTTATTTAGTTCGTTGTAAATAAGTCTGAGTCTGTGATAATTTGATTTCGAGAACAGTATGTTACGCATGTTCCAGCTAAGTGTCCGGTTACGGATAAAGTTAAATGAAGTAGGCATCAATAGACATTTACCAAACAGATAATGTTTGACATCACAGATGTTTCAACATAGGCATTTATCACTCTGGCGTTTTCCCCTTTTATAAAGATAACTAGGAAATGCCCCATGTGCAGATATAAAATAGGCATGGATTTGCGAGAAACACAAAAATGAGGTATCCACTTTTTTAATAATACTATGCGTGTCTCTACCCTTATCGCTATAAGACCATTCGTTCTGCCAAATTTTAATAATATTGCTTTT
Organism: Maratus speciosus; assembly: GCA_963932465.1. NCBI lineage: Eukaryota > Metazoa > Arthropoda > Arachnida > Araneae > Salticidae > Maratus > Maratus speciosus. Next base: position 95,238,769 of record OZ010792.1, read on the forward strand.
GTAGAACTGCTTCACAAACGAAACAGGAATAGGAATGTTTATTTCAGCATCAAATGTACCAGTCTCAGTGACTGATATGGCAAGGTAGTCTGCGCGCTCATTTCCGACGAAACCAACGTGGGATTTAATCCAGCCTATATTAATAGTTTTATTATGCAATAGTCGTAAATTCGTATAAATATTAAAAAGAATTTCGTCCGTTGGAAAAAGATTTTGAAGCGCTTGAACTGAGGACAAGCTGTCTGTATAAATGTGGAATACACTGTATGAGGAGTCTCTACACCACTCAATTGCGGAATCTAAGGCGGTAAGTTCAGCCTGGTATACCGTATTAAATAATTTAAGTCTAATTCTCTTCTCAAAGATCATATCTTCTTTCAAAAATACCACAAAAGCAGCTCCAACGCCCGTAGGCATCTTAGAACCATCTGTATATAAAACTGGGTGGTTGTACAAAGAGACCTTCTCAGTAATAGCACGTACGAAATTGACATGATGATCATAATAAAAGTAGGGATAGTGAAAAGTATAAACTTTTTTCATCAAACGATCTGTTGAAACATAAACATCTTCTATCCAATCTGAACCATCATTATTCTGAACTTCAAAACATAAAGCCAGTTGTTTTAATTCTACTTCGATTGGAGGAACTCCTGAAAGTACACAAAGTGCCTGTGTTGATATTGACCGATATGCGCGAATGATAGATAAGAGACATAGCCATTGGCATGAGGATAAACGCTTAATTCCATGGCTCCGTAAATCATTAAACCAAATTTCGTAAGCGTAAGTAATCTGTTTCTTCAGCACTGAATTGTACCAAATTTTTAGAAACTCAAGTGGTAATCCTTTATCACGAATTCTTGTCTTTTGGATATTACAAGTAAAATCTTTTATTTTATCGCGGGCCATATCGAGATGCTCCAACCAATGGAATCTACTGTCAAGATAAAATCCCAAGTACAGCAAATTATCCTTAACAGATATGCTCCTACCCTGGAGTTTAAAAATAGGTCGACGCTTTCTTGATATATATTTTCCAAAAAGCATTGAAGCAGATTTTTCAACACTAATTGACAGATGTAAACCACTACAGGCTGCAGAAAAGTGGGAAATGCTAGCATTGATGGTATTCTCAAGTGCAGGTCTTGTATCACTGCCTTCAACAATAACAGAGTCATCAACATAAGAAATAATTTTTTGACTGTGTTGCTTATAAGTTTTGATAATCTTATCAGCAACAATGGTCCATAGCAGGGGTCCTAAACAGGAACCCTGCGGGCAGCCCCGGAAGATTCTAAACCATCTTATGCCTCTAACAAACTTGAATCCTATGAGACGATGACTGATATAATTCTTTAAAGTCGTTTTTAAATGCTCATAAATCGGAAGTTCATCAATTAATTCAGCCAAGATAAACCAATCCATCTCATCAAAGGCTCCAACCACGTCAAAAGAGATGAGCGAACAATATTTGAATTCTGAAAGTGTTTCCTTAATTATTTTCATTAGAGCTGCAAGAGCTGAAATTGTGCTGCGTGATTCTCTAAAACCATGCTGTCCATCATCCAAATATGACATAGATTCCAACATTGTAACGGTTCGGATCTTAACTATTCTTTCAAAAACCTTTGCAATGATAGGAAGAAGTGTTATTGGTCTATAAGATTTCGGTAACTTGGGATCACGGTTACGTTTGCGAAAAAATATTACAATGCCTTTCTTCCAGCATTTCGGTAAGTGACCAAACTTCAAACAGGTATTGAATAAAGAAATCATAAAAGCTGTAAAATTTTTACAAAGGTTCTTGATAATCAGCGCATCTATCTCATCGTAACCGGGAGCCTTATTATTTCCTTGTCGACTAATAGCAAAAAATAATTCTCTTTTAGTAATTGGAACAAAATCATCAGAATCTTCAAAATTAACATCACCGATATATTCAAATGTATTCAGAGGAGGATTATTTACGTCAAAATGCTCTGACATAATATTTTCCGCAATATCATCATATGAATCAAAGACTTGAGAGTTTTCAAGAGTGGTAAAAATTAAATCATTCTTAAAGATTTTTTTGAAATAAATTTGTATAGACTTCCGTAAACATTGTCTGTCTTCTCACAAAAACCTACCCAGGCAGTACGCTTAGCTTTTCTCAGATTTTGTTTATACATTCTTCTGGCAGCTATATACTTTTGTTTATACTGTAAATTTTCGATGTTTTTCATATACCGTTTGTACAAGGCATTAACCCTATTACGTTCTTTTCTAAGAGAACTGTCATACCAGTTTACAGTAGGATTATGTGACTTGTAATAAATCAATAAAATCCTCCATCCAAACATCTAATGAAGAAGAATTTAAAATTCTTGCTAATGAATGTAAAAGAACTGACAATTTGTCTGCAAAAAGGCTATTAAATTTCTTCATATTCTTATTTTTTGTTTTAAATCTGCCATGACTAATCTGTAACGGAGTAGAAGAGAGGGTAAATCGGATATAACGATGATCACTGTACGAAAACTTTTTATCATCAACTGTCCAATTATCAAGTAACGAGAGAACGTCCAAACCCGCCAGGGTCAAATCCGGACGACCCTTCCTGTTATCTTGTACATAAGTATGTTCTGAATCAGGAGAGTTCATAATTGACAGATTAGTAATCATCAAGTACTCCAGAAGGACCTCCGCGCGGTCGGACTCTCTTGAATAACCCATTGAAAGCAATGGCACATTAAAATCACCACCGATAAGCACTCTGTTACAATCAGAATAATGATGACACCAAGTTCTTAAATCAGCTTCAAGATTGCCTGAAGGTGCAGAATATAGCGAACCAATAATAAAGTAGCCGTTCTCAACTGTAATATTTATAAACACACTGTTTTCCAAACTAAGACTCTTCACACATGCATAGGTCTTAAAAGGACATACAATAGCAGCAGAACAAGAAGAAGACAAAAAACAAAGCCATTCAGGAGGCAAGCCATCGAAAGAACTATTAAAAATATATGGGTCTTGACAGAGAGCAAAGTGGATGTTAAAGTTAACCATATAGTGAATAAGAGCATTGGTTGCATCAGAACAATGGTGAAGATTAATCTGAACAAAGTTAAGTTCAGACAAAGATTGAGAAGAACCCAAGACAACTATCACAATCGTTTAGCAAGTTGATCAGAACGGTACGCCTTAAACTGTGGACAGTCCGGACTGTCCGCTCTATGATCAGCGTCCAAATCAATGTCAGTAACACCCATACAATTGATACAGATTTCAGTAAGCACATTACAATCCTTAATTGCATGGTCTCCAGCACACTTAACACACTTGAGTGGGTTCTCACACTTAGAAGCAACATGACCAAAAGTCTGACAATTGTAACACCGTATGATCGGAACAAACTCAACCACACGGTACCTTTCTAAGTCGCTACATATACGGCGTCTTTTAATAACGAATTGAGAGCCGTTACAGATTGATTTTAAAAATAGCAAGTTAATTTATATATCAAGATTTTATTTACCATCCATAATCCGAGAATCAATAGAGATATTTTTACGCAACAAGAATATTTGCAATGATTCAGTGTCCTTTGATTTACCCAAAGTTTGGAAAGAGATGCTATGTAATTTTAATAACAATAGTCAAAATTAATCCACACTCGCAAATAGCCAAGATAATTTTATTTTTATTTTATGTTTTGCAATGTTTTTCATTATGCTTGTTGTCTCGTGACATTGTTTACCATGTTATTGTTTTATTAAATTATATGAAAATTAATCCACGCTCACAAATAGCTAATTTAATTTTAATTTAATTTTAGGTTTGTGAAGACGTTTCCGTTAGATACAGAGGTGTCCGTTTTTAGATTATGTATAGTGATTAAAACAACCAGGACTTACTAAAAAAAACCTCCAATCTGGAAAACGAAGATGTTTTTTATTCCATCTTAAAAGGCAGCAGGGAGAGGTACAAGGGGGAAGAGGTAAGAGCCTCTTCTTAAAACGACGTCACGAGGCTAGAGACAGAGCAGGAGTGAGATGAATATACAGTTAGAACTTTCTTGCTTGGCGATTACAATATCGCCAATCAACAAGTATTTTTGCGCCATGCACAAGAGGCTGAGAAAAACATTAGCTGGTATGGATTCGCCAAATACATACGTTAGGCTTCTACCATATATTAATTATGTAGGGGTGCCAGATTGTGGGTTGCTAAAATTCTTGAATCATGAGAGGTGCAATCTAATCTGTACTTTGCTACAGCTGCGGTTAAGTGTAAAAATAAAAATGCTTCTGGATAAAGACATAGAGTGATAACTGACCGAATTCATTAGGCGAAAAGGGCATGAGAATGTATTTTTCAAGACAGATGTTAGATCAAAGATTTAGAACGTGCATTACCACAAAAATGCAGAATTGACATACATATGAACAAATAATTCTAATGAATGGATTGCATGTTAAGTGATTTTAAATGATGAGTTATATTCATGCCCAAATAAGGAAGTGGCCGAAGTTAAAATGCTTTTGTTACTAACAGTGAGCCGTAACGAATTTTCTACAAGGATAAATCGTATGTGTGAGAAACTCACAAAGTAAAATGAAGACTGAATCACTGATTTTATTTTATTAAAGAGATAAGTAACTAGAATAATTTAATTTAAATGTAAAGGGCTATTAATACAATCACTTTAGTTTTTAAATGTTGAATTTAATTTAGGGGCTGCACTGTTTGATTGTAGTGCACTAAAATAAATAAATTATTAAACAGAATTTTAATTGAAACTGCTTGGGGGGGGGGGATCGAACGCAAACATGTATAACGAGATAATCGTTATAAGGTTTGCAATATTTTTCATTATGCATCATGTCTCGTGACATTGATTACTATGCTTATTGTTTTTAAATTTTGTGAAAATATTTTCTATCATAAATGATTTTGAAAATGTCACCGTTTGTGCGACGAAAAGATCGTCAATCTTAATAAAGATATTTTATCACTTTTTAGCATTGTTTTACTTAATCAGATATAGGGTATTTATAAAATTATAACGTACAGGACATTTTGTCAGTTTTTCATGGAATGGCCATGTTATATTTTTCTCAATGGCTCATTTAATAGCAAAACATTTTATCCACAGACTAGTCGTGAAGTTGACTCCAAATAGGAAGCACCTCAATGCTGCTCCACTGTTCCGCGCTGTCCTTACAAGGAGAGAGCCAATCTTGGTAATCACTGATTTTGATTATTTTTTATATATGTTGTAGGGTAGAGGCCCCTTAGTCTGAGGTTCAACGGATTTTGTACAACGCTCCCTAATTCTCGAGAAATAGGAAGGGGGGGGGGTCTAATATTATAACACAACTTAAATACTTACTTTGTAACACACTGACCACGTTGGTCATAGCTTGGCTGTTTGCTTTTTGATCGGAGGGCTCGGGTTCGATCCCTGAACGCGCTACACTTGTTTCTTATTTTTTTTTTTATAAATATGCTTTTAATTATAATTTAATAATCTCATTCTCAATTTCAAATTGTGCATCAATTATAATTTTAATCTTTTTTTTGTAACTAAACCAGTTGTATAAAACATCATAAAACAGTTAATTTTTTTAAACGATTTTTAAAATGTATTTTATATATTATGGATCGATATAATGATATTGAACAATTGTTTCAATTCGTAATTTTAAAGAAACAACATACATGTATTGCCTTAATAAAGGAAAAGAATTCGATGATAATGTTAGATGACTGGAACGTGCTACATTTGTTTTCTTCTTTATTGTTTTATAAATATACTTGTAATTATAATTTAATAATCTCAATTAAAAAATTAATATTGTACATTAACTATAGTATTAAATATTAATTTTAAAATTTAGTATTTTTGATTTTTAAATCATTATTAAGTATTCATTTCTCATCATTTAACACTAGAACAGCCAAGATGGTCATTTTGACCGTTCCGAATCTTTCATGCCGTACCATTTTTTTTTTCCTATTTAAAGTATAACTTTCAGTTTCCGTGACTTTTCCTATAATTCGAAAAGCTATGATATGCAAGTGATAAATTTTCCAGTCAGTCAAAATTTATGAAGTATTGCAGAAGTATGCCTAGAACCGCCGGAATGGTCAAAATGACCGCCGTCAATTTTAATGCACATTTTATCTAGTAGATGTCGCAACAGTCCATACTTCATGCAACCATACTTCAACAAAAGTTACAACATTACCACAGATAACTTCTTTACTTCACTGTCCCTTGCAGAAAAGCTGAAGTCATTAAAAACAAGCATTGTTGGCACAGACAATCGCGAACGAAAAACAAAATTCCACAGGCCATAAAATCTGAAAAAAAAGTCTGTGTACAGTAGCCAAATTCTTGCCAAAGATGATAATACGTTGAGTTTATCAAGAGAAGAAAAATAAATATGTTTTAATTCTAAGTTCCCGACATCCATCATTTGAAACTGGTGATAGACACTCACCAGAAACGGTAAAGTTATATAATTCTACAAAGTTTGGCGTCGACGTGCTCGACCAAATGGCATGGAAGTATTCTACAAAAGCTAGTTCTAGACAATGACCTCTACAAGTGTTTTATAATTTTCTTGATTTAGCAGCTATCAATTCTGAAAAACACAGTCAAATCAAGTGTTAAATACCAGTATTTTGTTAAAGAGAAATCCGCTTTCTTTAATCCCTTTATATTATTCATAGTATTTTTGTGAAGAAAATACTGGAGTTTCCACTTTTTTTGACAGTGTTTTTCCCTGACCACTCACCACCCTGAATATTGTATTGCTCAGGGGATAAATACAAATGTTTGTTTTCACCAAGTTTATTCTTGTTTTTAACAATTTCGATTTCTTATGAAAAATACTTTTTTACCATAAAAATATTCTTAAAATAAAAACTATAAGTAATATATATATATATATAACCATTATATAATTACAAATCATCATCGATTTCCAATATATATATATACATATATCACTGCTGGCCATTAAAATTGCAACACCATGAAAGATTGAAAATACAAAAAAGATATTTATTGTACGTAAACAGTATGGCATGAAAACAAAATGATTAAATTTGTAAACAGTTTGGGGGTTAACAAGGGTGCGAAATTGGTAGAAACAGCTGCTCTCCCTGGCAGATAAAACGGCCCTTATCCGGTTAGGCGTGGAGCCAAACTGGGGTTGGAGGACAGAAACGGGCTACTCATTCCATGATGCTTCAAGCCTATGTCACACTTAACTGGAGAAGCTGGAGAAGGGTGGCGGGCTAGTCTCTAAGCAATTCATGACCAGATGTTTTCAATGGGTGACAGATCTGGAGACCCTGCAGGCCAGTGCAGCAATCGAATAACCTGTGTATCAAGGAAGGTCAGAACACGCCGTGATACATGTGGTCTTGCGTTATCTTGCTGGAAGATGGCGTTTGGCAGGCCTCGAAGAAAGGACATTACCACTGGACGTAAGATGTCAAAAATGTACCTATCTGTGTTCAAATTACCATCGATCGGAACTAGAGATGTGCATGTGGTGTACTCAATGGCTGTCCAAACCATCACACCAGGTGCAGGGCCCCCCTATACCGATATCGAATGCAAGCAGGCGACGGGCGTTTTCCTCGGAGCCTCCAGACAAGTATATCGCCATCAGAATACAGCACGTATAACAGGACTCGTCTGAAAAGACGGCATTGTGATAGTCATGCATTCAGCTTTGTTGTTTCACGCACCAGAGTCGCCGACTCTCTCTATGCTGCATTGTCAAGGGAAGTCGCAGTACTGGTCGCCGTTCTGACAGCCGACACTGCTGCAAACGTCGTCGCACAGTACGAGCGGATACTGGGTGAGCTTCAAACATGCCCATTTCCTGACTAATGGTTCGTGATGTGGTTGTACGGTTTTGCAGGGCCGACCTCACAATATGTCTGTCCTCTCCGGCTTTAGTCATGGGAGGGCGTCGAGATCCTGCATGCCGTTCAGTATGACCCTCAGCAATCCATTGATTCCATATTTGCATGACAGTGGTTGGATTTCGACGAATGCAACGGGCGATATCACGAAAAGATAATCCGCACTCTCGATAGGCAACGATACTGCCTCTATCGAATACCGACACGTGGTGGTAAGCATTTCTTCTTACTATTCGAGGCATAACACGATATTCTGAGGGAAGACCGACCTTAAAAAGCGTGTTCCTAATGAGAAATCCGCTACGCAACTTTTCTTTTATGTAGTGCTTCAGATGTCGTTTCTCCCGCCTGCCTTGTCTAAATGCGCTGATATACTAATCATTTGCATATTCCAACCTCTTCTTCCTTTTATGTGATTTTGACGTTCGCCAGATCATTCCTTCCTGGTGTTGCAATTTTAAAGGCCAGCAGTGTATAATTACACATAATAAAATATAAAAATATATAATAAAAATGATGAAATATATATTATTAAATGGGCAATGATGGTAGTAATAGTAATAAACGATACTAAAAGTAAAAAATGGGAAGTAAACAGTAGTTGAGCATTGTAATCCACATCGGTCAAAATGACTGCTTTGGCGGTTATAGGTATACGTTTTTGCCGGCAATTCTAGTGTTAAAGAGATTAAAAAAAAAATTGGATCTTTATTTACTAATGAAAATTCCAAAATCATTACAAAATCTATTGTGGATCCTTCTAGTTATGGTAAAAATGAAAATAAATGCAGAAAGCAGATAAACAGTAAAGCAAAATAATTCAAAACAAAAGCATACGTATTACAAATTTAAAAATCTTTAATATGCAAAAAATAGGTTTTAATTTAATTCTTATGCTATTTTTTAATATAATTATGTATTACAATAAAGTAGAGAGTAGTATTATCATCGTTTCCACTTCCTTCACTAACACTCTCGCTGCGCAACCCGAGATTTTCTCGGGCAACGTAAAAGTAACAAAATTTGCGCAACGCGAGGTTTCATCGGAGATGCATTTTCTCCGTCTAATTAACTCGCCTTGATCATTCCCACCAGTTACTTTTTATTGTAAATTTTGCCTTATCTAATCGGAGCATTTTCCAATTAAATCAGAAGAAAATTTTTGTTTTGAAAAACCGGTGGCAAAAGAATAAAAATTCTTAAAAGACGCTCGCCGCGAAGGAATTAAGTACGCAATTTTTTAAACTAGCTTGAAAAAACAATTACGCAGCGAGAGGGTTAAGGCAATACATAAATGATGTTTCTTTAAAATCACGAATTGACACAATTGTTTCATATCATTACATCGATAAAGAATATATGAAATACAGTTTAAAAGTAATTAAAAAAAATTAACAGGTTAAAGAATATATGAAATATATTTTAAGAGTCATTTAACAAAATTAACAGTTTTGTACAACGTTTTGTTACAAATAATAACACAATTTTGTTACAAATAAAAAAATAAATAGGTTAAAACTATAATGAATTCACTGTTTTGAATTGGCAGTGAGATTATTAAATTATAATTAATAAAAAGAAGTAACTATAATAAGTATTTATAGTATGTAATAAGTACATTTACAAAACAAAAAATAATAAAAACAAGCTGAGCGCGTTCCGGATCGAACCCGAGCTCCCCGATCAACAAGCAAACGTTGTAACGACTGCGCTACGACCAACGTAGTCAATGTCTTACATTGTAAGTATTTAAGTTGTGTTATAATATTAGACCCCCCCCCCCCCCCCTGTGTCTCGAAAACTAAGGAGCGTTGTATGAAATCCGTTGAATCGGAGACTAAGGGGCCTCTACCCTACACATATATAAAAATAATAAAAATCTGTGATTACCAAGGTTGGCCCTCTCCTTGTTAGTCAGGCGCAAAAAAACACGTGCTACCACTCTGAAAACAGGAGTGAGACAACAAGTGTTCTTTGCGCCTGACGGAAAGAGTCAAAATTTTTTCGCTAGGTCTAGGACATTTCTTATTTTTAATGGTTTTATTAAGAAGTTTTTTTAAAACTTATTCATGCGTTAATGAGTTATTCCTTCTTTAGGTATGTTAAGGTGGATCGAGGCTAAAAATTTTATTATTTTTATTTTTAAACATTTTGTACTCTTATTTACGTTTTAAACACATAGTCAGGTCTGTAGCAATGTTGCGCGAAGCCCTGGCAAATCATCCAGCGGGGCCCAACTTCTGTAACTGCAATATTCGATTAATGTAAAATATTAAAAAAATATTCTATGTATAGTAGATTAATTTATATTCAAAAGTATATAACGAATGAAAAAAAAAAATACAAATTCTTTTCCATGTAATGTGTATAATTATTTTTAATTTCTAAAGGTCTTATATCTTCTATCTTTTAGAACATTTCACATATTTTTAATGTTGCATTTTTTGTTACATTCAAGTTTCTCACATCTCTGTACATTCCCTGACAATTATACCAAATTTGTCTGTAAGAAATAAAGTTAATACAAACGTTTTGCGAAAAAATATTTAAAGACAAATTTAATACGATAGTATTATTATTTTACACAGGGTAACTTTATTTCCACTTGTATAGGGATGCTCGGGGCCCATAGCAAGGCTCCAACTGGAGCGGCGCCCGGGCAGCCACCCCGTTTGCCGGATGTTTTGTTTAAGGTTATTTTAACGGGCCCCGGGAAACGCCGGCCAGATCAGCTAGTAAATAAATAAATAAGTCGGAAATTCTGCATCAAACGTGGCTAATTAGGTGCGTTCGTACTATAACAAGTTTTATAAATATTCAGATCTTGATGCAGTAGCTGTTGCACTCTTGTACAAAAATGCATGGATGCAAAAATTTATTACGATTATATATATTAAATTCAGTACTACGGAAATAATAGGACTCCATCTTAATTATGACGTAATCAACATGGCAACCTAGAATCATTACCTATCATGGGATATCATTCAATTAATTACCGTATTTATTCGTGTATAACGCGCACATTTTTTTTCTTCAAAAATTTGTGGCAAAAACCCTAGGTGCGCGTTATACACGGAATAATTTTTTGCTGCTGGATGTAATCACACGATATACATATTAAACTAGAAATGCATTAAAAAAAGAAAATAAAACTGGAAAAATCTTGCTTAATAGAAGTATTGCTGCAACTTTATTTCACTCCTTGCATTTTTTTATACAACAGTGCTAGTAACATTATTTAACCACTAATTGGCATTTCCCATTGCCGCTACAGATGTTATCCTTGTCATCACTGGCGCAGTCCATATCCTCGTAAATCATATCGTTTTCAGTTACATCCATTTGATTGGAAATTCCAGTCACTGTGAAGCTCTTTATATCATCTCGGCTGAGATGGAATTCAAAGCTTCACATATCCACTCACATACAGTTGGGAGTGACGCACGCTTCATTCACCCGCCTGGAGTAAAGTTGTGATCTGTTGTTGTCATCCATCGATTATAGGCATGCCGAAATGCAGCCTTGAATGGTCGGTTGATGTCAACATCTAAGGGCTTTCGTCGCGCTACCACTTTCGTCATCTGGTATCACAACCAAATTACTTGAGCGACGAATTTTCGATTTTCTCCAGGCGTCGTGTGTCCATGAAAGCTGTCCAGGAACACCATCGATGTCTGACGAAAAGCACCTAGCTGACGTTCCCACACAACGTTAACATGATTCATGAGCTCATCCGTGATCTACCCTCTTCCCTGTGCTCTTACAATTATGCCGACTGGAAAAGATTCCTTTGATGTAGTTTTACGTTCAAAAATGAAATAAGTGTCAACTTGCGTGCTCAGCCGTAATGGCCAGCATAACGGTGCATCGTTGCTTGTCTGCTCCTGTGTGCGCACTTGAATGCTTCTATCTCCAACGGAATGAACGGTTGTGGCTTTTGGGATGTGAAACCAGTTTGATCTGCATTCCCGATTTGCGACATCTGATATCCCTTTTCTTTTCGTAGCCTCATAACATACTAAAAGAACTTAGTTCGCTGTTCTTCGTATTCTTCCTACAGCTTCTGCGATAGCATTGTTCTTCTCCTGATAGAGAGATTGTTACGGATCATAAAGCGTCGTACCCAGCCGTAATTCACCTTGAAATCTTCTCTTGGAATATTCCTTTTCCTAGCTATTTTACTGGCCTCAAACATCAACATTTCCATCGAGACCGAATGCACCAAATGCCGCAAATCCTTTACATGAGTTAAAACCTGCTTCTCCACTTGCGGATATTTACAAATTTCCCCCCGAAAAGCACGGTTTTGAATGGAGCTTTTTGCCAGTTTTTCTGCCATTCTCGCACACTTGACTCACTAACGCCGAATGTCCAACTTGAATCACGGTTACCAATTTCTTTTTCAAACTGAACTATTTTCAACTTAAATGTCGCAGTATAACTACAACGATTCTCCATCTTACTCGCACGTTGTCAAAAGATGCTCTCAAATATTTCGCTAAGCGAGTGACGTCACCTCAGCATGATATGTCACTCACTCCTACACCCCGTAACTCCCTCTATCCCACACTCACCCTCTACCAGAAGTCTAAAAATAGATTTTCGACTTCTTTCCTGGCATGACGTAACATTTGTTTCGACTTTCTTTACTGAAATTCATTTGGTCACTTATTCTCTTCCATGTCAAATTTATGGTGCGCGTTATATACGCGATAACAAAAATTTACCATTTTTCTTGTAAAGTACGGGGTGCGCGTTATACACGAGTAAATACGGTACGTACTATAGGATTTTATAGAATAAAGAAAGCTCTTTTATCCTTTATCCTTTTATCCTTTATTATTTTTTATTCTTATCTTTTATCCTTTTAAGTTTTGATTCGATTTTCAAATAATTTGAAATAACTCAATAAAATTCTGCAACGATTATATATATTCAATTTCAAACCATTCTGTTGGATAATTTTTACACTGTTATATGCGGACAGACAGAAACGCACCTAAAAAATGATTCTCATCCATATTCTGTAACCCGTGGAACCCTGATTGCACTTCCTAATGCTTATGGAAACAATTTTAAATATGCTTCATACACTGTTAAAAAAAAAAAGAAAAAAAAATCTGTAATTCTACAGATTTATCTGTATACAGTTTTATCTGTACACTGTACGAAAAAAGATGTAAATCTGTAAAACTAATTTTTGTAAAGCTACAGAAATTTGTCGCTTTACACAAGAATCTACTAAAATTACAGTAATCTTACTAAAATTTTATCTGTAACCTTGTTGCAATTACATAAAAAGTTCTAGAAATCCCAGTTTCCTAGAAAAATTTTAGTAAATTTAAAGATTTTTTTTACAGTGTATCGCTTAAATGAAGTGTCTAATAGATCACATTACACAAAAATTCTAAAATCAACTAAAAACATTTCTTTCATTTAATTTTGTTTATTAGTTTATTTTTCAGAAGTTATTTAATATTAACTGAAGCAATATAGAATCTAAAGGCTTTATTTTTATTTACATACATTTTAGGAAACTGTACTCATTTAAAATAAATTTTATCTCACTTTTCTGGTGCTCAAATATTCAATGAAATGATAAATTACGGGCAGGCATGATGATCCCAATAAACATTAATATTCTAAAGATAATAATGAGCTACATTATAAAGATAAAATTACAAAATTTAAATATGCTTCATGTCGCTTAAATGAAGTGTCTTTTTCAGCACATTAAACAAAAATTCTAAAAACAACTATTTCAATTAATTTTCTTTACTATTTGTTTATGTACTTTTTTAGAAGCTATTTAATATTAACTGAAGCAATATAGAATCTAAAGGCTTTATTTTTATTTACATACATTTTCGAAAACTCTACTTATTTAAAATAAATTTTACCTCACTTTTCTGATGCACAAATATTCGTTGAAATGATAAATTACGGGCAAGCATGATGATCCCAATAAACATTAATATTCTAAAGATAATAATGAGCTACATTATAAAGATAAAATCACAAAATGCCGCCTTTAACTCTATCGATATAATTTTAATAAAACTAATGCACCTTCATTGCATTATTAAAGTAATCGATTTCATGTAACATTCGATAAAGAATCGGAAAAATTTCTAAGCGTGTTTACATGAGAGAAAAAGGAGCCATTATCAATAATAGCAAGCAAATACAAACTTTAATCAACGAAGAAAAATCAATAATTTGTATATTTGAAATGTAGCTAAGGCTAATGAACGTACATTTTGTGCAGCTGTTCTGGTGTATCAGTTTATGAATCTTAAAAACATTAGATGTTATATTTAGGGAAATCGATTAATACTTTTAAGATGGAAATCTGTTACAATGTGTTACATTAAAAAATCAATAAAGAATAGATCGTTCATAAAGAATAGATATTTTATAATAAATAAAAACGCAACATGTAAGAAAGTATATAATTATTACATTGTAAAATGCTTAAACAGTTTTATTAAAAGGAAAATAAACAAACACCTACATAATTACACAATTACTGACACAATATTTCGATATAATCCTCTAACAAGGACGAAAAATCATGCGTACAGCATAGATTGGGAAACACTTTCCAACACATTCAGAATACTGTACCAAAAAACTGAAACGGTTTACACTGAAAAAAAAGGAAGTACTCAAAAATGAGTTAATCGATGTACTAATATCGAATCAATTACGTTTAGATTTAAAAAAAAAAAAAAAAAAAAAAAAAAAAAAAAAAAGAACATATGTTTTCTCAGTTTTCAAACATCGCATGTTATCAAAGACAAACAAAAAGGATATTTTTGTACCCTGTAATGGTTTATTTCATTTATGGTGGCTTGAAAGATGTTCATGATGATTCAAATATTAAGTTATGTACAGTATTTTAAAATAATTTAAAAGCGCTTGCAAATAAAGCTCTTGTTATAAGAATATTCGATTTCGGTATCTTGCTAATAATTTTGCTATTTTTCTTAAAAAATAATCAATTAAATGTTTCTTGTTAATAATTTAGAACGGAAAATAAATGTTAGTAATTTTTAGTTTAATTTGTCGGCTCAGGGGGTAGTACTTAATGATTCATATTTGAACACAACCATAGGATCAAAAATGAGTACATGTGTTTCTAATTTTTGAGTACATTTGGATTGGAGCTATTTGAATATGTCACGTATTTAAAATTGAGTACTTTTTCATCAATTTCGAGTACCCATTTTTTTTTTTGGTGTACTATGGTGAAAGAAGACGTCTAAATGGACAATTTGGAAAACGCATAACGTATTTGAAGACCCGATTTCTGCTATTACCATGAATACGCGTTAAAATATGCGATGTTCCTTGTGCAGCCCTGGTTATGATCTACAGATATGTATGACCATTCCACACCATTCCCAACATTATGACTTTTCAGCGGTTTCCACAGACAAGGAACGACGTGTCAACAATAGTTGCTACTTAAGTTTTCAAGAGAAAGATTGGCCACCTCCATCACTTACAGTGATGATATCAAAGCATTGAATAGAAAGAAAAGTAATACTGAAACGTTTGTTAAAACATTTATATTATTGTGAAGAAATGAAGAAAAATGTTTGGATTGGAGGACCACATTCTGTTTTCAGACTTAATAAATGGGTTGGGATATTAATTTCTCTATGCAAAAATTGTTTCTTGTAGGTTGCTATAGCATCCTGGGAATACATTTTTTCACCAGCTGTCGGTTTGTAAGCAATCTTCGAAATTCATTGGTTGGTTGTATTTATGTCGGCCAATTATCAGCACATGGGATATAGGTCCTAAGGGGGGTGGGGTGCCTTCCGTAGAGGTCTTTCTAAGGGAACCTAACCCGTATTAACTCTTGGAGAACCAAACTTCGAAGAAAACCTCGAAAACTCCGAACGATTAGGCCGACTGGCGCGATTGGGATCGAACCCAGCACCTTCCGTCTACCAGCTTCGAGAGCCCGAAATTCATTGGAAAACTGATAGAAAATAATTACACTTACTGTTGTGCTTTTCTGCTTAAGACCATAGAACTTATTTTAAAAACAAGTATAGTTATAACAACATTGTAACTTTATCTTTTAAAATAATCTTTTCTTATATTAATTCTCAAATACTGATTAAATATTGTAAATATTTATTTATTATAACTGCTGTTATCTTTTTTATTCTAATTCAGTAGACCCCAAACTTTTTCACATTCGATGATCTTTATAGAATTGTTTTTTATGACGGAGTTACTTTTATCTTCTGAAATGAAGAGTTTACATATGTCAGATGTAAATTTCCAACTGGGCGAAAAATGTCCGGAGCAGGATTCGAACCAGGGATCTCTTGGCTGAAGCCGCCAATGCTCTACCATATGAGCTATCCCGGACGAATCTGGTGTAACTTTTTTACCCAGCTTACCTTATTGATTATAGCATCTGGTCTGAAATCTGGTTCAGCTCAACAGAATAAATTGCAGGTAATGGAACTCAAGAAATCGCTGGTTACGTAATCACACTAGATTCTGTTGAGCTGTATTAGATTTCAGATCAGATGCTATAATCAATAAGGTTAGCTGGGTGAAAAAGCTCCACCAGATTCGTCTGGGATAGATCAGATGGTAGAGTATTGGCAGCTTCAGACAAGAGACCCGTGGTTCGAATCCGGGTTCGAGCATTTTTCACCCAGTTAGAAATTTACAACTCATGATTAATCTAGTATAGATATGACAAAGTAAAATAAAGACGCGTCAAATGAGTTCTGTAATATATATTCAATAAAATAAAATCTTAAAATTTTGGAATTTACCGTAAGACTCAATTTATTACAAATTATATTGTCATAACGTGACCAGATATAATTACCATGCACATAGTATTATAAAACCTCGCCATTTAACTTAGAAAATTCTCGTAAGATGTGAGTTCAAATTTTCTTATTTTAATTCTTCATTTTGATTTTTAATCTTTAATTTCATTTATTTTTGAATTATTTTCCAGAAGCGACAGTGGAGTCCCTGAGGCACGCGGGGCTCTTCGGGGCACCGATTAGGAATCGCTGTTCTAGTTAATAAAAAGTGTTCACAGTTAAAAAAAAAACAACAACAACAAAACAATAGGTTTTATTACCAACTGCGAATTTCTATCTAATTTCGGGGAATTTTTAAACGAATCGAAATAAATTCTGTTAAGGAATCGAAATACAAGTAATTATCTTTAGTGTTATGACTCGTTAGAAGATACGAGGATCCTTAATCTGATTATTTATTCTTCTATAAACATCTTAGCTACTACTAACAAAACTGTTCTCTATGATAAAGAATAAATAATCAATAGTGGCAGAGTAAATTAACGGGAAGAAAGTGCATCAGAAATTATTAATATCAATTGGATTTTCAGTATCTGTGTAATTAAATTTTTCGTATTTATAGCTGCCAGGCTATATTACAGGTAATACCACCGAAAGCATAGCTGTGCGAAAAGTATTTTTTGCAGTATATTTAGCTTCCACTTAAAGTTGTATGTTAGGAAATGATCGAATATAAATTCCACATTTAAAAAAGTTAAGGTAAAACCTTAAACGGACAATAATAAAAATAATATTTGGTGAAAGTTATTGCCATACTAGTAATTATTATTATTATTATTATTATTATTATTATTATTTACTACTATATGATGCGCCTTATCGTTATTTCCTATATCTGACAAAAATGAAAAATTTATTTTCTATAAAATTTATTATTGCATAGCATATAAGAGAAGATTATTTATTAATTTACTTTTTATCTTCACTGTTATTTTACAGTCGTGCATACCGTTTATTTTGACATAGTCCAAAAATTATCTTGAATATTGGCATAAGCGCATGACATGTCCTTCAAATTTTCGACTTCAGAGATCTAATAGATTAGCTTAATTTGATAACCTAACATATACATGATAAATAACTTATATAATTATAATAATTAAAATACTTCTTAATAGAGAAACAATGTAAATATACATAAAATATAATCTAATTAAATTCAATCGTACTTTTATACTTAAAATTAATTTCCCCCAAAAAGCCACGGGTTACATTAAAACTGGAACTCTGTGTTTTCTATTTCCAAGAATCAAGAAATGCTTTTTAATTTTTTTCTATACGTTCAATGACTTTAATTTCTAAATGAATAACTTTGATTTCTAATGAATTTTATTACTTAAGCCCAGTTCTAAGTGATAAACCTTGATAATCCCTCCTTTATACTTACAACTAATTTCTTAAATTAATTTTCTCCAAAAAGCCACAGATTGCATTGCATAAAAACCGGAGTAAATAGTAATAAAAATAATATTTTATGAGAGTGATTGTCATACTACTAATTGTTAATATAATCATTATGATTATTATTATTATTATTAATGTTATTATTATCATTGTTACTGTTACATGATACGTCTTATCGTTATTTACTATATCCAACAAAAAAATGCAAAATTTATTTTCTGTTCAATTTATTATTGCACAGCATGTAAGCGAAGATTATTTCATTCATTTAATTTTTAATTTGACTGTTATTTTAAAGTCGATCATGCTGTTTATTTTGCCATAGCTCAAAAATTTTCTTGAATATTGGCATAAGAGCATGACATGTTCTTAAAATTTCCTACTTCACAGATCTGATGGATTATAGCCTAATTTGATAACATAACATATACATGATAAATAACTTATATAATTATATTAATTAAAATATTTCTTAATAGAGAAACAATGTAAATATATATATATAATCTAATCTAATTGAATTCAATTGCAATATTATACTTACAATTAACTTTCACCAAAAAGCCACGGATTACATTAAAACTGGAACTTTGTGTTTTCAATTTCCAAGAATCAAGAAATGCTTGAGTTTAATTTCTTAAGCTCTCTTCTAAATCATAAACCTTACGTAATTTTTATTTTTCTCCATACATTCAATGACTTCAATTTGTAAATGAATATCTTTGATTTTTAATTAATTTAACTTCTTAAGCCCAGTTCTAAGTGATAAACCTTACGTAATTTTCGTTCTTCTTCATGCGTGCAATGGCTTTAAAAACTAGCTTTTCAATATCAGCGCCTTTCAGTAACAATAATAAACAAAATTCAGACTTCATTCATATTTAAGTTTAGTGTATGGAGCATTCACAGATAAAAAAAAAGGTACTACCTTAGTTTCATTGGTTCTATTTTAATCTAGCTGCATAATATCCCCGACGTATTGCATCTGCATTATATCACATCTTTGTATCAGTCCAGTTTTGAAGTAAAATATTAAGTCATAAGATAAAATAGTAATTATTATCGTTAAAAATCTTAGTTAGACCTTTCAATCCCCGTAATATTCCTTAAAATTAATCAATCAGTTCTCATGTTTATGAGTACTTAATGATTGGTCTATTGATCATTTCTCCCTGTTTTCTCAAAAAACATTTTAGATACCGGACAGCAAAAACTTGTACATTGTAATCAGATATATTTATTTATCTGCCACTGATAAGTTAATGTTTGTTATGCAATCTTTTCTGAGTATATTCTGTTTAAAGAGATAGATAAAAAATGTTTTTGTTTAAATATTAATATTGACTATATCCGATATATGTCATATAAATAGTCGAATGAACTTAGAAACAGTGTTTTCAAGAAAGCCGCTGCCAAATGCTCCCATTTTATGTATATGTATAGATAATCATCTTTGTAAAGGATGAGTTTTTATTATCTGTAACAGCCTTTGAAAACGGTCTTTACGTAATAATTTGTTACCTATTAACGGTAAATTCTTCAGAAATAACTTATGTTTAATTCTTTCAGCTCCCATGAATTCAGAATTTTTAGCATAACTTCACAGGTTATAACTTAATGTTTAATCGATCGCGTTTTTTTTTACATAGAATAATATAAGAAAAGTTTCCTTTAAGATTCAACATTCGTAATTCGACATTCGAAAGCTGAACTTACTTGAAATTTAATGTTAAACCAATTAAGCATTGTGTACAAATGTCTCTTTCGCATTTCAATATTTTTAAGTGTTTCGTCTTGAAGGAGCTATCTGAGGTCACAGTCACTTGTTGTTCATAAAAACTTTCAAATTTTGTTAGTGTGGATTTTGGAATTTTATAAAGAAAACAATTCCTTGATCCAATCGGTTCCGAGTATGAAATAATCCTCAAGATGCTGCTGCAGCGGAAATCTAAAAGGAACAAAACTCTCACGTTAGCCTTTAACCTTAGATATTCTTTAAAGGAAAAAAAATTTAAAAATATTGAAGTTCAAACAAGCAATTTGAAGGAAACTCTTCAAGAGTTTTACATTAGTTTTGGAAAGTCGGATGCTATAAGTGTAGGCTCTCAATACATATTCTACAAATTAACAATAATAACAAAAAAAAGTTCGAATAAACAAAAAAATAACAAATAAGAAGTCGAGAAAGGAAGGAGAAATCAAATGAATGATTGGATGAAAATTGAAAAAAATTTCTAGAATGAAGAGACAGAACAAAGGGAAAATGAATACAGTAATAACAAAGATTTTGTATTCTCTTATTTATATTTTCAATGTTTATTTTCAGACAAATTTCTTCAAAACTCTTAATCACCACTTATTTATATTCCTGTTTATATTATTGTTTTCATTAAAGAGTCACCAATATAGTTGAATAGTTCTTAACATGTAATCCCATACAAACAACAGACAGACTTCGGAAAACTCTCAAAAATATACATTTTTCACTTAAGCAAACTTTCTTTACTAAACACAAGTGTATCTTTTAGATTGATAAATTTTAAGTTGACATTTGATGCCTTTGTCTTTTTCCTTCCTATTTAAATTTTCACAATTGTTTCTTAATATTTCTGTTTTTAAAATTATAGCCATTGAGATTATGATCTTTCACCTTTCGTCAGGTCTATTCAGCTCTGAATTAATATTTTCAGCTTTTAATTTTAAACATTCACCGGTTGTAATCTTTTATTTTTAATCAAATTGATTTTTATTTTATTATTGCTTTTAATTGAACATGTAATAATTTTTATAGTTATATTTATTAATTTATTGATGTAATTTACTATTGTTACTGATGTTCCTTTTTTTTTTAATCTCTCCTTCCCTTTTTTCTGTTTTGATTTGTTCTTCTTTTCTGTTTGTTTGATTATTTCTCTTATGTCTTCATTTTAGGGTAATTTCATGTCTTCTTTACTGTATGTAAGGTAAAATCCTTCTACAATTTGAGGGTTGTAATAGTTGTCACATGGTTTCGTTTGTTTTTACCTGTTAAATAATATAATATAAAAAATATGAACTTTTGTGTAAATTTCTGTATAAAATTTTGCAGAAAAAAATTATAATTTATACTATAACTGAAAAATAAAACCTTTGTTGGACGTTATACATATGATACATTGAAATATGGTTTTTCATGTAATCTACAAAATGTTGCACATATGAGGCGATAAGAATAAATTTGGAGAAAACAAAAATTATCCAGAAATATTTTAATGTAAAATTAATGGTACCTCATGTACTCTATCTGGAATAATAAGTGACTAGCGCCATCCAGTTGCTCATGTTTTCATTCCCAGAGCATGATTTGTTACGAAAATTATCATCTATATAGTAAGACTTTATCATGCTGTCCTCATAGCCGTCCTCAATTACAAACCGGATACTTTCTGACACATTTTTTAAATTCATTTTTGTTCGAAAACGTAGCAAATTTGACAGTTGCTCTAATTAAAAAACTATCTAATCGAACTATATTTTTCGTTTTTTGTTAAATGTAAAAGGAAATATCAAAGTTAAAGTTTTGAAACGGATTTCCTGACGCAATTGTAAAAGAAAGAAAATTGCCTTCCTGAGGTAACAAATAATTTAAACTCAAGATGTAATTCATTTCTGAGGAAGTGGAGAAAAAAAACTGTTCGACTACTAATCATTCAATAATTATGCCTGCAACTATCATGCTTTTATGTTTAACAAGTCGGAAATTGCATGGCAAACGTGGCAAACGCGGTGCGTTCATGCAATAACTAGTTTTATAAATATTATGATCTTGGTGCAATAGCTTTTGCACTCTTATGCAAAAATTTACGAATAAAAAATATATTACGATTATATATATTAAATTCAGAAATATGAAAATAATATGACTCAAATTTTAAATAGGATGTAATCATCATGGCAATCTAGAATCATTACCTATCATGGGATATCATTGAATGAATTGCATATGATAGAATTTAATAGAATGAAGAAAATGTTTATTAATATTGTTTTTAAGTTTTGATACGATTTTCATAAAATCTGAAATAGCTCGACAAAATTCTGCAACGATTATATATATTAAATTTCAAACCATTCCGTTGGATAGTTTTTGCGCTGTTATATAAAGACGGAGAAACAGACGGATTGACCAGATGACAATTATAGGTGCTACGTATTTATATACTTACACACGCACCTAAAAATGAGTTAGAAAATGTGTCAGAAAGGTTCGCGATGATGAGCTGGGGATAAATATTTTATTGACAACCGCCAAACTCCGTTGAACGAAAAAATGGACTTCAACCACTTTGGTTCTAGACTCCTCGTATATTGATCGACTATAGTTTTAGTTTTTAGTTTTGTTTTTCGACAAACTCTTTATAAAAGGTTCTTTTAATACGAGAACAAAGGAAATATTTAATGCAATTTTGTTTCTTTATGCTGCTCTTTATGAATGTTTGATAACGCTTGAAAAATGAATACTTTTACCAAAATCAACATGCACACCTTTATCAAACCAGCGCTGGTTTGCCACAGGGAATTTATTGGAACACAAATATTTAGCTAGATATCAGAAAGCGTTTACTTTAAAACACCCATAATCTATCTGGTCCAGTGATCACGTATGATTAATTACTGAATTTTCCCCCTTCACGTGACAAGCTAAGACTGAGGAACCCCCATCTGTGTGATACCTAATCCCCAAAAGGACTGAACTCATTACGTGACGTCATCGCAACGTTATGCAACGCATAAATTCCTTTGCTGTGTCTTGTGTTCTCTTACAAATGAATATATTTTAATTAGTCTTAATGCACATTTCTGGGAATTCCGTAAAATGCATTCGAAGACACTGAATATACATTATGGGAGTTATTTAATCTGAGGTGATAATCACTCAAATTGATTACGCTTAAAAGAAAATGTATTATTGGAAATGTGACTTATTGATTACATTCGAGGACTAAGCATAATGTTCAGCTCTTGAGATAGCAACTAATTATACGCGACTTTATTAATCCAGATAGAAGAAAAAAAAGTTCCCTTAACCCGTTCGGGTCTGGTGTACTATTAATAGTAGGGGGGGGGGGGGCTAGTAGGCGCAGTTTTTAGTTATTGATTTTTATTAATTTTTTGTTGAAGTTTTTTATGAAACTTTAACTGTACTTTTAAAGAACAGGCATTGGGCTATAAATACCCGGAGTTTTGAGCTTGTAGCTTTTGTAGTTTATGTTTAGCGGAAGCCTAAAGTAAAAGGTAAATTGCGCGCCAACCTACCCTGTCACGGGGCAAGTTGCCTATGCCTATGGGGTAAGTTGGCACACGCTTTATAAAAATTTAAATAAAACTCAAATAAGACACGCAGTTAAGATAATTCAATTTCATTATTACCAGTAAGTTTAAACAAAGGCGTTATCGCCGTACAATGTAAATTTTAAATTACACAGCTATAAAAATAAGAAATAAAACATTGACATTGAGTAACTTCTATCCTACTCAATATCACCATCAGAGTTACAATTGTCACAAATAAAAAATCAAGTGTCTTCGTTTGGGCAAGCCTCGTTGCACAAAATCTTGCATTGCAACCACTTTTCTCGGTGTTTGCTGTTTTTCAGGCTACCAGCACACAACAGACACTGAGCCAACTTGCCCCGTGTTCAATGCGCCTACTAGCCCCACAATAAGTTTCTTCACAAAAGGGACACGTAACCATCTAAGCATATATAATCCAAGTAAATCACATATTGGGTAGGTACAGTTAATCATACACTAAGAAATACTGCTCAAGTTAAATCGCAATTATTAAGATAAGTATTAGAAATTAGAAAAAGAATGAATCAACAAAAAATTACTTATGAGTGCAAAAAACAGAAAAATTTTAATAAATGTCCACTGCATGTAGGTAAAACTGCAAAACTGCAATGAGAATTGTAAAAAGTAAGAAGAAATGTACTCTGTGACTGGTTGCGCAATCTATCCACAAACAGGCAATTTATGAGGACTGCGCCCCTGTAGCCAACTAGCCCCGGTCTCCCCTACAGGTTTTTTCAGTGAGTATTATTTTGTCTTAAGTGAACTTATCTGGTGGGGAAGAAAAAAAGTAGAATTCTATGTTATCCTATGGGGAAAAAATACTTATCCTTCTTGGTCATTCAAATTTAGAAATTTCATCAATATTTTTTTTTAGCACGTAGATAGGAAGGTTTTTATCCCTCTGTAAGCTTAAAATACTTTAAAGATAATTATGAATATTTTAAAATTTGTGTTAAAGTTTCAAAAAATTTCTAAAAGTATAAACTAGTCCTTGGGGGCCACCGTAATGTTTACCATCATGGATATGCTTAATATAAAATATGAAAATAAAAGATGAGTAAACTATTTATAAAATGCATATCCAGGGATAACTAAGGTTACTGAAATTTAATAGGCTTTGTCGCACTATTACACTCTAAGCAAATACCAAATTTCAAGCCTCTATCTCAGTTTGTTCGGTAGATAGAGTGTTTAAAATCGTGGCTTGATGGCGTCATAAACTTTGAATGCTGTGTTACTGAACTGTATAAAGAAAAGCATCCTTATAACTCCAAAAGTAATAATAATATTAACTAACAGTTTACTGCGCCGGATTAAGCGTCTCATTTCCAATTAAAATATATCGTTGAAATGACATTTGAATGAAATACATAGGGTCATGAAAAAGTGAAAAGTGTGGAAAGTATGATTACAAATATCTCGGCAACTAATTATCCGTTCGACTTCACTCTTTATTGAAAATTTACGTTTTATTGTAGTCACTCCTTAAAATAAACTATTTCGAAAAAATTTACATACCTTATTATCAGAACGAATAATTCGAGAGTTTGAAAAAAATAGTTCCGGATAATCGAGGTTACTGAAATTCAGTAGGCTTCTTCTAATTCTTACATACTAAATACACACCAAATTTCAAGTCTTTATCTCAATTTGTTCGCAAAATAGAGCGTTTCAGACACACACAGAGACAGACAGACGGGCGGAAATTTTTTTTTTCTAAAAATACGTTTTTGCGGAATCTCCAGCGTCTGAAACGTGTAAATCCGTCAATTTTTTTTCGATTTTCAAAAGGATTACAAGACTTACCCTATACTACGTATGATGGGTAAGTAAAAAGTATTCTTTGCTCGTTTGTAACTTACGACTAGAAAAGGATATAAAAATTTGCAACTTACAGAGGGATAAAAAACTTCCTATCTACGTGGAAATATTGTTGAAATTTCCAAATTTGAATAAACAAGAACGATAAGTATTTTTTCCAACAGGATAACATAGGAATCCACTTTTTTTCTTCTCCATCAGATAAGTTCCCTTAACAATTACTTTTGTCACTATCTACACGTAGTAATGGTACTATATGTCTATGCATTTCTTATTATGGCTTCATTTATATTTTTTCAGTTGGTAATAATAATAATAATAATAATAATATAAATTTCATTAATTCTCTTTGCCCCGATGGAGATTCTTTTATTTTAAACATATATTTCACTCTTTAAATATAAAATGTAGGTTACTTTTCTGAACGAATCATGTGTGATAAAAAGCAAAAAACTTTAGAAATTTGTAATATCACTTAAATCCTGTTGTAATCGGATACTTTCCAAGTATCTCCCAAAATTCTTCTTTAGCCTATTGTCTCATGAAAATTAATTGAATAGTACTCTAACTAATTCCGATAGCTTTTAGACAATGGTATATTCATTAAACTTCAGAAAATCTGTTTGGATTTCTATTAATGTTGTTAGTGTAAAAATAATTGTTTTCGCAAAATTGCAAAGAAGAGCCTGAAAGGTTTAAGGTTTGGTCTATTCTTCTTTGGGCCAATTATTATTATTATTATTATTATTATTGTTATTATTAATTCATCAAGTGTGTAGATTGTTACCCTAAAGTGAATTTGTGAGAATCGGATTCCTTACAATATTTTCTACTCGTTGTCGGATCGGTATTGTAAAACTTTAAACTTGTTTTTCCCGAAACCTTCTTTTCAAACTGGGCGACCATTTTTCTCGAAAACTACATGCGACTGATTTCTTTCCTTTTTTTGTTTAAAAGAAGCTGCTTATACGGTTATTTTTTCATGACTTAACCCATTAACGACGATCCTCCTTTACAGTTCTTTTAATTCTTCGACACCAGTTTTTGCGGCTTTGTAATTTTTAATTATTTAATCGCTCAAAATCTGAGAATAGATAATGTGAAAATTTCCAAACTAAAATACTGGTATTCAAATTAAAAAAAAATTGTTCGGTCTTTCATGGCAAGTTTTCTTGCCAACCGGCTTTAATGAATTAAGAAAAAAATATTCTTCAGTTTTTTGTTTTCTATAACTGCGAGTGGTACGACAATGTTTTCTGAAAAATAGGCATAAATTAAATTTTCGCTCAAAATTAAAATTCATGCGACAAACTTTGCCAATCTAATACAGCGTTTGAGAGTGATGTTAGTCTTGCTGTTAAAGTGACTTTAACTGAACCTCTATAATGTATTTTTAATCTTATGTAATTCAAGTTTTCTACAATTAATTTACCGCAAAATCCGACGTATAAACGCGCACCGGTGTGTAGAGCGTACCTACGATTTGAGACTTTATTTTTCTATTTTTAAGTACATTCCCCGTATAACGCGCCCCCTTTTCTTTACAAATAAACCTGAAATGTACGTACAGTCGTGGAAAAAAAAGTAAACACCCCCTACTAACTCCTGAACAAATTATCGTAGAAGAAAGTTACTGGTACCGAACGATTGGAAATAAAGTCTACTTTTAAAAGATATAGATAAAATTTGCCTTGGGGGTATTTACATATTAAAACGAACCATAACTTTCTTTTTTTCAATAGCAGTACACAATTCTGACACCATAAATGAACTCTACACCCTTCAATTAGTCTAAAAACAAATTTTTATGCAATTCGTTCCATAAGTTTCTGAGAAATTAATTATTTTAAAACAAGCGTATTTTAAGGACTGCATCCAAATTGAGTTCGGAACTCGATTGTTAACCGAGAGAACCTTTATCTTGATCAAGGCAGCTTAAGAAGTCAATGAAACCTGCTAGATTACAGGACAGCAGAAGAAATTTCAAATATCTAGTCACTTCTATTATCGACGGCCCCTTAAACCATCATTTTGCTGTTTTTTAAGCATAATTTGAAAACTATTTAGAAGAAAAATTTAAAATTTTTGATTTCCATTAAGCAGGAATTAATAAATCTAAATCCATCAAAAAAATTGTAGGTTGCAATTCATAATTTTTTCGAATATTAATTTAATAATTCATAATTGATATCATAAAATTATAAAAATTGCAAATTCAGCGTATTTATGTTTGGGTATATTAGTATTATTGCTACACAAAAAATTAGCACATTAGGAGCATAATTTCAGGAGATAGTAATAAAAATATGAAAATGTAATTTAACATTAGAAGCACTAAATTTTGAATGTTTATAATTCTAAAACTTATCATTCAAATGACTTGAAATTCGGTGTCTAGGCATAGTTTGAACCGAAGATTTGATATATCTCGTTAAAATTGGGTATTGTCATTGAAAAAAAATGAAGTTTGAATTCGTTTTAATATGTAGATGACCCCCTAAGCAAATTTTATATACATCCTTTAAAAGTGGACTTTATTTCAGATCGTTCGGTACCAGTAACTTTCTTCTACGATAATTTTTTGAGGAGTTAGTAGGGGGTGTTTACTTTTTTCTTTCCACAACTGTACGTATGCGATGCTCTTATTTTTTTAAGTCTTTTATTCCAAGGAATTTCATAGGCATCCGAACAATGGCATACTGAAGTAACAGGCAATACGCGGAAGGTGACAATGCATTTACGAAAGGAGGCCAAATGCGTCATGCCAGTATAGAAATAGTGTGTGAGCCGTTCATAACAGCATCAAATGAAATTAAACCTGACCTAATTCAAAAGTCATTTAAAATATGTAGTGAATCTAAAAATCTAGGTAGAACGGAAGAGGATTACTTATTTCTGGATCCGAGTGACAGTGATGGCGAAGATGAAACAGAATACGAATGTGACGAACTTTTTATGTTACCAGATGATAAAAATTTTGATAATGTAATGTCATTTCTTTTAAATAAAGAGTATTTACGGTACATGTAGAAATCTAAATTTTTTATGCGCATATTTTCCTTATTTTTAAGTCTATTATTTTTATATTCGACGTATAAGGCGCACCCGTAAATTTCGATCTTATTTTTGGTATTAAAAGTGCCCGTTATACGCCGGATTTAACGGTAATTATGTGTAATTAAATGTTTTTTTTTTCACTAAATTTAAAGTTGTTATTAAATCTTCAAGACACACTGTCATTAAAGAGACCTGCCACAACTTATTTCTTCTCCTTTAAGAGTTATATTATTTACTATAAACTAATCTATTTATAAAATATTTTCTTTATATCACATTTATCCAGGTTTAAAAAAAAATAGAAGTTAATGATACACAGAAATTGAACAGATAGTATCACTCATCACATGTTATAAATCCCCATTCACAACATCTACCAATCAATAAACATTCTTACTAAACATTCATCTATAACTGTACAAAAGAAACTGCAAATCTACAAAACTAGTTTTTGTAAAGGTACAGAAATCTGTAACTTTACAAATGAATCTGCTGAAATTACAGTAATCTTACTAAAATCTTATCTGTAACCCTGATTGCAGTTACATGAAAAGTTCTAAGCATCCCAATTTCTATAAAAATTCTTAGTGACATTACAGATTTTTTTTTATTTTCGGCGCAAAAGTGTGTCTTACATGAATTTTTGTTGTTGTCGTTACATAAAAAGTTCTAGGAATCCCAGTTTCGTAGAAAAACTTTAGTAACTTTACAGATTTTTTCTTTTGCAGTGTACGACCAACGTTCAGAAAGACATTATACCCGGAAATTTTTTTTGAAAAACAAGCATTAATTAAATTTTAGCTCAAACGTTAAAATTCATGCGTCAAACTTTACCAATCTAATACAGCATTTGAGAATGGAGCTAAGCTTGCAGTTAAAGCGACTTTTACTGAACCAGATCTCTATAATGCGTTTTATCTTATATAATTCAACTTTTCTACAATTAGTTTAACTATGTGTAATTTAATGTTTTTTCACTAAATTTAAAGTGATTATTGAATCATCAAGACACACAGCTATAAAAGAGAGCTGCCACAACTTATTTCTCCTCCTGTAAGAGATTTAATATTTACTATAAACTAATCCATTTTAAAATATTTTCTTTATATCACATTTATCCAGGTTTAATAAAAATAGAAGTTAATGATACGCAGAAATTGAACAGATAATATCTTTCATCTCATGTTATAAATCCCCACTCACAATATCCACCGATCAATAAAAAAATACAATATCTGGACGATTAAACCTACTCCATCCTATGACCAACGTACAGGAAGACATTATATCCGGAAAAATTAAACGTGCATATTAAAGATATTAGCATATAAATTGTTGTTTTATCTAAATTAGCTTCCCAATATATTAAAAGTAAAAGAAGGCACGGAAATGACCATCTTCGGAAATGTGTACAGTGCTATTAATTTTATGTGCATATTATACGAAAGTAGGTTATGAATATATAATTTAATATTAACTGTAATTAATAAAATCAGCATCATAAAATAATGTAAAACTAAGTGCATAATTTTAAAAAACAGCTATTCATTCTATTTAATGAAATCTATACCAAAACAAACATGTTTAAAGCAACGTATTTAGAAGAAAAAGAAATGCCCAAACTAGGCTAATATTTGATAAAAGTTATAAAAAATACACTTAACCCTTTCCGGCGTAGTGGTCCCACGTTGGGATCACCTAATTTTAATTCCATACTTACAAACGACACCACGAATATTTTAATAAAATTTTGTTTTTACGATGAAAGTTTAAAGCAACGAGTTTTCAATTTCTAAAAAGTCTAAATATTGGTGTCAGTCAATCATTTCATCATTTTACGAACAGAATTGTTCTGCGCCGGAAAGGGTTAAAAGGTATATAAATACTTTTATTCAGATCGACATATGTTTCAATGCCCAGACGGCAAGATTCTCAAGGTCTTTGTTGATACAAAAATTTAAAAAACAAGAAATTCGAAAATAAAATCACCGGACCACATGTATAATAAAAAACCCGTGGAAACATGAAATAAAAATGGATATTTGTAAACGTGAATTAATTTCTACTATTGTTTCTTATTCTGCAGAGCCTCTCTTTCCAAATTTTAGGTAACTGAATGGAGGCTAAATCATTGCAAATATCACTGCGCAATATAATCACTACGTAATGAGATCCCTATTGATTCCGGTAATGGATGGTAAATAAAATCTTGATAGATAACTTATTCTACTTTTTTAAAGGTTAAAGGGGTTGTAAAAGGTAAAGGTTCTTTGCCACATAATTGGCTAAAGCTGTAGCTCTCTTGCTGTATTTGATGCCAGTTTTGTGTTCTTTGATTCTAGTTTTAACTTTTCTGTTTTTCATGCCTATATGCAATGGTTTTTCATTATAAATGTGGTCACGTGATTTTATTTATCAATTTCTTGTTTTTTGAATTTTTACGAAAATACTTGTATTAAGAGAACTCGGTACCCTTTGAACATTTTTTTCATTTAATCATTTTAAGGTACATTTTTGGCATAATAATAAAGGACTCAATGAAGGAAAATGATTCTGTCAAGAAATTGTTTGATTCCCCTGTCAAAAATGTTGTTGTCACGTGATCGAAATCTGTTATAACCCGGTAAGTTACTTATTTAGCGAAAAATGAAAAATTTATTTCGATCACAAATCGCTTCAATAATCAGCCCTGCCTATTTTGTGCCTTTACGTTTAAAAAATTTCTCAGAAAGTTTCGTTTTTGTTGAGTGGGGAACTTAAGAACCCACCGCCTTAATAAGCATTCGCTTTTTTAATGCATGTGAAGAAAAAAAAATCTTTATTTTCAAATTTCGTAATATCCGGTGACATTCAGTCTTATCCACATTTTATCAACAGAATTGTTTTGAATCAGAAAGGGTTAAAGTAAAAAAAAAAAAAAAAATCAACTTCATAAAAAAATCTTTAAAAATAGAGAAGTCTTTTCCTTAACGATTCCTTTTTTTCACAATTTTTCTCACCGATCAACCACACTCAGATTCCCCTTTAAATCCCTTTTTAGAATAAAAGTCGAAAGTTAAGATCGGCAAATTGTGCTAATTTCTTAAATTTCTAAAACTCGATGGTCGGGAATGAATGATTACTCAGCTCTTCCCCTTCTTCTATGACCCCAGGTGGGATAGCACGTCTCTTCCACCCCGTTATGTGGCATCTACGTATATCCGGAAGAGTCCATTACCTGATATCGTGCACTCCCCCCATTCCCCCCCTCCTTTCTTAGTCCCGATTCAGAAATTTATCACCTGAACACATCTGGGACCAAAAATGTCTGGATTAAATTCTATGGAAGTGAGATATTTAGTTAGGCTTAAAGATCGAAGTGCGTTGGGAATGAAATAAGTTTGAACAAATTTTCGCTTGATTTAGTTCAGATAGGAATTATTTAAAGCAATTATTAATGTTTTATGTAATTGTTTTCTTATGGAAAATGTTAAATTACATTAGCGCCATTTTTGAACTTAGTTAAGGGAAGAATGTTTGAGCATTAGAGCCATTCTATGTCACGTGTAGGACAGCTTTTTTACAATATTATTTTTTAACAATACTATTATATCCTCAAATTAAAGCAGCAATGCTAATATGAAAATCTAGCGTTTTTTGCTATTTTTAATGCATAGTTTATATTTAAAAATCTTATACGTTCTATGGTTATGGGTTTAAATTCTATAGAAGTGAGATATTTAGTTAGGCTTAAAGATCGAAGTGCGTTGGGAAAGAAATAAGTATGAACAAATTTTCACAGATCTTTCACAAAATACTGTCAAAGTTCACGTTCTGAACCAAATTTCTGGGTGCGATACCGCGACAAAGAATAAAAACCAGCCATCACTTGACCACAATTGCTCATAACTCGATAAGTAATTTATTTACTTAAAACTGAAAAATACATTTCGATTCCAAATCCCTTCACTAGTCAGGTCTGTAAATTTTAATGCTTTCAGTTAAATTTGATAAAAAATATCAGAAAATGTGTCAGAAAGTTTCGCGTTGTTGAACAGGGAATTTGACTAGCAACTAATCTATCTCTGGACAAATCCGGGCGACACAATTCACTCAGACAACCTTTTGGCAAAGATATCTGGTCTGTTATTTAAAACAGCTCGACAAAATGAATCGCAGGTAAAGGAACAACTACAAGCATTGGATACTAATTATGCTTTATTATTATAAAGCAATCACAGTGAATCGTAAAGAAAACGCAGGATCTATAATTTGTATAACTGTCCTGTACTCAGATCAGGGTCTGAACACTTTTTCACTCAGATGGAAAAAGAACAACTTTTATGAGGTTTTTTTTTTTTTAAGAATTACTATAATGGAGTTTAAATAACAAAATATAATTACGTATCGTAAGCTTATTGGAGTTCCTTTACCTGCAGTTCATTCTATTGATCTCTTTCAAGCAATAGACAATTTAAATAAAGGAACTCCTATAAGCATTAGATACGTAATTACACTTTTATTGTTTGAGAAAACTGCTCAGACTAGGATACGATGTCTGTAGATAACAGATGTCCTCCCCGTCATCTTTATTGTGGTTAAAAGAAATAAGACACATCTGAGCCCGCCGCTAAGCATAAAGGGGGTGCTGAACAGAAGATAAATTTTTTTTTGAACTAGAAGAACTGTATTTTACATGCTGTAGTTGTTGCACACGGGCAGTCTGGCGAAAATTCCGGTCATATGGCAGATGTAATAAGAGTAATAAGACTGAAATAATGAAAGCTATATTGAAAAATGCTAAAAGCTCAAAAGTTTCTACTTAATAAAAAGTCCATTACTTTGCTTAGCCTACTGAACAGTTGAATGAACTTGACGATTAGAGAATTAGTTTAACTCTTTGATATAATTAGACATTGAATTATAATGTATGATGCAAATTAAAATTCATGAGCAGTAAGATGAAATATTTTAACACAATCATAGAGATGGATAAAGAAATAATAAGATTTGTAATTTTTTCAACGTTCTGGGTTCATATCCCATCATCTTAGACACTTTTAAACTCAGATGGAAGACTTACAACTTCAATTATTTCTTTTTCAATCACTATGATAGTGTTTAAATAACGAAGTGTAATTACGTATCTAACGCTTATTAGAGTTATTATACCTGTGGGTCATTCTGCTGAGCTCTTTCAAATAATAAATTAGAGGTCTTTGCCAAATTATTGTCTGAGTGAATGGTGTCCGTCCGATATTTCCAGATTAGGCTAGTTGATTAGAACGTTAGCAGTTTAAGAAATGATCCAACGTTCAATTCCCGACATGGACACTTCATCACTCAGTTAGAAAATGTATTACTTATGCATTGTTGAACATTTAGCAGACAATTTAAGAGAACTAAAATAATCCTCTCATTTTCTCTCTTAGCTTGGAAATAATTTTTATAATTCTTTTCACTCATTTTTGTTTTTTTTTATTATTTATTTTTTTATTTCTTGATTTTACTTCTTTATTTTATTTTACTTTTGCTTATTTCCTTTCTCTTTTTTGTTAATTTTTTCTATCATTCTGGCAACTCTTTCCAATTCCGCATGTGCTCCTCTGTGATTGGTGTTTACCTTTGAGCCATCGCCGTGCTGTCGCACTCTTTGTAAGCTCTCCTCTTTCCCCTTTCTGCTCATTTGGGATCGTGTCCCTTTACGGACACGTGCTTACAGTGACTTATGGCTAGCTGTTATATTTTCTAGCTCGAAACGCGTCCTGCGCATTGTTTTGATGTTATGGTAATTTACACAAATTTTATTATTTTGATTGCGGTTTATCGTCAGTTTTTCAGCGCTGTTTCAACAATGGAAGAGAATTTTGTATAAAAATTCCGCCGACTGGAATGCTAATTAGGAATTCTGTAGAAATGTACTATATAAGTGATAATTTTTAATCCTGTTTCTCTAATTTAAGGAAATAGAATTCAATAAGTTTGGATGATTATAAAGCATTAATCAAAATCCATTCTGAAATTTCGGTTAATTAATTGCGAATAACTTCTCACACATTATATTTAAAAGTTTCAGCGAACTCCTCTTCGATTCAAAATCACCTCTCCTCAGAATAATTTGACTGATTATAGAGATTTTCCCTATTTTAATAGTTGATGAAGTTTGCGGTGAAAACTCACGTAAGGGAAGTCATTATTTAATGTTTCTTCCGAAGTTTCGCTGCACATAGTATAACTAGGATCTTGTAGCTTGTTGTATATTAGTAATAATTTCTAATTCTATGTCATTAGTTTTTACACTGCTCAAAACAATTAGGGGAGCACATGGTTTTAACGAAATTACGCAAATATTTACACCGATAAGTAACGTAAAATAAAACTTCCATAATTTAAAGTGTTGTAGAAAACAGTTAAAGAAAACTTCACAGGTAAATTAAAGTTTATGTCGTCAAAAACTAGAAAACGGAGATAAGTGCAGAAATCGGGATTTTGCAGAAATGTCTGTTTCACTGCCTCAGTTGTAAAATTCAATTGCTCAGCTTGTGTTTTGAGAAAAGGTGGCTTGAAAATGTCACAACAACATGATTTACCGCAATCCGTGGCTTGGCGTGTTATCGTAACAGTTGAATTTGGGGAAACACAACGAAGTGTAGTGGACGCTGTTGAAGTCGCAAGAAGTGTTCATGAAAGGCTGTGAAATCGATTCGAAGACATTTGGAATGGTAGTCATCGACACGTGCAAGGTCGAAAATGCGGTAACACAGAAACTGATGACCGATATATCCTGTTAACAGCTCGTCGAGACGGAACGGGCAATGCTACGCAGCGGCAAACGAAGTTGTTCTTGGCCACAGGACGAAGGGTGTCCAGTCAAACAGTCCGAAATAGGCTTCATCAGGGTGGTCTCTATGCACGTAAGCAAATGGTCTGCATTCCATTGACCTCAAGCCGCTGTGCGGCCCAAAGAAGGTGGGGAATTGAACATCGAGTTTGAAGGCAAAGTTGTTGGAGTCAAATTTTGTTTACAGACGAGTCCCGATTCAGCCTGGGTGTGACATCTGATGTGTTTTGGCATGGAGAGGAAGAGGCACTCAAAATAATCCCACGTTCGTCGTCGAGTTATACAGACGAGATACTGAGACCTCATGTCGTATTTTATGTTGCAACAATTAGTGATTTCTTTTTTCCATGCATGATAATGCCAGACTTCATACAGTTCGTCTTGTGGAAAACATGCTTGAAGCTAAAAGAATACAGCGTGTGGTATGACCAGCATGCTCTCTTAACCTAAATCCGATCGATTATGTTTGGGACATACCCAGACGACACATTGCTGCGAAACCGAGGTCTTCTTTTACTGTCCGGGAATTGAAGATTGCAATTTTTGAACAGTGGAACAGTATTCCCGAAAGTCTTATTGATAACCTCATCGCATCCATGGGAAACAGGTGTGCAGCAGTCTCAGCTGTTCGAGGAGACCACGCGCCATATTAAAAATCTTGCATCATTTCTAAACAATACTTTTTTTATCATTTACATGAAACCAAATTGTTGCCCTAAATTATCTTTTCATGTTCTTTTCATCTTTTCAAAGAATAAAAGCTCCCTTACAATTTTTTGCGTCTTTTTTTCTCTATCGCGCATTGATACATGTGTACTATCCATTTTATGACCATACATGGCTGTCTTGCACAATTCTCTTCACTTTTTTGCTTGCTCCACTAATTTTTTTGAGCAGTGTAGATAATAGATTTTAATAAATTTAAATACATACGAATGATTAATCAAAATCTGTACTAAAAACTTATTCAATTACTTATTATTTGATATTAGCGGGCATAAATGTGAAAGTTTTAAGACTCCTGTCCCTGCCGGCGAAGACACTCACGAGCTAATGCTAATCCTATGGAGGGGGTTTTTCTAATATCTCCTTTGCATTTTGACATTTTTAAATATTTTTTTTTCATTGGATAGCCGAGATCCGTCTCTACATCGCACCTTTTTTACTTTTTCTATTTCAGTTGCGGATATTTTTTAGAATGACACTTTCATTTTCAGAACCGGTTTTGAAAATAAACATAGCTTTTTAAAAAATATCTGCGACCAAAATCGAAAAAGTAAAAAAGGTGCGATATAAAGACGGACCTCGGCTATCCAATGCAAGAAAAAGTATTTAAAAATGTTGAGATGCAAATGAGATATTAGATAAAACCCTCCCCATAGGATTAGCATTAGCTCGTGAGTGTCTTCGCCGGCAGGGACAGGAGCCTTAAAGAACTCCTTTACGGTTCAAAATCATCTTTCCTCAGAATCACTTGACTGATCGCAGA
Source organism: Maratus speciosus (assembly GCA_963932465.1). Lineage (NCBI taxonomy): Eukaryota > Metazoa > Arthropoda > Arachnida > Araneae > Salticidae > Maratus > Maratus speciosus. The sequence goes on from OZ010792.1 coordinate 95,275,502, forward strand.
AATTTACCCTATTTTAGTAGTTGATGAACCCTCTGCGCATCTTGAGGGCTTTCCTGCATTTCCATAAAAATGCTTATAAAAATAATCTTAATTAAAAATTTCTTTCCCTGTTTGTTTCTAAAATACACTTCATGCCACTTTATTTGATAGACATCTTGAAATACAATTATGTTGAAAATATTTTTGTCTACAATAGATTAAAGTTGTTTTTGGGAAACGGAAAAATACGTCCAAACCTCTCATAGGGTGAAACTTGCGGTGAAACCTCGCAAAAGGGAAATTGTAATTTAATATTTCATTCTCCACATAGTAAAATTGTGTAAACAGAAATTTTCTAATTGATTTCCGTACATATAAAATTTAGGAAAAATAATTTCAAATAAAATATTGATTTATATCAAATATCAATCCACACGTATTCTATTCTTTGAGTCAACATCCTCAAACTCAGATCCCGCCAATACATATTCAAATCATTCTTCCCTACTCGCCTGTTTCATTGCTAAAACTTGTTATATTCCAGTAAAAAATTGTTGATTCTGTTCCAGTATTTATGTACAAAGAATTAGAATTAAATAAGTTTAGATGTATCAGTGTTGCCAGATTGAGGATTTTGTCCCCATTTTGGGGAATTTTGAACCTTCAGGGGAATTTTTTGGGGACAAGTAATTTGTGGAGAAATTTTTGGCGACTATGAAAATTTTTGGGAAAAAACTTGGGGAATTTGTATCACTATTTCCTGTTTTCAGGTTAAAGGTTACTTTCAGTGGTCTGGCAACAACTCTGGATCTCTGTCCGATTATCCCTTTGCAAGGAGAAAATTTACTATCCTAGGATAAAAGTTTGTAATCAAATTCATATTACGCTAAAAGTTTGAAACAGAATTCATTTTACAAATGTCAAAAGATCGTCGTGGATACCAAAAAATCTCAATGAAAATAGCTAAACATTAAAAAATCGAGCAGGAAAAAATTTACTATATTAAGCTAAAAGTTTGAAACTAAGTTTATTTTGCAAATGTCAAAAAATAGCCACGGAACTCGAAAAAAGCTCAAAGTCGCATTATAAATCGCATTAAAAAATCTCTAAATATTCAAATATCAAGAGACAAAATCTACTATAATGGGGTAAAACACTATAATCGGAATTTGTTCATCAATAACAAAAAATCGATGCGGAACGGAAAAAATCGCATTGAATATCGCATTAAAAATCGCATTGAATATCGCATTAAAAATTGATACAATTTGAAAATCGTAGCGAACAAAATTTACTGTATTAGACTATAAGTTTGAAACAGAATTCCTTGTGTTTTAAGCTCTAATTTATCATGTATTTAATTCTAATATCTGTTTATCTTTTCAACATTCTTGATATTTTTTCTTCAAGAAAATAATCGACTAGAAAGAAAATGTAGATTCACAAGTATTTTTTTTTCGTTTTCTAAATGGGGAATTTTTCTAAAAAAAAGGCTCTATTTGGGGAATATTTTTAAGATTGAATTACTTAATTATTTTTTATAATGGTAAATTTTGCATTTTAAATTCACTTTTTTTAATAGAAACTGAATTGGGGACTTTTCAGAAAAAACTGTTGATTTGGGGAAAATTTTCAGAACTTTTGGGGAAATTGACTTTCGACTATCTGGCAACACTGAGATGAATATAAAACATTAATCGATATATGTTCTGATGAATATAAAACATTAATCGATATCTATTCTGAACATTTGAATATTATTTATAAATAGCTCTCGAGTTATAATCTTTAAAATTTTCAACCAACTTTTCTTCAGTTCGAATCATCATTCCTCAGAATCATTTGAAAACTTACCCCATTTTAGTAAGTGATGAAGAGTGCGATGAAACCTCATGCAAAGGGAAGTATATCATTGTTTAACGTTTCTTCCGAAGTTTTACCTCTACATAGTAAAACTAGAATATTGTACGCTATTGTAATTTAGTAATATACATAAATAATATATTTAGTAATATATAATGTTGTATTTTAGTAATAATTTCTAATTCTATTTCTGTATTTTTAGATAAAGGGATTCAATAATTTTAAATGCATATAAAGTTATAAAGCATTAAAGAAAATCCCTTCTGAAAATTTATTTAATTACTTATGGATATATATTATTATGCATAAACTCCAATAGATATTCAAATCAGCTTTCCCCACAAGTCTCTTTGATTGCTATAATTTGTTGATTCTATTTTAGTATTTATACAAAACAAAATGTAATTCAATAAGTTTAGATACATATAAAACATTAATCAAAATCCGTTCTGAAATTGTGGTTAATTAAGGGGACAGTTTACCTTTTCAACAATTTTGTTTATTTAACCCCTTGAGGGGCGGTGGGATATATTGTCATTATCATGGGACATATTATAGCCCATCGCTTTAATTAAAATTCGCACCAGGAGCTTTTAATTAAGTTTTACTTTTACAAGTTTGGGGGGAGGGGAGTTTGTTTTTCGTTATTTTGAAGGAAAATTTTTGCAAATTTCGGGGTTAATTTCTGCATTACACAAATACAATTGCTTGCCCCTCAAAGGGTTAAAGAAATATCGTTCAATTGATGAAATCACTGCATTTCAATATGCAACTAACAGTAAATTTTGAAAAAATAAATAAACGGATATTTAATTAAATTTTTTTTTAAACTTAACAAAAATTTGAATTTTTTTAAATCCGTACTACTTTTTTAAATATTGATATTTTTACATTTTTTTTTTTTTTTTTTTTAGATTTTCAAATGTGTATTACACAAGACTGCGCATGGAATTTTAGATACATCTAATATTACATTTAATATATTTTTTTAGTGTAAAATGAGGAGATCTAACACATCTTCATGTACTTTTATCTAAAAAAAATGACAAAAAAACCTCAAGGATAATTCTATGCGCGGATTTATCACATCACATATATAATAAAGAACATGTATAAAAAAGTTTAAATCTCTGTCTTAAATACAAAAAAAGGGTTAGCCTTTTTAAAACATGAAAGTGAAGAAAGTATGAACATAGAAAAAAAAAAACATTTAAAGTTTTAATTTGAATAGGTTATTTCTCTGGGTGTATTAACAAAATTTACAATATCTCGCGATATAAATGCCGTATTGATAAAAATAGGATGTTAAATAATTCATAATTAAACAAGCTTTCATTTAATATTTAAAAACAAAAATTTTAAAACAAAAACAAATTTTTTGATCAATTTTGAGGTAAACTGTCCCGTTAATTATAAAAAGCATCTAAAGCGATAATCTTTGAAATTTTCAACGAACTCTTTTTCAGTTGGAATCATCTTTCCTCAGAATCATTTGAGTGATCACAGAGACTTGCCCTATTTCAGTAGTTGATGAAGCCTGCGGTGAAACCTCACGAAAGGGAAGTCATTATTTAATGTTTCTTCCGAAGTTTCCCCTCCACATAGTAAAACCAGGATCTTGAATTTACGACTCCGGGCATTGTGGAGTTCCAAATAGCAACATTAATCCCTCTGAAACATTAACGTTATTTGGCATGGTACTCCGAATTAAGAACTTTATCAGAAATAAGGTTTTAATGTTTTCTTTGGGGGGGTGCTTGCAGAAGCGGAAGATGAAAAAAAAAAAAAAAGAGAGAGAGACCGCATATGATATTTTATGGCAACTCTTAGACAAAGAACAAGATAGAGGGTGGAGGGGAAAACTTCATTAAAAGCTCTAATTTAAGGATGCATCATGAAAAAAATATTAATTCAGAAGGCAAAATATTATGAAAAGAGTTTTTTATGGATCTCTAAAAGTCAGTTTTTATCTTAATTTGACCAGACCGGCTTTCGCGGTAAACATGAGTGAAATATACATTAAAAGAGTTCGTTAGATGGGGAAGTTATTTATTATGGAAGATAGAGCATTAAAATTTAATGAATGTTTGGTTTTTATAATGTGTTAAAGGGATTTTAACATAAAATTCGATTTAGATAAGGAAGAAAAAATTTCCATTTTGATCACGTATATTTTTTACAGTACTTTTTGATGCGAATTAAAAGAAAAAACACCAAAATATTAACTAGAATTCTCGAAATTAAAATCAATTTCCAAGTGGTTTTGAGATGAATTATTGCCCCAAGACACTTTTTTTATTTTATATTAGAGTCCTGACGGAATCCGAAAATTCCTCAAAACTCCAGAAAAAAACTATTATTCTAAAAAATATATTCCTGAATTATGCTGTAACTATGCAGTGTAATTATATATATTTCCGAATTATAGTTAATTAAGACGATTAAAGTTAATTATTACATTGTAAATAATAATTATTCTTCCAAAAACAATGACGGGAGAAACAAGGTCTGTCTTTTGAAGAATCCAAAATCTGCATGCTGAAAAAGAAATTTTTAGGTAGATTTCATAAGAAAAACTACCTAGTTATTACATTCTTCCTTATGTTGGAATTTCTGAAAGCGTTTTGCAGATCTACTCAAACCATAGCACCTGACACCCTAAATCACCACCAGTTAAAATCTTTATCTATCTATCTATCTATCTATCAATCTATCGATATACACTTTTTTATGGCCACGATAACTTCCATAATTCTGCACAAATCTCTTTCAAACTAATACATAAAATCAAGGGGCAGAAAATCTCGGACAAGTTCGTTAACCCCTTAACCTACGATTTACTTCTCAACAGCCACGGTTTGGCAAATCCATAGCTACCACTAAAATATAATAGAGATTTTTGCCTTGTTTAATCATGGAATTTCGACGATTAAATTAAACTATATTTACTGTGAAATTTTAGTGGTAAGAAGAATTTACATTTGGCTCGATCATCATAGGCGGGCTATGCCCGTCATTGTAGGTTAAGGGGTTAATGGGCAAAATTAGACGAAGGAGGCAGAAATGGCGAGGTTTTTGTGAAAACAAATAAACCCCATAACTTCTTAATTATGATACATATCGAATCAGTTTAAAATTATTGTTAGTACTAGGAAAAGAGCCAAAAAATTATGTATGATAGAACTTTGATATCATTCAAAATGACTTCAAGGTACGCCAAAAATAGGGTTTTAAGAAGAAAAAAAACCATAACTTCCTTAAATCTCAAGATATCAAATCTACTTAAATCTATTATAAATTTTCTTAATATTATCTACAACTTTTATATTGACAAGTTCTTGATAGGGTCAACACTTACAGAAAAAAGAGGGGGGGGGGGGGCGGTTAAGAAGAAAAAATCCATAACTTTGTAAATTGAAAAGATATCAAATCCGTTTAAATTTATTATAAAACTTTTTAATATTATCTACAAGTTTTTGATAGGACCAAGTGTTATAGCAATAAATAAATAAATAAATAAAGAGTGTGAGGCGGGGGATTGTAGAAGAAAAAAAAATCACATTTACATGATTCTGATAAAACCAACTGTTGCAGAAAAAGGAAATTAAAAACTTTTCAAAAGAGGCCATATAAAATTATTAAACTGGATTTATCTCTAATCTTGATTTAGTTTTTGTTAGTGAAATTAGTACTTAAGTTCGAAATCTTCCTGTGCCTGTAAGCTGTGCCGACAGGGATTTTTTATTTTATATTTCCAGTGTTTATTAAAAGTAATTCTTCATAAATATATTTTGTAACAAAGTGTGAATAAAAAAATGTCTTTTTAATTTCTTGTTTCGAATAATTACCCAAAAATTATTTTTATGAAACATTAAATGTTGAAATCTTTACTTATAATGAAGAGAACGAGTATTTTTTCCAACTACCCCAGCCTTGAATATGACTTAATCCAGTTGGAAAAAATACTCGTTCTCTTCATTATGACCAAATTACATGTTATACAGGAGCTTCCGTGTTAAAACACACTTTCATCATGTAAAATGCTATAGTTATAGCTCGGATGAATGAAACTAGCGCTGCAGTTCGCAAGTAAGAGAGAATTATGTCAGCCCGGTGTCTTCCGGATAGCTTAACAGGCAAAGCATTGGCACGGCACGCCAAGTATCCAGGTTCTATTCCTGGCCTGGACATTTTTCGCAATGTTGGAATAAACTTCAACTGTGTTACTCCAGCCTTGAATAATCTTTACTTAATTTACTGAATTGAATGTACGTATGCCAGATTTTAAAATGCATTATAAATACATCCATAAATATACAAAAGTTATATTGACAACTGGTTAACAGTACAATTTACGTATGTAAGGAATTTGTTTAGAAACAAATTATAATTTATTTAGACTTTTTGAATTTTTATCTGCAAAGAAGATTGTCATAATACAGGGCGGTTCAGAACTATATGTAAAAAATGTAATGGCATGTAGAGAGGACCTAAATAAGCAGATTTCGTATAGGAATGTGGGTGCGGACATTCAGTGTTCAGGCAGAAGAGGAGGCTGTTGAATGCGGCGGATGAATGTTCTTCGTTGACTTGAATCGTCCTTTCCCGCACGGATTTCGAGCAACATGGATTATTACACCAATACGGAGCTTGCCGACATGCATTTCATATACGGGATTGCGCAAGGAAATGGATTGGCTGCTCAAAGGGTTTCCCCCCATTCCCGGGTAGGGTTTTTCCGAATCCCTGAGCATCTGGTTGGTTGGTTGTATTTATGTCGGCCAATTATCAGCACATGGGATATAGGCCCTAAGGGTGGGATGTGCCTTCCTCGGAGGTCTTTCTAAGGGAACCTAACCCGTATTAAAGCTTGGAGAACCAAGGTTCGGAGAAAACCACGAAATCTCCGAACGATTAGGCCGACGGGCGCGATTGGGATCGAACCCAGCACCTCCCGTCTACCAGCTTCGAGAGTCCCTGAGCATCTGAGAGTCTTCATTAGGAGTTGCGCGCGAGTGAATCAATTTTATGCTTCCAGACGTGATAAGGGCACTGTAACATATCACCGAATTCCTGCAGTGGAAGAAGCAGTATTACGCATAGTGGAAAATAGACCTTCGACAAGCTCAAAAGTTGCGGACGTTTGATGGGTGTGAACCATTTCCTTGCTTAGCCCCGTAAATAAAATGCATGTCGGCAACCTCCGCATTGGTGTAACGATGCATGTTGCTTGAAATCCGTGAGGGAATGACGATTCAAGCTAGCGAAGCTCTTTCAACCACCGAACATAACTGTGCCCTCTACTGCCTCAACGCTGCATTTCTGCACGCACATTCCTATACAAAATCTGCTTATTTAGGTTCCCTCTACCTGCTTTTTCACACATAGTTCTGAACCAGCCTGTATATTCGCTGCTCTCTGTACACAAAATCACTTCACTCAGAAGAGAACAAGAAAAATATGGAAAAGTACTAATGATTGATTGCCAGTAAAATGGTGATTTTTTTACGAATTTTCTTTCTTTTTCATTTTTTTTTTTTTTTGGAATGTATAGTTTTTTGCAAATTTCGTTTTTTTAACCCCTTAACGGTCGCATTAAATTGCGGTTTAAAAATTCAAATTTGCTAATTACACTATTTTATAAAACTGGTTGGAACCAAACAAATCTGAATAAATCTAAAATAAGACGCAGCCCGTGAATATGACGGGAGCGAGAATTAAGGGGTTAAATAAATCAGTAGAAGGTAAATTCTTTTTATTACAAAAAAAAAAAAAAAAAAAAATATGTTAGTCTATGTTCTTCACCGGCTCTTTACTAAGTGTTTACTAATTATTAACTGCTTTATTCAATAAAATAGTCTAAATGTCCGACAATCATAAAAAAGACCAATACAAATACTTTGTTAATTTTTTTTCAGAATATTTAAATTAACATTTTTTTTTTAAGACTCCAGTTAGAAAGTATAAGACCGAAGACTCGGTAATGCGCATTAATTTTAAGACTCCAATTGAGCATAGAATTTCCAAACATTTAATCCACTCAGTCTGCTCTTAAAATTAACAAATGAGAGATTTGATTGAATGAGGTCTTTTTCATGAATATTTCACTAAAAGCATAATCTCATTAGTGTTAAATAAATAACGTATTATATAAATTAATATCACAAGTGTGTTAAATAAATAAAAGAAAAGAAAAGAAGTACTCGTTTGTTTAAATATCACATTATAAAATCTTTGAACTATAGATCAAATTTAGAATTCCAACCGTAGAAAGGGAATTCCAGTTTATATTTAACGTAATCTATCACATGAAAGGGTTAAAAGAAAAAAAAATTACGCAGCAGGGAATTATAACAATTTTTACTCCATTAAGCATCTTTTTTTGGGTGTGTGTAGGGGTATATCAAAAGCATGTAAAAACGACTGCTACAACTTTTTAAAGTAGTTGAAATGGATTTTAATGAAACTAGAATTTATGTTATCAATAAATCCTAAAACTGCCAATTATTTCTAAAACTGCAAATTTTATTTACAAGAATATTTTACCTGTCAAATTAGAACTCATAAACACACGGATTTTTTTTTCAAAAAAAGTATATTTAGATATAACACTGGCATTGGTTAAACTGAAATAAAAAAGAAAACTGCCCAGTTAATTAGATATCATTGAGATCACAGGCTATTCACACTAATTGTATAGCATACTTTTATTTATGTCTATATTTCATTAAACTGAACTCACTCTTTTTGAGCAAAACGGTAAATAATCAGGAAAGCGCCTTATCAGAATAAAACGGTATAACAAATTTGAAGCAAATCGGATAATTCTGCATGAAAAAGCATTTATCTATATTAAGAGGGGGGAATTAGCCCCGTTCTCCCCCCCCCTTTTTTATACTTAACCAATAAACCTCCAAATCTAATAAGGGAAACACCTTATCAGAATAAACTGGTATACCAAATTTGAAGCAAATCGATAATTCTGCATGAAAAACCCATTTACCTAAATTAAGGGGTGATTAGCTCCTCTTCCCCTTTATACTTAACCAATGAACCTCCAAATCTAATCAGAGAAACGCCTTATAAAAATAAACCGGTATACCAAATTTGAAGCAAATCGGATAATTCTGCATGAAAAACACATTTATCTAAATAGGAGGGGGGGGGGTATAGACCCCTATTCTCCCTCTTTGTAATTAACCAATGAACCCTTAAAACTAATCAAGGAAGCACCTTATCAGAATGAACCTGTTTACAAAATTTGAAGTAAATCGGATATCTCTATCAAGAGTTATCGCGTTAGGTACATACATAAGTACTACGTACATACAGAACCTGCGGGCGCATTCGCTCTCATGCTTTGATAGCCTGTGAGATAAAAAGAGGGAAAACGCAAGTGACACGATTTCACATAAATGCATATTTAGCTATAAAATAACCATATCCCATTTACCTTTCAGTAAGCTCTCATTCTCTTACGGGCTGTATTAAAATATTACCTAACTAGTTACCCTCATAAAACACCGTTATTGCATAGGGCATTAGGGATAAACATAACAATAAAAACGTCGCATTGCTCGACTGACGAGATTAATTGGATTCTTCCTGCATATATCATTTTCAATGGTCACTTACCTGTCCCTCCACTGAAAGCTACTGCAGTGGTTTATGGCATCGCTATCAACATCCGCGGAAAATTATTGCTTCTTTTTTGCATTTACTATCGAAAGAGAGTCATTAATAAATCCCCGTTTTGTTCCAAGGTCATTAAGTTAGTTTCTAATTTCAATTTAAGATTTATTGCGCTTGAAATGTGGCTAATTAAGTAACTATTCTGCGGATATTTCGATGAACAAAAAAATATAGTTTCAGTTTAATAGTTGTTTAATTGTCTTTTATTAGTATTGCATCTATTTAAATGATTGGAAAGGTAGCTTTTTTTGGAAATCATTTTTTTGCCCCCCCCCCCCCCCTTCCCCCCCACTTTTTTATGTTTTCTTAAGAAAAGAATGTTAGAATTGAATAATAGCGGAATAGAAACGAAAAATAAATAATTCGACGTACTCAAATTATTTGTGTTTCTGCATTTAGCATTTGGAATTATTAAGTTTTGTCATTTTTAATTACTACGCTTTTGTACCGCAATTTATGATTGATGTTATTCTTGTTAAAAATGCGTTCTTTAGGTTTATTATATTGCATCTGGTAAAAAAATAAACAGCAAAAGAGCCAAATTGAACATCATTATTGAGGAAATAGTTAAAACCACTTTTCTTTTATTACTTACTACATGTGTTTTATTGATACATACAGGGTGGATCAGAACTATATGTCAAAAATGTAAAGGCAGGTATAGGGAACTTAAATAAGCAGATTCGGTATAGGAATGTGAATGCGGTAATATAGCGTTGAGGCAGTAGAGGGCGCTGTTGAGTTAGTCGGATGAAAACGCTTCTGTAATTCTTTCCAGCTCTATGCAAAGGACTAGAAGCATTGCCATCTATGGATGGTATATACTGGAAGTGTGTTTTTAGTAGCGTAGAGTTATGCGTATTTTAATTAAACAAACTTTTAGCTTAATGTGTGGTGTGTATAAAAAATTGTAAATAGCATACAGGGTGTTACAAAAAAAAATTCGAGTGGCGTAAATTGATAAATGTAGCATTTCAATAACGCTATACTTTTTCTAACTGGACTGACCTATACAAAGTACAATATTTAGTACATATACAAAGCTGTTTATCTTATGCACTAGTGTAAACGCCCGTCCTAGGACGGTGGGTAAAAATTGTGTTTTTCACTTAAAATTTGAAAAAACTGATAAAAATAATTGAGAATATGGAAGCGTTCAGATGAGCTAAGTTCGGCTAGTTTGTGTTCTAATAAACACACTATTAGCATTTACAATACTTCCGGGTAAACCAGGCTTTCCGGCTATTATACCATAACAAAATTAAGATTCCTTAATAAAACAAAAAATTAACAAATATGCAATAAAACTATGAGTTAAAAAAAAAGTCTCCTGTGCTGCAACTATTGAAATAATACTAATAATAATTAATATATTTTTTAAATAACACTTTGAAACTGTATTTTTATCGCATCCCCCCCCCCCCCCCGTCCCTCCAAAATTTTTTTTTTAAAGAATTAAAAGTCTCAGTGTGTTTTAAATCTGCCAATAAAACTTGTAAGCAAAAGACGAAAGCTATTTTTATTCAAGGATAAGTTTTATAAATGCCTTTTAGTGTTTCGTAACCTTAATTTTCTTACATATCTATGTCGTTTTTAAATTTTTGTAATACAAAGAAGAATCAAACATGATTAATGCCTATTTTTAATAACTGTACAGAATGTTTTTTACTCGAAAAAGATGTTACGTTAAAAAATATTCAAATTAAAATTAGCTGCTCCCTTTTCAACTTATTTAAATGAATTTGACTAAGTTAAATATATACATTTTCAAACTTTAGTTTTATCAGTCATATAAATGTTTCTTTATTATATGAAAAATAAAAATAAAAATAATAGTCTAAATAAATAAATAATTTTTTATGCCAAAATAAATATTTAAAATAATATTCATGGTTATTTATTTAAATTTCATGAATTTACATTAAATTATTTTTAAATACATGTAAGACATTCTGCTGATATTGTAAACTCTCTCCCCCCACCCCTTTCGTTTGTTTTGCTATCAGAAATCGATGAAAAATTTAGAAAGCGAAGTCGATCATCTTATTATTTTTGTTTACACTCTTCTGACTATCAATTATTCTTAAGTATAACAAAACTAATTTTTTAGTAAATAAATAAATAACGAACAATTCTCGGAATATTGAGCTAAACTTTAGACAGACATATATTAAAGTCACTACAATTAAAAACAGGCATTAACAATTTTTTCTTCTTTGTATTACAACTCTTAAAAACTACATAAATATCTGAAAAATTAAGATTTTTAGGAAAGAGTGAAAAGCATTCATAAAACTTACCTGTGAATAAAAATAGCAATGAGTATCCTTTTTCATTCCTTTCAATGAAGCTTTTTGCCATTTTCACTTTGAAAACGACCGCCAAAGAACGGACGTTTTCCAACCGTTTTGGACCTTGTTGAGAACGTGTTTCTCTAGTGCGGGAGGGAGTGTGGATCTGTTCTTCTCCCAGATCGGGAGAACATAGTTAATTTGTTTACAGAAGTTGTTTGCGCCGAGAGAAGTATACCTCCATGGTTTAATTTTTTTTCAATAAATCAAGTGAATGACTCGCTACCGTTTGTTGACGTTTTGCGCTAACGTATGCTTTTAACTCGAGTTCTGAAATTGTTTTTCAACTGCGCAAATCATGCTAATTTTGTTAGTTTTGAATAAATTATGTTGAACAGAAAGGATTTCAGGTAGAAAAGATTTGTATTTAGACAGATAAGTTTTCTCTTACACATCTCAAATCGTAATTAAGCCTAACGTGGCTCCATCTTATCGGAGACTGGTAAGATCGATGGGTACGACCCCGGATGCGTTATAGTGCTCTTTATATATATTAGATCGCTGCCAAAAGAGTTTGAGTACCGTTCCGACTATGTACAGTAATTTCTGAAATTAGGTTCCCAAATGTCTTATGCCTTTTCTGAATATTTTATAAGATGTCATCTTTTATCTTATAAAATGCTCAAATTGCGTCACAATATCCTGAAAGTGTTGAAAAGTGTTCATAATCTATGCTTTTCGCATACTTTTTCTTTATATTTATACTGGGGATTTATTGTGGGGAATTCAACAATTTTAAACTTAATTCTTAAAATTGTTTCTGTTTTAATTTATTTAATAATGTGATATACTCGTATTTTTTTAAAGGCTCAACGAATAAAAAAAAATTAAACTCCTTTACTTATTCCAAGTTCTTTAGTTTAAATTTGGAATTATTTTCTAATGCAACTTCCAACCTCATTTAAAATTTATTCTTGAAATTTTCACATTGGGTAATTTTGTAAAGAAAAGTTGTATTTTTCTTTAAAATCATGAAGTAATTAATTTTAGTAAACAAAACAAACTTTTATCGCAATTGAATAGTAATTTTTCAGGTAACCATTAAAATATACACGAGCTGCTTAAACTGTGCTGTAGAGTAGTACAATTTACATTACCTTTCAAACATAAAATCATTATAATACACAAATGATACGTTAATTGTGCTGTGCGAACTAAATATTGATATTTAAAATTTCTGAATTTTTCTGGGATGAGAATATTTATTATTATCCAACACAATTCTTGTTATTTTAGTTATACGTATAATCTACGAAAAATGCAATTTTCATTTGTTTACATGTATAATAAATCAAACTTAAAAGATTAATTTTCACGACGAAATTCCATAATTAATAAAACTTGAAAATATAAAATGCAATCTCAAATTATTTTTACAATAAATTCCATCGTAATTCGTTACACGATTTGTAAAGACGAAATTACATTTGGATTTCAATTGAAATTAAATTTCAATCACGTACCTAAAAAAACTTCATAAAATGAGAAACTCTTTCTTTTTCCTTTTCTCTCGAATTCCATATAAATCTTATTCACTTACTTATTCCATTTTAGAAGAATGGCAACAATTTCTTTCATTTATTAAAAATAACAGCTCGGGTCTCGATGCATTTTCTCTACAATTTAGAAAACTATTAAGATTCAATTTTAGTTTCAGAGCTCAGACGAAAAAAGTATAATAGCGCTACAAATTGAAATTTTCTTCATTTTATTGGGATTCTTAGAATAAACGAAAACCCTTTCCAATTTAAAGTTCTTCAAATATATGATAAGAATTAAATTTTCCTAGCTCAAAAATTACAGATAACACTGGGGTGTTGCTTTTGATTTATTACCCGAATAATTGTTTCATTTAAGTGCTTTTCCATTTTCATGGTCTTTAATATTTATTTTCGTTTGAATCTATTTTCTTTGTTAAATGTCACAATGAAAATTATTTAGTTTGATCTAACATTGGTAAAGTTTCTGAATTAATACCTTTCTAACAAGAGTACTACCCACTAAATTTAAGAAAAAATAAATATTGCAAATATTTTCCGTTTTGGCTTTTTTTTTTTCCTCTTTTTTTTTTTCTTTTAGGTGCTGTGGTCATTTTTAAAACAAGAGACTAAACAGACCGGGGCCTGCGTTTTTGGTGGATACCTGACCGCTTTAAACATCCATGCCTAAATTTGATGCCGAACCAAGCACCCTTTGTCCTGAGGCATTGTCTTGACTACTAGACTAGCAGATGGTCGTTCTTCCTTTTTAATATAAAGGTTAAATCAAAAGTTTAAAGGAACATATATACTAAATTCATATTACATTTTTTTAAAATTTCGTATTATTGTTTAAAATTTAAATTTATATTCTATGTATTATATCTTATTTAATGAGAGGGAACACAAAAAGGCGTACTCCATCCAACCTACTTCGATATACTATTTTCGTTAGTTATCCCTAAACATAATATTATATTTTCTTGAATTATATAGTATGTATTCTGATATTGTACAGATTTCTGAGAATATAATTACCATATATTTCCGTATATAAGCTGATCCGTGTATAAACCGAGTATACGACTTTTTAGTGAAAAATCGTTCAAAATAGGAAACCCTTATATAAACCGATGTTATAAAAAAGGCGATTGAAAATTCCGTGAACAAAATTTAACACTTGACGCACAACTAATAGTAAAAAATGCGCTCTCCAAAATTATTAATCTTTCCTATACTGTCTTGGCACCCTACCAAATCTGTTTAATTGGATTACACTCATCCTGTTATGACTTACTCATTCATTGAAACCAAACCTCCTATTTTTGTAAATTGGAAAACCTTCCTCTACTTCACGTGAGTGTTAATTGTTACTTTGGTTTAAGGAAAGGTGATTGGACAACAGCGCACTGCTTAAAATGCGGTCTTTAAATTAAATTAATTGATTTTGCAGAGCAGTGGAGTAACTCAGTCGTTGCTCGTCATTCCACACTCAATGAAAAATAAGGGAAAGAATGTAGAAAGAAAAAAGACGAAGTTTCCAAAATTCCAAAACTAATGAAAACTGCACGTGACCGCAAACCATCATTTCCTGCACAAGAAGGAAATCTTGCCGACTAGGTTCAAGTGTATCTGCAAAATGGGTTTATTGTTACCCGTACAAATATTCGTATCAGGGCCCTGAATATGACAAAAGATCGGAACTTACTGCCATTTATACCAACACGTTTTTTTGCATCTCTTTGGTAGGTGCAATCGTTTTATGAATCGATAGGGATTGTGTATCCGAACTCGTACTAAAATTGCCCTAAAACATCCTTAAGAGCTAGAAGTTAAAGCTCACTTTTCAAAAACATATCACCCAATTGCAAAAGAAATATAACTTTAAACTTTCATTAATATGAAACATGGATAAAATTCCTGTATACTTTGATTTACCGACAAATCGCACAGTGCACACTGTAAAAAAACCACTGTAGATTTGCCAGAACAGACTCGATCACAGTGAATGTGCTGTATCTTTCTTTGGTTTCCTGACTATATTAACATGGGAAATACAGTAGTTGCGTAAAATTAACAGCACAATGTGCTGGCAATTTGGACGCATTTGTTTACAGCAGAAACTGCTGGCGTCCAAATTGCCAGCCCATTGTGCTGTTAATTTTACGCAACTACTGTATTTTCCATGTTAATATAGTCAGGAAACCAACGAAAGATACAGCACATTCACTGTGATCGAGTTTGTGCGTGAAATGAACAGTACTCTGTACTGTAAAAATGTCATTTTTTTTTTCGTTTTTTTTTTTTTTTTTACAGTGCAGAAGAACAGTTTAAAATCTGTTTTTTATTAGAACGACTGGTCATGTGCTTCACAGTTATTTGAAGCTGCATGGCGGGCTGAGTACTTTTATATGCAATGATAATTTTTAAACGAAAAACATTGCCTAAGGGATACATTTCCTAAATGGTATTATCGTCCGTGTCCATCGGAAAGGATGGATGGATGGAAATGGAATTTTAGATGTAGGCTTAAAAGGGCATATGGTAAAATAAAAGAAGCTGTTTTTTAGGAAGCCGGCTGTGCTAGTTTGGGATACGTTTAAAGTCAGTATAGAAAAAATAAAACAACTTTCCTGTTTGGTGGGATCTTCTGTAGCTATAATCCCTGGTGGGCTTACTTCTATACTTCAACCACTGCACGTTTATCTAAATAAGCTGTTTAAAGAGGAGTTTCATTTGAAATGGATTGAATGGACGTCATCTGAGGATGCAGCAGTGACAAATGGTGGCAATTTATAAAAAACGACATCGACACTATCTCTGAATGGGTGAAATAATCTTGTCTTGAATTATTACAAGAAATAATCGTCCGATCTTTCAAAAAATGTTGCACCAGTAATGCGATGGATGGAACTCAGGATGATGCCATTTTTGAAGAAGATGGTGATGGTGATGATGATGATGAATTAGACTCTGACGATACTTATTTTCATGTACCGATGAAAGAAAACGATTTTAAGAAGTTCCTTGAAAATTCTGATTATGACTTGGATAGTGCATGATGATTGGTGACATTTTTCATTGTAAAAGAACGTTGTATTAAAGTGTTTTTAGAAATTGTTATGTATTTTTTATAATTTTTTTTATATTTACGATAGTTTTTATTTTAGAAATTTTATTAGACTCGTGAATAAGCCGACACCCCCCCCCCCCTTCTTTGAGCCAAAAAAATATATATATAAAATAAAAATTCTCGGTTTAGACACGGAAATATGCGTCTAAGCTGCTTTTAATCTTGATTAATAATATTAAAACTGGCAAGGTGTCTTTTGAAGACTATATGTATAAAAAAATGTAGAGTGAGGGTGTTTTTTATTCACTATCACGACACCGATAAATCGAACACCACTGACATCAGGAAAAATGAAATATATCAAATGTTTTTTCTCGACCAACACGACATCGATAAATCCAATGTCAGTAAAGAGAAAGAATTGTTTAATAATCCATTTTGCATGCACTGATGTCATCTGACGGCAATTGTGTACCATTATTTGGTATGGTGTCAATGGTTAAAAAAACACCCAAAAATCATCTGTCAGAGCATATAATGGGTACCAATTATTTATACTTTTGCGGTTTACCGATTTCATGATAAAGGCTAAAGAAAAGTCTGATGTTACATCCGTTATACAGGAAATAAGATTTACTGAAAGACTAGTACCGATATTTCCAAATGCCATTATGTTTACATCAACAGGCTCTCAAAGAGAAAAAAAGATCCGCCTAACATATGCGTAAAAATAATTTAGACTCAATCTTCAATAGTATTAACAACACACTGAAAGAAAAAAAATATACCGCCTTCGTCTAGAACGAATAGGTAGTCATTTTCTAAATCCCTAAACTAGAAATATAGGTTTCCGAATTATGCGAATAAGGTAAATAAACTGAATAGACGAAATGATCGAAAATTTTTAATATAGAGTTTTCTAGATGATGAAATGATATATTATATTATGAATGGTTTGAATTGCGAGAAATTATCACTTGATTTCTAGAATTAATTCATAAACTAGAATTATAGTTACTAAAACTCTTTTCTTGTGTTCGCACGTATTTGCAGAGATTTTAAAATAAATTTAATCACGATAATGTAGGAAAACGCCCTTGAATTTTAATAGGGATAACTAGAACTCTCCAGCCTAGCAAAGGGAACTACAATTTATAAGGATGACGTGGAACTATTTTTTCTAGAATCACAATTTATTTTCTGGATGCCTGTGGCAGAATTTTTTTCCAGTGTGTACTTTGTCAAGACAGCATTAATTCTACAGAGAAATAATCTTCGCTCAAAGTGATTAACCCCCTCACTGACAAGTCCGTGTTAATACGTTCACTAAGCTCCAGGTTTCACTACAATACAAGCAATATTTAAAGTAATATAATTCTATTAATTTAATGTATTTTTAATACATTGAACAATGATTAATACTTACAAGGATTGCATTCATATTCGTTATTAAGTTTTTTTTATAAAATGTTCAAAAAATCATTTTTTTTTTAGCATTTAAAATAAATGAGGAGAAAACAACATTACAATTTTGCCCTTTTCCAAGACAGTCGGAGGGTTTTAACATCGCTCATCATTAAACAATAATATCTTATGTTACATCTGCTGCACAGTAAATAAATGAATATCAATATTTCCTTATTACATTATGTTCTCAAGAGTAAGTGATGAAAATAATATCCGTACATATTGCAACATTGCCGTAGAATTGCGGACAAAATAAAATTCAACAGAATAAAAAGACAAAGTATAAAGCAGCGGGAATAGGGATAGTAAAACTTTTATCTGTAAATAATTGAGGTTAGACATATGAAAAGGTTACAGAGAAAAAATGATCTATGAATGATAACGTCTTGCAAATAGGTTTATTCAGAAATTCGTTCGTTCAAATAATTTCATGTTTCTAATGAAATTTATTTTTCGAACGCGTTTATAACTGCATAGCTTTTCGCTTGCCCTTTCTCAAAAAATAAAGGTCTTTAACGACAGATCTTGTGATATTTTCAATGAACGAAATTTCGACCCGCGGAATATGGCAAAGCATGTGGGTATTGATATATATACAACACACTTTCAATCAAAACAATTTACTAGACTTATTATGTCGTCCATAAAACTACAGAAAACAGTAAAATAGTGTAAATTCTGTCTAAGGCAGAATCGATCGGGACCGAGGAAATTTTCCGTAGTAAACAATATTCCGCCTTAGACAAATTTTACTCTATGTCTATGGATTGCAGGCACTTGGAAATCTTTCCAAGTTAGACAGATATCCGTCTTACACAGAGTTTGCCTTACAGAGAGTTTGCTGTAATCTTTTTCTTTACTCATCATTTCCAGCCATCATTATGTTTTCTGGGTGAAGGAAGCTTTCATTTAAAAAATGTAATAAAAATAACTGTCTTCGAACTTTTCTTGTTTTTGTTTCGATCAAAGTATAAGATTCTAGTAGACTAAATGACAGATTCATCTTTGGATCATATAGAGGTTTTATTTTACGATATGGTATCTATTTTAAGTGCTCAGCAAACGTATAATTTTGAAAATTCATACTCATATGTAGAATATAATATTTGTAATTCAAGCTCAATTTATTATTCGGGTGTATTGAAGTAATTTTTTGCGCAAAGCTTTACATCTTATACTTCAAGATGTAGAGTGAAGAAAAATTTCCTTATGACACTTTTACTCTTCTGAATCTAATGTAAGGCTTTCTTATTTTCTAAAAACAAACTAAAATACGTCCGTTAACGCTACTAATTTTAGTTAAAACTATAGCAAAGAAAAGAAAGGTTGAAAATAGCTCAAGCTGCGCTAAATAATTAAAAACCCATTCTCCAAAAACAATTTCGATAAAGATTAATACATCATTAGAACTGAAAGGAACTTAACCTGAAATATTCATAATACTAAAATAATGAGGTAATGCATGTACTTCAATGGACAAATCCTTTTTCTCTATATGTTTATTCTAATGTTTTTTCCTTTTTTTTTTCCTCATTTAATTTCCAACTCTTAATAAAAGTTCTTTAATATTCATTTAAAATATTTGTTTGATAATTATCTATTCATTTGATATTTGCATTATTAAAAATATAATGGGTATCGAAGCGTTTCCTTTTTCTTATTTTATAGGATGTACAAGACAATCGAGATTCTTGATTAGTTGAACTTTATTTACTTTAATCAAAATAGTATAAAGTAATTTTGATTTTCCGCACGAAATTTTGAAAAATAATTTCCCTTTTCTTCTTTATTTAAGCGAAAAGTGACTATTTTTCATTAAAATTCATTATTATTGAAATTTTTATTGATGTGTGGTTTATTTAAACTTCGACGAAACAATTTTCTTCCAAGAAACAAATAATAAATCATTGTTTTTTTTTGTTTTTTTTTAATGAACAATAAAAATAAGAAATGTAATTCTTTTATTTTTTTTATTTCCCAAATAGAAAATTATTGTAGAAATATTTTTAGAAAAAGAGCTGATTTTAGAGATTTTTAATTAAAAAATCACATAAATTATTGCATAAATATAAAAAAAGGGGCTGATTTTGTGGATTTTCAACAAAATAATATTTCTTTTTCATCATGAAAATTTCGCCCTAGTTTGAACTAAATTTCGGTGTTACATAAATATGTAACGTATTTTTGCAGTGTATATCCAGGCTGGATATAGTATAAGTTACCTAGCTATTTAATTTTTTAGATGTAGATTCGGTTATAAAAGTGGTGGCTGCAGTACAGTTGTTAAAATAGTGCTTACAGCTGCATCAGAAATTTTGTTTATGCTATACAATGAGACATATATCCGCTCCCCTATCAAGGGAGTTCGGAACATAGCAATCCTATTTTGATAAATTCGCGTCGATTCTAATGGTATAGATTTCGGTAAGGGAAAATAGTGCGCGAAAAATAGTTTCGGAATTACAATCGCACATCATAAGCAGAACAAACAAAACAAATATTATTGTCTATGTTTGATACGTTAACATCAATCGTAAATCGTTTGTTCTTGAAGTACGTAATCGATTAATTTTGTTTTCAGATTAACAATCATGGTTAAAGTAATCGTGATTTCAAGTAATCATGATTACAGTAATCGTGATTCAAGAAATCATGATTACTTGATTACTTTCATTTATGATTACTTGATAATACTTTTAATCATCCCTACTTACAATCATCAATCATGATAACAGTAACTCATTAAGCACGATTACATAGATTGCAAGAATCTGAAATGAAAGTTTGTGAATACATTTTTAAATACAGTTTCTTATAAAACGGACTATAGATGGTACAGTCGTGGGAAAAAAAAAGGAAACACCCCCTACTAACTCCTCAACAAATTATCGTAGACGAAAGTTACTGGTACCGAACGATTGGAAATAAAGTCTACTTTTAAGTCATGTAAATAAAGTTTGCTTAGGGGACCATCTACATATTAAAACGAATCCAAACTTCATTTTTTTCAATGACAATACCCAATTTTAACAAGATATTTCAAATCTTCGGTTCAAATTATGCCTAGACACCGCATTTCAAGTCATTAGAATGATAAGTTTTAGAATTATAAACATGCAAAATTTAGTGCGTCTAATGTTAAATTACATTTTCATATTTTTATTAATATCTCCAGAAATTATGCTCCTAATGTACTAATTTTTTTTTGTAGCAATAATACTAATATACCAAACATAAATACGCTGAATTTGCAATTTTTATAAATTTATGATATGAATTATGGATTATGAAATTAATATTCGAAAAAATTATGGGGTGCAACCTACAAATTTTTTGATGGATTTACATTTATTAAGTCCTGCTTTATGTAAATCCAAAATTTCACATTTTTCTTCCAAGTAGTTTTCAAATTATGCTTAAATAAAAAACGGTAAAATGATGGTTTAAGGGGCCGTCTATAATAGAAGTGACTAGATATTTTGAACTTTCTTCTGCTGTATTGTAAACTAGCAGGTTTGATTGACTTCTTAAGGTGCCTTGATCAAGATGGAGGCTCTCTCGGTTAATAATCGATTTCCGAACTTCAATTTGGATACAGCCCTTAAAATATGCTCGTTTTAAAATAATTAATTTCTCGGAAACTTATGGTACGAATTGCATAAAAATTTGTTTTTAGGCTAATTGGAGAGGATATAGAGTTCATTTATGATGTCAGAGTTGTGTACTGCTATTGAAAAAACAAAGTTATGGTTCGTTTTAATATGTAGATGCGAATTTTATCTATATCATTTAAAAGTAGACTTTATTTCCAATCGTTCGGTACCAGTAACTTTCTTCTTCGATAATTTGTTGAGGAATTAGTAGGGGGTGTTTACTTTGTTTTTTCCACGACTGTACATGCGTTTTAAAAATAGTCATTAAAGAGCTTTACTCACCAAATAAATGCCTGCCGAAACAAAATTTTGAATTGCAGGTCAAGTTTGTTGAAAGCTATTGAAATAAAAATTAATTCAATCACATTTTCAGCTAATTTCTTTGTACAAAAGTTCTGTTACTCTTACTCTTCTGTGAAAAACACATTGTTCCTGGTCAACTTTTACGCAAATCCCCTTGAAAAATGACGTTGAATATATATTTTTAAATGTAAAACGCAACTCAATGATTGTATATTTCATCTTAAATATTTTCGAAATATACCTTTCTCTATACCGATTAGTTTAACAAAATATTTAACAGGAAGTTCATCAGGCCTTTTGTTTACAATCTGCAATTTTAATTTTCTTTATAAGGAACTCCATTATTTTGTTCATGTCTGACGTTCTAAGAGGAAGGAGACGAATTTACAGTAACTATTTATAACGTAATCAAGTAATCCAGATTGCACTTACAGATATAATCACTTAAAATAATTAATCTATAATCTATAACACTTAATCTATAATCACTTAAAATGATATCCTTTCTGATTATTTTTTAAATATGTAATCTTAATTAACGATTACAAAATGTAAGCGTAATCTGTAATTGTTAATCCGATTACATATTGCTCAACATTTGTTCTTGAGGAGCAATGCAACAAATCGCTCCAATTGGCATTCTCACTATTCGCTTTCCATTTAGGTTATTCATACAAATAAATGCCATTTCCAACTAAATTGACGACGTTAAAGATTTTCCTGGTTGACTTTTTTTCCCAAAAGATTTCGAGATAGATTAAGTGAATTCGACATTTTGCGATTAGGGCCGCTACGTGTGGTCTCACTCTATAGCGTATACTCATTTACTTACGCGGGTAGACATAACTTTCATAACTATAACTAGATTCGTTCAGAAATTAAATTGTAATTTATGTGCTTTCCCCGCTGTATATATAGTTAGATACATCATCTTACATACTTTATACAGGGTGTTGCCGAATTCGACCGGCAAATTCAGAGGGGCGATAGTCGGCATCAAGAGGATGAAAAAAGGCAATAGAGGTCGCAAATCACATATTTACTCAAAAATACACAGTATTCTACCCTAAATCAATTTGGGTTGACGTTAATAATTTTAAGTAAACGAGAAGCCTTTATACAGGGTGTTTCAAAATTTGACCAATAAAGGAAAAGGGGTGATATAAGGCATCAAGAGATGAAAACTTACCACACAACAAGGGGTCGCAAAGAACTTATTTAGTCCCAAATATACGTAGTGTTTTATTCTAACTTGTATTGACGGTAATAATTTTGAGAAAAATAAAAACATTGCAATGAAAATGCAACGATATGTGATTTGTTCTGTGTGAAATGTTATACATCATGGACAGTTCCGGAAAAACAGGTGTACTCAAGAAGTCGATGATACCGTATGAATTGGTAATTGCAGTCAAAAATGTGGATCGTCAACTACATACCGCTGGCACATATAATGGAAAATTTGACTACTTCTTTTTAGTATTATCAGATTTACAACAAAGCGAGAATGTCTGTTAAAAGTTTTATTATATACTGCCATTTTCTGAAAGTTATTACCGTCAACCGAAACTGAGTTAGGGCAGAACAACCTGCACTTTTTTATTAAATACGTGGTTTGCGACCGCATGATCTATGGTAGTTTTTCATCAGCTTGATGCGTCTTATCACCCTTCTAGATTTGTTGGTGAATTTGGCAACACCATGTATAACTTAGATACATTCATAGATACTTATGTCCAATTAATTTCATTATCTACAATCGAAATCAACGCATTTTTCAACAAATGTTTGTAACTGTTAACAATGGGAGATCTTAAGTAATTCTAATTCAACAAAGACAGTTCATGAATTTGATTTATGCAAAAAGTTGATTGCATATAATTTTTATTTGAAACGAATACAAATGAATTACCAATAGAACCTTCACCGAAACGCAACTATGGTACTATAATGGATTATTTCTAAGATAAAGATGATTTTATCAGGAATTATACAGCGTTTTAACCGCGATTAAAATCAATAAGCAAAAGAATTATTTTAAATCTATTGTTTAAAAAATCTTCCGCGTGAAAGAATAATCTCGCAATTAGTTTATTTTTGGGAGCTAAATGATCGGTTCTAGCATCTACTTAGAGCATTGTAAAAATTTGTAGTTGTTAATAATTGTCAGTGCTTATAGTTTAAAAAACAAATAAACAATTTTTTTTAATGTAAAAGGCATTTTTGACTAAAACAAAGAGTACTTAAGCTATATTTTTTAATTAAAAGAAGTATAAATATAAATAACAATGCTTTTTATTATCTATTTCGTGGAAAAATAATTGAACATTGATTTTTATCTTCCTATTTACAAGTGTTAATGGTCAATGATTTTAAATCTGGTTTTGAAAGTGGATCATTTTTAATAATTACTGTAAAATATATTTTAGAAATACTATCCTGTTTAGAAAAAACCCTCAAACAGCATTTCTACTTCAAAAAATAAAATATATGTGTTGGTATATATTTAACTTTGCTATTGAAATTAAAAAAAAACAAAAACAAAAAACAACGGAATCTGAATAATTCAAAATCACCAATTTTAAATATACTTGGTTAGCATAAATGAATGACAGATTAAAAAAAAAATATTTTTTTTCAAAATTATTACACATACTAAGTAATGTATAAGTGATATATAAAGATAATGAAAAACATTCCAATTTTTTCTAAGTTACGAATATTTGATGTTTGAGTCTTTCGTATCAAGTCAAACATCTGATCTGTAATCAAGTTCATTCCACAGATTTTGCAGTTTTATATTGTTAACGGGTATTTATGCAGCACTGATTCCGTCATTAAATTCCTTGATTGTTTTCGGCAATCATGTTTCGCTAATGAGATTTTTTATGTAACCCTTCCCCTCAAAAAAATCACAAGGAGTAAGATCCGGTAATCTTGGTAGCACAGTAAATAAGGTGAATAATCTTTAACCACATGTCCAATCAAGCGTTGAGCAATGGCGAAAAAAAATTGTTTTGTATTATTTTCATATATCATTTAGAATATGTGTAATAGATTTCAAAATATGAATTTTAAAAATACGGCCACTGATTTATACTAGCCCTTTATAACCCTTTTCAGTCAAAAATATTATTATTATTTTTTTTAACATATATGATAAAGATCCCTTAAATTCGTACACTGTAAAAGAAAATCTATAACTCTACAGATGTAAAAATTACAGAAATCTGTATGCTCATTAAATTTTTTATCTGTACGCTGTAAAAAAAAAAAAAAAAAAAAAAAAAAAAAAAAAAGATGTAAATCTACAAAACTAGTTTTTGTAAAGCTATAAAAATCTGTAGCTCTTTACAAAAGAATCTACTAAAATTACAGTAATCTTACTAAAATTTTATCTGTAACTCGGGTTGCAGTTACATAATAAGTTCTAGGCATCCTAGTTTCCTACAAAATTTTTAATAACCGTAGAGATTTTTTTATTTACGGAAAAGTGTAACTGTTATATGATTTTTTGTTGTTTCTGTCGCATAAGAAGTTCTAGGAATCCCAGTTTCCTAGAAAAATTTAGTAACTTTACAGATTTTTTTTTACAGTGTATAATAACAGTATAACGTCTTGGTTTATAATTATAACTCGTACATTTCTTCGTATTCTTAGGCTTTATGTGTTAAAAAAAATACCGGATTGCATAAGATGTAAAGACTGTCAATGACTGAATTAAAGGTTTCGTTATTAACATAAATTATAAAAATGTTTTCATGTTCACAGATTGATTCAAATTCGAAACTTAAAAATTCATCTACTGCAATTAAAAAATTTTGTTGGAATTTATCGTTCTTCAAATTCCACTGCCTTACTAAAGTATTAAATGTTATTTTGTGTTTAACCTCTTCGCTATCTGGGTCCATATATGTGGACCTCTATTCTTTTCTCCATAAAAACTAAACCGTTTGACTCTTTTACATTTTGATTTAATTTCTTAATATCTAAATTGGTTTGCTTAAAAAAAAAAAAAAAAAAAAAAAAAAAAAAAGAAAGAAAAAGACAAAAGACAAAATCTATGCTGATTTCCTCATAAAATAGATCTGAATTTGAAAAACGCCTTCAAGAGGGTGTGGCCAAGAAATTAAGAAATTTTCATACTTATTTAACTCCTTTACAATAAAATGTTTTGAGGATTTGTATATCATTCACTTGATTAAAGGCCTTAAATTTGTAATTGTGTGAATTTGGGTTAGTGATAATTAAATTGATATTTTAACGGAATTTGTAATTTTAGATCCCCATTTGTAAACCAAAATTACTAGTCCCCTAAAGTATCAATTTCCGAAAAGTTATTTTTTCTGTCATCTATGATGTCATTTTGTTTGTTGAAAACCAATGAATGAGTATTTGTAGCAAGGATGAGATTTCCGCGTTTTTTCACACCAGTATTTTGTTAGAGAAAATGATATTTCATTTAATCGAAACATTTTTGCAACTTAACAGAGCAACATTTTCTCTAAGAATGTACTGGTGTGCAAAAACGCGGAAATCTCATCCCTGATTTGTAGTATTATTTTAGCTTTGGGAACGAAGAGGTTACAGGCAAGATCAAATTAATACGACATAACATATTATGATTTTTACACTCTTTTATATAACTCAACTTGATTTTTGTAGGTAAATAAGGAATTTTGTTATCAATATTTCACTCACTTCTTGATATGCTAGAACTATAATAATCATGTTGACGGGTGTATTTCTGTCGACAGTACAACGGTTTAGTACTTTTAGAACTTAATTACAAAATAATACATTGTTTTAAAGAATTTACTTCATATAATAAGAGTATAATGAGAGAGAAGTTTAAAAAAATATTTTATACACAAGTTTGCTGTTAAAAAAAAAAAAAAAAAAAAAAAAAAAAAAAAAAAAAAAAATGTAATTTTACAGTTATAAATCTGCAGAAATCTGTATACTTACTGAAATTTTATCAGTGCACATTAAAAAAAAAATGTAAATCTACAAAACTAGTTTTTTTAAAGCTACAGAAATCTGTATGCGTATTAAAATTTTATCGATAACCTGGGGTTAATTATATGAATTTTTGTTGGTGCAATTACATAAAACGTTCTAGGCATCCCAGTTGCCTAAAAAATTCTTAGTAACCTTACGGATATTTTGATTTACCGTGCAAACGTCTATCTGTTACATGTTATATATATATATATATATATATATATATATATATATATATATATATATATATATATATATATATATTGTTGTTGTTGTTGTTGTTGTTGTCGTTACATAAAAAGTTCTGAGCATCCCGGTTTCCTAGAAAAATTTTAGTAACTTTATATAGATTTTTATCTTATTAAAATAATACGAAAATCTATGCGAATACGTATATTAATATTATCATCTCTTTTTTTATATATATATTTTTTCATCTTTCTTTTTCTCGTTTATTTTTCTTATATTTATTTTATTTATTTTATTTTTAATTAGTTATTTTTATTTTATGATAATGGAAATTAATTACTAGGGATAAAATTTCGTTTTTCAATACAACTTTACATATATTTATATATTAATTGGACAGTTAAATGAATAATACTAATTATACTTATACAAAAAATTAGTTTATTATTTTATTTATTTTTTATTTATTTTTTTATTTTTTCTCTCTTAAATATTGGAAATTCTAAAAAAATGGTAGCTAAGGTAATGGATCAAAATCTTTTAAAATTTATATTTATTGATGGTACATTAGAGGAATTTTATTTTCAAAATTACATAATAATGGCAACACCACAAAAAAATTATAATGCAGTTATGTATTCTAACATTGCTAGGTACTTTTAATTTTTTCTTTTATCACTAGGTGGCAGTAATAGCATCAATTTTAGCTAGGATATTGTAAATTAAGTGATTTGGGAATTTTTTAGTTTAGTTATATAAAATTTAAAAGCGTTAATTGGTAATTTAAATTTTAATATTGTAATGATTTTCAATTTTTATTAACTAATTAAATGCATTTATCAAGGTGCTTTATCCAGATTAACTGCAACCCATGGATATAATATTTGTTTTAACGTAACTGTAAAAAATAACCTTATTCTCATAGCAGCAATCTAGAACATATGCATCAAGAAATCAGGATTAAATCATGTAAAATTATATAGGGTAAGCTGAAAAATATTACATCATATTATTTATACATAATAATAAAATTATTTAAATATTTATTTTTTATTTTTTCCATTTCAAGGCCTTTCATAATTTTCATTGTTCATTTTTCTTCTATTATTCTGGTTATGTAGTCGTTCGGGCGCAGAGAGAGTAAATTATTCAGCTTTTAGCCTTATTCTCCACAGAAAACGACTGCCTTGCTATATGTCAATTCTGTGCCCTTGATAAAGTAATTCACTATATAAGCATTTCATTTATTTAGTTTTATTTTATTCTGTATCCATATTTTTCTTTTTTCTTCCATTTTAATCCTCATAAGGTAGTACATGGGACTATACTTTTTAAATAACATCTGGCTTGTGTGGAGTTTGTGTTTTTATATTATTGGCCACTTTAATTTTCTTTCCATGGTATTATTGTACAGAACGTTTATATATATACCGGGTGTCCTAAAAAGGACTGACTGATTTTAAAATTCAATAATTTGCAAACGGTGACAGATATTTAAAAAATTCTTGCAGGAGGGTTATGCATAAGGTCAAAAGTTTTTTTACAGTGATTTCGATTTTAGTTCGAATTACAAAAAATAGATGGCGCTACCATCAACAGACGCTAAATTCAGGCTCGATTTTTGGCACTTCGGGACCCACTCAATACATTTCATCTCCTTTTTCCGCATGGAAGAACAGAAAGACCAAAAAATCGAGCCTGTATTTAGTGCCTACTGCTTACAGCGCCATCTATTTTTTTGTAATTCGAACTAAAATCGAAAATCACTGTAAAAAAACTTTTGACCTCATGCATGACTCTCCTGCAAGAATTTTTTAAATATCTGTCACCGTTTGCAAGTTATTGAATTTTAAAATCAGTCAGTCCTTTTTAGGACACCCGGTATAATCTTCCATGAGATATGGAACGGGAAACAGAATTAAGAGAGTATTAACAAGAAGTATGGCAAGAAAATGCTTGAATATGAATTTGGATATTTTTATTCATAAATTAGTATATAAATACAATTTGCCTGCTAGTGTTCTCAAGGAGTGGAAGTATTGTATTTTAAAAGATTTATGTAGAAATTTTAAAGGTAACTCTGAAGGGGTTTCAGGAAAATATTATAACGGATTGAAAGAATCTATAAGAGAATTGCACAATAATTTTATAATAACATGTATAGATAAAGCTAACACAAATTATGCAATTATTTGTAAAACATTATATGGTAAATTATACAAGGAGGCTTATGGTGACGAAATAAATTATGAAAGTTTCAAATCAAGTAACCAAGTTATTGGTAATGGAGTAAAAGCATATTATAAAAAAAAAAAAAATTAGATAAAACAAAATAGTACTAGCTTTCCATGTTTGGTATTGGTTCCTAAGTTTCATAAAGATCCTGTTGCATTTAGAGCTATAACATGTGGTTTCGGTTCATATTTGGAAAACGGTAATAAAAATTGTTAAAGTTATTAAAAGAGATTTTTGATGAAATACTAAAAGTTTAGCCGGCTTGTATAATTAAAACAGCTTTGAGTTAGTTAAGCGTTTAAATCAAATGAAAAACATTTTAAGCTCAACCGCATATGATTTTGAAGACATAACAGTATAGATTTGGACAATCTTAAAATAAAAATTATGGAGTTTTTCAATAAATATAATTCCTTAAATATCGGACAGGATTGGTTTACCAATTTGTTTATTTTTTTACTAAGTGATAGTAACTTATATAAAGGGAAAATTGTTTACAAACAAATTAGAGGTATTCCAATGGGGGAAAGCTGTAGTTCGATTTTAGCCGAGATCTACTTATATATGTACGAAGAACATATTGATACGAACGAGAATATGAAAGTGTTCGGTATGTGGATGACATTTTAATAGTCAGATGCAATGACGTGAAAAAGAAAAAAATCGATTGCTATCCTAATGCTTTAAATTTTAAATTGGAGTCAAAAAGTCAAAACATGGTCAATTTTTTAGATGTTAATATCGAGATAAAAAATGGTAAGTTAAAAACACATATATATGACAAATGAAAAAGCTTTAGCTTTGAAACTATAAAAATTTTACAATTTGGTTCAAATGTGCATGTCTCAATATATAGAAATATTTTCGTTGGGTTTCATGCACGCATGGTGGAGTTTCACGTTTAATTGGTTTTGTTTTCGATGGGCCTTGTCAGCTCATTTGACTTGTTAGTTTTTTTCCATTTGGTCTTGACAGGTAGTTGGGAGGGGGCGTTGTGTTCTTAAAACTGCTTTAACCCCGCCGTGCATGTCGCAAGTCATTCCGCCTATCTCCATTGGTTTAATTTCTTCTGGTTTTAGTTATTGCATATTCTTTGGGGCTTGCTGTTTTTAAAGTTTGTTGTTTTTTAAAGTTAGTCGTTTTTAAGTTGATTTCGTTGTTGTCATTTGGTTTAGTTTACTTTTTATCTTTGGACCAGTTCTGTGGTTTTGAATTTTTGGTTTGGTTGAACCGAATAGATAGACTCCAAATACTGGGGGAAAAAATGAAGAGCTTTACAAATAGCGTATTCTGGCAAAGCACCACGGCTATCCAGAAGAATTTGTTGCGTAATTTCATAAAGTGTAAGACTTATCGCAGGGATTTAGAGGTATTGTGGATGCGAAGGGAGGAGTAACTATAAGTTTGACTGTTTAAGGATTTCATGCACGTATGTTGGAGTTTCACGTTTAATTGGTTTTGTTTTCGATGGGCCTTGTCAGCTCATTTGACTTGTTAGTTTTTTTCCATTTGGTCTTGACAGGTAGTTGGGAGGGGGCGTTGTGCACTTAAAACTGCTTTAACCCCGCCATGCATGTCGCAAGTCATTCCGCCTATCTCCATTGGTTTAATTTCTTCTGGTTTTAGTTATTGCATATTCTTTAGGGCTTGCTGTTTTTAAAGTTTGTTGTTTTTTAAAGTTAATCGTTTTTAAGTTGATTTCGTTGTTGTCATTTGGTTTAGTTTATTTTTTATATTTGGACCAGTTCTGTGGTTTTGAATTTTTGGTTTGGTTTGTGGATATATATATATATATATATATATATATATTACAGTGTACAAAAACGGGTGATATGAAAAGATACATACACTCACCAAATTTCTGGTACATACTACAAGTGTTCATTGTGTGCACCCTTATACAACCGGCACCCATCCCAACGGCAAACCAGTTCCGTTCGTACGTTCAATAGCATGTTTCTGTTAATATTCATTCACAGCAGCAGTCATGCATTCCTGCACGCGAGCCACGAGGCGGGCTTTTAAACTTGGTGAGTGTATGTGTCTTGTCATGCATCACAGGTCTTTGTAGGTCGTATACCTATCAATAGAGTGTTTTGAAACATGACGAATCATTTAGGGTAACCCTGTATTTAATAATGCGGTAAACCATGCTCGATTAATTAGGCCGACTGGATTTGAAGTTACACGAACGAACCCTTTTTTAAGGGGTCTCAGGAGCCTTATTTTTTACTCCGCAGTGCAATTTAGCAACATGTCACATTTAATTTTTTTCTCAGTCTCTATAAAACATAACTGCTTAAAATTTTTAATATAGACAACTTAATATCTCTTATATTTAAAATATATTTTTTAATATTCTATATTGAAACTTTATTTATTTTTTTTTACGTTTAATTTTGATAAAAATTTTAAATTGGTTTTCGACTTGCATGCACTGCGCGCAAGACTGTAGCAAAACTATTGGTTCAAGAGCCCCCCAAAATATTGATAATGACGTAAAACTAATGTATCTTAAACGTATACTTCATTTGTAAGCAATTTATTTATTTAGTTTATTTGAAATTAAAATTAAAGTTATAAAATTTTGAAAAAATCAGTCTTTCATTGAAAAGTGGCTAAAATTAAATAATCAATGGAATTATAATACTAAATTTGAAGTATAAGTTATTCTTTTACTTAAAATTGAGATTTTTACCAAGTTTCATGCAAATTGCTTTATTAGTTTGTGAAAAATGTTGCGCGCAATACATGCAAGTAGAAAAACAATTTTGAAATTATTTATCAAAATTAAACAATGAAAAAAAAATCAAAATAGAATGTTAAAAAAATATTTTAAATAGAAGAGATATTAGTTTACCTATATTTAAAATTTTATGCATTTATATTTTATAGAAACTTAGAAAAAATTAAATGAAACATGTTGCTAAATTACACCGCCAGGTAAAAAGTAAGACTCCTGAGACCACTTAACATTAAAAAGTAGATACTATAAATAAAAAATAAAGAAAGTAGTAT
Organism: Maratus speciosus; assembly: GCA_963932465.1. Classification (NCBI taxonomy): domain Eukaryota; kingdom Metazoa; phylum Arthropoda; class Arachnida; order Araneae; family Salticidae; genus Maratus; species Maratus speciosus. The sequence goes on from OZ010792.1 coordinate 95,307,807, forward strand.
ATATTTTAAAATACGCTTTAATCAATTAATAGTTTCATATTAATTAAAATATGATTATATGTTAAGAAATCTTTAAAATAAAGCACAAAAAAGTTTGTTTTAATTTTCCTATTAGCCATATCTATAAATAGAAGCAGAGCAAGAAACATATATATACAGGGTGTCCGGTCTCAACGGTGTGCAATGACTAATTCCTAAACCGTTAGTCATAGACATATAGTTCCAATTACAAAAAGGTTTTAAATCAGGTAAAGAAATATTTTAAAAGTGATTTTGGGTCAATAAAAACATATCTTAAAAAATTACGAAACTTAAATTTTTATACGGTCCCCCGGTCCTATAAGTTATATTTAGTAAAATTTTCCTTTTACACTGACAAGTAATGCAAAAAAAAAGTCCCGTTATTCTACGATTAAAATTGACCGAGTAACAGCTGTTTAAAGTTGGAGCATATTCTTGGCTGCAAATTGGGGGTCATTCCCAAATTTAGTCGAAATATAATTTCATCAGATATAAAAAAGGGTTGAGAGTGAAATTAACATTGCAATATAAATTTGAAATATTTAATCTTTCTGACATATTAATGCAAAATATACAATTTGTAATAAACATTTAAGAAGAAAGAAAGAAAGAACAGAATTTTTGTTAAATAAAATGATGCTAAATAAACAGCCTCAATTCTATACAAAATGATGCGTATTTTAAAATATTATTAGATTACACCAGCTGGTAAAAGTCGGGTTATGTCATGTTTTTAGCTTTTGATAATTGATTCTTATATATTCTGTACCGCTGAATCCGAAATTGACTTTCACTTTTAACTATCACATCAGGATTTTTCGAAAATTGCAAATTTCAAAGTTAAAAAGTTCAAAGTTAAAATAGAATCTCCTCCCCCATCTCATTGGGCCACTCAGCTGTTTAGCTGTAAGAATCCCAGGATAAGCAAAAATATCGAATAAATTATTGAATAAAATAAAATAAAATAAAATAAAAAATGTTTTACATATGTTTTATAGTATGAGATTTTCGCTATATTTTAACTTGCACATTTGCGATTTGCAAAAAAAATTCTAACGTGATGGTTAAAAATGAAGGTCGTTTTCAGAGTTAGTGCTAAAAAGTACGTAAAAATCACTTATCAAAAGTTAAAATACACAACCATCTCCTTTACTTTATAGTATTCGATTTTTGTTATTTTTTTAATTTATGATTTGCGAAATATCCTAACATGATGGTTAAAAATTAAGGTAATTTTAGGATTCAGTGCTAAAAAATACATAATAGTTAAAAAACTCAGCAATCGCAGTCTTGTATTATCTAATCAAAAAAAAAAAAAAAAAAAAAAAAATTAAACTTCTTGGTGGTAGTCCATCCGAAATTTTTTGTGTTTTCCTGTAAAATAAGTATAAATGGTAGCCACTGAAAATCATAATAATATTAGATTGTTATCGGAGTTGCGGCAGTATGTAAAATGCTATCTCGATCGAATATTTAAAAGTGGGTTAAAGTTCGGGTACAAATTTTGTACTGGAAAACCATTCATACGATCGTTGAAGTAACATAAAAACTCATAAAAATAACATAATTTTTATTAAAAGAAATCATAAAAGAAACAGTCTCAAATCCTGACAAAATAAAACATATGTTATTTCAGACAACTTGAGACACAATCGTAATACTTGTACGATTTTTTTCAAAGCGCAGATACACATGAAATAAGATCTTCGAGTACTTTAAACACTTGGTATATTAGCCCTCAAAGCCAAGCCGAACTCATTTGTTTTTACAGCAGAAAAGAGGCATAAGTCATGCATTTTTAAACTTTCATAACTCGCTCAATTTTAGAGTTATACGAATGGGACTTTTTTTTGTCTTACTTGTCAGTGTAATAGGAAAAATTTACTAAATATAACTTATAGGACCGGGGGACCGTATAAAAATTTAAATTTCGTAACTTTTTAAGAAATGTTTTTATTGACCCAAATCGCTTTTAAAATATTTCTTTGCCGGATTTAAAACATTTTTGTAATTGGAACTATATGTCTATGACAGACGGTTTAGGAATTAGCCATTGGACTCCGTTGAGACCGGACACCCTGTATATATATCAAAACTGGTGGTAATAAACACTGGTGGACAAAACTTAAGGGCCAAGAAATGTACACGTAAATGACAATCTACGTGAGATTGTGAGTCAAGAAGCAAACACTAGTGTTAACAGAATGTTACATAGGATTTAATATAAAAATTTTGTTGAAAGGGCGTATAGAGGGTGTTACCCGAAATTCTTTACCTGAAACGTGAATATTGTCCGAAAAGATGACTGTACAAAGAAAGCAAAATGCTCACAATTAACTATCGTCAGTATCATATCAATGAGAGACGTGGCCACCATGTAATGCGAGGCAACTTTCAACGGCGTGGCATACTCAGAACAACATGATTCATTAGCTGTTGAGGCAAGTTGCCCCATTCTACCTTCACTGCATATGTGATTGTTTCCTTGTTTGTGGGAGGAAATTGTCGAGCAGCAATATGTCTCCCCAAGGCATCCCATACATTTTCAATGGGATTCAGCTCAGGGGAACGCGCTGGCCAGTCTATGCGATGGATATTTTCGGCCTCAAGACAATCTTGTACAGACGGTGTGCGATGACAAGGTGTGTTATCGTCCATAAACGGAAACTTTTCGCCGACAGCACCTCGAAAAAGTCGAACATATGGAAGAAGGACGTCTTCAATGTACCGTCTACCGGTCATGGACCCTTGGTCAAGCACATAGAGATCCGTGCGTCCATTAAACATGATGGCTACCCACACCATGATACCCGAAGTCGCATATCGAACTCTGTCTAGAATATTTTCGCGACAGTAAGCACTACCAACCTCGCGCCATATCAGTTTACGTCTACAATCAGCGATAGACTGAATCTACTCTCATTTGTGAAGAACACAGTAGACCAGTCATCATAAGTCCAATTACGATGCATACGGCACCAAGATAAACGAGCGCTACGTTGGCTCGAGAGTGGGACACACACAACAGGTCTTCGGGCGTATAGTCCACCCTTTTACAAACGTCTTGAAACAGTTTTCCGCGATATTTTAGCTCCTGCGGCAGCACAAAGTTGATTTGCTAATTGATCAGCTGGGCTGTCTCGGTTCCTTTTTTGCCGAAATAACAATATAATGATCTTCTTGGGACGTCGTTCTGTTAGGACGACCTTCTCCTGTTCACCTAGTACATATTCCACTCTTTTGAAATACCACCCATAGTCTAGATACAATAGTGTGCACGATATAAAATTCACGGGCAACATCTCTGAATATGCGTCCGTCTTCCAACTTTCCGATTATTCTACCACGAGTAATATCATCTAAATGATGCCTCGAAGACATGTTCAAAATTTCAATATTCAAGCTTCACTCTATCTCCTTCAATTTTTTACATCTAATTTTAACATATTATTTAGAATCCGGGGTGGAAACTATTCTTATGTTACAAAATAAAACTGGATAACTTATCATCGATTAATAAGTTTTAATATTTACATCGTATTTACAGGTTACTATTTACAAAATAACTCAGTTAATTTAAAATACGGCATAGCTCAAATGCCTTGCCGGCAACAAATTTGTAAACATTCTTCTCACTCATAAAGTCTAATTTACTCAGCTTGTCAGTTCTTTTGAAGGAAAAGAAAAAAAAGAAAAGGAGAACAAATATGATGGAGTGCGTATTGTTCGAGCGTTACACTCTTCCCCTCACACTGCATTACTGGTCCCTCAGATGCAGTGTGCATTTCCTGGGTGGATTCCTTCGGGATGCTTTCTGGTGCCTAAAATCCTCTATGGTTCTCATGTTTTGTGATCCTTTCGTAAATATTTGCTGGCTGTGTGTCTGACGTTTCCCGGGTCTGCCTCTAGGACGAATAAAGCCTTTAGAAGATCCACCATCAACTTGCGTGTAAGGACACAAAGCTGATATATGATAATTTCCTAAGGGAGAACAGGGGTTTTCTTTAGTGGCAATGGTATAAGAAGTAGGATATCTTTGTTTTCCATAGTACCCATTATCATGTCTGTAACTTCCAGACCTATAATCCAATTTGTAATTATCCTGATCATTAGTTCTAAGATCATTTTCATACATCTTTTCGAATTTGCTAGACGAATCTGCAGTTCGCCGTGCACTATACCTGTGTGATGGTTGAGAATTCCTTTGCTCCTGATAGCTACCTCCACCTGATCGTCGGCCATCATAATTATAATTATTTCGAGCATGATAGTAGCCTCTATTTTTGTAGCTAGGAGAAAAATTTGGATTATACTTTACTTTTGAAGTAAGTGAAACCCTTTCTAGCGTTTCAGATGCATCATTAGGTTCAACCATATCCGATGAACTATTCACCAAACCTTCACTTTCTGTCATATCTTGAGATATTAAAGAATCTTTAGTCTCAAAATTTTGAGGAATCTCTGATTCATCTTGGTAAGAATTCTCTGAACCAGGTTTCTCATAACTATTTTTATTGTAATTTCCATGGTTAAATGACTGTTTAACATATTTTTGGCCATATCTATTATTGCTTCTGTTACAATTGGTCTATTAGAATTTCTGTTCTTACCCCCATAATCGAAATTCCTTTTCTATCCATCTTCCTTTTTTTCCTTATTCCTTTCCAATCTTTTACATAGCCTTTTCTATCATGTGCAGGACTATCAATTTCACCAGATAAAATTATGCCCATCCGTGATCCTGTATCTATATAATATTTAACTTTAGGTGTAGCCTCTTCCCCTAGTTGGAAGCTACTAGTAAATTTTTCAAGCAGTTCATTCAACCTAACTTGTTGCTCTGAAGTGAGATGTCTACCTTCATCTTCTCTAAGAAAAACGGTGTCTAATTCAACTTTTATCGCTAATTCTCTGGGAGGTCTATATGTATCTTCAGCGAATCTATACTTCCACCTACATCTATCAGCGAAGAACCATTCTTGATTTACTACATCCAAAACAATTTTTGCTTTGCGTAAAAAATCGATTCCTAAAATTGTACGATTATTTCTGGCATTCGGCAGAGCAAAAAATGTTGTTTTAATGTCGCGACCTTCAATTTTAACATGAACTTCTGTTTTATAAACTTCGGTAGTGTTTTGTAGCCCATCCGCTAAGACTACGATCATTTGAGTTTTTTCAAACTTCACACCTTGGTCTTTTAATAAAGAATACAAAACTTCACCCGCAACGCAATGTGTTGCGCCAGTGTCAGCACAAGCTGTGCCAGAGAGACCATTTATGCTTATTTTTACCAATAATGTTGGTGATGTTTGCATATTACATGTACGAAATTCTAGTGATTGAAAGTGCACCGATACATTTTTCGGAGAACAGGTTGGACACTTGGATTTAATAACTCCATGGTTTCCACAACCATAGCAATTTAACATTGGTCGATTTAAATTCGAAGGATAGTTAATTTTATTTCTGTTGGACTCCTTTTGATTGCCAATTTTACCAAACTCATTTCTTTTAAAATCTAAAGGCGTTTTATCAAAGCGATTAGAATTCCCGACTTCACTGATTTTATTTGATCTCTTTATTTCTACTTTGTGTGACCTCAAATTATCATAAATCTAACTTTTCAGCTAATTCAACAGGATCTGTTAAATTCTCCCATTGGTCTAAATAATGTTCTTTGCAATCAGGGGAAACCTTTTTCTTTAATTGGTCAGCAATAATTAATTCCGATAATTTTTCAAAGGAGTTTATATTTAATTCGGATAGCCATCCCTCAAAATAGCTTCTAATTTCAAAATAATATTCTTTCCAGCTAATATCGGTTCGCTTTGGATATCGACTAAACAAAACTCTAAACCTTTCTGCAGTTAACTTGAACCTCTGCAACAATATATCTTTAATATAAGAATAATCTTCAAATTTTTCTTCCGGTTCACGCGCTATTAATTTACCGATTTCATTTGGAAAGACTCCAATTAAATACGTAATCCACAGTTCTTTAGAAAGCTTTAAAAGTTTCATTTGCCTCTCAAAAGTTATTAAAAATAAATTCATATCATCCTTTTCAGGATTGAAATCGGGTAAAATCTTTTTTCAAGTCAACGCGGATTGAAGAAGTTTCTAGAGGGTTGCTTGTATTTGCAACAACATCTCTTGTTCCTGCTTCTAACCTGAGCTTCTGTAGCTCAAATTCTCTTTCTTCGGCTAAACGTTTCTCTTCCTCAAGTGTCTTTCTTTCTTCTACGATATTTTCAAAAATTCCCTGTACAAAATCTACGTTATCTTTAAATGCCTCATTATTTACAATTTTATCACGTAATTCGAGGACTTTATCATCGCTACTTACTTCTACTTTTAATTCTGAAGCTAATGTGATTAAATCAATTTTCTTACCCTTTGAAAGAAACGCCATCATTTGAACTAAATATGTTTTAGCTAACTTCAAACTTCATTCGTGTTACGAATAACTCTTAGCAAAATACGTAATTTTTAACATATATAGAACATAAATAACATACAATATCTTTCAAAACTCAATATAATGACACCAACTATTTGCCTTTTTTTTTTTTTTTTTTTTTTTTTTTTTTTACACAATAATATCAATCATATAATAATTAAAATAATGCCAAGCACTCATTTATAATAACTTCATAATAAAAAAGCTCAGTGCAACTATATAAATGTATAAAATAAAGCAAACGAGTTTTATTTTTCAATAATAATTATTAGAATTATTTCTCTTATGAATATCTTCATTTAATTCAGATACTAAAATACTTGAAGCTGCAGACGACTTTTCGTATTTCAATTCTAGGAAAATAACATTCAGGCTGAATAGAACAATTCCAAAATATTTCGATTCTGGACGAATCAAATACAATTTTCAAAAATCATCAGATTCCGGATGAATCAAAAGTACTTTTGTATAAATTTTTGTACTTTAGTATCTAAATTTTCTTATTAAAACAGTTTAACTCAATTTAAAATAATACTTATCTTCATATCTTGCTTCTATTCGTGCCAGACGTTGGGGAGCTACTTCTTTAACATATTATTTAGAATCCGGGGTGGAAACTATCCTTATGTTACAAAATAAAACTGGATAACTTATCATCGACTAATAAGTTTTAATATTTACATCGTATTTACATGTTACTATTTACAAAATATCTGAGTTAATTTAAAATACGGCATAACTCAAATGCCTTGTCGGCAACAACTTTGTAAACATTCTTCTCACTCATAAAGTCTAATTTACTCAGCTTGTCAGTTCTTTTGAAGGAAAAGAAAAAAAAGAAAAGGAGAACAAATATGATGGAGTGCGTATTGTTCGAGCGTTACACAATGGCAATTCAAGGCACTCACCGATTGCCTAAAATCTCTTATCTCTGTAGTAACGTGGTCTGCAAAAGCGGAAGTATAAAATTTGCATAAGTTTCACAAAACAGAATACATCCCCATTAATGCAAATTTACACGTGCTGCTGCGGATCTATTTCTAATTGCAATCGTTGAAAATAACAGTAGTCCTTAAGCTTTGTGCAACAGTGGATATATATATATATTAGTAAATTTACTAGCTCGCGCTTTGCATAAAAATGTGGCGAATTTTCCACAACTGGGTAAAGTGTCCACGCAAATTAAATTCTTCTAACGGATTATTTTTTTCCTTTTTGAATAATCATGAATTGCATTGAGGAAATTAGGCTTGATTTTCAAGGTGAGCAATAAAAAGCTTACAAAAGAATTTTTTTTATATGCTTACTTTTATATTTATTTTCAAACTATATTTAAATATATCTTTTATTTACGTTATAGTTTACGAAAAACATACTGCATTTACATCGCGCAGAAAAATGAAATAAATAACATCCTCTGAGTCCAAGAGATCAAAATTCTAAAAATGTAACAGTCAATACATTACACGAGAATCTGTTTGGTGCAATAGGAATATATAAAGTTTCACAAATATTAAAAATGACAAAGACATATTACTTGAAATTTGTTATACAAAGAATTATTCAGCTCAATCTACTAAAAATAACTCAGTTAAAAATGTTTTAATGTAGCAGATTGATTCATCTTGAAAAATTAAATGTATCTACTGTAATTAAAAATTTCTACTGGAAATTATAGTTCCTAAAATTTCATTATTTCACTGTAGCATTGGATGTTATTTTTGTTTTAAAGGCAAATTCAATTTAAATATGATAAAGAACATTATGCTTTTTTTTTTCAAACTATATTTGTATATATTTTTTATTTACGTTACATCATATGGAAACCCCACAATATTTACATCACGCAAAAAATTGAAATAAATAACATCCTCTGGGTCCAAGAGATCAAATTCTAAAAATGTAACAATACATTACACGATAATCTTTTTAATTCAATAGGAATATATAAAGTTTAATACATTTTTCTCACAGTCTCAAAAACCATTAAAATACTGCTATCGTTACTACTTCTCAGAAGAAATGTATAACAATGCAACGTATTAGAATATCTCGATTTTATTCATGTTTTGAGAATTACTCAGAATTAAAATCGAGTTCCACGAGTATTACTTGAAAGAGAACTATTACGACCGTTTCCCAAATATTAAGAATGAGAAAGATATATTACTTGAAATTTATTATACAAAGAATTATTTAACTCAATCTACTAAAAATAACTTAGTTAAAAATGTTTTTATGTTGCAGATTGATTCATCTTCGAAAATTAAACGTATCTACTGTAATTATAAATTTCTACTGGAAATTATAGTTCTTAAAATTTCATTATTTCACTGAAACAGTAAATGTTATTGCGAAACAGCACCGAAAACTGGCGATATGAAGCAATTAAAATAATAAAACTTTGTAAAAAATCACCATAAAATTAAAACAAAACACAGGACGCGTTTCGAGCTAAAAACATAACAGCTCGTCATCAGCTAAGCATACACGTGTCCGAAAACGAACAAGTTCAAAAATGAACTGAAGAAAAAGAATGTTGCGAAGAATGCGACAGATGGCGCTACCTGATAGAGGGATATGCAAAAGGGAAATGTGTTGAAAAAAGATAGAAGAGAAAATGAAATGGAAAAAATGGAAATAAAAGAAAAAATAAAAATAAAAGAAGTAAATTAAAAATATAAATAAAAATAATAAATAAAGAACTATAAAAGAACAAGAAAAAATCCAAATTATTATTATTATTATTATTATTTTTTTTTTTTTTTTTTTTTTTTTTTACAAAATAAAAAGAAAAGAAACAAGAGAAAAGGGAAAAGAATTACAAAATTAATTTCCACGCTGGAGATAGGAAAGGAGATGATGGGAGATCATTGACAAGATTAGCAGAATTTTTAGAAATAAAATATGCTTCATGAAAATCCAAGTGAGAGGGAAAGGCAGGGGAAGAAATAATTTTGGCCATGGAGAAATTGAAACAATGACTGGAAGACCAACAGTGAGAAGCAATCGAAGATTTAGAGATTTCTTGATTTGCAATATATCTCTGATGCTCGCCTAATCTGAATTTTAAAGCTCTCTTTGTTTGACCAATATAACCTAAATTGCAAGAGCAAGGAATGAAATAAACACCCCACCGGTTCTCAGTAGGAACAGGATCTTTTAGAGAAGAGAATTTAATTTTGTTATTTTTTGTTATTTTTTAAGATACAGAATATTATGGGTTTTTTTTTTTTTTCAAATTATACTTAAACGTACTTTTTACTTATGTTACAGTAACGAAAAACCGACAATATTTGCATTACCCAAAAATTTCGGATAAATATCATACCTTGAGCCAAAGAGATCAAAATTCTAAAAATGGAACAATCGATACATTACACTAGAATCTGTTTGATACGATATGAAGATATAAAGTTAAATACATTTTTTTTTCTCACAGTCGCAAAATCCATTAAAACTCTGCTAATGTTACTACTTCTCAAGAGACATGTATAACAATACAAGGTATTAGAATATCGCGATTTTATTCTAGTTTTGAGAATCACTCAGAATTAAAATCGAGTTCCCCATGAATTACTTGAAAGAGAATTATTATGATTGCTTATCAAATATTAAGAATGAAAAAGACCTATTACCTGAAATTTATTATACAAAGAATTGTTTAGCTCATACTACTAAAAATAACTTAGTTAAAAATGTTTTTTATGTTCACAGATTGCAGACTGATTCATATTCAAAAATTAAATGTATCTACTGTAAATAAAAATTTCTAATGGAACTCATAGTTCTTAAAATTTCATTATTTTACGAAAACAGCAAATGTTAATTTTTAAAGGCAAATTCTATTTAACAAGATATAGAATATTGTGGGTTTTTTTTTTTTTTTCAAACTATACATAAAGATTTTTTTTTTTATGTTGCAGCAACGAAAACCTCACAATATTTCCATTACCCAAAAATTTAGGATAAATAGCACACCTTGGGTAAAAGAGATCAAAATTCTAAAAATGTAACAGTCAATACATTTCGCGAAATTGTGTTTGAAGCAATAGGAATATATAAAGCTTAATACATTTTTCTCACAGTCTCAAAACCATTAAAATTCTGCTATTGTTACTACTTCTCAAAAGAAATGTATAACAATACAACGTATTAGAATATCTTGATTTTATTCAATTTTTCAAAATTACTCAGATTTTAAACCGAGTGAATATGTGAAGAGAGTTATCACGACAGTACAGCAAATATTAAGAATGGCACAGACGTATTACTAACGTAAGTAGTAGACGTAAGTTTATTATACAAATAATTTTTTTTACCCGAATCTGCTAAAAATCACTTATATAAAAAGTTTTGTGTTCACTGACTGTAGATCATCTTCGAAAATTAAAAGACTGTAATTAAAATTTTCTACTGGGAATTATCGTTCTTAAAAATAAATATTTTACTACGGCATTATTATTATTTTAAACGCAAATTCAGTTAAATATGCTGTAGAATATTATGTTTTTAAAAACTATATTTAAATATAATTTTTATTTACGTAATAGCAATGAAAAGCTCACAATATTTACTTTACGCAAAAATATAGGATAAATAACATCTTTTGAATCATAGAGATCAACATTCTAAAAATTTAACAGCCATACATTACAACAGAATCTGTTTTATGCAATAGGAAGACATAAAGTTTAATATATTTTTCTCACAGTCTCAAAAACTATTTAAATTATTTTTCCTTTTGTACTTCTCAAAAGAAATGTATAACAATAAAACGAATTAGAATATCTCGATTTTATTCATATTTTGAGAATAACTCTGATTATAAATCGAACAAATACGTGAAGAGAAATATTACTATCATTCTTCAAATATTAAGAACGACACAAGAGGCTTATTACTTGAAATTTATTATACAAACATTTATTTAGCTGAACCTGCTTCCTGATTTAATAATCCTTCATTATTATTTTTTAATTTTGCCAGATAGCAAAACATTTTTTTTTTAAATCAATTCGTAATTTTTTTTTTTTTTTAAGTGAGTTTTTTGTCTTGTTTTGAAATAATTTTAATTACATTTTTTCCTATTTTCCTTTTTTAACACTTTTCAATATATTTAAAAAGTGTTTACGAGTTCGGTTTGGGAGGTATTCTCACAAAATTTTAACTTTCAGGAATAATAATCTGGTGAAATTAAACTCAATAAAATAACATTTTAAACTTATAGACGAATGCCTTAATGATTCAAGAAAAGAAAATTGGTCAACATCGAAGATTTTTTTAAAAATTTAACTGAGGTTTAAGATAAACTTGCGTGTTTAATTTTCCTTACTGTTTTACCTCTCTAACTTTTATGTTCTCCTAAATTTTTACTTATAATGAATTTGCATAGTACCTACAGAATATTCAAATAATAAATAATAAATATGTATTATTTCCAGTACAAAATTTTGGTATAACATTGTTTTAAAGAGGTGCTAAAAAAAGGGACGGTAAGAAAAAAAAAAAGGGAACGGTAAGGAAAATTACCATCTATTTTTAAGAAAATCATATTAAGACTAAGTGTTAGCCAGAATGTTTATTGATTTTTAACAACAGTTATTTACATTGGATTAAATTAAAAATAATAATAATTTACTTCGAAAAGTGCAGGAAATAGCCTTGGGTACGGTAAGACTACCAATAAAGCCACAATGCTTGAAATTGATATTTAAATGCTGATTTAAATTCTGCAATAAATTTCCTGTCAAAGAATTTTAGCCATTCTTTCTCTAGCATACTTCTGCATGAGATAAAAGTTGAAAAAAAATTCTGTGCATCATCGGAAGTGATTTTCTGCATAATTTTAGCTAGAGGGACGGTAAGGAATCTAAGTTCCAGAGACAGAGTTAAAAAAAAATAATAACAACCGTAAAAATGTGAGCAGGTTAATTTTTTGCTACTTATATATATAAAACAATAATCCCAGTTTTGAAAAAAAAAATTACATCGAATTTTATTGAAACAATTTTATACAGAGAGCTCCAAATTTAAAAATTCGCATCAGAGACACAGGACGGTAAGGAATTTCGTGGTATATTTGGACCCCCAACATCGTCCAAAAATTATTTATCTCGTTACTATTGTTATACAGTCATGCAGTGGGGTGTTTTCCAGCATAAAAAATAAAAAACTACGAAGAATATGTACTAAAGTAAAAATGATTATTCAGGGACTTAAGTCAAAATTATGTAAGAATGTCTTTTGTGTGTCCGTCTGTCTGTCCGCCTGCCCGTGCTCTAACTCGCGTAAATATAGTCCGATTCCTATGAAATTGATACTGTTATTGGGTATCGTTATGACATGTTCGGTATTGATGACGAAGTGTATAGCATTATCGGTTCATTTATAGGGCCACTCAAAAGAATTCCGCTACATTACGGTATATAGGGAAAAATCGTTTACCGTGTATTTTAATGATATTGGAGAATTTTAAACATATTGAAATTGATATACACCATACAATGAAGTGTACTTCAAGGTTCTTACTACAGAATGTGATGTGCATAGAAATTATCGTTCATTTACGGGGACACACAACAGATTTTGGCTGTAGAAGAAAATGAGCAATAATTGAGCTATTGAAGGATACGAACAATAATTGCTGGAAGAGCGTTTTCAGTTGTGGTATGTGCTTTTAAATTTAATTACTTTTTTAAAATATTACTTGGTGTGTGTAAATTATACAGATCATATACTGGGTCGTACAAAAGACCCAGCAACATATGTTTATTGGCAGAAATTGCTGAGTGGAAATTTTAATCTGTGCTATGCGTTTAACTGAACTAACTTTTAGCATACTATGTAGAATGCATGCATATCTTTAGATCATATACAGAGCTGCAAAAAAAAAAAAAACGTATATTTTAAGGACTATTCCTGGTAATAAGAGAAATCGTATTTTCAAATGCGTTATGCATTTTCCGAATTCTTCACTTAGACATCATTTTTCACATTATTAAACTGTGAAGTTTTGTTATAATATTCTGAATGTGTTGGAAAGTGTTTCATAATCTATGCTATATGCATGATTTATTGTTCTTGTTTAAAATATAATTCGTGATACATTTTTTTCTAAAGTGAATAATTTCTTATTGTTTTGAAATAATTTTAATTATACTCTTTCTATTTTCATTTTTTAGTTTATTTAAAGTAGAAAAGACGAGGAAGAAATAAAAATAGCTTTTAATTTCGAATTTTATAATTTTCAATTTAACTTAGGTGAAAAGGTTATTATTATTGTTTTTTTTTTAATTAGATAAAAAAAAAAAATTATAAAATACATTTTTATTCTTAGAGTTGCAGGCACATTGGTTTTGACATCTTATGTTTGATACAAAAAGTTTTATATATTGATTTGAGTATTTTTAATATTATTAAATATAAAAAAAAAATTGGGAACATTTAAAAGTAATTTTTTCCTATATCTAATTTTTACGTCAAAATTCACCGAGAAAGTTGATCGATATAGAGTTAGTTTAAAAAAAGGGGGTTCAATATGATTGATTGTTTAATTGTTTCAGTAATTATTCTAGAATGACATTAAATTTACAAGCAAAACTTTTCCTTTTGAGTAATTCGATTTAAGTTTCAGAAATTATCAACTCCGTTATTAAAATGCTGTGAAGATTAAAGAAAAAAGTAATTTGTTCAGCTGCGGCTGTTGAAGTAAAGCAGTGGCTACTAGATGTAATGTCACCATATTCATCAAATTTGCGAGTATTACACGAAGAGATTTTTACCTCAGACATACAAGTACAAATTACATAAATACATATACAATTAAAAATGCAAAGTTTTCGGTCTAACATTTTAGCCCCTCATCAGTGCAATAACATTCAAATGACCAGATGACTATATATCATGCTTACAGTTAATAATTGCTAACAGTTAAAATCATATAAAGTATAAAGGGCGAAATTTGCTTGCGAGTGAACACACCAAGAAAAATTCTACTTTTAGCGTTAATGCAACTGGATCTGATAACTATCACTCGTATTCAAATTTCGGTGAATAACGAATGCTGTGCAGTTCCACCTGAATACACAACATTACTTTGATATGGTTATTTACATTTTATCTGATTTTAACTGTTAGTAATTATTAACTGTAAACATGATATATAGTTTTCTGGTCATTTGAATGTTATTGCACTGATGAGAGGCTAAATCTTAGCCCGAAAAGTTTGCATTTTTAATTGTATCTGTATTTATGTAATTTTTACTTGTATATCTGATGAATTGTAATAGTATTTCTAATTTTTAAATTTTATATATGAGACGTTAAAGAATGTTTAGTTATTTTACGATTTTTTCCTTTTTATTACAAATTTAAACTAGTCGGATGTGGCAATCCCAAAATTTTCTTCTATCTCAGACATATCAATACTTCAAAATTCGTAGTGCTAAAATTAAATAACAATCTATGCTCAAGATGAAGATTCTAAAGATATGAAATTCCGTGCATTAGTTCTTGAGATATGATAATCTCTAAAACCGTTTAAATCCTGAAAAATGCAGCATAGCAACGCTACCTGATTAATTACAATTTAACGAATGAGAATCATAGTATTTTATTTAAATTTCTTGAATTACTGAGACATTTCGATTTTAAATTACGCTAATATATGGGAGTTTACATTACCACCGTTGTTAAAATATTAATAATGGCACAGACCTTAAGATTAATTATACAATGAATTATTTTGATGAACACATTTCCTGGTTTTAGTAATATTTCATTATTCTTTCATTTTCATTCACTGAATTTTTTAACCTGTGAAACAAAGTTTTTTTTTTCTTTTTTTCTTTTACTTTAATTCACAATTTTTTTCTTTAGCAAAATATTTTTCCTCCTTGTCTTGAAATCATTTTTAATTATAATAACATGTTTTTCTTTACTGTTCTTTAATTTAAAAGATGGGTGGTGGGAAAAAAAAACACTTTTCATTCTACTAATTCATAATGCCAAAATTAATTTAGATAGAAGAATTGATTTCTTTTCATTATTATTTACCTTAAAGAGTTTTATATTAAAAAAAATCCTTCTTTTTGTGTCAGCGATATTTAAATGTTTCATTTGTGATTATTCTGACATTGCTGATTGTCTTTAATAATAATTAATTTAACTAAAAATAGGCAATGTGTTGAACACTTTTTTTTTAATTCCAAACAATTATTATTTAAGTCACAATAAAGAATATCTAGAAAGCAGAAAAGCAAGAAAGAAAAGTCACGCGTAAAGCATAGGTGATGAAAAACCTTCCAACACTTCCAGAGTACTACAGCGGAATTTTAAAATGACGAAAGGATATTAAAAAAAAAACGCATAGCACATTTGAAAAACCCATTACCGTCCATATCTGGAAAAGTTCTGAATTTCTTTTGCGGATTCCTGTATATGAATTATAGAGTGTGTATCAGGATTGATTGTTCAAATTTGGTAGGGAGGTAGAAAAAAACAAAATAGTACAATCTCACATAGTAGAAATTTAGGCGCAAACGAACGCATTGCGTTGTAGAGAAAGCTGTGTATCCACAAATTCTGACCACTCTCAAAGCTATCTGACAAGTCCAGCCTGTCTCTATTCGCCAAAGTAACTTTTCAGAAGTAACATGATTTATTATGCGTCAAATGAATATGCAGATATGCATCTACCTGAGAGAAAAGCTGTCGGAGAGCTGCGCAAATGTATGCAGAACGCTATCCTAAACAACGTAAATCTCAACATAAAATGTTTGTATGTTTTCATCAACAACTGAAAAAGAATGCAAACGTTCCTCGTTCAGTATCCACCACACTGTCGAGTGCAAAAAATTCCAACCGACGAGCAACATCTCGTGTGACGAAACGGCATTGTTCTTCGACAGAATGTAAGATAGCTTCCTCGATTGGAAGATAGGCAGAGTGTAAGATAAGCAGAGAGTAAGATAGCTTCCTCCTGTCGATTGGCCCCTCTATCATAACAGATACTGGTAACCGATCCAGTTTCACGCAGTTGTTGATAAATACTTGCAAACGCTTGATGATGAGGTTGAGGCCATTGTCAGACGGGCGTCTTTTTGCCTGCTTTTTTACTTACGTATTATCCATTCACAATGCTGTAGCATTGCGAATGGATAATACGTAAGCAAAAAGGCAGGCAAAAAGTCGCCCGTCTGACATTGGCCTTACGCCGATTGGGCAATCGTTCGCCATACATTTGCGCAGCTCTCTGACTACTTTTAACTGCCGTACCCCAAGTTAGATGCATATCTACATTTAACGTAATTCCTTTTACTTCTGGAAAGTCACCTTATCAAATGACCGCCTGGACTTGTCAAAAAGCTTTGCGTGTGATCAAAAATTGGGGATACACAGCGCCATCTTCAACTTCATGCGTTCATTCGCACCGATACTTTCCTATGTGAGATTGTCTTCTTTTGCTACTCGCATTTTTACCTCCTCAGAAAATTTGAAAGATCAATCGTGATGCAACCTGTATATCTGTATATACACTAGATAGTACGCTGAAATTTAGCCTAGTTATTAAACACATAACACAGTCGAAAATTTACATTCAGAAATTTTTAGCATTTATCGCCATAGGCAGTACTGTAACAGAAATTATTTTTGCGTCCCTTTAAATAAATAGTTGTTATGCAAGTCATATTCTACAGTAGGCATCTTGAAATGCACCTGAATAAGGTATATAAACTTCTTTATTTTTGAAACAGTTCAACATCATTAATATAAACTTCAAACAAGGCTTCCCCATAGACCATTATGTAAACGAAATCATTTCTGCCAACTTGTAAATGAATAAGAAATGCTTTACTTCCCATATTCTACAGAGAGCATGTTTAAGTACACCTCTTAATTGCATTTCGATTTCATTATACATGAAGTAGTGTAACATCATTAAAATGCATCAGAAACAAATTTCTCTCATAAACTATAATGTAACGGAATTCTTTTAAGTGTCTCTGTAAATGAAATATAAAGGCTGCAACCTCAATTGTCAATAGTACATGACTCAGATGGAAATACAACTATATTTACGAGAGTCAGAAGGCGGGCAGGCGGCAGACAAACAAACTCAAGTCATTACCATTGAAAAGATCTTAATTAATATTACATAGCTGCCACCCTACCAGTTTTTTTATTCAAATAAAAAAATAACTTAAAACATAAAAATTATTTAAAGAAGTGCCTCCTAGTTAAAGTGTTGGAAAGTTTAGGCATTTCTTGGGCTTCCCATTTTACGCCAACATTACGCCTTGTGTAGGAGTAGGAGGAGTTTCTAAGAGTTAGGAAGCCACAAGGAGAGGTGTCTAACTGTATTCTAAACTATATAAGAGTGGGCATAAGTAAAATTAAAGATAGAAAAGTCTTTAGGATAGAATGCAAATTAAAAATATAATTAAATTTAAAAAATAAATTTAATAATTAAAATTAAAAAAGTATAAAACGATAAAATGTTCTAATGTTCGAAACACGCAAGATTAATGTGGATAAGGACACTTTCAATGACAGCAATAATTTTTAACACTCGCCAACATAGATGAAAAGAGCTTATGGATTCTGTTTGTCTGTTCGTGCTGTAACTTGCGTAAGAATAGTCCGATTGCCATGAAATTGATATACATTATTGAGGATTACTATGGCATGTTCGGTATCGAAAATAAAGTGTGTAGCATTTTTGGTCCATTTACAGGGTCACTCAAAAGAATCCTGTTACGTTACAGCCAATGGGGAAAAATCATTTGCCGTGTATTTTAATGATATTACAGTATATTAAACATAAGGAAATTGATTTACATCCCTGAGATGTACTACAAAGTTCTAACTATAGAATATGGTGTGCATACAACTTATCATTCATTTACAGGAACACACAAAAGAATTTGACTGTAGAAGAAAATGAGCAATAATTGAAGTATTGAAGCCTACGAATTACGGTGAGTAATTGCTGGAAGTGTGTTTTCAGTTGTGGTATGCGCTTTTAATTTTAACTATTTTAAATATTACTGTAAAATATTACTTAAAATACAATATTAAATATTACTTGGTGTGCATAAATTCTATAGATAATATACAGGGTCGCACAAAAGTTCTGAGAAACGTCCGTTTATTGGCCGGAATTGCTAAGTGAAAATTTTGATCTGTGCTTTGCGTTTAACTGAACTAACTCAGCATACTATGTAGTATGCATACATACTTGTAAATCACATAAAAGGCTGCACAAAACAAAATCATATATTTTAACGAATATTCGAGGTAATAGCAGGAATCGAGTTTTCAAATGCGTTATGCGTTTTTCAAATTCCACCCGGGATTGCACTTAAACTCTAAAGCGAAAGCTGAGTTCCCGGGACAGTCATCCCTTGTCATCCCCCTCTTGTTCATTTAGATATCATCTTTCACTTTAGTATACTGTTACGTGTTTTACTATAGTATTCTGAATATGCTGGAATTTGTTTCTTAATCTATGCTGTATGCATGGTTTTTCGTTCTTGTTCTTTTGTTGTTAGAAGTACTTGGATGTAAAAGTGAAAAATGAAATACAATAATGTTACATATTTATTCAGATGTTTTATTAAAAATATAAAAGAACTTTAAAATAAATGTATGTTTAACAGAAAATAACTGAAAGAAAATCAGTTATTATCTTCAATCTGTGTTGAATAGCGCGGTCTTTTTGTAGTGATGGGATCAAATATGTGCTATTTATATGTAATTTTTAATTAATACTTATTATTTAATAAAATTTCTTGTTTCGTTTTATTTGAACAAATATCCATCATAATTTTGTAGCTCCAAACCATCCGTTTTTTTTTTTCAAAATATTAATTTGATAATAATTTTAATATACTCTTCATTATATAACAATAGAGGATTATTTAAAAGGTATTTTTCTACCAAGATACATATTGCATAAAAATCCTTAAGAAATTTAAATCCTATTAAACTATTTATGTAAAAAGTAATTTTACATTGTTCGAATCCTTTAAATGTTGGCTAATAGTTAAATTCTGAAAATATAATGAAGTACTTTTAAATAATATTTGAAATTCAAAAATAATGCATGTCTTATAAATTTATTTCTAACTAATCTCTCATATTCTCATCTATGATATTAAACAACTGCTTGAAATGAAAGTACTGAAAATAAATGGATAGACATTGTACTTTAATCTATTGAAACAATTTGCAAATAGAATGTGGAATCTATTTTTTCTTATAATTCAGAAAACTATTAAAATTCTATTTTCGAATCCAAAGCCCAAAAGAAATGTATAGCAATGTAACGAACCAGAATTTCTCTATATTATTCAAATTTCCTGCATTAGCGAAAACTTCTGATTTTAAATAGCACATGTATTCGATAAGAATTATTACTTCCTTCCTTAAAATATTAAGATTGTCAGAGATGTATTACTTAAGATTTATTATATTAAGAACTTTATTTTTTCAAATTATTTCCTACATTAATAATCTGTCTTTATTGTTTCACTTTTTTATATTAAATTTATCAGCCAATATAATTTGTTGTTTCTATTATATTAATTCGAAATATTTCTAATTTTGTAAAATATTTTTTCCCTCTTCCTTAAAATAATTTAAATTATAAAACATGTTTTCTTTTCTCGTTGTTCCTTAATTTGAAAAGAGATGATAATTAAGAATAACAACTTTTCATTTTTCTAATTTCTGATTTCTAATTTTAAATTGTATTAAGGTAGAAGAATTGATTTCTACATTATTTTTTTTTTTTATATTAGTTTAAGGAGTCTTATGGATTTCTTCCTCTTTTTATATTATAGATATTTAAAAGTTTGTTTTGTGGCATTCTCATGAAAAAACTGCATTTGTCCAAAACGTCAATGTTCAGTTAATGCGAGGGTTATATACCTTTAACTACACTATTAACCCCTTAATTCTCGCTCCAGTCAAATTCATGGGCTGTGACTTATATTCATATTATTCAAATTTGTTTGATTCCCACCAGTTTTATAGAATAGTGTAATTGGCTTTATTATGGTACCATTTTACCCGTCAATAAAAAAGGTGAACCTTTCTTTTTCAAAAAAGCGGTGCTAATAAGAAATTTGAATTTTTAAACCGTAATTTAATGCGACCGTTAAGGGGTTAAAAAACTGCAGCAAGCTTTCCAGTCATTCAACTGTTTTTAAGATAACTGTTACTTGACCATATTATCTAGCGTATATTGACCATGTTATTGACCATATTACGGTCAGAAAAAAAAATTACGTTTATGTAATCGTTTTTAAAAAAACGGTCAAATGAGAGTGTAAGAGGTCATAGATACTTTTAACCCTTACCGGTGCGGAGTAATTCTGTTTATAAACTGATGAAATATTGCACTAACACCGCAATTTATAAAGGAATTTATTAGAAAATACTAACTTGCTTATTTTCATGTTCATTATAATAGGAAAATTTTAGTTAAATATTCTTGGCGCCATTTGTCAGTTTTGGAATTGTGTCCTTTTTTAAGGACACCGCGCCGGAAAAAGTTAAATGGACTACAAATTTAATTCAGATTAAAAAATAGTTAATTGTTTATAATATTTGAAACAAAAGTGCATTGAAAAGTTGAATTAAACAAAGGTTATGGTAAAAGGATTTCAACTATATATTTCAGAGAAAAAAAAAATGAAATATCAGCGAAAAAAAAATCGTTAAAATGTACTGACAGCAAAGTTGCCGTCTATTATCTGTCTTTTCACAAAATCTCCGTTTAGATATTTCCCCGTTTTTAAAGATGGAAATTTTCCGTTATGGAAGAGGGAAAAATATCTGATTTTAGAAATAAATTAAAAAATAATCTGTTTTATAATTATACAGTGGTGGCTAAAATTGTGGACATTTTGAAATTTTCATGTTTCATAGCTTTGTGGGCTTATAGAATATATTAATTTTCACTTAAATAAAAATGTTTATATATCAAATTCAAGCAAATTTAATGTAGAAATTAATAAAAACAAACAGAATTAAAATATCTGCATTACAAAAAAAAAATACACTTACTTTAGTGTAAAATGCAAGCACAATTAGTCATGAATGTTGAAGTGTATCGTAATAAAAGTTTCCTAGCCAATCACAATGACTGTTCTGAGAAATAAACAAATGTCAGTAACTAAACAGTAGTATGTTTTGATTTGTAAAATAGCATTTTGCTTGAATGAATATTGCAGGAAGGAGAATACTAGAGTAAATAAACATAATATATTTTTTTTAATATTGATATTTTTTCTTAATGCAAATAATTTAAAACAATGTCATCAATAACAACAACTGATTGGACAGCTACAAAAAGAAGCAAAATTGTCATATTGAGAGAAAATGGTCTTTCTTATGCTGAAATTGCTGGACAGGTTGGTGGATCAGTCACTTTAACTGGCGTACGAAAGTTGTTCTCACGTCATGAAGAAACTAAATCATTATAAATAAGGCAAGATCAGACCGAAAAAAATGCACAATTTCTTCTGACGATAGAAAGATAAAAATGATATGCCTTAAAGATAGAAGAATTTCAACAGATGCTGTTATATGTGAAATGAATACAACTGGTATTTCAGTTAGTTCAAGAACAATAAGGAGAAGATTAGCGAGTTTTGGACTGAAAGGTATAATTCCGAGAAAAATACCATATTTAAATCTTCCGCAACGCAATTAACGAGTTCAGTGGGCAAAAGAACACATTAATTGGTCAGAAAATCAGTTGAAGCAAATAATATGGAGCGATGAGAGTAAAATATCGCCTTTCGGTAGTGATGGGTGAAAATATATGAGGCGTAGAATAGGGGAAGAGCTGCATCCTGATTGCATTCAAACAACTATAAAGAACTCAACAAATGTCATGATTTGAGCCTGTATGTCTGCGATGGTGTGGGCCGCATTCAAGTGATTGATGGCTGTCTGAATGCACAAAAATATATCGAAACATTCCTGGAACCAAAATTGATACCATCCCCAATAAAGCACCATTTATCTTTCAGCAGAATTCAGCTCCATGCCATACGGCAGAAATATGCTAACAATGATTTAAAAATAAAAGCGTACAATTATTACCCTGACCAGGAAAAAGCCCTGATTTGAATCCTATAGAAAATTTGTGGCGACGTTTGAAATTTCTTGCACAGAAAAAGCGTCTATCTAATAAAACTCAACTTATTGAAGATATAATTGATTCTTGACATCATGTGATTAAAAATGATGAACTCCAAACACTAGTTCTCTCAATGAAATGACGCTGTGAAACTGTAATAAAAAATAAAGGTTATCCTACTAAATGTTGAATGTGTAACTTTAAAATACAATGAAATCTAAGATAGATCTTATTTTTTGTAAGCGTAACTTTTTTCGTAATGGGGATATTTTAATTATTTTTTTAATTAAATTATACATTAAATTTCTTTGAATTTAATATATAAATTTGTATTTAAGTGAAATTTATTATATTTTTTAAGCACACAAAGTTATAAAACATGAAAATTTCAAAAAATGTCTACAATTTTGGACACTACTGTATATATAACGATGCACATATATATGGAACAGGTATTGCATATTACTATACCGGTTTTTTATGCCCTTACTTTCATCGGGATTCGAACCTCTTCTGACATCGTGTTTTGGATACACAAAGGCCTGGAGGCAATCATCAAATGTTTTCGGATTTAGGCCACAGGCTTTTGTTGAAAGAAATTAAGGGAGAGTGTAACGAAGTTTATCTATATACTTGAGAAATGTCCAAGGGTGTGTGAAAGCGTTAATTTCTACATCTTGGAGAAATTGCGGGTGACTGATCAATGGGAGCGGAGCTCTTCAGGCCCCTAGCTATGGTAAGAGAAAAAAAGAAGAAGGGTTAGTGAGTTCTAGTGGAGAAGGCTGAAGAGTTAGACTCGGATGCTGAAGAGTGATGTTGTAACGTCATAATGTTGTGTATGGAGTAGGGTAGTGTACACTCATGTGGAGTTTTTTTTTTAAACAGAATTTGTGAAATAAACTGAGAGTCACACTTCATTGTAAGTTATGTTTATTTCACCTTAACATAATCGTTCTAATAAAGGATTCAAGAAAGACATTACGTGTTACATTTGAACTTTGTTTATGTATGAGCTGAGAAGTGTAAAAGCTTCGGTAAACTTCACCACACTCTGTACCTCGCCATTAGAACATAAATACTACTATCATTTAGGTCACATGTACGCATCCATCGATTTGGTTACAGGCCAAAACATCAATTACAAAAATTTAAGTGAATATTTTCCATGCTATTTCAATTGAAAAGGAACATTTCCGTTTCTCTATCTTGAAAGGAACATTTCTGTTTTTAACGTTCAATGAGCAAGGATAAAAAGAAAATTTTCTGTTTTTTTCCGGGAAAATGTACGATTTCCATTGAAAACAAAATGTTTCCATTAAATAACAGGAATTTCACATAAAGTCACCCGTATATATACAGATTTTTTTTTTTACAATTTACGGGGGTGTGTCAATGCATCAGATTCAAAGCCATTTTTTACTGAGATTTGCTTTGTAGCGAGCAAGCACAATTTTGCGTAATTGATTAGATCAGTGGTTGAAATAGCTACTTGTTTACTGAAGAAAACTATGACTATCGGAAATTTAATTACAGCAACAATCAGAACGTAACTAATGCGGGGCAGCTGCTCCTCCATGGGAATAATCAGGATTTTCGTTACAAGGTGTCAAATGGTTAAAATTGAACAAAAGCGATCGAAATTCATATATTTTTAAACATTTAGGAAGGGAGTAGTGCAGTCTCTCTTTCCCTGACTACTTCCCGTAACAAACTATATCATTACAAAATTAATGAATAAAATTTTATTATAAAAACTTAGTTTTCAATTGTTTTCAGGAGGAATTCTTTATTGATGTTTTCCTCGTAACGAGGCAAGTTAAAATCATTAATTATGACCAATCGAGGGCATTTCCTTTTAGACATCTTATAACATACGTAGATCTTCAAAGTAAAAGTTTGCAACCTAAATATCATTTTTACTACTATTATCCTACTGGTATTTTTTCTTAAAATTCTGATCATCTTTTTGTGATACCCCGTATATAGATGTGAATAGTACCTGGTACAAAATTTATGCATGCATACATGAAGTTTATTACTAGCCACTTCAAAAATATTCTCAAACATTTTCTATCAATAGAAGAAGAAGGTCCCTGAGAATGATGCTTGTCCCGATAGTCCAAGTCGGATCTTGACTACAATTAGCAGTTTTGTTATAAATGCCAACTTTTCTTAATTATTCCGGAGTCTGATCCAAGACAAACATGCTT
Organism: Maratus speciosus; assembly: GCA_963932465.1. Lineage (NCBI taxonomy): Eukaryota > Metazoa > Arthropoda > Arachnida > Araneae > Salticidae > Maratus > Maratus speciosus. The sequence continues at coordinate 95,332,657 of OZ010792.1, forward strand.
TCTACCGAAATAATTTTATATAATCCAAAATTATAAAATGAAATCTAACAAGTACCTTACAGGAAGTAAAGACATTTCCTTACATACACTTTCCGGTTTTAAATATGTCTGTCTTGTATCAGACTCCGGAATAATTAAGCGATGTTGGCATCTATGATTTTGTAGCAATACAAACTACTTTTCAAAAGTAATCTCTACTTTGCTGCTTTCAGATTTAGTCAAAGGATTCAATCTATAATCTAAATAGAAATCACGGAGTAATTACTAATAGTTGACCTTCGCTCTATCGTGTTTGCCGGAATACAATCAGGAGAATGCCATGTAACTATATGAAGGCAATAATCAGTGTCATAGTAAAATATTAATCAAGTAAAATAACATACGATATTTTAAAAATACCTCTTAGATACCGAGCAGATCACTTCAGTATTAATTTCATTCTGTCATAATTTAAAAATAAAATAAAATACTTGAAAATAGGAATTCTGCTTCTTAAGAATTTAGCATCGTCCCCGAAGAAAAAAAAAATATGTATATAAATATAGCTAGTACAAAACATATTTCTGTTTTAAGGCTTGAAACGCGCGCTTTTATTTCATATAAAATGACGTCATTTGCATTCGCTGAAGAATCCCACATTTACAATCCAGTCTTAAACAACATCTACAGTAAAGTATGCACAAGATGCTGACAGCTATCGCTGAATAATACACAAATCCAAAAAAAGTCCGTCCTTCAAGGAACTGGACAAAAAGAAATCGGCTATCTGATTTATATATCATATGCGTTCATGTGTTTGTAATATTAATGCAGATACTTAAAATTAAATATAGTTTATAATAGCACCATGTTTTCTCAGAAACCATTCATTTACATTTTTTCAAAATAGCAAGTATTTTAATTACATTTTTTCCTGTTGCTATTGGAAAATGGCAAAAAGAGGATATAATTACTATTTTCCAACTATTTTTTTCTCAACTTTCTACAAAAAGGGAGTACTTGAGTTGCCAAAATTAAACACATGGCGCTAAAAACTACAAAAAGTTAATATTATCTCTAAAATAAATTGAGATGCAGTTTTCAAACAGATTGCATTAAAACGTACTTATTTTGTCCAATACGACGGTATAAAAATTAATAATGTGCGATGCTTAGAAGTTAAAAAAAATTGCAGTAGAGTAATTAACAGTACAGTGATACATCTGCTTTGTGTTACGTCTGGCTTATACAACGGAACGTTATTTTTGGAGACGACATTTTAATTGCTGGGAGAACGAAATACCATATCGGGGACTAAAAACGAAATGAAATAAATACATAAATCTGAACCCATTAAACGCCAACGCTCCCGTTGCGGGAACAACAATTTGTTATTTTTCCCCCTCAACATATTTTTGAATTATTTAAAAAATATATTTTGTGCCGAAAAGTTAATAGTATGGCTTGTAGTATACATATTTTTTCAGAATGATATATATATATTTACTATTTTTTGCAGATTTTTTAAAAAAGAGAATTTTTGGTTTTTAGACTTCCTCAAGTAAATTTAGAAGAAAGAAAAAAGTAAATTCTTTAGTTTTTATAAGTGCAGTGAATATTTAAAGACAACAGATCATCTAATAATAAATTCCTAATACGAAGTAAATATATTCATTTAAAGCAATATTAGAAAGGTTTCTTTCGTTGTTCCCACAACGGGAGCGTTGGCGGCTTGTGGTTACATTCCCGTCCCTTTGTCTGCAAGCGCGCTTCCATAAAGAGAGGAACATTTTATATTGATTTTTCATGAAAAGCAGTGTATGTCAGTTCGCTTGAATGTGGATTCGTAATATTATATGGAAAAACAGAACCATTGTGAACAAAAAAACCCCTTAAAATTTACCTTTATGATGTTCATTTTTAAATTACAATTAAAATGCAAGATGCAAAAATAAAAGATTGCGTTTTACTAAAGTTATTACTAAAACATTAAAAAAGAATTTTGGTAATTTCTTGTAACAGTAAATTTTACCATAAATTAAGATATAATACAGTAGTAGTTGGCAGTTACTTTTGAAACTTAAATCCATAGGTAGATTCATATACAATATAAAAAAAAAGAAAAAGAAGGATTACGAAAATTCTAAATTGTTTCATGTTATATTAATTGTAGTAACGGTGATACTGTTGTAGATCGATTTTTAAATATATGCAGGCCTCTAATTAAAGAGATTATATATATATATATTTAAATAATTTGAAAATCGATGTTTGGTAATAGTAACGTGAAAAGCATTTATTATATTGAAATAAGAGATGTCTCAATTTTCATTTGTAAAACAACTGCTTTATTTGAAACAGGTAATAAAGAAAATTCAAAAGATCATTTAGGAATATATAGAGTTATACATATCAGTTACGTGTCGATGAAAAAAACTATATTCTAATATAAGTATATGCCAGAAATCTAGGTGTAAAACAAATTTATACATATGTGAGTGTAGTGTTTATTACAACATAATGTTATATCTGAGTTATTCCTTTCAAGTTGCATAGACAATGTGTAGGGAAATAATAAAAATGAAAGAGTGACGTTATATTTCTAATATTTTGAATATTCGTTAAAAAATTTGAATGAAAGTGATTTATGAATATTAATATTAAATTTTTAATCCATATATTTTTAGTAATTGTTTATATGTTTGTTTATTTGTTTGCATCATGCCTAAAAATGAAGTTTTATTAAATTTTCTAATCGCAATCACATTATGGCAGGAGAAAATAACGCGCGCTTCTTTGCAGTTCAGAGGAAAGTTCAACCACCATTAGACGCCAACGCTCCCGCTACGGGAACATGTTATACATTCTAAACGGTTACAGTTATTAAAAAAATTTCAACTGCTTTATTATAGGGGCATCTTATATATATAAAATATATAAATAAACTTTATTTATTTAACGTGCTTAATATAGCGGTGCTTAATGGGTTAATAAAACAGTTCAAAACGAAAAGAAACAATAAATAATGAATATCTGAACATGAATATTGCATGAATGAGCAAATATATACATTGTCATAGCAAGAATATTAATTTCTTTGGTGGATAAGCAGTTGATTTTACCAGCAAATGACAATGGAAAAGATATATTTGGCTTCATATGATGCGTTACAACACATCTGGTTGCGCACATTCTGACATAAATTTTGTTATATTTTTAGATTAAGTATCATTATACGTATTATTTCGGATGTCAACATTCTTTTGCCTATACACATACAAAACGCACAACTATGAATGGCGTGTTATACGAACAGGTTTTTCACTGGATTTTGATAAAGTACAATCATATTTCGTTAAAACAAGTTTTGATTAAAAAAATTGCAGTTTATTATAAATTAATGAAAAATTCATCCGAAAATAAACAAAGATTGCAGTACAAAAGCGTCGCCCGGTTATACTAGTTAAACAAAAATTAGGCTCAGAATACTTCTCACAAGATTAAAACAAAAAGTTTGCAATAATATAAATATTTGGATTTACATAATAGTCCAAGAGCCGACAGCACAAAAACATATGTTATCAAACACAAGAAAAAAACCTTTATTTTATGGAAGAATACAAGTAGGTACTAACTAGGCGGTTGGTTCTCAAGTCTACTGCGCAACAAGCCCGAAATGTCCTGACACATTTACTAACTCATTTTTAAACGTAATGAGGCACAAAATTGTCTGTGCAAATTATAGTCCAAGAGCCGACAGCACAAAAACCTGTTATCAAGCACACACAAAAAAAACCTTTATTTTATGGAAGAGTAGAAGTAGAGGAATCTAATGATCCATGTCTGTCGGAAATGAAGTGGTACTTAAACCAAGAATTAGTACCACTAGTGGTTGACGCGTAGGTTTATCATTGTGTTTGTCCTAAAAACAATAATATGAAAACATGGAGGATTGGGAGCAGGAAAACACAATGATATGATGAATTCATGTGCTTGATAACATAAGTCTTTGTGCTGTCGGTTCTTGGACTATAACAGTTTTTTATCATCAGTTAGTCAATTTTAGTTTTAATTTGTTTATCCCACTTTACCTATGCATCACCTTCTAAACTAGATGGTTTATAAGAGAAAACAAGAACGAAAAATCATGAGTATAGCATAGATTATGAAACACTTTCCAACACAATCAGAATAATATAACGAAACTTCACAGTTTGTTGATGTGAAATATGACGCCTACGAGTAAATAAAAAATTTGGAAATGCATAATTCATTTGAAAACCCGATTTCTGGTGTTATCATGAATAGTCATTAAAATATCTGATTTTTTTTGCAGCCCTGTATATGATCTACAGATATGTACGCATTTTGCATAGTATGCTAAATGTTAGTTCAGTTAAACACTTAGCACAGTTGAAAATTTCCACTCAACCATTTCCGCCAATAGACGGATATTGTGGAGAAATTTTGTGCGATCCTGTATATGATCTATAGAATTTATACACACCAAGTAATCTTTAAAAAAGAAGATAAATTTTGAAACGCATACAACAACTGCAAACGCATTTTCAGCAACTGTTTTTCGTTGGCTTCAAAAATTCAATTTTTGCTCATTTTATTCTATAGCCAAATTCTTTTGTGCGTCCCTGTAAATAAACGATAAGTTCTACGCACACGAAATTCTATAGAAAAAACCTTGTAGCACACCTCAGTGATTAATATCAATTTCAATATTTTTAAAATACTGTAATGTCTTTAAAATACACGACAAACGATTTATCCCCGTAGACGGATATTATTGAGAAATTTTGTGCGATCCTGTATTTGATCTATAGAATTTATATACACGAAGTATTCTTTAAAAAAGAAGATAAATTTTGAAACGCATACCACAACTGCAAACGCATTTCCAGCAATTGGTTTTCGTTGGCTTCAAAAATTCAGTTTTTTCTCATTTTATTCTATAGCCAAATTCTTTTGTGCGTCCCTGTAAATAAACGATAAGTTCTATTCACACCAAATTCCATAGAAAAACCGTGTAGTACACCTCAGTGATTAATATCAATTTCAATATGTTTAAAATACTGTAATGTCTTTAAAATACACGACAAACGATTTATCCCCGTAGACGGATATTGTTGAGAAATTTTGTGCGATCCTGTATATTATCTATAGAATTTATGCACACCAAGTAATCTTTTAAAAAGAAGATAAATTTTAAAACGCATACACAACTGCAAACGCATTTCCAGCAATTGTTTTTCGTTGGCTTCAAAGATTTAATTTTTGCTCATTTTATTTTATAGCCAAATTCTTTTGTGCGTCCCTGTAAATAAACGATAAGTTCTATTCACATCAAATTCTGTAACAAAAACCGTGTGGTACACCTCAGTGATTAATATGAATTTCAATATGTTTAAAATATTGTAATGTCTTTAAAATACACGACAAACGATTTATCCTCGTAGACTTTAATGTAATGGAATTCTTTTGAATGGCCATGTAAAAGAACCGAAGATACCATACACTTCATTTTCAATACGAAACTGCCATAGTATAGCCCAACAACATGTATCTATTTCATGCCAGTCGAACTATGTTTACGCGAGTTAGAACACGTATAGACAAACCGAATTCATAAACACTTTTCTTCAACTATGTTGGAAAGTGTTAAAAAGCGTATATGGTTTTTTATGCTGTGGGACTTATAGAAAAACACGACATAGGTAACAAATCGTCGAAAAATACATACAAATGTGATCTATTTGCCGTCAAATCCGGAGGATTTGTCCCATCCCGACCCGCTCATCACCTGTTACTGGCGTAGTAATGCACAGAACTTGCTGATTGGCGGAGCTCATTTATAGTTTTCTCAGACATCCAGTTCTCCGGTGTCTCAATCCTTTTTCTTTACTGATCTTTTTAGGCAGTTTTGATTCGATGCACTTCGCTTCCTCATTGGCTGACGAAGTTAGCCGTCAAATCCTTGCCGTTTTCTTTTCAAAATTCGTTATTATTACGTGCCAACTTCTATTTTTATTAACTTTTTCGATTCCTATCTTTTTTATTTTTGATATAACTAATTTATATATATATTAAAAAAAATTATGGCTCTGGGGCCTTTTTCCATCTTTCCCCACGATCCCTGGCTACTTCTACCATCCCAATGCTCCAGAATTCGTAAAGAATTCATACTGCTTGACATCGAAGCACTCTGTCAAATTCGACCCACCATATTCGAATGAGATAAACAGAAGCATGACGACTTCTGTAGAGACTCAGAAAAAACTGCATTGGTGTATTGGTGTAAATGTGACCTATGTCGTGGAAATTCGTCATTTTGTCATACCATGCAGCATAGAAGAATGAGCTCCCCAGCTTTTTTCAACAGAAAAAAACGATAAAAGCCATTTCTCAAACTTATTATTACGGTGATAAAGGCAGACGAGAGAAACTCAGGAAACCAACAATCTATTTTATAAAAGTCAAATGTATCTGTCCGTAAAGCTGACGTCATTTTGATGTTGGTTTTTACCCACACTTTCAAGTAATCTTCTAAAAGAGAAATAAAACTGTACTTATAAATGCGATTTGTTTGAAAACTGTATTACAATTTGTTTAAAAACTGTAACGCAATTTATTCATTTTTTTTATGTTTTTTAAAATAAGCTTTAAGTATGTTTCTTTCTTTTTTTTTCTTTTTTTTTAATCTGTCTGCGGCGTGCAGGCGATTATGAAAGATAATTTAAATAGTTCAGCATTTGTTTTCGTCTGATATTTTATAATGAAATTAAAACTTCACCAATAAAATAAAATGATGAAATAACATGTGTAAAACAGAAATTCAACGGACATGTAATCGAACGATGTGCTGAAACAACTAAATTGATCAGAATTAAAATGGACTACTGTGAGTACGGAAATCTTTACAATTTCTTTGAGCACTGACAAAACGAAACTATCGTTTTAAGCAAATTTTAAAACTTTTTCTGAATGAAAATATTTTTCAAAGAAAATTCTTTTTGGTGTTGTTATTGGGCAATCTAAAAAACTTATTAATCTTAAAAAAAAAAAAAAAAAAAAGATTTTTATCTTATATTTAGTAATCCGGTAGGTCCAATAGTATTTTTAATTGATTGACTACTGCTGCAAAATTGATATTTTTCAAATGAAATTCTTTATGGTGTTGTTATTGGGAAATCTAAAAAAAATAATAATAATCTAAAAAAATGATTTTCCCTTATATTCAGTAACCCGGAGATCCAATATTATTCTTAATTGATTGACTACTGGTGCAAAATTGATACTGTTTTAAATAAAATTATTTTTGGTGTTGTTATTGGGAAATCTAAAGAAATATATTAATGTAAAAAAATGATTTCCCTTATATTCAGTAACCCGAGAGGTCCAATAGTATTCTTAATTGATTGACTACTGTGCAAAATCGATACTTTTTCAAATAAAATTCTTTTTGGTGTTGTTATTGGGCAATATAAAAAATTTATTAATCTAAAAAATGATTTTCCCTTATATTCAGTAACCCGGAAGCTCCAATTGTATTCTTAATTGATTAATTACTGGTGCAAAATTGATACTTTTTCAAAGAAAATTCTTTTGGTGTTGTTATTGGGCAATCTAAAAAACTTATTAATCTAAAAAAAATGGTTTTTGCCTTATATTTAGTAATCCGGTAGGTCCAATAGTATTCTTAATTGATTGACTACTGGGGCAAATTTTTTCCTTTTCAAATAGAATTCTTTTTGGTGTTGTTATTGGGAAATCTAAAAAAATGTATCAATCTTTAAAAAAATGGTTTTCCTTCATGTTCAATAACCAGGAAGTTACAATAGTATTCGTAATTGATTGACTACTGGTGCAAAATCTATACTTTTCAAATAAAATTGTTTTGGGTGTTGTTATTTTGAAATCTAAAAAAAACAAAAACAAAAAAAACAAAAACAAAAAAAAAAACAAAAAACAACAACAAAAAAAAAACAACAACAAAAAAAAAAACATTAAACTAAAAAAAAAAAAATGTGCTTTAAAAAATGGTTTTCGCTTATATTCAGTAAACCAGGAGGTCCAATATTATTCTTAATTGGTTGACTACTTTTACAAAATTGATCTTTTCAAATAAAATTCTTACTGGTGTTGTTATTAGGAAGTCTGAAAAAAAAAAAACATTAATATAAAAAAATGGTTTTCCCTTATATTCTATTATCCAGAGGTTCCGTAGTATTCTTAAATGATAGACTGTTGATGCACGCACCCTATATTTTAGCAGAGCCGTAACCAACTGCAAAGTCAAAGGGGAGGGGATGGGCTATATTTTTTTTTTTAGTACGACTAATTCACAGCTAATCCCTAGACTTATTATACTCAATAATTTAATAATAATTAAATATAGACAGGAGAGGAGGACAATCCCCCACCTATTTAATCGCTGTCATAAAAGTGTTGATTATAAAGTTTTTAAATTGTTTTCAAATGTAATATATATCATATTTTTATTAAAAGATCGTGCGTTCTCCACATTGCACCATGATATAGACAGGGCTCATGAAGTTATAAGATGGGGTAGGGTTCTGCATGCCCCCTTCTGTTTACACCTCTGTGTACTAAAACAAAGCAAAATGAGAATGCATGATTTTCAGAAGTGATATATAATTATTGCGAGATATAATCCGAAAAATATTACAAAATGAGTCTATTTTATTTATATTCAAGTACCCCATTATTAACAATAAAACAATTAATAAAAAGAAATGTGCCCAGTTAAACTGATGGTATTGAGCTCACAGGCTATTCACACTAATTGTATATTATACTCTTATATCGAAAAAGAATGCCCCACAAAAATGAAGAAATCGTAAAAAAAAAAAACATTAAGTTAAATTAAGGGGGGGGGGGGGGGGTGGGTGGCCTGGCTCCCACATCCCCCTTCTATACTTAACCAATGAATCTCCAAATCTAGTCAGGAAAGTTCGTCATTAGAGTAAACCGGTATCCTAATTTTGAAGTAAATCGGATAATTCTGCATGAAAACCAAACTTATGTAAATAAAAGGGGGATTAGTCGCCCGTTTACACCCTTTTAACTTAACCAATGAACCTTCAAATCTAATGAGGGAAACACCTTATCAGAATAAACCGGTATACCAAATTTGAAGCAAAACGGATAATTCTGCATGAAAAAATAATTTATCTAAATTAAGGAGGGATTATCCCCCCGTTCCCCCTTTTATACTTAACCAATGGACCCCCAGAACGAATCAGGGAAGCGCCTTATCAGAATGAACCTATACACAAAATTCGAAGCAAATCCGATATTTCTATCAAGAGATGTCGCGTTACGTACATATAGAACCTGCGGGCACATTAGCTCTCAGACTTTCATAACCTGTGAGCTAAAAATATGTTTTCAATTTATATGTTCTAAAGGAAAATATAACAATGCAGCAAATTAGAACACTTCCATTTGATTAACATTTCATTAATAAGCGAAATATTCTTCAGATTTTAAATTTCCCAAATATATAATGAGAATTATTAATTCCTTTGCTTAAATATTAAGAATAGCACAGACGGATTACTTAAAATTTATAATACAAAGAATTATTTTGATGAACTTTTTTCCTGCTTTAATAAACTTTCATTATTTTTCCATTTTTATTTATTGAATTTGTCAGACAGTGAAATTACTTTTTAAAATTTTAATTTATAATATTTTTTCTTTTTCTTTTGAAAAGTAAGTTTTCTCTTGTCTCGACATCGTTTTAATTGTAAAACATGCTTTTTTTATTTCTCGCTTTTTAAAGAGGAGAAGTGATAATAAAGAAATTAGCTTTTCATTACGTAATTTATAAAGTTAAATTTAATATAAATGGAATTGTTTTTTTTTTTGGAATGATGTGAAATTAAAAGGCTTCAAGGTAAATTGTTACTCTTTCTTTATGTATAGTGGATATTTGAGAATTTACTACGAAAAATGGTACATCGGTTTTTAATTTAACAAATTGTAATGGAGTTTTTTAAACAAATATATATGTTTTAAATTCTTCTATAAAAATTTTACTCTTTTGTCAAAGATTCGCCATTATATTTGATTTCTATAAAACTAGTACTGGAAATAAAGAAACCAATTTAAAATATAAGATTTTATTTATTTTACTTTTTAAACATAGTGGATTATTTAAAATAATCTTTTCATTTATAATTGAAATATGCATAATAATTTAAATACATCTAAATTCATACATTTATTTCTACCGTATTAAATATTTTACTCAAATTTACCGATTAATAAAAAAAAAAAAAAAATGAATTCGGAAGGAAAAACTGACTTATAGGCAATTGAATTTTATTTACTTACATAGAAACTGCAACAGAATTTATGAATAAATCTCGAAAACGAAGCAAAAAAACCCTAAACAAAGCAACTCTAAACAGAATAAAAAAAATTACAATATACAGGGTGTATCTAAATTCTTGGGCAAAACTTTAAGGGATGATAGTACACATCAAGACACATAATATTAAATAGGAAACTAAGGGTCCCAAACGTCTTCCGAAGGAGATAGGCACATTTAAAGTTTAGGGTCCAAAATTTCAAATGATTATAAAAAACGGAAATATTGGTCGATTCGTTTGCGGTTTTCACTAAAACTATTCTTTATGTCAGTATTTTCTTGAAAATAAATTTTAAAGATACAGTTCAAAAAATGTCGATAGAGGGCGCTTTAGACTTTGGAGTAATCAACAACTATTTTTTACCGTTATTTTTTGTACCTCATTACATGCTTTCAAAAGCTTAGACTTAAATTTTGAGCACAAAATCTGAATCGTTGGGAGTGGTTAAGTAGCACACACTGAACTGTGTTCAGGAGTTAAAATTTCAAATGATTATAAGAGACGGAAAAATTGCTCGATTCGTTTGCGGTTTTCACTAAAACTATTCTTTATGTCAGTATTTTCTTGAACATAAATTTTAAAAATAAAGTTAAAAAAATACCGATAGAGGGCGCTTTAGACTTTGAAGTAACGAACAACTATTTTTTTACCGTTATTTTTTGTATCTCATTACATGCTTTCAAAAGCTTAGACTTAGACATAAATTTTGAGCTCAAAATCTGAATCGTTGGGAGTGGTTAAGTAGCGCAAACTGAACTGTGTTCAGGAGGAGGGTTCAAATTTCAACACATGAACACAGTTCAGTTTGCGCTACTTAACCACTCCCAACGATTCAGATTTTGAGATCAAAATTTAAGTCTAAGCTTTTGAAAGCATGTAATAAGATGCAAAAAGTAACGGTAAAAAATAGTTGTTCGTTACTCCAAAGTCTAAAGCGCCCTCTATCGGTATTTTGTTTACTTTATCTTTAAAATTTATTTTGAAGACAATACTGACATAAAGAATAGTTTTAGTGAAAACCGCAAACGAATCGACCAATTTTTCCGTTTTTTATAATCATTTGAAATTTTAACTCCTGAACACAGTTCAGTTTATGCTACTTAACCACTCCCAACGATTCAGATTTTGAGCTCAAAATTTAAGTTTAAGTCCAAGCTTTTGAAAGCATGTAATGAGATACAAAAAATAACGTTAAAAAAATAGTTGTTGGTTACTCCAAAGTCTAAAGCGCCCTCTATCGGTATTTTTTAACTGTATCTTTAAAATTTATTTTCAAGAAAATACTGACATAAAGAATAGTTTTAGTGAAAACCGAAAACGAATCGACCAATTTTCCGTTTTTTATAATCATTTGAAATTTTGGACCCTAAACTTTAAAGGCGCCTATCTCCTTCGGAAGACGTTTGGGACCCTTAGTTTCCTATTTAATATTGGTTGTCTTGATGTGTACTATCACCCCTTAAAGTTTTGCCCAAGAGTTTAGATATACCCTGTATATACTACAATGGCGTGGCAAAAATTAAGGACGAGATATTTTTCGTATGTAACGTCGTGCAGAAGTTTTCCATATCGGCTGAAATCATACCATAAGATCTCCAAGATGTGATAACATGGGACAAGTTATCAAAACTATTTAAACAATCCGTTCTGCTGCCTCGTTTGGCTTTTATGCTAAGTTATCTGCTTCGTCCTTAATTTTTGCACACCAGTGCATATATGTATATGGTATATTCGGGCGTTTTATGCGCATCTAAGATTTCGATTTGCTTTATGTATAATCGCCGATTAACGCAAAAGTCTTTTAGTGAAAACTTTTAAAAACAATCACATGTGCAGATTTTAGTATAACAGCAATCTCACTATAAATATTTTTTATAGTTATACCCACTCAAAAAGTCATCTTCTATACGTATGGCTCGGAAAACTTTCAAAATCTGTCTCATATGCAGATTTTATTTGTACTTCTGTGTTTGGTAAAAATGTAGATTTAAAATAAAAATGAAGTATTCGCTAACCTTAGACGGTCGAGCGCGTTGATCAAATCTGTCAATAAGAAAATTTTTATAATTTTTAGAAGCATTTTAAGTTACTGTGGCTACTTTTTCGAGAGTAAATTTATGCATGAACATTAATACTTTTGATTTTTTTTCAATAAACTGGATAAAACTGGGCTATTTAGACGAACAGCTGGTCATTTTCTAATTAGCCTAAAACTGCTTAGGCTCTTTGCAATAAGACTCTTTGCAATAAGGCTCTTTGCAATTTCCATGTTAATTATTTGGATGCAAACGGTCATTTTCAGTTAGCTTAAACCAGCATAAGTTCCGTGAAATAAAACAGGAAAATATCTCAGACACAGGAATGATTGCTCTTTAATCTGAGGAAAACATCAAGTGTTTGGAAAAAAGCAGATGGTTCTACAATAAGCAGTACTGTTTACAAATAGCCTAGTTTGTTTGCATGAGCCGAATTTCATTTCTCAATTAGCCTACGTTATATAGGGAAAGAAGGGGGGGGGGGAGATAACGAATGGAGAAATATGACGAATATAATATTTTGACTTGTCCTTAATTACAGTCTGATGATTTTGGGCGATTTATAACGCTCATGGAGAATTTAAAATATGTCAATGTTAAGCATTCTTTTTAATGAACATTTCTTTACGTCATTAAAATAAACAAATGTTACTTTAAATTATTCTATAGCATATAAAAATGCTAACTTAATCTCCCTGCATAGTTTATAAAGCTTAAAATGAAAAATGAAAAATTTTAAATTGGATATTCCTTTGCCGTTAAACAAACTAATTCTGACGTTTGTTTTCGCCGAGAAGATTTAACAATAAACAATAATGAAAATTCTTCACAATCAAAAATCTTCTTATTTCTTCGAGTTCGAGTTTAGAGTAGAAACAAAATAGTTTCTATGAATGTGACTTCAACTGTTTTATTGGAATACTTAATGTAAGTTGAAGTCTCCCCATTAAAACAAATGCAAATATAACAAGAATTAAAATTGTTTCTTATTTCTTAATTCAAAAATTACCCATGGCATCGACATGTTACTCGAGATTTATTATGCAAATTGCTGTTTCGTTGAACTATTTCTTGATTGTATATTATTTTTCCTCTGTGCATTACTTGTCTTACAATACCAGAGTTTAGTTTTTTAATTTCTGCTAACGTTTCTACAAGATATCTTCCTGTATTTTTTTTTCATGCATGGGTATTATTATTTTTTCTTAACATTGATTTTTATTAGTAGAATGAAAGTAACTATTATTTTCTGTAATTTAAATTGTAAATTAAATTTATTGATGTTTTTAATAAATTTTCTTTATTAACCCTCTGACTGCCGAGCAAAAGGGCAGAATTGTAATGTTGTTTTTTCTGTAATTTTTTTAAATGCTAAAAAAAATATGTTATTTTCTAACATGATATAATTTTTATTATTACGTATAGGAATATAAGCCTTGAGGGTATTAATCATAACTTATTTTAAAAAACGAGATTATATCAGTAGAATTATATTAATTTAAATAATGCTTCTATTGCAGCGAAACCTGCTGCTCAGTGAACGGATATATCAGTTCGCGGCGGTGAGAAGGTTAGAATTACGATATTTTACAATTTTTACATGTACATTGAAACCTCCCTGTGCGACCACCTACCTGAATGATTATTTTTTCATTCAACTAAATCTATTCCCACAGGTTCAATACTAATTTTACTTCCATTCAGACACCCTCCCAATTGAACTCCCTCCATGAGCGACCAATTTCTTTGAAGAAAATGAAACAAATTCCGTTTTTTACTGGTCGCTTGAAGAAGGTTTTGTTACAAAAATAATTCTTAGAGCGCATTATTCATCAAACTTCTAAACTAAGTTTAGAATTCGTTTTATTCAGATAACTTTTAAGTGTTTAAACCCCTTTGTGCCTTTTTAGGCAATGAATTTAACTCCGATGACAAATTAAGAATGACGGTCAATAAACTCCCCTGCTAATTTCTGCCAGGAAACTGTCAAAGAAATAGATAAATTAATGAAATCGTTATTATTTGTTCCCCCCCCCTTCCCCCCCAAAAAAAAATGCATTTATTTACTGAACTTGGAAAGGACTTGGAAATAAAAGTTATAAAAGGTATAACCGTAAAATCAAAACGTCAATGTATTCATTTTTTAATCTCTATATAACTTATGTAATTAACTTTTATTTTGATACTTAAATTTTCGTATTTTTTCCTAATGTGAAAAATACATTTTAGGATCATTAATTGTTACCTTTTTTCAACAATTAAAATCTAGATTTAAATATGACCTCCATTAAGAGACCACCTCTCGGAGTGACCAAATATTATGGGAACGTGGTCGCTTTAGGGAGGTTTTACTGTAGCTTATAAAGTAATATGTTTTTAGCTTTTATAAGGATCCTAATGTTTTTTATAGCTGATAATGTTGGTTTCGATTTCTTATACAAATTATCATTTTCTTCAATTATTTCTAATGTCTAATTGAATACTATTTTTCTTGTAAGTATTTTGTTTTGTTCTAATAATGGAGTTAGCTTTTTAAAAATATTATAGTGTTGATTTCAAATGTCTTCCTGTCAATATTTTTTATAGTACATGATTAGTAATGCTTTTTTTTTTCTTTAGCGTTTGTTTCCCAAAACTGCACCAGAGAGAAAAACAAATTATTCGTACTATCGGATATTAAAAACAAACAAAAACCGCAATGAATTTTAATATGTCAATGTATAATGCATTTAATGCAGAACTTTACGTCAGTAAAATTACTGAACCTTATTTTGAAAGAGTCTATATGCATATAAAAATGCTAATTTCACGTTCTTGCATAGTTTATAAACCCGTAAAATAAGAAATGAAAACTTTAAAATTCAGCGTTGCTTTTGCCATCATGAAAACTAAATCTGACGTTTGTTTTCGCTCAGCAGATCTAGCAATAAACATTAATGAAAATTATTCACCATGTCAGTTTTTTTTTATTTCTTCGACTTCGAGTTTGGGAAAGCTACAAAATAGTTTTTCTAGTAATTTGACTTAATAAAATGACTTAGATTTTTTTTGTAGAAATTCTTATTGAAAACTGAAATTCTCCCACTAAAACGAATGCAAAAGTAAACAGAATTAGTATTGTCTCAAATATATTTATTCAAAAATTACAGATGGCTATTTACAGTTTAAGATTTATTATGCGAATTATTGTTTTCACTAATTAATTCTGGTGTTGGATCTTGTATTACTTTTTTCTTTCTAACTTTCTATTGCGGTTCTGGATTTAGTTAAAAAAAAATCAGTTCGTTTATATATTCTTTAGAAAGGCAGGTTTATGCTTTTAATGTTTTGAACGTTATTTAGTAAAAAAAGATCCAGAAGAGGAAAAATTAGTATCTTTGCTCTAAAACTGGAATTACAATTTAAATGGAAATAAAATTCTCGATGTTAACCTTTAGGTTACGGGGTAGGAGTGGCCACTTTTTTAGAGCTGCCACAGGCGACTATTTTTTAATTCTATTTTATACCACTTTATCAAAACAAAAATCTTTTACATACGCTTTAACATCATTTGCAAGAGAAATGTGCTACAAACTATATTTTTTAAAAATAGTGTTGTGAACAGAATATAAAAATAGTCGCCCGTGGCAGCTCTGCTATTTTTATATTAACTCACGTTACAATTAAAAAAAAAAAAAAAAAAAAAAAAAAAAAAAAAAAAACATTTTTTTGCTCTTGAAAGTATCCTACTGTAAGTTTATTTTTAAAATATTGGTGCGAATAGAATAAAAAAGTAGTCGTTGGGACTTCATATGTCCCAACCATGTAATCACAGTGTTAACGAATAATTACTTTATGAGAATTATACAATTTTTTAACAGCTAAATGAAGTTGAACAGTTTAACAATTTAAACATTCTACAGGCTTCCTAAGTGACACCCTGTTTAAAATTATCTGTACAGGATGTAGCAGGATTGATCGTTCAAATTTCCGGCTGAGGTAGAAAATAGCAAAAGAAGACAGTCTCACATGGGAAAGCATGGACACAAACGAACGCATGACATTGTAGAGGCCGCTGTATATCCACAACTTCTGATCACACTCAAAGCTCTCCGACAAGTCCTGCTTTTCGTCATTCGACAAGTTGACTTTGTAGAAGTAACATGATACGTTGTACGTTAAATTAATATTCAGATATGCCTCTAACTTACGGTGCAACAGAGGAAAGCGGTCTCAAAGCTGTGGAAATATATGCAGAACGCTACCCGAACCAGCGCAAAGCTCAGAATCAAATGTTTGCCCGTGGTCATAAAAAAACTGCGCGAAACTGGATGGGTCACCAACACCTGTCATGATAGAGAAGACCACCTAATGTCACGGACAGTTTCAATCAAGGAAGCTATATTACAGTCTGTGGAAGAACAACCCAGTGTCACCACACGAGGTATTGCTCGCCAGTTTGGTGTTTCTAAGAAACACAATTTGGTGACATCTAAGAAGATGGCAGCGGCTAAAGTGTTCATGTTTTGGTTTTCACTTAAAAATCCTCTACTCAAAACAGTTTTTGTTGGTAAGAATATCTAGCTATGAAGCCAAATTGTTCCGGAAACAGAATGTTATTATTTTCTAAAATGTCGCGGTGCTTTACTGCAACTTTTGTAATGAAAAATAATTCATTTTACTAGTATTATATTTTTGGTAGCTACATGTGAATTGGTAATATTATATTTGCGATTTATTTTATAAATTGCAGTTATAAATAACTAATTTTCAATTGTATAGTATACAGGGATCGCAGCGTTCCTAAAATTTTCGCACATTGCTACCAATATTTTAAATAAGAATTCTTCGTGGTAGATTCCTTTAACATCTGTAATAGTATTATACAATAAAGATTAACGTTTTAAAATAGTGGTAGGAAAGTGCGAAAATTTTAGGAACGGTGCGAGCCCTGAGTATATTTCATCTATTTATTTTATTCTGTTGTAATATTGGATGTAACTTTTTAATAACATTATTGCTTTTTTCTTCCTGTCCATTCTTTTGTGCAGCACATTGTTATTATTATTCTACTTCGTTTAATAAAACTATAATATAAGAATAGAAATAAAGCCGTTTTACTCATTATTAAAATTTAAAAACTAACAAAAAGCACAGAATATCCTACAACCCTCTTATTGTGTATTATTTTTAATAAAGAAAAGTTTACGTTAATCTAATTACAGAACCTTATTTTAAAATATTTTATGCGCATATAAAAATGCTAATTTTATGTCCGTACATAGTTTATAAAGACATAAAATGAAAAATGAATACTTTTAAATTAAATATCCGCTGTTCTAATAAACAAACTAGCTCCAACATTTGTTTTCGCTTAGGAGATCTAATAGTAAACGATAATAAAAAAAATTCACAATTAAAAATCTTTTCTTCGATTTCGAATTTGGAGAAGAAACAAAATAACGTCTATGAATGTGATTTCAATTGTTTTATTCCAATTCTCATTACAAAATAAAATCTTTCTTTTAAAATAAATGCAAATGTAAGAAGAATTAAGAGTGTTTCTAATAATTTTTATGAATCTGACTTCAATTGTTTTCTTCGAATTCTTGTTCTAACATGAAAATCTCTATTAAAAGTAATGCAAATATAAGAAGAAATTAAATTGCTTCTCATTTCTTTATTTTAAATATACCAATGGCATGGCATATTATTTGAGTTTTGTTATGCAAATTTTTATTATGTTTAAATTTTTTTAGTGACTTGATTATTGATTATTATAAGTAGTTTTTTTTTTTTTTTTTTTTTTTTTTTTTTTGGCTGTACAATTCTATTTTCAGTTATTGTATGCCAGAGAGAAGTAAAATTTCTTCAAGATAATGATCAACTGTCCTTTTATGTTTATAGTATTTTTAGTTTTGTACAAGAAGATAAAAAAAATCTTAATTAGCATTATGAAATTCCTGTTTGCTGCGCATGATTTGAAATGTCATTTAAAATGCATTATACATATTAGAATATTTAAAATTATCTGTAGATTTTAATTGTATATTATTTCTCTTTTGTGTATTTATATATGTTATTTATACTGAATTCAGATTTTCGGAATTTTTTTTAAAGTTTATATCAGATTTCTTTTCTTTTTTTCATAGAACATGATATTTAATTTTTTGTGTTTTTCTAGGTCTTCTTTAGTAAAATTTTGTCGGCAAAATAAAAAAGTGCTTTCTCTAGTCTTAGAATTAAAAAAAAAACACGCACACACACACACACACACAAAAAAAGAATTATAAAATACATATTTATTACGCATTATTTTTATTTTTACGTCAATAATAAAACCAAGCCTTACTTTAAAATATTCTATACGTGACTAAAAATGTTAATATTATGTCTTTGGATAATTTATAAAGTCACAAAATTAAAAATGAAAACTTTTAAATTGAACGTTCCTCTATTCCTTTAAGCAAACTAATTCTGACGTTTGTTTTCGCAGAGCAGATCTAACAATAAGCACTAATGAAAATACTTCGGAATCAAAAATCTTTTCAATTCTTCGATTTCAAGTAGGGGAAGGAAAGAGCGAAATTTCAAGGAGAAGCAAAATAGTTTTTATGAATGTGATTTCTATTGTTTTATTTGAATTCTTATTGTAAACTGAAATCTTCCCATTAAAAGAAATACAAATATAAGAAAAATTTAAAGTGCTCCTTATTTCCAATTTCAAAAATTTCCGATGGCATTGACATGTTATTTGAGATTTATTATGCAAATAACTATTTTCATTAACTGTTTGTAGAATCTGATTGTATATTATTTTTCTTCTATGAAATGCAGTTCTTGATTTCGTTTAAAAAAAATGTGATTGCATTTATATCAAATTTCTTTTTGCTTAGTTTTTGCTATAGGGTATGGTTATTAACGTGTTTTTCTTTCGTCCCTTCTTTTAATTATATTTAACATTTATCAGTAAAAGTATCTCACCGGTATAAAAGTAATTATTTATTTTAATAATTGGATGTTGAAAAAGTCATAGGAGTAAAATGTTTTGATGTAATGAATAATTAACATTATATGAACGATTTTGATACGTTACATGTTCCATTGTTCCAATTTATATTTTAGTGTTACAAAATTTATCTTTTTTAATATGGATAATATGTTTAGCTGCTATATACAAATGTTTTTTTACGTTTATTTAAAGATTACTGCTTTCTTTTTTAGTGTATGTTTCTGTTTTCTCATGCGTATTTTTTGTTGCAGTTTTAGGTTTAGCTTTTTTAGAATATTTGGCTCCAGAATTGTGCACCATTAGGATATTTTCTGTTCATTTTTCTATAAAGTAGATTTAATAACTTATTTAAAGCTTTACTTAATTAGAAGTTTATTAGGTGGATAAAGTAGCCATTTTCTCTGTACATTGTAGTTAAAACAAAACAGAAAAATAACATATGGAAACTAGAGCATAAAACTACAAGCCCTAGCACAAGGTTCCCGATCACCACACCAACATTACCAATTTATGTTAGAAATGATTATTTATTCTCATTACAGCAAATACATATAAATTGAGCAATTGTTAGCAATAATACATCTGGACATATATAATGAGCAGCAATATGCAATAAAGAAAAAGCATTGCATATGCATATCAATCTATAACTAGAAAACAGTTGAAACAGTTTAAGCACCAAAGAAAATCTAACCATTTACTCATGGTTTGAAAAAAAAATAACCAATCACTGTAATCAGTAATTAGTAAATCAACCTTTAGCCCGGATGACAGCTGAAATTGTTCGTGGCAACGAATCAATAAGCTTGTCTCACTCTTAAGGAACAATTTCACACCAGCGTCCCTGAATTCCATTTGTTTTTCAACCCTTCGAAAATTAATGTTTCTTTTTAATGTATTCAGAAATTTTCAATGGGATTAAAATCAGGACTATCGGGTGACCAAGGGTTAATTGGATTAGTACCTACATTTTCTAGATCTTCTTCACTGCTGTAGCGCGATGTGGAGTCGCGTTGTCATCTTGAAATATGAAGTTATTTGAATTCCCGAACCATTGATCGAAGCTGGGAATAAAAGAAAATCTCAAAAATGTCGATGTAAATATCAAAGTTTACACAATTTACTTTTCCCTTGTGACGTCATACAACCTCAAAACTGTAAATGCAGGTGAAATGTTAGTGTTCGTACTGACACACTTATTATTGAATTTTTCACCAACTCTCCTCCATTCAAATGCTCCACAGTCAACACCTGTTATGAAAGATATTCGAGATTCATCACTAAAAGTATCTTTATTCCACTTACTAAAAGGCCAAAATAGCCGGCCAGTATACAGATTTATGCACCATTGCAAGCGCGCCTTTCTATACTTCCCTGACGAATAAGGTTTCGTTTTGGCTTTACCGAATTTAAATCCTGCTGCATTCAGGCGATTACGTACAGTGCGGACACATACCTTTACATTACTAAAACCATTCGGTATTGAATTGCTTTGTGGTTGCTCGCCGCTGTTGCTTCGCTATTTCAACAAGCTTTCTGTACTATGTAGCCGTCGTCGTTTGTGATAAATTTTTTACGCTATTAGTCAGCTGATATTTGTTCCAAATGTCACATACTGTACTTTGAGCACTACTTAATAAAGCAACCACTTTTCTTTGTGAATTTCCCTCGTGCAACAGTTTAATCTTTCGAATTTTTAAAACAAGACACGGGTTTTTCACACGAGTGTTCCAGGAAAGATTTTGATCTGGAAGGTTTCTTTTTTTAAATACCATTCAGCTATCGTAGGTATGCGGAGACACTCATATCAGTCTTCATTCAATATGCAAATTCCAAACTTGTTTTGTCAATGATCTAATACTATTTTTCAACTGCCGACTTGATCGGTTATTTTTTTTCTCGCGTGGAAACTTTATCACCTCTAGTATAATATACAGGGTGTTCCAAAATTCCACCGAGAAATTAAGAGGGGTGATTGAAATCATTAAGAGGATGAAAAATTACGATAGAACATGGGGTCGCAAACCACGTATTTAAACAAAAATACAGGTTGATCTGCCCTAATTCAATTTGTGATGACAGCAATAACTTTCAGAAAACTGAAGTATATTATAATAAAACTTTTAATGTTACATTCTCATCTTTGTTGTTGACGTGATAATATCGAAAAAAGTGGCAGACGTTTCCATTAAGCGCGCCAGCAGTGTGCACTTGACGCTCCACATTTTCGACTGCGATTGTTAATTAATGCAGTACCATCCATTATTTGAGCAACCTGTTTTGCCAGAACTTTTCGTGATGTTATATCATTTCATACAAAATAAGATACAGTCGTGGGAAAAAAAAGTAAACACCCCCTACTAACTCCTCACCAAATTATCGTAGACAAAAGTTATTGGTACCGAACGATTGGAAGTAAAGTCTACTTTTAAATGATGTGTGTAAAATTTGCTTAGGGGCAATCTAGATATTAAAATGAATCCAAACTTCATTTTTTTTTCACTAGCAATACCCAATTTAAACGAGATATTTCAAATGTTTGGTTCAAACTATGCCTAGACACCGAATTTTAAGTCATTTCAATGGTAAGTTTTGGAATTATAAAAATTCAAAATTTAGTGCTTCTAATGTTAAATTATATTTTAATATTTTTATTTATATCTCCTGAAATTATGCCCCTAATGTGCTAATTTTTTGTGCAGCAATAATACTAATATACCCAAACATAAATACGCTTAATTTGCAATTTTTATAATTTTATGATATAAATTATGAATTATGAAATTAATATTCGAAAAAATTATGAATTGCAACCTACAATTTTTTGATGGATTTACATTTATTAAGTCTCGCTTTATGGAAATCCAAAATTTCACATTTTTCTTCCAAGTAGTTTTCAAATGGCACGGAAATGACCATCTTCGGAAATGTGTACAGTGCTATTAATTTTATGTGCATATTATACGAAAGTAGGTTATGAATATATATTTTAATATTAACTGTAATTAATAAAATCAGCATCATAAAATAATGTAAAACTAAGTGCATAATTTTAAAAACAGCTATTCATTCTATTTAATGAAATCTATACCAAAACAAACATGTTTAAAGCAACGTATTTAGAAGAAAAAGAAATGCCCAAACTAGGCTATGTTTGATAACTAGGCTAATATTTAATAATACTAATATACCCAAACATAAATACGCTGAAAGTGCAATTTTTATAATTTATGATATGAATTATGAAATTAATATTCGAAAAAATTATGAATTGCAACCTACAATTTTTTGATGGATTTACATTTATTAAGTCTTGCTTTATGGAAATCCAAAATTTCACATTTTTCTACCAAGTAGTTTTCAAATTATGCTTTAAAAAACGGCAAAATGGTGGTTTAAGGGGCCGTCTATAATAGAAGTGGCTAGTTATTTTGAAATTTCTTATGCTATCCTGTAAACTAGCAGGCTTCATTGACTGTGTAAATAGCGCTGAAGGTGCCTTCATCAAGAAGAGGGCTCTCTGGGTTAACAATCGAGTACTGAACTTCAATTTGGTTACAGCTCTTAAAATACGCTCGTTTTAAAATAATTAATTTATCGGAAGCTTATCGTACGAATTGCATAAAAATTCGTTTTTAGGCTAATTGAAGGGTGTAGGGTTCATTTATGCTGTCAGAATTGCATATTACTTTTGAAAAAAAAACAAATTTATGGTTCGTTTTTATATGTAGATGGCCCCCTAAGCAAATTTTATATACATCATTTAAAAGTAAACTTTATTTCCAATCGTTCGGTACCAGTAACTTTCTTCTGTGATAATTTGTTGAGGAGTTAGTACGGGGTGTTTACTTTTTTTTCCCCACGACTGTACATATCGTTGCATTTTCATTGTAATGTTTTGATTTTCCTCAAAATTATTACTTTTAACGCAAGTTCAATTAGTATGAGGCACCCTGTATTCGTGACTAAATATATGGTTTGCGATCCCACGTTTTGTGGTAATTTTTCATAATCTTGATGCCTTCTATTCTCTCCCCTTAATTTGTCGGTCTATTTTTGGAACACCCTGTATACAGGATATGAATGTCATATTGAATGTATTTTCCATTTAATTTTTAATA
The DNA here is from genome assembly GCA_963932465.1 of Maratus speciosus. NCBI lineage: Eukaryota > Metazoa > Arthropoda > Arachnida > Araneae > Salticidae > Maratus > Maratus speciosus. The sequence goes on from OZ010792.1 coordinate 95,356,193, forward strand.
TGGTACTCTTTTAATACGTGTTTACGCTAATTCAAAAATCATAATCTTGACCACGTTGATCGGAAACTTTGTGTCAAGGTTTGTATTTTTATTAGCCCCCGGAATGCTATTTCTTTCTCCCAGCTTATTTTGTCTCCAATAAATAACGTTACCTTGTATACGCCAGCCGTAAAACAAAAGCCGATGTTTCATTGTGCGATTAAATACTCTATAGCAATTTTTTAAACTTCTAAGCATCGCACATTTTCAATGTTTATACCGTGTACTGGGGGGAAAATGTACTTTTTAATGCAATTAGTTTGAAAATTGCATCTCCATTTATTTTTGAAATATTAATGTTTTTACAGTTTTCAGCGACATTTGTTTCATTTTGGCAACTCAAGTACTCCATTTCTGAAGAAAGTAATAAAAAAAATAGTTGAAAAATAGCAATTATAATATTTTTGTTGCCATTTTCTCATAAAAATTGAAAAAAAAAATTAATAAAATATGTGTTATTTTGAGAAAAATATAAATGAATGATTTATGATGAAACATGGAGCTATTATAAACTATATTTAATTTTAAGTATCTGTATTAATGCAAATGACGTCATTTTACATAAAACAAAAGCGTGTGCTTTAAGTCTTAAAATTGAAATATATTTTGCACTGCAGTAGAGTCCCGATTATCCGCGTCCCGCTTAACCCAGTTATTTTCTTTTGATAGATTGGTGGTTTCTATTATTATGAAACAGCCATTATAAATGAAGCATTGGTGAAGATGAAAAAGCAGCCGAAAAAGTTAGAACTCTGATTTTCTGGTCAGAATGGGAAAAAAATGGTCAAAAAATCATGGCCGTTATTTTTTTTTTCATTCTGACCAGAAAATCAGATATCTTTTTACGACTGCTCTTTCATCTTCACCTAACGCTTCATTTATAAAGGCTGTTTCATAATAATAAAAACCACCAGTCCACCAGAACAAAATGAAGTAATGGAAATGGCGGGGGCGACACTAAATTCTGAAAAAGCAGAATTCCTGTTCTCTAGTTTATTTATTTTACTCATTGGGAATTAATATAATATCCCTTATTATTAATATATGTCTCTTATTGCTTGCCTAAAGCACAATAATTTATAATGGGAAAATAATTATTTTTACTTATGATATTTCTGTATTTTTCCCCTAAACATTGTAACATACTATAATTTATTAGTTTTTATTTTCTGTATTAAATTTTCTAATTTTTATACATAAGATTTAACAAACTATTTATTAATTGTATAATAATATCTCTTGTTACTACACAAAAAAATGTAACATTGTTTATTAATTGATTTTATTAAAAATATAATTATCTGGATTTTGGCAGAATGCAGTAAAATTATTTATTTTTAATTATTATATGATTAATGTAAATATGCAGATATAAAATTGTAATAAAAAAATTAAAACCATTGTAAGGAAAAAAATCAAAATAAGTAATTATTTTAATAAACTCGTTTTGTTTAAATTAGGATCCTCTTTTAATTTTCACATTTATTTTAATGTACTCTTATCACGGAAATGGCATTTTAATATAAGAAGTTTCAGTGACTAATGTAACTAATTAATAATTAAATTTTAAGAGTGTATACTTTAGTTGCAATGAATACAAAAACTGCACCTGTAGCTTTAAATTAAAGTGGAATATTGTATTGGACATAATTTGATTCTGGATTATGCTGAACTTTTTCGTTTAGCAAATATTTTGCATCATTTATAAATGAGTATAAGGAAACAAAAACAACTACACATTGCGTTCTCAAAACCTTTTACTCTATTAAGGTAAAAGCATTTATCTTTAAAAAATGTAACATATAACGATTTTTTTAAATAAGTTTTGTAAATCTATAGAATTTGAACTGAGGTCGATATAGAGAATCTGGAAGTGCCTGACACGGTAATCATGCATTATGCTTATACAATCTGTTTTTTTAATGTAATTTCTAAACATTAAAATTTATAACAAGAGGACGATTTCTTTCTTTTATAATTACAATGAAATTTGAAATGTTTTTTTTTATTTGTTTGCTTGCTTGAATTATGAATTATGTAGTGAAATCAACAGCAATCGCATAGAATAAATAAATAATCCCTTAAAATACAAAATAATCGATATTTTAAAATTGTACTTAAGTCCAAAGTGACTACTTTTGTCATGTTTAACACTAGTCAAATGTTATAAAAATATTTTACACCAGAATTTTTATTTAAAACTATATAACATATATTTAACATTTCTCCGTGGCATATATTTACCTTATTTTAGAAAGAAATTTCTTGTTCTAATCGAAATATTTTTATTTGTTACCTGTCAAAATTACCTCTATGGCGGTTCTACTGTTAAAAAATCATTTTTCATTTTAGACGCATGTAATCAATGGGTGCTCTTATTCAGAAACTATGAAATTAAGTATCATTTTACATATTTCGATAAAGAGAAAAACTGTAAGAAAATAGTGTCAAAGTTGGTATTTTAAAACGAATTTCGGAACTCTGGATCCCAAAGAAGGTCACTAGACAACAATTATTTATAATTTAAGATGAAAAATTATATAAAAATTAAAAAATCCCTGCCGGCCCGGCCTACAGGCAGAGGTAGATTTCGAAGTTAAGTATACTAATTTCACCAACAAAAACTAAATCATTATTAGATATAAATCCACTTTAACAGTTTTATCTGTCTCTTTTGATGAGTTTTTATTTCCTTTTTATAAAATAGCTGGTTTTATCAGAATCATGTTAAGGCGATATTAAAAAAATATTTTTCCATACTCAACAACTCGAAATTTTCTGGCACATTTTCAGATTAATTTTTAATAAAAAAAAATTATGAAACATGCTGACGTAATTTTTGGAAAGATTTATAAGCGACCTGTGTTTTTATTTTTCTTTCAATTAATTAAAACTTGATTAATAAACAATTATTTTCTCAGTAGGGCAATATTTTTCGTTTCCAACACAATCGCTTCGGGAAATTCTATTCAAAATGCCCACTTTGACATCATTTTTTGAAATATATTCTGCCCCTATCAAAAAATCGATCATTACTGTACATTATATAGTTTCTGAATAAGAGAATCTAGCAATTGGATGCGTTTGAGAGCAAAACTGAATTTAAAAATGAGTAAGAAAATAGACAGTTTGGATTTGAATGCACCCTTAATAAGATGATTTTTTTCTTCAACCGCTATGTATTTTTAGTTTGTTTTTGCTTTAAGAATTGGCCCTATCAAAAACTTGCCTATATAAATGTTGAAGACAATATTAAGAAGATATATGATAAATTCATGGGGATTTTATATCTTGTGAATTGGCGGAGTTATGAAAATTTTTCTTCTTCAACCCCCCTTTTTTGTTTTTGTTTTCGTTTTTTTTTTTTTTTTTTTTTTTTTTTTTTTTTTTTTTTTTTTTGGCACGAATTGGTCCTATCAAAAGCTTGTGAATATAAAAGTTGTAGATAATATTAAGGAGATGTATAATAAAATTATTGGATTTGCTATCTTGAGAATTGACGAAGTAAGGAATTTTTTTCTCCCAAAAACCCCATTTTTTGCGCCCCTTGAGCTTATTTTAAATTTTAGCAAAAATCTCTGATGCATGAATTTTTGGCGCTACTTTTAGAAGTAATAAAAATTTTAAACTGATTTAATATGTACAAAAATTAAGAAGTTATGGGTTTTTTTTCGGTTTTCACATAACCCCTCCCTATTTCCATCCCCTTTGTCCGCTTTTGCCCATTAACGAACTTGACCGAGATTTTATGTCCCTTGATTTTATGTATCAGTTTGGAAGACATTTGTGCAGAATTGCGGAAGTTATCGTGTCCAGAAGAAAGTGATAACACAATTGCTTCGGGAAATTCCGTTCAAAATGCCCACTTTGACATAATTTTTTGAAATATATTCTGCCTCTATCAAAAAATCGATCATTGCGGAACATTATATAGTTTCTGAATAAGCGAATCTACCAATTAAATGCTTTTGAGAGCAAAAATGAATTTAAAAATGAGTCAGAAAACAAGCAGTTTGGATTTGAGTGCATCCTTAATGCAATGATTTTTCCAACACAATCCGCTTCGGGAAATTCGGTTCAAAATGCCCACTTTAACAGCATTTTTTAAAATATATTCTGCCTCTATCAAAAAATCGACCATTACGGTACATTATATAGTTTCTGAGTAAGAAAACGTACCATTTGGAAGCCTTTGAGAGCAAAAATGAATTGTAAAATGAGTCAGAAAATACGCAGTTTGGATTTGAATACTTAGATGGGTTTTTTCTTCAACCACTATATATTTTTAATTTGTTTTTGCTGTAAGAATTGGTCCTATCCAAAACTTGTCTATATAGATGTTGTAGACAATATTAAGAAGATATATGATAAATTCATGGGGATTTTATATCTTTTGAATTGACGGAGTTATGGATTTTTTACTTCTTCAAACACCCTTTTAGTTTTCGTTTTTAATTTTTTGTTGCGGTACGAATTGGTCCTATCAAAAACTTGTGAATATAAAAGTTGTAGATAATATTAAGGAGATTTATAATAAAATTAATTGGAATTGATATCTTGAGAATTGACGAAGTTATGATTTTTTTTTCTCCCAAACCCCCTATTTTTTGCGCCCCTTGAGCCCATTTTTAACTTTATCAAAAATCTGTGATACATAAAATTTTGGCCCTATCTTTAGAAGTAATAAAAACTTTAAACTGATTTGATATGTACAAAAATTAAGAAGTTATGGGGGTTTTCGGTTTTCACAAAACCCCTCCCTATTTCCATCCCCTTGGTCCGATTTTGCCCATTAACGAACTTGATCGAGAATTTATGCCCTTTGATTTTATGTATCAGTTTGGAAGAGATTGATGCAGAATTACGAAAGTTATCGTGTCCAGAAGAAAGTGATATATATATATATATATATATATATATATATATATACAGGGTGTTCCGTTAAAGGGGTCCAATATTAATAGGGGTAATAGAGGAGATCACACGGAGCATAAATCAGTATATAATGCCTGGCCGGATCTCAATAATTTTCAAGTTACAGCAAATAGAATGAAAAATCGGAAATTTCTAAAAAAACCCTCATTGCTAAACTATCGATAATGCTACATAAAAACGAAGCACATATTTAGAAAGAGCAGAAAAAATCCTACGAAATGACATAAGTTGTTTTAGAATATTGAGAATTAATGGCGAGTTACAAGCTCTGAAACAGTGAAAAAATACAAAATCAAATATTTAGCAAAATAGTTAATCGTTAATTCCAAAAATGCAACTCTACCTACATGAAGGAAAATGTTATAAAATTTGGTCCATTCCAAAAGCTTTCGAAGAAGCTGACAATAAACCATATCAGTTTAATTGTATGGGAGAAATCAAGCAGTTCCCTAGTTACAACTCTGTACTGTTGCACGCTCGGAAAGGGCGAAACTCCGCCCATGACGATTGTAAACACCCCGTTTTAATATCTTTCAATTATACATTTCTGATCAACCTCTGTCAATACGCTTTCATTATTCAGTCTGGTCAAGTGAATGACATATTTTGCAGCTCTCGCCTTGTCTTAAAGCAAACTCCGTGACTGCTGCGTTTCCTCCATGAACTTTCAGGATGATGAAGAAGAAGTACTTTTTATGCAAATTTTTATGTGTATAGGAAGAAAAGTGTAATAAAACAGCAGTCATCAGTGGGCGTTATGTTAAAGGGAGGCTGTTGTAAGTGGGATTGTAGTAAGTTGATGTATAATAATTATGCCGGAATACTCTAACGAAGAATATGCGGACATGCATCTGATGTACGGGCAAGCTCATGGAAATGCATGTCTAGCACAGCGCATGTACCGTGAACAATTTCCAAGGAGACGTTGCCCAAGTTCGAAACTCTTCATAAAAATCGATAGACGATTACGGGAGACTGGATCGTTTAATACAGCAAGCATTGATGCAGGGAAACCTCGACATGTACGAACACCTGCAATGGAAGATGTACTGAATATTTTTAAATATAACCCCTCCACGAGTACACGAGCTGCTGCGTCTGAAGTCGGTGTTTCTCACCAAAGTGTGTGGCGTGTTCTGCGTGCAGAAAACATGCACCCCTTTCATGTGCAGCGGGTACAACTGTTATCAGTAACAGATTGTGCTCAGCGGACAGAATTCGTACGCTGGTTGCTTAATGTAACAGAAAATAATCCACAATTTCTGGAAAATATTTTATTTACTGATGAAGCAACATTTACGAGAGAGGGCGTGGTAAACACGCACAATATGCACACATGGTCATATACAAATCCGCACACTGTTTTCCCGTCGAATGCACAACAAAAGTTCAGTGTGAACATATGGGCAGGTGTCCTCGGCGATTATCTCATAGGACCATATTTACTCCCAGATGTACTCAATGGCAGTACGTACTTGGTTTTCCTACGGGATATCTTACCGCAGTTACTGCAAAATGTGCCAGCAACATTGCGCCACAATATGTGGTTTATGCACGATGGCGCACCGGCACATTTTTTCATAGGTGTTCGCAATCACCTCAATTCAACATATCCTGGGAAATGGATTGGACGCAGTGGACCTGTTGTTTGGCCTGCACGCTCTCCAGACCTCAATCCGTTAGACTTTTTTGTTTGGGGACACCTTAAATCGCTGGTGTATGAAACGCCTGTGGATACACCGGAGGATTTACTAGCGCGAATCGTTGTCGCTGCAGGAGACATTCCCAACTCCGTCGGAGATTTTCGGCGTGTTCGCCAAACTTTACGACGTCGCTGTCGGCTGTGCGATTCTGTTAATGGTCGCAACTTCGAACACCTATTATAATAATGTCCGTTCGTCTGTCTTCCGACATTGAACTGTGCAGCGCAGGCCAGAAGACTATGCTTCACATATGTCATAAAGTACGTGGAATGTAATTCTTTATTTGTCATTTTTCTTTTATTTTCAACACTTTTTGGCACAGTATTTTGTAAGTCACAGACTGTGGTGTACTCAAATTGTAAATTACAAAGTTTGTATGAATTAATTTAAAATTTAGTGTCTTTTTTAAATTTATAATTAATAAAATTATTATGCTATTTGTTATTATTATTTCCTATCATAAATTATGATGCACATATACATACAATAATTGTCCATGTAAAACATGTACTGAAACTTCTTGCATAGTTACAAATCGCAATATTTTTAATTATTTCCGAATTTTCACCACCAGTTTAATTTTAAAGAATTTAACTTAAGCTTTATATCAATAAAAGACCACTTTAAAATGTAGACTATTATTGTAAAGTTATTTTGGTTCATTCAACTCTTGAATAAATAAAAATGTTGCATCTCAGAAGAAGCATGATCGAAAATGTATAGTTGAGAGTAATTAAAAAGGCGGTGTTTCCAATCGTGATGGGCGGAGTTTAACCTTTGCTAGTGTCAAAGAAAGCGGAGTTGTAACTAAGAAACTGATTAATTTCTCTCACACAATTAAACCGATATGGTTCATTGTAAGCTTTTTCGAAAGTTTTCGGAATGGACCAAATTTTAGTACATTTTCCTTGTTGTAGCTAGAGTTGTCTTTTTGGAATTAACGATTAACTATTTTGATGTATATTGGATTTCGTACTTTTTTCACTGTTTCAGGGCTTGTAACTCGTCAATAAATATTGCTATTTTAATACAATTGATGTCATTTTGTAGGTTTTTTTTCTGCTCTTTCTAAATATGTGCTTCGTTTTTATGTAGCATTATCGATAGTTTAGCAATGAGGGTTCTTTTACAATTTTCCGAATTTTCATTCTGTTTGCTGTAACTTGAAAACTATTGAGATCCGACCAGGCTTTATATACTGATTTATGCTCCATGTGATCTCCTCTATTACCCCTATTAATATTGGACCCCTTTAACGGAACACCCTGTATATATATATATATATATATATATATATATATATATATAGATAGATAGATAGATAGATAGATAAAGTTTTTTACTGGCGGTGGTTTTGGGTTCTAGGAGTCATGATCGGTGTAGATCTGCAAAAAGTTTTCAGAAATTCCAACATAGGAACGATCCCAATAGGTAGTACTTCATACGAAATCTACCTAAAACAGAAGTCAATTTCAAATGACTGCAGTAGTCCTACCTATCAGTTTCATGATTTTAGATTAAAAACGAGTCTTTAAATGTGTTAGAAGTTTCGAGTTCTTGAACATCGGAAAATATTTTTTGAAAAGAACTTTAACCCTCTATTGAGCAAGTCAATTCTGTGGTTGAATGTTGAAAAGATTCACTGCTACCTGAATCTACAAACAAATGGATTTAAAAAATATAGAGGCGTTCTTATCGTCAAGTGCATTACAAAAAACCAAATATTTTACTAAAAAATTCCGGTGCGTATCGATCATTTAAAAAAAATAATAATAAGTGAGAAGTATATTTCTTTTCCCGATAAAAGGTTAACTCCTTGAGAGGCGGACGATTAATGAAGATTTGCACCAGAAAAAACTGATTAAATTTGTGGGAAAAGTTGCGAAATTGATTTTCCTTATTTTGCAATAAATGTTTTTTAATATTCCAGTGTGAAATCGACATTTTAGAAACCTCTGAAATTGTTAAAGCATTATCATCCTGCATTTAGAGTGTCGTGATAGGGAATTACTTATAATGTAACCGAAGGATAAATAAACTGTCAGAATATAACGAGTGTATGTCTCTCGATTTAACTCGATTTAATAAAAATAATTAACTAAATAGTCACATTAAGCATTTTCAAATGACTGCAGTGGTCCTAACTACTAGTTTCTTGCTTTTACATTAAAAATGAGTCTTTGAATGTGTCAGAAGTTACTAGTTGTTGGCAGAGTTGGACAAATTTGTAATTCCAATTATCTGCAGTGTAATTGCAATTTACTTGCATGTAATTAATTATAGTTAAAATTACATGACATACAAAATTCTTGCAGCACTGTAGCCGGAACCACACCCATGGCATTATTTGACGAAATTTCTACGTTTAAATGTGTGTAACTACACTGCTCCAAAGAATTAGGGGACACATGGTTTTAACGAAAATACGCAAATATTTACAGCGATAAGTAACGTAAAATAAAACATCCATAATTTAAAGTGCTGTAGAAAACAGATAAAGAAAACTTCACATGTAAATTAAAGTTTATGACGTCAAAAACTAGAAAAAGGAAATAAGTGCAGAAATCGGGATTTTGCAGAAATGTTTGTTTTACTGCCTCAGTTGTAAAATTCAATTGCCCAGCTTCTGTTATGAGAAAGGGAGGCTTGAAAATGTCACAACAGAATGATTTACCGCAATCCATGACTTGGCGTGTTATCGGGACAGTTAAATTTGTGGAAACTCAATGAAGTGTAGTGGACGCTGTTGGAGTCGCAAGAAGTGTCCATGAAAGACTGTGATTCCAACACATATGGAATGATAGTCATCGATAAGTCCAAGGTCGAAAATGTGCTAACACAGAAACTGATGACCGGTATATCCTGTTAACAGCTCGTCGAGACGGAATGGGCAATGCTACTCAGCTGCAAACACAGTTGTTCTTGGCCACAGGACGAAGGGTGTCCAGCCAAACAGTCCGAAATAGGCTTATTCAGGGTGGTCTCTATGCACGTAAGCCAATGGTCTGTATTCCGTTGATCTCAAGCCACTGTGCGGCCCAAAGAATATGGGGAACTGAACATCGAGTTTGGAGGCAACGTTGTTGGAGTCAAATTCTGTTTACAAACGAGTCCCGATTCAGTCTGGATGTGACATCTGATGTTTTTTGGCATGGAGAGAAAGAGGCACTCATAATAATCCCACATTCGTTCGTGAAAAATCGCATTACAGACGAGGCTATTGGCTGGAATCAGCATAGGTGGACGTGCGGGCCTGCATATCATTCGGAATGGCACTTTGACGGCCCGAAGTAATACATACGAGATACTGAGACCTCAAGTCGTATTTTATGTTCGTTTATTAATTGGTGATTTCTTTTTTTCCATGCATGATAATGACAGACTTTATACAGTTCGTGTTGTGAAAAACATGCTTGAAGCTAAAACAAAACAGCGTATGGAATAAACAGCATGCTCTCCTGACATAAATCCGATTGAGCATGTTTGGGACATACTCAGACGACGCATTGCTGCGATACCGAGGCCTCCTTTTACTGTCCGGGACTTGCAGATTGCAATACTTGAACAGTGGAACAGTATTCCCCAAATTCATATATAAAACCTCATCGCATCCATGGAAAACAGGTGTGCAGCAGTCTTAGCTGTTCGAGGAGACCACACGCAATATTAAAAATCTTGCATCCTTTCTAAAGAATATATATATATATATATTTATCATTTACATAAAATCAAATTGTTGCCCTAAACCTGTTATTTTCTTTTTTTCAAAGACTAAAAGCTCCCTTACAATTTTTTGCGTCTTTTTTTCTGTATTGCTCATTGACACATGTACTATTCCATTTTATGCCCATACATGGCTGTCTGCATTGTTCTCTTCACTTTTTTGCTTGCTCCCCTAATTTTTTTGAGCAGTGTATAATCAATTACATGCAAATTAACTTGTAATTACACTGCGGGCAAATGATATTACAAATCTGCCCAACTCTGGTTGTTTAGCTTGTGAAAACATTTTTTGAAAAGAACTCTAAAGCATTATCATCGTATATTTAAAGTGCTGTGATAGGGAATTTTAATGTGACAGAAGGATAAATGCATCGTAGGAATATAACGAGTGGACGTCTTCCGATTTAAATTATCTAATAAAATTAATTAACTAAATAGTCACATGAAACTTTTTCAAATGCTTGCAGTGGTCCTATCTACCAGTTTTATGCTTTTACATTAAAAATGAGCCTTTGAAAGCCTCAGAAGTTTCTAGTTGTTGAGCGTGTGAAAATATTTTTTGAAAAGAACTTTAAAGCATTATCATCGTGCATTTAAATTGTCGTGATACAGAATTATAATGTGACCGAAGGATAAATGTACTGTAGGAATATGACGAGTGGACGTCTTTCGATTTATATTATCTAATAAAATGAATTAATTGACTAAATAGTCACATGAAACATTTTCAAATGACTGCAGTAGTCCTACGTACCAGTTATATGCTTTTACATTAAAAATGAGTCTTTGAATGTGTCAGAAGTTTCTAGTTGTTGAGCGTGTGGAAATATATTTTTTAAATAACTTTAAAAGCATTATTATCGTGCTTTTAAAGTGTCGTGATGGGGAATTACATATAATGTAACCAAAGGATAAATAAACTGCAGGAATATAGCGAACTATGGAACAATGAATACCACGCTATGAATACCATGATTAATGAACACCATGGAACTATGAATAAGAAGGAATTGGCATATCCTCAAAATGGTGAAGCTTCAACTGCTAATTACTTCCAGGTAGCTAATTACTTCCTGGTCAAACTTCGACCAGTAAATTAGAATAGAAATTTTCTCCTTACTTAAACGCTTTATTAATGCAGAATTTCAGTCATAAATATGGCGAAAAACAAATATTTACTTTTATTGGTGGAAGTTTACTTCGGCGGTAGTTACTTCGTTTCCGCCATATTGTGACAACCTAAACAACCTCTTGTCAGTATCAGAGAAAGGGATTACAATATCTCGGCTAACTTCCACCAATAATTTTGAGTAGAAATTTTTACCATAATATGAGAGAAATGTTGTATGAATAAGCTGCAAACATAAAGCAAAATGTTTATTCAAAATTTACTGGTGAAAGTTTGCTCCGAAAGTAATCAGAAAGCGTGGATCCGATGTAAAAACTCAGTCGCCGTCTTGTTACAACCTCCTCAATTACTTTACTCGCAACTGGTAGATTTCACACATTTCACCTCCTCTTTGTTCATAAATCCATTATTTGAAGAACCGTGATAGGAAATTACTTATATTGTAACCGAAATATAAATAAACTGTACGAATATAACGAGAGGACGTCTTTCGATTTAAATTATCCAATAAAAATAATTAATTATCTAAATAGTCACATGAAACATACAGTCTCCGACATTTTGTTATCTTAAGATTTTATATTTAAGAGTTATGATTTGGAAATAATAAATATGATAGTCATTTTTTTTTTTTTCTGCGATTTGAGAATTTTCGAAATATTGTTTACCTTTAATTAGGTTTATAAAATCTGATAAGTTTTTATCTTAATTCTGAAGAAAACGTTACAAGAATAGCATTATTTTATTTCACATTTTAAACTTATTATTGCTTTAAATTTCATTTCTCTATAATTTTTAGGTTTCATTTATTTCTAAGAAAATGATGAAAGAATTTATCTTATATTCTAAAAAAAATAAGCTGTTAAAGATTATTTGATAATGAATGTAATTTATTTCTTGGTATTTATAAGAGTTTGTGTTCACAAAATTTAAGAATAGATGTAGTTGTTTGAAATTACGTATTTTACTTGTCGTAATGTTTGGAGATGTACGGCTTTTATTTTTTTACACTTTTCAACTTTCATGCATATGGATTGTCGAGAAACCTTTTAAAATTATTGTGCAAATATTGAGGCAGTATGTACAATAATATTTAGGCAGGTGGAAGATAACTGTGTTGTATTCAAAAGCCCGAGTGTTACACTTTATACTTTCAAGAGTTTATAATACGGCGTTATTTTGGCTAACGAATGCCTCTGCTAACGAATTCTTTAGAGAAATGATGATTTCATATAAGTATAATTTTTTAAATTAATTTTTCAATTAATTTTTAGCAGTGACTTTACGCCTGAAATTATTGAATAATAAATGAGAAAGTTTTCACATTGCTAACTAAGCGTAAACCGACAGAGTGAAAAATGTCCAAGCCGGAAATCGAACCCGGATCTTTGGAATTTGGTGATATATTTATCATTGAAGATTTCATGATTTGATTTTTTTGAAAATTTGTTTCGCTATTTTTTGAACTCGGCTAACGGATATTTTATTGCATGCTCGCGATAAAATAACGCAGCCATATCATACAACACGATCGTGCTGTATAGTAGAGCTCAGCCGCATCTTTTACGTTTTGAAACATGATGAAAAGACAACAACTCAATTACAATCCAAACCAGAAAACATTCAGTGATGAATAATGGCTTTTTGGAAAGGTCTTAATGTAGCGATGTGCCTTTCGAAGGTCGGGTCAAAAAATATCCAATATTAAGGGAATGGCACCCATTTAAACTTTACATAGCGTTCCATAATTTAACAATATAGAAATATATCCTTCAATCTTTCTTTCCTGTTGCCAAATCCTAAAAAGCGGCACAATAATTTTAAAAAAGTGATAACACGCGTATTTTGTTTTAAATAAAAATCAGATTTTCTCGCTACATTTTTACATTTTTCAAATCGACGTCATTATAATCAGAAAATGAAAATATTTCCTATATATATGTAAAAACTTTAACTAAACACGTGTTTAAATGACGCAGTATCTTCATTTCAATGTTTTTAATGTTTAAAAATCTATTTTAATACAGGAGTTTTAATTTAAAAAAAAACAATTTAGAAAAAGGTAATATTAAAAAAAAATCGTTTGCTAGGTATGACGTCAATTTCTGTTTAACTGACATAACTTTGTAATGATGTTTTATTCTGAAAAGAGACTCCTGATATTCTGAAATTAATCATTATTATTATCATCCATAAAACGAAAGATTTATTTATAAGTCATACGAAAGAAATTTGCGGTAAATGCTAGTTCATTTGGTTGTATTTATTGCATTTCCCTGCGTATTGTCAAGGAAATCGTATACTCCTATTGTACGCGCCAAAGAGAACATGCATTTTCATTTTAAAAGCTGAAACACTTTAGTATAATTATGTTATTATAACGCCAAATGAAATTCAATTTCGCGAGTTAAAAAAAAAAATTAATATTGTTGGACCGAAAGTAATAATTTAAGGTCTAAGAGCTAGCAACGTTTTCGTCCCTTGATTTTAGCAAGGCTCATTTTTCTATATGCTCTTCCGTTTTATGGTGTAGTATGTATGCGAACGGCCTGGCTGGCAGCAGACGTTACGTTTACCTGCAGGAGAAGGGGTTATGCAGATGAAAAAAAATTCAAAATTACGTCATTTCAGAAAGACTCATGTTTCTATATGCTCTTCCGTTTTATGGTGTAGTACGTATGCGGATGGTCTGGCTTTCGAGAGACGTTGCGTTTACCGGCGGTAGAAGGGGTTATGCAGGTGAAAAAACTTCAAAAATTCGTCATTTTAGCAAAGCTCTTTTTTCTATATGCTCTTCTTTTTTATGGTGTAGTATGTATGCGGACGGTCTGGCTGGAGGGAGACGTTGCGTTTACCTGCGGGAGAAGGGGTTATGCAGTTGAAAAAACTTCAAAATTATGTCATGAAACACTTCTGACCTTCCTTGCATCTTTCAAGGCCAAGGTTGAGAAAGGTTGTGTGAAGGAATGTCTTTAGTTTGTTGGCTAGAAAAGTAGAAATATGGCTTTTGGGATTAAATAATCCCGCGCGTGTACAAACGTTGCATTTCGATATGTTCATTCGTTACGGGATAACACACACTAAAATAATTTTACAGAAAGACTGAAATAAAAGCTGCCTTCATATATTGATGAAAGTGTATTAAATGTAATTACTGTAAATTTTATAAAATAACTCATGTTTTAAGAGGTAAAACAAGTCGTTGCATATTTTCTAAGGAAAAAAAAACACACGATTTTAACAGAAACTGTTATAAAATCGGAAAATAAATATGAAACGCTTAATTTTTCCCTAAAAAGAAGTAGTACTGATGCATTTTACAATATAGAGTAGTAGACATTTTTTTAAAGCGCATTTAGCCAAAAATATAATGGGAGACAAAATGAGGTGAGATTTACCCCACGCGTGTGTTAACGTTACAAAAATAGGTGCGTGCGCTTACGGTTCAGTTAATTATGCCCTAAACGACGCCCGGTAACATGCGCCAATTGTCTGTAGGCTCAGTTATATAATTTATCAGTACCAAATACACCAATTGTCAATAGACTCGTTTACGTAATTTATTTCCTTAATTAATGCAAACTTATAAAGGACACCTACTTTCCAATTTTCCTGATTTTTTTATCAATGTTTGTAAATATGTGACGTCTTTATCGTGATATTTTAGTTTGGCCTCCGAAATATTATTATAAATATCCAATATTAGTAATATTTCTGATATTACTTAAAGGTGTATTGTATAATATTTTCAATCACTTTTGATCATTTTTCTACATCCAGCCGTTTTCAGACATTTTTTAATTTTAGATTCCCATTAAGTTCCAAAGACTGAAATTTCCCCTTTTTATAGTTTTTTCGAAGTTTTAATTCATTTCTTATGACTGTTTCTTACCCTAGCTTTTTGTGTGTTTGAGGGGTTGGCCTAGGATACTGCATAGTCCCTTACACCAAAGGAGCGTAGGTACATAGCAGAAAAATTCAAGAGATCACACTATGTATAAAACTTAGTCTAAGGACTAGTCTGGCGGTCAGTCCTGAGTAAAGTACATGTCAATATCCCAATATGGTGTTTAGCAATAAGTATGGGGTCATCAGAGCTCTTGAAATACACTGGCGAACCAATGTTTTTGTTAGTTTTTGATTGGGACAATTGGTTGGGCCGGTTAATTGGGATCATTGGTTGGTTAATTGAGGCGATTGTTTGGTAAGTTGAAGTTGGTTGATTAAGTTCCTGAAAGGATCTGAAAAAGATGTCGAATGATATAAAAAAACTGGTGGAACTAGAGAGAAAATTAAAGCTCGATCTAAAAAAGTTACAGTAAAAAATTGTGAAATAGTTTCAGTTTAAAAAAGTAAGTAGTTCGTAGAAAAGTAATGGAATCAGATTATCTGTAAAGCTCATGAAATTACCCAAATTTTTCTTGATAGCTGAAAATGTGGACTGAGCTTTACTGGTGCCTTATATTAAAAATCATATTATCCACTCAAAATGAGTACTGGGTATAGTAAACAGAATGTGTAGTTATGTGCAAAAAAATTTCTCTCAGGCCCAGAATTGTGGACATGATTGCATCAAGTCAAGCTAAACTCCACAAAGCTGAAAGAATGTAAGCCATGAAGTAATATTTTAAGTATAACATTAATATAGTCAAGTTGTTGAGGAATTGTTGTTATTAACATTTCTGACATAACACATGTAGCGTAATAATTTTTATTTCATGTAATTACTGTGAAAAGGGAGCCTTATGTCAATGGACTTAAGCCAGACAAGTAGTTAGCATATGGTTGAATCGTACATGCTTAGGGTTTGGGGCTTATTTTGGACTTTGATCTTCCAGGCTTATAAGTGACCCCTGGAATGGAATTTGGTCCATACTTCGTACTAAACGATCTCTCCTGTTCTCGATACCTCTCATGTTCTCTCTCGTTTCCAAATCAACCTCTAGCCTATTCTTATGAGTCCAAATTTTTAAACTGGTTATGGATGATTGGAATTCAGAATGAGTTAAAAATGCCTTTACTTCCCTGATTGATTTTAAGGCACCAGTAAAGCTCAGTCCACATTTTCAGCTATCAACAAAAAATTTGGGTAATTTCATGAGCTTTACAGATAATCTGATTCCATTACTTTTCTACGCACTACTTACTTTTTTAAACTGAAACTATTTGACAATTTTTTACTGTAACTTTTTTAGATCGAGCTTTACTTTTCTCTCTGGTTCCACCAGTTTTTTATATCATTGTATTTCAATTGGACAAGGAATCTGGTTTTGGTAGCGAACGTGAGCCCAAAATGATTTATCTTCATTAGCTAAGGTACCACTATATTTGGTTATTTTGTCTTAAGGTGTTTCTTCCGTTACCTGCTCAACAACGCGAAACATTTTGACACATTTGCTGGCTCATTTTGAATCGTAAAGGCATAAAATTGGAAGGCCTGACTATTAAAGCGATTTGGAAACGAATAGCGTTTCCCATTTTTGATAAATTAACTACATATCGAGTTGGAAGCTATTCTTGTCACGTGACGACAAGTTTTTCCAGTTTCTTTTCGACCACTTTGAAAGACCACTTTGACACTATTTTCTGAAAATTCTACAGATTTTCAAAAAAAAAAAAAGAAAAAAGAAAAAGAAAAGGAAAGAAAGAAAGAAAATAAAGGGAAAACGCCATTCGTTTACATAGTTTCTGAATAAGAACACCTAACAGTTTCATGCGTTTCTGTACAAAAATGAATTTAGAAATAAGTGAAAAGAAGGCCCTTTAGATTTAAGAACAGTCTTAAGTGGACTTTTCAGTTATATGAAGACGCTCGCAAGCTAATGTTAAACCTATGTATGGATTTATTTCGAATTTCCCGTTTGAATTTGAATATTTAAAAAAAATTGAAACCGGTTCCAAAAAGTAATGTATATACATTTTTAAAAAATCTGCAACCAAAATCGATAAAGTAAACAATGGCTCTATTAGGTATTGATCGCAGCTATCCTATGCAAAGAAAAAATAATTTTAAAATATAAAAATTCAATTCGAAAGAATCCCGCATATGAGTTTTACATTACTTTGCAAGGACCTTCGCTTGTTTTAGATCTGTATCAAATATATAAATTTTCTTCGCTAAATTTTTTTAAACGTAGTTATCAAATACTTTATTGGATGCTCACGTTGACATAACGCAACTATTACATTGAGTAAAAAGTTTTCCGCCAAGAGGAGATACCTTCGCGCCAACAGCTGTCATTTGTGTGGTTGTAAGCCGTTTCACAAACTTGTTTTTCCGTTCGAAAGTAAAACATTAGAACTACACGACTGTGCAATTTGCTAGTTAAAAATTTATTATCTGGTGCTTCAAAAAAGTGTTTAAACTGGAGCTATCACGTTAATAGGTCAAAAGGATTATGTACTACGAGTTTCATAACAAACTCAGTGCGACTGAATGCCACAAAAATGCGTGAAAGTTTAAGCATCAATACTGTTTCTTATGATACAATGAAAGTTTGGTGTTGGAAATTTAAAGCACAAAAATTTCGACATTGAAGATGAACCACGTTCTGGCCGCACTGTTGAATTTGATTGTGAGTGGTTAAAGCAAATCATTGATGAAGAGAAAAATATTTCAACACGAGCTATTGCGTTAGAGTTTCACCTCTGAAAGAAACAATAGTAGCAAAACAAAAGAAAGAGAACATTTTGTATAGAATTGTGACCTGTGTTGGAAAATGGGTGTACTACAACAATACAAGCCGTAAAGGAGGGTGGTCATCACCTGGAGAATCAGCAGCTTCGGTTTCAAGATGTGCCTTAACTAACAAGAATGTGGTTCTCCGCATCTTGTGGGATTTTCGCGGAATTCTGTACAAAGAGTAATTGAATAGCAGACAGATTATAAATAGTGCAATATACAGCAGCACCAATACCTACTAAACACTCTACAAGCTGGAGTGGGATTTGATGCAACATCCACCTAACAGCGCAAGCATAGCACCTTCGGATTTGTATCTCTCTTCACATCTGCAGCTTGATGTCGCAATCTTCAATTCAAATGAGGAGGTCATAAATGACGTCGATCTCTTTCTGGACTTCCGCACGCCACAAATCTTCGCAGAAGATAGTGAAAAGATGCCAAGTCATTGGCAGATGATTCGTGATTTGAACGGAGATTACTATCCTTATTAACTTTGCCGTTTTCGTATGTATTTATCATTTTATAATAAAAATTATTTTGGCGAAAAACATTTTACTCAACGTAATATATTGTTTACCATAACACGCAAAATCCGGTTTCGATAAAGAATGTGAGCCCGTAACGAATTATCCCCATTAGCCGAAGTACCCAAATTTGAAATAAGTTACGAACATGTTTGAGATCTGAATAAAATTGGGTAACTGTGTTACAAGCATTTACAGTCATTTAAGTTGAATGCTAGCTAAGATTCCAAGAAAAGTGAGATCTTTTTAAATTAAAGCATCTAGTTTAAAATTAAATGTATTAGTTTGAAAACATCTAATTAAAAATTAAAATCACCTAATTTAAAATCACCGATATTAAAACTAAAGTATCTAATTTAAATTCATTGACTTTCAAATTAAAATCGTGTAATTTAAAATCACAAACTATAAAATCAAAAGTATCTATTTAAAAGCATCGATTTCAAAATAAAGGCGTCTAATATTAAATCCCTGCCATTAAAATTAAAAGTATCAAATTAAAAAAAAAACATTGGTGATTATTGCGTAATGACGGTCTATTTATTCTTTCACGCATATTGAACTAGTAATAATATTTCATATTAACTTAATAATAAAATGCAAATGAATAGGAATATTTAATAGTTAATTTTATGAATTTTTCCGTGCCAAAATTAAATAAAACGATCGTCTTTTATGCTTTCAGTTCAATTAGTTTCTTTCATAATGAAAGAAATGTTGATATGAAGAAGCAACTTTGAAAAAGTTATTATAAATAAATGTATAAAATTTAATTTTTGCGTCAGAAATAAATAAAACTGAACATAATACAACTGATCAGCGACTGATTACAAATAATTTTAAAGCTATAGCCCTAAAAGGTCGTACACTGTTAACTCTTATCGGTACTATGTCATCTCCCACGTGACATCGGTACTTTGCTGTATAGATCATATGGCACGTGTTAGGTGATAATATTAACTCGTTCGTTTTATTTAATATTTCATTTGTATTTATACAACATATGCACCTTTCTTTTTAATACACCTTTCTTGAAAAGTAATTTAAAATTATTTAAATATTTATTTATAATAAAATCTTAGTTCGTAGTATTTATACTACAGCCAGACTTTCTTCTCCCAATGGCTCATTTATTACAAGACACTCATCAATAGACTGGGTGTAAAGTTGACGTCAGCTCAGAAGCCCCTAAAAGTGAAAACACTGTTAAATAAAACGCACTACAGTAATTACTTTTAAAATGCGAATAGAATATAAAAATAATCGTCTGTGGCAGCCCAGTGAATATTCACATACTTGCCAACTTTGAACTTAACTTCCGTTAAATGTCGGTTAATTTGATGCAGGTTGAACACGTTTCTAACCAGAAAATTTATTTGATGTAATATTACATGTTGAATTTCATGTTGAATTAAGCTAATATGCTGGGAAATTAAAGTAGTATGCTGGCCAACTCATTTGCAACTCAATTTTATCCTAACCCGAACCTCACAAGTCAAACCCATCTCAGTGATGGCAGCGAAACTGTTCGCAATTTCCTGGCAATCCGCCGTGATGACCCCCCTCCTACCATCCATCGCATTATTATTCATAAAATTATCAAAAACTTAAAAAACGCAAGACCCCTGGTTATGAGAAAATTACTAACACAGCTCTTAAAAACCTTCCTCCGAACTGCATTATTCATATTACTGACCTCACTAACGCTATATTTAAATTTAACTATTTCCCTAAACCATAGAAAACTTCCATAATCTCACCTGTCCCTAAACTTGGAACTAACCTCTCTGATTCCATCAACTATAGACCCATTTCACTTTTACCTTCTACCAGTAAAGTTGTGGAACGCGTCGCCTGTACCCAGTTATAGAACTCTATACAGAAAAATAACATTCTTATGCCTGAGCAATTCGGCTTCCGCCCAAAACACTCAACACAATACCAGCTACTTTGAGATGTTGAATTTCGAGAAATTCAACGCGAACATTCCCGCAGCTGCTATATTTCTTGATGTCGCAAAGGCATTTGATAAAGTCTGGCATGCGGGCCTCATATACAAATTAATTAAGCTCGGATTTTATCCCGGACTTATACACTTAATATTCACGTACCTTTGCGACCGCAATTTTTGCGCCTGCATAAACAACAGTCTTTCTATTATTCTTTTCATCCTAGTGGGCATCCTTCAGGGGAGCGTGTTGGGGAAATATTGTTTATTATCTTCTTCAACGACATCCCACGCTCTTTGCACACATACCTCGCTTTTTATGAGGACGACACCTGCATTTACACCTCAGCTCACCACCTGTACAGACTTTACAGGTATCTGCAGACTCACATTCATGAGTTCCTGAACTGGTGTATGTTATGTCGCGTCCTAATAAATAAAAATAAAATTTCAGCAGTATACTTCTCTTGCAAACTAACATACCCTAACAGAATAATTATAAATAACACTGCCATCCCTTGGCCAGATGATGCTAAATATCTTGGCGTTATCCTTGACCGCCGACTAACTTGGAGCAAGCACATTCATTCTATCAGGGGGAAAGTCTCTGGTGCTTTCAACTCAATTAAACCTCTTCTTAATAGCAAAACCCTTTCAGTTCATAATAAATTTATATTTTGTAACTCCTGTATCCTCCCAATTATAAAGCATACTTGCCGGTCTGGGGCTTCACCTGCACCACTTCAATGGACAACATAAGTGGCCTGCATAACAGGCATCTGCGTACCGTACGTGACGCCTCTCGTTATTTACGTAATACTATAGTCCGCATGGCTCTCAATACTATCACCTTACGTAAACGCATCAATGATCTTGCTGAAAGCTTCTGCAGCAAAATTTGTGATCTTTCAGATGATATTTTAGCAGAGCTACCGGATAATGACGCCTTCGGGCACCACCACCGTAAGCGCCCCCAAGTTCTCCATTATTATGGACACACAGTAATCCCTAGGTTTATCAATATAAGATTGCTAATAGTCTATTTTTTCTTATATGTAAAACCTTTTTATATCTTCTTAGATAAATAAATAAATATATATATATAACGATAGTTCAGATCGTTATATGGTGATTTTAGCAACTGTAGTTTCAGCTTTGATGTGATAGTAGATGTAGGCAACCTTTAATTATGATTACTCATTTAAGAATTTGAGCAAGGAGGTTGAAAGAACACAGTGCAAGGTTATTCGTAAATTTAGTAATCTGAAAAGAAAACTGCAGGCGTAAATTGGCACGAATTTTCGAAGTGGTGGCAGTCATCGAGTGATAATCCGGCTAATAAATCGTCCAATGTAGATGTCCCATAGAATCAAAACACGACAAGAATAAGTTAAACTTTTTATTGAAATATCTAGTAGCTTAGTAGCTTCCACAAATAGTTGGAGTCTAATCATCGCTTTATCGTAGTCAAACAATATCACACAAGTAAATTTAGATAATTTTTAAAGTTAAACAAGATTTGAGATAAAAACATATCAGACGGTATCAGGGGATGGTTTTACAAGTGGAATTACGACCAAAATCTGTGAAAATATTGCGAGCATCGGCTTTTTGTTCGCCTAGCGTAGTAATACAAATATGACGGAGATTGCGCTCTCAAACAATTAACAATAAGGATATCACGCCATAGAAAGTGGTCTGACAGAGTAGCGGATGAATAAGAAAGTAAAAAGAAAACCCCGGAATTAAGCGCGGGAAAGGAAATTCTCGGCTGGAATAAAATGGCTACGAAAGAACATTCAAAAACGCGAAAGATCGGAAATGGAACATTTAATTTAAGAATACTAAAAGCGTAATAATTAAGTGTATTATACAAGTGAGACATTAAATTAAAGGGAATTTAACAGAGTTAACGATAGAGATTATTTAATAATAAAGATTTAGTGAATATAGAGTAATAATTTTTAATAGTACAGGGAAATTGCGAAGGAAGTTTTAATATTGTTACATACATATATCTTCTCTATACTGAAGTATATAGGGAAAAAATGTATCGCTCTGACTAGCGCCTTTTCTGTTAATGTGGCTTTTGCTGCTTCCTTTAACAGCTTTTCCTGCCCAAGCTTGATGTGAGTAACTCTGAACAGTGCTAACTTTTAACTTTTATCTCTTTTTCTTTTCTTATAGTAGTTTGACAACTACATCTATGCCATTTATTAAGATTTTTATCATTTAACTTACTTCACTTAAGTTTTAACTTAATTTTTAACTTTATTAATTCATTATTTTTCAAATTTATTTTTTCTTTAACTTTCTTAATTTTTCTTTTAAGTAGTTTTAAACTACAGTTATACTTTAAAATAGCAATTAAAGCCTTTGTGCAGGAATATTAAAAAACACGAAACCAACGTTTAAAATTCTATGTTCCGTCGATGTTAGCTATGTTGATTATGTTTATGTCCTGTCTGAAATGAATTCGGATATTAATCATATTGTCTCTATTATGAATGCCATTGATCCTTGCATTCAATTTACATCTGAAATTGAGACCAATAACTGTCTTTCTTTCTTGGATATCCTTGTTATTCATTGTGAAAATGGTTTTCAGACTACCGTCTTTCGTAAACCTTTTGCTGTCAGTCTCCCACCTCACAGATATTCTTCTCATCCTCCCAACCAGAAATTCGCTGTTTTGATTACTTTTGTTTTTGTGTTTGTTACGGGCTACCAATATTTTTTCCACTCCTCAGTTACTCAGTTCTGAACTTAATTACCTCTCAGCTATTGCTGTTAATCGTGGTTATTCCTCTAATATTATATATTCTATTTGTAAGAAATTGACGAAACCCATCCATTCTGAAAAGCATTCTAATTCCAACTCCAATACATCCGTTGTGTTGCCATTTTTTCGTAAAATCAGTCAGCAAGTTGCTAAAATCTTAAGAAGGTTTGATTTTAATGTTATTTTTTCTCCTGTTAATAAAATATATTTTTCAAATCTCAAACACCCGATTGATCGCCTAGATAACTGGGGTATTTATCAAATCTCTTGCCAGTGTGGTCTATCTTATATTGGCCAGACTAAACGTGCTCATAGATTTCGTTTAAAAGAGCATGAAGGTTATGTTAAAAATCAGGGACTCAAACGTTCTTCTATTTCTCAACATTCTTAGCCTTCTCAACACAGGTTCGATTTTTCCTCAGCCATCATTATCCAAAAATGTTCTTCTAACCTTGATTTTGATTTTTGGGAAGCTTAACACATCATTAAAAATTCTCACTCTTTAGTCAATGACTTATCTAGTACTCCTGATTTTCCAAGTATTTGGAAATCAGTAACTTAATTTCCCCCTTTTTTTGGTTTCTTTTTCCCTCGTTCTCCGATAGATGTCGCTAATTGTCCACTCAGTCGGTTCATCTGCTTCTGTCTCATTGGTTGTTTTGGCGCATTCGCTACCCGTATCGGGTATATAAGCTGTCATTTTGCTCAGCCTTGCTTTTTCTAGCGCGCTGTGTCTTGCACTGAAGAAGAATCTCACTAATAGATTCGAAACAGCTGTTTGCTGCTTTTCACATATTATTTGTGCATTTTTAAACGTTGATTTCTTGCTTTTTAATACAGTTATACTAAACATAAGACAATTCATTTATAGACTGGGTATTAATCTGATATCAGCTAGGAAACCGCTCAATGCTACTCACCTGTCCAGTATCTGTTCAGCAACGGGGAATTTATTTAATTTAATTTCATTAACATATTTTTTTTGGTTCGAAACGTCTTTAACCTGGATCGACTTAACCGACATTTTACAGAAGTTACGTTGAAGGTTGGCAAGTATGTATTCACTGAATACTATTCCAACATAGTGACGAATCATGTATAGAAATCTAGCTTCCTACAAGGGTTAAAAATCTGCCTGCAGCAAACTGTCCGTTAATAACAACCGTTAATACAGGAAATGTTTTTTTAACCGTAGTTTATTTCAATTCTGACCAATGAGAAAACTTCATAATAGGTCAAATAACTGTTATCTGTAAAAACGGTTGAATGACTGAACAGTTTGCTTCGGATTTTTAAAAGAGTGTGTTTGAAAACGTCTGTAATGGCCATTTTGCCAGCTTGTTAACAAACAATCTACAAATGGTGTTACAAAAACCATATTTCTATGACAAACGTTTTTATAATGGGAATGTTAAAGAAATCTATTGAGGTTCTGTATTAAATACAAAGTTAGTTCGTTGCACAAAAGACTCCAGTAGACTGATGATTATAAAAAAATGTTTCAAATATCTTGGCCTCTTTTGTTGCAATTTTGCAAAGTTGCTCTTCCAACTTTAATGCATATTAAAGTTGAAACCAGAAAAAGATAAGAATAATAAAAATTAAAAATAATAAAAAATAACATTTTATGCTAGTTGCAGCGTTTACAATCGTCCATCGATCGAGGTATCTAACACTACCTTAAAAGCTGTTAGAGAAAATGGAATTGTGGAACACAGTACTTATTTCTTGACATTTGTCAGGATTTAGTATAACATTAATGTTACAAATGCCAGCTTGCTACAAACTAGACACTGTCTCAAGAAGTCAGAAAAATACATTGCATTGAATTTATCCAAGCAATAATGAGGAACGTTTCAATATTTAACAAACTGAATAACCAGATTTTCTAAATTAATTTTATAATCAATCAGGTCATACACGAATAATTATTTCCCTCAAATGTGTGTTCAGACATTTAATAAAGTCGTTATTGATGAGATCAGAAATGAAATGGGAAAGAATGTCAGTTCAACAGGAAGAGGCCAGATACAATTAATGAATCAGTTATTATTTTCTTTTTTTTACATAATTTTAAAACGCAATCTATTGTTTTGTTCATAGAAACAGACTTTTCTTTTACGTCTTGTACATTCACTAAAAAATAACTATTTGGAATCGATGTTTTAATAATGAAAAAGAACATTTCAGAGTATAGTATTTTTTCTGAATAAACCAACAGGCTATTAAAATTCATTTGCACTTCAGAAATGAAAAATTGCTTGTAATATTTCAACTTGATTAGCATGTACTCTTTAGCTGTTTCATATTTTAGAATTTAAATTAAATGTTGACGAAATATGTCATGAAAAAAAAGCCTTAGAATAAGCCACAGATGAAAGAAATGCAATGTGTGTTTTCTAATAAAAGTAAACATTTTAATGATTAAAAACACTTACAATACTCATCAGAGTACACCATATATAAAAACTACATTAAATACACATTAAAAATACACCCAACGTTTCAGTCTCTTTCTAATAAGCCATCATCCAGGGGGGGGGGGGATTCTTGACCTCTACGGAGCTAAGTTATCCGGAACAGAGTCATTGTCACAAACATCAAACTCTTTTTAACTCTCAAAAGTTTTTATATACGTTGTACGCTTATGGGTATCGTAAGTGTTTTTAATCATTGCATTTCACAGCGTAAGTCGAATTTTTTTATAGTAACAGTTTATTTTGTTAATTTCTATGTGCTGTAAAATTCACTACTCAAAAGTGTACTCAAAGCTTTTTATAAAACAACAGATTAAAAAGAGTGATAGCATGAGTACCCCTATCTAAGAATTTAACTCTATATTCATTCAGTCAGACATCGATAAATATTGCTCTTACTTACTGTAAACTACTTTGAATTGTATAGATGGATATAAATAACATATCATTTTTAACTTCCTGATATAATTAATTAAATTTAGTTCGAGCAAAATTGCATATATTTAATTTATAATTTTCCAGTTTTCATGCCAATTATCAGACATTAGTTTATATTTTAAAAAACAACTTTACTATCTGTAATATACACAGGTCAGTGTTTATAAAAATATGTCATAGCTTGTTATAGGGGAGACTAGGGAGGGTTGAGCATAGGGTAACTTAACCCACCCTTCAGTTTCCGTATTTAAAAGAATTTATGAATTTCGACGTTGGTGGCAATCAAAACTACTGAAATACTCAAACAATAGTCTTTGTTTCATGCAGATAATTGATACAGGTAAGGGAAAATCAATAGTGAAGAGTTTTCAGCTTAAAAAGTGTATTTTTTGGAAACATTTTGTAAGACTTTATCAGATGAAATATATCATAGAAATTTAAGTAAGTAGGTTTTACGTAATGCAGGAATATTGATCTTTCATTCCAGGTATAAAGATTGTACAGTAAATTAGGCTAAATATAACAATGTGCTATACTTTAAAAAGTGGTATGTGGGGAGGCTTGACCCAACCAATGTGAGGGAGAGTTGATCAGATGGTCAAAGCTTCATTAATCTAGTGTTTTAGGAAATCTTTTCATTATACACTGCACATAATGAAGGGTTAATGGTTATATTTCTGTAATAATTAAAATTTATTCTGTAAAGCAACAATCAAATAGGGTAGGATGTAGGGTAGGGTAGCGTAGAGAAAAAAGTTTAAAATTGTTTAATTGAAGATGTAAGAAATTGCTATAGAAGCACGAAAACATTTAATAAAATATAAATTGGAAAGTTGATAGGGACTTTTATTTCGTTTAAAAAGTACTAATATTTGGTAAAGAGAAAGAATGGAAAAGACTAGAAAGGATGAAAGCAGCAGCCTTAGAAAATGCGTGAGGTGCCTCTGCAAAAGAACATAACATTGATCAAAGCACTATAGGAAGATATGTAAACAAACTTCACCAAGATGAACACAATGAGATGAAGAAAAACTACGTGGCAACTAGTGTTGCCAGGTCGAGTGGGTGTTTTAAACGGAATTTTACTTCTGTGCTTTGGATTCCATCTAAGCAGGTTTGTTTACGCATTGCATTTACCCAAATAATTTTTAATAATAATTAAATCATATAACATAAAGTTATTCTGCCTCTTTTAAAACTGATTTTATTTTCCTTAACAAATATTTCAATATAAAATAAAGTGGGTCAAGCCTTCCGTATGTGGGGAACCTGGGCCCATTATTTTCACATGATTAAAATTAATCATTTTTCAAGTTACTTATATATTACACTTATATCGCAATTTTATTTTGATAACTGATTGTATAACGAATAAAAAGATATATGAAACTTTATTCTAGGTTCAATATTTAAAAAATAAAAAAAATCATTTTGTAAAAAATAGGTCAACCTTCCCCGGTCTTCCCTACATAAAACTTTATAGACGCAACATTAAAATATATTCATGAGATTATATATGAAGACCCCAGAAGCCAAGGGGTATAAGTCACAAAATTGAAAAAATTGAACTAAGTGCACAGACGACCTGGAAATATGATTTTTTCTTTTCAGATAAAGAAAGATAATCGATTTTCTAATTATGTGTTGTGTTTTAGAGATCTACCACTTTTTTAGAATAATGATTAATATAGATTAATTATAAATTTAAAAAAAATTGCACTCTACTTTTTTCACATTTATTGAAATAAGAGTTCAAAGACCACTGTGGAATAAGCAGCAGTTTCCTATTTCAATTCAGTCAATTATTATTGATGTTCAACTTTAACGTCAATTATCTTTGAACTCACTTTACTCAAAATCGAAATTTTGTCACTTGTACCCCTTGGTTTCTGATGTCCTCATATAATTTAAAACACACTACAAGAACGTTTTCGCCCCTTGTATCCTCAGGCAGGAGCGAAAACGTTGCTGTAGAGTATTGTATATTACACGTAGACTCATGACTATATTTTTTTTATGTTACGTCCATAAAACCTTATATGTGACAAGCTACACTGTTAAAAATTTTGCAGCATTCTGGCAGGTCATTCGATCGTTTTTTGAAAATACGGTTTCATAACCATAATTTAACTATATTCTGACCATAAAATGACCAATAATATAGTCAGAATAGTGTTAAATTACGGTTGTTTTAGCCGTTTTCGGAAAAAACGGTCAAATGAACTGCCAGAATGCTACAAATTTTTAAGAGTGTATAATATATTTTTATAAAATCAGACGTGTATATATTACACATAGTAAGGTTGTTGTTTTTTTTCAAATATAAAATAATGTGTGGTAATTGGTATGTAAACGGGAAAATTATTACAAATTAAAATCTGGATATCTACGTTTTTATATTTAATTTATTTATATTTTTCTTTAATTTGTATTAAAAAGCAAAAACAAATCCATGAGTAACTCTGACGTCATTTTGCAGGTAGCAGCAACCTTAAAAATAAATTTCGCTTTTACAGCAATTATTTGTTAACTGCTAAACATTGTAAAATTTCAATTTTTACAACGTTGTATAGGAAACAATGTACAAAAGCAATTCAAAATGCAATTTCCTTAAAAATTGTATTTAAATTTAATGTTTTTTCTTTTCAAAAAAAGAAAAAAAATTCTAAGCATGGACATTTTTAAATATGCGTGTAATCCAATTAGGGAACATTAACGCGTTTATATAATGAAATAAATAAGTTATAATTTATTTCACAATTCTAAAATGCAAGAGTTTGAGTCGTGTTTAGAATCAGGCCTTTTTTATTTCTTGTAAATTTATTACAAAATAAGTATAGACACGACATTTTAACAATAGAAAATTTAAAAATGCGTTTCAGTTAAAAATGTGTTTTTATAAAAATTCAGTTCCATTTCAGAAAGATATGTATTTCGATTTAATTAGAATTTATTTTTCGGTTATTCCAGATCTTAAAATGTAAATTAAATCTTGTTCAAATATAATATGACAAATAAAGCATTCTTATATTAAAAGCTACAGCTGAAAAACATTTAATACATGTATTATAATGAACGCAAATATTTTATTTTTTGATTTATAGGCAAACTATTATTTCCTTTTCATGTGAAAAAAAGTCGTACTAAAGCAGTACTGTTCTAAAGTACTGCTTTAAGAACATTCTACATTGTATTATTAAAAAAGCGTGTGTAACTATTTAAATAAAAAAAATATATTTTAAGAATTTTTTAATTATATCTTTTTGTCTATTTTGTGCCTGTTTTAGCTTAAAAGTACCAAATTAATAAGTAAATACATTCAAAAACAAATATCCCCACTGAGCAGAAATTAACTGTTAAATTAAATATTTATATCGCTAAAAACTTTACAAAACCTATGTTTAAAATAATAAAACATTTCAAAATGAATTTATTCCATTACCTTCCTTTTAAACAGTTTAAAAGAATGCACTGCACATTTTTGAGTACTAACAAGAGTTTTTATCTGGCGTTTTTTAAGGTGACTTTGAAGTGCATATTAAAAAATTTGAGGCTTACATTTTCAGGATTTATGTTTATTAATATTTTTTTTCTTTTTCTGAGCTCCTTATTTTTAACAAAAAATGTTCTTCTCTTACAATAAAATAATGATTTAAATTATTGTGGATTGCAAAACAAACATACGAATATACACTCATGTCCAAAATTAAGGTCACAAACATAAAATCTGTGAAAACTGATGAACTATTCACTGTGTTGCCACGAAAGTTGGAACAAGGGTATATTACAATGGGAGGAAGAATATAGCAGCATAACAATATGGAAAAGATTTTAATTGTGAAGTAAGATACAGTGTATATCAAAAAGTCTTAAATCATGAATCAGAGATAAAGCAGTTATCTCGGGAAAAGTCTGTCTATTAAGGAGTGTGACCACCGTGCACTCCTATAAAAGCCTCACAACGAGCTCTCATGCTGTTTATGAGGGTGTTAATAAATGTTTGTGGCAACAAAGTCCATTCTTCCAACTCTGAAAACGTGGCTTTCAACTCCTGGGGGCGGGAGTCCTGCGAGGTAGGTTACGCTGTGCAATGACTCTTCCTAGACCATCCCAAACATGTTCAATAGGACTGATGTCCGGAGACCTCGAGGGCGAATTCATACAGCGAATATCCTCTTTTTGAGGAAAATCATCAACAATGTGAGCTCTGTCTCGCTTCGCATTGTCGCCCATAAAGATGAAGTCCGGGCCTACAGCAACCTGGAGCAACTTCACATTGGCTTCAAGGGCCTCATCCCTATAGCGATGTGCGTTGACAGCAGTGGAGTAGTCGAGGGGGGACGCGGGGGGGGGGACGGCGTCCCCCCACTTTTTTATTTTATCTCGAGCGTCCCCTTACTTTTTATTTTCAAGGCGGACGCTAGAGACGCGGGAGGACGCAGACTTTCAAAACTTATTAATTTTTTTTTTTAATGAACATACCAATAAATTAACAGTTTTAGAAATAAGGTAAAGTTTTTTAATACATTTCAACAAAGTTGAAAAGTGTTTACTGAGCTGGTTCGACTATTCACATTTTAACTTCCATAAGTCTGCTTAAATTTCGGCAAAATTTTATGTATAATTTTGAGGTTCAATGTCGTATATCACTATTGTAAATGATGTGTATTGCATCAGTATTTTGTCTACGCGCAAACAAAAAGAGATTTCTTTCATATTACGCTTTATTGACAGAAATTCTTTAAAACAGACATTAACGAAGGTATAATAGCTTAAATAGTATGATGAAAATGACATTTGAAATTCGTTACATGTTCCCTATCGGAAATAGCATTTATTTTTCGTTTACAGGAACATTAAAAAATATTTCTAAACGGCAGGATCCTTTAATGATAATTATTTGAAATGCATGGAAAACTATGGGAAACGATAATATGGAAAATGGTGCACGAAACACTTATAGTACATTTACACGGCCACATAAAAGAATCATCACAATTTCATCTATGGGTTCAGTTGCTGAAACGTGCTTTTTATTATATTATCAAGGCTCCCAACACATTTTAGTCCCCCAAAAGTGGGAAAGGGTCATTTGTATTTAAAAAGGGGACTTAAAGGAACCATTTATATTAAAAAGGGGGACTAAAAAAGGCCATTTGTCAAAAAATACTGCACCGAGTTTTCCCAAATATGCAAGCAATTTTTTTTTAAATACTCAGAAAATATGTTAATTCGTTATCTTTATAAAGATAGTCATTAAGCAATGCACACAGCTTTATTTAAATGTACTTAAATATTCTACGGCAAGAACATAGAAAGTGTTCGATATTGAGCACTCACCTTCATAATTGTCTTTAAAAAAGCATGAACTTTTCATTCAAATTGTTGAGTGTTAAAATTTTAAATTAGTTTAACATATATATTGTTAATTATTAAACTTAAACATTAATCATATTAATTTAAATTTTAGTTCTTTTCTACACAAAACTGAGATAAGCTATGATGTTCATCAGAAAAAGCATAGTATGGCAACGGTCTCTGGGGAGTGATCAAAACCATTATTGAATCAACAGTTATTCATAATCATCTTACATATTAAATTTAATGAAATTCCATCCCAAACATGCCGAGATCTGGCTATCACGGAAATAGTTAAAAATGTGACATAATAGCACCACCTGTTGGGCGAAATACACCAAAATGTAATCAGCATCAATTTATGTCGAGGGTTAATTGAATGAGAAATTTGGTGAAATTTCATACCAGAGATGCTGAGATATAGATATGCAAATTGTGAAAAATGCAGCATAGTAATGCAGCCTGTTGGGCCATATACACCACAGCCTGATTAGCACTTGTATGTGAAAAGGTCTAATTAAATATGATGTTTGATGAAATTCTATGCTTTAGTTTATAGAATAGAGTGTATACGAAATATGTATCATATACAGAGAGAAATTTTAAAAAAAAATTGTCAAATCATATTCAGGTCAACCTAAAACGTGTAAATCCATCAACAATATTCCAATAGATTCTTTTGATAAAAATATATTTAAGAAGTATAACAAAAAGAAGAATAAATTTTAAATAAGATTTCCTTTAATAGAGGGATATGCTTCTACATCAAAATCGAAAACAAAACTAAATCTATAATAATAAAGATAGAGGTTGGTTTGTATGGTCTATGTTCTATATGTGCTGAACAGACTACTGCACATACAACTACAAGATGGAGGCGAGGTACATCTATGTCTAAAATTATGCACTTCGAAGCCAGTTTTCG
Organism: Maratus speciosus; assembly: GCA_963932465.1. Lineage (NCBI taxonomy): Eukaryota > Metazoa > Arthropoda > Arachnida > Araneae > Salticidae > Maratus > Maratus speciosus. The sequence goes on from OZ010792.1 coordinate 95,388,859, forward strand.
GATTCTTTTTTATTTAATTTTTTTGCGATTTTTAGCCTTTTTTTCGTTACCGTTCACGCTGATTTTTTTTCCATCTTAATAAAAAGAATTCAATTTCAATTTTTTAGTCTAATAGTAGTAAATTTTGTCCTGTTTTCAACTTTTTCAATAAAGTTTATTCAGAATTTGTACAGCGATTTATTTTGGCGAATTCTTTTATGTGAATTTCAGTTTTTTTTTTCGCGTTTCGTTTCAATTTTATGACATTCGAAAAAGGAATTTGGTTTCAAACCCTTAGCCTTAATGTAATAGATTTTGTCCTTTCGCGATTACGTCCTCAGATTGTAATTTTTACCGGTTTTTTTTAAATTATTATTCGCGACGATTTTTTCACTTTCGTGAAAGAATTCCGGTGACAATGTTATAGCCTACTTTAGTAAATTTTGTCTTTTGTTATTTTTATGAATTTTTAGCGATTTTTATACATTTCGCTGCGATTTTCCCACATTAGTAAAAGGAACCCTGTTTAAATTTTATAATAATATTGTCTTCTTTTCAGTACAGCATATTCGGAATTCGCACAGCGATTTTTGAATCTTTCGCAATTTTTTATGTGATTTTTAGAGTTTTTTTGCCTGTTCCAATCTCAGTATAATATATTTTGCCCTCTCTTCAAATTTGTCTCGGAATTCGTTCATTCGGTTTCAATCCTCTGGTAGTTTAATGTAGTAAATTTTGTCTTCTGCGATTTTTGAATTTTTAGTGATTTTTAATGCGATTTTCATTGAGTTTAACGTTTTACTGCATTTCGTGGCGATGTTTTGACATTCATAAAAGAATTTTGGTTACAATTCTATACTATACAAGCCCACTATAGTAAATTTTGCCCCCTACGATTTTTAGAGTTTTTTACATTTTGCGGCGATTTTTTCACATTAGTAAACTTTTTGAATTTTTTTTTCAGTCACCGAAAAAGGACGAAGTGGACCTTTTTCTAAAAAGAGAACTTTACGGGCGAAGGAGCACCATTTGGCAGCTCTGCATTATGCATTTTATATATTATTTTTTACATTATGCTGAACAAAACATTAATTAGGTACGTAAATGATATTTGTATACAGAGTCACACACACACAAAAAGAATTCAAATACACTATCTTCTATGGCCGGATATTTATTGAAATGCGTTTTGTAGCTGGTTTAAATTTTAGTGTGTTATGTGATGCTCATATAATTATTAATTTCTATATATGGCCACTCAAAATAATTCAAATGAATACATTACCAGTTATAAGCAATTATTGCCTGATGTTTGTTTAAACTAAACGAAATTTTACTTTTGATAAAAAATGCTGCATATGCTTTTCAATCACACATTTCTCTAAAATTAATTTTATAAACATTTGTGAACAATTAATATATTGGCAGGTATACAGGTGTTCCATAAAGATTGACACGCTCTTTAATTTTTTACCTTTTGGAGATAAGTAGGCAATGTAGATAATAAAAATGCTTAAAATAATAGATAGTAAAATAATATTGAAGTATTATGACAGCGAAATAACATTATCGTTAATTTAAAAGAAAATGCATACATATATTTTTTAAACTTTTATACTACTATTCTATTCAAAATTTGTGAGTTAGAAAAATTTTATTTTTGATGCAACAAAATCATTAAAAAACTACTTACTCCAATCTAAAACCACAGGCTTACTCAAAATTTGGAAAATGGAAAATCATGGGATGGCTGCTGACACGAAAACTCGAAAAGTATAAAGAGTCGAGAAATTTTATGAGAGCAAGCATTTCTGAAAAGTCCTCTGAGAGAGTAAAAGTAATACATATTATTAAACTGTGACAAAATTAAATATATTGCTGTTGTTTAAAAACAATTTTTCCCTTTTATTTAAATATTTAATTAAAATTAATTTGAAACACTCTTATTAACTTGAAAACTAATTTATCAGGAAAGTGCTTCTTAAATATCTCTCCTGGTACAAATATAAGTGTTATTTGGTATCGAAACTATACTTCAAAAAGCTATGTTTTAAAAATTTCTGCTCGACTACTTAATCACTTTATCGAATGCCATCAATTCAAATAAATTTTTAATTATAGTAGATGTTATTCTTGTTAATAATGTGGTAACATTCACTGCGCCGCACAGTGGTCCCAAATCGGGTTTATGTGGCCAAAAATCAGAAAATCGAAGTTTCGTATTTCAAAATGAAATAAATTCCACAGTATTTAGAAATTTCTGAAGATTTATATTCTTTAATATATTGGTTTTATAAGCTCACATGAATTCGCATCGCTTATGTGAAGTTAAGAGTTTTGAGCGTTTTCTGCTGTTGCGTGAATTTCAGGCAAATTTGCTGCATTCACACCCTAACTAAGACCTTTTTGGATAGTTTGTCGTTTTTTTCTTTGCATTTGTCTGAAACAACATTAAATTATATATTTAATTTGATTTTTCGATTGCAAAAATTAAAAAAAAAGGAATTTTTTTAAGAAATACATAGTTTTAAGGAATTTTTGTACATAAAAACTGATATATAAGAAAAGTCCTTCCGAGTTCCTCGGACTTTTATAGTACCAAATCTAGAATGAACCTTCTAAACTCATATCCCAAGAGATTCATTGCGACTTTGTGAGAACCAGTAGTTTGAAGTTCAACATTGGATATTGCCAGTATTAGTCCAAAATCAGTAATCGAGTTTGAAGTCAATCTAATTTTCGCACTGACCCAAAATTGTCAATTTTTATATAATGCAACATTCTGATTAACATAACTTTGTCAATTTCATTTTTTTAATTCGCGGGGGAATGGGGGGGGGTGTTAAGAGTTGGGGATATTTTTTTTTATTTATATATATTTTTTTATTTGTTTTTAATATTTTTCCCTTGCTTTTTTCGTTTATATCAAAAATAATATTAAACTTGACCTTATTTTAATACGTTTCTGAAAGGTTATTTAATTTTTTTTTTTTTTACTTTTTTTCGATAAAAAGTTATAAAATTGCTTTGTATTAGAAATAGCAGATTTTATTTGTAAAAAATTAAAAACTTTTGGGGATGCTAGACATTTTATACCAGAGGAGGGAGGAGGGGGAGGAAGAATTGGACATTTGAAATATACTGAAAATGTAGATGAATAAATATTTATTTCATATTACAAAAATAAAGCAATAAAGGCAGAATTTTCATTTTTTTTATTGGAATTTCAAAGGTATTATTCTCTGTGTAATAGAGAGAGTCAAAATATCGGCGATAATCGGAGGATAATCGGCGCTCTACTGTATTTATTTTCAAGTTTCTTATAAAAAAACAGCTTCAGATAAGTCGTGATGAGACGATTTTAGAGGGCTTTCCATCAATTTATGGCATTAAAATGTTAATAATAATAAAAAAAAACGTTTTAAGCGAGCATGTAAGTCTTGAAAATACATAAGTGCCATATTTTAAGTCTCTTGAGAAATCGTGAGGAAACTGAAATTTTAGAATGTTCTTTCCGCCTTTCTCACCGTTAAAATTCTAATTTTTGAAAAAACAATCAAGTATTGCATTTACACATTAGAAGTTACTAATTTAAAGTTTCTATTTTAAGGGTTTTTTAAAGAAATCTTGACGAAACGCAATTTTTTGAAATGTTATGTAGAAGGATATTTATCTATTTCCCGTCTCATCATTGAGTACTAATCATATACCTTCGGACCAATAAAAAGCATTATTTATCGATTATCTTCGGCCTTGGTCACATTTTTGATATTTTGTCTCACGTAAACAAAACTTATTTGTTACTTCTGGTCAAAAAACGGTTTAAAAATTGCCTAGATGCGAAAAACGTGTCGAATTTCTCAGTGGCATATAATTACAGAACATTAAATAGTCTATTCATCATGTATAACATACATTCAAAATTTGAGCCCAGTCAAAAACACCGTTTGAACGCTATCATGTTCAAACACACATCATGAAGAAAAAAAACTTTGGGAGTCTAAAAGGAAATACCAACATACACACATACATAGAGAATTGTTGTAAAAATAGGCAAAATGGATTCAGGGGGGGTTCAAAAAGTAAAGATATACCAAAATTTCACAGTCTTATTTTTCTTTTTCATGATTACAATAAATTCGTTACTCTACATCTGACCATAAAGTAAAAATGCAATAATTTTCAATGCTCTCAGTGGAAAACAGTTATTTTATAACTATTTCCAAAATAAATAATGAAAAACAAATCCTAATAAAAATTTCATTGTTGAATTACGAATTCTATTCGAAAAATTTTCCGTCATGAAATAAGGTTTTAAATTTTTGAATTCTATAGCAAGCTATTTAATGTCCAACAGATAAAGAAACTAATTAAATTAATTTAAATTTGGTTTTTAAATTTAAATTTAATTTTAAATTCAAATTTAATTTTTCAATTACTTTTCTCTGCAATTGAAAATAAAAAGAAAGATTCAAAATAAAGTTTGCCCTATGTGTGATAGATACCCTAATGTTCGAAACTATGAGCGCCCCCCCACTTATTCTTCCAGGACTACACCACTGGTTGGCAGTACCCGCATTGAAGCCGTGCATTGGTATACGACTGCCCAACATTATGCCGCCCCAGACAAGGATTCCTTTGCCACCAAGTCTGTCGATTTCATTTACGTAGGAGGGATGATATCGAGCTTCACATTCTCTCCAGATGAAGATTCTACGAGAATCACTCTGGGTGGTGAATCTCGACTCATCACTGAAAAGAACACACCCCATCCTCGTTGTGTCCTAGACTGATGTCCTCCGCTCCACAACAACCGGGCTCTCCTGTTGGATTCAGTGAAAGGGACACACACGACAAGACGCCAGGCATTACGGATGATGTCCTTGAATCCTATTTGATGTTGATCCGGGGTGCTGTAGGCCCGGACTTAATCTATGGACGATAATGCGAAGCCACAGAGACCTCACATTGTTGATGATTTTCTTCAAGAAGAGGAAATTCGCCGTATGAATTGGCCCTTGAGGTCTCTGGACCTCAATCCTATTGAACATGTTTGGGATGGTCTAGGAAGAGCCATTGAACATCGTAAAATTCTTCTCAGATCCCGCCAGGAGTTAAAAGCCGCGTTTTTGGAAAAATGGACTTTGTTGCCACAAACATTTATTGACACCTTCATAAACAGTATGAGAACTCGTTGTGAGGTTTGTGTAGCAATGCACGGTGGTCACACTACATATTAGACAGACTTTTTCCCGAGATGCTTTATCTCTGATTCATGATTTAGCACTTTTTGATATACCATGTATTTTAATTTACAATTAAAATACTTTCCATATTGTTATGTTGTTATACTCTTTCTCCCATTGTAATATAACTTTGGGCTAAATTTCGTGGCAGCACAGTGAATAATTCATCAGTTTTCACATATTTTATGTTTGTGACCTTAATTTTGGACATGGGTGTATGTATACTTTAGTTAGGTAAACGGGGAATGAAACATGTGAAAAATGTTATTTATAACAGTTAAGAAAGCTATTATGCTACTAAAAGAAAGGTGTTAGAACAAAATTATTGAATAAATGATTTCGTAAAATATATTCATTTTTAATATGTATGTTTTTATTCACCTTGAAAAAGTTTTTCATTGAGAGTTACATTTTAAATTTAAATCACGAGACATGTCTGGATATAGAAATAAAAATTTGTATTTAATCGGCAAAATCATAATTGCATAATCTTTAAAATAAATTTATATATAAAAAAATCAGATATTCCTCATTTCGTATTGCAGATAACTTCTTTTAATAAGTCTTTCATATGCATGTAGTGCGATATTTCCTGTTAAGTTTAGTCTATCATTCAGAAGCATAAACTAGTACGTCGAAAAAAAGCTTGATTTAAAGGTTCTTTTCAACTATTAATTTTATATCACTTAAAAAAAGGCCTTCTAGCATTCTAAAGCGTACTATTGAAAATGGTGTTTAATTATTTACTGTAAAATAAATAAATAAATAAATAAATAAAAAATGTGATTTTTCCTAAACTTTCTGTTGTAATTTTTCAAGCACCGATGCTGTGAAATCGAATTCAAGTAACAAGTGAAGTAAAAATCGAATTCTTTCTATTACCACGCAGCCAATAGCAACTCAACGTTAGCCAAATAGGTTTTTTTTTTTTTTTTTTTTTTTTTTTTTTTTTTTTTTTTTTAAATAATGAATCAAATATTTTAATTTGACAAATTCTATGCAAACTATTATTTCCTTTTCGTATGAGAAAACGTCGACTGCTTCAGAACATAATACATTGTATTATTAAAAAATTATGTGCCATTTGTTATATCTGAAAATAAATGGTTGAATGTTTTTAATTACATCTTTTCTTCTTTCTTTTCCCTTATAACTTAAAAGTGCAATGTTAATAAAGTAAATTTATTTTAATACAAATCCCCATTGAATAGCAATTATATATAAAATGTACATTTTACATTTTCACACTTTACTAGAATGTACATTTCTAGCTTTATACCAAAATCATTAAATATAAATTAAATCTTGTCCATATATTATACTGCAAATAAAGAATTCATATACACTGCTCAAAACGATTAAAGGATATTTGAAGTTTTATATAAAATAAAGATATAAACGAAATTTTTTTTGCCGAAAATAGAAGAAGAGAATCACAAATGCAAATTTTTCTGGTTTTCAAACTCTGGAGTATGCAAATTTTGAGTTCGACGTCAAAAACGTCGCTTCAGCGGCAGCGAATGAAATTTGACTTTCAACTGGATAAAAGAGAATGGAAACAAGGATGATCGGCATTCAGTGATTGCTTTGTTTCGATGAGTACGATGTCTCAGCGAAGTCATTTGACAGATTCAGAAGCTTTGAGAATTGTTGGTAGGTTAGAAGGGGGCCAAACGCAAGCCGAAGTAGCGCAAGCCATTGGAGTGTCACAAAGTGTCATTTCCAGGATCTGGAACCGTTTTTTGGAGAGTGGATGTGCAGGCCGAAGACCAGGGCAAGGTCGTAGACGGGCAACAACGCCCAATGAAGATCGGTATTTAGCGTTAACAGCTCGGAGACACCGAACCATGAACGCTACTCTTCTCCAACAACACCTTCGCTCGGCTACAGGCACCACGATTTCAACTCAGACTGTTCGAAACCGGCTCCTTGCTGTAGGTCTGTATGCTCGCCGACCGATGGTATGTGTTAGATTAACATCAAGGCATCGTCGCGACCGCAGAGAGTGGGCAACCGAGCATGTCAACTGGAGGAGAAATGAATGGAGCAATATTCTGTTTTCTGACGAGTCCCGTTTTTCTGTGCATCCGGATAATAGGCGTATTTTCATCTGGAGGGACCGTGGCAGTAGGAATAATCCTGCGTTCGTGCACGAAAGTGTCAGATTTGGCGGTGGAGGAGTGTTGGTGTATGGTGGCATCTCCATTGACGGGCGCACTGACCTCTACATCATTCGAGATGGAGCTCTGACTGGTCGCCGATATAGGGATGAGATCCTCAGACCTATTGTAGTCCCTTACGCTGCAGCAATCGGAGATAACTTCATTTTAATGGACGATAACTGCAGGCCACATCGTGCAAACCTGGTGGAGGATTTCTTTTTCGACGAAAGAATCGTTCGAATGGAATGGCCAGCGTGTTCTCCAGACATGAATCCAATCAAGCACGTTTGGGACGCTCTAGGAAGACGAGTTTCTGGCCGCCAACAACCCCCACAAACTCTCCAAGAACTGGAAAGAGCTCTTCTGGAAGAGTGGTCGCAGAATACCCCAACTCGTCATTAATAGCCTCATTGAGTCCATGCCTCAAAGGTGTTCAACGTTGCTGGCCGCCCGTGGAAACCATACCCCCTACTTAAAATGATTTTCTTTGAAGAAAACACCTTTTTTTTATTCTTTTTTTAACATATGCACAAATTGTATTTTTTTCCTTTAGTACACAAATGCGCAATAAAATGCATTTTTTTCTGCCAAACATGTGTAATTTATTCTCATATAACCTACTATGTCTGTCGACCATGTATCAATCAGCTAAACAGTTTACCAGATACAAAATCCACCTAAAACTGCAATATCCTTTAATTGTTTTGAGCACTGTATTTAAAACTACAGTTGACAAAACACATAATGTACGTTTTATAATGAATCCAAATATTTTAATTTGACAAATTCTATGCAAACTATTATTTCCTATTCGTATGAAAAAACATCGACTGCTTTAGAACGTAATACATTGTATTATTAAAAAATTGTGTGCCATTTGTTAAATCTGAAAATAAATGGCTTGAATTTTTTAATTACATCTTTTCTTCTTTCTTTCCCCTTATAACTTAAAAGTATTGCCAACCTACCGCTTTTTTTAAATAAACAAAACATACGTTAAACTGGAAATTCTGTTTAATAAATGAAATCATGTAAGTTTCAAATAACTACCAAATAGAACTAAAAAAACATTTATTTTAAGAAATTTTCTGGTTGAAAGCATGTTTTTTTTTCTTTTTATAAAAGCGGGAGGTTGGCAAGTAAAAAATCCCCATTGAATAGAAATTAAATGTGAATGTACATTTTACATTTTTGCATTTTACCAGAATGTACATATCTAGCTTTATACCAATATCATTAAATATAAATTAAATAATGTCCAAATATTATTGCAAGTAAAGAATTCATATATTTAAAACTACAGCTGGCAAAACACATAATATACGTTTTATAATGAATCCAAATATTTTAATTTGACAAATTCTATGCAAATTATTATTTCCTTTTGGTATGAAAAAACGTCGACTGCTTTAGAACGCAATACATTGTATTATTAAAAAAAGAATGTGTACCATTTTTTAAATCTGAAAATAAATGTCTTGTTTATTTTTATTTTTATTATATCTTTTCTTCTTTCTTTTCCCTTATAACTTAAAAGTACAATGTTAATAAAGAAAATTCATTCTGATACAAACCGCTATTGAATAGAATTTAAATGTAAAATTAAATATTTATCTCGCAAAAGACTTTTAAAAAACCCCGTTTAGAATAATAAAGCATTCATAAAATATTTTTATTTTCTTACGTTACGTTTACTTATTCTAAAAGAATGTGCATTTTTGAGCGTTTAACCGAAGTTTTTAGTGACTTTTTTAGGGTGACATGTCTCTGACGTGAGGCTTACATTTTCGAGAGCTATGATTATCATTAATTTTCGTTTTGTGAATTATTAAATGCTACAGCTCTTTGGTTTTTACTAAAAAATTTCTTATCTCATAATGAAATATTGATTTAAATTATCGTGCATTTAAAAATGTACATATGAATATATACCTACATTAGTTAGGTAAACAGCAGATGAAACATATGGAAAACGTTTTTTACTATGATACTGTAAATAAACCAAAAGTCTATTGCGCTACTAAAAGCAAGGTTTCTGAACAAAATTATCGAATAAATAATTTTGCAAAATATAGTTGATCAAATAAAGTCAGTGCTAGTGTTTTTTTATTATATTTCCTTCGTTTTAAATTTTAGAAGTAAACTAACATGATTGTTACAACCCTTAACCTGTTCGGGACCATGGGTGCATATATACCCCCTCTAAAAGAGCATACAGAATTTGTTTTAGGCACCAGTAAAAAAGAAAAGCAATATTTAGTATCTTTAATTAGAGCATTTTCGTGATTGTTTAACCCCTTCGGGACGAGCGTCTGTTACATAACTTTTAATATTTAATCACCGTTTTTTAAAAACAAATATTTTTGCCTAACTGAATCGTGAAAAATGTTCGGATTAAATAAGGCAAACTTTACAATAAAAATTTACTGGTGAGAATAATCACCGATTCTGAACACCTTACGCGGCACGAATACCGGTCGCTCGTCCCCAAGGGAGGAAGTAAAAGGGGCTTAAAAAAAGAAAAAGTGGTGCAAACCGAATAAAATTTGCGTAAAAGTCGCCACTTCCGTAGGGGTTAATGAATGTCCTATAATGGGAAAAAATGAAATCCGCTGAAAATAAACAGTATCAAAATTATAAATAGATAGCTTTTAAAGTGGCATTTTCGCAGTGGTTTATCGGGCGAAAGAAATCAATCGAAAATCTAAAAAATAATCTTTAAAATATCATCCTTGGGCTGTGATTAACAATAATAATTATAAAAATATATATCGAAATAACCAAGAAAATAATTATTTTAAGTTACCAAGATTATTTTAACTTACTGTAATAGTCTTCAACTAATCAAAAACTAAATATTTATTCTTTCTAAAAAAAGAAATTCATAAAATGGCTTCTCTTACAGCAGAAAACTGACAACAATGTGACAACAGGTGCACTAACTTTCAAGCAAAAAGTATTGTGTCTAGTACTACATATAAAACTCATGCCCGTCTGAAATGGCGCAATATTTCACAAATTTCATTAACTTCTGGAAGGGTATCAACTACTGGCGTGGTCACCCTATTAACTTTTCTGTATTTGAGTCATTCTCTGAAAAGTGGTAATTTTATGTCCCAGGGGTCTTGAAGACATATTTTTAAAATTACAAAAAGAAAAAGTTGTTCAAACTATCAATATTAATCAGTTATACATATAAACTGTACACTGTAAAAAAAATTGCAGTAAAGTAACAGGTCTGTCGACCGTTTTTATAGAAAACGGTCATATAACCGTAATTTAACTGTTTTATAACCATATTATTGTCTATATTGTGGTCAGAATACAGTTAATTTATTGTTATGTACCCGTTTTCTATAAAAACGGTCGATAAACCTGTTACTTTGCTGCAAACTTTTTACAGTGTAATTATTTCCTTATTGAAATTGAAATTTGATAAATTTAATGTATTTTTTAATGCAAATATCATTCCCTCACTATGTCACCATTCACATATGTAGGAAAGAAAATGCTTTCTCTGCCATTGCAGCTCGTATATTTATAATTATTTTTATCTCAATCCATTAAACACACTTAAATGCATGTTTAGCCATTTAATTATATTTGTATTTCATATAATGAATGAATTAGGATACTTTTTAATGAAGTCCCTAGCATTTGTCGTCATTCCCTCACATAACTATAAATTTTTCATTATTTACTTAGTAGAAAGCAGCACTGATGTTTTATATATGTCTAGGACAGTTTGCACAAGAGTAAAGTGAAATTGTTGTTTGCCCTCTTGTTGTTTACTTAAAAATGTTCTTAAATAGTTAGTATATGGCTTTGAAGTCCTAGCTCAATGTAAGTATTTTTATTACGCGTCATTCCCTCATCTAGTATAAATTTAATAAAAACTAATGAAATATCTTTTTATGTTGTTATATTATTAGAAATGTATTTCAAAAGATATTTAGCAACTGAAAATATACCTAAGACTAATCACTTTTGTATAACATGGTTTTCAGAAGTATTTCGTCATTCCCGCATACTTTTTATGTGAGGGAATGATTTAAATTGTGAGGGAATGATCGGAATTCATTTATGTATGAACTAAACAGTAAAATAAGAAAATCTAGTGCAATAAATGCACATTAGAAAACTCATTTGACTTTTAATTACCATAGCATCTTTCTTATTTAAAAATAAATTTGTTCTTAAATTCCGGTGCCAATCATTTATTTGAACAATTTGGCAATGGAAGAGCTTTGAAATTAAAATATCAGAAGAACTATGAGATACAATTTGGTTCATATTATTTTTTTTTATAAATATAGCAATAAGGTACTTCTATGCTAAATTTTGAGATTTTTGAGTCAATTTTATTGAGCTGCAATTTTTTTTTTAAACAGTCACTTTTCAGAGAATGACCCATTTATGTTCTTCATTCACATTCAGTAAATTCTTTTATTGAGAGTTACATATTTAAAATAAATAATTATACACGTATAGATACAGAAATAAAAATTTGCATTTAATTTATAAAATTATAATTGCAAAATCTTTACAGTAACTTTATATAACATTTAGTTGTTCATCATTTGCATTGTAAATATCTTCTTTCAATAAGTCTTTCATTTCCTATTAAGTTTAGTAGTTAGAAGCACAGACTAGTCTAGCGAGACAGAGCTAGATTAAAAGTTCTTTATAGCTATTAATTTCATTTCGTGTAAAAAAATAATGTCTGCCAACATTCTACATCGTACTATTGAAAAAACGTGCTTTATTATTTGATTTTGAAAATGAATGGCTATAAATATTTGCGCTTTCTAATAAAAAAAAATTCATAAAATGTCTTCTATTACAGCAGACAGCTGAGAACAATGTGAAAACACGTGCACTAGCATTCAAACAAAAACATTATGTCTAGTGCCACGTATAAAACTCATTTCCATCTGAAATGGCGCAATATTTCACAAATTTGATTAACTACTCGAAGGATATCAACTACTAGCGGGGTCACCCTATTAACTTTTCTATATTTATGTTCTACATTCACATTCAGTAAGTTCTTTTATTGAGGGTTACATATTTAAAATAAATAATTATACACGTCTAGATGCAGAAATAAAATTTGCATTTAATTGTTAAAATTATAACTGCAAAATCTTTACTATAATTTTTATACAACATTTAGTTGTTCATCATTTGCATTGTAAATATCTTCTTTCAATAAGTCTTTCATTTCCATGTTGTGCGACATTTGCTATTAAGTTTAGTAGTTAGAAGCATAAACTAGTGTGGGGAGACAGAGCTTGATTTAAAGTTTTTATTATAACTATTAATTTTATTTCGTCTAAAAAAATAATGTCTGCTGACACTCTACATTGTACTACGGAAAAAGCGCACTTTGTTATTTGATTTTGAAAATGAATCTTTTTTTCAATATCATTAAATAGAAATTAAATTTTGTCCAAATACAATATTGGAAATAAACCATTCGTATATTAAAAGCTACAGCTGAGAGACATCTGCGTTTTATAATGAATGCAAATATTGGTTTTTATAATTTGTATGCAAACTATTATTTCTTTTGGAGTACAAAAAAACGTCGACTGCTTTAGAACTTTCTACATTGTATTATTAAAAAATTGTGTGCCATTTGATAATCTGAAAATAAATGGCTTGAATTCTTTTAATTATACCTTTTCTTAGAAATGTAAATCTAACAACGTTAAAAGCACCAAATTTTTTTAATTTTTGGTTCTTTTATAGTTGTTACTTTTACATTCGTATTATATTACACCAAGCTCCATCTTGATAATTATTATATCTTTTCTTCTTTCTTTTCCCTTATAACGTAAAAGTACAATGTTAATAAAGAGAATTCATTCTAATACAACCCCCCATTGAATAGAAATTAAATGTAAAATTAAATTTTATCTTGCATAAGACTTTTTAAAAACTGTGTTTATAATAACAAAACATTTCTAAAACATTTTTGTTTACTTACCTTCTGTTTATACATTCTAACAGAATGTTCATTTTTGAGTTTAAAGCTTTTAGCGAGCGTTTTTTTTTTTTTTTTTTTTTGAGGGTGACATAAATTTGATGACATGTATAATAATCATAAACAAATTAAGCTAAATAATGCTATAAAAAGTGATAAAATTTCTTTATTTAGATTGATGAACGTTTCATCGTTCAAACGGCGTCATTTGCAAGATCATTCGTGATAGAAATATTTTCACAAAATTTAAAAACAATAACTTGGTAAACAATGCCACGAGACATCATGCATAATTTGGCATGATGTCTGAAAGCTTGGCTTTGTCTACATCGTGCAGCAAAAAGCCTTTACCAAGGGTGCCAGCGATGCGGCAGAAATGGCCGATTGCTACCACTAAATTTTATTAGCATTCTTGTCCCTATTTAAATGTCATAAATTCTGTCATTAAATAAGTCAAAAAATATTATTAAAATTCAGTGGTAGCAATCGGCCATTTCTGGCGCAGCGCTGGGACCCCTGCTTTACAGATCGATTTTAAATGTAGCAGATTAATTTATCCATCAAGATTTTATTTATCATCCATTATCCGGGGATCAATAGAGATATTTTTACTTGACCAGAATATTTGCAATGATTCAGTGTTGATTTATTTAAAATTTGGTAAGAGATCCTATGCAATTTTAGTAACAATAGTCAAAATTAATCCATGCACACAAATATCCAATTTCATTTTATTTTATCTTTGCACTGATTTTAATTACGCTTGATGTCTCTTAACATTGTTTACCAAGTTATTGTTTTTTAATTTTCTGAAAATATTTGTATCATGAATGATTTTGAAAATGTCGCTGTTTGTGCGACGAAACGTTCGTCAATCTAAATAAAGATATTTTATCACTTTTTATAGCTTTATTTAGCTTTATAAGTTTGACGTTCATATTAATAAATTTGAGGCTTAAATTTTCGAGATTTATGTTTATCATATTTTTTCTTTTTGTGAATTATTGAATGCTAGATCTTTATTTTTATCTAAAGATTTTCTTCTCATACAATCAAATATTCAATACAATGATTTAAATTATTATGCATTTAAAAATGTACATGTCAATATATGCACACTTTACTTAGGTACACAATTATTCTAACCTATCAAACATATTTTGTTTTTTAATTCTCTCAAAAGATAATAACAGTTATAAACAAGTTGGAAATTGCTCGTCAAACGTGGCAAATGAGGTGCGTTCGTATTATAACTAGTTTTATAATTATTTTTTACACCCCATATTGTACTGAATGTATAATTTTTTGCACTTCATAAAGTGCATAGTCTGTAGCATCATTAAAATGCACTTGCAAGAACTTTTTTCCCATTCCCCGTAATGTAACGGAACACTTTTGACTGTCCCTGTAATTAAACTATACATCCGATTTTCCTAAAATTGGACATGCTCGACAAAATTTTGCAACAATTACATATTTAAAATTTCAGACCATTCGGAAGGCTGTAACATCATTAAAATGCATTTGCAATAATTTTTCCCATTGGCCGTAATGTAAAGAAAAACTTTTGACCGTCCCTGTAATTAAACTATACATCCGATTTTCATAAAATTTGAAATGGATCGATAAAATTTTGCAACAATCATATATTTAAAATTTCAGACTATTCGGTTGGGTAGTTTTTGCTCTGTTATATGCGGACAGACAGACGGACGGACGGACGGATGGACTGAACGACGACTATAGGTGCTACGTATTTATATAACTACGAACGCACCTAAAAATATGTATATTGTGCTATTAAAAGAAATGCTTTTGAACCAAATTATCGGTTAAATAATTTCGTAAAATATATAGAATATTCTATTTATGTTCTTTATTTACTTTCAAAAAGTTTTTTTATTGTAAATTACATTTTAAAATTAAATCATTATACACGCTTAGATACGGAAATAAAAAATTTCTTTTAATCGATAAAATTATAATAACAAATTTTTTACAATAAATTTATGTAAAACTTATTTATCCATCATTTGCATTGTAAACATATTCTTTCAATAAGCCACATGTGCATGTAGTGAGACATTTCAAATTTAATTTAGTATGTGGAAGCATTAATTAGAATGACGAGACAGAACTTGATTTATAGATTATATAGAAATATTGCTTTTATTTCGTCTGAAACAAATAAAGTCTTCTAATTTTCTACATTGTACCATTAAAAAAAAAAAAAAAAAAAAAAAAAAAAAAAAAAAAAAAAACTTGTTTAGTTTTTTGGTTTTTAAAATGTATTTCTAGATTTTTATTCAGATCATTATATTTAATTAAACCTTGTCCAAATATTATATGGCAGATAAAGAGTTCGTATATTAAGAACTACAGCTGAAAATCATTTAATATACTTCTTATAGTAAATGCATATATTTGATTTTAATGATTTCTCTAAAACTATTATTTACTTTTCATATGAAAAAACGCCGAATATTTTAGATATAGCATTCTATATTATTAAAAAAGCGTGTGTCATTATTTAAATTTGAAAATATATTTCTTGGTTTTTTAATTATTATGTCTTTTTCCTCTCTTTTATCCGTTTTTCAGCCTAATAGCACCAAGTTAATAAAAATTTCATTCGAATACAAAATTTATTAAAGAGAATTTAAATGTAAAATTAAATATTTATCACCCAAAAGACATAACAAAAATTATTTTTAAAATAATAAACATTTCTCAAAGTTATTTATTTCATTACTTTCGATTTACACATTCTAAAAGAATGTGCATTTTTAAGTTTTTAACAAAAGTTTTAGCGAGGTTTTTTTTTTTTTCTTAGGTTACATAACTTTGATGTTTATTTTGATAAATTTAGTGTTTACATTTTTGAAAATTTTTTGCAACATTAATTTTCTTTTTATGAACTATTAAGTGTTGTAAAAAACTCTTTTCTACTAAATATTTTCTTCGCTTACAATGAAATATTGATTTAAATTATTATTGATTTAAAAATGTGCGTAAATAATAAGTTATGTAAGCAGCAGATGTAACTTATCAAAAATGATTTATTTTCAAATTTTATCAAAAGATGTAAAATTTAAAATATATATATATATTCTACTACAAATAGAAAAGTTTTTAAACAAAATTATCGAATAAATTATTTCGCAAAATACATTAATTTTTCCATAATTATATTCTTTATTCACATTCAATCAGTTTCTTATTGTGCGTTACATTTTCAAATTAAATCATTGTATACGTTTAGACACTGAAAAAAAAATTGGCTTTAATAAATAAAATTATAATTGCGAAATATTTAAAATAAATTTATATAACATATTTCAAATGAAAATATAATTTCAAATTAATTGCTTAAAAGGCGCAAAGGCGAACCTAGTGAAAAAGATTCCATGCTGAGACTCGAACTCGGGCCATCAGTATAGCGCACATATGTTCTACCGACTAAACATGGAACGTTACCCAGCCTGGAACTTTTCACTAATACAGGTTGGCAAGGTTACAAACGTAGCACAGGATGGAATATTTTCTTTTCCGTGAGCCACCGACATGAAGCAAACACAGACTCGAAATTAAATCCAGCATAGATTGAATCTATATTAATAATTGGAAAATTTTCCAGAGAGAAACATTCGCCTTGCATACATTTTTTTTTCTCTCTCTGGAAAAATTTCCAATTATTAATATTGATTCAATCGATGCTGAATTTAATTTAGAGTCTGTGTTTGTCCCATGTTGGTGGCTCACCGAAAAATATTCCATCTTGTGCTGCGAACCTTGCCAACATGTAATATTGAGAAGTTTCCAGGTTGGGCATCTTTTCATGTGGTTTAGTTGGTAGAACGTCAGTGCGCTATACTGATGACCCGGGTTCAAGTCCCGGCATGGAATCGTTTTAACTAGGTTAGCCTTTGCGCCTTTTAAGCAATTAATTTGAAATTTGATTTTCATTTGTAATATCGCATGCAAGGCGAATGTTTCTCTTTGGAAAATATTTCAATTATTAATTATCTTTTTTTCCCCCCAAGCAAGATCCCAAGAAGATTTTTTTTCCAATCTTTAATTACCATTGTTCCTATTGATGGTGCTTTTTCTTGCTTGGAAAAAAGGTTACGTGAATTTCATTTCTCTGATATTGAAGTCCAAGATTTTGTTAATTTAACTAAAATTTGCATTACTCAAACTACTTTTGAATTTGATAATAAATTTTTCAAACAATCTTACGGCTTAAGTATGGGTAATCCCTTATCTCCAATTCTTTGTAATATTTATATGCATTATTTTAAGGAGAAATTATTAAATCTGGTTAATTTTAAATGTTGGATGCGTTATGTTGACGATACTTTTGTTTTAGTTGATAATTCTTTTGATATTTCTATCATTCTCCAAACCGTCAATTCTATCGACCCACATATTCAGTTTACTTTTGAGTTAGAAAATTGTAATAAACTTCCTTTTCTTGATGTTCTAGTTACCAAATGCGACTCTTCTTTCAAAACTTGTCTTTATAGAAAACCTTTTTCTATCTCTAACCCACCACACGCTCTCTCAAATCATCCTCTAAACCAAAAAATTGGTGTTTTTTACACGTATGTAAATAGTGCTCTCAAAATTTGTTCTGACTCTGGATCACTTAAGGATGAACTTAATTACTTAAAAAGTGTTGCTGACAAAGGAGGTTTCAATCCTTCCGTTATCAATAATGCTGTGAAGAAATTCAATAGACTATCTAATAAATCTACTCTTTCCAAATCTGTCAAAAGCAAATCTGATAATTTTGTTGTCTTCCCCTTTTATCCTCCTTTATGTTCAAATTAGCTAAAGTTTTACGTCGTTTCTATTTTAACGTTATCTTTAAACCTGTCAATAAATTCAAATTTCCTCCACTAAATCTCCTGTTCCTGATCTTCGAAAATGGGGAATTTATAATGTTCCTTGTAACAGCTGTGATTTACCTTATATTGGTCAAACTAAAAGAAATCTTGAAATCCGTTTAAAAGAGCACTCTCGTTATGTAATTAATCAAGGAATTTCTAATCTGCTATTGCCAAGTACTCTTGGGATTCCGGCCAAAGTTTTAATTTTCAAAATGCTAAAATTATCTTTAATACCAATAGTATCTCTGAATTGGACTTTCTTGAAAATTTAGCTATTTATCTTAATCGTGAAGTTATTGTTAATGATAAATCTGATTCCACAATGCTCTCTGCAGCTTGGAAAAACCTTCTCAGTACTACGATATAAGTTAATTTTTTGTATTAATTAATTTTAGTCTGTTTTTATATTTTATTCATTTATTTATTTTTATTTTATGTGCTCTCATAGTTTAATATATGTGTGTGTTTTCCCTTTATTATAATTTATTTTTATTTTCATGTACTTTTTTTTCCCTTCCCATTTTGCTTCCTTATTCTCCTTCTACTCTGTGTTCTTTTGTTTTGATTATACTCTTCTGTGATTGCTTGTTGTCTCCTGCTATCCTATTGGCTGTTGATTTCTAATTCCCTATTGGCTGTTTCTTCAGCTTGTTTTCCCTTCCCTTCTCTTATTTCAGTCTTGCTACTGCTTTCATAGTAGAAGCACGTCTTTTTGTGCCTGACGAAGAAAGACTCAGATGCAAGTATTTCGTTTTAATGATTTCTATGCAAACTATTGTTCTCTTTTCTTATAAAAAAAAAAAAAAATCTTGACTGATTTAGAGCTTTATGCATTGTATTATTAAAAAATCGTGTACCATTTGTTAAGTTTGAAAATATTTTTGAAGTTTTTTTAATTATGTCTTTTTCTCCCTTTTATTGCTTTTGCAGCTTAAAAGTACGAAGTTAATAAGAAAATACATTCGAATACAAATCCCTATTGCTTAGAAATTAAATGTAAAATTAAATATTATCTTGCACAAGATTTTTAAAAACCGTGTTGTAAAGAATAAAACATTTGTAAAGCATATTTCCTTACCTTCCGTTTATACATTCGAAACGAATGTCCATTTTTGAGTTTTTAAGAAAAAGCAGCGATGTGTTATAGTAAGCAGCGATGTGTTATAGTAAGCAGCGATATGTAAAGCAGTGATAAATTTTTCAGCGAGTGTTTTTATAGAGTGGCACAAGTTTGACGTTTATATTGATAATTTTGAATTTTACATTTAGAAATGCATGATTATCAGTAATTTTCTTTTTGTGAATTATTGAATGCTAGAGCACTGTTTTTAAATAAAAATTTCTTCTGTTACAATGAAATATTGATTTAAATTAGTATGGATTTAAAAATGTATACATCAGTATATACATACTTTAGTTAGGTAAACAGGAAACATAACATATAAAATATGTTTTATTTTAAATTCTCTCAAACGATAATAACAGTTTAAAAAAGTATACTTGCTATTAAAAGAAATGCTTTTGAACAAAATTATCGAATAAATGATTTCGTAAAATATATTAAATTTTTATCTTTATATTCTCTATTTACCTTCAGTAAGTTTATTTTCTCGTGAGTTAATCTAAAAATTAAATCATTACACACGTCTAGATGTAGAATTTTTTTTTCCCATTCAATCGGTAAAATTATAATTGCAAAATTTTTGCAATACATTTTTAATAAACTTAGTTATGTGTCATTGTAAATATCTTCTTTCAGTACGCCTCTTATGAATATTGTGCGACATTTCTAATTTAGTTTACTATTCGGAAGCATAAACTATAAGGACTAGACAGAACTTGATTGAAACGTTCTATAAAAATATCACTTGTATTTCGTCTGAAAAAAGAAAAAAAAATCTGTTAATTTTCTACATTACGCTATTAAAAAAACCCTCTTGTTTAGTTATTTGATTTTGAAAATGGTTTTTTTTAATTTGTTTCAGATCATTATATTTAAATTAAATCTTGTCCAAATATAATATGAGAACTTAAGCGTTCGTATACTAAAAGCTACAGCTGAAAATGAACTAATATACGTTTTATTATAAATGCAAATATTTTATTTTAATGATTTCTATGCAAACTATTATTTCATTTTCACATGAAAAAACGCCAAATGCTTTAGAATGTTCTAGATTATATTATTAAAAATCGTGTGACATTATTTAAATTTGAAAATATATTTCTTGATTTTTATTTTTATTCCGTTTATCCTTCCTTTTATCCCTTTTTTCAGCTTTAACTTACCAAGTTAATAAGAAAATTCGGTCGAATACAAATCCCCATTGAATAAAAATTAAATTAAAATTAAATATTTGTCTTGTAAAAGACTTTATAAAAATTACTTTTAAAATAATGATATATTTCTCAAAGATATTTATTTTCTTACCTCCAGTTTACAAATTCTAAATGAATGTGCATTTTTGAGTTTTTAACAAAAGTTTTTAGGGAGGTTTTTAGGGTGACACAAATTTGACGTTTATATTGATAAATTTAGCACTTCGAAAGATTTGTTTAATATTAATTTTATTTTTATGAATTATTGAATGCTGTAAAGAGTTCTTTTTTTTTCTTTTATACTAAATATTTTCTTCTCTTACAATGAAATATTAATTTAAATTATTATTGATTTAAAAATGTAGATTTGAATATTTACATAATTAGATAAACAACAAATGTAGCAAATGAAAAGTGTTCCTATTTTTAAATTCTATCAAAAGAGGTGAAAAGAAAACGTTTCTTCTATAAAAAAAGGGTTTTGAACAAAATTTTCGAATAAATGATATTGCAAAATATACTATTAATTTTTCCATATATATGTTCTTTTTTTCACATTGAATAAGTTTTTTCTTGAGCATTACATTTTAGGTAGCTTTCATTACAAAAATCTACCTATTGCAGCCGTTCGTAGGAAAGCGATTTCAAAAAATTTTGGTATATTTTCATCGATCATGACCCCCAGACCCCGAAACCACCCTCCGTTCAAAATTGACATATATATATATAACCATTAATTAAACATCACCGACATATATATATATATCTGACCTTTGTCACACTGTAACTCTCGTATTTATGAACCGATTTGGATGTAATTCGGTGTGTACATAGTACATACCAATGTCTCGACCGAGTTCGTTGGCCAGCTTCATCAGCCATTTCGTTTTAAACTGGCGGCCATTTTAAAAAAATTTAAAAAATTAAAATTTGAAATGTGGTAACAAAAAATTGAAAATGGAAAAATATTTTTTTCTTATGTATTTGACCTTTATACAAAGATTCCGAAGCAGTTTTTGTTTCGTCAATATCTTAAAAAATGGCTGAGTTATAGCATTTTGAATTTCTAACGTAGCTGACATTTTGAAACGTCCTGAATTTTGTCACGCGATAAAAGGCGAATTTATGAACCGATTTGGATGTAACTTCGTTTATACATAGTACATACCAATGTCTAGACCAAGTTCGTTGGCCAGCTTCATCCGCCATCTTGTTTAAAAATGGTGGCCATTTAAATTTTTAAGAAACATTTAAACTTGATATGTAGTACCAAAAAATTGAAAATTGAAAAAAATATTTTTTTCTTATGTGTTTGACCTTGATAAAAAGATTCGGGAGCAGTTTTTGTTTCGTCTATATCTTAAAAAATGGCTGAGATATAGTATTTTGAATTTCTAGCGTGGTTGACATTTTGAAACGTCCTGATTTTTGTCCCGTGATAACGGGCGTATTTATGAACCGATTTGGATGTACCTTGGTGTGTACATAGTACATACAAATATCTCGACCGAGTTCGTTGTCCAGCTTCATCCGCCATCTTGTTTCAAAATGGCGGCCATTTAAAAAATTTAAAAAAAAATTAAAATTTAAAATGAGATACCAAAAAATTGGAAAATGAAAAAGATTTTTTTTTTGTATGTGTTTTGTATCCTTAATACAAAGATTCCAGAACAGCTTTTGTTTCGTCTATATCTAAAAAAAATGGCTGAGTTATAGCATTTTGAATTTCTATTGTGGATGACATTTTAAAACGACCTGATTTTTGTCACGTAATAACAGGCGTATTTATGAACCGATTTGGATGTAACTTGGTCTGTACATAGTGCATACCAATGTCTCGACCGAGTTCGTTGGCCAGCTTCATTCGCCATCTTGTTTCAAAAGGGTTGCCATTTAAAAAAAATTAAAATGAGGTATTAAAAAATTGGAAAATGAAAAAGATTTTTTTTTATGTGTTTGGCCCTGATATAAAGATTCCGGAGCTGTTTTTGTTTCTGAAAATTTGTTCTTTTGTTTATATCTTAAAAAATGGTTGAATTATAGCACTTTGAATTTTTAGCATGGCTAACATTTTGAAACGATCTTGTATTTGTCACGCTATAACACACGTATTCGCCTATTTCGATGTAAGAAGGCATGTGGATAGTATACATCAATATCATGACCAGGTTCCCTGGTCATCAGCCATTCAGCCATCTCTTCATCAGCCATCTCGTTTCAAAATGGCGGCCATTAAATTAAAAAAAATTATATTTAAAGTGAGGTGCAAAAAAATTAGAAATTGAAAAAGGTTTCTTTCTTAAGTATTTGACCTTGATATAAGGATTCAGGAGCATTTTTTGTTTGTCTTTATCTTAAAAAATGGCTCAGATATAGCAATTTCAATATCTAATGTGGGTGACATTTTGAAAAATCTGATTTTTTGCCTGCGACAGCACTCGTATATATCAATCGATTCCGATGTGAGTGAGCATGTGCACAGCAATTACTAAGGTCTCGACCAAGTTCACTGGTTAACCTCATCCACCATGTTGTCTTAAAATGGCAGGCACTTTAAGAAATCGCAGAATTTGGTAGCCAAATATAAGTTACTTTAAATAAAAGCAGACTAATTTCGCGAAATTCTCATTCATAATGATTTAGTATTGATGAAAATTAGTATTGAATCTCCTATATTCGGTTTCCACTAAATTGAGCTTCGTGTGCTTGAATAATATAAGTTGGCTTTTTAAAAATAAGGAATATGAAAGCTACCTCTTCCACCCGGCACTGACCGGAAGGACTTTTTAAATTAAATCATTACATATGTCCAGACACGGAAATAAAAATTTGCATGTAAACGATAAAATTGGAACTGCAAAATCTTTACGATTCATTTATATAACATTCAGTTATCCATTATTTGCATACTTTCAATAAGTCTTTCATGTGCATGTAGATCGACTGTTAAATTCAGTCTAATATTTGGAGGTATAAACTAATATGGGGAAACACAGTTTGATTAAAAAAATTCTTTATAACTATTAATTTTATTCCATCAGAGGAAAAAAATATTGTCTACTAACATTCTACACTGTACTTCCAAGTGAGCCAAAAGTTCGTTAAAACTTTAAAAACTCATAAAAAAGGGAAGAAATTTTGATAAAGGAGTGCGGTTTGTGCAAGAAAGGGCTCACAAGGTAGTCGGACTTTTTTAGTAGCAAAAAAAAAGTTAAAAATCACGTGTAGAGGGCACTGACGACCCGAAGCAGAATGAACAGGACAACAGTACGCACTATTCATTTGTTCTTTCAATAACAAATGTTCAGTATGAACTCCAGAACATTCTATGACACAACTGTTGTCCTGTTCATTGTGTTTCGGTTCGTCAGCGCCCTCTACATGTGACTTTTTAACTTTTTTTTCTGCTAAAAAAAAATCCGATTAATTTGAGAGCCTTTTCTTACAAACCACACTCCTTTATCATAATTTCTTCCCTTTTTATAAGTTTTTAAAGTTTTAACGAACTTTTGATTCACCTGGTATTTATAAAACGTGCTTTATTACTGGATTTTTAAAATGTAATTATAGCTTATTTCCAGATCATAAAATGTAGACTAAATATGTTCCAAATTTAATATGACAAATAAAGCATTCGTATACAAAAATCGACTGCTGAAAAACATCTAATATTCGTTTTATAATGAATGTAAACATTTCGTTTTAATGATTTCCATGCAAACTATTATTTCATTTATCGTATTAAAAAACGTCGCTCCTGCTTTAGAACTTTCTACATTGTATTATTAAAAAAGCGCGTTGCCATTTGTAAGTTTGAAAATATATTTCTTGAATTTTATTTTATTACGCCTTTTACTCTCTTTTATCCCTTTTTGAGTTGAAAAGTACCAAGTTAATAGGGAAATACATTAGAATATAAATCCCCATTGATTAAAAATTAAATGTAAAATTAAATTTTATCTTGCAAAAGACATTTAAAAAACTGTGTTTAAAATAATAAAAACATCCTTATTTCCTTAAACACATTTTTAAAGAATGTTCATTTTTGAGTTTTTAACAAAAGTTTTAGCGAGAATTTTTTTTACGGTGACGTAAATTTGACGTTTATGCTGATAAATTTGAGGCTTACGTTTTCAAGATTTATGATTATCATTAATTTTCTTTTTGTGAATCATTAAAAGCTAGAGTTATGTTTTTTAACTAAACATTTTCTTATCTTACAATGAAATATTGATTTAAATTATGATGGATTTAAAAATGTACACATCAATGTATACTTTAGTTAGGTAAACAGCAATTGTAACACATGGAAAATCTTTTATTTTAAATTCTCTGTAAAAGTAGTAAAAGTAATAACAGTTTAAAAAAGAAAAAACATTGTGATATTAAAATAAATGCTTTTAAACAGAATTATGGAATAAACGATTTCGCAAAGTATATTAAATATAATAAAATAATAGCATGAACTAGAATGACGAGACAGAGCATGATTCAAAGGTTCTTTAGAACTATTGCTTTTACTTCTATTGAATAAAAATGTGTACTAACATTCCACATCGTATTATTAAAAAACTTGTTTATTTTCTTTTTTTTCTGAAAATGCATTCCTAACCTTTTTCAATGTTATTAAATACAAATTAAATATTCTCCAAATATAATATGACAAATAAAGCATTCCTATATTAAAAGTTACATCTGAAAAACTTCTAATATATGTTTCATAATGAATGCAAATATTTTATTTTAATGATTTCTGGGCAAACTATTATTTTCTTTATCGTATTAAAAAACGTCGACTGCTTTAGAGTTTTCTACATTGTATTATTAAAAAAGCGGGTGCCATTTGTAAGTTTGAAAATATATTTCTTTAAATTTTTTAAATTATGTCTTTAACTCTGTTTTATTACTTTTTGAGCTTAAAAGTAACACGTTAATAAGGAAATACATTAGAATACAAATCCCTATTGATTAGAAATTAAAAGTAAATTAAATTTTATCTTGAAAAAGATATTTAAAAAATTGTGTTTAAAATAATAAAACATTTTTATTTCCTTAACTTCCGTTTATACATTTTTAAAGATTGTGCATTTTTGAGTTTTTAGCAAAAGTTTTAGCAAGCGTTTTTTGACGGTGACATAAGTTTGACGTTCATGTTGATAAATTTGAGGCTTACATTTTCAGATTTATGATTATCATTAATTTTCTTTTTGTGAATTATTAAAAGCTAGAGCTCTGTTTTTTAACTAAACGTTTTCTTATCTTAACAATGAAACATCGATTGAAATTATCATGGATTAACAAATGTACACATCAATAATACTTTAGTTAGGTTAACAGCAATTGTAACGCTTGAAAAATCTTTTATTTTATCTATTTTAAATTCTCTCTAAAGGTAATAACAGTTTAAAAAATAAAAATATATTGTGCTATTAAAATAAATGCTTTTGACCAAAATTATCGAATAAACGATTTCACAAAACATATTAAATACAATAAAATAATAGCATGAACTAGAATGACGAGACAGAGCATGATTTAAAGGTTCTGTAGAACTACTGCTGTTATTTCGTCTGAATGAAAATGCCTTCTAACATTCAACATCATATTATTAAAAAACTTGTTTAATTTTTTGATTTTGAAAATGAATTCCTAACTTTTTTCAATGTTATTAAATACAAATAAAATATTGTCCAAATATAATATGACAAATAAAGCATTCGTATGTTAAAAGTACAGCTGAAAAACATCTAATATACGTTTCATAATAAATGCAAATATTTTATTTTAATGATTTCTGTGCAAACTAATATTTTCTTTTCGTATGAAAAAACGTCTACTGCTTTAGAACATTCTATATCGAGTTAAAAAGCGTGTGCCATTTGTTAAATTTGAAAATGTATTTCTTGATTTTTTTTATTACGTCTTATAACGTCTTTTATCTCTTTTCAGCTTAAAAGTACTAAGTTAATAAGAAAATGTATTCGAATACAAATCCCCATTTCCTAGAAATTAAAGTAGAATTAAATTTTATCTTGCAAGAAACTTTTTAAAAATGTATTTAAAATACGAAAGTATATCTAAAACTGTTTTATTTTTTTTTTACCTTCCGTTTACACATTCTGAAAGAAGGAGCATTTCAAAGTCTTTAAGTGAGCGTTTTTTTTTTTTTTTTTTTTTTTTAATTTATTTATTTATTTATTTATTTATTTATTTATTTTTTTTTTTGTGTGTGTGTGTGTGCGAATTGACTTTGATATTCATATTGATAAATTTGAGGCTTATATTTTAGAGATTTATGATTATTATTAAACATGATTTTGTGAATTATTGGATGGTGGAAAAAGCTCCTTATTTGTTTTACTAATTTTTTTTTAGTTTTGTTTGCATACAATGAAACGTTGATTTAAATTTATCCATTTATCTTACAGATTTAAAAATGTACATATGAATTAATACATACTTCAGTTATGTAAACAACAAATGTGACTATGAAAAGTTGTTTCTAATTCTATCAAAGACTATAACCACTTAAAAAACCTAAAAGTTGCTATATTATGCAATGAAATATTTTGGAAAACTTTATCGAATAAAAGATTATTGAATAGTGTAAAAAGTTCCTTATTATTATTATTATTATTATTATTATTATTACTAATTTTTCTTTTGCATACAATGAACTGTAGATTTAAATTAATCATACAGATTTTAAAATATACATATGAATTTATACATATTCCAGTTTGGAAAACAACAAATGTGACTTATAAAAAAAAATTGTTTAATGCTGTCAAAAAATGTAATTGCTTAAAAAAAATCTAAAAGCAGCTGTGTTATGAAAATAAATGTTTCTGGATAAAGTTATCGAATAAGAGATTTTTCAATATATATTAATTTTTCATATTTATATTCTTTATTACCATCCAAGATGTCTTTTATTGAGAGTTAATTCTTAAAATTAAATCACTATACACGTTGAGATACAAAAATTAAAATTAATATCTAATCGATAAAAATATAGCTGCAAAATAATTTAAATGAGATTATATAAAATGCAGTTATTTATCATTTGCATTATAAATATCTTCTTTCAATAAATCTTTTATATGCACGTAGTTCGACATTTCGTATTATGTTTTCTCTGGTGTTTGGAAGCATAAACAAGTATGGCGACAGAGCTAGATTCAAAGGCTGAAGTTTTTTTAGAACAATGTATACAACTCATCTTCAAATAAACAGATTCCATTTAAAAGAATAAATAAAAAAATCGGTTCAGTAGAAAACTCTGGGAAGATAACTAAAAAAAAACAGCTTTGTGTTTTATACATATAGATGCCACGTTTCGCAACGGAATGGTTATTTACACTTTCCTACACTTGGATTTTACGTAAGGGCTAGTATTTATATAAAGTTACATATACTTATGATAGATTCATTTATATTTGAATAGTATAATACATAACCAAGTCATTTTGCATAAAGTATTTGTTGCCTGATATCTCAATATAGATTTTTCTTTTAAACATCATAAAGAAATAATTTTCCTAAATCGCACATTTTCGCACCTTTTAAGCAACATTTCATTAAGAAAAGATCACTAAATATCCCATTAGAATCATAATCTTGCAATGGTGTGCAACATCATCATAAAATACAAACAGCTCTTTCGCGGACAGGTAACTGACCATTTGAGAGGATTTACGTCCGAAAGTGGTCAATAAATCTAAGGGCAACACCGATGGGAACACGCGGCTTTTCGACGTTGTCGCCTCATTACCTTCTCACATGCTGAAAATAATGGTGCTTTACTGAGTTAAATCCCGAACATTAATATTCAGCTTGCATTTTAAATCACGTCATTTGCAAATTGCTTTACCATCTTTGGTCTGAAGCGATATGATGCATAAGAGAGGAATCTTTAAAGCTAGTGAAATAGTTAATTGAAGAATTGCGTATGAACACTAAGTATACCTCTCTTTATATTGAGATAGTGGTAATGGAATTGCATCAACAGCAATCATTTGCTTTCTCGTTAACTTCAAAGCTTGAAATGATATTAGGTTTAAATACTTTAGGCTAAATTATGTCATTGTGGGAGCTCTAGTGATATTGGAAATAAGCACAGTATTTTGGAAACTAACCTGAATAGAAGGCACTTAAAATGATTTGAAAATGGAAAAGTAAAACAAATTAAAGTATTCTCATACAGAACGCACCGGTTATAACCTACCTGAGATATAACATACTTAGGGCTGCCAAAGGCAACTATATTTATATTCTATTAGCATCACGATTTTTAAAAGGAAAATCTTCTAGTACATTTCTGTTCTACGCGTTGCCTAAATGTATGTGGAAATTTCTTTTTTTGAGAAAATGGTGCGAAATAGAATAAAAAACCAGTGACAGCGATGCATACTTTCGCTTATAAGTACTCAGAGACCTGGTACCGACTGAAATTCTATGAATAAAAATTTATTTCTTTAAATATAAATGTAAGTACAATATAAAGTAAGTTTTTTTATACATAATTTTAGAAAAATGCATTCCTAGAAAATTTCTATTTAAAATTACAGTCGTCCCCGTTTAAACGAATATTGACGGTTCCAGAAATAATATTCGACTAAGCGGGGTATTTGAATAAACGGGGAATTATAACTGTAATATTTAATGCGTAATAAAAAGGCAAAATAACCATCAACGGTATATTTAATTAACGGCATAATAAATCGTTAATAGAATAACATAAACTAAAATAAATATAAATGCTAATATAAATTAAATATACGTATTAATTTAATATATCAGTACATACATATATATGGTTTACATCACACTTAAGGCAGCTCGTTTGAATTTGGTCAAAACTTTGCTACTTCTGATTTACGTTATTTTTACTGCCTTACAAAAATCGTTTAAAGTGGTTTGTTTAAATGGAATTTTAATGGAGTAAATATCGAGTTACTTTTCGAATGAGTGCAAAATATCACAACTACCATCTCGAGTCTCGAACTGACGGCGCATCGCCATTAAAGCCAGGTTAACAGCAAGAAGTGATAGTGGGGAGATCAAGCTGGGGAAATCATTTGACCTGTCCATTATACACCTGCATTGCATTGCAGGAAGAACTGAAAATTTGTTTTCAGCGTAAAGGAACCGAAAATGACAAAAGATGGAAAGAAATTCCAGCTGAAACTTGCTTTCCGCGTCTATTTTCAAACATTGGTCACACATGTGTTATTCGATTAAGCGGGGACGTTCGCAATAGATATTTGGTTTAAGCAGGGGAAAATAACATAGAACCAATAGGAATAAATTCGGTTCCGGAGGATTCTATTCGAATAAGCGGGCTATTCGATTATCCGTGACCCGATTAAGTGGGGAGGACTGTACTATCATTTCATTCGCTATTAAGCGCTATTCTCATTTACTTTCAATACTTCATTTCATTGCTAATATTGCCATAGATGCCAACATCTCTTAATTAATCCGGAGTTTTGTCCGAGACAAACATGTTTCCAAACGGAAATTTTATTTAATAAACGATTTTAATGTGAAATTTATTAAGTACCATGTTGAAATAAGACACATTTTCTTATAAATACTTTCCAGTTTTAAACGTGTTTGTCTTGGATCAGACATCAGAATAATTAACAGGTTAAGCGGCACGTCAGTCACCGGTGACTGCAACTGAACTTTCCGTTTAAAACGCATCATTCACCGATGACCGACGGTCTAAAATAGGATATAAAACTGAAAATATATATTGTTTTAAGTAATTACTGAAAATTTTTTTAAAATTTACTTACCTTTCACTTATTAAAGGATTGTACTTTCTTAAAAATTACTTAAAACATTGCAGATTTTTCAGCTTCAGTGTCCGTCACCGGGGCACTCAACGTGTTAAGAGATGTTGGCATCTATGATATTGCATATAGCGCACGATATAACGCATCACATTTACCGAACACATAGCAGTCGGTTATAAGCGGTATCCACTGTATTAAGTTTGAATATTTCTTTCTTATGTTTGAGGCTTTTCATTTATTTTTTATTTTTTTATTCAATACGGGGAAAAAATCATGTGTTCGATTTATTTAATATATCTGATGATTTGTCATCAGAAATTAAGAAATAAATCTTTAACATAAATAATATGAATATGTTATCAAATTGAAAAAGGTAACAGTCAATTAGTGCTATAAAATTTCAGTGCAACGCATTTATAGTGATTTTGAAGGGAGATTATGTTGAAGTACACTTATTTCGCTGTCAAAGAAATAATAAAATACTTTCATAAACGGTTACCCTAATCATTAATGAATGTCGTTTTAGAGGAAGTGTCACGAGAGTGTTTACGAAGAGAAAGTGTTACAGTAGTTTCTACGACAAAATTTAACTGAAACCGTTTTATTTTTGATATCATTTATCTTTAATATAAAAATAGTAATGATAGTGTATTAAATACTGAGTTCATATAGATGATAATTTAAGACAAAAAAAATTAACATGCGTTAGCTGAATACATAAAAAAAGTTCTAACGATTCTATAATTTCATGAAAAATTCAGTTTTAATATCTATAGCATAATTATAAGTAACAAGTTCTCAAAGTACAAGTAGGGTCTGATTTTCGTCGAATTTCGCAATGTTTGACCTAGGAACTCACAAATTCAGATTTCATCAAATTCGACATACTCGTTTTAAAAATACACTTTTTAGATAATGATATCAGGTTTACTTGCAAATTGGATAGAAGATATAAATATTAAAGCTATTTATAATACTTATTCATTTTTACTACTTAAAGATGTTAGTAAATTACAAACATCCAGCTTTAAATGCTTACTGCATAATGCAACCAGAAGGTAAATGTGAATAGGAAAATGAACATTTATGATCTACTTTTGCCCTAAAAATGTGCAAATCTGACTCTAATGGTTGGTGGAAAATCAATCTTTAGAAAATATTTATCATCTAGTTAAGTGCCTTAGAAATGGTAAATTTCATCCATTAATGCGATTTGTTCTTCGCAAGACAGAACGCATTATAGCATACCAGGAAAATTCATATACGTTATTATGACATCAGTGGTTAATGAAAGTTTAAGATAAGTAAAAGTCATGATGTTTTTTAAATTTTTCTGATCTCTAATAATATTTCACATTGTAAAAGTTATCATCGCCTGTTAACATTTAATTTATATTGCTTTTCACATACAATTGCATTCTAATAAATATAATAAAAATGAAACTTATATAACATAATTAATAATTGCTTTGTTAAATTGTCTTGAAAGGAGCATTAGTATTTGTTGAATGCTCTCAGCTCATTTTAAAATTATATAAATATAATAAAATTCTGTTTCCTTATAAAACATTTTCTTATACCATAACATTAAATATTTAAAACACTTTTAAAACCTAACTTATAAAAGATAGTAATAATAACAAAAAATAATTTTTTATTGGTTTATTTCTAGCTACATTACAAAAACGGGGAAATTAATTAAAAACAAAAAGCACAATGCTTTTTAATGCAAGTTGAATTGAAAATTTAATTATTATGTTCTGTTTAAAACAATGTCCTTTTTTCACATTAATAAAAAAGCATTAATTTTTAATCTAATTTAATAACTCGAAATTGAATCAAAGAATTATGGTTCATCTATAAAGAATGAAAAATAATGGCTGTAAGCAATTCATCTAAAAAATGCAATTACCCTTTAATAGTTTAATTTAGATGATATAAATCAATTCATGTGTTTTTTCGAAACCTTCTTTACGATATTTTTTTTATTCTCTTTTTTAGTTTTAATATTTTTCCTTTTTACTGCAACATTTTTTATCGATATATTATTCCTTCTTTATTTTATATTCTGGGCATATTTATTGGAAAATATACTTAGTGACAAAAGAGATGTAATTTATTTATTATTTCATATAAATCTAAATAAGAAAAGAAACAGAACTCGCTGCAGTTCGTTTTTATAACAGTAGCTTAATCTTGAAATATCACCGAAAATCTGGCGATTTAATCGCAATTAAAATAATAAAACTTTGTATAAATTGCCATAAAATCAAAACAATATACAGGAAGCGTTTCGAGCGGGAAAATGTTACAGATATCATTGTGGCAATACTTTCCAATTCTGCATATTTTCTTCAATGACTGGTGTTTACATTCACCTAGCGCCTCCAGTCGCACTCTTTGTAAGCTTTCCTTTTTCCCATTTCTGTTGATTTGTGACCTTGTCCTCTTATGGACACGTGTTCACAGTGGCTGATAATGGGCTGTTATATTTTTCAGGTCGAAACGCGTCCTGTGTATTGTTTTGATATTATGGTGAATTATACATTAATACATTTATTAATATACAAAATTTTATTATTTTAATTATTTTAAAGTAGCTTAATGTGCTTGATAGTTTGAACAAAAAATATTTATTATTCAACAAAGCAGCTGCTTTTCAGGATATATATTTCCAGTTTATAGCATAGCATTGTTATTAGAAAGGTTTTGCATTATTTTGCTGCACATAACACACTGCTAAAAATGTTATTCTGGATTAAACTAACTTTTGGTTCTATCTGTAGCTGTAACCATAAGATCGGGAAATGTCGTTTCAACATTCGTAGCTATATTTAAACCATAATTCCAAGTGTTGGAACGAAATTTCACTCCTTGTAAAAAAAATTGTGACTTAACCTGCAATTTAATTTGTAATTTTTCAAGCTCCGATGCTGTGAAATCGAATTCAAGCACCGATGCTGTGAAAGGGAATTCAAGCAACAAGTGAAGTAAAAGTAGAATTCACTCTGTCACGTGCACAAGCAGCCAATAGCAACACGACTTTCCCCAGACTTGAGAAATCTTAAAGCACTATTAAAGACAGCAACTTACGAGGGTGAGTCGGAAAATAAGTTTCCCCTGGCAACTGTGGACAGTGGTGTGTATGTAAGACAAAAAATGTAATGAAACATTAAAGATAAGACGTAACTTTATATTTCTACTTAAGTGCCAAGTGAGTTGATACATTTATCATACCCTTTATAAGCTTCATAAAGCCCTCCAGGAAAAAACAGGGATCTGCCTACAAAAGAAGCGTTGAACGGCTTGTGTGACTTCAGCATTGCTTACAAAGAGGTAGTCAAGCATTGCTTTCGTCTATAGTGGCCGTGTACGTACGTCCAGGTCTCGGTCTGTCCAACACATGCTGAGGCCCTCACTGAATTGGCGGCACCATCTCCGCACAATTTGTTTCGACATCACACTGACCCACAGACCGCCACGTGGCGGTTATGGATTTCTGCTCCCAATACTCCTCGTGCTCATTCATAGCGGACAACCGCTCTCACTTCCTCCTTTGACCACGAATTCACAACGAATTTTCTCTCCATGTCTACGGGGAACAGAATGATGCAGAGCCCTGATTTTTTCAAAGAGCACTTTTTGAAGCTTATAGAGGGGTACGACAAATGTCTCAACTCACTTAGCATTTATGTAGAAAAATAAAGTTGCATCTTATCTTTAATGCTTCATTACATTTTTTGTCTTTCATACACCCCTCTGTCCACAGTTGCTAGGGGAAACTTATTTTCCGACTCACCCTCGTACAAATTTTACAGCAACTATGTTTTCAGCCGGGGTGCCAGCTCCTTGTATTGTGAAATACAGATTTTTGTTTATTACAGTGTATCTTATACTTGCAGCTAATGCAGCACCAAATGTTGGTTCAGCAAAGCACAACATTTTAAAAAATGTATCGTTTCAATTTTAAAGAATGTTTCATTGTCTTTTTTTAATTAAGGTGTCGTGTATGTTTTTTATAGTTTTCACACGAACTAGCTTTACGCAATCATTTTTTACACAATATTCTATTGAGCTTAAATTCAATTACATCTATTACGATTAGTATACTGGGGCAGATTTCTAAAAATTATTGAATAGAAAAACTGTAATGGTAATTAAATTACAAAAAACTGTACATTCAGAATCAAAATAAAGAAAACTTTTGAGCAAAGATAATTAACATTTAAGCGACCGAAAGAGCTTCTACAAGGAAAAGAACTTGTAATTTTGAAAATAAGGAAGGTGCAATCTAAAAATATAGAGTTGTTCCAGAACTTCAAGTGAATACCCTTAACAGATTTTGAAAAAAAAAAAACTTTTTATCCATTTTCTGAAAAAAATGTGAATCCCTAACGAAAAACGTAAAAAAAGGATTTTTTATATAAAACCTACAGCTTACAAGTTATATGGTGTTATGAGTACAATGAAATATCGATTTAAATAACTTGGATTTTACTGAAATTTTACAATATTATTTTTATAATTTAACATACAGAAAATTTATGAAAAATCCAAATGTCAACTTGAATGGATATATCTATCTATTATATGGTTTGATTGTAATTTTTTATATACAATACATTATTTACGCTTTGGCTATTCGAGGGTAAATCAGCAAAAAAAAAAAAAAAAAAAAAAAAAAAAAAAAAAAAAAAAAGAAGAAGAAGAAGAAAAAACCTATCGCATACAAGTTATGTGAGGCTGGAAGTATAAACAACTCAGTTTAAATAACTGAGGCCCCACCAGTGGCTAAGAGGTTCTGCTCTCGAAGCTGGTAGACGGGAGGTGCTGGTTTCGAACCCAATCGCGCCCGTCGGCCTAACCGCTTCGGAGTTTTCGTGGTTTTCTTCGAAGCCTTGGATTTTCCATGCGTAAATACGGGTTAGGTTCCCTTAGAAAGACCCCCACGAAGGGCTCTCCCCCCCTAGGGCCTATATCCCTCGAGTAGATAATCGGCCGTCAACAATCAACCAACCAACTAAATAACTGAGATTGTCTTGAAATTCTATAGTTTTATTTAAAAATTAGCATGCCGAAAAATTATGGAAAATCCTCAAAATGACAGTTGGAATACTACATTAACACAATTATTCAACTGATAAATAAATCAAATGAGGTTGATAAATAATTTATCAATTAGAATAATTGTGTTAAAATTAATCTAGTGTAATTACGTATCCAGCGTTTACTGGAGTTCCATTACTTGCGATTTATTCTGGTGAGCTGATTCATATCTCAGACTAGATGCTATGACCAATAAGGTTAGAAATTTTTAGCGTTGACCAATTAGGTCATCCAGATTCTTCCGGGATAGGTCAGTTGGAAGAGCATTGGTAGCTTTAGCAAAGAAATTACTGGTTCGAATCCTGGGCTGGACGTTTTTCACCCTGTCGGAAAATTACAACTCATATGATTTATTTATTAATTAGAATAATTGTGTTAAAATTAATTTAGCATAATTACGAATCCAACATTTTTTGGAAAATCACTACCTGCGATTTATTCTCTTGATCTGTTTCTTATATCAGACTAGAAGCTATGTTCAATAAGGTTTGCTTGGTGATTTAGCTCCTCCAGATTCGTCCGAGATAGCTCAGTTGGCAGAGCATAGGCAGCTTTAGCCTAGGGATTCATGCCCGAATCCTAGCCAGAACATTTTTTGGTCAGTTGGAAAATTACAAATCATATGATTTATTTACCAGCTATAATAATTGTGTTTGATTACAAATCCAGCGTTTAGTGGAGAACCTCTACCTGCTAATTAATATTCAGAGGATTCATATATCAGATCAGATGCTATGATCAATAAGGTTAGCTGGGTGAATTAGATCCTCCAGATTCGTCCGGGATGCAAATTCACAAACACTCAAAGTCTCAGCGCTCTTAACGCCAACCTCTGTTGCCAAGCGCTTTGGCGAAAAAATTAACTTTGACGGGCATGCATGCATGCTGCAGTTTATTTTTAATATCGTAATTCAAAATTTGTATGTGCGAATATTTATATCCGGTTTATATGAATATTTTGGATACGCTTACAAAGTTCAAAGAGTTTTCTTTTTTTACCTTTCGCAGATTAATTCAGTCTACACAAATTGATTATACTAAGTCGAATATTGATGCTGTTAGAATAAGATTATCGCTACAAATTAAGGATACACGTTCTAAATGAATACAGCACTGCAATGATCCCACAAATTCAATAATAAAGGAATGATCATGTTTAGGTTTTTACTTTTTGAAATTCATCCTAATTAAGTAAAATTTTTTATTTGTTTTAAATAAATTTGATAGCCGTTCAGAGAAGAAAATTAATTGAGTATTCCATTAATGGATAAATATGGAAACAATTATTAAAAAGGAGAAATGGATGAAACGTCCTAAAATCTTTGAAATAAATGCAATTTTGTAAATGGCCATTAGTCTATAAAATTCAAAGTTTTCTATTACTTTGAAAAGAAAATGCATTTTTTTTTTTTTTTTTTTTTTTTTTTTTTTTTTTGCTTCCTAAGTGGTTTGATTATGAAGCATGCATGGAAAAATTATGAAAAAAATAATAAAAACTATATTATCATTTACTATTTATTTACGAATCAAAAACTTGTGTGTGTGTGTGGGGGGGGGGGGGGCATTTTGTGAAAAGCAAAAGTTACGTATGTGAATTATTTATATTTTTGTGAAAAATAAATTTTACAACGAAAGATGAAATCCAGTTACTCAAATCTGAACAAAGTATTAAATAATAATAACGGCTTTAAGTCATCCTGTAAAGTTTTGTTTTCTAGTGAACTTTTTTTGTTTACAAAATACACATTTTAAAATCTGACAAAATAAGAATTAATTAATGACGGATATGTTTTTATGAAATGAGCTTTTTGAAGGGTCCCATTTTATTAACCTTCCGTCTACCAGACGGGTCCATTGGACCCGACATGTACATTCAAAATATTTATTCAAACCAGAAATTTCTTCAAAACAAACTAAATGTATAAATCAGACAATAATAAGTTAAATAAACAAATTAAATAGTTTTAAGTAAAAATTCTGGTGTAGAATGTTTTTATAAAACTTGAGTAAAATTTCCGGTAGTTCTAGGGTTAAG
Source organism: Maratus speciosus (assembly GCA_963932465.1). Classification (NCBI taxonomy): domain Eukaryota; kingdom Metazoa; phylum Arthropoda; class Arachnida; order Araneae; family Salticidae; genus Maratus; species Maratus speciosus. The sequence goes on from OZ010792.1 coordinate 95,426,390, forward strand.
AAAAATTTTGTGAAGGGGCCATTTTTATTTAAAATAATTTGGTGAAGGGGCCTGTTTTATTAAATTGATTTTTTTCGAAAGTGCCAAAAATAGGCACCAAATTTTGCCTGGATCGCCCCCTGCTTGCTATTTTTAACTTATTATCAATCAACAACAAAACAGTTATCTGAGCATAGACGCAACAAGTAACTAAGATAATTATGGTAAATTTTCATTTATTTATGGTGATCATTTAAAAAGAGCGGATTATATAGTATTTATATTACTTATATTATAGAGCGGAATATATATATACATATATACTTATATAAATATAACTTATATTTATATTACTTATTTATATTATAGAACGGGTCTATAAGAATAAACATTTCACTTATTCACAATATACATATACATATCATAATTATTCAGAGGATGAAATAAGGACTTGTTATTGTAATTTATTTAATTATGTTTGCACTAGATGGCAGCACATACTACGTACCACTACAGAAATAAATACTTTAGCTTGGGAGGAAAAAAAATACAAAGTTATAGAGCAGATCTATGAAATTAAATATTTGACTTGTTCACAATATGTAATGCATGCATATCTGTTACAGTTATTCAGAAGATAAAGTAATGATTTAGTATTTCGCACTCGTATTCTTGCAGGTATTCCACAAACAAGAAATACGCTGTTGAATGGATAAATTAAAGTAGCTTCAGATTTTTGCAAACATATTTGTATAAGTTCACACGCATGCGCGTCGAAGTTCATTTTCTCGCCAAACTGCTTGGCAACAGAGGATGGCGTTAAGAGCGCTGGGACTTTGAGTGTTTGTGAATTTGCGTCCGGGATAGCTCAGTTGGCAGAGCATTGGCAGCTTTAGCCTAGGGATTCATGGTCCGAATCCTGGCCTGAACATTTTTTGGACAATTGGAAAATTACAAATCCCATGATTTATTTACCTATTAGATTATATTAATTGTGTTTAATTACATAACCAGCGCTTTGTGGAGAACTTCTACCTGCTATTTAGTATGTTGAGCTGATTCATATATCAGACCAGATTCTAATATCAATAAGGTTAGCTGGGTGAATTAGGTCACCCAGACTCGTCCAAAATAGCTCAGTTGTCAGAGCATTGACAGCTTCAGCCAATATATCCTTGATTCGAATCCTGGTCAGGACATTTTTCACCAAGTTGGAAAAATACAAATCACATGTTTTATTTACCAATTAGAATAACTGTGCTAAAATTAATCTAGGATAATTAAGTAGGTAGCGTTTACTGGAGCTCCATTACCTGCGATTTATTCTGTTGAGTTGATTCATATATCAGACCAGATGCTATGATCCATAAGGTTTTCTGCGTTAGCTAGTTCCTCCAGATTTGTCCGGGATAGCTCAGTTGGCAGAACATTGGAAGCTTCAGCCAAGAGATCCTTGGTTCTAATTACCAGCCTCGAAATTTTTTGTCCGGTTGAAAATTACAACTCATACGACAGTTTGAATGGGCTATGTATTTTATAGCTTAGGTTAGTTTTTCTTACATCCTAATACTCCAAATAGTACATTTATTAAATAAAAATAGTAAACTTTCATTATTTTTGTCGTAAGGACATTTTTGCTATATTATTAAATATTGCAAAATGTTTCTTTAAAGTTTTTAAAACTAAAACGCTATTTTATCAAATTGATTTATTTAACGAATGATTGAGACTTTCTCAATCGGTATTATACGGAATTTTGCTTTATTTAAATATATATACACAAGGTGAGTGAAAAAAAGTTTACAAAATGACCTGGCAAATCAGGCATACAGCAAGGATAAAAAATCACATAGGAACATAGGGTCGCTAACCACTTATTTACTCGCAAACACAGGGTGTTTCATCTTAACTGAACCCGGGTTGAAGGCAATAATTTCGAGAAAAATAAAAACATCGTAATGAAAATGCACCAATATGTACCTTGTTTTGTGTGAAATGTGATAACATCACGAAAAGGTCTCAAAAAAATATGTTGCTCAAGCAGTCGATGATACCGTATGGATTGATAATTACAGTCCAAAATGCGTGGCGTCAAGTGCATTCTGCTAGCGAGTATAATGCAATCTTTTACCATTTTTGCTTGGTGTTATCACAATTACAACAAAGGTGAGAATGTCTGTTAAATGTTTTATAATAATGTACAGTACAGCCCGATTATCCGCGGAATTGGGTGGCAAAGTCACCGCGGATAACAAAAATCGCGGATAACCTGAAAAAGACTGAAAATGAGGTGCAAACACGAAAAAAAAAAAAAAAGAAAATTCAACACGAAAACTATGTTTTAGTGTAGAAAAAACCTAATAAAACGTTTAAAATACATACATATGCACAGTACATCAGAAACCATTGCTTTACTTCTAAATCACTAAAATAAAGAACAGTAAACAAGGAACAATGCCATACATACTGTACAAAAAGAGTTGAGTTACACCTTTTTTTAAAAAAATCAGTCACTTGTTTTTGCTTCTTGTTTTGGAAACACCTTTTCTTTATTCTAAATTGTAAACTAATTCTTTTCTTTCAGTATGGAATAATTTTTAGCTGGAAAATGAAGCTATTCTTGATATGCTCTCCTGGAATTTATCGTAATATAGTGTTAATTATTAAATATTTTAATTGCTGTGTTTACGTTTGGTTAATAAAATCAAGAAAAGACATCAAGGCCTTATATCTGATATGTCAAACATGGCAACCGGATCTAGAAATATTTTTGATTAATACAACAATATATCAAATACATGAATTTTTCTTTTTATAATAAATTTCTAGGGCTTGTATTTTCCTTGCTGTTGGCTTGAATATAAAAAAAAATCCCTTCGCAGATAAACCGCGCCGCGGATCAACCGCTCGCGGATAATCGGGGCCTTACTGTAATTCAGTTTTCTGAAAGTTATTACCGCCAACCCAAATTGAGTTCCCCTGTGAGATGCGATGAAACACCATGAGAATGCGATGAATTGAGATGAAACACCCTGTGTTTGTATCTAAATAAGTGGTTTGTGACCGTATGTTCTCATGTGATTTTTCATCCTTGTTGCATGCCTGATTTGACATGTCATTTGTAAACTTTTTTTTTAATCATCCTGTATATGACAAACATTGTGTTATAATTTAACTGAACAATTAACATTTTAAGTATGAAACGTTTTTCACAGGGTTTTTCCCTTTCTGCATTTGAAATGAAAAAGTTTTTATTTTATGAATAATTTCAATTTTCGACAAAAATATTTTTTCTATAAATATATCGATAACTATTTTACTTTTGAAAAAGTAGTTGATAAAAATTAATATCTTTATATTTTTAATTTCCTTTGAGTATTTAAAAAAAATTGAAAAGATAACAAATGGATACATATTTAGAAAATAAGAGAATTGCGTGAGAAAATAATATTTCCTTTCTACATCTTATCTGTGCATGGAAAACAGTCATTTCCAATTTTATCAAAACCCCCATTGATCAGAAGAAAAGGATCTGACAGACCTAGAAATGTCGCTACTTTTGTCTCCTTTATTAAATTTTCTGATGTCGTCTCATCGATTCTTTGCATTTTTTATATGCAAGGCATAAACACGTAAGAAATAAAATTCTGCTGAATTTCGATCATAGAAAACAGAATTCGCTGAAATATTTAATGTGTTATAAAAATACTGTAAAATTTTAACAGTAAAGTAAATATTGAAGGTTTAAAATTGCAAATTCGCATAAATATACATGCTCACATACATATATGAGTGGTGATATGTATAAATTTATTGAAATACTTTTATAAGAAATAGAGATGAAACTTTTCAAAGGCCTCAAGTTCTTATCTCATAATCTATTTATGGAATTAATGTTTTTATGTAGTTTTTGTGGGAAAAGTGCGTAAGGATCTATAAGTTTAACTCATTGTGTATCGAGCAATGTGCTGTTTCCCGTGAAGTGCATAGTTTATTGTATATAATACTGTTTGAGTTTGACAATTATTTACTTTTTCCGAAAAATTGTTAGATCTAATTTTAAATAAATGCAACTAGAAAAATATCATATTTTACTGTAGCATCGTCACAAGATGGCGTTTTTAAACCCTAAATGTTTTTCTATCTTTAATTTTAATTATGCTCATTATTATGTAGTATAGACTACAGTTAGACATCTTCTCCTATGGCTCCTTCCTCATCATATAGCTCCCTCACTTTTAGAAATACAGCTACTCCTAGATATGGCGTAAAGTTGGCGTTAACCAGGAAAATCTAAAAATTCCCAAACTGTTCAACTTTTCAACTGACTTACGTTTTACATTTTTTCATTTTTTAAAATGTACTTAACATATGTTTTAAAAATTTAATTATATTTTTAATCTTATCCTAAAAGATTTCCTAACTTCATTTATATTTGTACTCACTCTTAAGCAATTTTGATTACAGTTAAACTTCTCTCTTATGCTTTCTAAGTTTTAAAAATACATCATCTCTTGGACAGTGTCTAAAATTGGCGTCAATTAAGAAGCACACAAAATCCCTAAACTTTTAAAATCTAACTCTATTATTTATTCATGTAATATTCTGACCATACTCCCACTTGTTAGGAAAAACTGAAATAACCGTAACAAAAGGAAATTGAAAATAAAATATTTGGCGAAAATTGTTTTAAATATCTTTTCATTAATTACCATGTATTATTTAAAAGATTTTGAAAAACTCAGCACTAACTTTAGCGTATTTTTCATTACAAGATTAAAAATACTTTGTAATATTTCACATTAATATAACAACAAAAATACGCTGAGATAAATACAGATTTGTTTTCGATTTCGCTGCTTTATTGCATTCATTAAAGAATTTGTGTGAATGATTTTTTAAAAACCGGTTTTAAATTGCACATAGCACATGTTCTTGATCATATGCCTTAAATATTTCTTTTTAAATTTCCACTCAATATTTGTTACGTAACCAAACAATTTCCGAGATTCTCCTTGTAAAATTAAACAAATGGACAATGTGCATATTTTTATTCTCATTGTAATTCTTAAAAATGGCTAAGACAATTGAATGTGCTTAACCAATTAAATTGTTTTACATCCAAAGTAATAACTCTGCGTCAGAATGTACTTTACTAATTCGGATTGCCGTTATAGGAACTAGAATTAATACTTAAATGCGACTAGTTATGTAAGCCTTATATTATGTAGATAGGATTTAAATTGTTGTCCAATTGCTTGACTAAATTATAGTAGGTGATGCTGTTTGTTACATACAAAGTGTATTCATTGATTCAGTCCGTTTATTGTGAGGATTGCATACTGGATCTAAATTGCATTGCTTCCTCTAAAACTCAGTAGCTTAGTGCGTTTAACTCAGTCTCCCTTGGAGAATTGTTAATTAGTTTTAACGAAAAACTCATAGATAATGTATGTACATGAATACAAATAAATTCCTCCAATGTAATTCGTTTATTATGAAAATCTAAATTGTGTTATGCCCTTTAGAGCTGAATTGTTTATTATACAGGGTGCGGCAAAAGAATGCATTGATTTCGAGGAAGCATTTCTCGGAACCTTGCTGTAAAGGTATTACAAAAGGTAGTGTCTCTTTTGAATATTGAACTTATGCAGTTTTCAATTACTTCCTTGACGTAAAAGAAATATGGCTTAGCTGGATACAAATGTACTTAAGGTCTTTTCAGGTCTGCAAGCTTATGTAGCCTAGGATGTTGTTGAATTTCGTCCTCTTTATTTTATTATTATTATTATTATCTTAAATATAATCACACAATCACATTTGAATTTAACTTCTTTATCTTCATACCAAAACCAAACATTGTTAAAAGATTTTTTTTAATTGCACAGTATAAAATCTTTACTATTCGTTTACAGAAAAATTTAGATGACTGCTATTTCTCACTTACATACATTTATTCTCATTATTGGAAATTGTTCGTATCATTTGACTTTTATGTGACTTTATATGTATTTGGCTTTTTTTACTACTAGAGTACACTTATATTGTTTTAGCATTAATGAATTTAGGTTGATTTTGATCTAATGATCTATTCATATTAAAACACGTTGCTATTTCTTTGCAAAAACGCTCACCTTGGAATACTTTTATTACTCTAATTCTATTTGTATTTGTATTTGTAATGTATGTGATTGTATTGTATCATAGATACAGTAAAAACATTTCATCTTAGGGTTTTGCCTTCTATTAAATCTTCGGTTACTAGTAAGAGTCGTGTTTTGTGCTCTAGACAGATCGGCCAACAAATTTGCATTACCTCAGGGTAGAAATAATGCAGGAAAACACGTGAACTCGGACTGTCACAGGGCTAAGGAAAACTTCCACGAGAGTCTTGAACACTACATTGACATTCACGGGCGCTATTTAACTTATATAATTTTGAATAAAAAGGGCATAATAGGTAATTTTCCAGTGTAAAGAGTGCTTTACTATATCTCCATTTGCTTTGTTCTTATTGACTTTTGTAATCAAGGTTGTTACTTTTGACACGCCCTCTATTTACATTGTAAAATACACTTTACATAGAGAAATAAATGTAGTATCACATAATAAAACTAATTATTTCAGCTTTTGTAAATAAACTTTTGTTGTCATGAAATTTTTGAGAAAATTGCAATATTATCTTTTGCTAGTTGACGGCCGTGTACTTTCAGATAAATCTGACATTTTGTTTTATTTAATAACACGCAGTTGTCACAAGCAGGCAAGCAATAAGCATTGACATCTAAGCACAATCTTGAGCTTTGCATCACTGATGGGAGGAAGAAATCACTGATATGTAGACTGATTAAGTATATTTATTCACAATTTTCTGTAATAACTTACAATAGTTATTTAATAATAATAATCTTTCGAAAATTTGTTCAGATACCAGACCTTGTGTCCAATTTGTCCGAATATCGATACAGTTCTAGCGACAGGGGCCTGAGCGATACTTAGAAAGTATACTAATACTTTCGAATACTTTCGAATATAGAGCGATACTAAGAAAGTGAAACAATTACTGCTCAAAAGTGAAACTTTTGCTGGAAAACTTACTGCTCACTTTTGAGCAGTAATTGTTTCACTGTTAAGAATTTTTTTGATTTTGTTAAAAAACTTCATAATTTTAAGCTACAGGGTAACATGATGGTTTCTTTTGATGCTAAATCATTATTTACAAATGTTCCGGTTGAGGGGGCTTTAGATTGCCTCAAGAAAAGTCTTTGTGAATTCCATTTCTCTTATTTTGAAATCGAGGAGCTTATCCTTCTAACTCGCGCTTGCTTGTCGCAAGATACTTTTGTTTTCAATGGTAATTTCTTCCGTATGATTGACAGTTTGGCTATGGGTAATCCTCTTAGTCCAATTTTATGCAATATTTATATGCACTATTTTGAGGTCAAACTTTTTGAAATTTTAAAATTTCCGTTCTATGTTCGTTATGTTGATGATGTTTATGTCCTGGCTGAAATGAATTCGGATATTAATCATATTCTTTCTATTATGAATTCCATTGATCCCTGAATTCAATTTACCTCTGAGTTTGAGACAAATATCTGTCTTTCTTTCCTGGATGTCCTTGTTATTCGTTGTGAAAATGGCTTTCAGACTACCGTCTTTCGTAAACCTTTTGCTGTCAGTCTCCCACCTCACAGGTATTTTTTTCATCCCCCTAAGCAGAAATTCGCTGCTTTATATACTTTTGTTTTTCGGCTGCCAATATTTGTTACACTCCTCAGTTACTTAGCGCTGAACTTAATTACCTCAAAGCTATTGTTGTTGATCGTGGTTATTCTTCTTCTATTATTGATTCTATTTATAAGAAATTGACGAAATCCGTCCATTCAGAAAAGCATTCTAATTCCAACTCTAATACTTCAGTTGTGTTACCATTTTTTCCTAAAATCAGTCAGCAAGTTGCTAAAATCTTAAGAAGGCTTGATTTTAATGTTATTTTTTTCTCCTGTTAATAAAATCACTTTTTCAAATATCAAACACCCCGTTGATCACCTAGATAACTGGGTTATTTACCAAATCTCTTTCCAGTGTGGCCTTTCTTATATTGGCCAGACTAAACGTGCTCTTAGATTTCGTTTAAAAGAGCATGAAGGTTATGTTAAAAATCAGGAGCTCAAACGTTCTTCTATTTCTCAACATTCTTGGTCTTCTCAACATAGGTTCGATTTTTCCTCAGCCATCATTATCCAAAAAAGTTCTTCTAACCTTGATCTTGATTTTGGGAAGCTTACTTCATCATTAAAAATTTTCACTCTGTAGTCAATGACTTATCTAGTACTCCTGATTTTCCAAGTATTTGGAAAGCATTAATTTAATTTCCCCTTTCTTGGTTTCTTTTTCTCTCCTTCTCCGGTAGATGTCGCTACTTGTCCACCCAGTCGTTTCCACTGCTTATCTCTCATTGGTTGTTTTTGGCGCCTTCGCTACCCGCATAGGGTATATAAGCCAGCGCGTTTCTGTCTATGATTTTGCTCAGTCTTGCTTTTTCTAGCACGTTGTAGTTTTTTACCTACCTTTCACTGAAGAAGAATCTCGCTAGTAGATTCGAAACAGCTGTTTGCTGCATTTCATGTATTATTTGTGCATTTTAAACGTTGGTTTTTTTCTGCTTTTTAAGAACCATAACTTTGTTTTTTCAGTAGCAGTACATAATTCTTACATCATAAATGAACTCTACACCCTTCAATTTGTCTAAAAACAAATTTTTATACAATTCGAACCATAAGTTTCGGAGAAATTAATTATATTAAAACGAGCGTATTTTAGGGGCTGTATCCAAATTGAATTTCAGTACTCGGTTGTTAACCGAAAGAGCTCCCTTCTTGATCAAGGCACCTTAAGCAGTCAATTAAGCCTGTTAGATTACAGGATAACATAAGAAATTTCAAAATATTTAGTCACTTCTATCATAGACGGCCTCTTAAGCCATGATTGTGCCGTTTTTTAAGCATAATTTGAAAACTACTTGGAAAAAAAATGTAAAATTTTGGATTTCCTTAAAGCAGAACTTAATAAATTTGAATCCATAAAAAAAATTGTAGGTTGCAATTCATAATTTTTTTGCATATTAATTTCGTAATTCATAATTCATGTCAGAAAATTATAAATTTGCAAATTCAACGTATTTATATTTGGGTATATTAGTATTATTGCTTCTCAAAAAATTAGGACATTAGGATCATAATTTCAGAAGTTATAAATAAAAATATGAAAATGTAATTTAACATTCGAAGCACTAAATTTTGAATGTTTCTAATTCAAAAACTTATCATTCAATTGACTTGAAATTTGGTTTCTAGGCATAGTTTGAACCAAAGTTTTGAAATATCTCGTTAAAATTGGGTATTGCCATTTAAAAAAAATGAAGTTTGGATTCGTTTTAATATGTAGATGGCCCCCTAAGCAAATTTTATATACCTCATTTAAAAGTATACTTTATTTCCAATAGTTCGGTACCATTAACTTTTGTCTACGATAATTTGTTGAGGAGTTAGTAGGGGGTGTTTACTTTTTTTCCCACGAGTGTACATTTGAGCAGTACTGAGGAATATGGACCTTAACACTAGAACCGCCAGCTATTTTACACAATTTTTATAAAAAGTTTTTCACACGAGAATTTTTATATAAAACTATTTAACTTTTTTAATTAGCCTATTTTTATGCAGAAAATGCTCAACATATCTTATGAAAAAATTTCTCGTTCGAATCCATGATTTTCAATTTGGCAGGGATCAAAATGACCCGTAATGGCGGCTCTAGTGTTAAGCTACAGAGAACCTCACCATGGTCCATGGGTCAGTAGATCGATCAGCAATGGGCTGCTGCTAAATGAAAACATTTTACAAACACAATGGCACAGTAATTCCTGCATTTTTGTGTCACCCTGTATCTATTTATTAAAAATAATTGCCTATGTAAGTTTATATTGAGTATAATGAAATTCCAATGAGAATAAGATGATGTCACAATACTCTGGTGACTCACGAAGAAATATATAAAAGAAGTATGAATGAAAAGAAGGATAGTGAAATAGTGATTTTTAAGGGATCTCAGGACTCATAAAATTGGCAAAATCGTAAAAAAAAGACCATTTTTAACATATAATATCGTAAAATGTAATTCATTTTAGGACTAAATTTTATATTGGGATGAAAGATATAACTATGTTCTTTCATTTCATGTATTTGAAAAATTACAAGATGCAGAATTAGAATTTACAGTGGGCTCCAAAATGTCAGACATTTGAGGAGCGGAAAATCGGCATAACATATTACGCGCACGATTACAAAATAAATTTTGCAACTAGAAGGGAAATTTTGTATCCTACTTATGCTTCAGATAGTAATAATTACTCTGAACCTAAATAAATTTGTATTTAAAGCATTTTTCTATTTTTAATACAAATTTGTATTTAGTTAATGCAAAATTTCGAAAATTTCAACAGTATAATCACCTATAAAGAATGTATTTCTGAACAATAAAAAGGAAATTTTAGGTTCCGTTTATAGAGACTAACATGAAACATATGCTTTGAAAATTTCATGAAAAAAAATTCAGAACTTTTGGAGATATCGTGCGCGTTATGCGCAAAAACGTCATTTGGAGAAAATTGACTTCAAATTTTCTGAAACGCCGCTTCAGCTATTGAGCGTGTATAATTCTAAAAGCCATAACTTCTTTTCTAATAGGAATTTCAAGGAAACATTTATACCAAAATGTTCAGAAAAGATAGTAGTTTAATATCTGAAAAAATTAAAATTTCGAAAATATTAAAGCTGTAAGAGTCCTGAGACCCCTTAAAAAATGCTTTAATGATGGGGCGTATGTACATTCACGTATAAATATATCTTGCATAGTTATTTAACTAATGCTGTACAAAAAAATCAATTAAAATTTCAAAATGTTATTAAAGCAGCCTTTTAATTTATTAAATGCATAACATATGAAACTTTTATAGGGTTTCAGATAAAGATTGAAATTACTGTCTTATATAGTCAATAGTGATTAGAACGCATGAAGGATTATCTAACAGGACAAATACTCTTTGTTAAAGATATAAATATTACACAAATAATTTTTTAATCACTTTTCAACTTGAAACTGATAATCATTTTAATGATAGCAAATTATTTGAGTGGAAATACAAATACTATGATAAATCAAATGATTGTGTAGTGACATACATAGATATTGTGATTTAGAGCAGAAAATCAAATTATTATCGCACGCTATAAACAGCATTTAATCTATGACTGTGCAAATTTTCATATATGAGTTTTGCTGAAACATGCTTCAAATAGCATTTGGTGATTCAATTAATTTATTATACAGACTAAATTGCAGAACTGTTGTCCGCGTAAGCTGTAACAGATTGTTACATTAACTTAAACAGTATCTAACGTTTTCCAGGACAACTGAAATCAAATTTTACATGCTTAGATAAATCTTTAACATATCAAAGAAAATGGGTTTCATAAGATTGTTTATTTAATAAGTATGAACTGTAAAATCGCTTATTGAAAAAAAAAATATATATATATATATATGGTCTTTAAACATAAATAAACTACAACAAAAATTGTTTATATTAATTAGTGAAGTCTAGAAGTTTGATAATTTGGACTGCTTGTATATTTAGAATAATACAAAGTTTGAACTGGTAGGAATACTTCTATTCGGTTTTATTTATCTACAATTAAGCATACAGTAGATTGTTTGTACGGCATGCAATATATTATTTAGTAGATTAATCGTCCTGTTCAAAAAGAAATTCCATTGGCCAAGCACTGAAACAGGATGTTAAACTAATTAAATTGCTCGGAAACACGGGGTTTAATAACTAACAAAAATTCACTGTACGTACATTAATTAATGTATGCAATAATGTTCATTCCTTGAATTATTGATATAATGATAAAAGTTTGGATTAATAGAAATAACTACATAAATTAGTTGAAACCACTTGATCACAATCCTTGAGTTTGTATCCAACCAATCAAAATCGTCAATTTTTCCACATGCATTATTGCCTAACCTACCAAAATCTACAGAAACCAATGGAGAAACAAAAAATCCACGAGGTTGTTAAAGTGGTTACTAGGGTGTGAGATCAGTTGAAACTGATCTTTTTAACAAATTATGGTTCTACAAATCAGTATACAATACATAATTTAATTAGAAGTACATTGTTTGGTAGGTTATTTATCCATGACATTGTTTTATTATTGATTGTTTATTCGACCACCTAACAGTTGGGAAAATAGTCGGAACAAAATAGAGCGTCAGAGGAGAGAATATGAGAAGCCAACATAAATAACGTCACCTGAAGCCTTTCCTACACCAACTTTATCGTCCGCCATATTTGGCCGTATCTTGCACTGGATATCGCTATCGATCAAAGTCAAATATGCTGTAAGTAGCAGAGAGTAAAAGAACTCATTTGTAATCTTCAAAACTATTTACAGGGAAAGTTGGTATACAGTATGTCCACTACAGTCTTTTGCCACCCTCTTAACTCCGGAACGGCTGCTACTATATTTATAAAAGTGATGTTTAGGTATAGTAAAGTAGCCATGCGCTACTGAATGGAAACGCCTACTGCGCCACATGGTGGAAAACTGCAGAGTTAGCATTCCTATCTAGAAAACGGAAAGAGATAAGGAAAAAGTGATTTACAAAGTTGTACAGAATCATCGATTTAGTATGAAAAGGCACCTTGAGAATATTAATGCGAAGAATAGAACGATTTAAACGCGCATTTGTTTTTTCATGTTTCTCTACGCTGTGACATGACTAAAGGATCTTAGAAAGAAAAAATAACTAGTTATAATAATGTACCTTCATTTGAAATGTTCAAACTTGTCACCATCAGTTGCAATGCACATTTGGATCCTTGTTTGAATTTCACGTTGCGCACGTTGGAGCATAGAGGGTGATACGTTGGCACAAGCGTCCGTAATGCATTGTTTAATGTCCTGCACTGTTTGTGGAGGGGTTGCATACACATACAGTTTCAGGTAACACCACAGGTAAAAGTCTAGTGAAGTCAGATCAGGCGAACGCGGAGGCCAATTTTTGAAACCGCAATACCCAATTACTATTCAGTTCCCGTATTCCTTGATGAGGTACTGCTTCTCTAGAGGTGTCTTGGGAAAAGACGCACCGTCATTTTGAAACCATAGATTCTGAAGAACGGCAAGTTCTCCACAAAATAGGGTATTAGATTCTGTAGCAGTCGTACAAATCGTGCACCCGTTAACGTTCCATCATAAAATACTGGGCGAAAAATGTCCAGACCAGGATTCGAACCAGGGATCTTCAGGCTTAAGCCACTTGTGCTCTACCATCTGGGCTATCCCGGACGAATCTGGTGGACCTTTTTCACATAGCTAAGCTTAATAATTATAGTATCTGGTCTGAAATCTGGTTCAGCTCAACAGAATAAATCTCAGGTAATGGGACTCCAGAACTCGCTGGATACGTAATTACACTAGATTAATTTTAACACAATTATTCTAATTGGTAAATAAATTATATTAGATGTAAATTTCCAACTGGGCAAAAAATGTCCGCACCAGGGTTCGAACCAGGGGTCTCCTGGCTGAAGCTGCCACTGCTCTGCCATCTGAACTATCCCGGACGAATCTGGTGGAACTTTTTCACCCAGCTAACCTTAATGATTCATGCCTCATCCGTCTACACTATGCCTTCCAAGAATTGTATAGTGTAGTGCAGTGAATGGTATATTTTTCCTGTAAATTTTTCATGACGAACTTGCACCATGCATAGCGTCGCTCGGCATTCCGGTTCAGGAAAACCTATTGAAGTGTTGGTTGGTATAGATGAGCGCCTAAGTCGCTTAGTATTTTCCAAACCTGACTTTTTGAGAGACCACAGTGTTCACACAACTCTCTTATGCTTCATTTCGGATATTCGAGGGCATATGCTAATACCTCATCCGGTTAAACTTGCCGTCCTTTCTTAGCTGGTCTGCCACATCGAGCTCGACTAGTCACGCAGTCTATCTCCTTTAAACGTTTGAAAAAGGTTAGGATGGTTTGATGAGAAGGATTCGGGCCTGCAAGGAAACGTTGTCGGTACAACCTTGCTGCTGATCGTGCCTTGGGTCCATATTCACGGTAAAGTAAAACCATCTCACAATACCCATCTTTGGAAAATCGCTCCATGACCAAGAGCGTCAACATACAGCCCAAGAAGATGTCTCTTTTGTCTCAGGTGAACAGGCGTGACGTTTGTTACGTATTTACATACTGCAAAAATTTCGAATACCAAACGCAGGTTGCGTTGAGTTGAAAGGACACCACTTTACACGATCTAGATATCGTCTACTCTGTTCATAAAGACAATCAGAACAAGGATGCAACTCTCGGTGTTTGAACTGCAGTTCTTTTGACTGGGAATCACAAGCAATACCACTGTTCCACATTGTAGTGTTGTGTTTTGTTCGAAAGATAATTATTTCTCCTTCCGTTCAAGTTTCGTGAAGTGACAGAGTAGGAAATCACGAAAAAAGTTACCGCTAGTTTTCACCGTTCTATTCTTCGCATTAATGTCCACAAGGTGTCTTTTTGTACTAAATCTATGATGCTCTAAATCTTTGTAAGTAGCTTTTTTCTCCTACCTTTTTCCGTTTTCTATATAGGAATGCTAACTCCGCAGTTTTCCCCAGGTGGCTCCGTAGGTAGTTTATTCATCAGCGCACGGCTACTTTACTATATTTAGACACCACTTTTATGAATATATCAGCAGCTGTTCCGAAATTAATAAATCTGGCAAAGGACTGTACCGGGCATATGTATAGACTCCTCCTAGTATATCATACTATAATCACATTTTGCGTTGCTTTTCTTTACTTTTTGACGATTACTTCTGTCCATGGAATTTATTCTTGTATGCTGCATTAGATGATTTTCTTTATTCTTGTGTATGTTACAAATGAATTTATTTAGTGATGATGATGTTCTTTTTGATATGTTCAAATATACTTTACATTAATTGTATACATATAAGTAATATGACTATTTCCTTTAACCCCTTGAGGGACAAGCGATTGCGTTTGTGTAATGCTGAATTCGCACCGGAAAATTAGAAAAAATATTATTTCAAAATAAGGAAAAGCAATTTTACGGCTTTTTTCCACCAAAGTTAGAAAAGTAAAATTTAATAATTTTTTTCTGGTGTAAAACTTCATTAATCGTAGGTGGTATATAATATATACCGGTGCACCTCAAGGGATTAAAATAAGTTTAATTTCATTATGTAACAGTAACATCTACCGGCGTATTCCAAATATCCAAAAGACGTACTTTTACCTCTATACCATAAATGCAATCGCAATTCTTTTGTGATCAGAAAGTGCCGATTGATTGGTAATTGTTGCTGCTTCAAAGTGTATACATGTAAAAATTTGGTATCATTGTAATCTATACAACGGACAGTTTCCAAATATTAAATATATTTCACATTTCTATAATGTTTCTAGATTTAACATTTTTAAGTAATGAATTTACATATGTGTTTCTATATCAGTGATTTCTCACATCCTGCAGGTATTGTATGGGCAATAAAAATTAAAAGATGCCATTTGTGACAGTTTCGTATCAATAGCCTACTCGGAGTTATTTATTGGGGAACTAAAATGAAATGTATGAAAATTTGCGATTCTGAACCCTAGGTCACAACCATCGACGAAGCATGGTAACGAAAATTAATCATACAAATTAGTTATGCAAAAATAATCTATAGACTGGCCAATCTTCGAAAAAGAGGTCCTGTCCAGGAGAAACGTAACAGCCAATAAAGCAAGAGGGGATGGAATACTCATGCAGAACAATAAAATAATTTAGGTGGAAAAGATTGGGTAAAAAAGGAAGGTTTGGAGAGATTTATTCGTTTTCTATCTTTCTCTGGAAGAGGTTGCTCCTTCTAATCCTCCTGCCGAAAACGGAATTTGCTTTACCAGAGCAATCTTAGAAGTGAAGACGACACCACACCTGAAGTCTGGAAAACGCAACCATCTCACGGTTTGCCGCAATTCAGTTTGCTGATTCCTCACCGATCAAGCAGAGCATGGGTGCCATGAAGCGCAATTCTATATAAAGTCACCGGAACTGCATGGAGGATCTATGTGTTCCATTATATATCAAGCCACCTGGACATTGTAGAAAATCGGTGTATGATTGTATAAAAAGCTCACCGGAACTGCATGAAGGATCTATGTGTGTCATTGTATGTCAAGCCACCTGAAATTTGTAGAAAATCGGTATGTGAATGTATGAAAAGCCTACTTGAACTATAAAGTCGAAAAATTTTAGCATGCACTACTATATAGACTTCAACAAGTAAAAGATGCCCACACCGGCAGATCATCACATCAGCAGGATGGTGAGAATATTACTTTTTCTTTCCTTACTTAAAATGGCTATCATGATTAAGTATTTTATAATTGTAAATACCATATAAAATTTTATGAAAATGTAATCTTATTTAAGAAACGTTTTTATCTCTTAGGAATACGTGTTTAACAAAACCGAAGGTGTGAATATTCCGAGACAACTTTTCACTCATCCCTAGCAATGTTTTAATTACCCGATGATACATCAGACGTTAAACAATGCGAAGCAAGGTTATTGCACGATTATTCTCTAACTCGTGTTATTATCCATTTACCCTGTCTTCACAACGCACAGCTAGATAATATATACATTTTTTTTTTCATAAGCTAATCACTATCCTTTTATGTTTGGTGGTGTTGGTACATTTTATATCCAACATTGACTACCACTTATTCTGATTGGCCAGAAAGAAATTCCCAATAATTTTACATTCCAACCAGTAATAATAATCATAAAAAAACATATGTTAAAGATAACTTATCAAATACTTTCCGACACTTCCTGTATACTGTAACGGAACTTCATCGTTTAGCACAAACACGGTCGGATTTCTTTTGTGATCGAGAAGTGCCAATTGATCGGTAATTGCCACTGGTTCTATAGCCTTGAATATCACTTATTTTGACTGGCCAGAAAAGAAAATAATACTAAAAAAATTCATGCGTCAATCATATATTATGAAACATTTTCCAACGCTTCCAGGTTAGTGTAGTGGTGAAAGCATATAACTTAAGCAGGCAGTTTAGAAAAAGTATAACAATTGAAAATGCACTTTCAGAAACAACCATCCATTGACGGCAATGTATCCAGTTTTTCCTCATAGACCATAATGTAACGGGATTCTTTTGAGTGTCCCTGTAAACGAACCATATTCAATATCGAAAATGCCACAGCGAACCTCAATATCATATATGAATTAAATGGTAATCGGAGTACATTTACGAGAGTTAGAGCACGGAAAAGTGGCAGACAGACAAACCAAAATCATAAACATTTTTCTACTATGTTGGAAAGTGTTAAAAAAGCATATGTACATGTTACATATGAAGAGCTCAGATGATAAAAGTGGTAAGTGACACAATCATTATTTTGCAATAATGGCTGCAAAGTTCCCAATATTTACAAATAACTAAATACAATGCTGAATTCATCGTTAAAAAGTTAAACTTAAAATTACACTTTGTGCAAAATACTTAAAAGATGACAGAAAATATTTAAAAAGATGTTAAACCACTTCCCTCTATATCCATATTTTTATTTTCCCAATATTTTCCTGATCTAAAAATTGACATTTACTTTCATACCTTTCGACACCAACTACGTGGAATTTGAAAATAAAACGTTACCAGTATTTTTGTATTCTCTGATGAAGGCTATGTTTAGAGCTGAAAGTAGTAAGAAGTATTAAAGTAATTTGGTATCTTTTTAAACATTTTTAGCGTTTCGTTCATCTGATGAAACCGTATTCGTCTCGCTCCTCTGTCAGTCCATCTGTCCATCTGTCTGTCTGTATGTCTGTCACAGAGCCCGTTCTCAGAAACTATATATGTTGGAGACTTGAAATTTTGGATTCTTATAGTTGAACACCTCCCATCAAACGACAAATCCTAAAATTTTGAAAAAGTCTTACATTTACCCCCCTGGGTTCTAACTTGTGTATTTTAAGTTTCTTGTTCTAACTGAGCTCCTAATTAAGTTGAAGACTTGAAATTTTGGATACTTATAGCTGAACACCTCACATCAAACGACAACTCATAAAATTTTGAAAAAGTCTTATATCTACCTCTCTGAGCTCTAACTTGTGTATTTTAAGCAATTTTTCTAACTCAGTCCCTAATTAAGTTGGAGTTGTAAAATTTTGCATACTTATACCAGAACACTTGTGATCACACGAAAAATCATAAAAATTTCAAAAAGTCTTATAATATTTACGCTTCCGGGCTCTAACCTGTATTTTTAGCAATTTTTCTAACCTCCATTCTTTTCATCCGGGGTGCACTTTTTTAACTTTTGCCAATACTTCTTTGACCACTCTTTCATATTATGCACCATAGCCGTACATATTTTAGTTCCAATTTTTACCGCCAGGGGGCGCCTATCTATCTCGGGTGCTATGATCCCGATCCCTTCGACAAATATATCTACGGATAGTTTGTAAAACGGAGTTTCTTTCAGATAAAGGTTTGTTTATAATAGAGTGCGCCCCCTGGGTGCGAAATATGGAGCTAGCAGATTTTGCAAAAGGTTAAAGTGTTTTGAAAGAACTATTAAACAAAACCCTCTGTGCAATCTGTGATCACACTTACCCACTTGTTTTGTCATCGTTTAAGTATTTTGCACATAGTGTAATTTTAGGTTCCCAATATCTATATGCGTTTATTGTCAAGTGCCTCTTTCTTCAATTAAAATCTCTGGGAGCATTAGGTTTTGTCAAATCGTAATTTAAGGGATGGAGAGGGCCATAGATTATTTTCAATCATAAGATAAACTCATATTTTTTTAATCACATACCACCTTTATCACCTGAGCTCTTCATATATATTACATTAAATTATTAAGAACAAGTTAAACGCATACAAAAAGATAGAGACCAGGACACGTTTTCAGAAAATTATGGAAATTCAAATTAAAATGTGCCTATCATATGTAGAACAAAACTATAGGAAGTTTAAAGGATATGAAATCTCTCGGTAAAGCTTCCGAGAAATTGTAGGACCAGCTTTTCTGACAGTAAGTGTAGGCACGCACGCCCGCAGGTCTGTAAGATTTGAAGTGGAATGCAATACACGATGCTTATTAGAATTTGGCTTAGCTGGACTTTAAACAACTCTAATTAAGGGAAGTGTCTGAAGTTATGATTCGGACTTTAAATTTATTTCTCTATTCTGCCTGATCACCCCAGTTACGTCAAAACAGGTAAACAATCTCCAAGGGATTGTTATCTGCCTTTTGCCTAATTAGCGGAGACGCAAATTGTACAACTATTAGAGAGAAATGTCGCAAATTAAGAGATTCAATTTATATTACATTCTGTATCCCTTTTTGTGAGCAATTTTATCATTTTCGTAAAATTGCTTTACCACTCTGAAATTCAAAGGTTTATGTGACATTTTAAGACGAAAATTTTAAATGAATGCATGCAGATTCTTTAGAAACATGTAATTAATTATTAAAAAGGAAATACTTTTTATATCAGTAAATTTCCACATAACCTAATTAGCATAATTTATATTATGCAGTTGAATCTCGATTTAATGATTGCCGAGTATCTTTTGTGAACTATCGTTAAATCGGTGTTATCCTTAAATCGAAAAATATATTAGACATACCAAAACTGCATAAAAGTTTATTACTAAATTTTGAAATTATTTTTAACCAGTATAATTTAATTCGTATTTTCTTTTAATGCATTATATATATACAATTTACTTTTAAAAAAACTTTTTATTGACAATTCATTTACTTTTTTCCTTAAGCACATGGGACATAATTTCTTCATTTTCATTAAAAACATGTTATGTATATATTCCTCCAAATCAAGTACCAACTAAACGTACTATAATTCCACTTATCCGGTGTTTTTTTTTTTTTTAACTGATATTCGTTTGATCGATTTAACGACCGCCAAGCGTGTCGTGAAAACTATCGTTAAATCGGTGATATCCTTAAAACGAAAAATGAATTAAACATACCAAATCTACATAAAAATTGGTTATTAAATTTCGAAAATTTTATAAACCAGTAGAATTTAATTAGCATTCAGTTTATTGCATTAAATATATTCCCTTTACTTTGAAAACACGTTTTATTGCATATTTATTTTTCCTTTAAGCCCTTGTGACATGACTTCTTCATTTGTATTAAAAACATTATATGTAAATATTCATCCAAATCAAGTACCAACTAAACATACTATAATTCTGCTTATCATAATGTTTGTTTAATAAATATTAGCTTTATTAATTTATAGATCGCCAATTGTATCTTGAAAATTATCGTTAAACTGGTCTTATCCTTAAATCGAAAAATGCATTAACATACCAAAACTGCATAAAAGTTGGTTATTAAACTTTGAAAATTTTATTAACCGGTATAATTTAAATCTTATTCCTTTTATTGAATTAAATATATACCTTTTAATGTAAAAAAAAAAAACTATTTATTGACAATTCCTTTACTTTTCCCCTTAAGACCATGTGACATGATTTCTGCGTTTGTATTAAAAACATTTTATGTATATATTCATCCAAATCAAGTACCAACTAAATATACTATAATTCCGCTTATCAGGTGTTTTTTTTTTTGTTGTTGTTGTTGTTTGATTGATTGATATTCTTTTGATCGATTTAACAATCGCCAAACGTGTAATGAAAGCTATCGTTAAATCGGTGTTACCTTTAAGACTAAAAATGCATTATACATACCAAAATTGCATAAATGTTGGTTATTAAATTTTGAAAATGTTATTAACCAGTAGAATTTAATTAGCATTCATTTTATTGTATTAAATACATTCCTTTTACTTTGAAAACACTTTTTTTTGACAATAATTTTTTTTTTCCTTAAGCCCTTGTGACATGACTTCTTCATTTGTGTTAAAAGCATCATAAGTAAATGTTCATCCAAATCAAGTACCAACTAAACATACTATATTTCTGCTTATCAGATGTTTGTTTGTTCAACTGATATTCGTTTGATTGATTTAAAGATCGCCACTTGTCTCTTGAAAACTATCATTAAACAGGTCTGAAATCGAAAAACTCATTAGACCAAAGTTGGTTATCAAATTTTGAAAAATTTATTAACTAGTAGAATTTCGTTAGCATTCCTTTTAGTGTAATTACATATACACCCAGGGCTCACAACGTTCCTGAAATTTTCACACTTTGCTACCACTATTTTAAAACGGTAATCTTTTTTTGTAGAATTCTATTGTAGATGTTAAAGAAATATACCCCTAATATTTTTGATTTAAAATACTGTTAGCACCACACAGTGTATTTTAGGAGCGCTGCGAATACTGTATACCTTTTACTTTAAAAAATCTTTTTATTGACAATTCCTTTACTTTTTTCTTTACGTCCATGTGACATGATTTCTTCATTGGTGTTAAAAACATTTTATGTATATTCATCCAAATCAAGTACCAACTAAACATACTATAATTCTGCTTATCTTTTTTGTTTGTTTGTTTGTTTTTTGATACATTGATAGAGAAAAATGGTGTTTCTGCTTGTTGAAGCAATGTTTAAAATATTTAAAATTCACAAAAAATCGTTAAATTCACGAAAAGTATCGTTGAAATGGGTATCATAAAACATAGAAATATATCTAAATGAATGCCCATTAAAAAAATTTCGTTAAATTCAGAATCGTTAAATCTAGGTTAAACTGTATTTTATTTATCAGCTTTATTACACGAAATTAAAATTGGATAAATGCTTACAAAATGCCTTGTTGAGTCACGATATTTGCAAAATATCAATAAAATCACTTCTTTTAAAATAAAATATAGAAATATACTGTAAGTAATTATTTATTAAACAATAATACGAATCAAACAGAGTTATAGAAACATGACCAATTATATGAATAATAATGTTGAATTTGTTCAGTTTTATAACATTGCTGCTTTACACAGCTTTAGATTGCACTAAACAGGGATCATTAGAAAAATCTGGGAGAAACCTAAATCCATAAGTGGATTGAAAATAGTTGTTGTTGTTGTTGATGATGACGACATATTCCTTTAGAGCTTCAAAAGTAACATATTGACTAAAGAAAAACATTTTATTTTATATTTTTATGTTTTTATTTTTCAAATACACACAAAAAACTTAATGTGGTTACAAAAAATAATGATAATTTAATAAAAAAGTTAGACCGTTACAAAATGAAAAAAATTATTGCAAAATTTTACTGTCAAAACACAAATCACAATGTTATTGAATGGTGTACACAGAATAGTTAAAAACTAAACAAACATTAAAATTACATAATTTTTTTTTTTAAATCGACGTTTCGGTAAACTTCTATGACCATCATCAGGAATATGGTGTTACATTACTTAATAATTTATCTTACAACTTTTGTCCCCACATAACTGTAAATGTTTCCAAAGGTTGAAGTAAATACGTTCAATCGCTTCGTTACAGAGTAGTTTATTTATATTATCCATAATCCTTCAAATATGTTTCTCTAAATTTTGGTTCATGTAAAATGAATAAAAAAATACATTCTTATTAATTTTTCCATTTAACAAAAATAATACTGTCATGAACTGAAAAATCAAAACAAGCAATTTCAGTTTTTAAAAATTATTTTTACTAATAGTCATGAATAATTGAAATATTTTTGATTAATTTTGCTCTAGGCAAAGTCTTAAAATTTCACTTAAATATAAATTTAAATAAAGCATATTATCTTCCATAATGTATCAAACACTATTTTTCCATTTATTTGAATCAATATCCCTTAATAATCTCTCTTTCTGAGAATTTTGTGCAAAAATGTTAATGCTGTGTAAGTGCAAATTACTTCAGGTAATCTAATATAGTTTATGCATAAAATTTAAAAGAAAGGATGATCAGTATATTAACCTCTAGTTTCATAACAGAAGCTTTCCCAAAGTACATATTAAGCTTGTGAGATCATTTTCGAAGCTTTCAGTTTAAGGAGAAGGAATAAGTAATAAATAAGTTAAATTAAGTCAATTTTCTTTAAAGTTGGGATGCGTTCCTTTGCATAAGATTAAATAAATTCTTCTTGTTATGTGAGATATAAAGCCTGTGGTAAAAAGAAAATTTTTGAAATTTGAAGTATTGGATGCTTTAATTAGCCTTTTATTTAAAATGCAATTTGCATTCTAAAATACTTGGATAGTGGAATTAAAGCAAGTTTTGAATAAATTTGAATATTCATGCACTTATTTCGAGAAAATTTGATAGGATCATATGATAGATTTTTATATTATCGTGTTTAAGCTCTAACGTTTGTAATTCTTTTCTTAAGATTACCAGGAAAAAGCTTAATGCACATAAAATTTAAAAAAAAAAACGTAGACTTAAATTTTTCTGTCTGTAAAATTAATTATGAAAATGTTTTGGGAACTTAAAAATATCCATTGGCATTCGAGCACGTTTTATCATTATTTTTTTTATTTTGTAAAATGTGTAATACGAGATTGTAAGAAAAGACATCTAATTCTAAAGAGCTTACAGAGAATTTCACAAATTTAAACGATTATATAAATTCTAGCGCCTTTGTTAAACGGATTCTCAAAAATTTCTTTTATAATCCAAAGGTTATTAAAATAGGGCTTGTTTTTAATTTAAAATGATTGAACAAATAAACTTTCGAATTAAAACAGAACGAAAAAAATTTTCTCGATATTTAACCTTTACCATCATTCAAAGGAATTTAAACACTAAAACTTTATTTTATAAGGTATGTTCCAATCTTAAAATGAACAGAATTATTTGCGGTAAAATAGTAAAAAGTTTTAAATGAAAATACTAAAGATAAAATAAAATCGCTATATTATCTGAATGTATCTTTAAGTACACGTTAGTTATTGTACCTGGTGGGCTCAGTCTAATAAAACAATGTACTGAATAAAGCAATGCGCTGAAACTTTTTTTATAAGATATGTTCCAATCATAAAATGAACAGAATTATCTGCGGTAAAATAGTAAAAAGTTTTAAATGAAATACTAAAGATAAAATAAAATCGCTATATCATTTGAATGCTATCTTCAAGTACACGTTAGTTATTGTACCGGGTGGACTCAGTCTAATAAAACAATGTACTGAATAAAACAAAGCACTGAAACTTTATTTTATAAGATATGTTCCAATCTTAAAATGAACAGAATTATTTGCGCTAAAATAGTAAAAAGTTTTAAATGAAAATACTAAAGATAAAATAAAATCGCTATATTATTTGAATGTTATCTTTAAGTACACATTACTTATTGTAGCGGGTGGATTCAGTCTAATAAAACAATGTACTGAATAAAACAAAGCACTAAAACTTTATTTTATAAGATATGTTCCAATCTTAAAATGAACAGAATTATTTGCGGTAAAATAGTAAAAAGTTTTAAATAAATATAGTAAAGATAAAATAAATTCGCCATATTATTTGAATATTATCTTTCTGTACACATTAGTTATTGTACGGGTAGACCCAGTCTAATAAAACAATTTACTGAATAAAGCAATTCACTGAAATTTTTTTATAAGATATGTTCCAATCATAAAATGAACAGAATTATTTGCGGTAAAATAGTAAAAAGTTTTTTAAAAAAATAGTAAAGATAAAATAATTCGCTAAATTATTTGAATATTATCTTTCTGTATACATCAGTTATTGTATCGGGTGAACTCATTTCAGTGTAATAAAACAATGCATCTAAATATAATTGTAATACCTTTTGCTTGTATTTTATAGTAACTCGTCATTTGTCAACTTGATACATTATATACAGGATGTGTATAAAAGAATGTCCCAGTTCCAATGGTATATTAAAACAGTTTAATTTAAACTATTTACAACAAATCATACATCAAATTGAAGGTAAACTAACCTAGTTTTCCTTACAAATGTTTAATATGTGCACCTTTAGTTATTGGACTTCCCAAACTTCGGTTACAAAGTCCGGAGTAATGGAAGTAACAGCTTCTTCAATTCTGTGTCTCAACTCTGGCAAATCATTAGGCAGAGGCGAAAGTAGACACGGTTATGCGACTGAAGTTCAAGACTTGCTTTCCGAACAGATTATTTGGACTACGCAGGTGAGATGCTCTGACTTGGTCAGCGTCCTGTACACACACTTTTGGTCGTCTCGTGGATGCATGCCGTATAACTAAAGGTGCAAAGGAAATTTGTAAGAAAATGTGTGTTCGTTTAACTTCAAATTGATGTATGATTTGTTGTAAATAGTCTAAATTTAACTGTTATAGTATACTATTGAAAGAAGACGTTCTCTTATGGGCAAACCATATTATGAGGGTGATTCAATAATTATAGTCTTGAGTGTATATAAAATATTTGTACCACAATGGTTGATGTGCAACATTGAAGCCTAATGTCTCAGATGCCTATATGCTTAATTTCAGAACCGTAGCTGCTATATTAACATATTTTTTTTTTTGTTTTAGGTGTGAGAGGTGGCATCTAGTTTGAAAGGGGGGGGGGGAGCAAAGGCTGGTTTGGAGCTTATGAGGCCAGACTTGAAGCGGTTTTGTGATAGATTTGTGAGAGTGGACGAGACGTGGCTACATCACTATGATCCCGAGACCTAACGACAGTAGACACGTCTCATTCACTGTTACCCCCAATACCCCCCCCCCCCACCGTTTCAAGCTAGGTGCGACCTATCTCACCAAAAACGAAAAAAATATCTTAATATAGCAGCTACAGTTCTGAAATTGAGCATATAGGCATCTAAGACACTAGGCTTCAATATTCCACATCTACCACAGCAGTACAAATATTTTATACACACTCGAGACAATAATTATTGAACCGCCCTCGTACTTCTGAAAGAAAAAAAATAAAAATATAAATGTCATTATTAAGCAACAGGATTTCTCCGAACCGGGGACGTGTTGTTTCATTGATGAAAGAAGTACCCCGATCTTGATAAAAAGCTAATGATGTATAAATAGTTGTGTTTCGGATTATTATTGCGGATAATTACTCATATTATTATTTTGGAATGTTGTTAGATTATATTTAATAATTATTAAATTAACATTGATTAATGATGATCAATCCCTATTATGTTAACTTATTTAGAAAATGTCTGTTTTATTTATTGCATGTTTTGAATTCAGGTCCTGGTAATGGTTAAATTTGTTACTTAACTTCTCTTGAACGATTTTCAAATTTACATTGTTAAAAAGCTAGTTTTTTTCGAAAAGTTTTAGCATGTTGATGATATTTTTGAGGCGTTTGGTGATAGAATTATTGCGATATTTACAAAAACAAAAGTCGTAAATGGAATGAATTTTTTCTTTAACGCTTAAAATTTTCCTCTTTGCTTTGTCCCTTTCTCACCAAAATACACAAAATTCTTCAATCTAACATAAATCTACCTGAAATAATCCAATCTAAAGCTGCATTTTCGTAAGTTCACAGGTGTATTCCGGAAACTGCGCTGAGTAGTACTTTTTCATATTAGAAACGAAATATTTATGTGTGACTCTTATCCACCAATGTATGACAAATTCCTGAATTTCAAAGTTTCATGAAATTCTCCAATCAAAAGGCGTAATTTCTTTAAATAACATAAAAATCTTTTCTAGTTACAGGGATGTTCTGGTAAGTTTCTGCTTATACTTTATACGTTTTTTAACAAATTGTTTCCGAGAGTGTAGGTACTCAAAAAAGAAAGATTTTGACAATTATTTAACCCAAAAGTACTTAAAAAATAGTATTTATTTATGTTACCGTTTGTAGCTTGCGGACACTTTCACTTTTGGAACTGGTTAGAAATGGTTCTGAAAGTAAAACTTTCCTCATATAAAAAAAAACTGCAACCAAAATCAAAAAAGTACAAACGCAGAATAAATATATCAACCTTAGGTATCCTATTAAAAAAAATCTTTTAAAAATATTGAAATGCGAGCGAGAAAACTGTAAACAATGTTCCCATAGGATGAACACTAGCGTCCGAGTTTCTTCGCGTGGTTAGAGTTGTTTCTTAACTATTTCTCGGACTATATATATATATATATATATATATATATATATATATATATAACCAATAATTAAACATAACCTACCACCATCAAAAACCGTAATATTATGAATTAAAGCTGTAAGTATATATATAAAAAGATTAAATTAATTATAAGAATTATTATGGAAGAAAAATAAGAAAGTGGACACCGACAAATAATGGAAATGCTTATATGTTGAATTACGTTTTCAAGGGCACAGAATTCAATGATATAAGCAAAATGGTTGTTTTCTGTGGGAAAAATAAGCTAAAGCTAAAAGTTATTTTCCCCTGTGCCCAAACAACCACTAAAATCAAGTGAATTGATTAAAAATGAAAACAGAATAGAAACAAATAATATGAAATGGAAAAAACAATAAAACCTATTTAAATATTTATAGGATATAAAATGAAATAATAAACACCATACCGATTAATATTTTAGAATAAATCCACGCGCACATGGCACCCATATCGTAAAGATTAAGGTTAATAAAACAGTTAAGAAATCACAGTAATTGATACCATAGGATGCAGTTAATACATATTGAAATAAATGTTAAATAACTTTTAATATAATATAAAATAATATAAATAGAAAGTAATTACATAATTAAAATGCACTATTAAATTAATTAAAAAACGTTAAACAATATCGTCAAAATTTAGCTAAAAATTCCCCCTGGTGTAGTAAATTATAACTGAAATGTAGCTGGATAAGTAAATCTAGAACTTATCGAAAAAAAAAAAAACACAAATTGTGGTGCTGCCATCTAGTATTACTTTTATGATTTAATTGTCAAAAGACTTGCTTCAGTTGTAAGCAATTGAATTTAACAATTGTTTTATTAACAGCCAAACCAAACATATCCTTATATATAGATAATTATAAACTGAATATAAACCACACAATGTATTTTAAAAAAACTATTGTTAATAAAATTTAAAAAGCATACAAAATATTCTATTAGCAAACTTATTTAAACTACACTAAGAATTTAAATAATTCTAGAACATCGATAATATATAGCATATAGCTATAAAACAAAATAAATTCATTAATAATTAATATAAATAATTATTGAAAATATAAAAATCTTTAATAAAAACTATTATATATAAGATAATTATAAAATGAACAGGAAATAATAAACATATGGTAGTAAAACGAAGGTGAACTGATACTTAAATTCCGATTACCATAAAACACAAATATAGTGTGTGAATTATTTTATACATCCATAAAAATCCTAAAAGTATGAATGTGGGACATTCAAAAACATTAAACCGATAATAAATTATATAACACAAAGTGAAAATAAATAAATATTAAAATATTAATAAGAATAGAGGAATAATAATAAATATAATTACCCAATTTTAATACATACAGTATAACTTTATTTATATTAAATATACTTATATGTATATTAATCACTATAAAAATGGCATACTATTAGTAATTAATATGATATTGTCCTTATTAAATTAAAATTTATAACAAATGATTGTAAATAAGATTAAACAATAATCAAGCTAATAATTAATGAAATTCACCAATTACATATAAAATATCAAATCAACATCCTTATAAAATACGTATCAAACATATAGTAATAATACAAAAAAATATATATATATATATATATGTGTGTTGCTTTCTAGCAACATTGGATTGGCTTTATCGTTAAAAATGCCTTACTGGCTGTCACTATAGTAGTTGTGGATCACATCCAGCGATAATGGCGTAAAAGAAGTGGTCAGAACAGATAATTCGAATCTGTTATATTAGTAGAACAAATTGTTGAAATGCAGTTGTCGAGTGAAAACAATGGAATACAACGTTCCGTGAAGTTTCCCCAGAAGAAATTGAAACAACTCATAATATCAGCTAAGCACTTTATTAGAACATCTTGCAAAAGGTGCAGTTTCCACCAAGATAATTAGCCATCTCTCCGTAGTAGTAATTAGGTTTTAACAAAGTTCCAGATAATCGAATAAAAGGACGGTGACCAGGGGATGAATGTAAACTGGAAAATCGACTCAAATCTTTCAAAATCTGCTGAAACACAGCGAGTATCAACTTTTTGTTCCTCGCGTGTAAGAATACAAATATGAAATAGGTCGCGCTCTCAACCAATGAATAATTAAGAATACTAAAAGCGTAATATTTAACGATTAAGACAAGTGAGAGATTAAATTAAAGGGAATTTAACAGAGTTAACGATAGAGATTATTTAATAATAAAGATTTAGTGAATATAGAGTAGCAATTTAGAATAAGATAAGGAAATCGCGGAATTAGATCTAATAATGTAATATATATATATATATATATATATTTCTGAGACGAGCGTTATACGTCTGAATATAAGGTAAATATTTCAGTACCTTCGCTGTGTGATTTTTTAGAGCTGTGTCTATTGCTTTTAATTAGTCTCAGACACGAAAAAAAAAATACTTTTTTTGTAAAAAAGAGTTATGTCTTATTACAACATCTGATTAAATTAATAACTAAGAATTAAGCTTGACTGACGGCAACGTAATGTAGCCGGGTTTGAAAAATGATAACTAATTCTGAAAACGAAATATCCTTTTGTCACATAACCTCATTTTTCAAAGGAATTGGAAGTAAAGCAGACTGCTTAAATATCTTATCTTCTTAATTTATTACCGGCTCATATTAGCTGAATTTCGCTCACCACGTATAGTGAAAGAAAAGAAATTTACATAACAATGCATCACGTAGGCGAAAAGTGAAATATCAAATTTACTAGCTATTTTTCAGTTGCCAAAACTTAATATACAAAATCAGCATAAATTTCTTTCAGATTAATTATTCGGTGACGGTTCACCATATTTCCATAAACTATCTTTTTAGAAACAGGTAAGTGATTATTTGGAATGATATACGTGTGACTTCTAACAATTTATCTCAGCGTTTGACAGTGTTGCTACGGTAAATTTTCTTCACTTTTTTCTTTCTTTTCTTTTCTTTTTCTTTTTTTTTTTTTTTTTTTTTTTTTTTTTGTATTTGTGATTATTTTATGATAATTATTGCAATAAAAGATAAGATTCTTTTTTGAGGATACATGATTTTTGGATAGGATTTTTATTTGCTGTACAGTGGTTTCGGTTTTGAAGGCTTTGTATTTATAGTTAATTTATTAATAGCTGTACTCAAAGGGTTTATATTAATTAAAAAGTATTTAATTAATGATAATTAAAAATGAAAAAAATATATTCAAATACCATTATATGTTTTTTTAAAAATACTTACAAGAAACTTAAATTGACTTTATTGCATAGTGATATTTTAAATAAATAGTGTGCATTATTTTAATAATGATATTATTATAAATTATGCTGATAATATTCTCTAGCAATATATATATGTATATATTTAAATGTATCGTGTAACTTCATTTATGATATTGTGATATTTTCAATAAAAATTTGTTTTATGCATTGCGAAAAACAGGTTTATATCTATGCAAGTTCAATTATTGTGGTTTTCAGCTAGTGCGGTAATTTTTTCTGATCCTAGGATTAATGCAGCATGATTAATGCCGGGCAATTTTTGATTAATGCGCAAGGTACTATGTAAGACATCCGATTTAGAGAGTCAAATGACACCGAATGATTATGAAAATAAAATAAAAAATTCCACAAGGATTTTGACCAATGGCACGATAACCAGCAGTTTTATTATAAATTAATTGAACTTAAAATCGGCTTTTTAATGTTTATTGATTGTCACCTATAAAATTATAATACAAATTAATGTTAAAGGAAGCTCATGTAACTAAGATAAATTTTAATTAAAAAGTTTCAAATGGAGATGCAATATGGACTTTCTAACAAAAACACATGAAGTAGGTTATCGTAGTATATTATTTCATTAATTGTTTGTGCATACTGAACTCTGCGATAGTTGGCTGTGGCTAATTTTTTTTCAATTGAATGTATGTTTCAATTAGTGGGTATTAGTATTTTATCGCAGGATTAATTAACCTCACAAATCGAGGGAAACATCTCTAAAAATCAATTCTATATTTTAAACATTTTCGAAGGGATAATTTTTTATTTAAATTTTTTGGCATGTATTTATATTTTTTTTTCAACACATTTTCATATTTTAATACTAAAAGTTATTAATGACTAAAATGTACATTTGCGTATATTTTACATATCAAATGTTACATTATATAGGTACGAAATCATATGAATATTTTACAGACATTATTAATTATATTAAGGTATACATTACCGATTAACTATTTTTTAAATGTATACATAGGTGCCAAGTTGCGACTAATCCTCCGTAATATGTGGGTTAATTTAACCCTGGTTTAATACATTTCATACCGGAATTTTTTTTCAGAGATGAAATTAAATACGTTCCACGTAGGAAACTGGAATTAAATTAATAAAGATTCATCAAATAATTTTTCTGGTTCGAAACTTCGTTAAACTGGGTTAAATTAATCCCCGCATTACGGAAGATTAGTGCGAGCTTGGCACCTCTGTGTATAGATACTCCGATAATTCGGGGGAAAATAAAACCGGGTTGCTAAAAATACTTCAAGAAAGAAAAATATGCGTTTCCATTTTGAGTCAAATGCATTTTCTTTGTAACACAAATTCGCTTAAATTACGTAGGAAAAATCGTTTGTAAACTTGTTCTGTATAAATGGGCCTTATAGCAATTAACTGAGGTTTTGGATTTACGAAGACAAATAGAACAACCATTCAGAGTGATTTATCAGCTCTTGATACTAATCATTCTAAAAGTAAGCAATCTGTACTATGCGATTTTAAGCACAGATTTTTAAAAATATTGAAGACGTTTACCTGGGCGCGTGATAATAATCTTAAATGAACCTCAAATTTATATGAATTTATATCTGTAACTCCATTTTGTCTGAATTTATATTTTTAAATTAAAAAATCGAGAAAAAATATTGATTTAAAAGTATAATATCTGGTATTTTCTTTTTCGTCGAGATTTTCATACATTTTATTTTGTAAAATATATTTCTATCTATCCGAAAGTTTTGAAATTGTTGTTGGTGATGTAAATATGGTCTATTATAATGCTCTAAAAAGATGGTGGTAAAATACGAACATTTAGGTTATTTTTATCGTAGAAAAAATATCGTCTTCGTGTGGGGCGAAGTTTCGCATCGATTCCATTGTCATAACAAAATGTTTACAGTAGAACCTCGATTATACGGAGTAATTGGGACCGATCCTCTTTCAGAAATTCGAAATTTCGGATAACCGAGAAGGCTTCAATTTTAAGCTTAAGGAGCAACATATGCAATATTTCTTATTATGGTAACAAGTGCTTAATAAAAATAAAGCTGTAGCAAAATGGAAACAAGCAAAAATTACCTGACTTTTAATTTGGAAATTAAGTAGCTTTTTACATACATCACAAGGGTTTGAAAAAATGTTTTGTTTGTCGTAGTTTCGATTGCCTTTGCTTTGAAGCTCTGTCACGGAGTTTTTAAATATTATTAGTTCTCCAGTACCATACTCTTTCTGCTGCTCCAGTCATGCCAAACCTTTTGTAAAACAATCAGAAGCTTCAGAATTGCTAATTTGTACGTTTTCTTCGTTCCACACTGCAGCTTGCTAGAGCTCAAGTTAAATTCAAAATAACTTTAAGAAAGGGGATCGAAAATATTTCTATGTACTCGTAGTTCGGAAAGGATCGCTTGCACACAAGAAATATGATCGTTAAAAGAAAAAAAAAAGCAGCTTTTAAAATGGATTTTGCACACAAGGAATGTGATATATATATATATATATATAAAACTTTAAAAATGGATTTCGGTTATCCGAAAGTTTTGGTTAAAAGAGTTTCAGATAAAAGAGTTTCTAATGTAGTTGTTATAAAACGAATTCTTTGAAATTTTATTAGATTATAAAGTATAATTATAGACAAGCCTTCTTTAAAATTTAGTATGCGATTGAAATACGAAAAATATAAAATTAAATGAAAAATTATGAAAAAATATGAAATCAATCGTGATAACTTTTGCGGAAGTCGAGAGAGATCAAGCCGAAATCCGTTGTTTTTTATTATTTTTGTCGAAGTTCTTAGACATTTTATTTTGTAAAAAATATTTCTACCTGTCCGAACGTTTCGAAATTGTTGTAG
Organism: Maratus speciosus; assembly: GCA_963932465.1. NCBI lineage: Eukaryota > Metazoa > Arthropoda > Arachnida > Araneae > Salticidae > Maratus > Maratus speciosus. The sequence continues at coordinate 95,459,739 of OZ010792.1, forward strand.
GTGATCTAATATGGCATATTATAATGCTAAGAGATAGTGATAAAATACGAACATTTAGTTATTTTTAGCGTAAAAAAAATATCGTCTCCGTGTGGGCCGAAGTTTTCGCATCAGTTCCATAGGTATAACAAAATAAATATCTCTTATCGTACAATTTCTCTGAAATTTTAATACATTATAAATATTATTTACATTTTAATACATTATAAAGTATAATTCTAGCCAAGCCTTCTTTTAAATTTCGTGAATAAAATGTGCGATTGAAATATGAAAAATATAAAAATGAAAAGTTAAGAAAAAGCATGAAATTATTTTGAAAACTTTTGTAATCGCGCGTAATTTTTTGAGATCGCGCCGAAATCCGTCGGTTTTTATTGTTTTTGTCGAAGTTTTCACACATTTTACAATGTGAAATATATCTCTACGCGTCTGAACGCTTTGAAATTTTTGCAGTTGGCGTAAATCTGGTCTATTGAGATGCTACAAAAAGATTGTGTTAAAATATGGACGTTTAATATTTAAGATTGGGCTTTACACTATATGATAACTATATGAAAAAATATTAATATATTTGCTAAACAGTGTACAATGGGAAACTATAAAACATATTTAAAATTCACATGACATTAAAATACGTGGCGTTAAAACATTGAAATGATATTTAAAAACTTCCAGACAGTTTCAACCGACATACTTGGTCTTTTTCAAGATATACTACTGTAAATTGTAAATGTGTTGTGTAGTTTCCCATTGTACACTGTTTAGGAAATGTATTAATATTTTTTCATATATGAACGTCTAGTTATTTCTAGCGTAGAAAAAATATCGTCTCCCTGTGGCGCGAAGTGACCTGCGTTCGCCGGTCTGTTTGACAAAGTTAAAATTTCTATTTTTTCACATCGACTACACCATTCCTTCGAAAAAGGTTTCAGCTTTAAGAACATATTTTTGACTGTCGGTACCTCCTAAATTTCGCCCTGGCGGGGCGTTGGCATAAAGGGGAATACATTTTTGTGGAAAACGACTCTTTGTGAATTTTTTTTTCCAAGAGGAATTACGATATTTTTTTTTTTTTTTTTTTGGAATTGATTGCGGCATTTTAAATGTAAGAGTATGATATTTTGAAATATGTCTTCCAATTTGAGCTGTACCCAGCGGTTTGGTCGATTTTGGTTAAAACAAAACTTTTAAAAAGCACAAATAAAATCGAAAAGCGGTTCTTAGCCTGCTTCCGATGCGTAAATGGGTTTGTGGCCATGGGCGAGAGATATTTGGTGTTCGCTATGAAAAAGATAATTTTTTTTATGAGAGTTCCTTGTCGTTTTTAATTAATATCTCGATTAATTAAAGGGACTCAGGACTCTTGAAATTCGAAAAAAGAAGAAATAAAAGACAATTTTCAACATTGAATATCATAAAATGTATATGATTTTAAAACAAAATTTTTATTGGGGGTGAAAGGTATAAGTATATTCTTTCTTTTTATGTATTTAAAAAAATTTCAAAATGTAGAATTAGCATTTACAGAGGGCTCCAAATTGTCGGACACTTGACGAGCAGAAAATCGGTATAACAACTTACGTGCAGGATTAAAAAGTACATTTTGAACTAGAACGAAACTTTTAGTGCCTACTTATACTTCAGATTGCCATAATTACCCCGAGTCTAAATAAATTCATATTTAAAGCATTTTTATATTTTTAATACAAAGTTGTATTTAGCTAATGCAAAATTTTGAAAATTTCAACAGTATAATCACCTAAAAATGAATTTTTTTGAGCAATAAAAAAGAAATTTTAAGTTCTGCTTATAGAGACTAAGATAGAACAAACGTTTCGAAAATTTCATGAAAAAATATTCAGAAGTTTTTGAGATATCGTACGCGTTAGGCCCCAAAATGCCATTTGGAGAAAACTGACTTCAAAGTTTCGGAAATGCCGCTTCAGCTATTGAGCGGGTATAATTCTAAAAGCCATAACTTCTGCTCTAATGGGAATTTCAAGGAATCAATTACATGAAAATGTTAAGAAAAGATAGGAGTTTAACATCTAAAAAAAAGTAAATTTTCTAAAATTTTGAAGCTTTAAGAGTCCTGAGACCCTTTAACAAAAAATCAAAATTTTGAGTCTCGTGTGCATCAGGACCTTGGAAGAACTTCACGCAAATTTTCAGTCTCGAACCTGCCGTAGATTTTTCCACTCATAGCCACACACAGACATACACACGCACGCACACGGGCACACATAGCATAACTTTCTTTTATTAGAATAGATATTTAAGACTGTAACATTTTAATTGAATCTCCTGAGAATAGCCAGAAATCATTTTTTTTTTTTGTCTTTATATGTACTGTTTCTTAACTTTTATTCTTAAAACAATAATAAGAGATTTCACATTCGTCATTACAATTATTAGATAAACAATTTAATACTTAAAAATATTTAGTTTATGAAAAATTTTAATTTAAGAATATTGTAAAAATATGTAAGCTAATCACGTATAATGAAACAAAGCTAAAACATGCTATAAACGTGATATAATATCTTTATTTAGATTAACATTCGTTTCACCGCACAAACGGCGACATTTTCAAAATCATTCATGGCAGAAATGTTTTTGCAAACATATTTTAAAAACAATAACTTAGTAAATAATGTCACGAGACTTCATGCGTAATGAAAATCCGTGCAAAAGTAAAATAAAATGAAATTGGATATTTGTGAGCGTAGATTAATTTGTATTATTGTTACTAAAACAGAATAGCATCTCTTTCCAAATTTTAGGTAACTCAAGAGACACTGATCATTGCAAATATTCTCTTTGCCTAAAAATATCTCTATTGATTCCCGGATAATGAATGATAGATAAAATCTTGACGAATAAAGTATTCTGCTATTTTTAAAATCGATCTGTAAAGGTTGTTTGCCGCATAATCTGGCTAAAGGTGTGGTTCCCCTGTTGTATTTGATGTCTGCTATATGTTTTATATATAGGTATGACAAGCAGAAAACTTAAAACTAGAATCAAAGAACATATAGCAGACATCAAATACAACAGGAGAATCACAGCTTTGGCCAGACAATTCAGCAAAGAACCTTTACAGATTGATTTTAAAAATAGCAGAATAATTTATCCGTCAAGATTTTATCTATCATCCATTATCCGGGAATTAATAGATATATTTTTATGCAAGGAGAATATTTGCAATGATTCAGTGTCCCTTGAGTTACCTAAAATTTGGAAAGTGATACTATGGTGTTTTAAAGTAACAATCGTAAAAATTAATTCACGCTCACAAATATCCAATTTCATTTTATTTTCTGTTTGCACGGATTTTCATTATGAATGACATTAATCATGACATTATTTAGCAATTTATTGTCTTTTAAATTTGTTTGAAAAAATATTTCTATCATGAATGATTTTGAAAATATCGCCGTTTTTGCGATGAAACGAGCGTTAATCTAAATAAAGGTATTATATTGAAGAATTTCAAGTTATTCCACAATTAAATCACAGTTCACGAAATTGTTATAGGGAGAGCATTATTATAAGAAGTCAAGATTCCATTTAAATCATATTAAAGTCATCATATTTCACAAATAAAAGTTTTTACTTTTGTAGATTATTATTTACAGTTCGAATATATACATAATGTATATTATTTACATTTACAGATGAAACATATTTAGTTGCTTTGCTCCTTCTAGAAGTCATGATTCTAAATACAATTAAATTTCCAGCAACTATTTTCTTCTATTAAGAAGCCATAAAGAACAATAGCATGATTTTATGCTCGAGATAAATTTTCTTTTTAAAATTAAAACAACATTTCTTCTATTTTAGAAGACCAAGAGAAAAAATGCAGTCTACTTACTGCGTTCATATTTTACATTCACAAAACCAACTAAAAAAGGAACAAGAAAGAAAAAAGATGTTTTTTAATATCAATTCTCTCAAACGTCACGTGATCCTTCGCGGCGCCCGCCTGGCTAAGAGAAGCCCGCGAGAGAAGATTGCAAAATATTCCACAAACTCCCCCCCGATGAACAAGGGTTCATCAAAATGGGGATTCAAATAATTAAAGTAGAAATAAAAATTATTCTAAAAAATTATCAGTTACACTATACATAAATACAATACAAAATCAAAATATATACTTACATACTGGGCTTCAATAAAATAATAAACAATTTAAAAAATTAGCCAAGATGTTTCTGCTACTAAAAATAGAAAGAACAATTTAAATCTATACAACTTTTCTAGAATATTCATCACAAAAAAAAATTAAACTAAAAATTAGAAATATTATCAAACAAGAAACTCTCTTTTTTTTTTTTTTAAGTGAAAAAAAATAATTTTTTTTTTTTTTTTAAGTCAATAAACAAAAGAGTTCAAGATTTTTTTTTTGAAAGTCAAATGTCAATGAGAGTATTTGAGTCTCTAATAATATCAAAGTTTTTTTTTTTTTTTTCAGTTCTATTAATAAAAAAGTTTAAAGTTTTTTTCAGTTCTAAATGATACACAAAATCAATAGGTCTTTTAATGATGGAATTATTTGCATTCAGTTTATAAGACCTCATTTTTTTTTTATCTCTGCCCACAAATACTCAACTTCCAGAAAGTACTTGATACATGTTCATATGCATAAGAATCACATCATATATTTCAAAGTCAGAAGTTTTATTCTCGTCCGTGTAGTGAGCAGATTGTAAGTTGAGAAGATACTCATTTTTCAAGCGCTTCCAAAAATGATTCAGAAGAGTCTCGCGCAAACGGAAGCGTTTCACTAAGGATTCCTTGGTTGCAGGTAAACACAAATCGTTCACTTTTATGGTAGGTAAACACAAGATATGTTTTAGAGGTGCTCTAACTAGTTGACCAGGGCGAACACTAAAGTTCTTGGAGATTGCACATTTGTTTAGGACTGATTTTATGCATTGTATGGATCTTAAAATCCAAATTTTTTCACGAGTTGATACTAATGTACTGGGCACTTCTGAATGAAAAACTTTTTCATGTGCATCTTTCACGATTAATTCAGTCAATTTATGTTTTGCAGGAATCACATCAGGATGTTTTTCATAAAATGAGGAATCAGACTTTTGTAACAGTCCTCGTACGAATAGCAAACCTTCATCTGATAACATAGGAATTAGCTGTAGAAGATTCGATTTACTAGGGATACTTTTGTTACATTTCAAGTATTTTGTAACTTCAGGGAAACTTTTTTCCTGCACCAGCTTTAACCAAAAATTTTCAGCATGTAACATTTCCTCAGCTGATAATTGTGAAAATGTTCTTTTCTCTACCTTTAATTTTATATTAGAAATAAATCTAAATAGCCAAGCAGTTACTCGATACAATTTCTTTAGGGAGCTACAATTTTCAAGAATAAAAATGGGAATTTCATCAGATTTATTTGTTTGAAGAACGCAAGAAATGGTTGCTGATTTTCGAGACTTCTCTTTAGAAACATCAGGTAATTGTGTAGCAACAATTTTAACGCTAGGGCACTGATCTTCGGGCAAGGAAAGAAATTCAGGAACATACACATTAGGGTTAGCACCAGGAAAAATATGCAACTGGAGATGCTCCTTTTCCATAATCAGGTTGCTAAAATATTGCCAGGGAATTTTCAAGTGAGCGAGATCAGGGATTTCTGTAAGCCAATTTTGCCAATCATTTTCTAGTTCACCAGAAACAAAAGGGGCAATAAATCCGGCTGAATCAAGGAACATGGTTGCAATTTTCAAAACATTCCGTTTTGTGCAAGAATCATTATTTAATTTTTCTAACAAGGGTCGTAATTCTAGTCCAAATTTATCTTCTGTATTGTTACAGATCAATCTTAAAATTTTCAAGGAAGTATTTAGGGGTTCGAAACTCGATACAGGAATGTTTTCATCATTTAAAACATTAGAATTCAAGTTAGGGACATGATACAAACATTCGTTTAATGATAGAGAATCATCATATTTGGAAGAAGCATCATAGACTATGCGCATTTTTGTTGTAGTTTTGTCGTCACGGATAACAGGTCTGTGGGGCATGTAATAGGAATTATTAGAATGTTTCTCGGTGCACAATTCTATTACACCCTCATTAAACTGCTCTAGCAAAATGGAGTTATATTCTTTAAATAGAGAATCGTTTTTCAAGAATTTATTTTCTAAACTAGAAAACCGCTTCTTTGCTACTTCAAGATTATTTCTAAGTAATTCGCGAGAATCTTTCCACAATAATTTTGCTTCATAACGCCCATTTACGAATTTTAGATTTTCTTTAAATTCTTTTATTACCTCATGATCGGTAATGTTCTTTTCATTGCTTTCGGCAATGCCAATTGATTCAAGATCCCAAAATGCTTTCAGTTGGGTATTTATATTTTCAACTGAAACACGCAAACAAGCTACTTCTTTTTTATTCGACTCTATCTGCCCTTGCACCGTATGACCGAAAATAGTTTCTGCAACGTATAATTCTTTTGTCAATTTTCCCTCGATTCCCTTTAATATTTTCCACAAAAAGTCAGACCCTAGCAAAATATTTATTTCCTGTTCAAGACCTGTATCAGCAGGCTTAAAGCCTCTTGTTCTCATTATGTCTAGAAGTTCTGGTTCTAGAGTTTTCACAGAAGCTCCAGTTATATTATCAACCACAAGAGCTTCGATATTTATCGAGTTAATAGGTTGCACAACACTGGATAATTCTAGAGCAACTACTTCATAACAAGATTCATAAGGGCGTCTCCGCCCAAAAGGATAAACTAATAAATTTTCTCTTCGCAATGGCTTCAATTTTAATTTTTGTACTAGAGATCTCTTCACAAAACATTTTTCTGAACCACTATCACATAAAACGCGAGCCAACAAGCATTCCTTACCAGCAGACACAGAAACTGTACAAGTCTGCAATAATGTAGATTTATTTTGTTTATATTTTTGTTCCGACATCATAGATACAATTGCACCTTTCATTTCTTTTCCAGGATTTTCTTTTGCTGTTTCTTTAAAACAAAACAAAGTAATATGGGTAGTGTTACCACATTTGGAACAAGGGTTAATTTTTGTTCTACAGTTAATTGATAAATGCGACTTAAAAAAGCATTTGTAACAGCGACCTTCTTTCTTTAATTTATATCGTTTCTGTTCATCAGTGAATTTCGAACAATTTAGTCCTACATGATCAGAAGACTTACAAAATATGCAAAACTGTTTTGTAGATGTATTTAAAGCAGCAGCTGAAGGTATATTTTTCTTTTGCGGAAAATTTTGATATTTACTTGAAGGATTTTCATATTTAGTTTTAGAATTTTCATAAGTCTTGGTTTGGGAATTGTTTACTAAATTAGTAGCTTCACGACATCTTAATTCCGTTTTAATAAAATTTATTAAATCGGTGACTTCACAGTCCTTATCGGGGTCACGTTTTCGATGAAAATCTAGTATCAAATTTTCTGGTAATAACCTTAATAAAATTGGTAGTAATAAATGGCCGTAAGAGCCTGATGTTACTCCTAACGCATCAAGATTTCTCATACTAGTTTCAATATTATCGTACAGCTTCCTTAAAGAAATAACATTGTTAGAGGATTTCACTGGTTCAAGATTTAGAATTTTATTCATGTAACAGTTTATGATATTTTCCCGCTTACCATACCTCTCTTCTAACAATTTTAAACAAGTAGAATAATTTTGATCTGTCAGTTCAAAACCAGATACAATATTATATGCAGGACCAGACAACAAGGATTTGAGATATTGGAATTTTTCAATTTTTGATAACGATTCGTTTGAATCTATCGCACTAGTAAATAAATTAAAAAATTCTAAGAACTGGCTTGCATCACCAGAAAATTTTTCTATGTTAAGTTTAGGAAGCTTCACTGCCGAAACTGGTTTACTTCCGATTTTTGAACCGTTACTTGATTCTAGTACAACTTTTGGTTCAGTTTCGATTTTACATTTTTTAAGCCTCATCTTAATTTTAAATTTCAAACTGGATATTTTTTCAGAATATTCTTCTACCGATTTTAGTTCTTTTTCATATTCAGTTTTTTCCTGAATTAGCTCATCTATTTCGGAATCTAATTCCTTTAGTTGAGCTTCCTTTTCATTTACGAGCTCTAATGATTCCATTAAAGAATCGCAATCAGTTTTATCAATATCAACAGATAATAATGTATCACATTTTGTGATTAATTTCGTAATGGCTGCACGAACAGTAGTTCTTTTACTTTTAAGTTTATCTGTCTTATCCATGTTTAAATTTAAATTCAATGTTCAAAATAAATGATCATGAAAAATGTATATTTTCAAAAAATCAACAGTCATGCAGAATAATAAAGGTATTTCTTACCTTTTTTCCCGGTTGTTGAGGCACCAAAAACCTTGAAGAATTTCAAGTTATTCCACAATTAAATCACAGTTCACGAAATTGTTATAGGGAGAGCATTATTATAAGAAGTCAAGATTCCATTTAAATCATATTAAAGTCATCATATTTCACAAATAAAAGTTTTTACTTTTGTAGATTATTATTTACAGTTCGAATATATACATAATGTATATTATTTACATTTACAGATGAAACATATTTAGTTGCTTTGCTCCTTCTAGAAGTCATGATTCTAAATACAATTAAATTTCCAGCAACTATTTTCTTCTATTAAGAAGCCATAAAGAACAATAGCATGATTTTATGCTCGAGATAAATTTTCTTTTTAAAATTAAAACAACATTTCTTCTATTTTAGAAGACCAAGAGAAAAAATGCAGTCTACTTACTGCGTTCATATTTTACATTCACAAAACCAACTAAAAAAGGAACAAGAAAGAAAAAAGATGTTTTTTAATATCAATTCTCTCAAACGTCACGTGATCCTTCGCGGCGCCCGCCTGGCTAAGAGAAGCCCGCGAGAGAAGATTGCAAAATATTCCACATATATCACTTTTATACAATTTTTTAGCTTTGTTTAAAAATGTTGTTTATTTTTTCTTATATTGACATCAATTAGAATTTTCGATCGCAGATGTTGTTCAGTTTGCGCATAAGGAATATAAAGCGGAGTTTTCTGAATTTTTCTTTTTATTAAAATAAATGTTAAATTCAAAAGTTGAGAATTTCAACTAAAAATATTATTGGTATTTTGAGGAAAGTAATTAATATATTAAGGTATATTATTTCCAATTATGTACCTTTTTATATTTGTGGAATATAAATATTACAGAGAACAATTAATAGGGAAAAAAGTATTGTTGTTAAACATACGTAAAGAATAAGAAATTACATTACATTAGAAGCTTTAAATGGGTCTCCATTTTCAGTCAATTGCATTGTCTTTGTAACACAAACTACCTTAACCCTTAAATGCCTGATTTTTCAAAAATCTTTGTAATAATGTTTTTCGGCTTTCATTTTTAAAATAAATCATGGAAAAAATACTTTAAAAAATCATATTTTGTTTTAAGTATAGTTTACGGCTAAAAAACAGTTTGTTACTAATCAGCAATACTGGTCTTTAATTAAAAAAATATTTTCCCTTGATAAAATTCTATAATATTAAACACACAAGAATTTTAAGAACTGCAATAAGAAATAAATTTTACTTGCTCACTGCAGGTCAAAATAGGGTATTTCGCAAGCTTCCAAACAAAACAAAAAGAACAAGTAGCATTATTTGAAAAAATAAATTTATCTTTATTCTTAAACAGCACAGGTGTTGCCATCTAAATGTTGAAAATCGATTTAATAATATTTTCAGAATGTATTTCATTGGCAACATTAGGCATTATAGCTTCAATATTATTCTAATAGTATTTTAGAGCCTAAATTGGGTATGTTGCCGAAAAGCAACACCAGGCATTTAAGGGTTAAATGACGCTGGAAAAATCGCTTATAAACTTGAAAAGTTCCGTATACATGTGCCCTATAGCAATTAATTGAAGACTTGGATTTAAGAAGACAAATAGATTGACCATTAAGCGTGATTTATGTGCTTCTGAAACTGGTCGCTCTAAAACCCTTTCCAAAAGAAATGCACTGTACTATGCGATTTTTAGCACAGTCTATTTCTTAACCTCTTGAGGGGCAGTGGGATATATTTTATCCCACCTAATTCAAACAAGTTTCGCACCAGAAACTAAATTTTATATTTTCAACTTTGGAGGAGAAAATGTTGAAAAATTGCTTTTCCTTATTTTAAAATAAAAAATTTCGATTATTCCGGGGAAAATTCAATATTACAGAGACATTATTGCTTGCCCTTCAAAGGCTTAAATACCGAAGGCATTTAATAAAATAATTCTTTTATTCAAACGTCCCAGAAATGTCAGAATTATTTTTTGGGGATTTATATGTATTGTTTTTAAAATTTATTTAAAAAACAGCAATAAGCGTTTTATCTCTAGTGATTGAAGTCAATAGAAAAATAATTTTATATTAAAGAAAAAAATTACCATGTGTTTATAAATAATTTTGATTTTAAAATGTTTAGTTATTTTCTTATATGGAAATCCATAAGAATTTTTACTCACACACATTTTTTAATAAATCGATTTCAATTTACTTATTTCGTATAATTAAATTAAAATTTTTCTGAAAAAAAATGTTGCTGAAGTAATTGTTAAGCCCAAAAGTGCACACGTTAAGTGTAAAATATTATATGTATTTTGCGAACAATTTAATATTGAGGCATATTATGGCCTAGTAAGATTTTTTTTCATTTATCGATTCTAAACAATTCAGAGAAAATTTCAAAGTTAAACAGAATTGGGTTCTAAACATACTTGGAAGAATGAGAAATTGCATTTCATTACAGCACTCAAATGGGTACCCATTTTGAGTCAAATGCATTTTCTTTGTAACACCAAATCCCTTAAAGTACGCTGTGACAATCGCTTGTAAACTTGAACAGTTCTGTATACATGTGCCCTATAGCAATTAACTGAAGACTTGGATTTACGAAGACAAATAGATTGACCATTAAGAGTGATTTATGTGCTTCTGAAACTGATCGCTTTAAAAGTCTGTCAAGATGAAGTGCAGTATGTATCATGCGATTTTTAGTATACTTTTAATATTTTTAAATACTGAAGACAACATTTCATATTATACGTTTCTGATTAAATCTTTCCAGAAAAGTCATAATTTTTTTCTGGTGTTATTATGTACTGTTTTTTAAATTTTATTTAAAAAAACAGTAATAAGCATTTTTTTTCTCTTGTGATTGAAGTCTTGTGAAGAAGATAAATGATTTTATATTTAAAAGTATAAATATCTATGAAAAATTTTGAGTTACACATGTTTTTTACTTATTCTCATATACTGAGATCAATTTGATTTTTTAATCACAAACTTTTTTTAATTTGTGTAAATCGATTTCACATGAACATATTTCGTACATTTACATTGTAAATTTTCTGAAAATATGATACTGAAGTAATTGTAAAGTCCAAAATTGCAAGCTTTAAGTGTAAAATATTATATATATAATTCGGGCATTTAGTATTAAGGCATATTATCTCCTATTAAGTATATATATATATATATATATATATATATATATATATATATATTTTTTATCGATTCTAAATTATTTTGAGAGAAATTCAAAGTCAAATAGAATTGAGAAGTTCAGGGGTCGTACTTGGCCTGAAATTTCACGACCGAGAAATTCTTCGGTACCAGTATTTTCTTATGGGAAAATCTCTTCTTAAATGAGGCGAAATTTCGCGCGTTTAACCTAGATTTATTTTTTTTTATAAACAAATAGTGATATTTATCCAGAAAAAATCCCTTAAGCGTACGACCCCTGTGTTACAAGTACTTGAAAAAATGACAAATTGCATTTCATTATAAGATTTAAACGGGTTCCCATTTTGAGTCAAATGCATTTTCATTGTAACACAAAATACTTTAGATTACGCAGGAAAAATCGCTTGTAAACTTTAAAAGTTCTTTATGCATCTGCCTTATAGCAATTAACTGAAGACTTGGATTTACGAAGACAAATAGATTGGCTATTAAGAGTGATTTATGGGCTTCTGAAACTGATCGCTCTAAAAGTCTGTCATTTTTAGCACAGTCTATTTCTAAAATACTGAAGACATTTAATCATATAAATTTTTAATTAAAACTTCCAGGAAAAGTCAGAATTTTTTTCTCGTTTTTATATGTACAGTAGAACTTCTTTTATCCGAAACACTTTTAACCGATACTCTCGATTAACCGAAATCCATTTTTAAAGCTCCCTTTTTTTTTACTATCACATTCCTTGTGTGCAAAATCCATTTTGAAAGCTTTTTTTTATTTATTTTTTTTCAACTATCATATTCCTTGTGTCCACGCGGTCCTTTCCGAACTACGAGTACATATAAAAATTTTTGATCTCCTTCCTTAGAGTTCCTTTGAATTCAACTTGAGCTCCCGTAAGCTGCGGAGTGAAAGGAAGAAAACGGACAATTTAGCAATTCTGAAGCTTTTGAGTGTTTTGCAAAGATTTAGCATGACTGGAGCATCAGAAAAACTGTGATACTGGTGAACTAATAATATTAAAAAGGCAATCGAAAGTGCGACAAACAAAACATTTTTTTCAATCCCTTGTGATGTATGTAAAAGGTACTTAAATTGAAAATTAAAATTTAGGTAATTTATTCTTGCTTCCTTTTTTTTGTTATTGCTTTATTTTTATTAATCACTTGTTACTATAATAAGAAATATTGCACATATTTCTCCCTAATCTTAAAATTGAAGCATTCTCGATTATCCATAAATTTCGATTTTCCGAAAGAGGATCGGTCCCATTTACTTCGGATAATCGAGGCTCTACTGTATTGTTTTTTAAATTCTATTTTAAGAACAGTAATCAGCGTTTTTCCTTCGCGATTGCAGTTGATAGATAAATAACTTTATATTAAAAAAATATTTACTTTATAAACAATTTTCATTTACAAATGTTGTTAAGTTATTTTCTTATAGTGCGATTAATTAGATTTTCTAGTCAAAATATTGTTTAGTTTGTGTAAATCGATTTTATATGAACAATTTTTAGCATATTTAAATAAAATATTTTCTACAAAAATGTTGGTAAAGTAATTGTTAAGCACAAAAGTGCACGGGTTAAGTGTTAAATATTATATTTACTTTTCGAACATTTAATATTAAGGCATATTATGGTCTATTAAGAATCTTTTTTAATTTATCGATTCTAAATAATTCAGAGAAAATTTCAAAGTTAAATAGAATTGAGTTCTAAACATACTTCTAAGAAGGAGAAATTACATTAAATTACAAGCTTTAAATGGGTTCCCATTTTGAGTCAAATGCATTTTCTTTGTAACACAAAATCCCTTAAATTACGCTGGAAAAATAGCTTGTAAACTTGAAAAGCTCTGTATACATATGCCTTATACCAATTAACTGAGGACTTGGATTTACGAAGACAAACAGAGTGACCATTAACTGTGATTTATGTGCTCCTGAAACTGATCGTTCTAAAAGTCTGTCAAAAGTGCAGAATGTAATTTTTAGAACAGTCCATTTCTAAAGTACTGAAGACATTTTATAATACAAATTTTTGATTAAAACTTCCTCGAAAAAGTCATAATTTTTTTTTCTGTTTTCTTTTCTGTATTGTTTTTAAAATTTGTTTTTAAAAAACGGTTATAAGCATTTTTTCCGTCGTTATTGAAGTCAATAGATAAATAATTTTATATTTAGAAAAATGTTTTGTTTATAAACAATTTTGATTTACAAATGTTGATCAGTTATTTTCTAACATTGTAATCAACTAGAATTTTTAGTCACAAATATTTTTTAGCTTGTGAAAATCGAATTCATATGAACTTATTTAGTAGTTTAAAATTTAAATTTTTCTGAAAAAAAAGTCACTGGATGTGTTGTTAAGCCCAAAATGCACACGTTAAGTGTAAAATATTATATGTATTCTGCGATTATTTAATATTAAGGCATATTAAGACTTATTAAGAATCTTTTATAATTTATCGATTCTAAACAATTCAGAGAAAAATTCAAAGTTACATAGAATTGAGTTTTAAACATACTTGGAAGAATGAGAAATGGCATTTCATTACAAAACTTACATGGGGGCCCATTTTGAGTGAAATGCATTTTTTTGTAACACAAAATCTCTTAAAGAACGCTAGGAAAATCGCTTGTAAACTTGAACAGTTCTGTATATATGTGCCCTATATCAATTAATTGAAGACTTGGATTTGCGAATACAAATAGATTGATCCTTAAAAGTGATTTATGCGCTTTTCAAACTGATCGCTCTAAAAGTCGTGAAGTATGTACTATTTAATTTTTAGCACAGTCTATTTCTAAAATACTGAAGAAATTTAACAATATAAATTTTTTATTAAAACTTCCCAGTAAAGTCAGAAATTTTTTCTGGGTTCTATTTATATTGTTTAAAAAAAATTAATACAGTAATAAGCATTTTTCCCTCGTTATTGAAGTCAATAGATAAATAATTTTATATTTAGAAAAATGTTTTGTTTATAAACAATTTTGATTTACAAATGTTGATCAGTTATTTTCTAACAATGTAATCAACTAGAATTTTTAGTCACAAATATTGTTTAGCTTGTGTAAATCGAATTCATATGAACTTATTTAGTAGGTTAAAATTTAAATTTTTCTGAGAAAAAGTTACTGGAGGTGTTGTTAGTCCCAAAATGCACACGTTAAGTGTAAAATATTATATGTATTTTGCGAATATTTAATATTAAAGTACATTATGACGTATTAAGAATCTTATATAAATTATCGATTCTAAACAATTCAGAGAAAAATTCAAAGTTACATAGAATTGAGTTCTAAACATACTTGGAAGAATAAGAAATTACATTTCATTACAACACTTACATGGTGCCCATTTTGAGTCAAATGCGTTTTCTTTGTAACACAGAATCCCTTAAATTACGCTGGAAAAACCTCTTGTAAACTTGAAAACTTCTGTATACATGTGCCCTATAGCAATTAAATGAAGACTTGGATTTACGAAGACAAATAGATTGACCATTAAGAGTGATTTATGTGCTTCTGAAACTGATCGCTCTAAAAGTCTGTCAAGAAGAAGTGAAGTATGTACTATGTAATTTTTATCACAGTTTATTTCTAAAATACTGAAGACATTTAATAATATAAATTTTTTATTAAAACTTCAGAGTAAAATCAGAATTTTTTACTCGGTATTATATGTACTTATTGTTTTTACATTCTATTTTAAAAACAGTAATTAGCGTTTTTTCCTTCGCGACTGAAGTCAATAGATAAATAATTTTATATTAAAAAAATATTTGCTTTATAAACAATTTTGATTTACAAATGATGTTTAGTTATTTTCTTATATTGAAATTAATTAGATTTTTTTAGTTAAAATATTGTTTAGTTTGTGTAAATCGATTTTATATGAACATATTTAGTATAATTAAATAAAATGCTTTCTACAAAAATGTTCTTAAAATAATTGTTAAGCGCAAAAGTGCACGGGTTAAGTGTCAAACATTATAATTATTTTTCGACCACTTAATATTAAGGCAAATTATGGCCTATTATGAATCTTTTTTAATTTATCGATTCTAAACAATTCAGAGAAAATTTCAAAGTTAAATAGAATTGAGTTCTAAACATACTTCTAAGAATGAGAAATTACATTAAATTACAAGATTTAAATGGGTTCCCATTTTGAGTCAAATATATTTTCTTTGTAACACAAAATCCCTTAAATTACGCTGGAAAAATAGCTTATAAACTTGAAAAGCTCTGTATGCATATGCCTTTATACCAATTAACTGAGGACTTGAATTTACGAGACGAATAGAGTGACCCATTAACCCCTTCGGGACGGCAGCCTTTTACGAAATTTTTAATCTTTTGTCACCGTTTTTAAAAAACGGAAATTTGTGTCTTTTTGAATCGTGAAAATGTGCTGATTAAACAAGACAAATTTTTCAGTAAATTTTTTTCTGGTGAGGAAAAACAAGGATTCTGAGCGCTTCATGCGGCACGTATACGTGCCGCTCGTCCCCAAGGGGTTAAGTGTGATGTATGTGCTCCTGAAACTGATCGTTCTAAATGTCTGTGAAAATTGCAGTCTGTACTATGTAATTTTTAGAATAGTATACAGTGACCTCTGACTTATACGACTTTCAAGGTACTGTAGAAAAAAGTCGTATAACTTAGACAGTCGTATAAGTGCGAGACCGTTTTATTACACAACTTTCAAACTTTATACGCATTAATTATTTTACCTATAATTAAAACGATAAGTTTTGATTACTAAGAACATATTTTAACAAAATTTATAAAATATATTAAAAAATAAAACATATAGTATTTATAAAGTTCACAAATAGTTCACTTACCACTATGTTCATTTTAAAGATTTACAGATCAGATTTTCTCAAAAACTGAAGTGATATTAGTTTGTCTCTGTCGTAGATGGAAAGAAAAAAGGCCTTTTTCTAAGTCTAATAAAGCTTTTAACCCTTAAATGCCTGATTTTTCAAAATCATTGTAATAATGTTTTTCGGCTTTCATTTTTTAAATAAATCATGAGAAAAATACTTTAAAATATCATATTTTTTTTTTTACGTGTGGTTTACGGCTAAAAAACAGTTTGTTACTAATCGGCAATACTGGTCTGTAATTGAAAAAATAATTTTCCTTGATAAAATTCTATAATATTTAACACACAAGAATTTTAGGAACTATAATAAGAAATAAATTTTACTTGCTCACTGCAGAACAAAATAGGGTATTTCGCGAGCTTCCAAATAAAACAAAAAGAACAAGTAGCGGCAATTGAAAAAATAAATTTATCTTTATTCTTAAACAGCACAAGTGTTGCCATCTACATGTTGAAAATCGATTTAATAATATTTTCAGAATGTATTTTACTGGCAACATTAGGCATTATAGCTTCAATATTATTCTAATAGTATTTTAGAACCTAAATTGAGTATGTTGCCGAAAAGCAACACCCGGCATTTAAAGGTTAAGCTAGTTTGGGAATAGTCATTTTGATGGACATAATTCTTTATTTTATTTAAAGTGGTACTTGCTTTTGAAAACTTTACAACAGCAGGAACATTGCCCTCATCTTCGTCATCCTCCTCGCTCACGTCTTTATTATTGATATCCTCAAAGATTTCTTCAACAGTTCTCAGTTCTGACAAAGAAGCTTTCCATCACATTCTGCACATTGGCAAGCACAAGGGAATTCCATACAACCACCCTCCAGCCATGGATTTCATCGTTGCACTACACGAAAGTAGATAAGAAACATTATTCCTTATTGATAAGCACTTTTAGAATAGTGTAGTGAAAGAATAAAGGTAAGAAAACGTGAAAGATGTGTACTTTGAAGATTATAAAAAGGAATTCTTGAATGAGAAATGTAAAATAGCATGAACCGTTTAAAGCGTAATATAAGTGAGAGAAGCAGACGTATAAACTCAGAGAAGTTTAGCATTATTTCCCGTATAGCGTGGTCGGGATCGAGAGAATTCGGCGCAAAACCAAGAGAGTCGTATAAGTGAGTGGTCACTATATTTCTAAAATACTGAAAACATTTAATAATACGAATTTTTGATTAAAACTTCAAAAAAAGTCATAAATTTTTTCTGGGTCTTATTTGTATTTTTTTTTTTTTAATTGGTTTCTCAAAAACAGTAATAAGCATTTTTTCCCTCGTTATTGAAGTCAATTGATAAATAATTTTATATTAAAAAAATATTTTGTTTATAAACAGTTTTGATTTACAAATGTTGTTCAATTATTTTCTAACATTAAAATCAACTAGAATTTTTAGTCACAAATATTGTTTAGCTTGTGTAAATCGAATTCATATGAATTTATTTAGTATGTTAAAACTTAAATTTTTCTGAAAAAATGCAACTTGAGTAATTGTTAAGCCCAAAAGTGCACACTTTAAGTGTAAAATATTATTTGTATTCTGCGAATATTTAATATTAAGACATATTATGATCTATTAAGAGTCTTTTATAATTTATCGATTATAAACAATTCAGGGAAAAATTCAAAGTTATATAGAATTGAGTTCTAAACATACTTGGAAGAAAGATAAATAACACTTACATGGGGGACCATTTTGAATCAAATGCATTTTTTTTGTAACACAAAATATCTTAAACTATGCGAGGTAAATCGCTTGTAAACTTGAACAGTTCTGTATACATGTGCCATATAGCAATTAACTGAAGACTTGGATTTACGAAGACAAAGAGATTGACCATTAAGAGTGATTTATGTGTTTCTGAAACTGATCGCTCTAAAAGTCTGTCAAGAAGAAGTGCAATCTGCACTATGTGATTTTGATCACAGTTTTTTTTTTAAAATACTGAAAATATTTGATAATTTTTGGATTAAAACTTCTTAGAACAGATTTTTTTTTTCCAGGATTTATATGTATTGTTTAAAAAAAAAAAAAAAAAAAAAAAAAATTAAGAACAGTATTAAGCGTTTTTTACCTCGCGAATGAAGTCAAAAGAAACAAATAATTTTATATAAAAAAAATCTTTAGTTTATTTATTTTTTTTTAATTTAGAAATGTTATTTAGTTATTTTCTTATATTGAAATCAATTAGACATTTTAGTCACAAATATTGTTTAGCTTGTGTAAATCGATTTCACATGAACATGCTTAGTATATTTAAATTAAAAGTTTTTTTTTTTGTTATGCTCAAAAGTGCACACGTTAAGTGTAAAATAATATATGCATTATGCGAACATTTAATATTAAGGCGTATTATGGCCTATTAAGAATAAATTTGTATTTTTTTTTTATTATTATTTATCAATTCTAAACAATTCAGCGGAAAATTCAAAGTTAAAAAAATCCCTGCCGGCCCGACCTACAGGCGGAGGTAGTTTTCGAAGTTAAGTATACTAATTTCACCAACAAAAATTAATCATGATTAGAGATTTATCCACTTTAACAATTTTATCTGTCCGCTTTTGACGAGTTTTTATTTCATTTTTATATAATAGCTGTTTTTATCAGAATCATGTTAAAGCGGTATTAAAAAAATACTTTTCAATATTCAACAACTCGAAATTTTCTGGCACATTTTTAGATTCATTTTTAATAGAAAAAATATCAAACTTGGTGACGTGACTTTTGAAGAGATTTATAAGCGACCTGTGTTTTTATTTTTCGTTCAATTAATTAAAACTTGATTTATAAACAATTATTTTCTCAGTAGGACATTATTTTTCGTATTTAACACAATCCCTTCGGGAAATTCTGTTCAAAATGCCTTCTTTGAGATCATTTTTTGAAATATATTCTACCTCTATCAAAAAATCGATCATTACGGTTTATTATATAGTTTCTCAATAAAAGAATCTACGAGTTGGATGCGTTTGAGAGCAAAAAGGAATTTAAAAATGAGTAAGAAAATAAACAATTTGGATTTGAACAAACCTTTAATAAGATGATTTTTTTCTTCAACAGCTATGCGTTTTTAATTTGTTTTTGCTGTAAGAATTGGTCCTGTCAAAAACTTGTCTATATAAATGTTGTAGGCAATATTAATTAAGATATATGATAAATTCATGGAGTTTTTATATCTTGTGAATTGACGGAGTTACGGAATTTTTTCTTTTCACCCCCACCCCCTTTTTTTTGTTTTCGTTTAATTAATTTTTTTTTTTTTTTTTTTTTTTTTTTTTCGGTGCGAATTGGTCCTATCAAAAATTTGTGAACATAAAAATTATAGATAATATTAAGGAGATTTATAATAAAGTTAAATGGAATTAATATCTTGAGAATTGACGAAGTTATGAATCTTTTTTTCCCAAAAACCTTATTTTTTGCGCCTCTTGAGCACATTTTTAATTTGATCAAAAATCTATGATGCATAATTTTTTGGTCCTATTTTTAGAAGTAATAAAAATTTTAAACTGATTTGATATGTACAAAAATTAAGAAGTTATGGGGTTATTTCGGTTTTCAAAAACTCCTTCCTATTTCCATTCCATTAATCCGATTTTGCCCATTAACAAACTTGACCGAGATTTTATGCCCCTTGATTTTATATATCAGTTTGGAAGAGATTTGTGCAGAATTGTGAAAGTTATCGTGTCCAGAAGAAAGTGATATATATATATATATATATATATAGATAGATAGATAGATAGATAGATAGATAGATAGATAGATAAAGTTTTTTACTGAGGGTGGTTTTGGGTTCTAGGGGTCATGATCCGTGTAGATCTGTAAAAACTTTTCAGAAATTCCAACATAGGGGAGAACGTAACAGGTAGTATTTCATACGAAATCTACCTAATAGAATTGAGTTCTAAACATAATTGGGAGAACAAGTACAAATTAAATTTAAAAAATCAAAAAATACGACTACGAATTATTTCTCAACAATGTGAGACTATTTTTTATATTACTTACCCTTTTTTTATTTATTTGCATTGGTGACTTTTAAGTTGTGTTTAATTGTTAGTTCCTATCTATAAACACTATTTTGATGATGCCTATAGATGTCTATGAAGGTTAGATTTGAAAGTAAAATTACAGATCCTATCTACACAACTGCCAGGTTGTGTAATATTTAAACGGAGCTTCTGACTGTAAAAAAGTCAATGAAACGCCATCTTCATTTTGAAAGACCTATCCAATGATATGCCTCTCAATAGGGTGCGTAAATTTTTTTTTCGTCTCTACCGCCATTTTGTATTTTACGGCCGGCATTTTGAATTTATAAAGACAGAACCTCGCTTGTAACCATCGGACGGTTAAGACGAATCGATAGAGACCTTATTCATTAAAATCTATCCAGCCGTTTGGATGTTTCGAAGGTATAAAAAATCCACATACCCAGAGACGCGTGAAACACATAACCCTTCTTGGCAATCGGGTAATGAGACATCATTTCATTACAAGACATAAATGGGCCTCCATTTTGAGTCAAACGCATTTTCTTTGTAACACAATTTACCTTAAATTACGCAAGAAAAATCCCTTGTAAACTTGAAAAGTTCCGTATACTTGTTCCCTATAGCAATTAACTGAGGGCTTGGATTTGCGAAGACATATAGAGTGGCCATTAAAAGTGATTTATGTGCTTCTGAAACAGATCACTCTAAAAGCCTGTGAAAAGGAAATGCAGTCTGTACTATGAGATTTTTAGTACTTTTTTAATACTAAAGGCATTTAAGAATATTTATTTATGATTAAAATCTCAGATAAATCAAATGACTTTTTTCTTTTCGTTATATGTTGGAATTTTAAAATTTTATTCTTAAATTAGTAGTAAATTATTTTTTGTTATGAATGAATTTATCTGATACGGAATTTCACGGTTTTAAATACATTAAAACCCGTGGAAACGAAATTTGTTTTTAACGGAATCTTATCTTAAACGGAAATATTGCTCGGTCCCGACAGATGGAATGCGTTACAATCATACATGGTAAAATGAACACTAGGCAAAAACGGATTTTTTCGTCTTTTCCTATCAATTCCCTCTCCACAAATTTTGCTGTATCATTTAGTTTAGCAACAATTTTAATTTAAAACCATTGTTTAGTTCTTTTTATTTGTTTAAATAATGAAGAATTTTCAGTTATAAATTTATTTAATATAATGTCTTATATGGCTTGTGAATTTATTTATTAAACTGTTTCAGAACTATTGTAATTTAAATACAATGTTTAAATTGCAATAATTCTGAAACAGTTTATTAAAGTTAAGGTTAATTAATATTAAATATTAATGGAAAAGTGGGAAAAGCTCTAAAATTTTTTTAATGTTTAAACAATAACTCATTTAATTATATAAAAGTTTAATAAAAAGACCTTAGAAAATTCAGAACTATATTTTTTAGTTTTTATATGAAGGATGTTTTAGAAAATTTATGTTTAAAGTAGTAATGGGAAGTTTCAACCTCGTGATTAAAATATTTTTATAAAGTAATTTATTGTTTATAAATAATTTTTAATTTACATACTAATTTTTTTACGAACTATATTTCATGCATTTAAATAAATTTCTATAGTTAACAAATATTGTTTATCATTCTGTAAATTCATTTCTTGAGAATTTATTTAATGTATTTAACATTTCAATTCAAATCAGGGATTTATTTATAAATTAATTCAAATATGATCCGCACAGAAATAAGTTAAATAATTAACTTAAATAGTATTAAATGTAAATTTTAGAAAAGTTTTAGGCAATTCTAATTTTAAATTGAAATTTTGCTGAAACATTTAATTAAAGTAAATGTTAATAAAGACTAAAGATTGACATTTAAAAACAATTATTCTCTTTTTTTAATTTCTAGATAAGAATACATTTATCAATTTAAATATTTGATTAAACTTCTTTTGTAAAATCAGGAATTCGGTTTATATGCAGGAGTTTTAAAAGTTAAACCATAAAACAGTAATATGCACATGAACAAAGTTATCTAATAAGTACTTTGACGTCAAACAGAATAAAACTTTGTTCATATAAATGCTATTTTAAAGAAATTCATTTCGTGTATTTAAATTTAGCAATTACGTTTAGTGCTTAGTTTGTTTCAATAGATTCATTACGAATTTGTTTAATGCAGTTGAATCAAAAGTTTACTGAATCATATTAATTAAAATAAATATTAATTATTTTTAAGGATCGATAAATAAAGCAGTAAATGTTGAACATGGTCTTACTTTTAAGTAATAGTAATGAAATTTAATTCTGAGAAACGATTTTTTTTTATTCAAAAATTAGAAGTAAATCTGAAATCACGAATATTTAAATGACTATCTAATTGGAATTTTATAATGTTGTAAATTCTTTAAAATAATTTTAAAACCGATAAATTTAAAAAAGTTTTATAATAATTTATATTAAGACTTTGTTATTGTTGTTTTTAGTTAAAAATATAAAAGTATTTGGGAAGATTTACCAATGAGAAATGTTTTAAAAAAATCAAAAATATAAGTGCTTATCATATTGCTTCTATATCAAAATAAATGTGAAGATGAAAGAATTTTAAATGTATAAACAATTTAATTAGCATTTAAAAATGATGTTTTTAATATTGAAGTGGTTATTTTTTAAACCTTTTTCTTGATATGTGGTTTCAGAAACGTTGGTGGATTATTAAAAAAATTAATTAATTAATTAAATCAGAAAATTCACGTTTACATTTAAAATTTTTATAATTTGACTAAATTTTTAACCCGATGTTAATTAATATTTCATAATTAATAATATTTCACATAAAAAATAAAATTATGCTATACAAATATTTTTTGTTGATAATGTTCAATGAGATTGCAAGTGGCATCTGTGCATTAAAATATGAATGAAAGGAACTTAAATATTAAATGAAAATTGCAACCCATCATTATATCAAGAACATTTTAAAGAAATATTTATTTTATTCCTTCCAATATAGTAAAATATGATTTCGCAATTTAAACTACTTTTGCATTTTCATGTAATACTTCTATCCATAATTGACATAAAGCTTTAAGAATACGTTTCTCATTCAACTGATTATCTAACCCTTCGTTTTTTATTTTTAGCAAAAATTATCCATTTATTTAAAATATATCTTTAATAGCAGCTCTAAGTTATAAAAATTTCCATCTATATTTAACAGATGTATGACGCATTCAAATTCGCGCCCTCGCGTATTTTACGCATATTGTATATTTCAAAGGAAATTTCAATAAAAAACAAATATTTGCATAATTTTCGCAATAAAATTATGAGATAATATGTGATAATTTAACTGCATTTATATTTAGAGTTTACATGTTTCAATATTTCATCTTGGGTATTTAGTATAAAATTGTTTATTAACTTTTCTTTGTGATCTCTCTCTCTCTCTCTCTCTCTTTTTTTTTTTCCGCAATAAGATTATGAGGTAATTTGTGATAATTTAACAGCATTTATATTTACGGTTTGGATGTTTCATTATTTCATCTTGAGTATTTAGAATAAAATTATTTATTTACTTTTCTTTGCTATCTCTCTTTTTTTTCACAATAAGATTCTGATATAATTTTTGATAATTTAACCGCATTTATATTTACAGTATACGTGTTTGAGTATTTCATCTTGGGTTATTTAGAATAAAATTATTTATTTCCTTTTCTTCGAGATCTCTTTTTTTTTCTCAATAAGATTATGAGATGATTTGTGACAATTTAATCGCATTTATATATACAATTCACATATTTCAGCATTTCATCTTGGTTATTTAGAATATATATATATATATATATATATATATATATATATTTTTTTTTTTGGGGGGGGGGAGGGAGGGATTTTTTTTTTCTTAAATAGGATTATGAGATTATTTGTAATAATTTAACTGCATTTATATTTACAGTTTACATGTTTCAATATTTCATCTTGGATATTTAGAATAAAATTATTTATTTCCTTTTCTTCGAGATCTCTTTTTTTTTCTCAATAAGATTATGAGATGATTTGTGACAATTTAATCGCATTTATATATACAATTCACATATTTCAGCATTTCATCTTGGTTATTTAGAATATTTTTATTTTTTTTTATTTATTTATTTTTTTTTGAGGGGGGGGGGATTTTTTTTTTTTTTAATAAGATTATGAGATTATTTGTAATAATTTAACTGCATTTATATTTACAGTTTACATGTTTCAATATTTCATCTTAGATATTTAGAATAAAATTATTTATTTTTCCCCGAGATCTCTCTCTCTCTCTCTTTTTTTTTTAATCTGCAGCACAAATCTGTAAATAGTTTTATAATCATATATATTACTTATGTTGTCAACATCCTTTTTTCTCAACTAATACGTAACGTACAACATTGAATGAGGTATCACTGGATACAATTTTTCGACCGCATTTAACATCAAACATTAAGTTTAACTAACATGTAGCGTGCAACGATGAATGAGGTATAATTGGTTAAGATTTTTTGCCCACATCTGACATTGCATACTGAATGTTCGTTGTACTTTTACGTTAAGAGTCGACTTTAGCCAAATGAAAAGACGCGTTCGCTAATGCTAATCCTATGGAAGAAATTTATAAAGATATCTCGGTCACATTTCAATATTTTTAAATGATTTTTTTGTATTGAATAACGGAGATCGATCTGTATGCAGGCCGTTTTTTACTTTTTCGATTTTGATTGCAGATTTTTTTTTATAAGGATGCTTTTACTTTCAAAACCGGTTCCGAAAATGAAAGTGTCCTCATTAAAAATACCTGTAAAGAAAATCGAAAAAGTAAACAACGGTCTTTGTACAGATCCATCTCAACTATTCAATGCAAATAAAATCATTTAAAAATATTTAAATTCAAACGAGATATCTTTATAGATTAGCATTAGCGAACGCGTCCTTTCATTTGACTGAAGTAGGCTCTTAGGTATCATCTCGCATACAATTTCTGATGTCAACATCCCTTTTCTATGAACATACAAAACGCACATCGATGAATGGAGCATTACACCAAAGGTTTTTGAACAACATTTCTTCATAGTACACAGATATTTCGTTAAAGCGAGTTGTTTGATTAAAAAAAAATTACAGTTAATTATAAATTAATGAAAAATGTATCAGGAAATAATTGCAAAGGTTGGCGTGCGGAAGCCTCGCACTGGCCTACGGTAACTGATAAATGTATTTTTCGATAAAACAGTAAAAGAGCGAAAGGGGAAAATTCGGAGAGAATGAATCCCTTATTTTATATTAGCGTAAACAGTAACATTCACTGAGAAAAATAACTAAAATTTAATTTTGCAGTCGTTAATCTGGGAAATACATCTCACAGAAGATAATAAGGTGTTTTTATGCTTCAAACATGGAACTACAGTAGAACCTCTTTTATCTGAAAATCTTTTAACCGAAACTGTCGGTTAACCGAAAACCATTTATAAGGTGTGTTTTTTTTTCTTTACAATCACATTCTTTGAGTGCAAAATCCATTTTTAAAGCTTTTCTTTTTTTTAACTGACATATTCGCTGTGTGCAAGCGTTCCTTTCCGAACTACGAGTATATATAAATATTTTCGATCCCCTTTCTTCAAGTTCCTCCAAATTTAACTTGAGATCCCGTAAGCTGCGGAGTGAATAGAACGAAGAAAACGAACCGATTAGCAATAGTGAAGCTTTTGCATGTTTTGTAAAAGGTTTGGCATGGCTGTAGCAGCAGAAAGACTGTGATACTGGTGAACTAATAATACGAAAAAACTCCGTGATAGAGCCTCAAAGCAAAGTCAATCGAAACTGTGACAAACAAAACATTTTTTCAAACTCTTGTGATATACGTAAAAGGTACTTCATTTCAAAATTAAAATTCAGGTAATTTATTCTTGTTTCTATTTTGCTATTGCTTTATTTTTATTAAGCATCTGTAACTATAATAAGAAATATTGCATATATTTCTGCTAAATCTTAAAATTGAAACTTTTTCCATTATCCGAAAATTTCGATTTTCTGAAAGAGGGTCGGTCCCAATTACTTCGGATAATTGAGGTTCTACTGTATTGAATAAAGAGGAACTGACCTATCCTTAGAATAGTGAAGCTTCAACTGTAACCGTTTTCCTAGCGGTTGATTACAGCCGGGGGAAACTTCCACCAGCAAATTTAAATAGAATTTTTTTTGTTTATATAAACGCCTTATTAATGCAAAATTTCAGTCATAAATAATGGCAGAAACAGATATTCCTTTTAACTGGTTGAAGTTTACTTTGGCGGTAGTCAGGCCCTGCGTTTCCACCAAATTGCGACAACCTAGTATCGACAACCTTCTATCAGTATCAGTGCAAAAGATTATAAAACATGGGCAAACTGACACCAGTAAAAACAGGAAGAAATTTTTACCACATTTCTGAGAAAATATTTCCATGTACGACGAAATTTTCTGTTCATATTAACGGGGGGGGGGAGTTTGTTCTTTTCTTCTTTATCTTATATCTTTTTGTAACCATTTTCCCATAACTACTGAAAAAAATGTAATTAAAATACGTGCTATTTTGAAAAAATATAAATGAATGATTTCTATAATGGGGCTATTAAAAACTATATTTAATATAATTATTTATATTACAAGCAAATGAAGAATCATTAGATAGCCGATTTTTGTTTTTGTCGAGTTTCTTGAGTGACATCTTTTTTGTTGTGTGTGTGTGTGTGTGTATTACTCAGCGTTAGTGACGTCATATGAATACTTTGAATACGTTACTGTAGATGTTGTTTAAGACCGGATCGTAAATGAGGAATTTTTCAGTGGATGCGAATGACGTCATTTTATATAAAATAAAAGCGTGTCTTTTAAGTCTGAAAACTGAAATAGGTTTTTATTATCTATCTTTATATAATTTTTTTTTCATGGGGGGAGGCACTAAATTCTGAAAAAGGAGAATTCCTGTTTTCTAGTTTTTAATCTGAATTATTTAATTATTCAAATGTTATAATCATCTTATAAAAGGCCATTTCTCTTTTCGTTATAAGTTGCTCTCCAAAAAAAAAATAAAAAATAATAATGTCTTTAAAAAAATCTCGCACTTTTCGCAACCGCTAATTTTAAAACCGAAGAAATGGTGAAAGAAGTATAAAAAAATGTATAATTAACATTTATAATAATTGATAATAATAGATAATAATAGATAATAGATAGAAAGATAATAAAATTTCTGGTATAGGAAAAAAATTTCGTAGATAATCGGACGATATAAATTGATTTAGGACAGTTATTTTAGCAAATTATATGGACTCAAGTTAAATTAGGTTAACGCGATTAATAAAAACATTAAAAATTTGAATAGAAATCTACAAAATAACGTGAGTATGCATTTTTTGAAAAAGAAAATATAAACATCTAAATACATAATCTAATTAAAATGTGAGAAGACAGTGGTATTCAACCATTAGTCATTTGCTTAACACATATGCAAAAGCAACAAGAAAAAAAAAACCCACTTCCCTAGCAAAATGCGCTCAATGAATATTTATGCCCTAAAATCAACGTCTCGCAATACCCATATTTCTTTCTAAAAATCCAATATTTTCCACAGGCGAAAGTGCAGTGCGTCAGGGTTGCTGAAAAGCAGATTTCCTTCTACAATTCCTGGGGGCTCCTAAATCATTCTATACTAGGAATAAATCATTCAGAATGGTCACTTGACTTCCACGCGTTTCGCTAGTTTATGCTTGCCTGTCACACTATTTTAGAATTACACCACAGCGCTTAAATAAGTACGTGTAATCCAATTTGTCGATAATGGCTCTGTTTTTTAACGCAGCTATTCTAGATTTTCTAGTATGCCATTTGTTTTAAAAGCGGTATGAAATATTAACAGGTAATTCTAGATCACGTTTGTTTTGATATGGGTCAGAATGTACATGTTCTGAAAATTATCTAAAAACAAATATTGCTATGCTTCGGTTTATTTATTGTATGTTAGACTGATTATTTAATTATCACGACACTTAAATAAGTATCGGTAATCCTATTTGACAATTATGGAGCTGTTTTTTTAGCAGCTAAACTAGATTTTCTCGTTTACCAATTGTTTCAAAAGCGGTATGGAGGACTAACACGTAATTCTAGATCACGTTTGATTTGATATGCGTCATGATTTGCCCAGAAAAGTATTTGACAAGAAATATTGCTAAATAATGCTTTGGTTTATTTTTTGTATTTTAGGCTGGTTATATAATTATCAAAACACTTAAATAAGAGCGTGTAATCCAATTTTCCGATAATGACATTGTTTTTTAACAGCTTTTATAGATATTTTAGTGCATCATTTGTTTCAATGAGGTATCAAATGTTAAACAAGTAATTCTCGTTTGATTTGATATGAGCCAGAATATAGATGCCCAGAAAAGTATCTAAAAACAAATATCCCTAAATACTGCTTTGATGTATTTATTGTGTCTTAGACTGGTTACAAAATAATAACGACACTTAAGAAAGTACTTGTAATCCAGTATGACGAAAATGGCATTTATTTTTGAACAGCTATTATAAATATTCTGTCACATGATTTCTTTCGACTGTGGTCGCAAGTAGTAAGTAGAACGAAATTTTCTCGTCTTTAACCCTTAAATGCCGGATGTTGCTTTTCGGCAACATACCCAATTTAGGTTCTAAAATACTATTAGAATAGTATTGAAGATATAATACCTAATGTTGCCAATAAAATACATTCTGAAAATATTATTAAATTAATTTTCAGCATCTAGATGGCAACACTTGTGGTGTTTAAAAATAAAGATTGATTTATTTTTCAATTGTTGCTACTTGTTATTTTTGTTTTGTTTGGAAGCTTGCGAAATACCCTATTTTGTTCAGCAGTGAGCAAGTAAAATTTATTTCTTATTATAGTTCCTAAAATTTTTGTGTGTTTAATATTATAGAATTTTATCAAGGAAAATTATTTCTTCAATTAAAGACCAGTATTGCCGATTAGTACACGGAAAAAACCGTTTTGTTGAAACAACTAAATTTTGGTTAATATAGCTCCAACCTAATATTTTGGTTGGAATGATCAAATTTTGGTTAGATTAACAAAATGATTTTGTTCATTCAACAAATCATTTGGTTAGTCCAACCAAAATTTTGTCATTCCAAACAAAATATTTGGTTGCTCTTATTAATCAAAATTTAGTTTTTCAACAAAACAGTTTTTTCTGCGTAACAAACTGTTTTTTAGCCGTAAACCATACTTAAAGCAAAATATGATTTTTAAAGTATTTTTCCCATGATTTATTAAAAATATGAAACCCGAAAAACATTATTACAATGATTTTTGAAAAATCAGGCATTTAAGAGTTAAAGGCTAATTCGCTGACATGACTCCTACATTATCGATTCGAACATTCCTACATGATCGCGAAATCTGATATTAATCAACGGTAAAAATTTAATACGGTGATTACTCATTACTTAATATAATTATTGAAATAAGTTTCGATCATTGCAAGTAGACGTCACACGCCGACGTAGTGCGTTTAAAAAAATTATCCTTAAAATTTAAGTATTAAAAAAAACCTATAAACTTTGAAATTTCTACTTTGAGCAAATTTTGAAATTTTATCATCTTGTTCAAAATATTTAAATTTTCAGGAGACAATTTTTGAAAACACTCTTCGAAGGCCTCTGACGTCTACAGTTTGATGTTGGAAATGGTACTTCGATAATTATATTAAATAATAAGTAATCACCTAATTTATTTTCTCCGCAGGTTAACAAATGAGTGAAGTGGGCCAACCAGTTTGCTTGGATGTGTCAAAATATTTGCTTTAAAATTGCGTTACCAGAAAAAAAAAAAAAATTATAAATGAACTGTGTGTTTAGCACATTTATTGTATGTTAAGCGGGTTATTTAATAATCGCAACCTTAATTAATATGTGTAAATCAATTTGACAATAATAGCGCTGTGTTTTAAGCAGCTATTTTAGACTTTTTTAGCTCTCAATTTCTTGCGAATGCCGTTTGAAGCATTAATTACCATTATTGAGATGATGTTTCAATTCATGTCAGTCAGAATATACATACTTTGAAATGCGAAAAAAAAATGTCGCTAAACTATGCATCACGTAGATTTATTGTACAGTCTGAATGATTATTTAATAAGTATATAAAAATTACTATATCATGCTTTAGAATAGTATCATTTTATTAACCCTAGATCTACCGGGAATTTTATTCAAGTTTTAATAAAACGTTCTACACCAGAATTTTTATTTAAAACTATTTAACTTATTTATTTACCTTATTTTTGTCTGGTTTATATACTTAGTTTATTTTAAAGAAATTTCTGGTTTGAATGAATATTTTGTATGTACCTGTCGGGTCCAATGGACCCGTCTGGTAGACGGAGGGTTAAATTCAATTTTGCAAAAATTTAACTAGAGACAATAAACTTTTCTACTTCACTTAGGAGCATTGTAAATAGACGTCATTTATTTTAATAATTTATACTTTACTCTTTAATCTTTACTTTACTCTTTTTTAATACTTATGCTATATAGTTTTAAATACATTTATGCAAATATATTTTTTAAAGCAATATGTATTCATTAAATTTACAAGAGAAAAAAAAAAAAAACAGAACTGATTATGGAACGTTGCTTGGAATTTTGCTTATTTGTTTCTGATAATTATGAATAAATGTGTTATGTAATGCTATAATATCCTTCTAAAAGTCTCAATTCTAACTTCTTCCGAAATTTTTATGTAATTTAGTTTAATGTTAGCTGCCGTTTGTCTTTTTCACACTGTAAAAAAAAAAAAAAAAAAAAAAAAAAAAAAAAAAAAAAAAAAAGATAGATGTTTGTTAATCTAGGAAAATATCATATAACCACGAACGAAAACAAACAATAACTTCTTCCGAGTTACAAAAAAATTCCGAAAAGTGTTCTTTATATTTAGAAACCACCTCAGAAACCAACATATTTTTGAGACTTAAAGAAGCGTTTATAAACATAAAGCTACTTTTGGTGCCACTGATTTTCGCAGACGTTTCCGAGTAACGTGTTAATCCGATTTCTCAACTCGGAATATCGATTTTTTGGAAGCTATTAATTTTCAAGCAAGCATTGTCATTTTCAATAAAGATGTTTTACTGACAAACATGATAAATCAAAAGAATTAACATTAAAATTAAAAATTATATAATTTTATTACACTTACATGTATAAATTTAATAACACAGCTGAACATTTTTATTTGGGAATGAATAGTACCCTAAAAATTGATATTCTTGTTTGATAAAAAACAATTAATGCATAATAAAAAGTACTCGAGAATGTATCTGAATGTCAGTGGCAGCGAACTTTTTTTTTTTTTTTTTTTTTACAAATGTTTAATTTTAACCTCGAACATTTTGTGTTTCTAAAGATAAAAGACACTTTTCAAAAACATGGGTAACTCGGAAAAGTTTATTGCATATTTTCGTCCATGCATAAATTATGTTTTTGTAGATTAATACAAAGTTTACGGTGCATTCTACTGTAGTATAAAAAATTATCTGATGCGTTCATGCGTTTTTACAGAAACATATAGCCCCGGAGCCGGTGACATCGAAAGTCTCGTCATCGCGGAATTGGAAAAAAAAATTATGTAAATCGATGGTAAAAAGTCATACGAACGAAATGAGCTAAGATTGGCCAGGCTTGACAAGCCGAAAATCAGTTTAAATAATTTAATTTTTATTGAAAAGCTGTAACGAATTTGTGTTTTCTCGGAAAGCCAACACTCAGCCAACGTTCGCACGCGAAATAAAATTTCCACCAGTAAAAATTCGATGAAAAATAAATGTGTATTTTTTATCGCCATCCACTTGTTCAAAATAGGTATGACAGTATTTTCTGTCAGAATAAAGTTTGCCTGACCGGCTTTTTTTTAACACGTTCTCGCCGGCGCGGTGGGTCACACTCGACTGTCGCGGAGCTTCCAAGTCTCCAGCTTTTTGGTTACCAGTATTTTAATGCAGAAAATGTTGCTTTATTTAATTAGAACAATTCGGCGATTTAAAGGAACAACATTTTCTCTAAAATAATAGTGGTGTGCAAAAAGTCGGAGACTTGACAACTCTGAGACAGTCGAGTGTCATCCACCGTGCCAGCGTGAACGTGTTAACACTAGAACGGCCGGAAAAACGTATACCTATAACCGCCAAAGCGGTCATTTTGACCGATGTGGATTACCATGCTCAAATATTGTTTACTTGCCATTTTTTACCCTTTATATTGTTTATTACTATTATTAACATCATTACCCATATAATAATATATTTCATAATTTTTATTATATTTTATTAAGATATAATTATATTATATTGATATTTATATATATAACATATTTTTTATTTTAAAAATATTTTTATAGTAAAAAATATTTTTCATGAGAAATCGAAATTGCTAAAAACAAGAATAAACTTAGTGAAAATAAAAATTTACATTTATCCCCTGAGCAATACAATATTCAGAGTGGCCAATAATCAGGAAAAAAAAAAAAACAGTCAAAAAAAGAAGAAACTACCAGTATTTTCTTCTAGAAAGTATTATGAGTAATATAACGGGACTAAATAAAGCGGATTTTTCTTTAACAAAATACTGGTATTTAACACTTTTTTGACTGTGTTTTTCAAAATTGATGCCCGCTAGATTGAGAAACTTATAAAACACTTGTAGTAGTCATCATCTAGAACTAGCTTTTGTAGAATACTTCCGTGCCATTTGGTCGAGCACGTCGACGCCAAATTTTGTAGAATTGTAGAATGTTACAGTTTCTGGTAAGTGTTTATCACCAGTTTCAAATGTAACTGATGGATGTCGGAAAATTAGAATTAAAACATATTTATTTTTCTTCCCTTGATAAATTCAACGTAATATCATCTTTGGCAAGAATTTGGCTACTGTACAAAGACATTTTTTTCAGATTTTATGGCCAGTGGAATTTTGTTTTTCGTCCGCAATTGACTGTGGCAACAATAATTGTTTTTAGTAACTTCAGCTTTTCTGCAAGGGCCAGTGAAGTAAATAAGTTATACGTGGTAATGTTGTAACCTTTGCTTAAGTGTGGTTAAATAAAGTATGGACTGTTGCGACATCTACTAGATAAAATGTGCATTAAAATTGACGGCGGTCATTTTGACCGTTTCGCGGTTCTAGGTATTCTACTACAATACTTCCCAAATTTTGGCTGACTAGAAAATTTATCACTGTCATATCATAGCTATTCGAATTATAGGAAAAGTGACGGAAACTGAAAGTTATACTCTAAATAGAAACAAACTGGTACGCAACGAAAGTTTCGAAACGGTCTAAATGACCGCCTTGGCGGTTCTAGTGTTAAAGAGCAGGAAATTTTCTATAAAAGGCTCTAAGATTGATTAATATCCGTGATGATAGTAAAACATTATAGCTTTTTAAGGATAATTTATTTAATTAAACATATTTTCAGCTTGTCATACCTAGCTTATTTTGTTCGTATGACATTTTGCTATCGATTAGCATATCACTTTTTCAATTCCGCGATGACGGGGCTTTTGAAGTCATCGGCCCCCAGACTAATATATTCGCAATTCGCAGCAGCCAAAACAATGTACTTGAATTGCTCTCCCAACTGAAGTATTTTCCCATAAATAAAGAATTATTTTACCTAGCTCGACATTCATCACGAGTTTCCACTCTTTAACATCCAAATATTTGAAATATTATTTTCTACAATTAGTCTTCCTTTCACCGTTTAATTGTTTTTATGTTCATCTTTTCTATTTTTTCAAAGTATCAAGTCATTTTTAAAAGTTTTAAATCTTGTTAAATAACTGCATAAATGGCTTTAAAATTTTGTTTAAGCTTTAACACTAATTTTACTTGTGTGAAATAAGAACTTTTATAATTTTTATCGTTACTTTATTTATAATTTTCAGATTAAAGGAATCACAAATAACTTTTAATATATCGAAGACATATTTCTATACTTAATAAGCTTTAAAAATAATAGCATAAATCAAAGCTATAAAAGGCGTCATTTCACACTGGTAGAAATAGCTGCCAACTTATACAGTGTTCCTGTACCACTAAAATTAAATACTAAATTTTACCTTAGTCAGTCTCCGAAGTCTAACAGATTTTAGCGATTAAATCCGTAAAAAATTTTGTTAAATTTTAGTAGTAACTTAAAACCGTACATGTTGGCAGCAAATTCAGAGCTCCCAAATTGTCCGTCAGGTGAATATCAATAAATTTTAACAGAAAATTTTATTGTATGTTTGCGCTAGAATTAACTTTGATTGTATGTTTGCGCTAAAATTCACTTTGGAAGGTGATTCCGGTGCGGTTTACAAGAAAAATCTAAAAAGAAAATTTTTCTAAAATAATATTGGTATTCAGTTGGCGGGCCATAGAACTTTTTTATTTGCTACGCTTTTTTTATTATGCTATATTTTAGTTTCATGTTAATGCCTCTTTACGAGTGTTTTATAAATAAATCATGTTTATAAATATATTTAAATACTTTTTTAAACAAAAATTCGGTAACAACTTAGTCGATAATTTATTACTGTTTTTTTTACTTGAAATTATTGTTTTTTTTTTTGTTTTTTTTTTTTTTCCTCTGAAAATTCAATAAAATAATTTCATATTCATTTATAAGCCATTTGAAAACAATGCCATATTTTGCTTGAACATCGGATGCGAAATAACAAACATGATTTTGATATGAAGTATTGCAAATGTTGTAAATGCAATGACAATTTAAGATTCATTTAGAAGCCATGTTAAAAATAATGTCTAATTCTTTTTTTTTCATTTCATTAGAAAATACATTATTACTTTCTTACATTATTACTTTCAATAGAAGAAAGTATTTTAATCGAAATTTTTTTCGACTTCCGATTTTCGACGTATTTGCACGTTTTAGGGGTCAGAGCTCACAAAAAACATGTTTATACAAAATGTCTGTCTGTCCGTGTGCCCGTTGTTCCGTGTGTCCGTATGTCCGTGTGTCGCCATTGTACCATCCAAAATTGTATGAAGTCATGCATAGAATTGAACAATTTTTTTTTTTAAGTTTTTGGCTATGGGAAGCGGGTCCTCCATTAATTTAGAAAAATCCGCCGTTAGGGGGCGCTGTAATAGCTATTTTTGTGCATTTTGAATATTGTACCATCGAAAAGTGTATGAAGTTATGCATAGAATTGAACCAAATTTTTTGTGTATGTTTGTGGCCATGGCAAGAAGGTCCTCCCTGAATTTGGAAAAATTTCGCCGGTAGGGGATGCTGTAATAGCGATTTTAGTGCAATTTTTGTGCATTTTGAATATTGTACCATCGAAAAGTGTATGAAGTTATGCATAGAATTGAACCAAATTTTTTGTGTATATTTTTGGCGATAGCAAGAAGGTCCTCCCTGAATTTGAAAAAATTCTGCCGGTAAGGGCGCTGTAATAGCGATTTTTGCGCATTTTGAATATTGTACCATCGGAAAGTGTATAGTTATGCATAGAATTGAACCAAATTTTTTGTGTATATTTTTGGCTATGGCAAGAAGGTCCTCCCTCAATTTGAAAAAATCCCACCGGTAGGGGGCGCTGTAATAACGATTTTTGTGCATTTTGAATATTTTACCATCGAAAACTGTATGAAGTTATGCATAGAATTGAACCAAATGTTTTGTTTATATTTTTGTTTTTGTTTGCGATAGCTTTGGCCGAAAGTCCTTGATTCTTAAAAGACACAATTTTCCTTTTCTCAAAGCTATTTAAAGCGCTTTTATGACCCATACTTCCAGAACTTACTTTGCGATCAGGTTTGGAAATTTCCTAGTCTCCGAAGTATCTTTATATGCTTAACTAATTTGCATATTTCGGTTTCTTCTTCTCTGAGTGGCATTCAATATTCGTGTACAGTTTCCATGCTTGTTTAGTGATAAATTCGATAAATATTCATATCATTTTGCAACACCATTTTTTAGATAATTGATATTATCAATGAATTTAAAGTTTGATATTTCTTTTACAGCTATGTATTATGTAAATATACTGCATTTGTCTCGAGAATGGAGTTTTCTGATAATTATTTATTTATTTTTGGCAAGATATCACAAAATTACTAGGTGTTCATATCATTATGAAACCCAGTGTATATTCGCACTTACGTAAGAAATATCGAAAATTACATTTATGAACATACTAGCGCGTTTGATGCGCATTTGCATACTTTTGGTAATTGTTTTATAAATAAAATATGCAGATAAAAACCACAACAATGATATAGTTTCTATATTAGATATAGTTTTTACAATTTATATCCAAGTAAATACTGCTGCATGCTATTTTATTTATAAAATAATACTGTGTAAAACAAGCAAATCTTTAACAAAACAACCACAAATCTGATTAAAATGAGCAAAAATAAAACTCTGTTTAACCGTTACAATTTTGCTAGCTGAATTCAAACCATAGCGAAATCTAATTTTAAAGTTTCGGTGAAGAGGAACGAGTATATTTTTTCTTCCAGTTTCAGAGCTGTTCGTTTGATGCAGATTCAAAATTGATATAAATTAATTCACCAATGTTAAATTTATAAATCCCATATTCCACAAGATACTTTTTATTTGAAAAGTGTTCTTTCAGTTTGTTTAAAAGTATGAAAATAATTTTACAATTTATATCCAAGTAAATACTGCTGCATTCTATTTTATTTATAAAATAATACTGTGTAAATAATGTATATATTATATATATACGAGTTGGAACCCGTCGAAATTCGACGAATTAAAATGTCTAGAATGGGACTGTTAGATCGAATTTATAATAAACCTACAGAAATAATTACAATAAAAAATTCAATTTGCATTGGTTATCTAACTCTTAAAACAAATAATGTTTTTAACCTAAAATTACTAAAATATTATTTCCACAAACTTCAAGTGCTTAAATTATTGAAAAATTAAACTGTGTTAGAGTACGTAATCAAGATCAGTAATTATGTTGAAGTTATCGATTGAGGATCTCATGTTTGTTTTTACTGGATGAAAAATCAGTAAAAAGGATTTCCCTCTGTCACTTTAAAAAATTTCCCCCCCATAAAATCTAAACTGTACGTTATTTTCACATTCTCAAAATTTACATACGCACCATTTAAATCGCAATTTAAAAGTATTTTAACGCTCAATACATTATTAATGAATGTATTTCCAAACTTAACGTCACGTTTGTCTGATACAACTTTTCACGTCAACATTCGCACAAACTTTAAGTTCTAATCTCAGTATCCGCAAAAACTTACCATTCAGAAATTTGCCTTTAGTTGCCATAGTATTGGCCATTCAGTATCGGTAAATATTTAGTTTTATCAAAGAAAAGGATCGTTTTGTTTTAAATATGACATCATTTTCACTCACTGAATCATTTTGCCTAGCATCTCAAACTCAGCATCAGCGTAATGTAAAAATATTGAAATATCTTCTTCAATATTTTGATTTATGAAAAAAATGCTTTTTTTTTTTTTTTTTTTTTTTTTAATGGCTGACGTCATTTTCTGTTCAAAAATTAGAAAAAAGTTGCTTTTATTTGTAATATGAAAATGACATCAATAAGGATATAATCAATAAAAATAAATAAGCCATGACTAATTTTCCTTTACTTTTAATAGAAATGGAGTTCTTCAGTTGCCACAATTACAAAATTGGTACTAAAAACTATAAAAAAATTAATATCTCAAAAATAAATTGAGATAGAGCTTTCAAACAAATTGCATTTAAAAGTATATTTTTTTCTTTATACGACGGTGTAAAAATTTAAACTGTACGATGTTTAGAAGTTTAAAAATTTGCATTAGAGAAAATTGCAAAACCAAAATTTTATTTCAAATTTCAAAGTGTTGCCATTCGCAAAATGACGTATGCGTTACGCACAGATATGTTTGTCCTTTATAATATAGATAGTTAAAAAATTACAATAGTAATTTCAAGCATTATCACAAACTGTAAACTTTAATTGAAGTACAAAATTAACTGAACCAAACCAAATAAGAACTATAATTTAACTTAATAAACAATCTTAAAGAAACACAACATAACCAACTTTAACTTAAACAAAACAATCATAAGAAACATATATATATATATATATAATAAATATTGCACTTTCTGACGAAATTTTACCTAATGAACTTAC
The DNA here is from genome assembly GCA_963932465.1 of Maratus speciosus. Taxonomy (NCBI): domain Eukaryota; kingdom Metazoa; phylum Arthropoda; class Arachnida; order Araneae; family Salticidae; genus Maratus; species Maratus speciosus. The sequence continues at coordinate 95,498,444 of OZ010792.1, forward strand.
AAATACGACTTACGTAAAATTCGACTTACGCAAAAGTTTACGGAACGTATTACTTATGTACGTCAGGGTATGGCTGTATATTTTAATTACAAGGACAGTCAAAATTTTTCCGTTACATTGCGGCCAGTGGGAAAAAAATTATTTTAAGTGCATTTTAATGATGTTACAGCCTTTCAAACAGAATGAAATTGATATGCACTTATGAAGTGCAATAAAATATACATTCAGTACAATATGCGGTGCAAAAAATATTTATAAAACTAGTTAAAGAAAGAACGCACCTCATTTGCCAAATTTGACGTGCTATTAACAAATTGTTAGCTATTGGGAGCATTATTAACAATGTGTGAAAACTTTTGTTTCAGTTTTTTAAATGCTGGTACTGAAAGGATTTAAAGATGAGCTGCAACTTTAGATATAAACTCTTCATCCTTAATCCACATATGAGGATCTCAGTTCTTTCCCATTTGAAAATGGATAATCTAACGTAATTGCAATTTCGATCTAAGAATGATATGCTTCGATGTCTAAGATTCGAGATATTGGAAGTAAATTTAAAAGTCTTAATCTGAACTCAAATTTGAGTAGAAATAATTCAGTAATAATCATTAATATTATATATTAACATTCAGTAGTGCGAAGAGGATAATAAGCGTTGGATATGCATTTATTGGATTTATTTGTTACTTTATCTCAATCAAACTTTGACGAACGTTTCTTTTCTTTTTTATTAACCCCTTAACTTTTTTTGACGACCACCGCTCACGCAAAAAAGAGATTGCTTACGTTTTACTAAAAGCTTTTGGACACCACTACTTTTTAACTGTAACTTTTCATTAATAATTACCAGATATTTTTTGATTATATAAGACAGATATTTTAGCATGGAAAAAGTGGTTCCGTGTTTTTGGTTTATTGTATCAAAAAATGAAACCGTCAGGAGGCTAATGATGTCATTTATTTTACGTATATAAATATTAAAACTATGCTTTTCACACCTTTATAATAATCTTATAAGAATATATCTCTTCGTAAAGCGCAAATACATAGCTTTCCATCCACTGCTTATTTTCTTGCGACATTTTAAAGCAAAAAATATTTTTAATGCTGCAGACGATAATTAAATACCATTCCAAATCTATGCCATGTAGATTTTAATTTAATTTAATTCATAGAAAAAAACCGAAATCGTTAGAAAAATGTGTGAACACACCCTCTGTATATTTTAAAAAATGAAGAAACAGAGATTTCATTTTTTAGCCTTTGGTAATTACCCAAAGTGAAATTGCTTTATTTTTTGCCCACATAAAACTCGATTGATGATAAAATAAAAGTTTAACGTCCAAAACCTTTCGATATTTTTTCGAAATCTTTGAAATTACTTAAACAAAATTCGAAGCCGAATTTAAGTATCTTTGGTCTTTGGAAAAAAAAAAGACTGTGTTTCAAAAGATTCATAGCGATTGGATCTTCAGGAAAATCGATACAAACTATTTCCTTTGCACTTGAAAATTTCTAAACATGTTGAGATTTCAAAAAAAAAAGTATTGTGAGAAGTGGTTAAAATAATATATCAAAATATTACTTTTATTTTACAGAATTTATGATTTCAGAATAATGTTGGGAAAGCTATCACTACAAAATTAATTGAAGAAAAACAGCTTAAGTAAGAAATGTTAGCTGCGATTTTACTACTATACATAAAATATAATGTTATATGATATTACATAAAGTCTGGTATTGCTTACTGTTACATAAATGTTTTAATAACCAATGTTACATAAAATAAATGACATGCAAAAATACACTAAATGTAAGCAAATGTCGTAAATAATTTAGTTAATATATAATTTTTTTAAAGTCCGATAAAATTTAAAACTATATTTAATAACACAAAAAGTAAAATTTTAACCGAAAGTTATTATCGTTTGAAAAATCAATACATGGCATTATAATCTAAAAATGATTTCAGGCATATGGCCATTGCGACTTTTTCTAATGAAGTTCTTTCTGGACATCCAATTATGAGATACAATCTGACGGTAAGCCATGTGAATAATATCAAGAATGTTGGCTTCCAATGCGTCAGTTATTGCTATTTTATTAGTACTATAAGCCATTGATTTCAGGTAGTTTAATAAGAATATGGGGAGGCATTAAATCTCATAATCTTATAACACATTTTAATGGTCCATTTCTAGAAATCACCTTACTTCTAGATTTTAATAAGTTGATGGTTCTAATCGCTATATGGCACTCAGCACTATATTGATCTCTCTAATTATTTTTATATGATAATACCAGGTATATATTTTTGGGGTCCGGGAAAAATTTTTGGTTAAAATTTAATCTTTTATTTTAATAATTTAAATTTTGTGTCCTATCCGGATTTAAAAGATCTTTAGTCGGACTACTTTTTCTTACATAAGGAAAAACGTTTGTGCAATAATCTCAATGGCATCTCAATAACAAATATGTTTAAAAGTTTCACTTGAGGTAGTGAACATCCAAAATTTAAAATGTTTCGATAAGAAGAACTCGTTTGCAGTTGGATTTTAAGAATCAATGTGTTTTTTAAATATATACTTGAAGTAAATGTACATAATAAAAGAAAAAATAAGTTTGTTTTAATATAGCGAGTGTCCTAAAATAGAGTGAATCATTTTAAAATTCAAATAGTGGCAGACATTTAAAAAAAATCTTGCAGGAGGGTTATGCAAGATGCCAGAAATTTTTTTATTGCGATCGTAGTTTTACTTCCAAATAGAAGCGATAGATTGCGTTGCGAGCAATAGACGCTAAATCCAGACACATTTTTGGGTCTCTCATATCCCACAGCATCGATGCGAAAGAAAGATATTAAAGATAGGAAGCAGGTCTCATCCGCTAGTACAAGCTTCTTAGGAACTCAGTCTTTTTTTTAACCTCCTTCCTTCGCATCAATGCAGGGAGAAGAGCGAGGAGAAAAAATCGGTCCTCGATTTAGCGCCAATTGCTTACAGGGCCATCTATCGCTGCTATTTGGAATTAAAATCGTGAATCGCTGAGGGAAAAAAAGCCTTCTGGCATCTCACATAACTCTCCTGCAATAATTTTTTTAATATCTGTCACCATCTGCAAGTTATAAGATTTGAATTTTAAAATCAGTTAGTCCATTATAGTTAGTCAGTTACACCCATTATATATCTGTGTGGGAGAGAGAGAGTGTGTGCGTGTATATGTTACGGCCAAAACCCGGAGCTTGGCCAGTTCGCGAATTGGCCGGCCAATTCGGGAACTGGCCGAGATTCCTGGCCAAAACCCGAAATACATGAAATGAAAAGCGTATTTCGGGTTTTGGCCGGCCAATTTGCGAACTGGCCGGGAAACCTTGGCCAATGTACGAAGTGGGGATTCAAGGCTGCCCGGTAGATGGCACTGACGTGCACACGTGATAGTAAAGAACGTTCCATGCTGTGACGATTACATTCTGATATGCTGGATAATTTCCCGCTTGTTTGATATAATTCGATAAATTGGGTTTATTATGAACATCATATTCTAATCTGCTAAAAATTTCTGTTCTCTGTGACTAATATCGATACATCGGATTCATTGTCCATCTAATAAGCAAATTATCTGAGTGACTCTGTAAATAAACGACAAATTCTACCTAGCCAATAAACTATAGAAAAAAAGTTGTTGAGCATATTAGTAATGTATAACAGTTTTATTATGTTTGAAGTAGTGTAACAACATTAAAATACTCTATAAACGATTTTTCACATATATTATAATTCTTTATCTTAATTCTTTTGGGCGTCCCTATAAACGAACTATAATGTTTATTTAATCAGTAATGTATAAAAAAAATATATTGCTTACCACATGAGTTAGGCATGTGAATTTTATTATGTTTGAAATAGTGTAACATCATTTAAGTACACTACAAATGATCTTTCACCATTCACTGCAATGTAACGAAATACTTTTGATTGTCTCTGTAAACAAACTATAATTGCTACATATTTCACAGATTTTAGATATCAGTTTGTCGTCCATCTTGATGATGCATACCAATTTTATTATAATTGACATAATATAACAACATTAAAATACGCTGGAGAAATTTTACACATTGGTGATATTGTAATGAAATACCTTTGTGTGTACCTATGAATTAACCCAAAATAATACAACTTCACTTGCAATACCGAAATGTATTTATAAACCTAAATAATATAGCAATTACAAATCAATCGGAGTCTTTACTCGAGTTAGAGTACGGACAAGCAGACGGCCAGGCAAATTCAATTCATAAACACTTTCAACTATGTTAAAAAAGGATAAAAAGTTAAAATTGGTTTCTATGTAACAATTTCGCGAAATGGCCGGCAGCGTATGACCACTTCGCGAACTGGCCGACCGCATCTGGCCAGTTCGGGTTTTGGCCGGCCAATTCCCGAATTGGCCAGTCAGTTAAAAACGTTCTTGGCCAGTTCCCGAATTGGCCGGCCAGTTCGGAAATTGGCCGATTTCGGGTTTTGGCCGTAACATATACATCTTGTTGTGCTGTTGCATAACTTTCGCAAATATTCCTCTTAAAAATTTTGTACCTCCACGTTTTGAAATTACATTTTTCCACCTTTATATAGGATTTTCAATATTATAATATTAAAAAGTTTAGGATTGTCAATATTTTGAGATTTCTTAGTGCGTTCTATATGCCAATTAGCTTTACTTTAATATTGTTTTAATATAACGATTAATGTATAATATTATTACATGCCATCTCCATCTGGTATTTCGGTTAATATTGTTAGATGTACTAATATGATGTGTGTGTACTTTTAGAATTAAGTAATTCGAAAATAAGGCAGCAAAAAACAGGGAAATGTCGATAAGGGTCTATAATATTTTTTAACAAATTTGCAATCACTTTTATTTACAATTTAAAATGTTTAATATAATTCTTGTACCAGATTATTTACATTAGTTTAACAAAGTTAATTTTAACCATTAGCAAGCTGTAAAAAAATACAAATGTACACTTTGATTATATTTGAACTAAAATCTAAAATGTTTTTAGAAAATGCCTACAATGAGAATCCTTAAAGTCATAATCAAGGAATTAAGAAATCGTGTTTCACCGCATTTTGAATCATTAATGTATACAAAATATTTGTTTAAATATTACGAGCACAATTAGCATTAATGAATGTGCAATAGTTTGTAATACAAGTTGCAATAAGTTTCATTCGACTGTATTAATTAAAAAAACAATTGACAATACTTTAATTTCTATGCAATGCACAAAAAAAAACCTTTTTAACCATAACACTGATAAACAAGAAATTTTTTCTTGGAAAATTTTAACAGATTTAAGTAGGCATACCCTTAAAAATTTAGGAAATATTCACAAAATGGTGAAGTTGGTTTCCGTTTCAGAGATATCTGTGCTTAAAAATATCTCATTGTGTTATTTTATTGCCTTTTCTTTTAAACTACCTTGTTTCTACAGTCTAATGACCCTGAAAGTTAACAAATATCTGCTACTTATAATACATCTAGGCGTCAATAAGATGTGTTTAGTCCATGTGAAAAATGCATCACAGCGGCGCCACCTGTTGGGCAATTTACTCCAAAACGTAATCAGCACCAATTCATGTGAAGGGCTATTTTCACTTTGTATACTTTTACAGGGAAAGAAGAAAGCAGAAATAGATATATATAAACAGAATAATACAGGTTTCGTACACATTTCTTTAAATAAAAATCAAGTACTTTTAAGGACTTTCAAGGACCAAAAAAAAATTTCAGGACCTACAAATTAAATAAACTAACAAATTATAATATGCATTTTAAAATAAAGGGTTTCATTTTTGTAAATACAAGTTTTAAACATTCAAATGGCCTGGAAGTGGGGGGGGGGGGGAGGATTTCAGCGCGTGGCAGTAGAAATTTAGAATATTATAAAACAACAAATACAGCAGACTAAAAAACTGGTCGGATGTGCCAATTCCAAAACTTTCTATTATCTCATACATGTTAATACTACAGAATTCACTATCAGAGTACCAGCATTAAATAGCAAGCTATACTCATCATCAGGATTCCAAAGATATGAAATTCCGTGCATTAGTTCTTGAGGTATGACTATTGCTAAAATAGTGTATATCTTGCAAAATTCATCTTAGAAGCCCCACCTGTTGTGTGATTTACACTAAAACCTAATCAGCTACAACTTGTGTTAACGTCTGGCTGAATCTGAAGTTTGAAGAAAATTCCTGCAGTTGTTCTTGAGATAGAAATGAAAAATTCGGCATAGCAGCGTCACCTGTTTGGCCCTTTAAACCAAAACATAATCAGTTCCTATATTTATCAAGGTATATCTAAATCTGAACTTTGATGGCTTTTATTCAAGAACATTGTGCATAATTTCTTAGACAAAAACAAAGCTACAAATTACAAGTGTATAACTCAAAATATGGTAAACTATTAAAAAGCTAAATTGTCACGTGTCATTAAAGCTTCATTTCTTGCACTCTCATATTGACTTTTTCCAAGATAATATGAAATAAATTAGCGACGAGCATGGTGAACGATTTCACCAACAAATTTCTGCTATGGAGTCTCGCTATCGATCGCAATGGGATATGGAATGCAGTAATGCTTGCCGATTACTGTTAGTTCATCTAGAGATAAAATACTGAACATAAATATAAATGCAAAAATGGGTACTAATGTACTCAAATTAATACACTCAAATTATGTCCAGCTGCGTAAAATGGTTGTAAAATACGTGGAAAATATGTATAAACAGTATACAAGTATACTGTTGGTAAATTTAATATTTATGTATTATTATTATGCATTATTGTACGATGTTCTAAATTGTGATATATCATAATAACCTATAAATACATATCCTTCGTTTAAAAAAAAACAAGAACCAAGTAAAAATTTCTAATATCATCTTTATTTACTCAAGAGTGTATATAATTGGTACATTAACTTTAAGGGAAAAAAAAGTAAATTTTTGTTTATCAGTGTAATCATTTTACTTGAAATCGCTTTTTTTATCTTAAATAATTGGACTTTATTTCATGATACTTCATGTGCATAGAGAATTATCTTTAGCAAATAACAACGTTTATCAGTCAATATATATATTTCCTAAAATGGAATAAATTTGTTAAAGAAAATTGTAGTAGTATTTAGAAGTCTTTTTATTGTATTCCCCTTAAAAAATTATTAGAATTTTAACTTATTTACAAATAAATTATATGTAAGTTAATGATACTTTATTTTATACCAAAAAGCTTTTAATATAATTTTCAAGAGCTTACATTTTTTTCTTTGTAGCAACGAAACTAAGTAAAGCAATTTCTTCTTAAATGCCAGTCTTTTTTCAAATAATTTTCATTTATTTACAAATAAATTATATGGAAGTTAATGATATCTTATTTTATACGAACCGCTTTTAATAAAGTTCTAATACGTTTAAAGATTTTTTTTGTAGCAAAATTAAGTAAAACAATTCTTTCTTAAATGCCAGCCAATCTAATGAACTAATTTAGGAAAAGATAAACTGTTTTTTAAACGCGAACATCTTAAAAATAAGTATTTTATACGGCAGAAATAACTAAAACCTTACTTTTATTTTTTATACCTTCCAGAAACAACAAAGTAGCAATTATTTAGCAACTTATGTTTCAACTATATTCTTTACTTTTTAAGAACGAAATTGTTGAAACTAATTTTATATGTAGCATATCTTCAAGTAAATGTAAAACGAGCCTCGGAGGCATATTGACTTGCATATCTCTTCTCTCTTCTTTTCAATTCTAGGAGTTTTAATAAATTTTTGGTCTCTCAAATTAACTGTAGAAAGAGGGAAATTCTTTAAAATAATCTTCTTTTCCCATTTAATTCCTGCGGTTTAAGATTACGTGTGATTGCTTGAAAATGTCAAAGCAAATAATATCATGCAATTATTTGATACTTGGGGCACTTTTCGGATTAATTTATTTCTAATATATTACTTTAATGAATGATACAATGGGGACTTTTTATTTTTCAAGAGGTATTTTGCGGTTATTATTTATTTAAGATGTAGTAGAAAGTGGATAATCTGCTAAGGCACTTTCAAAGTTTAGTAATTAGACAACTAAATATTGCTTTTTTGGGGGTAGGTAAATGTGCACTTGATAAGAAGTAGTTTGTTATTTAGAATTAATAAATTACTTTTTCTCATGGTAAGTAAAGTAATTTAGTTCACAGTTTTTATTGAACATTATCAGTTTATGATGGTTTTCCAAAGTATAAAAAATTAAAAACAAGGTTTTACCTCTTTTTGTTGTGAAAAATATTTCTATTTAAAAAATAATTTTTAGCTCTCTATTGCTTTAATGAATAATATAATGAACAGTTTTTATTTTTCAAGAGGTATTTTGCGGGTATTATATTTTTAAGATGTAGTAAAAAGTGGATAATCTGGTAAGGCAGTTTTAAAGTTTAATAATCAGACAACTGAATATTGCTTCTTTGGGGTAGGTAAATGTGACTTGATAAGAAGTAGTTTGTTATTTAGAATTAATAAATTACAATTTCTCTCTCTCACACACGCACAGTTCACAGTTTTTACTGAAAGTTTTCAGCTTATTTTGTTTCTGCAAAGGTAAAAAATAAAAATAAAAATAGATTTTATCTATTTCTGCTGTTAAAAATATTTTTAAGCTCTATATTGCTTTACTGAATAATATAACAGCGAATTTTTATTTTTCAGTTATTATTATTTGTTTAAGATGTAGCAGAATGTGGATAATCTGGTAAAGCACTTTCAAAGATTAGTAAATAGACAGCTAAATATTGCTGTTTTGGGCAGTTAAACGTATACTTGATAAGAAGTATTTTTTCATTAAGAATGATCAAATATATTTTCTGGTGATAAGCAAAGTAACTAAGTTTACAATTTTAATTTGTTTTCAGTTTATGTTTTTCTGCAAAGTGTGAAAATTAAAAACAAGTGTTTTATCTCTTTCTGTTGTTAAAAATATTTATATCTAAAAATAATTTTAAACTCGCATTATTAAAAAAAGAACACTATTTCAATAAAAGGGATGTTAAAAACAATTTTACTTTAAATTTTATTAAAAATGTTCCTAAATCAATTAACCTTTTTTTTTATGCTAAATTGTTTCCGCAAGTAGGATTAGTCAGTCAAAAGAGGGAATATTTCTTTCATAAATATAATAATTCATTTTATCATAATTCATATTCATAAAAAGTTGAGCAAAATAAATTAAAAAGTCATTCGCTTAGGCGTTTAAATTTAAATATGTAACTTTTGTTAATAGCACTTTTTCTAAAATATAAGATAAAATATTCTTGACAATGTATGATAATAATAAAATAATAACAAAATCTTTCAGAAGAGTTTACTAATTATGTTTATAGCTTTATTTAGATTTTTCTGTTAGATGTATAATTATGAAAAACGACAAAATATAATGATATTAGCATACAAATTAGCAACTCGCATAGTATAAAAGAAGAAGAAAATTATATATAGCGTCATTAAATCATAATGATGTTGAAGAGGAAAAGAGGTTAAAAAAAAAAGTTTTGAAAGTCTTAGAAATTTAGTCTTAGGGATTTTAGCTGTGATTTTCTATTTAAATTCGTGTATAAAAATTTATAGTCAAAGTTCTCGGAAAAATTTCCGTCATAGATAAATACCCGGTTTAACCATCTATTATACTTATAGAAATTATAATTTTCTATTGGATGAGTGCAAAATTTCTACCCGTTTTTTAGCGAAAACAGAAAGTCGGAGAACACAAAAAGTTAAGCACCTATGAATTCACGCATGCACAATCATTATGTATGACCTCTTGCCATCTGTCTGGCAGTAAGTTAATCCTCGCCGATAAAACTCCTCTGTTTTATAGTCAAAATACTGTTATAACGCAGTTTTCACAGTCTCCACATCATTGAAGGTTTGGGGGGGGGGGGCAAAGGCGTTGTGTAACAATCAAATAAGGTGATAAATCGAAGGTCCAAGGTTAGGGCTATACGCCGGCTGAGGTGAAAGTTCCCAACTAAGGCCCAGTAATTTTTGCCGAGTCCTTAAAGCAACATGGGGGCTGACTTTATCGTTTTGAAAGAGAATCCCTCTACGATTGATGAATGCTGGCCGCTTAGACATGAGTTCTGCTCACAATTTGTCCAATTGTTGGCAGTAGAGGTCTGCCTTGATAATTTGGTTTGGTGCGAGGACCTCCTAGTTGATTATTCCCCTAGCATTAAGCCATATACTGAGCAAAACATTTTTGGAATGGAGTCCTCTTGTTTAGGTCGATGGAGCACCCTCTGCAACATCGGCACATGGTCCTTCGACGCTTCACATTACGGTACAGTACCCACTTCTCATCACCCGTTACAATTCGGTTCAAAAATGGTTCCCTACTGTTACAGGGAAGCAAAGAAAGACAGGTGCTGATCCTCTTTTATCGTTGCCTTTCTGTAAGCTGGTGTGCTACCCACTGATCGAATTTCTTGATGAAGCCAAGCGCATGCATCCGTCTTTGGACTGTTGTTTTGTGTACCGAGAACATTTCGGCTAATTCTCCGACTGTTGGATGGGGGGAATTTGCTATGGCTGTGTCCATATCCTCGTCAGAAACCACTGATAGGCATCAAAAACGGGCACGATCTTTACAACTCCTGTCTCCGTCCCGGAATTTCCTAAACCAACGGTAGCATATGCTATCGTCCACGGGATCTTCCTCATACACATGACAAATGCTGTGGCAAGCTCTGGCTGCTGTAACGGCTTTATCATACTCCTACAGTAAAAAGTGTCTGACGTGGTTTTGCTTGCTTGCTATGTTGTTTCCCGTTCCGCATGAGTTCTTCTGACAAATGTTGTGCCTATACATACTCTACTGCTCTACGAGTTATTATTCACTTTCCTGACCTCAAAACATAAGCTGTAACGACTGTATTTCACTTGACATTTACTTATGCTGAAAACGGGTAGAACTTTTGCACTCACCCAATATAATCGAAATCTGAATACACAGTGACCATAGTGCAACTTTTATTACAACCGAAATTAACTTTTTGATCTCATTCATTCGTACTATATTAGTAATAAGTCATAAGATATTTAAAACTAATATTAGGTTGAACAAAAAGTTCTGGGAAATTTTTAATATAATAGATACCAGAATTTGTATCGTATACAGGGTGTCCACTCTCAAAGGTGTCCAGTGGTTAATTACTAAACCGTACGTCATAGACATATAGTTCCAATTACAAAAATGTTTTAAATGAGGTAAAGAAGTATTTTAAAAGCAATTTGGGTCAATAAAAACATTTCTTAAAAAATACCAAATTAAAATTTTTATACGGCCCCCTGGTCCTATAAGCTATATTTAGTAAAATTTTCCTGTTATACTGACAAATAAGACAAAAAAGTCCCTTTGTTCTACGACTACAATTGACCGAGTAATAACTGTTTAAAGTTGGAGCATATTTTTTGCTGAAAATTAAGGGTCACTCACAAATTTAGTAGAAATATAGTTTCGTCACATATATTAAACAAATTGTTGAGAGTAAAATTAACATGGCAATATAAATTTGAAATCTTTAATCCTTCTGACATATTAATGCAAAGTATACAATTTGTAATAAACATATAAGAAGGAAAAAAAAACAGAATTTTTGTTAACTAAAATGATGAAGATTAACAGTTTTAGCTTTTGATTTAATTCTTGTGTATTCTTTACCGCTGAATCAGCAACTGACTTTCATTTTTTGACCATCACGTAACGACTTTTTGAAATCGTAAATTTTAAAGAAAAAATTTCGAAAATTTGATACTATAAAACAGTGTCATTGTTGTGTTTTTGACTTTTGATAACTTATCTTTATGTATTCTGTATGTACCGCTGAATCCGTAAATGACCTTCATTTTTAAGTATCACATCAGGATTTTTCGCAAATTGTAAATCTCAAAGTTAAAAAAATTCAAAGTTAAAATTGAACCTCCTCCCTCCCCTCATTGGAATCCTCAGCTGTTTAGCTGTAAGAAAATTGAATAAATTATTGAAATAAATAAAAGTAAATTAAATAAAAAAAGTTTTACTTCTGTTTTATAGTATCCGATTTCGCTATATTTTAACTTTGACATTTACTATTTGCAAAAAAATCCTGACATGATGGTTAAAAATTAAGATCATTTTCGGATTCAATGCTAAAAAATATATAAGTTAAAAAGCACAACCATCGCAGTCTTGTGCTTTCTAAACTAAAACACTTTCTTAAACTTCTTGGCAGTAATTTATCCATTTTTTTTTGTATTATCCTGTAAAATAAGTATAAATGGTAATTTACAGAAAATCATAATACTAGATTGTCATCGCAGATTTACGTCAGTATGTAAAATTTAATTTCGATCGGATATTTGAAAGTGAGTGAAAGTTCGAGTACAAATTTTAATTGTAAAAACATACATATGATCGTTGAAATTAAATGAAAACTTATAAAAGTAACATAATTTTTGTTAAAAGAAATTATGAAAAGAAACAGTCTCAAATGCTTACAAAATAAAACGTATGTTAAAGTACAATTATTTTTGCCAATCTGAAACATAATAAAAGTTAACTCACATCAGTCGTAATATTTTTAAGATTTTATTCAAAGCGCAGATACATATGAAATAAGTTCTTCGAATACTTTAAGCACTTGGTATATTACCCCTCAAAATGACCCCCCGATATGACCTTGGTATATGACCCCCCGAACTCATTTGCATTTAGATGTAAAAAAAGTGGCATAAGTCAAGCATTTTTAAAGTTCATAACTCAGTCAATTTTAGTGTTATATGAACGGGACTTTTTTTTTTCCTTACTTGTCAGCGTAATAGGAAAAGTTTGCTAAATATAACTTATAGGTCAGGGGGGCCGTCTAAAAATTTAAATTTCGTATTTTTTTTAAGAATTGTTTTTATTGACCCAAATCGCTTTTAAAATATTTCTTTACCTCATTTAAAGCATTTTTGAAATTGGAACAAAATGTCTGCGACTAACGGTTTAGGATTTAGCCATTGGACACCGTTGGGAGTGGAAACCCTGTACAGGAGTACTAGTGGTACAGTCCAGACATGGCTCCATCCGATTATGGCCTCTTTCGATCAATGGAACACTTTTTCAAGGGCTGTCGATTTGAAACCTTTTGTGAAGTTGTAGAAGCATGTCAAAAGATTTTCGATTCCAAGGGGCCACCATGGTACATCCAACATATCCACAATCTGGCAGAACGATGGCAGAAAGTCGCGGACTATGATGGTCTCTACTTTGAAGAATAGTCCTTGTTGCTTTTGTTGTTAATTTGCGCATAACAACGCAACTTTCACAAATTTCTCAGAACTTTTTGCTCAACCTAGTAGTAATTTAAAAATTCAAGTAAAACAATAATAGATCTGATTTTTGAGAAAAATTTAAAGCGAAAAAGTAGATAGAAATACATTTGTTTACTAAATAAAATTATTTTTCTAGTGCTACGGTTAAACACTTTTTTCATAGCTCCTCTAAGATGTGTTCCATATATACTCAGACACAGGGGGTAGCGTTGCCTTGCAACTAGGTACCCTGGAATGCGTCAACTGCTTACTGTTTTAACATTTCGTCTGAAAATAAAATCGTAGAATTCTTAAAATAAAGCTTTCTTCAAAGGTGTAATTTATTTATTTACTAGCTGTTTAACCCGTTGTAAGCACGGGAGTTTATGTTCAGTAATTATTCGATTTGGGAAAATAATTTTCTACTACTGTTCATTTTTTTATGAAATTTAATTTATTATGTTGCTATAGCAGCAGACGATAAAACGATATTTTGGAATAAGGGAATAAATAGAATAAAATGTTTTGTTGATGTTTGTTATAAAATGTTATTCTTCATTTTTTAAGATAATAACTAAGCGCAATTAAAGAATCTCTAATTATCTGCATGCGAGGTAAAAGAATTATCTAAATACCCGTTACAGTATTATATACTGCAATATACTGCAGTATAGTATACTGCACAACCTTTTTTCCAGAAAATTGTTTGCCACCACAAAAAATTTAGAAGTAACATTTGAATTTTTTAATAGCAAAGTTTCAGTCAAGTCATTAGGAAAATAGTGGTATTCTTGGTGCCCAAAGGGCCACAGGTTGTGCACCCTACGTTACAGCTTCTTAGTATTACAGCGTGCGTACGTAGTAGTATATCATTTAGAACACGCGCGATTACGGGTTTAACATAAAAAAGGCAAAAATTCGTCAAAAACATAAAAAAAAAAATTTATTTTTATAAAAAAAAAAATTCTAATTTTTTGCCCATCGTTCATGGCCCCCTTACCAGCAACCCGTGTGCCAAATTTCATAGCCCTACGCTCTGGGGTTTCCGAGTTTTTGAGGTTGCAAAGATACGTCCACGGATTTTAATAGGATAGATTGAACACATACGTCTGACTTGTGTACTTGATATCAGTTGCCAGCTTATAAGTCATCGTCAATATACAAGGGCGAGATAGCCACAAGGTAATTTACAACACCAGAAAATTACAACCGGGAGCTCCACAAAGTGTGTGCGACGGAGTCAGCGGGAGTCGAACCTTCAGACCAATTACGCTGTCAAGTGATTAGCGGTGTGGTGTGTTAACTACTCAGTCCCGGTTCGCCCCAAAGATGGCATAAGAAATAAAGAAGTAAGAGCAAAACTCTTTAATAACGTGATTCAGGAGATGATTCACATTCAAATCCCTTTTGCATCGATATGTTACAATTTCTGACGAGTTGAAAATGAGTAGAAAAAATCGTAGAAAGTAAGTAAACAGTTGTGTCACAAAACACAAAATTCATAATGTGACGAAATAATCACATTTTAATGATTTCAGACTGAAAACATGTGTCATAAACATTTTACAATTTCAGTAAACCCATCTCCAAATATAATATCAAAACTTTCTTAAATATATGCAATATCTCAAATAATTTCACATTATGTTTCAGGAATGTTCCGAATTTTTTTCAAAATATTTAAAAATGAAGCTACTTTAACCCCTTCGGGACGGGAGAGTTTTACGAAATTTTTAATCTTTTTTGGCCGTTTTTTAAAAACAGAAATTTGTGTCTTCTGGAATCGAGAAAATGCGTTGATTAAATAAGGCAAATTTTACAGTAAAATTTTACTGGTGAGGAAAAACAAAGATTCTGAGCGCTTCATGCGGCACGTATACGTGTCGCTCGTCCTCAAGGGGTTAATGATACACATGCTTCCTAGTATAGGGTATTTTTTTTCTTTTTCTTTTTTTTTTCTTTTTTTTTTTTTTTTTTTTTTTTTTGATCCATGCCTTGAAGAGCTCTTCTGAAAATCAATCTTCTGATGCCTTCTTCTGAAAATCATTCATTAAAAATGATTTCATAAGAGTATTTTTTTTTAGATTTAATTTTTGCTGTGCAATTTCCAATATACCTTTATCCGACTCCTTAATTACGTCCAGGCAAACTGAATTATGCAATTATCAGTAAGTCGAGGCGTTTTCAAGGCTTATCTTCTATTAATGTGGCTACTGGATGAATTGAGCTATTCATTATTAACCACACTATGTTTACGTTGAGTTCGTTTTATCGTTTAAGCGAAGCGAGCAGTAAAAGAAGTATCTGTAAAGAAAGCCACTGATTCCATGAATGATGGGTTTACGGAAAGAGCCTTGCGAGCTTTTATTGTGATATCATTGTATTAAAGTTTCTTTTATAACTTATATAACGGATTGCTTTTATATAAAGTTAAAGGAAATTTACCTAGGTGGTACAAGAGAGGGAAGGTACTGAGAAAAATATAGTGGGTTTAAAAAAAAAATAAAGGTATTAAACATCTCAGACAGGGTGTACTTTAAGGCTATGATCCTAATATAGCCATAAGCCTATATAATATAGGGAATAGTCTCCGGCCCACAAATGACAGCATACACTTCACAGTTTATGTGTCTTTTAACATTTGCGCATAGTTCAACCATAACCGATACCGGCCTTGCCGTAACCACTAAACGTTTCGATACGTCGTTGTTAAAAACAGTAAGTGAACTTTCATATGAAATCAGCATAAATAATTGATTGAATTTTACAATCATTTGCGTGATTTTTCAGGTAATTCAACAATCTTTTAGAATGTATATTGAAATATTCTGTATTTTTATGGGGATTAAAAATAAAATATATCAAAATCAGAAATCCCTTAACAAGGTCAGACAGTATAAGTTCTGGTGTTATTAACGGACACCCCATTTTTATAGAATATAATCATTACTAAAGCTATTTAAACATTCTCTGTTTCCTATGTGTAGAAAACTATGAGATCTATCAAAGCGATTGTAAAGAAAGCTTAATGGTGTGAACATCAAATTGAATCAGCAGTCTTGACTGTTCAAAACAGCATGCCCTTAAATAGAGCAGCAACAAAATGACTATTACAAACGGAACTCTTCATTTTGTTTGATTTTGGAGTGATACTTGCAAAATATCAGTTAAGTAAATTTAAATCATATATTTAGAAAATTGTTGCCTTATTTAAAACACTTACTCCTAATAAAGCATTTAGAAGTGTCTTTTCTTTTCAACTATTTTGGCACAGGGTTCGAAAGAGATTGCTGATTCAGGGAATTCAGGGGATTTTAGGTTTTTGAATATCAGAAATTTTGTGATGTTCGCAACATTTAAACACAGAATTTTGTTTCATTAAATAAGGGAAATGTTACTTTTAGAAAATTCTGATTTATTGTCCCTAAACAACCAAATAGCAACAAGAGTATGCATGATTCATTACTGTAAAAATATGTATAAATATTACATCTAACAGAGTTTGTACAGATCCTGGAATTTCCAGACCAAGAAATTCTTCTGTATCAGTATTTTCTCATAGAAATTATCTCCTTAAATCAAGCAAAATTTCGCGTTTTTAACCTAGATTTATTTTTCCGTAAGTGATGGTGTTGTTTATAACGGCCAGTTATCTACTCCAGAGATATAGGCCAAATGGGGGGGGGGTGCCCTCCGTGGGGGGTCTTTTTAAGGGAACCTAACCCATATTAACGCAAGGAATCCAAGGTTCGAAGAAATCCACGGAAAACTCCGAACGATCAGCAAGACGGACGGGTTTGGGTTTGAACCCAGCATTTCCCATCTACCAGCTTTGAGAGCAGAACCTCTCAGCCACTGATGAGGCCTTATTTTTCAATTTTAAAAAGTACTGATATTTTTCACGGAAAATTACCTGAAACGTACGAATCCTGATCCAACGACATTTAAAATGTTAATTCTGATATAAAACAGTTTAATGTAATCTGAAACTTTAGCGTGACCTTATTTGGTACTGGTACATTGTAAGACTTTTAAATATTTGTTATAATAGCAAGCTACTGAAAGGTTATTGCATAATTGATGGCATATTTTAGTTGTTTACTTTTCGAAAAATCAAGGCAAACTGCCCGTTGTATCAAAATTTTCATTTTTTTTTCATTTTTTTTTTTTTTTTTTTTTTTTTTAACAAGAACACTCCTCTTATGGATATATTACTGAAACATCGTTTCCGAAATCACAGTTAAAATTAGAAAATTATTTTAAATTTATGTTTAGAAATTTTGCATCTAAAAATTAAATTTATTTATTTATTTATTTTTCGCTTTTCTTGCAATTAAATTCCAAGTTTTAGTTCATTATTACAAACGAGAATTTAAAATAAAATTAATGCTATTAAACTGATTATGAACAATTGCATTCATAACTTATTGTAAAAAGAATAGACCCTGAAGTACATTACAACATAAATTCACTTCTTAGTGCAAAATTATTTCTAAAAGTAGAATATTAGTAAATTCATTACACTTCCGTAAAATCAACTCAAAATATAATAAATATAACATCAAAATCCTTTTAAAAATATGTCTTTTTGAAACAATTGCACATTATTTTTCAAGAATGTTGCTGAAAACTCTTCAAATATTTACAACTAACGTTAATTTATTAATGTAGTACATGCCATATATGACATAGCATTGTTATTTTTTTGTCGATTCGCCAATGCCTCGAAGAAAAATATTCTCTTCCGAAAATCATTTAGTAGAAATATATTTCATAAGATTATTTTCTTATATTTAATTTTTGCCGTGCTATTTTCAACGTCTTTATACGAGCCCCTGATTGCGTCGAGGCAAACTGAATTATGCAATTATCGGTAACCCGAGGCGTTTTCAAAACTCATTCTCTATTAATGTGGTGTTTTGGATGAATTGAACTATTCATTATTAGCTGCACTATGAATAGGATGAGTTCGTTTTATTGTTTAAGCGCCAGCGAAGAGTAAAAGAAGTATTTGCAAAGAAAGCTATTGATTTCATGAATAGAGTTTTACGGAAACGTCTTACTAGCTTTTATTGGAATATCATTGTATTCAGGTTTCTTTAATAACTCATAAAATGGATTGCGTGTCTATTAAATTTAACAGATATACATCGAGTTGGAATAAGAAAATAAAACAATTGTTCTAAAAGTAAGACTGATAAACTACTTAGATAAGGTGTTATTTTCATAAATGTAAAAATATACGTTACAAAAATAAATAAATAAATAAATAATATTCTTAATCTAGGAAAATACAATATAACCACGAACGGAATCGTGCGATAACATCTTACGAGTCACCACCACTTCCGAAAAGCCTTCTTTGTCCTTTGAAACCAATATATTT
Organism: Maratus speciosus; assembly: GCA_963932465.1. Classification (NCBI taxonomy): domain Eukaryota; kingdom Metazoa; phylum Arthropoda; class Arachnida; order Araneae; family Salticidae; genus Maratus; species Maratus speciosus. Next base: position 95,517,217 of record OZ010792.1, read on the forward strand.
TTGAGATTTAAAGCTGCATTAACCCATTTATGCCGATTTTTTTTTAATTTGTTGGTACAATCACTTTAAAATGTTACAAAATGAACTGGAAAAATACTAAAAAAATTACGCTAAAATATTTTTGCATTTATTTGATAAAATGTAAACGTACTAAATATGGGAATATCAATATGTGGAAAATGCATAATTATATCTTTTAACTAAATTTATATAAACTAAGCTTTTAAATTGTATATTATATACTATAAGTAGTATTTATATGAACTATTAAAAATATATATTTATTTCTTTAAAGAGACTAATAACATTATAAGTATTATTAATAATAAATTGGGAATAACCATATTTGAGGCTAAAAACAATTTTTTTTGTAATTATCTTGAAAAGGACTTTACATAAATAACTGTTCCCTAAACGGCTATTATAAATATATACCTATTTGTGCCGAGCTGCCTATATTTTGTACGTTACAAACATGCAAAAAAAAAAAAAAAAAAATAGGCTTGGATATATAATTTCGCAATAAAAAAAATATGTATTTCAAAGAAGTCTACAAGCTAAGATTATGGCTTGTTTATTTGGATCTTTGATACAAAAAATACAAATAAACTTACTTTTACATTTCGCTATCTTGAAAAATGAAAACTCTATAAACACCAAAAAAAAGTCTTCATTTAATCGAATAAATACCAATCTTATGCTGTCATCTCTCGGTAATAGATATACATTTATTGAAAATTACTTCATACAATTTCCGTGTTGTAAAGAAGAATAAAATTATAAACATTTATTAAAATTCGAAACGTCCCAAAAATGGGACGCTAGGCTTAAATGGGTTAAGAAAAACAAAGTTTCTTTTGCTGTTACTGATTTTAGAGGACGTTTCTGTGTAGTTGCTTTAGTTTGTTAATCAATCAGTTCGCTCAAACGAGAATAGCGATTTTAAAGACGCTATCAATTTCTAATTAAAAATTTTCAGCTGTCTAAGTAAATTTATACATTAATAGTAACAAAAAAATATCAATTTTAATTTACATGTGAATTATGTTGATCTATCATGTTTCTCTCAAAAATATATTTGTTAAACATGGAAATGATAACTTGAGAATTTATAGCGTTCGAAAAACCTATATTTAGTGATGGGAAAACGGGTTTAACCCTTTATCTACTGGCGGAACTTATAAGTACCATTAAAATAATTTGTTATAAAATTAATTTAATACATCGATTAGTAGTAATACAGTTCAGAAAGAGTTATAGATGCATTATTTTATTTTGTTCCAAAAGCATTATTGGTTACACAAAAGAAAAATATTTTTAAAAAGGTTGATTTCTTTTGCCTTTGCATCTTTTCAGCTTTCTTGGCATTGTGGGAGGGGGAGGGGTGATTTTTCAATTCGGAAATATTTCTATATTTCTATTGTAAGAACATTATATTTGTACGTTTCCTAATTCTACAAAATAATAAGTAAAATATTTAAAATAAAAGATTTGAGTGGGGTTATAAATATTGCACAAAATCCCTATAAATTGAAATTTAATTCATCCTTCTAAGTTCTTCAGTTCTTCTAAAATTTATTAAATGATTATGTAAATCTTCTAATGTAGTTTCGAAAATTCACGAAAAATAAAAGATTTGAGTGTGGTTATAAATATTGCCCATAGTCCCTATAAATTCAAATTTAATTAATCCTTCTAAATTCTTCAATACTTCTAAAATTTATTAAATGATTATGTAAATCTTCTAATGTGGTTCCAAAAATTCACGAAAAATGCTTTAGAAGAGAGAATTTTCATGAATTCACTATTCAATATATAAACGGTTAAAGTAGAATTTATAAAAACAAGGTTTATCTTGCTGCCACTGATATTAACCCCTTAATTCTCGCTCCCGTCATATTCTCGGGCTGTGTCTTTTACTCAAATTGTTTGATTCCCACCAGTTTTATAAAATAGTCAAAATTGGGTATATTTTGGTATCGTTTTTACTGTCATTAAATAAGGTGACTATTTCTTTTTCATAAAAGTGGTGCCAATAAGCAATTTGAATTATTCAACCGTAATTTAATTCGAGCGTTAAGGGGTTGAAGAACATTCCTGAGTAGTTTTTTTTTTTGTGTGTGTGTGTGTGTTAATTAGTTTCTCAAACCGGAATATCGATTTTAAAGATATCATCAATTCTTAATTAAACAATTTCAGCTGTGTAATTGATTTTATACATGAATAGTAACAAAAAGATATGATTTTTATTGTAGATGAGACTTATGTAAATCTATCATCTCTAAAACATATTTGTTGACCATGAAAATACTTACTTCAGAATTGATAGCGTTCGAAAAACCAATATTCCGTGATTAGGAAAACAAATTAATGTATCAAAAAAACTACTCAGAAACGTTTCCGAATAACAGTCACAGCAAAAGAAACCATGTTTTTAAAAGTATTTATTTAAATTAAAAATATATTGGTTTCTGAGATTTCTAAAATTAAAAAAACACACTTTTCGCAATCGTGCATAACACGGAAAAGGTTATTGTAATTTTCGTTCGTGGATTTGTTATACTTTCCTAGATATACAGGGTGTACGAAAAGTCTGGAAACGGTCAAATAACTCGAGAAATACAAAGCAGATTGAAAAACGAAAATATACGTGTTAAATATTTTTAAAAAAGCTACTCAGTGATTCCAAATTTGACACTCGCAACCGACCCCCCGGGGGTCAGTGGGGGTCCAACTTTGAAATCTTGAAGGATAACACCCATTTTTATTGCAGATTCGGATTCTACGAACAAAAATACGTAACTTTTATATTTAACATTTTTTTCTAATCCGCGTTGATCACGATGTAATCGAGCAAATAAAACAGATACATATTTTGGTTTTACCAACCAGGTTTTGGCATCTCGAACTTTCTCGTCAAAGTAGCCACCTTTTGCGGGAATAGTGTTTCTCGAAAACCATCAGTGGTGATTGTTTCGATGATGCTTTATATGCTTTTTCCATAAAAAGTATATTAAATTAGTACTGTATTTGCATATTTTTTTATCCAGTCAATCATTTCAAAATAATAACCTGCATGTTTTGATTTTTTTAACGTGTAAATATACACCTTCCCTCCCGGACAGAAAAAGATCTTCATTATTTGGAGGCAGAATCTGCAGATACTCTGCGTTTTGATGGCTTCTGCTTTTTTTTTTTTTTTTTTTTTTTTTTTTTTTTTTTTTTTTTTTTTTTAATAACATCTAATTTAAGAAGTTGATGCTGGTGTACAGTTTTTAAAAATTATTGCTATAGAACAAAATATAGGACAAAATATTTTTTTTAAAGATATAAAAACTTTTTATGCTGTCTGAAGAAAGGATGGGGAAGTAGCGTAAATTTCAGTGGGGTTGGAGTTATATATTTTGATGATTGATTAGTTACTGTAACTCCAAAATATCAAGTTGGGCAGACACTTCAATAATTCTTATAAACGTGATAATTTATTGCAATTTAAAATAGTTTTCAAATTAACATTTTTTTTCATAATTTTAAAATTATTAATTTTAAACAATTAAAAATTTTTTATCTTTTAAACTTTTTCATTTAAAAATTAATTAAACTTTTTAAGCTTTCTAGATTATTTCTGGGAAAGACGACGCTTTAATTTTCATAGGGTAAGGACGATGCAGAAAATTGTTTAATTATTTATAAATTATTACAATAAAATATCAAATGTGACAAAATACAGGGTATCCGCAAAGTTTGGAAACGGTCGAATAACTGAAGAAATTCATATAAAATTGAAAAACAAAAAAATACGTGTTAAATATTTTTTTAAGCTATTCTTTGATACCAAAGTTGACACCCCACCCCGACCACCTGGGGGTCAGAGGCGTTCCAACTTTGAAATTGTAAATGATAATCCCCATTTTTTAGTTCAGATTCGGATTCTACGGGGGAAAATACGCAACTTTTGCTTTTAACATTTTTTTTCCCGAATTTTTGTAGATGACGGTGTAATCAAGCAAACTATGTTTAAGGTGTAATCAAACAAAACATATTTTATTTTCACAACCATGTTTTCTAATCACGAAATGTGATGGGTCAAAGCTTTCGTTGCCAAAGTGTTTCGCGTTAGCTGGAATTGTGTTTTTCGAAAACTATCAATGGAGGTTGTTTCGATGGCAAAAGTGCTTTATATGCTTTTGGCATGCAAATTAACAGAAATATATTGAATTAGATTTCTATTTGTGTTTTTATTTTATCCATTAAGTCCATTCTAATTAATTAACCTGCGGTTTTTTTTTTAATATTTTGATGTGTAAACATGCCCCTCTTCCGAACAGAAAAAAAGACAATCTTCGTTATTTGGTAGAGGTAGGCGTGGATATTCGGCATTTCGATGGCTTCTGCTGTTTGTTTTTTTTAATACTCTAAATCGTGGTCAGGAGGTGGGTGTAATGGATTTTTTTACTATTACTATAGAGTAATATATAGGACAAAATAAAAAGAAGTACATATAATTTTTTTTTGTGTGCGGGCAGAGCAAAGAATGGGGAAGCGTGTAAAATTCAGGTGGTGGTCGGATTGGAGATTTAGATCATTGATTAGTTACTGCAACCAGAAAATAACAAGAGGGCAAAAATATTTTCCATAATTCTAATAAATGTAATAATTTTTTGTAAATTAATATATTTTTTCAATTTAACTTTTTTTCATAAATTTAAACAATAGAAAAATTTTGATATTTGAAAATTTTTAATCTAAAAAACAATTTAACTCTTTAACTCTGTCGGGATTTGTGAGGCACATATATTCATCGTCAAAAGGTGCACGTGGAATTTGTTTTGGGCACCATTAATAAATGAATAATATTATTTAATTTTTTAATTAAAGGATTTTTTGGTATTTCACAAGTAAAGGGGGCAGTTGAAAAAACACGGTGTATTCCAAATAAAATTTGTGGACGCGATGCGGTCTCGAAAGGTTTAAAGTGAAATGATTATTTGCTGGGGTAGACGACGTGTTAATTTTCATAACAGAAGGATAATGTAGAAAATTGTTTGTTTATTATTACAATAAAATAACTTATGTGACAAAACTCTAATCTAAAACATAATTGGCAGCAAAAATTAAAAACAGATCAGTTTATTTTCTTCATTTTTTAAGCCCTAGAGGGGCATTTATTAATATATTTCATTCAGTTAGTTCTACGTTCTTAAATTTTTATAACAAATAAGTTAAACCAATTGAACAATTTATTAATATATTTCATTCAGTTGGTTCTACGTTCTTAAATTTTTATAACAAATAAGTTAAACCAATTGAACAATTTTAAAAAAATCAAACAATATAATACATAAAACCCATTAAAAACTTAGGTTCCGTTAAAAAGAAATCTAAATAAATTTTAAACTTTTTCCTTTTTTTAGTTGCAAATATTTGTATTGCAGATTTTGTATTATGCTTATGATGAGTGTGTACAAAATGATAAGGCACATGTAAAATACAAAAAAAAAAAATTTTTAAAGTCTAAGATTTATTTCGATTTAATTTGAAGGGAAATTTTAGGAATTTTTAGGGTATTTAACTTATCATATTGTTTAAATTTTGTTTTTATTTTTTTAATGTTCATTTGGTTTAACCTTTACCGGCGCGGAGTAATTCTGTTTATAAACTGATGAAGTGATAGACTGACATCAGAATTTATAAACGAGTTTATTGGAAAATACAAACTTTGTTATTTTCAAGTACATTATAAATGGAAAATTTTAATTAAATATTCTGGGTGCCAGTAAAATAAAAATTACGAGTCCTTTTTTAAGGAAACATTCCGCAAAAGCTCTAACTTATTTGTTACAAAACTTTACATTAAACATCGAAGTAACTGAATGAAATATATGAATAAATGTCCCTTTTCGAGCTTAAAAAATGTAGGGAAAAAAAAACGATTTGTTTTTAATTTCTTCTGCAAATAACGTTTTTGTTTATATATATTTTTCACATTTGTTATATTATTGTAATAATTAATAAATAATTAAACTCTTTTCTACATTATCCTTCCCCCATGAAAATTAAAACGTCTTCTCCCCCAGGAAATAATCAACAGCGCTTAAAGAGTTAAATTATATTTTAAATTCAAAAGCTTAAAAGATCAAAAATTTTCAATTGTTTAAAAATATTGGGTCGTTCGGAAAGTCGTGTCCGTTTGGAAAAATCAATTCGTACCGGAAAATTCTATCATTTAATAATTAGAGATTGATTCCTATATCTAATGTCTAATAATTACCGGGCAGGATTTTCCGGTACGAATTGATTTTCCTAAACGGACAAGACTTCCCGAACAACCCAATAATAAATTTAAAATTAGGAAAAAAATGTTAAAAAGGAAAAAAATATATTAATTTACAAAAAAGTATTACATTTATTAGAATTTTTTAATATTTTCTGACCTGCTTGCTAGTCAGTAGTTGCAGTAACTAATCAATCATCAAAACGTATAATTCCACCCCCTCCAGCTGAAATTTGCGCAAATTCCCATCCTTTGATCAGCCAGCACAAAAATATTTTATATGTTCGTTTGTTTGTTTTTTGCTCCTTTATGTTATTCTATAGTAATAATAATAATAAAAAAAACTTATACACTACCATTCGGCCACGAATTAAGTGATTTTTTTGACAGCAGAAGACATCGAAACATAGAATATCAACACACTCCGCCCCCAAATAATGAATACTATCATTTTTCTGTTCGGGAGGGAGGTGCTTATTTACTCGTTAAAATATCGAAATACGCAGTTATTATTTAAAAATGATCGACTTGATAAAAAGACATGCAAACAGAAAACTAATTTAATATATTTCTATTAGTTTTTATGGAAAAAGCATATAAAGCGCCATGAAAACAATCTCCACAGATGGTTTTGAGAAACACTATTTCCGCAAAAGACGGCAACTTTGACGTTAAAAGTTCTGGCCAATCAGATTTCGAAATGTCAAAACCTGGTTGGGAAAACCAAATTATGTATCTGTTTTATTTGCTCAATTACACCGTGATCAACGAGAATTAGAAAAAAATGTTAAATACAAAAGTTACGTATTTTTGTCCGTAGAATTTGAATCTGCAATAAAAAATAGGTGTTATCATTCAAGATTTCAACGTTGGATCCCCTCTGACCCCCGGGGGGTCAGTTGCGGGGATCAAATTTGGTATGACTGAGTAGCTTTTTAAAAAATATTTAACACGTATATTTTCGTTTTTCAATCTGCTTTGTACTTCTCGAGTTATTCGACCGTTTCTAGACTTTTCGGACACCCTGTATAAATATTCGCCTGTTTTTACCGTGTGTATCACATACGTAGCAAACTATAGTAGAACCTCCATTATCCGATGTAATTGGGACCGAGCCTCTTTCGGAAAATCGAAATTTTCGGATAATCGAGAATACTTTAATTTTAAGATTAAAGAGAAATATATGCGATATTTCTTATTATGATAAAAAATGCTTAATAAAAATAAATCAATAGTAAAATAGAAACAATATAAATTACCTGAATTTTAATTTTGAAATTAAGTACATTTTACATATATCACAAAGGTTTGAAAAAATGTTTTGTTTGTCGCAGTTTCGATTGCCTTTGCTTTGAAGCTCCATCAAGGAGCTTTTTAAAATTGTTACTTCATCAGTATCAGTCTTTCTGCTGTTCCAGTCTTGCCAAACCTTTCATGCAAAATATTCAAAAGCTTCAAAATTGCTAATTTGTTCGTTTTCTTTGTTCCACTCCGCAGCTTACGGGAGCTCAAGTTAAATTCAAATGAACTCTGAGAAAGGCGATCGAAAATATTCATATGTACTCGTAGTTTGGAAAGGACCGCTTGCACACAAGAAATATGATAGTTAAGGAAGCTTTCAAAATAGATTTTGTACACAAGGAATATGATAAAAAAAGCTTTAAAAATTTATTTCGGTTAACCGAGAGTTTCGGTAAAAAGAGTTTCGGATAAAAGAGGTTCTACTGAACTGAAGTGCTATTGTTTAATTTATCACAAAATCTTCTACTGTATACTTAAAAAATGTAAGTGTGGGAGTAAAAGCATATAGAATTATCAAAATATATTCTAAACTAAACTGTCAAACCTCTTTTGGCTAAATAAATGAATTTCAGATTTGTAAAATAAATGCTAAAAAACGAAAATCTATTTCATAGAAACATTTTTGATAAAATCTATTATGCTTGTAACTAATCATTATTTTCCCAAAAACGTTACATGCTGGCATCTAAATATATATAGGAAATTATTGTTTTGTTTAACAATAGGAAACATAAATAAAACAGACTTTTAAAAATTGTAAAAGTTAACGCTATACGTATGGTTATTCTGAAATTACCCTACCCTAGAATTCTCGTGTTATGATGTAAACTAATTATAAGTCACATTTTCCCAGCATTTTGAATTGAGGTTTAATGGAATAAAACCAGTTACTGTAATGATATAATGTAAGGAAGAAAGCCAAACAGCTTATAATAAGCTATATGATAATAAAATAGTAGTTATTCATTGTGGTTTTTTTTTACTGAAATTGTAAGTGTGTGCTAACTGTTTTTAGTGATGAATTGATCTGTTTAGCTTGATGAAATACTTACTAAACAAGCTGAAAAAAAATTATGTTAAGGCTATAAGCATGATTTGTCTTCAATTATTCTGATCTAGAATTATCCTGTTGATGAACACATAAAATAATTAAATTATGCATCTTTAGAGAGTTTTTGATTTCAGACTAACGTGATTAATCCAATTGCTATATTAGTAGCATTAGACAGACAGCAAACTAATCAGTGTAATCTGTTTGATAACAAACAAATAACTATGCATTAGTTTTCGAATGTAATTACTGGCTTGTATCTAACTATTTTTATTGATGAATGGATCTGTTTAACTCGATGAAATGCGTGTCGAATAAACTGTTAAAAAGATTAAAGCTATGGCTATAAGCGTGATTTGTCTGAAATTGTACTTTTTTTACTAATCTTATTATGAAAAGTAGAGATAAAAGAAGTAAAATGATATTTCATCATACAGTTTTTCATTTGATGCAAATAACATAAAACTTATTACTGTAATGGTATCATAAGAAGACGCCATATTAGTCAATGTAAGTTGTACAACAGCATAATATGGTCTGCCAAAATCATACACTGAATCTCTTACATCGGAAAAGCGCTGGAACTTTATAACCCTGTTAAATGAATGTGTATCCAATCAATTTAAAAAGAAACTGCCCTGGTTAACCCTAAAATGCATACTTAGTTAAAACTCGATTCGCATATTAAAAAGCAATCGACCTGCCAAGACATATCTTGGTGGAAAACACCTGAAAACCCGATTTTAGTAGTTAACTCTTAGGTTTACCATTCTGCTTTCCTGCACCCAAAAGTATGAAAACATGGAGGAATGGGAGCAGGAAAACACAAAGGTAAACCTACGAGTCAACCGCTGAAATCGTGTTTTTAGGTGTTTTCCACCAAGATATGACTTAGCAGAACAATTGCATTTTAATATGGGAATCGCGTTTTAGCTAATTCTGGAATTTCAGCCATGAACTCGATGAAGTGATTGTCTGTGCTGCTAGCTCCCGGTCTACTAGCAAATATAACAAATATAATTTCGAATCTAGTTTCTCTAATAGCGAATTATATACACATATGGCAGGAGATTATTAATGGCGAACGTTGGGTTATTCAATATTTTGGAATGAAATGATTTCATAATCATTCAATGGTTTTAATAATAACTTTGTATTTTCATAAAAATGAGAAAACAGACTAAAAAATTTTAAGATAACAGATGTAAAGAAAAAGTAAAGAAAAAAGTAAATTTTGGTTTGATTAAAAATGATAATGATATCAAATGACAAAACCCCTCACTTTACAGGTACCTTCCGATGTCAAGTGCCAGATCCCCCCCCCCCACACACACACACTCCTCCCTAAACTGATACGTTATGCACAGTCCAGTCATATTAATGTGACCACCGTCTACTTTCGACATCAAAGTGAAATAACCAATCACAGACGACAGGTGGCAGCACTTGCAGTGGAGCGTATATAAAGAGTGTCCGAAGGAATCGGAAAACATTGCACTCGTTGGCGTAATGCAGAAACGGAGAGATTTATCCTATGTCGAAAAAGGCATGTTCATTGGCTTTCGGGCCAAGAGTGGAAGCATTTCCGAAACGGCTAATTTTGTAAATTGTTCGCGTGCCGCCATGGTACAGTTATACCATGCATGGCGAAATGGCACTATCGAAAATCAGCGACGTGGCAAATGTTGGGCACCAAGGGCTATAGATAACAGAGGTGAACGATGGCTACGGAGATGTGTTCGGGTGAATAGACGTGCAACCGTTGAACAACTGACCGCCCAGATGAAGCAAGGGGCTACCAACAGTGTCTCCTCAACGACGGTTAAGCGAACGTGGCTTCGTATGGGACTTAGCAGCAGACGCCTGGTTAATGAACCTATGCTGATTGATGTTCGTCAACGACGAAGGCTGCAATTTGTACGCGAGTACCTCAATTGGACGTCCACTGAGTGGCGACAGATGGCCTTTTTCAGATAAATCACATTTTATGCTCCATTGGACAGATGGATGTTGGAGTATACGGTGTGAAAAGACCAGAAAGCAAACACCCTTCAACAATTGTCGGAAGGATTCAAGCTGGAGAACGGAGCATTATGGTCTGGGGAATGTTTTCGTGGTATTCTCTGGGTGCACTCGTCATTGTGGAAGGCATGATGGATCAACACAAGTACGCATCTGTCCTTGCGGACCACGTCCACACCTACATGCGAATTGTTTTTCATCAGAATGATGGCATCTACCTGCAGGACAATGCGAGGTGTCATACAGCTCGCAGTGTTCGTGCGTGGTTCGAAGAGCACCAGGATGAGTTTACCGTACTCCCCTGGCCGACAAACTCCCCGGGCATAAACCCAATCGAGAATCTGTGGGACCATCTCGATGAGGTTGTTCGCGACATGGATCCTCAACCACTTAATCTAGTTCAGCTGGCCACGGCACAGGAGTAGGAATGGCTCAACATCCAGTGAACACCTTAAAGTACCTAACTGACTGTCTTCCTGCATGTCTCGCAGCGGTCCGCACTGCGAAATGTGGTTATTCTGGCTTTTGACAGGTGGTCGCATTAATGTGGTTATGTAAATGACTGGACTGCTTATATGTACACTGTACAGACACATAGCCTTCTTCTATCTGAAAATAATGGTAGTCAAATGTTACCATTTTGTTTGTCAATTGTAGATATTATTACACGAGAAAGATACGCAGTACGCCAAAATAACAGAATATTTAAAAACGCGAAATAAACCTAGTATAGAGAAGTGGTATGTATGTGAACATTCTCTAATTTTAGCACACTGAGCATCATGCCGGAGTGGAAATGTCACGAATCGAGCAATTCATTGATAGCAGCGTATTTCTGCAAATACAAACAGAGAACGTTACGAATATTTTAGCAAGTTGCTAGCGTTATTTTTGTTATAACTCAAAAAGCGCATCTTCTATTTTAACGATTTTTTTTTCTTAAAAGTACATACTTTCAGCATTATTCTGTAATTTTCTGGTTCGTGTAAGTATAAAATTACTACAGTAATATTTTTTTATAAAAATATTTTTGTTTATTTTTCTATGTTAAAATTTGTGTACAAATGTAAAAAATATATATAATGCGAACTAATATATTCTTCAATAATTGGCGTTGGTTTAATTTTTTTAACTTTTGTACTTTTTGAGAAAAATGTATTTGAAAAATAGTAGCGCCGGCGCATACTTCTCCGATTATCTCAACGACAGTTCAAGGTCAGAGGCTAAAAACATTCTATATTGTATTCTCATGCTGGGCCTTATTACCACACATGTTATTTCAGACATTGGCCGTGGAGGCCATTTCTCTATGCTTATCCGGCTAGACCCTTTGTGTGATCCGATTAGATCACAAATATTTATAAAGGAGTTTGTTATAAATATAGAATTTCCCTTCGCAATTTTGTTTCCTATAAAAGAAACATCTCCTTTCAGAAATTTATATTATCCTTTCCATTAAAAATTAAATTAAGTAGAACATTCTAATTAATTTACGAAAGAAAAAAACACTCTTTTAAATGGTTGAGTTTGGAATAACAATCAACTGCGGGCGCAATATTTGAAAAGAAGAGTGGTGATTTAAAAAAGCTGATGTTCAATAGCTCATATGAATATATACTTACAATAAAAAAAAAAAAGAAAATCATGCAGGCAAGAAAATCATGCAGGCAAATGAAAGAAAATGAAGAAATACAAAAAGATAAATAAAAATCAAACTTAGGATTTTTTTCTATGCGTTGTTGCCTAATTTCAGAAACATAAATAAATTTTTTTCTTATTTTTCAAGTGGATGATTAGCAAAAATAGACTCAAATATAATACTTTCCGAACAAAATAAAAAATCATGCATCAAAGAGGAAAAAAATGGATCTAGGGTGTACCAGCGATGCTAGATAATGTAGGTTGAATTAGGAAATTTCAGATAGAAAAGGACTTGTAGCATATCGTTATCGCTCCAAGGCAAACAGTTTAATAAATTTTTTTGTCCTACGAGGTTTCTTAAGGAAGTCATGGCTGATTAAAGATTTGAGTTTTGATTGAGAAAGCAAAAAATTTTTTGAAAAAGCAAAAAATATGTTTAATTAAAAATAGCCTAATCCAAGTTAATTAAAAGATTTTCGAACTGACTCTAAATAGACATTTTTCGTGATGCATTCACATAGCTGCCAACCTTCCATTAATCTTCCGTAATATCTCAACTAATTTGGCCCAGGTTATACACTTCAGAAGCAGAAAATTTATATCATGAATCTTTATTTATTTAATTCAATGTTTTTACATTAAACGCAGTTGTCTTTTTTCTTTCTGGTTCGAAACATATTAAACCTAGGTAGAATTAACGCACCTATTACGGAAGATTTGTTTGAGGTTGCCCCCTATGCATTCATATATTTAATTCGATGGAACATGTATCCTCTGAACTTAAAAATTATAGAGTATCGGATGGGGACAGCTTTGCAACAATGTTAAAGAAGCGCCTGCGTTATAGAAGAAGGGAGAAGGGAATCTCGTAGGGATTTTCTAAACTTGGTTTGAAGCAAAGGAAAAAATAAGCCTTTGCATTACTACTGGCGCCACCTATCCAAAATTTTTTATAATAATATTAAAAAAGAAATCTTTAGATAATAATCTTTCCAACATTGTAGAAAGAAGTTTATAAATAAGTAAACAAATACCTACAACTTTTACTGTTAAAATGTAAAAGCAATTCATCTTTTATGTCATAATAATGTTATTTAATATTTAATTCATTACATATAAATGAATTGACAAGGATATGTATGTGGCGTTTTAACAGCTTTAAGGTTATAATAAATTAGTCACCAAGGGATGTAATAAAATTATTATTTCTTATCTTAGGTTAAATCATTTAACTTCGCTGTCAGTCAAGGGTTTAGAAAACAATAAATATGATTTAACTAACATATACGTCTATATTTAAAATATACATAATTTTAAACTTGTTCCTTAAGTATAATTATGTATATGTAACGTATTATTACACAAAGTACATCAGTGTGGCTTTTTTTTTTTTTTTTTTTTTTTTTTTTTTTTCATATAAGATTTAAAAGCTATAACAATTTGTTTTCTCTATATTCTTAATTTAAAATGTTTCTTTATTTTATAATTTAAAAAAATCCCATTTGAGGGGGCACAGTTTATTATTATTATTATTATTACATTGAACTAAACATATTTTAATTTTATGATTATTTCAGTTCCTATTTTATAGAAAATGTATAATGAGAGCATCTCATAATATTTTTAACATTAGAATATTCAGAATTATAATGCATTCTCTTCAAGTATTAACATCTTAATTTATAATAATAACAGTAATGGTAATAAAAGTAGGAGAAAAATAAAATATAAACGCACAATAAAATATAAAACCCATGGATAAGTACCGAGTACAAATGAACATCAACACCAACAAAACAACGTGCCGAAGCCGGCTAGGGATTTTCTTATTTTTTCCCCATAGCTTTACGCAGTGGAAGTTTTAACATTGTTGCATGCATTAAGCTGTCCCTATCCCTTACTAAATTATAGTTATAAATGAAATTTGTGTGATCCTATTAGAAAACAAGTATTATAAAGGAGTTTATTATAAATATAGAATTTTAATTTTTCAATTTTGTTTCCTATAAAAGGAACATCTTCTTCTTTCAGAAATTTATAGAAGTAAAATATTCTAGTTAATTTACAAAAAAAAAAAAAAAAAAAAAAAGAAAGATGTCTTTTAAACAGTTGTCTTTAGAATAAGATATAACTGCAATTTCTATAGTTGAAAAGCAGAGTGGTGATTTAAAAAAGCTGATGTTCAAAAGCTCATATGAGTATATATTTGCAAAAAAAAAAAAGAAAATCATGCAGGCTAGTGAAAAACAAAATGAAACAAAAGAAAAAACAAAAAATAATAAATAAAAACCAAACGTAGGATTTTTTTAATGCGTTGTTGCCTCATTTCATTTATAGTGGAATAAAAACTTTAGACAGATTTTCAATACTGCTTTACTCTCTTCCCGAAAGCAACAATTTTTGACAGCGACAAAAAATATTTCGCCTGTTACCTCCCCACTTTATTAAATTTTCATGACTGACGCTTGGATGCACATGAATAGAAGGCGTTAAAAACCATTAGAGACTTGCTTTCACGTGCCTATTTTTCAGTAAAGAGCTTGTCATATTATAATGATTGAAGCTCTATTTGTCTTTGAAAAACCATGACCTGTTTGTTTTTGTTTTTTTAATAACAAAAAACTTGCTAGAAAACAAAAGCAAATGAAGATGTTCAATGTAGCAATAATATTTTAAATTTCAACACAAATGTTATAGTGTTTTTGACCAAGAATATTTTTAATTTTAAAATGTATTTTGCTAAAAAGTCTGTATAGGGAAATTAGCAGATCTAGCACAACTAATGTTAATAGGATGACACAGCCAGTAGTTGATCAAATAAAGTGCTAAATATTTTTTATTATATTTAGTTCCTTTTAAGCTGTAGAAGTAAACTAACATGATTGCTACAACCTTTAATGAATGCCCTATGACGGGCAAAAAGGAAATCTCCTGAAATTAAATAGCAACAAAATGATAAGTGAATAGTTTCTTTAATTTCCATTTTCCCAGTAGTTAATCAATCGAAGAAATCAGGCCAAAACACAAAAATTAATCATTAAAATATCATGCTTAAGCTGTGATTAACAATAATTCATATAAAACTATCATTTGAAATAAACAAGGTGGAAGTGGATTATTTTAACTTACCACAATTACCTCAAACTAATCAAAAGCTATATTTTAACATGTTCTGATTAAAATAATTCATAAAATGACTTCTCTTTCAACAGGCAGCTGACAACAAGTGCCCCAATATTCAAACAAAAATATTATGTCTAGTGCCTCGTGTAAAACTCATTTCCGCCTAAATTGGCACAATAGTTACTCGAAGGGTGTCAATTACTGGCGGGGTAACCCTATATCATACTTTTTCCTATATATCGCGCGTTTTTTTTTTTTTTTTTTTTTTTTTTTTTTTTTTTTTTTTACGTCAAAACATTTTTTTTAAAAATTGAGTTGTGCGCGCCAGATGAATTTTTGGAATTTGAAACCACATTCATTAGCAACTGTATACAGGGTGATTCAAAAAAGATGGGGAAAATTTTAAGACGTGATAGTACACACCCAAACAAACATTTTGTATCAAAGAATGCATGATCGAAAACTAAACGTAAAAAAGATAGAAGGCACCAAAAGTTATGTTCATATACGATGCAAAAACACACAATAAACGATTAAGTTAAGTTACGAAAACAAATTTAATGGCATTTGATTACAATAAGTGCTCAAAACATTGACCGACAGCTGTTATGCACGCAGTACAACGGCGAAGAACAGATTGGCGAATTTTCTGAAACACACCAGGCATATCGCGAACTTCCCCTACACCAGCCGAAAGCTTGGCGACAAGTTCTTCTGCGGATTCAATGGGAGTCTCATACACAAGAGCCTTTAGCTGTCCCCACACAAAAAAAAAAAAAAAAAAAAAAAAAAAATCGAGACATGAAAGATCTGGCGAGCGCGGTGGTGCCTGATGCGTTTCAGAAAATTCGCCAATCTGTTCTTCGCCGTTGTACTGCGTGCATATTAGCTGCCGGTCAATGTTTTGAGCACTTATTGCAATCAAATGCCATTAAATTTGTTTTCGTAACTTAACTTAATCGTTCATTGTGTGTTTTTGCATCGTATGAGAACATAACTTTTGGCGCCCTCTAACTTTTTTACGTTTAGTTTTAGACCATGCATTCTTTGATACAAAATGTTTGTTTGGGTGTGTACTATCACCTCTTAAAAAATTTTCCCATCTTTTTTTAATCACCCTGTATATTGCTATTAGCTGCCAACTTTTATGAGGAGGCGAGGTTCCACTAAAATTTAAAAGAAAGCTTTTTTGTATTCAGTTATGTATTTCATCATTAATATAAGACAAAACTTACTATTAAATTTTAGTGATAAGAAATTAGCCTTAAAATTTAGCAGCTAGTATTGGTTAATAGATGAAATCGCTGGGAGGTGAAGTTTATTTAAATGTAGTAAACCATTAAGCAAAACTTGGTAAATGTTGTGCAATTTTATTAATAACTGTTAGATTTTTATCGAATAAAATGTCATATAAGTGCCTTTCTCCTTCTTTATACGATTTTTTTCACTAATTACGTCATAGAAGTCAGGTGGAGACATATTTTTGCATTTCATTTTTGACGATATCTCTGAAAATATGATACCTAAAACTAAAAGATATATATTTTTGAGTTCGGCATTGCGAAAGCTTTTACACGATATCCCACGCGATACATATATATATTTATTTATGTATCTTAATTATCACCTGTACGTTTTTCCTAAATATATTTGTGAATGATTAATGATCTATAAATGTGTGGACCAATAGTCTTTATTGCTTCAGCCAATTTGAACTTTCCACGTACCATAGTTTAAGAGTAAAATGGCTTTCACCGTAAAATGGCGGACAGAGAGACATAGGAGTGATCATATAATGTTTCCGTTTTTACTTTATAAGTACAGAACCCTAAAAAGCCAAATATTCGCTATTTTCGTGCAAAGACAAAGATTAGTTTAAAAAAATTATTTTTTAATTGCTTTTGTTTTTTCCATAAAACATTAGTCACTTTAAGAAAAATTATGGTGAAAACCGCGCTCTCATGCCACACTTTATTTTTTCTACATTTTTTAAACTCAAAGGATCTAGTGATCTAGTATTGATTTTCCTGAAAATCAATTTACAATTAAATAAAAAATATTACATTAGATTTGTAACTCGAGATAATATTGGATTTCAGGCACAAAATTTCAATCGTCCATTCCTCTCCCATAGATTATTTGCTAAAATATTAATATTAGTTACATGCAGCAGAAATCATAATTCATGCATATCCATTCTATAGCGAAATCTATCTTGTGCATGCATTTAGCTGAAACGAATTTTGATTGGTACTGATATATGCAACCAAATCATTATAATAATGCATAACATATCCAGGCATATTGCTGTCTTAGTCATGGTCGTGAAATGCATTGTAAATCTGAGAATGGAGCAACGGACCCTTCGGGGAACGATAATAGTTCACCAGTGAACATTTCTATGTAACGTATACGTTCTCAAAAGTCTTGATTTCGAAATCACACTGCGAAATATGTGAATTTAATACGCATCAGGCCACTTCCAAATGCGTTAGGCTATTATATAATGTATTGTAATGTTAGTTATATTTGTCAAATTAAATGGTGACCAGTGTAAGTTAATGCGAAATGAATTTAAAATCAGAATTAAATTATTTCTCTAAGATAATTATGGATTATTATGAAGAAGTGGTATTACGAAGAAAACGGTGACCATTACGTATATAGCGTAAGTTTTTGTTAGGAGTATCTTTACGGTGCTCATAACAAAAACTTACGCTATATACGTAATGGTCACCGTTTTCTTCGTAATACCACTATCCGCAGCGATTTGAAAACAACTTCCTTAAAACAGCGCATTAATAAACTTGCTAAAAATTTTTATAAATCTGTTTACAACCTCCCTAACCAAATTGTAGCGGAACTTCCCGACTACCAGGTATCCGACCCCACTAACAGAAAACGCCCTAAATACTCGCTTTTGCTTAACGATGAAGACTGAGTTTCTCTCACCTTCTGCTATACTTAACCTTTCTGTTTGTTCTGTCCTGTATATAGTATAAAATAAAATGTTTTTCTGCTAATTTCTTAGCATTTCATATTTAAACTAATGTATGGTCTCTGAAAAGAGTCTTTTTTTTATAGGGCACTCCCCGGCAGCTTTTTCGTCTTTTCCTGCTTTATTTTTTGGAACTAATGGAATTTTTCTTTCTTTTTTAGTTATTTTTTTTCTTTTCTTTGTTTTTTTTTACTTTTCAACATATGTTATACTAGTACTTATGTACTTTGTCTTTTTTTTGTTAGTCTTTTCTTTTTCTTAAAAGTAAATTTAATTTTGTGGCTACCAGTCACGTCTAAACATTATTTTTTAAGGCTCCCTAATGCCCTTGCAACACGATCACCTATCCACTGGATGTAAAGTTGCAACGCAACTAGGCAATCCATACATCTGCTCACATTGTTCCATTGTTCCAGGATTTGGAATTATTTTACATCATACATTTACTGCGAAATTATAAAACAACTTTGATATAACGTTTACAAACACTATAAATAACTATAAGCGTTATTTTTTGTAATAATTTATTATTGCAAAATTACAAAACAATCCTGATGTAATGTTTTCGATCACTGGAAATGTACTATGAAGCATTATTAGGCTTAATTTAAAGGGATAAATTTTTGATAATTTAAATATAAAATTTAAACATCTTGAGTTATAAGCTATTATTGTCTCGTGAAAGAAAATTCTCTGCTGCCGCGTCTGGAAATTTGGCATAAAACGCCCAATTTTGTAGCATTTTCTGAAAGATTTTCTACTTTTGCAGAAAAATAGAAAAAACTGACCGATTACATAGTTTCTGAATAAGAGCACTTTGCGGTTTCATGTTTTTACGATTAAAATTAAATTTAAAAATGTATCAATGTGGCACTTTGGATTTCAGAATCATCTTAAAAATTATTTTGCTGCAGAATTTATTAATTCTAAAAAATGATTTGATTCTCAGAAATAAAAATAAAATATGGAGTTTTCACTGTGTTAGTAAACTTGGAAATCACACTAAATAACAAAAGAATTTGAAACATATTTTATTTCTGCTAGAAATGCCATTACGCATTCACCCTTTAAGGTTCAAGGTGCTTTTGTTCTAAAATGTTGAAATAATTGAGTTGCACGGGGACATGCGGACAATTTTATTTGAAAAATAAGTATAACATTTCATTCACGTCCGATCTAAAAGTCAAAAATTTATTTCAAAATACTGGTACCGTTGTGGCATTTGCATAGGTGCCAACCTCAAACTAATCTTCCGTAATACTTGAGTTAATTTGACCCTGTTTAATACGTTTCGAACCAGAATTTTTTTTTAGAAATGGAAATAAGTATGTTCCACGTAGAAATCTGGATTTAAATAAATAAGCATTCATGAAATAAATTTTCTGGTTCGAAATGTGGTTAACCTGGGTCAAATTAATCCAGACATTACGGAAGGTTAGTGGAAGGTTAGCAGCTATGCATTTGCGGATTAAAATTAAGTGTGACAGAATTTAACCCACCATGCTCGAAAAGGTTAAAGAATTGCATTGTCAATGAGATTTGTCAAATTAAATATTAAGCACTGTAAGTTATTTTGAAATAGTTTAAATGCTAAATTAGCATATCACTATCAGTTGTTTAAAATATTTACGTTTTGCATAAACTATAAAAAGTATTTGTAATGTTTAGAAAAAATAATTTATTCCTGCCAATTAAAAAATGCATGTAAAATCATATTAGTTATATTGTAGTGATAAATTTCGAAATTACATTTCAAAATAGATGAATTTGATACGCGTCATGTCATATCCAAATGCATTATGTTATCATATTCAAATGTGTTATGTTATGTGTAATATAATACAATGGAATGTCAGTGAGATTCGGGGAATTAAATGGCCAACAATATAAGTTATTATGAAATCATTGTAAAGGTTAAAATTAAATGCATTGTGTTATCATATTTATTTTATGTATAATAAAATATAATATATAGTGTGGGATAAGCTTGATAAATTAATGGCCAACAATATGTTATTGAGAAATTAGCTTAAAGTTTAAATTAAAATATTTCTGTTAGTTGTTAAAAGTTCTTATATTGCTGAAATGTAATCGTATTTATATAAAATATAAGTATAAGATGAGTTTTTTCACATAATTATAATAAAGTCTTTGAAGCATAATTTTTTATTCGATTGGCAATTTTTTAAATTACACTAAAAAATGCGTGATAGCATATAATGCGGTACAATACACAAAAGACGATCATAAAAAGATAAGACATTGTTTTGCGAGTATTGTAAGATATTTCATTATCAATTATATATAGGCCATTCTATGTCACATGTGGGGCAGCTTTTCTTATAATACCGTTTAATTGAGGAGAAATTTCGAGAACAAAACAAATAAGTAATTTATTTAATTCTAGTAATTGGAATCCGCTTTATCGGAACAAATCGGTATCTATTATATATATATAATAATAAAAATTTTCACCCTTTTATCTTAGTAAAACTATTCCAAATTCTCAATATTTTCCTTTTTTACCTACCTTTAATAATATCTTAATATCTTTTGTCTTTTATTTCAGGCATTTTATTTCATGCATGTCTTTTATTATTCTAAAAACCTTAATCCATTCGTCGAATCTTAAAACCTATTAAATTACTTTTTTCATTTTATTCTAAAACTAAATTCTTTTTGTTTCGAATGTTTTGCATTTGTTCGATGATGTTCTTTTCCCCACAATTCCTTGCAAGCTCCCGCAAGCATTTGATTGCGTTTTAATCTGACGCCGAGTATAAAGAGTCGTCACCTTTCCCATCGAATCGTGGCCTGTCTCCTGTCCTGTTCCTCCCCCTCTCTCTGCTTTAGTTGGTTCTCCACTAATAATGTATCCGTCCGCGATCTGTTTCTTTGAGTACTTATACTGTTACATCGACGAGGAGCGAGAGATTTTACGATTTTCCGGTTGTTTAATAAATCAACGTCACTTGGGGTGAATGACTTTAATGTGTAGATCCTAATACTTTTAACATCTTAAGTTTTATGAAGTGGATCATCGTTTATTCGAGAGTTGATGGACAAGCTACTGGAATGTTACGATATGTTTTTGTCAAATAAACAACGTTTAAATTTACGATGACTCTATTAATTATGCCATGGGAAATTTTTCAATGTTTATGGAGCCTGTCATCTACTCGCCATCCTGACTGCACTCCGATATTCTCATGATAACGGCGGGTTGGCCTTGATCATTATACTACATTTACTTCCAGATATACGATTGTCGCTGGAATGTCACAAAAGTCGATAGCAAAATGCAACATATATATGTTTCAAAAGCTATTATGTGTCAGAAATCAAACGCAAAATATATAAATTACAAGAAGAAATTATTGAATTCGCAAATTTTAAAGAAAATATTAAACACATCATTTTAAGTTTTACGGATAAATCTTGAAATCACATTGCGGAATAGATAAATTTGATACACAAAAGACGAGTTCCAAAAGCATTATGTTATGCAACATAGTATGATGTTAATATGCCAAAAACATTTGGTAAGTTAAATTTACAGCACCGTGAGTTATAGTAAACGAGTTTACATGTGTAATTAATTAACGGTATTACATCATGTAAATATTCTTTTTGTAATTCTTCCTAATTTATAAATATTTTTTGTGATCAAATTTAACATTGAAATTAGATTAAATAAAGTTTGTTTTGCTTGTTACACGCTTGTAATATTATATAATATAAATATTATATCTTATAATATTTATGAACTGAGTCAGACTATGTCAACTGACCTAAGGTTTCATGCCAGAGCCCCTTCAAATTTGATGCAATCTATACAAAACTCTTAAATGGATAGTTTCAACCTGTCAGATGCAGAAGTAATATATTTGTGTCACCAGAGATACTTAATTAAATTTCCTATTTTAGTGTCACAGGAAAAAACGATCAAATTACCGAGTTTGTCATATGGACACTATGCATCTCTTATGTTCGAGGCTATAAAATATCGTATGTTAAAATAGCAATTAAAGCCTTTGTGCAGGAATATTAAAAAGCAGAATTTTGCTCAGCTTTGCTTTTTCTAGCACTCTGTGTCGTGCTCTATCTTGCACTGAAGAAGAATCTCGCTAGTAGATTCGAAACAGCTGTTTGTTGCTTTTCACGTATTATTTGTGGGTTAATCCATTTCAAGTGGTCCAGAAAATCAGATATGCGTTGCTTGACCATTTTTTAAAAATCTGAAATTTTTTGTGCAACAACTCTAACATGATGGAAGTTCAAAATGACTATTATTTTAATTTTATTTATGTTTGTTTGTGCATGGCGGTCATCTTTGTTTCATCGTCTGCAGCAATTTTCTCGCAAGAAGAGTTTACGGAATTGTAAATAATTCATCGTCTATTTCTCCAATTTAAGTGCGGATTAAAGCAATTTGTACAGAATATACTGGGCTAAAAATTTAGTAATACAATAGTTTCCGAAACTAACTGCTTATTGATGAAATTTAAGCATAAAGTTTCAGTTTTTTTCCAAAATTTGTCCGTTTACAAGAGGAAAATTTTCTAGCAAGCAAAACTGTCAACATGACATAATTTTTTTTTTACAGATAGGCCGAAAGTACTTGTACTCACACGCAAAGTTCCAGACCTCGGACTTGCTTTCTCTTCATAAAAAATAATCCCAAATTTTTCAAAAATGTCAAAAATCGCACTTTTGAGGCTTTGATATCTCTGGTGGGGCACGAGATAAGAATCTGAAGTTCTGGTTTCTGAGAGTATTGTATGGTAGTGTTATGCACAACAAATTTCATGATGGAGATTTGGCTACAAGCTGAGATATGGCAAGGGCAACATGTCAAAACATTACTGTCAAACTATTGTTTTCTTGTAGTCACAGCTAAGTATTTATCTCAGAATGTCACTTAAATTTATGTTTTTGATTATCTTTAAATAATAGTAACAGAAAATAAAGCCCTTTTCAAAGCTTAGCAATTAATTAAAAAATAATTATGCCTAAGGCCAAAATTTTTGCATGGTTTCAGTATTTTTTGTAAGTAATTTCAGTAACTAAAAGAAACCTCAGCAGTTTTACATAAAGAAAAAAAAATATTTTTATAAAAGACCTGAGACAAAAACAGAATAGGGAAAGTGAAAAGCTGTTAATGTTGTCATACTTGTTGAGGCATGATCAAACGTATCAAAGCACATTCTTGCTTGTTGGTTTAAAAATTTTGATCTTTCTCAAAATTTAATTTGTAGGAACCAAGTCTTGTCATCTCTTGATAACTTGATTGAAGATATTAGCCCTGCTGGCTCATAGAAATAAACTTTGAAATCACTTTGTGCAATTCTCACTTTAATAATTCCTAGCTTATTCTTATGCAAAAATGTCATTTTTATCCAGTATAAATTTTGAAAGAGATTTGGATTTCTTTACTTTCTGAAAATGACTTGAGGCTGCTGCATGGTAACATCGTATAATGTTTCATTTATAGGAACATACTTATGGTAGGATCAAGTTTCACGGACTGGCAAACAGCATTAAAATTGTGGTTTTGAATCCAACAAGCAGGAATGTGTTTTGACACGTTTGATCATGTTTCAACAAGTATGACAACATTAACTGCTTTTCTCTTTCCCTATTCTGTTTTTGTCTCAGGTCTTGCATAAAAATATTTTTTTTCTTTATGCAAAAGTTCTGAGGTTTCTTCTAGTTACTAAAATTACAACAAAAGTTACTGAAACCATACAAATTGTAGGCCTTAGGCATAATTATTTTTTTAATTAAATTTCTAAGCATTGCAAATGGCTTTATTTTCTGTTACTATTATTTAAAGATAATCAAAAACATAAATTTAAGTGACACTCTGCGATAAATACTTAGCTGTAACTGCAAAAAAACAATAGTTTGACAGTATTGTTTTGACATGTTGCCCTTGCCATATCTCAGCTTGTAGTCAAATCTCCATCATGAAATTTCTTTTGCATAACACTACCATACAATACTCTCAGAAATCAGAACTTCAGATTTTTATCTCGTGCCCCACCAGAGATATCAAAGCCTCAAAAGTGTGATTTTTGACATTTTTGAAAAATTCGGGATTTTTTTTTAGCGAAGAAAAAGCAAGTCCCAGATTTGGAACTAAGTGTGTGCGTACAAGTACGTTCGGCCTATTTGTAAAAAATATATATATATATATATATACATATATATATCATGTTGACAGTTTTGCTTGCTAGAAAAATTTCCTCTTGTAAATGGACAAATTTTGGAAAAAAAATGAAACTTTATGCTTAAATTTCACCAATAAACAGTTAGTTTCGGAAACTACTCTATTACCAAATTTTTAGCCCAATGTATTTTGTACAAATTGCTTTAATCAGCACTTGAATTGGAGAAATAGACAACGAATTATTTACAATTCCGTAAATCCTTCTTGTGAGAAAATTGGTGCAGACGACGAAACAAAGATGGCCGCCATGAACAAGCAAAAACTAATAAAATTAATTTAACAGTTATTTTGAACTTCCATCATGTTAGGGTTGATGTACAAAAAATTTCAGATTTTTTAAAAATGGCCGAGCAACCAGTGCTGGACCACTTGTAATGGATTTACCCTTGTGCGTTTTTAACGTTGGTTTTCTGATTTTTAAAATATCATATGCTTGGGAATAACCACCGCTTCCTGAATACTAGGCCTAAGTGCTGGCGTAAAAATGGCGGCCATCGTGGACGGATTATTTATTTATTTTTTTTTAATGTATGTACGGTCCCGTAAATTTTAACACCAGTATTTTATAAACGATTTCTTTGGCTTGTTTAATCTCAGGACAATAAAGAGGAAAAAACTTAAAAAAATTATTGGTACCAAAAATTAATGGACCGTGCACACGCTAAAAAAATATCCGCCTTCGGCAGCAGCCATTTTTGTGTCAGCGCTCAGGCTTAGTTTTCAGGGGGCTGTGGAATAACATTCATAACCGCGCACTGAAACGCATTGTGTTTATAAAATGTACGCTTATATTTTACTGTTAAACGGAGTTTTAGACCTTTTCAGAGCAAGGTATACGTTATAAAGGAATTATTTTCTCTATTTTAATGCAACTGCATGCATTTATTTTATTCATAAAATAAAAATTTGAAATTTTAATTTATTACGCATATATGATTTTAATTAATATGTATATAAGTAATTACAGAAAATAATTCGTACAAAATAAATCTGCAGTATTTTACGCATGCATTTATCTGTATTTATCCTGATTCAAATTTCGCAATAGGGTAACAAACGCGCTAGCAGCTATTTTTACACCAGGTGATTTCCAATGTGACGTCACATGAATACTGTCCATTAGTTCTGATACAACAAATCTTATGTATTCCAAATTATGTGATTCTCGTACAATATTTTGTATTTAGATACATAGATGCAACATTAAAGTTCATAAATCAGTACATTTGTCAATACTTGGCCTCAAACTAGGCCATTCAGCCTGTCGCGATGAATTTGTGCCTTAATTAATAAATAATTTTTGTGATCAAATTTAACATTGAAATTAGATTAAATAAAGTTTGTTTTCCTTGTTACAAGCATGTAATATTATATAGTATAAACATTATATCTTATAATATTTATGAACTGGGTCAGACTATGTCAACTGGCCTAAGGTTTCCTGCGAGAGCCCCTTCAAATTTGATGCAATCTATACAAAACTCTTAAACGGACAGTGAGTAGTTACGAGCTATAACTACTGAACCATTTTTGAGAGTTTCTCACTTTACGTTTAATTAACTATGAACATGACAGGGACATTGAAGTGGTTTCCTGCCTGCGTAAATATGTGAATTTATTCATCTCTGAGATTCCCTCGAAATGAAATAAATTTTTATATTCAACCCCATTTTCAGATCTCAAAACTTATATCGTTAGTACCACTGGGAAGAACATATACTAATTAACAAGTAAAAGCTTATTTTACTATTGACATCTTCCGTAAATGGACATCTTCTATAAAAATAGCAATGTTCAAAACCCCTATTTTGCGTGTGATTTGCCATTATATCTGAGCACAAAGTAAAATGCGGGTATACTGAAATATGACTAAACTGTGTAGTAAACTGTACAAATTAATCAACTACA
Organism: Maratus speciosus; assembly: GCA_963932465.1. Classification (NCBI taxonomy): domain Eukaryota; kingdom Metazoa; phylum Arthropoda; class Arachnida; order Araneae; family Salticidae; genus Maratus; species Maratus speciosus. Next base: position 95,543,768 of record OZ010792.1, read on the forward strand.
CGAGTATTTTTGTCAGTTACTGCTAATATCATCCGAAACGGGTGCTGGAAGTTGCCGATTGGTTTTAACCCTCTCGCTGCGTAATTGTTTTATCAAAATAGCTTAAAAAATTGCGTACTTAATTCCTTCGCGACGAGCGTCTTTTAAGAATTTTTATTCTTTTGCCACCGGTTTTTCAAAACAAAAATTTTCGTTTGATTTAATCGGGGGAGAATGCCCTGATTAGATAAGGCAAAACTTACAATAAAAAGTAAATGGTGCGAATGATCAAGGCGGGTAAATTAGACGGAGATAGGGTTTAATCTAGAGCTAGCCAAATAACCAAAAAGCTAACTGGAAGTGCTTTTTGCCCTCAAACCATTCAGTGAATTAGCCAAACAGCGGCAGCCAAAGAAATATGCTATATCAGTTTACGAAATGCGAGCAACAAAACTTCAAATATTGCCTCGTGCTCTCTATGAAAGCGTCTTCAAACAGTGTGACGTCACTTGCATCACACATGACTCCAGCATATGGCAAAAAACGAAAATCACAGATTGTATAAGCATGGGATATGATGTGCACTAGCTTTGAATCATCAATGTGCCAAATGCATGTCGTATAAACTTTTCAGACTTGAATTTATGCAGGTTCTGGCAACAACGTGTAAAGAAATGAAACTAGCTTATTATAATTTTTTTTTCATGAAAATGGCATTACTTGCATGTTTCCCAATGTGACTTCTTTGTATGAATTTGTAGCATCACTTTTGTTCTCTACAGCAGACTGTGAAGGGGGATTCAGTCTCATGAATATAACAAAAACTGACTTGAGAAACAAACTGATAATCAAGAATTTAAGTAACTTAATAATGATTAATTTGGAAGGGGAATTTTGAAAAGAATTTCCATTAAAAAAAGCATTTGCTGTGTGGTATATAGCCAGATCTCGAAGGGTCAATCTTACAGCGATGTATTTGTTTGTATATTGCATTACTAAAAATAATACTCATGTATATAGAAATTTTGTATAAATAAAACTTTTTTTTTCCTTGGCTAAACCTATTTTTATTTGGCTATAAGTTATTGGCTGCAATTAGCCAAAAAGCTAAAAATCCGTTTTTCCTAGATTAAACCCTAGATGGAGAAAATGCATCCCCGGTGAAATCTCGGGGAATTGCGCAATTTTGCTACTTTTACATTGCCCTAGAAACTCTCGGGTTGCGCAGCGAGAGGGTTAAAGGCTTTCAAAGAAATTGCTTGGTGCATCGGACATCGCGTTCAACGCATTAAAAAATGTAATTCACAGTTACATGCATCGCCTCCTGAATACTACACCTGAGCATTGACACAAAAATGGCGGCTACCGTAAGGATCCAAACTCTCTAAATTTTGAAATTTAAATTGCTTTCAACAATATAAATTAAAAAAATTTTAATTCAATTTCTGTAATAATATGAACTTATTTATTCCATAAATGGGATAAAAACGCATTAAAGGGATTATCAGCTGTGTGCTGATGCCATTTTTATTAAAGTTTAAACAAAAGTATGTCTTAATAATCTATGAATATATTTCTTTTGCGTGGCGCTAAAATAAGGCTGAATTTATAGCTTGCCATTTGGCAACAACCGCAGTAACACTGTTAGTTTGCATTATTACATTTCGCCAATCAGAAGCGTGATTTCACCACTTAAACTTGTGTCACATTTAAAAGAAAAATTTCAATGTTTTTCATAAAATGTAAACATTTCAAAACGATCTCTATATATATTTCTCTTGCGTGGCGCTAAAATAGGGCTGAATTTTTAACTTGCCATTTGGCAACAACCGAACTAACACAGTTAGTTGGCATTATTACACTTCGCCAACCAGCAGCGTGATTTCCCCACTTAAACTCGTGTCATATTTAAAAGAAAAATTCCAATGTTTTAATTATGCACTAATAGCGTAACAGCAGAACACAGATTATTTAATGAAAAATAATCTATCTATCTATATATATATATTACCATTAAATAAACATAACCTACCACCGTCAATTATTATGAATTAAAGCTGTAAGTATTAAAAAAAAATATTATAAGAATTATTATGGAAGAAATATATATATTACGCTTTCGTATGTGGCACAGAAATCGCGATTATTTGTTAATTATTTAATGGCAACGCTCAAATGAAATGTTTCTCATTGGTTATTGACCAGCATTTAATGCATCTCAATACCTGTAAGGGGGATACCATATGTGGAGGACTATTCTGCAGTCAAGTTTCTCTACAACTTGGTGATATACCGCCAAATTTGGTGACCAAAATGAGTCGCCAAAAGTGACGCCAACTTGGCGATATCTCTAATATTTCGCCAACTTCTCAGAGACTTTCATTGTAAACCAATAGGGGTTAGTTGTTTACAGAAAATCAACAAACTGAGATATTTTAATGCAACAAAAACTAATATTAGCTTAAGGGATTATATTAATTATATTTAAGGGGGTCCAAGTAAATTAAATTGGAATAAAAGTAACCTGATACAATGCTTAGAATGCTTTCCCCAAAATAAATTTTAAGGGAGACCAAACTGTAAGTTTATTAAACGAATAGCGTTTAAGCATTTTTTGTAACGGGCGAGAATATGGAATTCTCTGGCAGAAGAACATGAGATCAATTAAAAAAAGAAAGTACGTGTACAAGTAGCTCCAAATATTTTACTGACTGCATATAGATTCAAATAAAAAAATTTCCTATTTTTTGTTTCCCCGTAGTGATTGTGACACTTGTGACCATGTGTGACATGAATGAGATACTATATGGACTAGCTGTCCTGTAGGGATAGTAATTATTTGAATTATATTATTTCCTTTTGAGTATTCGCTTACTTAAAAATTAGCATTTTGTGACTGGTCCTTAATTTTGGACACCGGTATAGATTTGAGATTTTTCTTTTCCAGTTCAAATCCCGCTCGGACTTGTTTTTCAGAACGAAAATTTTCAGCAATTATTTTCGAACCGCAATTGAAAAAATGTGTATAGTAATTTAAATTTACGAAAAATTTAAATTTAATGTATGTTTTGTTCAATGTAATGCATTTTTAACTACAAAATTGTGCATGTTTAAACATATGATGAAAGTAAAAAAAAAAAGAAAAATGAAGAATTTGAAATTTTTTGACAAGATTTTTGTTGTTGTTGTTGTTGTTATTTAAAATTGTTTACAGTTATATTTTAATGAATATCTAATATTTTTAACAGAGAAATAAAATACGTGAACAAATAAATTATTTTCATTTTGTTTACTTATGCAAATACTTTAAATATTTTATGGTTTATTAAGAATATGCTTTTATATTTTTAATGTGATATTTTATAGTCTGGGCTTCTTGATTTTTAATTAGAATAATTGTCTACGTAGTAATTTGTTTTAGAAAGTCAGTTATTTTCCCTGTTTTATATGTTTATGTAATGCATTTTAATTATATAAATATAATTTTAACTGTGAATCTTTGCATGCTTAAATATTTTATAAAATAAATAAATACCGATAATAATAAAACTAAAAAAAAATGCCATTGGAATTTTTATAGAACATAAAATTACGCTAATTTTAAAATTTATTTACTGTTATTTTCATAAATAAACTGTTTTTATTCATATAATGAAATAAAATACGAGGAAATAAAATACGTTATATAAAATTATAACATGCTGCTTTATTTTTTAAATCGTAATTTTTTATTATCGTAATACAGTGTTGTCAGATTGGGGATTTTGTCACAATTTTGGGGAATTTTGAACCTCTAGGGGAATTTTTTGAGGACAAGTAGTTCGTGGGGAAACTTTTGGGGACTACAAAAAATTTGGAGGAAAACTTGGGGAATTTTTAGATTTCTTTTAGTCCTATAGAAAAACTGGATCAGTCTCGAACTCAATTTTGATTTGAAAAACGAAAATTCAAACCAGAAATCGGAAATATCAATCATTATTCTCTTGGATGTGGTTGTATTCATTGTTTACTACATTACAGTTTACACATATTACAGATACATGAGACTCTAAAGTCTTAAGCAGCTTAAATCTGCACGTGACTAAATCTGCAGGACTTTAAAGAAAAATTCCTTCCCCGTACTTTAAAATTTTTTTAACTTAAATATGTGGAAAGCAGATATTTTTCTCTTATGATATGCAAAAGCACATCGATTGATACAGCGAAAATACTTTGTATTATGATTATGTACTTCAGTATAGGGATGGCAAAAAAATTAAAACAGCGTACCATCTCGGATTCATTCAAATCCTAATTGATAAGAGATTTTCTAAAGCTATGGAGCTAATGTAAACATAGTCCAACATTGTACAACATTTTTAAAAACAAACATGAAATAACTTGTCACTGCAAAATATCGTTCATTCTCATGTAGCTACAGAATATGCATTCAGCCCAGTTTAAAAGTTTGTTTTTGTAAATGGGGAATTTTTTCAAAAAAAGGCTTGATTTGGGGAAATTTTTTAAGCTTAAATTACTTAGATATTTTTTATAGTGGTAAATTGAAAATTTAAAAATTCCCTTTTTGAGTAAAAACTGAGTTGGGGACTTTTACGGAAAAAAAAAACACTGATTTGGGGAAAATTTCAGGAATTTTGGGGAAATTGACTTTTGACTATCTGGCAACACTGTCGTAATAATGTATAAATGTATCGTATTTCAACAACTAGCTTTTTAACTTTGGAATTTTTTAAAGCTTGGATTCTTATGCTTAGAATTAAAAAAACTCTCTATGTGCTTAACACTAAAACTATCTTAGAGGAATCAAATAACCCGTTTTGAATTTTTTTTCTTTTTTTTTTATTTCTCAAACTAAAACATTATGAAATTTCTTTACATTTCACGACTTTTATTAAAATATATGACCATATTATTCCTTAAAATGCCTTATCTCCGAACTATCTTTTTTGTCTAGACAAAAAATATTTTAGGCTTAACTACCGCCAGGGTCAGTTGATCCCTTAATAAATTTATGTTAAATCATAAAGGTAAAAATGTTTTATTTTGTAAGAACATTAGTAACTTGCGTATATTTACCATTACATCATTTATTCTATTGTATTATATCATATTTGTTAACCCTTTGAGGGACAAAGCATTTTCAATGCTAAAGTTCTGAAGTTAATAATGCCACCGGAATTGACCAACAAATTTATTTCTAAATAGAAAAAGGCTATATTTCGCATACATATTAAATGGAAAATATTTTACCAAAATTCTGGTGCCATAGTGGCGTTTGGGAATTAAAATTAAGTGGTTTCATAAATATACCACTGCCCTGAAAGGGTTAATTTGTGATGGTGTAATTAGAAATTGACTTTATTCCGGGTGAAACTCTAGTTTGAGAATTTTAGGTTATATCGAGAACGAATAATATTAAAAATATGTGGTGAACACAAGCCAAATTTGCACAGTATTTGTTTATTAAATTTTTGAATTTATTGAAATAATTAATTGTTTTCTTAATTTTTTTTTTTTTTTTGCATAATTATATATATATTTTTTACTTTAATAAATAAACAATTTTTAATAATTATTTTTAAAAAAATGTTTTATTCATACACCAAAGTGTATTAACTGGTATATTTTTCGCAAAACATCGTAAAATAGATCATTTTTTATATTGGGGTCATTTGACACCATTCGGTAGGAATAGGTATAAAAAAATATCGGCACGTTTAGTGTTAAAAGTAAGCTCTAAAAATACTTTGAATTGCTAAAAATAAGTTATTAAGTAGGCAGTAACTACAAAATCAAGAATCCAAAAAGAAAAAAATCCATTTTAAAATTCGGAACAATATTTTTACAAAATCATGAAATGTTTCAAGTATTTGCATAATGGTACAAAATAAAAATAATATATTTATTCACGTGTTAATATCACGTATTTTTATTTATTTTTCTGCAAAAAATAGTAGATTATTCATTGAAAAACTATAAATAATTTTAAATATCAACAAAACAATTTCTGGTCTATAGACGTATAATTTGGCTTTTTTCTTCTTTTGATTAAATATTTAATCATGCAAAATTTCACAATTAAAAATGCATTTATATGCTATAACCTCGTACTCTCTCTGTAAACTGTCTATTTTCAGAGCAAATTTTAATCCGTTTTTGTTCGCAGCTATATAGTATTGGCAAGGGCTCTTATTTAGAAACTATCTGATCAAACTGTTTATTTATTTCATTTTTTTTACGTTTTTCTGTAAAAGCAAGATATTTTTCAGATAATGCTTTCAAAATTGGCGTTTTGAGCAGAATTTCTACTTGTGACAGTGCAGGAAAGGAAAGAAAACTTCCTTCCTGAGAAAATAATGCCATATAACAAAAAGTGTAATTCCTTTATCGGGAAAAAAAAAAAAAAAACAAGCTGCTCAGTTACAATGATCTTGTATGAAGGAATCACGCTTTTAAAATTATTCAGAAAATGTATCGTTGTAAAATTGTAAGTTTCGCGTTGTTAAACTTTTGAGTATATGGTTCAGACACTTTACGTCCTAGCGACTGTTGTTTTATTCTATTGGTACCAATTTTTAGCAATTGTCTGTACTATAAACTTATACTGGGATATTTTAAAGAGAAATTTACTACTAAGAATTTTTTTGTTTTAAATTGTGATGATAAATATGATAATTATGATGATTTAAAATTATGATTCAATATAAAAATAGTGGCAAGTCTTGGGCATGGGCAGTAAATAAAGGTTAAGCGGGTGAAAATATTCTTTTCGGAACAGAATACAATGATGAAAATTAAAATCACTACAGAAATTTAAAATTTTAATTACAGTAGAATGCCGATTATCGGATCTCCAATTATCCGAACAGCCTATTTCTCTAAAAATATTTTTTAATTATGATGAGATTGTGGATAATATTTAAGATGAAAAAGAAATTGAAGAAATAAAAACGAAGGCTCTGAAAAAGACTTAGGTCCATCGCATAACGAAGCCTTTGAATATTTGGAAACAGCGATGAAATGGCTCGAAAGGCAGAAGAACTCTGATCCTATTCAACTAACGTATTTATGAAGAATTCGAGATATGGCAGCATGAAAAAGATCGTCTTCTTTGAAGAAAGCAACAATCGAAAGCTTTTTCGCTTAAATTATAATCTCTGGAATTCAGAAAATGATAAAAAAGAGAAAAAGAAAATTTCGAATGATAAAAAAGTAAACAACAACAAAAAAAAATTATAATTTTTAAACAGTCAGTTAGAATTAACTGGTACTGTCAGTCCTAAGCCTGGATAAAGTGTGAAGGTTTAGTATAGTCAGGACCATTCCTTAAATTGTCTATCCATTTATTCGAAATTTGCTTATCCGAATTAGAGGCGGTCCCGGCTTTTTCGGATATTCGGCGCTCTGCTCTATAATAAGTTCTTATAAGGTCCATAGGTTAGGCACCATTCACAGGTTTTCAAAAATTATTATTTTGCATACATTAATATATATATATATATATATATATTTATTATTATTAACTTACAATACTACAATCTGTTACAAAATTATAAGATCACTCAGAATTTCCCCTTTTTTCAACAAAGAAAATATTAGTTTGAATTTAAAAGTATTTGTATGAAAAGGAATAATTCTATAATGTGTATTTAGTTCAGGGGGAAAAAGTATGGATAATTTTTTGTTTCATGCCAAACGATTTTACGCAAACCCGCTGTTTCATAAATATAAGACCACACTTATATTATTAATAAAGCAGACGATTTTATTTTGAACTCAGAGTTTAACTGTAACCTAAACAATCTGTAAAATTTAAAAAGAAAAATAAAATGCAGAAATTCGGAATTATATGCGTTGTCTGAATTTACTTGTAAAATCCCTCGTCGAAATGAGCTGTCTGAAATAGAAGTGAGAAGAGTGTGGTTCTACAAAGGAAAAGGAAAGTCTGAACGTGAAATAAGTAAGATTCTTAATCGTTCTGAAATTGCGATTCATAAGGTTTTAAGTAAAAAAGAATTGTATGGAAAGCATAAACTATCTGGTCTTAAAAATAAGTTATCAGATCGTGATAATAGGCGAATTGTCAAACTGGCAACGAAAATATACCAGTCAACTGCTAAAATAGCACAACAGATAACTAGAAATGTATCACATGCAATCGTGCGGCGAAGTTTGAAATCTAATGCTGGTGTTATTTGTCGCAAGTTAAAAAGTAAACCACTACTACTAAAATGTCACAAAGAAACTCATCTTAAGTGGGCAAAGAATGTGATGTCCTAGAACTCCTGGATGTAGGAATATATTGTTTTCAGACGAGAAAAAATTCAATCTTGATGGTTCAGACGGCATTAATTACTAACGGAATGATTTAAGACAAAGATCTCGCGAGTTCTTCAGTATGCAGATGGAAGGAGGTTCCGTTATAGTGTGGGGGCGTATTTTCATATGCAGGAAAATGCGATCTCCAAAGAGTTGAAGGGAAAATGCACTCGCAAAGTTACCAATGGATGCTATTTCGAAGTCTGATATCTTTCGGACCATTTTTAGGAGGTGCAAAAATTGAAGTTTCAACAATGTAATGCCCCCATCCATTCATCGAAATCAACAAAGGAGTGGCTTAAACAAGAAAAGATTGATGTTTTACCTTTGGCCAAGTCCAAGCACTGGCCTAAACCCAATAGAAATCTTGTGGGGTTATTTGTCTCGCCAAGCGTATGGAAATAACAAACAATATCATTCAACATATGAATAAGAAACTAGCACACCCACCCGGCGTTGCCCGGGGTCCGTAAATAATAACCTTAAACAAAACTCAAGTTTGTATGATTTTATATCTTTTGAAATTCTTTTAAATGAGCCTAATTTCGGAGGACCCATTGCCTTCTGCATCGTCTAGTGCGTTCCCAACAAACTTCTTTCCGAACGAACCTGTAACCTGGGTCCACGCTACATAAGGCAACATGTACCGGAAGTGCGCCGCACGTGCCGGAGATAATCGAAAACCAAGTTGAGTAAGCCAAACCTCGTAGTAATCAAGCGCATATAATCGAAAAAGGAATGCATCATGAATGTTAGAAAATATTGGTAACTGAAGTCTAAGATAAAATTTCATAATACAGAAAGTAGTTGTAGTTGTAATCTAAGTTGAATGAACCAAATCCCGTTGAAATTAGGGCCTTAGAATTGGAGGAAAGAATGCGACCCCAAGCGGTGGAAGATGACCTCTCCCCTTGTAAATTTCATCAATTACTTTTAACGTTAACACGATATGTATTAAACTGATGAAATCCATTTTCTAAAGTTACCTTTAAATTAACGCGATCTTTAATGTACTGCTGTAGTGAGTAAACGTAAGTTGATGCTAAAAAAGAAGATTAATGTTCGATAAAGAAAGACCGGCCCTGGGCGCCAGAGTGGTGCAACAACTTCAAGGGGGGTCAAGGACATAACTGGCATGTAGTTGGGCATAAAGATATTGTTATTAGCTTTTAAATTAATCGGAAGATGCTAAAACTATGTTAAAGAAAATTGAACGCAATTAGGAAAATTTTTAAAGAAGTTACACCAAGGGCCCCCAAGAAGGCGATTAATATTCAAAATTGGTGGTAGCTGAAGCCTGAGAATTTTTTGTTGTTGTTATTGTTTCTCATATAGTGTCTGGAAGTCCTAAGAAGTTGTTAGAAGAAAAAGCTTCTGAATTTGACCATTTTTAAAGGAGCTGTAAAGGGGGCCCAAATGGGGCCAATTGATAATTAAAAACATGGCCCTAAAATGAAGCATGTTAAAATGTCTTAGTACTTAGCGCTTTAGATCTTCAATTAGTTAAAATTAATCATAAGGAATAATATGGATTATTCGTTAAAATAATATTTTAACGAAATGCACCAAAAGGCCCTGAAAAATGGCCCTGGGACCTTAATAAAAATATGAGGGTATTGGTCTGGGAAAAAGACTGTAAGACTCAACTTTAAAATTATGCACTGAGAAGCCCATAATAACATTCTTAAATAAACTGGAAATTTGTATCGCAGGTCGGTACAGTATGGGGCGGGGGAGGAGGTAGAGACTTTGCAAATTACCAGGGGCCGACTCATGTTCAGTTGGAAAGTTTGAATTTTTATTTATCTCACGTTTAAACTCTTTTATTCTAAATTAATTGGTGAACTCAATTAAAGTTTAATTATGTTTTTAATATTTTAAATTTTTATTTAAAATCTTTAGATGAAAAAGTAATTACAAATGTATCCGAAACTGTAATACTGAAAAAGAAATGATGAAACTGCAAGCAAATATGCTATATAATTTTTTAAAAAAGGTACTATCCAGCAAATTTATTTTCTAATAAAGTAAAACCTGTTTATAACGGAATCGTCGGAACGTTCTTTCACTTTAGATACCCTTCAAAGAAAAATAAAATCCTTGAAATAGAAAAAAAATCCACTAATTCAAATTTGCCCTACCTAGTTTCGAACCTAGGTCTGTTCGTACGGAAAACCAAGGCGTTAAGCCACTACACCACAACTGCTACGAGTCCTTTAGAAAATTAACGTTCCATATGGGAGCGTAAATAGTTTCTGCCTTTATTTTTCTTCTGCGTCGCGTCAGTTTCATTAGCATAATAAAATAAATGATTATGGTTGTCCAAATTCTCTGAAATTTTAATGGATCGTAAATATTACTAAAACCAAGCCCTTTTTAAAATTTCATAAAAAAAATATGCGTATTTTAGAGGATAAACATTTAACCGAAATGTAAATCATCTTTATGAGGCGAAAAGTGTCCTGCATTTGGCGGTGTATTTAAAAGGGTTAAAATTCAAATTTTTAAAAACCAATTACACCATGGTTTTGAAGAAAGATTCAGCTTTATAATCATATATTTGACTTGTCAGTACCTTTAAAATTGCATCCTGGGGAGGTGTTGTATTAAGGGAGAAAAACGATCCTTTTATAACTTTTTTTATTAAGCGGTTAATTGCGATATATTTTTTAATTGATCGCAGCATTTGAGACTTAAGAGCACAATCTTTCAGAACATGTCTTCCGTTTTAAACTTTACTAAGCTGTTTGGACGATGTTAGTTAATAAATAATGACAAAATACCGCCGAAATATTTTTTTCCGTTCTTCATTTGCGTATCAGGGACTTCAGCGCATGCGTCAGAGATTCATTTTTATGATTCATAAGAGCGTCATTTTTAATGGAAGAGAGTGACGGTTGATAATTAATTACTCAGCTGTTAATTAAAAATTTAAGATTCTAAAGGTATGGTATATCGTGAGACACTTTGGGCTAGTTTCAAAAAATTTTTGAGCCTCGTACGCTCCGTAGATTTTGCTAGCCATCGCACACAGACAGACACACAGACAGACACACAGACAGACAGACAGACAGACAGACAGAGCAATTTGTTATTTTATTAGCATAGATGGCCATTATGCAGAAATGGGACAATATTGCAAAATCGTTTCTTAAAAAAATTATTAACTCTGTGCCAAATCGTGTCTTTGAAGTTATTCATTGAAATGGTGGAGCAACATCTTACTAAATTTGAGAAAATTGTCTTTCCCACAGGTGGTCCTATAATTTTGAAAGAGTTCTTTTTGGCACTTTTTTGTTATATTGATGTTTCATTTTTTCCGAATTCATTTCATTTGTGGAAGTTGTTACATTTTACTGAAAACTCGATACACTAACATAGAATATTCTTTATTTTGATTGAAATATTTTCTTAATTACCCAAATAGCAAAATATGTTGTAGTCTTATACTTTTGTAACAGACTGTAGAAGAAATTGAAACTGTGAAATATGTATGTCCACTGTCTTGGATAACTAATCAATAAAAACAATCATAAAAAATCATTATGTCGATATTTGTCTCGTGCATTGTTATTTTGGTGTCTTCGCTTTCGGTGTTCAGGGATATCTGCTAACATATTTTTATTCTCTTTAAGACATATATCGGTTTTATATACATTTATTTATAGTTTATTTACATATTATTACATACATTTTAATATTTAAGATATTTCTACTTATGGGTCATTCCATATTACATGTGGGATAGCTTTCCTACATATTATTGCCGTTTTAAGAATGTTATTATATCCTCAAATTAAAACAACTCTGATAAACTAAAAATCTAGATTTTTTAGTTATAGGTGCTTATGTAAATGTCATGCACAGGACATTTTGTCGGTTTTTCATGGAATAGACGGGCAGATTACTTAGGTCTAGGATTTAAAATGTGGAGATTTAAACCTATTAAAAACAAGCAGCTTAAGTCTAGGGTTTAAAATGTTAAGATTTTTAAACCAATTAAAGGACTTTTCCACATCACGTGTGGGTCAGCTTTTCTACATATGACTGCTGTTTTAACAATTCCATTGTATCCTCAAATTGAAGCAACTATGCTAATATGAAAGTCTAGGGTTTTTTGCTATTTTTAATGCATAGTCTATATTCTAACAAATTATAAGTTAACAGATATAGGTATTTATGTATGTGTCACATACAGGACATTTTGTCCGTTATTCGTGGAATGGCCCTTATGTCCTAGAACGACATGCAGTATTTTATAATTAAACAGCAAAGTATCCCATCTAAAAATGCTACAGTGATTTTTTTGGCAGTTTTTAGCTCACAGGCTGAGAGCTGGTGTGCCCGCACGTTCTGTATGTACGGATATGTATGTATGTATGTAAAGCGATAACCTTTGATAGAAATATCCGATTTGCTTCATGTTTGGTAAATATTTTCATTCTGGTAAGGCGCTTCCTTGATTAGTTTTGGGGTTCATTGGTTATGTAAAAAGGGGTAGGGGGGTTAATCCCCTGCTTAATTTAGATAGATGGGTTTCCATGAAAATTTATCCGATTTGCTTCAAATTTTGAAAATATTTTCATTCTGACAAGGCGCTACCCTGATTAGTTTTAGGGGTTCACTGGTTAAGTAAAAAGGGCGGAGGGGGGAAACGGGGGGCTAATCCCCACCTAATTTAGATAAATGGGTTTCCATGAAAAATTATCTGATTTGGTTCAAATTTCGAAAATAAGTTCATTCTGATGAGGCACTTCCCTGATTAGTTTTGGGGGTTTATTGGTTAAGTATAAAGAGGATCGGCGGCTAATCCCTCCTTAATTTAGATAAATGGGTTTTTCATGTAGAATTTCCTGATTTACTTCAAATTTGGTGTACGGTAATAAGGCGCTTACCTGATTATATTTAGAGGTTCAATGGTTAGGTACAAAGGGGGGCGTTACGGGGTACTAATCCGCCCTTAATTTAGATAAATGGGTTTTTCAAGCAGAATTATCTGATTTACTTCAAATTTGGTATATCGGTTTATTCAGATAAGACGCTTCCCTGATTATTTACCCCTTGACTAAAAAGGAGCACTGTTTTATGAATAATTGACATAAAAGGGGGTCTAAAATACAATTAGTGTGAATAGCCTGTTACGTCAATGCCAACAGTTTAACTGGTGAATTTTCTTTTTATTAATTTAGTAAAGGGAATTCTAAAAAAAAAAAAAAAAATGACCCACTCAATTTTACAAGTAAGATTTTGGTGGGGATAAATATTAGTCGATAAAAATAAATATAAAACACATTAACTTCGATTTCATCGATAAATGTTTAACACACATTACAATATCAATGAATTTCATACACATCTGGCCAGTTTTGAATACATAACCTTGTATTGTAATAAGATGTACTGATCAGAGAGATGTCAGTCACATTTGTCAAATTAAATAAACAACATTAAACATTTGTGGGAAATCAGTTTAAAACGAAAATAAAATGCTTTTATCAATCACTAATAGTGTTTTCTCGTACGAAAGATGAAGCTATTTATGTAGTACAGTAGAACCTCGATTATCCGAAGTAATTGGGACGGACCCTCTTTCGGAAAATCGAAATTTTTGGGATAATCAAGAATGCTTCAATTTTAAGATTAAGAATAAAAAATGCAATATTTCTTATTATGGTAACAAGCTCTTAATAAAAATGAAGCAATAGCAGAATAGAAACAAAAATAAATTACCTGAATTTTAATTTTGAAATTAAGTACCTTTTACATTTATCAAAAGGGTTTGAAAAAATGTTTTGTTTGTCGCAGTTTCGATTGCCTTTGATTTGAAGCTCTATCACGGAATTTTTTCATATTATTAGTTCACCAGTATCACTGTTTTTCCACTGCTACAGCCAGTAAACCTTTTGCAAAACATTCAAATGCTTCAAAATTGCTAATTTGTTCGTTTTCTTCGTCCCACACCGCAACTTACGGGATCTCAAGTTAAATTTGAAGGTACGCTAAGAATGGGGATTAAAAATATTTATATGTACTCGTAGTTTGGAAAGGACCGCTTGCACACAGGTTTTTTTTTTTTTTTTTTTTTTTTTTTTTTTTTTTTTTTTTTAGCTTTCAAAATTGATTTTTCACACAACAAATGATAGTAAAAAAAAAAAAAAAAAAAAAAAAAAAAAAAAAAAAAAAAAAAAACTTTCAAAACGAATTTTGGTTACAAGAGTTTCGGATAAAAGAGGTTATATTGTATATAAAGAAATTTGTTTTAACAAAGCAAATCAGGTGTATAAAATACACATAAAATCCAATTTCATAAAAAAAAAATAATTAAAGATAAATAGTATGTGTAGGATAATAAACGCCACTTAATTAAATGTCTCCAATGTTACAGATATTAATGCAATTAAGCGTCTGATCCATAGTTATGGCGAAATACTTTTCAAGAGAGATTTCTTCCTACATAGTTGATTACTAAAAGCGGATGTTTCAACTAAACACTGAATCATAAAATCATTGCATTTTGCAATTGTATTTGCCTTTTTTAAGTCAATTATACAAAACCTATTGGAATTATTTAGGACTTTGCATCCTTTATTTATACAGAAAGAACAAAATAAATCATGTTAGCCTATCCAAAGTTAAGGAGTGAATAAAAGTCGTTTGATTGAACGAACTCGAATGGCATTTTCTTGTCGGGTAAAATCAAAAATAATTTTTTAGCCCCGGTATACTATTTCTTTCTCCCAGCTTATTTTATGTCGTCTCCAAAAAATAACGTTACGTTGTATAAGACAGCCGTAAAACAAAGCAGATGTTTCATTGTACGATTAAATACTCTATCTATAGCAGTTTTTTAAACTTCTAAGCATCGCACATTTTCAAATTTTATAGCGTCGTATTGGAAAAAAAAAGTACTTTTTAATGCAATTTGTTTGAAAACTGCACCTCCATTTATTTTTGAGATATTACTTTTTTTGTAGTTTTAGCACCATCTGTTTAATTTTGGCAACTCAAGTACTCCATTTCTGTAGAAAGTAAAGGATAAATAGTTCTAAAATAGTAATTATATATTTTTGTTGCCATTTTCTCATAACAACAGAAAGAAAATGTAATTAGAATACGAGCTATTTTGAAAAAAAAAAAATAAACGAATGATTTTTGTTAAAATATGGAGCTATTAGAAACTATATTTAATTTAAGTATCTATATTAATGTTACAAACAAATGAAGGCCTGTTAATCATGTTCGATGACGCCTATGAATTCATGTCTATGAATGCCGTTTTTTTTTTTTTTTTTTTTTTTTTTTTTTTTTTTTTTTTGTCGAGTTTCTTGAATGACGGCATCTTTTTGCTATATTTGTGTATTATTTTGCGTAGTGACATCCAATGCATGCCTTACTGTACATGTTTAAGAGTGAATCGTAAATGTGGAATTCTTTAGCGGATGCGAATGACGTCATTCTACATAAAATAAAAGCGTGTGCTTTAAGTCTTAAAATTGAAATATGTTTTGTACTATTTATAAATACATATATATATATATATTTCATCGGGGCGACATTTAATTCTGAAAAAGGAGAATTCCTGTTTTCTAGTGTTGTTTTTTCTTTTGCTTTGTTTGTTTGTTTCTTTGATTGTTTTAAATATTTTCTATGGCTTCTCTGATACGCATAGAAAATTAAAAATTTCATTAACAATCACACCGACAACTATATACTTATTTCCTCAATATATAGTCCCTTAATATTGGCTTATTATAAATGGTTTACATTGCATTAAGTAGAAGAAATATTGTTGGATGCATGTATTTAAAAAAAATTAAACATATCTATACTATAAAGAACAAACGTGTCTGTGCGATACGCTGACGTCATTTTAACGGTGGCAAAAATATACGATTAAATTTAACTTTTATTGCAATTGTTTGTAACTTCTAATTACCGGACATTTTCAATTATTACACCGTCGAATCGAAAAAAAAAATACTTTATGAAATTTGTGCCTGCAGACGATTAAGAAAGGTAAATCCGTTTGCACTTCAGGGTACCGGGTAAGCTCTATCTCCGCCATGTTAAAATACACCAACCTTATGTACCTTTTTCTCATAAATGGTGAAATATAGAGGTCTAAAATTTTAGGGTAATTTGAGTAACATTCTTTACGTATTTTAACAGATCATTTTCTTTCTAAGTGAACCTGACAATTAAATATTATTAATTATTTATTGAAAGGCGTTTGTAAATTAGCATTTTTGGTAAGATTTCACTGCATAAAATAAAAATTTCTCAACGAATCCTCAAATCCCTGTATTAAAGTACACAATAAAACGTAATAAAAGCATTTAAATAATTGCGTTCTTAAGTTTAATAGATATTGAAAAAAAGGAACACAAACATGAAAAATCCAAGTTTTAAGAAAAAGCCAATTAAAGATTTAAATGGACATTAAGCTGTTTAGAAAGAATGAATATTTCCAACACTTCTTTTTTTAATATATAAACATGTGTGACACATCATTGGAAAGAAAAAAGTTTAAACTATTTAAAGATATAAAAAAATAAAAATCGATTTTTTTCGCAAATTTCGCTTGCCTGGTCCCCTTAAATTAATATGAATAGCTCGTCATTTTATTTCAGTTATATTCCATAACGAAATTAAAAGACTCATAAATCAATAAATAAAACAATAGAATATAAATAAAGCATAAATTTCATACATGTTGTAATCTAGTGCACAACCTTTTTGCCAGAAAATTGTTTGCCACCACAAAAAATTTAAAAGTAACATTTAAATTATTTAATAGCAAAGTTTCTAGCAAGTAACTATGAAAATTTTTTTGTATAAAAATACTGGTACAATTGGTGGCCCACGGGCCACAGGTTGTGCACCCCTATTGTAATCGAACTTCCGGCTTGTAAATAGCGATCTTTGGTGATTTCTTCGTCTGTTAACTCCTGGC
The DNA here is from genome assembly GCA_963932465.1 of Maratus speciosus. Lineage (NCBI taxonomy): Eukaryota > Metazoa > Arthropoda > Arachnida > Araneae > Salticidae > Maratus > Maratus speciosus. Next base: position 95,561,019 of record OZ010792.1, read on the forward strand.
GTGGGGCCAATATGAAAATATCACTTTTAATATGTTTAAAAACTTTCTTTTGAATGCATTATTGCTATTTTTAATATAAATATAATGTAGGCATTCTAAAAAAGATATTAAATGTAAAATATTTGTTATCAAGATATACATATATATATATATAAAACAATAGACCCAGTCAAAGCTTTCTCACAGCAATTCTTAAACTATGTTCCTGGGTTTTAGATCCCTTACCCTTTTACTAAAATTATACAGAAAATCATTCCAGATGCCGCCACAAAAATTTTTTTACTTTTTTCTCAGAGAAAGAATGGCTAATATTCTTCGACAGGAAATTTACTACAGAATTTAAATCAGCAATTAAATATCAGTTTCAAGAATTCTGGCTTTATTGGTCGTCTTACCATCTCCAAAGTTTGTTCCTGCACTTTTCGAGCTAAATTATTATTATTTTTTTTAATCCAATTTAAATAACTGTTGCTAAAAATCAATGAACACTGGGGCTATCACTTAGTCTTAATATGATTTGCCTAAAATAGGTGGTAATTTCCCTTAATGTCACCCTTTTTCCCTTTATCGTCCCTTTTTCCTTTTCCGTCCCCCTTTTCTCCCTTACTGTCCCTTCTTTAAGGGGTCTCAGGACTCTTAAAGCCTTAAAATTTTCGAAATTTTAATTTTTTTAAATGTTAAACTCCCATCCTTTCTCAACATTTTGATATAATTGTTTCCTTGAAGTTCTTATTAGAACTGAAGTTATGGCTTTTACATTTATACACGTTCAATAGCTGAAGCGTCGTTTGGAAACTTTGAAGCCGGTTTTCTCCAAATGACGTTTTTGGGCATAACGCGCACGATATCTCAAAAACTTATGAATATTTTTTCATGAAATTTTCAAAACATATGTTTCATGTTAGTCTGTATAAACTGAACCTAAACTTTCCTTTTTATTGTTCAAAACAATATTTTTTTAGGTGATTATACTCTTGAAATTTTCTTAATTTTGCATTAGCTAAATACAACTTTGCATTAAAAATATAAAAAAGCTTTAAATACAAATTCATTTAGGTTCAGGGTCATTATTACAATCTCAAGTATAAGTAGGTACCAAAATTTTATTCTAGTTCCAACACTTATTTTGTAATCGTGCGCGTAAGCTGCTATGCCGATTTTTTGCTCGAAAAATGTCTAACAGTTTGGAGCCCTTTGTAAATGCTAATTCTGCCTCTTATAATTTTTTTTAAATACATGAAATGAAAGAACGTACATATATATTTTATTCCAATTAAAATTGTGTCTTAAAATCAAATACATTTTAAGATACTAAATGTTGAAAATGGTCTTTTTTTTTTTTTCATTTTTTCCAATTTTGAGAGTCCTGAGACCCCTTAACAGCTCTTAAGACAATGTTATGCCAAAATTTCGTACTAAAAATGCTACATTGTTATTATTTCTTATTTGAATGTTCTGTGGGTACTATGCAAATTTATTATAAGTAAAAATTTAGAAGAAAATAAAAAGTTAGAGAGGTAAAACGGTAAGGAAAATTAAACTGGCAAGTTTAGCTTAAACCTCAGCTAAATAAAAAAAAATCGTCACTGCTGACCATTTTTAACTCACAGGCTATCAAAGCCTGAAAGCTAATGTGCCCGCCGGCTCTGTATGTATGTATATACGTACGTATGTATGTACGTAACGCGATAACTCTAAATAGAAACATCCGATTTGCTTCAATTTTTTTCTAGGTTCATTCTGATAAGGCGCTTCCCTGATTAGTTTTGGGGTTCATTGGTTAAGCATAAAGAGGGGAAAAGGGGGGTAACCCCTCCCCCTTAATTTAAATAAATTGGTTTTTCATGCAGAATTATACGATTTGCTCCAAATTTGGTATACCGGTTTATTATGTTAAGGAGCTGGCTTGATTAAATTTGGAGGTTTCTTAGTTAAGTATAAAGGGGGCGGGGCTAGTCCCCCAATGAATTTAGATAAATGGCTTTTTCATGCAGAATTACTCGATTTGCTTCAAATTTTATATACCGGTTTATTCCGATATGGTTGTTCCTTCGTTAGATTTAGAGCTTCATTTGTTAAGTATAAAATGGGAAAAAGGGGGGAAAGTGCCCTCCGCTTAATTCAGATAAATGGATTTTCATGCAGAATTATCCAATTTACTTTTTTTTTTCCTATGTTCATTCTGATAAGGAGCTTTCCTGACTAGATTTGGAGGTTCGTTACCCAAGTATATTGGGGGGAAAGGGGGCTAGACCCCCCTTAATTTGGCGATATGTTTTTTTCATGAAGAATATACCTGTTTATTATGTTAAGGAGTGTCCCTGATTAGATTTGGAGGTTCATTGGTTAAGTATAAACGGGGGGGGGGGCAACTGGGGCTAATCCCCTTTCATTTATATTTTGTGGGACATTATTCTTTGAAGTAAGTGTATAATATACAATTAGTGTGAATAGTCTGTGAGCTCAATGTCATCAGTTTAACTGGACTCTTTTCTTTTTATTTCTTTATTTTGAATCATTAAGGCATTGTCTATAAGTTTAAAATGTTATTTAATAAGTTTCTATAATATTCTATAAGTTTAATATCACCAGATTTGTATTCCTGAAAGTTAAAATTTGGTGAGAATGCCTCATATGTGTATATATATATATATATATATATATATATATACACACACACATATGTGTATGTATATATATATATATATACACACACACATATGTATATATATATATATATATACACACATATACACACACACACATATATATATATATATATAACATTCTGCTTGGGGTCTCGCTGAACACTTTGAAGGTTGTACGGCTTTCTTTTCCCGTTTCGAGATATCGCATTTTCATTTCCGGTTTTATTCCTTTGTTTTTTGTTTGTCTCACTTTTCTCTATCCAATTTAGTTGTGCAATTTATTTAATTCAGTTCTTATCTGAGACTATTTCTTTTTGTTTGAAATTGGCTATAGACAAAGACAAAATAAAATTTTACACAGAATGTTTTTGCCAGAGTGAAAATGACTGAAAATCTAAAGTCATTACGTTTCAAGTGTTTATTTTTTGTATATTTAACTTTTCAAATACGAATAATAGATTTTATGATATTTTTATTTGCTAAATAGCTAAAAATACACGCACAGCATAGTGATATGCACGACACATACTGTTATCACGCATACATACTGATAATAAATTTTATGAAAAATATCAAATTTTGTCAAACCTATTCTTTTACAGGGTACGGTCATTCATGGTAAATTTGATCCGTATTTTCTCTATTTTCAGGTGCCCCACTCTTATTTTAAGAATATCGTTGCAACTAGTGGAATAAAAGAAAATAAATGATCCTAAATTATTGTATAAATATCATAAATTAAGGAATAATAATGATATAAATAATAAAAAATATATTTTTAACCTGGTTCAAAGTTATCCAGCCATGTAGGGTAACGTTGCACCATATTATAAATATCATACAAAATAAGACATTATAAAAAAAGTATTATAGTTAAGACAACTTTGAAGCGAAAAAAAGTGTTTTTTCAGATATTTAACGCGTTGACTGCCACGCTACGAGTATACTCGTAGCTTTAACATTCGTGGCTTTAATTTATTACTTTCTCACCATTATTAAAAAAAAAATTGCCTTATTTAATGGCAGAAATTTCGCTGTATTAGTAAAGCGAAATTTACCTTTCAGAATTTGTGGTAGCAAACGACTTTTAAGAAGAAATTGGAAATTTCTTACTGTTTGCGGCAGTGAACGTGTTAAAGACTCCAAATTTACATTTCCCAACATTACAAGATTTGTATAATTTATGATATTACAACGAATAAATACATAAGAAGAGTGGAAGAAGAAAGCCATGAATATTTAGCAAACAATTACTGTTTATTGTTCACATAAAACATAAAAATGCAGTGAAAAATAATTTTCAGTGTTTTAGCACAATAATATAGCCATAGTTACAGAAGTACGTACTAGTACTAGTATTAATCAAACAATAATAAGAAATGGTATTTTAGTATAACCGTAAGATATGATTTTTATTTTTGTAATTTTTTTAATCATTATTTCACATAGTTTTTATGAACAATAAATTATACAGTATTTATCAATAAACAATAAACCTATGACTAAAGAAGGGAACGAACATTTTTTCACATGTGTCAGGTATCATGTCAGCCAGGTATCGGTACGGATAGCCTAACGGGTAAGGCATTGGCACGGCACGCCAAGTATCCAGGTTCGATCCCTGGTCTGGACATTTTTCGCTCTGTTGGAATAAACTTCAACTGTGCTACTCCAGCCTTGAATATGCCTACGACTAACTTTGAGCCGACTCAAAGTTATACAGAAAATAAGGTAAAATGGTAGTGCCTTCTAATTTTACATTTTACTGACTATTAGTAAATTCATGATCGCAAAATAATAGCACATTTATAACATTTAGATAATAATATGTCTGATAAGTGAGTATATTGTTACTTACTATAAAAATTTAATTGGATTACAACAACTTCAAAACAGCATTCAAAATTATCTTGAAAACAGTACTTCACAATAATAGTTGGATGGTGCATTTAATTGTGTATAACGTTGGCAATTTATGTTCTAAAATAAGGAGTAGAAAGCCTAGTTTATAACCTTGACAACAGAGTGTGGCACTGGCGTTTACCCAGCCTTTTGAAGTTAAACATATTGAAAATTAGGCAGTGGTACAAAGTTACACTCCATGGATCAAAGTTACTTTGAATGAGTGTAATGAAAATATTAAAAATTACTAAATAAAGTTGTCAAAGAAAGATGAAAAAATGAAATGTATATTATGCAGTTATATAAATAAAGGATAGAGAACTTAATGGAAATGGAATTTGAGAATTGCATAAAGTGGAAGATATCGAGAACCCTATCAAATGCGCACAATCATACGAATGCTGGCAGCAGTGAAATCTGGTCATAAAAAAAACCGGCCCTTCCGCAGAACACCCGATTGAACACCTGAAAAATTGAAGACGAAATGAGTAAAAATACCACGGCGGGGCCCCTGGTTCAAATCCATGAGTAAGACATGGATGCAATTGTGAATGTCCATTTTTAGTTATATAAATATGTAAGGAAAAAAGAAATAAATAAAAAAAAAAAAACAATTTAACAAATTACAACAACCATTTGGAAAATGATTTTTTCAAAGATTAAAATTTAAGACATAAAAAATCGCACGGAGTTGATCATACATTACGTACGCCATGAATTAAACATTAATAGTGTTATTACACGTAAAAATTGCAAGCGACAAAAATCGCCTGCAACTCGTCACGTTTCCTGAAACTTACATATTATCCACCTGAAACTTACGTATTATCCAAGCATTTCATTGGCTGTTCGGGAAAAGGCTTTTCCATTGTCCAAGAAATCTGACGACCCATTTTAAATGAAATTTCATTCTTAAACTTCTAAACATCCCACAATATTATGTTTTACACCGTCGTATAGAGAAAAAAAATGTACTTTTAAATGCAATTTGTTTGAAAGCTGTATCTCAATTTGTTTCTGAGTTATTAATATTTTTTTGTAGTTTTTATTACTTTTTTGTCATAGTGGCAACAGAAGTATCCACCTCTGTTGAAAGTAAAGGGAAATACAGATTAATGTATAGACCAATCAGAAAACGAATAAAATGCGGATTCGACCATTAAAAAGCCTCAGATATGCTTTTGATTTCCTACCCTGACGAGGACAATAACTATTTTTCGAAATGGTTAATAATAAAAATAAATAAAAAATTGTTGTGGCTTGTTGCTGTTTCTGTGTACAATAAAGGATCATTCGAGGCGAAAGCCATAGTTGCCGTAGGCCTCAAAATCATTCAATGTCAATGTCTATATGAGTAGAAATAAAGGAAAGAGTCTATTTAACCCTCCCAATACCAGTATTTAAATATTGATAAGCATTCCTATTTTAGCATGATTTGAAACAGAAACTCAGATTATTGGATATAACTTCTTTCTGCGAAATGAATATTTTATTTTATTTACTAAATTTAATTTTTTTTTTCTGGTTCGAAACATGAAAAACTTTAAAACAAAACATATTGATGTCAAAAAGACCCAAACGGTACTAGGATGGTTAAGCGGATGGCCGAGCCCGAGCGAACAACAAATCCGAAAATAGGGAGGTCGGTGCTTCTCAATAATGTGAAATCCGCAGAGGAAAGATTGGAAAAGTATAGAGAAGAGTTAAAAAGCGGCATTTAAACTGTTTACAAACGGTCAGAAAAAGAAGCTATTTACAACATCGTCTAACACTATTTTGGCTTTTCTTTTCGAGGGCGGCTTAATCTAAACCAGTGCTTACAGGTTGGCTAATTTTGTTGATCAGAATATCGAACATATTTGAGAATAGTAACATTCGCTTTATTTAACGATAGACATGTCACAGTTAAATAAAACAAACTTTACTATTTGGAAAAGGTAGCAGATAATTTTAATAAAAAAATTCCAAAATCTGGCATTGCTCGATCGAAGGTATTAATGAAAATTAAAAACACTGAAATTGGATATATATGTATGTATACCTTTTTTTTCTTTCAAAGTATACATCTTTAAGGCACTTTTCCATAAACCTTTTTAAATATAAAATAAGTTTATTAGATTGGGTAAACAGTAATATTAAAATAAAAAAAAAACTAATTAAAAAATGATTACTGAAATAAAATATTGAAATAAGCAATAGAAGAAAAATATTCGATATTCATTTGTGTATAATAATTATAATTTGGACTTTTATTAAAATCTCGTATTAAGTAAGTAAATTAATTAAGTAAATTAAGTAAATTAATAAAAATTCTTATTTTAAACAATAAAGAAAATATTTTCATTTAGAAAATTAAATCAAATGTAGTGAAGGAAGATTATATAATATTGTTTTTGAATTAAATGTCACGAGAAAATAAAAAGTTAATTGGAAAAAGAAAAATGCAGGAAATTTCATTCAAATATCATTGAGATCATTTTTAGATAGATTCTAATTTTATTTTAAACGTAAATCAGAGTTTTTTAAAAGAATATTTAGTTGCAAACGTATATAAAAATATCAAAATATTCTAGTACACCAACTGGAATGATTATCATTGAGAAATGTTATTGAAAAATGTTTTAAATTAAAGTTTCAAGTTTCAGAATTTTTGAAAGTATGGCGCATTTGATTTTCAATTTTTAAAATCAATGCTTCTAAAACCATAAAAAGTAAATTTTATTGCAGCTTGCTTATAGCATAGTGTATACAAAACTTTGAGAAAAAATAATGCGTCATTTATTATTTGCTATTACTATAAGGTAAACGCACCATTAGTGGGCCACTTAAGACATTTATCTAGTTATCGTTAAAGTGTTCGTGAATTCCAATACATATACAGAGATACATATACAGATACATATACAGAGTGTCCTAAAAGTTCCCGTACTAACGACATATGTATTTATTATTCACAAAAGAACAAGCATTAAAACGATTATTTTTATGCTAATGATAAAACGCACTTTTAACATCACGTAGGAAAAAATACTGAACTTGTGTTTATAATAAATGTTTAAAATATCCAACGTTTTCTACGTGGCAAAGCTGAACTTTTTCGCGAATGTTTGTAGAAACTCGTTTTAACATGCTGGGTGTGAGTTCTTGTATCCTTTGAGTAATGACAATTTTCAGATCATCTATTGTTTGAGGATTATTTGCAAAATCTTTTTTTTTTTTTAAATATCCCCACAAAAAAAAGTCCGGGATGCTTAGATCAGAGAATCGAGCTAGCAAAAGATTTTTTGAAATGAGTCGATCGACAAAAAAATTCTTCATTCATGTCCATGGTTTCACACTTGTATGGGTTATCATAATGATCAAGATGGAGTTTGGAGCAATAAAATAGAAATGTAAAAATAACAACGTTAAAAGCACCAATTTTTTTTCATTTTAAGCATACAGGTTTCGGTAGCGTATAGCATGCCTTCCTCAGTGCTAATTTCCGCCATCCTTAGCACTGGGGGAGGTATGCTATATGGTATAACCGGTATGCTTAAAATTTAAAATTTTTGGTGCTTTTAACGTTGTTATTTTTACATTTCTACTTATATGGATTGTTGCACCATCTTTTTGGAACAAAGAGATTCGTTCATTCACTTCTAACAGTACAACAAATTGCTCTATAAGTTTCCCGTATACAAAACTATCAACAGTTGATTTTAAAAACAGAGGTCCAACTACCTACCCTTTTGCGTGATACTCGACACTGCATGCCAATTTTTTGACAATATAAAAGTTTGGTGTAACAGCTTTCGCGTTCCACTTCTGTGCTTGTCTTCCACCTGTTTTACAAAATCGTCAAACAAACTTTCTAAAGTATCTTTATTCAGTATTGCATCATTTCGATATTTATTTCGCCAAACATCTTTGCACCATTCAAACGAATTACATTCAAAATAAGTTTCGAGACGCGCAGTTCTATGAATGCGTGATACATTTATTTCACTATGAAGAACAAAATAACATAGAACTTTATTCTCGCACCAATTAAATACGAAAACAACCAAACGATAAAAAAATCAAGAATTGGCGTAAATGATAAGAAGAGGATAAAATTTAATATTAAAAAAATCGCAGACAATGATTTCTTTAAGAGGGAGTACGATAAGTTTTAAGACACACTGTATTTTTAGACAAGTCCTAACCTTCACATATTGTAATAAATATTCAATGTTTCAAAATATATTCTTCGGAAAAAATGAAAAAAATAAATATTACCTTCCTCTACGCTTCAGTTGTGGGCCTAGTAAATTTCTCATGCATGTTTTTTTTTTTTTTTTTTTTTTTTTTTTTTTTTTTTTAAGTTTTCGCCTTATCCAACAAATTGTTTCCAATGTAATAGAGTTTATCAACAGCAGTTTTAATTGAAAATAAAGCATAATATTAAATAAACAATGTTTCAAATAGAAACTTATCACTTAATGAAATCTCTAAGAATTTGACAAAAATTCTTTTTTTTAAAACACTCTAAAAAATAAACAAATTTACCAGCAGAAAAAAGGTGATTGTTCCAAACAGTTTGTGAAAGTTAACATTTAACGATGCTGATCAATTAGATTTTTCAGAAGTGCATTTTGGGCTTGTTGCCAGTACTGGTAAGTGTCCCACTATAGATGCATTTACCTTATTTTATATTTAAAGCCAAAACTTTAAATAAACATCTAAAACATTTTATTCTACATAAACTTTAACCTTTTAATTTTATAAAGCGTTTATTTTTATAACGCTTTCTATCAATAATATTCGAGTAGTATTTTTAAATTAAAAATATCTCTTAAAATAAGATTTCTTGCAGTGTATTAAAATTTCGTACGACAACAGTGCACATTAAAAAGGCAAAACATGAAATAAAATTTGATATTTAATAAATTTTGAATAAAAGTACGATATATAGCATTTCATTTTTCAATTTTACCGCATCGCCTGTTAAAACGTTTCCTGATTATTATTTTTTAATATCCTTTTCCGTTTGAAAACAGAGTAAAATATATGGATATTGTGATAATAATGATATGATATAATTTGAATATTAGTTATTATAAAATGTTATTTTAAGAAACCACAAATTAATAATTCCTGACTAATATTTTTTTTAATTCAAAATTTCTTTTGTATTTTCATTTCGTAAAGAATGATATTGTTATAGTTCTAAGATTACATTTTAAATTAAAATTGCTCCCTTCAACTCATTTTAACAATTGAATCTTTAATTTTTATTTCACTTTTCTTAGATATTTAAATATTTATACGATATATAAGTATTTATACAATATTTAACTAGTATAATTCATTAAATAGACCAATACTAGCTATGAAGTATCATTTTGAATACAGCACAAATTAATATTTTATGATTCATAAATTTATAAGTTTCACTATTTTTCCCTTACTATACTAGTTTATTTAAAAATGATAATGTTATTATCATAAACTTAGGATATCTTTTAACACTACAAATACCGGGAATTTTACTCAAGTTTTATAAAAAAATATTTGTCACCAGAATTTTTATTCAAAACAGTTTAGCTTATTTATCTAATATTTTTTTTCTTATTTGTCTCTTAAACTTATTTTATAAAGAAATTTCTGGTTTGAACTGAAATTTATTCATTTGATAGGGTCAAATGACCCGTCATGGTCCTTTTAGTGTTAAATGGAAATTCCTTGAAGCTTTTTATGTTACTAAAACGCATTTTAAAAAGCAGTTGTGTCTGATGCTTGTCGGTCAAGTAGCTCAACAGACGGAGCGATGACAATTTAACGCTTTGTACCTCTGCACTGCATATCTGATAACATCAATATGGTCATTGGGCATCAATATACCCAAAAGTCAATGTTAGTTATACAGTAGGCAGTAAAAGGCGATTTTATTGCTGTTACCTTCGAATACGGCAGTTAATATAAATTGTTCCTAAAATTCTCAACAGACAGTGATAGCGAGTTAATTTTTCATGCCAAAATTTTATTTATCATTTTAGCAATTCCAAATCGTAATACTAAAATGAACTTCGTTAGTTTTGTGAAATTATAAAGATAAATAGATATACTTTACAATTTTGTATTACAAAATTGACAATATTTATAAGAGATATGTAATTTTCTGTTTATTGCAAATGTAAAAAAGTACTTTTCGGTCAATATATATATATATTTTATGGTCAAAATGTTTTAAATTATTTTTCACACGCTTAAAAAGATGCATTCTAGCATCTGAGTAAATATTTTTCAATTCGGAGCGTCACAAATGGTTAAGCGAAACGTTTTTGAGCCTTACTCCCGACCGTGGACACTTTTTCACTTAGTTAGAAAAAATGCCAATTCGTATGATAGCGGTACCAATTAGTATGATTGCGTTTAAATTAATAAAGTGTATCTACTTATCCATAGTTCAGCGGGGTGCTATTTATCTACGGTATATTATTAGGATTTGTATACACGGCAAACTAGATACTACAGCAAATAATGCTATGGGAGTGAATTGTGTTGGGCGGTTGTTGGTTCATGTGGCTCAAAAGATAGAGCATCGACAAAATAAGTCAAAGGTCTTGGGCTCAACTGCCAGCCTATACATTTTCTCACTCAGTTGGAAAAATGTCAATTATTATGATAGTTTTACCAATAAGTATGATTGAGTTTAAAATAATAATGTGTATCTGTGATGTGGAATCACATGTATTTTTCTTAAATTATTCCTTGTCTCTAAATTTCAGCTGAAACTAATCTTTAATTACTTATTCATTTTATCCTAACTTTTATTTTAGTTCTCATTATATTTTTCCTACAAAAGGAAAGAAAGAAAAGATATTTAAACATATGCCTTTATCACTAAAACGTCTCTCATACAGATTGAATTCATTTAGATGATTATTCACCTTCACTACATAAAAAAATAAATAAATAAAATAAAGATCGACTTTGCTTTTGGTCAGTAGAAATAACTCTTTTCTCTACTAATTTTTTAGATTAACTTCCTCGTTAATTCATAAACAGTTCTAGTACACGCGTTCTGTTTTGTCTTTCACACTATGTTCCCAAAACTTTGCTCCTAACGTAAGAATTGGCATTGGAATTCTTCTTGGCTTACTTTTTAGGACAATTGTTCTGGTTGCCAAGCCATGCAATTCAAAATTCTCCTAATTGTCCAAAGCATAACAAATAATGTTTGCTCATATGACATTATTCATTTTTCATCTGCTCTTTTCAACAATTGTGTCATGCCAATGTGTGTATTAAAGAATGATTAATTCAATTGCTTGCTCTCATTTTTCAGGAACCCAGTCATCTGAAAACGTTTCTTAAAAATGCTCTCAGGTACCATCCCTATCCATTTCTGTATGAAATGCTTTAATTATATATTTCTACTTTAAATAAACATATTTCGTAAAAAGCAATTTAAACGCATTTATTTCTACAATGATCACAGCCTACAGCTATTTATAAGTTTCAGTGAATACATTCAAAAAGAACCTGGTCATAAATATAGTTCTACAAATAATTTAAAGTACTAAACTATAATATAATATCTACGTATCGATTGTTCCATTACCTGTAGTCTGTGATCTACGTCTACATCACAGAGCAGATGCTATTGCCAATAATGCTATGTGAGTGAATTGTGTTGGCCGATTGCTGGTTCTTGTAGCTCAAAAGACAGAGCATTGGCAATTTAAGCCAAAGTTCTTGGGCTCGGTTGCCTGTCTGGACAATTTTTCACTCAGGTGGAAAAATCTCAATTCTTACGATATTCTTACTAATCAATATAACTGAGTTTAAAATCATAAAGTCTATCTACGTTACATACCCACATGTTCAGCGGAGTTCTACTTATCTACTGTATATTCTAAAAAGCTGCCTACATGGCAGACCAGATACTCCTGCCAATAATGCTGTGTGAGTTAATTGCGTTGACCTGTTGTTGGTTCATATAGCTCAAAAGACGGAGCATTGGCAATTTGAGACAAAGATCTTGGGTTGGACTGTTGGCCTGGGCACTTTTTAACTCTGTTGGAAAAATGTCAATTCGTAAGCTATCGTTACCAATCAGTATGATTGGATTTAAAATAATAAAGTGTATTTACGTATCCATCGCTCCATTACCTGCGGTTATATTTTGTTGAGCTATCTATATGTGAGACCATATGGTAATGAAAATAATTCTATGTGAGTAAATTGTATTAGCCACTGTGTAAGATCAAGAGACAGAGAATTGGCAATTTAAGACAAAATTCTTTGGTTCGACTGCTGACCTGACACTTTTTCACTTACAAGAAGAGGGCCAACCTTAATCACAGATTTTGATTATTTTAATATAAGTTGTAGGGCAGAGACCCATAGTCTCATGTTCAACGGATTTTATCCTACGCTCCTTAGTTCTTGAGAAACCGGGGGTTCTACTAGTAGCTCACAACTTAAATACTTACTTTGTAACTAAAAGAATAGGTTGGTCGTAGCTGAGTTGGTATGGCGTTTGCCGGCTGATCCGCGGTTCCGGGTTCGATACTGGGACGCGCTACATTTGTTTTTCTCATTTTTTTATAAATATATTCGTAAGTATAACTTATTAATCTCATTGTCAATTAAAATTTATAATATTGTATATCAATTATAATTTTAACCTATTTAATTTTTTACTTTTAACTAAATAGTTGTATAAAACATCATAACGTTGTTAATTTTTTTAAAATCACTTTTAAAATGTATTTCATATATTCTTTGTCGATCCAATGATATTGAGCAATTGTGTCAATTCGTGATTTTAAAGAAACATCATTTACGCATTGCTTTAACAAAGAAAGTGAATGCGATAATATTATTATTCTGTTTTTAAAGTAACAAGCATAATTATATTAAAACTTAGCATCAGAATTAAATTACAACTGATTTTTTGCATATTAAAGATTTTTAAATTTGTAATACGTATGCTTGCACTTTCAATTATTTTGCTTTCCCGTTTATCTTCTTTCTGCTTTTATTTTTATTCTATTTGAATATTCTTTTATTTTATTATACCTAGATGGCGCCACAACGGGTTTTGTCAGGATTTTGGAATTTTCCTCATTCAATAGTAGATCCAATTTTTTTTAAAAAACCTCTTTAAAGGATGAGAAATAATAATTTAAGAATTTAAAAAAATGATAAATTTAAGTTTGTTAACATTATAATTTAAGTATGATATTGACATTTTTAATTTAAATTATTAAATTATAATTACAAGTATATTTATAAAACAAAAAATGAGAAAAACAAATGTAGCTCGTTCGGGTATCGAAGCCGGGCTCGCAGATCAGCCAGCAGACGCCGTACCGACTTAGCTACGACCAACCTATCCTTTTTGTTACAAAGTAAGTATTTAAGTTGTGTACTACTATTAGACCCCCCGGTTTCTCAAGAACTAAGGAGCGTTGGATAAAATCCGTTGAACCTGAGACTAAGGGGTCTCTGCCCTACAACATATATTAAAATAATCAAAATCTGTGATTAACAAGGTTGGCCCTCTCCTTGTTAGTTGAAAAAATGTCAATTAGTAAGATATTGTTACCAATAAGTATGATTGAGTTTAAAATAATAAAGTGTATCTACGTATCATCCATCGTTCTATTACCTACGGTAGAGCAGTCTACGTTACAGAGCAGATACTACTGCCCATAATGCTATGTGGGTGAATTGAGTTCGCCAGATGTTGGTTCATGTAAGACCTAAAGACAGAGCATTGGCAACTTAAGCCAAAGGGCTTGGGTTCGACTGCGGGCTTGGGCACTTTTTAACTCTGTTGGGAAAATGTCAGTTCGTAAGACATTCTTACCAATACGTTTGATTGAATTTAAACTACTAGCTTATCTACGTATCCATCGTCCCACTACCTGCGATATATACTGTTGAGCTGTATACATGGCAGGCCAGATGCTACGGCGAAAATGCTAAGTGAGTGAATTGTTTCAGCCAGACGTCGGTCCATGTGACTCAAATAATTAGCAGTTTCAGGCAAAGGTCTTGGGTTCGATTGCCAACCTGGGCAATTCTTCACTCCATTGGAAAAATATCAATTTGTATGACATTGTTACAAATCTGTATGGTCAAGTTTAAAAAAAAAAACTAGTTGACTGTACCAATCCCAAAACTTTCTTCTATCTCATACATCTTAATATTTCGAAAAGTAGTTACAGATGTTAATACTGCAATATTATTTGTTCAATACTATACCAACTTTGATTTTCATCTTACCTTTCTGCTTCAGTCAATGAAAGGGAGTAAAAGCGAGTTCATCTTGATCGTAATACACATCAAAATCAATAGTTTTTCGTTATTCTACTGTACATCAGATGTTTGCGAATAGTTGGCTTAGCAGGGCGCGAGTTACGAAAATCCGAGAAACTTACACAAAAATCGCTATCACAGCACACCTTTCCGGCAGAATATTTCCAAATTGAAGGAGAAACTGCTGGCTACAGCCAAATACATACACAAAAAATTTGGTTCAATTCTATGCATCACTTCATGCCCTTATTGATGGTACAATATTGAAAATGTCACAGACATCGCTATTACAGCGCCTCTTCAGACGGAATATTATCAAATTGAAGGAGAACTTGCTGGCCATAGCCAAATGCATACACAAAAAAATTGGTTCAATTCTATTCATCACTTCATGCCCTTATTGATGGTACAATAATGAAAATGTTATAGACATCGCTATTACAGTGCCTCTTCAGACGGAATATTATCAAATTGAAGGAGAACTTGCTGGCCATAGCCAAAAACATACATAAAAACTTTGGTTCAATTCTATGTACAACTTCATACACTTTTCGATGGTACACATGGTCGAAAAAGTTTCCAATTACAATACTTTCTTCTATTGAAGATAGAAGAATGTAATAAAGTACATATGAATGTGTTAAAAGAATAGATAATTCGGGTGAAAAGTATGATATTTAATATTAAAAATTACCAGAGGGTGTATTCATGATTAAAAATTTTAGTTAAAATTTATTTAATGTTTGTTAAAAATATCCATTAATTACTTCTAATATTAAAAGGCTCTTTTTAAAATGTAAATTAATCTGTTTTAATGTATTCTTTACATACATATAATTAAATATACAAATATTTCAATATTCTAATACATTAATTTGAATAATAGCTGTTATGAGGTTTTATTATTATTTTTTTTTTTTAAGGAACCACAAATTAACAATGCATGACTCACAAATTCTTGAGATTTATTTTTCGCTCATTAAAGAGGAAAAAGTCTGATATTATTATAACCCTGACAGTATCTTTTAAATTAAGATTGCCTGCAACATAACGCATTAAAATTTAAGTCTTAATGCATTGCTGTTATGAGAATAGAAATGCACGCATATTAATGCATTTAAAGAGTCGGTAAATTGTTTTCTCGCGAAGTTAATTCTTCCCTATTCGGTTCAACAATACGGATGTTGATGAGTTCTTTAACGACTGTAAGCTAGGAGTAATTTAATAATTTATCCCAATGGAGAATTTGCTGGTAAGGTGCTTTCTTGGAGACTTCTTTTACTCAAATTGCGCCTGGTAAGACTGACGTAATGTGCGCAGTTAACAGTTCATTGGAAATGGAATGGGACATACTTAGATAATTTAAAGAATTGGGTATTATGCAGTTCTTGGTAATTATCAATGTAATTTAAAATTTTAGTGAATCTTATGGCGTTTCATAAAGAATAAAGTTTTAGAGATCTATTTAGGATAGCAAATGTTAGATGCATTTATTAAAATGCATGCATTATAAATTCGTACATTTAAATTAGGGTAGATGTTATATACATCTTCATAGTTAAAGAATATTATGCTTATTTGAGTGCTTAAAATAACAAATGTTATGTGCATTTATTGGAATAACTGCATTGCAAATGCTTTTACTTTACTTTGAATGCAATAATGCAATTTTAGTTATGAAATATTTTATATATATATTTCTTAAACGACTTAACTTTATTTTCTATAAAGGCACTCTCGTTGCTTATCCTGCAAGAATTTGCCCAAAATCCTTTCAACAAATCGACTTGCTTTTCTCGTATGCTGCATCTCTCACTTTTAGAAAGATTATCTATTGATCACGTCTTTCGATTACATAGTTTCTGAATAACAACACCTCTCAGTTTCATGCGTTTCCGAACAAAAATGAATTAAAACTTATGTCATAAAGTTGTCCTTTTGGATTTGAGAACAGTCTTAAAAATACAAAAAACATAAAAATGTGTTGAAGGATTGTACTTTGTGCCGATATATTAAGAAAAAGAAACAACGTATAAAGACACAAATAAAATATGTTTAAAAAGCATACAGCTGTTTCAAAACCTCTAAGGTTTCATCATCAGTGCTTAAAATAAAAAGTAAAATTAAAACACTGTATAAAAAAGGGGGGGGGGACAGAAAGTCAGAAAGGCGTACCTTTCAGCTCTACTGCCAACGGTGAAATGCGACACGCGGCTGACAAACAGCTACAGAGTCGATCTTACGCGCATACACAGACAGACCAATCAGATTCGCCCAATTGCTCCGGAAGAGTTCAAACTTAGAGCAGAAAAATGGGGGGAAGGGAGTGAACAGAACGAATTATAGAAAATTAAACCATATCTTTGAAAAATTGGGCGCACTGGATAAATCGTTAAATGTTTGAATTCTGTTTGAATTTTTCCATATGTGATCAGCTTCCCAGAAGTCAAGATCGTAAATTGATGAGCATTTTTGTATTATGGAGGCTTCGGAAAATTTAAAATTATGGTTGTTGGACCAGCAGTGGTTGGCAATAGCGGAACGTTTGATATCACTATTTTTAACACAAGTTTTATGCTCCCCCAAACGGATCTTGATGGCTCGCTTCGTTTGACCAATGTACATTTTGTTGCATTCCCAAGATATCCTGTAAATACCCCAATTTGAAAAACTATCAATTAGATGTTTCAGATTTGTGAATTGAATTTTGTTAAAAGGAGTATAAACTACCTTAAAGTTAAATTTTAACAAGATTTTAGAAATTTTATGCCTTATTTTCGGAAAATATGGAAGTATAATTAAATTTTCATTACCGACAGTATTAACTCTGGATTGAGTACGTTTACTTAGTTTATTGTGAATGGAATCGACGATTTCAGCTTTAAAACCTCGATCGATGGCAATTGATTTAATGTAATCTAATTCTGTTTTTAGAAACTGTCGGAAGAACAAATATTTAAAGGCCTGTAGACATAACTGTTAAAGGCAGCCAACTTTTGATTAGGTGGATGGGATGAAAGGCCATGTGGGGGGGGGGGTAAGAACTACAACACCTACACTGGCAGGAACTCTTATGAGTTTGCTAATAAGCTTCGTAGCTTCGGTGGTACTCAAAACAATAGTGTGGCTTCATTCGACGTTAAATCACTATTTACTAACGTACCGGTTCAAGGTGCTTTAAATTGTCTTAAATTACGCCTACAAGAATTTCATTATTCATATTACGAAATTGATGAGATTATACATCTTACTAGCATTTGTTTATCGCAAAACACATTCATTTTAATGGTAATTTTTATTGCATGACTGACAGTTTGTCCATGGGCTCCCTCCTCAGCCCCATCCTCAATGATATTTACATGCACTATAACGAATCAAACCTTTTCAAGAAATTATCCTTTCCATTTTGCATTCGCTATGTCAACGACTGCTTTGCATTATTGAACTCTGATGATCTTAATCTTACAAATATTCTCGATATTATGAATTCTATAGATGAACATATTCAGTTCACTTTCGAACTCGAAAATAACAGTCGTTTGCCCTTCCTTGATGTTATGGTTTTCCGCGATAATAACTTGTTTCACACTACTATTTAACGTAAACCATTCGCAGTATCCTTACCCCCACATCGCCTTTCATCCCATCCACCTAATCAAAAGTTGGCTGCCTTTAACAGTTATGTCTACTGGGCTTTAAATATTTGTTCTTCCGACAGTTTACTAAAAACAGAATTAGATTACATTAAATCCATTGCCATCGATCGAGGTTTTACAGCTGAAATCGGCGATTAAATTCATATAAACTAAGTAAACGTACTCAATCCAGGGTTTATACTGTCGGTAATGAAAATTTAATTATACTTCCATATTTTGAAATTTGTTAAAATTTGACTTTAAGGTAGTTGATACTCCTTTTAACAAAATTCAATTCACAAATCTGAAACATCCAATTGATAGTTTTTCAAATTGGGGTATTTACAGGATATCTTGCGAATGCAACAGAATGTACATTGGTCAAACAAAGCGAGCCTTCAAGATCCGTTTGAGGGAGCATAAAACTTGTGTTAAAAATTGTGATATCAAACGTTCCGCTATTGCCAAACACTGCTGGTCCAACAACCATAATTTTAAATTTTCCGAAGCCTCCATAATACAAAAATGCTCATCAATTTACGATCTTGACTTCTGGGAAGCTCATCACATATGGAAATATTCAAACAGTTTAGTTAACGATTTATCCAGTACGTCCAATTTTTCAAAGATATGGTTTAATTTTCTATAATTCGTTCTGTTCACTCCCTTCCCCCCGTTTTCTCCTCTAAGTTTGAACTCTTCCGGAGCGATTGGGAGAATCTTATTGGTTTCTCTGTGTATGCGCGCGAGATCGACTCCGCAGCTGTTTGTCAGCCGTGTGTTGCATTTCACCGTTGGCAGTATAGCTGAAAGGTACGCCTCTCTGATTCTCTGTCTAAACCCTTTTTACACAGTGTTTTAATTTTACTTTTTATTTTAAGCACTGATGATGAAACCTTAGAGGTTTTGAAACAGCTGTATGCTTTTTAAACATATTTTATTTGTGTCTTTATACGTTTTTCTTTTTCTTTTTAAAAATACAAAGCATATTGAAATGAGAAAGTTCCTTTTTGAGGCTTATGTGAAAAAACGTAGATTATTCCCAAAAACCAAGTGTAATCCGCGGTTTAACCTTTTATTCTGGTCTATGGAATTCTAACTGTGAGTAATAAATTGTCTTTAAGTTAATGTGAGGAAGAATTAATAGATATCAACAATTCGAAATACCACTAAAATGTTTAAAAACTTAGGTATTATTAATTCCATTTAGAGTTTTGTGTTGTTGTTGTTTTACTTATTTCATTTACTATATTACTTATTTCAACAGTGAACATTAAGAAAACTATAAACAACTATTACTCTAATTTTGACAATTATTAGATTACGCTCGACCATGCTATTATGTCCCAAGTTTTATATAAAAAAAACTATCGATAGCATTATTGTTTAATGCTGTTGTTAATATTTGTTACTAAACGTTAGCAACATCACATCCTTTCAAATTCATTAACTAAAGAGTATTCCCCTAACTAATCAAATATGGATTATTTAAATATTGCTTTAAGGTTTAATATATTTATGCAGTACCCTGTTTAATTAAATGAATACTTGCTGATTTTGATTGATAAAATCATTAGGTTTAGAGATCTAATATTCGACTTTAAATTTGAATAATCTTTAGGCTCTTAGATAAATTTGAGATAATTGAAAATTGGGAGCAAAATTTAATGATCTCGAGACTTTTAAATACTTTTCGACTCGTTTCAAAACATTTTTTTAGACTACTATATTTGAACTATATTCTTAGATAACATGTATAGAAGAAATTAAAATAGAAAAATTATTGCATGATTTATTCTAGCATAAAAACTGAGTAAGTAATGTATAATATTCTTCAAACTACAACATGCATAAAACTATAATGCAGGTACTAATAGAAGCATTAAATAATTCCTAGAATAGAAATTGAAATTGCGCTTTTGGAATGGCAACAACATACATTAAATTGAATGTGATTGCCACAAAATACTCTATTGTGCCAAACCATGGCCGAAACTAGCCTTTTTTGCACCCGGAGCAAACATGGATTTTGGCACCCCTCCCCCCCTCCCCCCCTCTCTTCCACAAAGTATATTTACAAAGAGAATTTTACTAATTTTATAATAGACGATTTATTTTTAAATTTAAAATATGTAATACTGAACTGCGTAATCTTTAGTGGCGGATACAAGGGGAAGGTCCCTCTGAACATCAACAAAAATATTCTAAAGATCATTTTTAAAATGACATATTCAGTTGAGTCACGATTATCCGAGTCCCGCCTAGCCGAGTTTCCACTCTCACCGACTTATTTTCTTCTGATGGACTGATGGCTTCTATTATTATGAAACAGACATTATAAATGAAGTGTTAGGAGAAGATGAAAGAGCAGTCGTAAAAAGTTGGAACTCGGATTTTCTGGTCAGAATGGGGGGGGGGGGGGAAGCCTTTTTTTTTCTTTTTTTTTTCAAAAAAAAAAATTTAAATGGAGAAAAAAATGGCCATAATTTTTTTTGCAAAAAAGTTATGGCAATTTTTTTCCCCATTCAGACCAGAAAATCAGAGTTCTAACTTTTTACGACTGCTCTTTCATCTTCACCTAACACTTCATTTATGATGGCTGTTTCATAATAATGGAAGCCATCAGTCCATCAGAAGAAAATGATCCTTTCCAAAGGTATAATCCTTCATTTGGCGCCCCTTAGTTCTGGCGCCTGGGGCACATTCCCCCTCTGCCCCCCTCCATTAGTTTCGGCCCTGTGCCAAACCACTTTTGCTAAAATGCTCCAACCCGAGTTCAATTTGTGACAGAGAGAAAATAAACGTTAGTAACGTGGGAAATTTCCACAACTGAAAGGAAGTCCTTTATTAAAAAAACAGTAACTTAAAGATGCGTCATTTTCTTTTTTTTTTTTTTTTCAAAATTACTGTTTTCTAGCATTTTTCGTTTCGTCCATTTCCTTGCTGTAACCCTATTCGCAAGATCGAAGTTAACACAGCCTCATTCCTGCATCTTTAAACGTTGAATATTATATGAAAAAAGAAAATTCCTAGTGTTTTTTGGAGACATTATACAGAGTGTTTCAAAATTATGTGTCAGATATGTAAAAACAGATAGAGGGGACCTTTGTAAGCAGATTTCGTATAGGAATGGGGGTGCGGAAAAGCAGCATTGAGGAAGTAGAAAGCGCTGTTGAGTTCGACGGGTGAAAGGGCTTCGCTGTCTTGAATCGTCATTATCCACACGGATTTCGGACAACATGGATCGTTACACCAATACGGAGCTTGCCGAGATGCATTTCATGTATGGGACTGCGCAAGGAAATGGCTCACACCCAACGCACGTCCAAGAGCTCTCGAGCTTTTCGAAGGACATTCCTCTACTATGTATAATACTGTTTTTTCCATTGCAGGAATTATGCGATATATTCCAGTGCCCGTATCACGCCTCGAGGCATAAAATTATCCACTCCCGCACAACTCTCGATGAAGACACCCAAATGCTCGGCGACCAGCATATTCCTATTCAGAAATCGTTCCATGTACATCCTTTGAACAGCCGTTCCAGTTTTTTGCGCAGCTTCATACATGAAATGCATGTCGGCAAGCTCCGCCGACGAAATTGTGCGGAGAATGACGATTCAAGCCAGCGAAATGCTTTTATCCACTGAACTTTACAGCGCCCTATACCGCCTCAACGCTGCATTTCCGCACCAACATTCCTGAACGAAATCTCCTTACTAAGGTCCCCTCTACCTTCCTTTACATTTCAACACATATAATTTTGAAACATCCTGTATAACAGTCATATAACTCCTCTGGAGTAGCGGAAATACGCAAAAAAAAAAGAAAGATTGCTACAAAATCTTTAATTCAGTTTTAGGCAGCTTAAATATACATTAACTGCAAACGGATAAATTTTTCTGTTAATTTATATTTTTCATAATGAATAGAGAACGCTTGCACTTGTCTTAAATTTATAAGTGCTCTAAATGCATATTTTTTAGATTTAGACAATATGTACACTTAAATTTGATTTTTTTAGAAATGTTTTGATAGAGTTTCATTAAGCCTTGGATATAGTTGAACATAAAAATATCCTTGCAGCAACTATTTGATATATTACTTTGTATTACTGAGAACTGAATTTGAAATTTTTATTGTTACAAATCTGTAAAACTATTTTAACTTAATTTAAATAATATGCTCTTCATTTTTAGCAAGTGAATGGCTATCGTAATATGCACTCTTAAATTGCATTAAATGAATAATTTTGCACAAATCAGTAAAGTTTTCATATATTAAAAACATAATGTTGACATTTTGAATTTTTAGATTAAATTCTTAGCTCATATTCTTTACGGTATAGTTACAGTTTGAATTTTATATTTTAGCATTCATTTAATGAAGGATAATTTATTTTCATGTGACATACTGCGTTTCTAATAATCTAATATATAAAAATAAAAATTTGGCTACCTGTAATTCTATACAAATCTACAGTTTGGAAGCCAGAATTGTGAAATATTACGTACATATGCATTAAAACAGGACCGAAGAAACTAAAGTTATCCGGAATCGAAATCGCGTATGGTTAATTCTTAATTAATAAAAAAACACCAATTTAAGAGCAATTTCCTTACATATTTAAACATTTTTCGTTATAGTAATTGACAACAATTAAAAGTCCGCAATAAAATTCTTACCACAACAGTTACTTTTCTATTGAAAGATTTCCAAGAGAAAAATGAAATAAATAGACGAATTAAAAAGAAAAGTTAATATTATGTCATATTGGAAATATAATGGACATCAACAGGTGAATATATAACGTCATATGAGTTTGAAAAAACATACCGAAACATGATGAAAACCCAATTATGGAAATATTGGCATATTTTAATATTTTGAGGTTCTCTGAATTTGTTTTCGCCATTTTTAAATCGGCTCATATATCTGCGTGTATATTAGAATTTCCGCAGTGGTTTTGGTTCCTAGACCTCATTCTTAGTAAAGAACCGCAATAAATATAGCTTTGCTGTTTTTTTTAATTGTTTGTTTTATGCTGTATGTTTAATTTTGAAATTGATTTTTCAAAACAAACATTCTTTGCCGGGTACTTTAGGTAGTAGTTCATAAAATAAAATATTTTAGAGAAGATATTTTAAGTACTAGTATCATCATACGTTCGTATATGGAAAATATAAAAATAAAAATACAGAAAGAGACAATAATTGCTGAAAAAACGCAAATATACTAAGTAGTTTATTTAATATTCTACTAACTCCACCTCCAAAATGTTGTATAGTTTTACTTTGTTCGACACTATTTTTCATATGGCTAACTAGATTGTCAGTTCCCATGACAACTTTCAAAGGTAATAAAGTTTAACACGCAAAGAAAAGTTTAACACAAAAAATAAAGTCACATCAAAGCTAACATAAAATCTGATCTGCATATTTTTTCAACTTCTTTGGTCTACGTATTTTTAAACTTTTGAAGTTGGAAGTTAATAAAAATATCTATATTAAAATAATTAGGTGTTATTATTTGTTGAAAATCTATGAAAAAAAGGAATATTAAATATTATTAAAAAGATAATGTTCTTTATGCAAATATAGATGGAATATGTGAGTAAAATATGACAATCTTTGAAAAATGGCACATTAAAGACTATTGTATTTATAATTATTCCCTACAATGTATGTTTATGTTTGTGATAATAAAAAAAAAGATCTTTGAAAACCAGAATCAATACATAGAACAATTTATAAACATTCTCGTGTCCCTTGTTTAATTAATACATAGTACCCTGGTAGACCGAATCTCGCTCGATAGTTTTTTGAACACTTTTTTTTTAATTCAATCTTATTCAATTCCTACTATTAGCTCACACTCTCCCTATATTTATTTACTCATTATTCATCCTATCAAGTTGAAATAATTTTTTTTTAAACTTGTACTGTATGACAATTGATGTTAATACAGTTTTTTAAAATATTAATTAATTAATTAAATTTTAATTAATTTTAGTTTTGCATGGGAGACAAAATGGCGGCCATTGGTTATTGAAGATCAATGAAAGTATTTTTAATAAGGGGTAACCATAGGGGGGGAACCTGTTCTGTCGCCAAATACCGCCAAGTTAGTCTTGGCGATATATCGCCAAATTTGGCGGCCAAAATGAGTCACCGAAAGTGACGCCAACTTGGCGATATCTCTTATATTTCGCCAAATTCCCATAGACTTCCATTGTAAACCTACTTGCTTATAGAAAATCAACAAATTGAGATATTTTAAAGCAATAAAATCTAATATTAGCTTAAGGGATTATATTAAATTTTTCTTTGATGACCTAAGTAGGAATTGACTTTAAAAACAAAATTTTTATATTACTTGTTTTTGTATGTAAGGATAGAATTTTATAATCGATTTTTAATCCACTTCTTGATAGGCTAGAATTATAAAAATTACGTTCACTGCCGTGTTTCCGATGACAGGACAATTTTTTATTATTTTTCGAACTCAATTATAAATTAATACATTAATTTCTAGGAATTTTTCGATTACTCCACCACAGT
Source organism: Maratus speciosus (assembly GCA_963932465.1). Classification (NCBI taxonomy): domain Eukaryota; kingdom Metazoa; phylum Arthropoda; class Arachnida; order Araneae; family Salticidae; genus Maratus; species Maratus speciosus. The sequence continues at coordinate 95,586,060 of OZ010792.1, forward strand.
TGATAATCGCCAAATATTCTCTATGATGCCCACAGTGTATGGGGATTGAAGCAACAATGGATTTAATTATGTGCCAACAAATGCATGCCAAAATATCCTAAGTGGTTGCCATAAACTGCAACAATAATACATTTTAAGGGCTAAGAAGTAGAAAATAAATTATAAATAAAATATGAAGAGCACAAATACTAATAAGTATAAAATCAATAATAGTTAAAAAAAAAAAACAAAAAAAAAAAACGCTATTTTATAAGCATTCAATGTTCATCTTGAAAATCACGTCTATTTGTTTAACTGCAATTCATGTTTGTTTGTTTGTTTTGTTTTTTTCAAAAATGTCTTTTACAATACATTCATTTGGCGTGGGCCCTGAACACGATCATGAAAAATTCACAGATTTTTTTGCGCTTTCTAGAAAACGGAAGCAAATAAATTTGTTAAAAACTACATAATTTTTGCTCTGTCTCTTTTTCAAGATAGAAAAAATCCCTGCCGGCCAGCCCGGCCTACAGGGTGACGTAGATTTCGAAGTTAAGTATACGAATTTCACCAACAAAAACTAAATCATGATTAGAGATAAACTCACTTTTACAATTTTATTTGGCCGCTTTTGGCGAGTTTTTATTTCTTTTTTATATAGGAGCTGGTTTTATCAGAATCATGTTAAGGCGGTATTCAAGAAAATACTTTTCCATGCTCAACAACTCGAAATTTTCTGCCACATTTTCAGATTCATTTTTAATAGAAAAAATATTAAACTTGCTGAAGTGATTTTTGAAGAGATTTATAAGCTACCTGCGTTTTTATTTTTCGTTCAATTAATTAAAACTTGATTTATAAACAATTATTTTCTCAATAGGACAATATGTTTCGTTTCTAACACAATCGCTTCGGGAAATTCTGTTCAAAATGCCCATGACATCATTTTTTGAAATATGTTCTGCCTCTATCAAAAAAATCGATCATTACTGTACATTATATAGTTTCTGAATAAGAAAATCTGCCAATTGTATACGTTTGAGAACAAAAAAGAATTTAAAAATGAGTAAGAAAATAAGCAGTTTGGATTTGAATACACCCTTAATAAGATGATTTTTTTCTTCAACAGCTATGTATTTTTAATTTGTTTTTTCTGAAAGAATTGGTCCTATCAAAAACGTGTCTATATAAATGTTTTAGACAATATTAAGAAGATGTATGATAAATTCATAAGGATTTTATATCTTGAGAATTGACGGAGTTATGGATTTTTATCTTCTTCAACCTTTGTTTTCGTTTTTAATTTTTTTTTTTTTTTTTTTTTTTTTTGCGGTACGAATTGGTACTATCAAAAACATGTGAATATAAATGTTATAGATAATATTAAAGAGATTTATAATAAAATTAATTGGATTTGATATCCTGAGAATTGACGAAGTTATGAATTTTTTTCCCCCAAAACCCTATTTTTGCGCCCCTTGAGCCCATTTTTAATTTTATGAAAAATCTGCGAAACATAATTTTTTGCCCTATTTTTAGAAGTAATAAAAACTTTAAAATGATTTGATATGTACAAAATTTTAGAAGTTATGGGGTTTTTTCGTTTTTCACAAAATCCCTCCCTACTTCAATCTCCTTGGTCTGATTTTGCCCATTAACGAACTTGACCGAGATTTTAAGCCCCTTGATTTTGTGTATCAGTTTGGAAGAGATTTGTGCAGAATTGTGGAAGTTATAGTGTCCAGAAGAAAGTGATATATATATATATATATATATATATATATATGTAACAAATAATTAAACATAACCTACCACCATCAAAAACCGTAATATTATGAATTAAAGCTGTAAGTATATATATAAGAAAAAGATTAAATAAAATCATAACTAGAAAATTAAATAACATTAAATAAAGCAATGCAATGATAGGAATGAAAAAATTAATGGAATCCTTAAAAAAGGTATCAGATAACTACATAGTAGAAATCATAATATATATATAGATATATAAAGTTTTTTACTGGGGGTGGTTTTGGGTTCTAGGGGTCATAAACGGTGTAGATATGCAAAAATTTTAGAAATTCCGACATAGGGGAGAATGTAATAGGTAGTATTTCATACGAAATCTACCTAAAAACGATAATGAAAAAAAAAGTCAGCATTATATAAACTATCATTTTAGGATTTCTAAATTGATTGCTCAGCGTATAATCGTAAATTCATTAAATTATTAACTGTTAATTGATAAAAGCATACTATTTTTTTTAAATATTAAACTCTTTATTTTAGATTTATAATTTATTTTTTACTCTTTAGTCATTAAAATGTTTTATTGTTGCCAGTTTCAGAACCTTTTGGCCTATTTTTGAGAGCGTTTATTGGCGCATAATTAAATCCATCGTTATTTTAACTCTCGTAGAACTGTACGCATTATAGAGAATATTTCGGGATTGATCACCTATGGCATGCTAACATTAAAATCCCTTAAAATTAATGTATTAACATATAATTAATTACTGAAAATAATAAAATGTTGCCTTTTCATCGAAAACTCACCTGTGAACGTAATTTTAATAATTCTAACTTATCAAGAAGTGCATTAAAAATAGAGTCCAAAATTTCATCTTTGCATTATAAAACTAGGTTGTGTTAAATAAAAAGTGTAAAAAAAAAGACTCTTTTATCAATTAATAGTCTAATATTAGCCAATATGTTGATAAATCAATTTATAAATTCAAAACAGATAGTTTAAATGATGATTCATTTTACCGTATCTTAAAAAAGAAAAAGTGTAAAAATTATACATGTTTTAACTAATTCACTTGCTTGCGCTTCAGTGAGTTTTTCATAATCGATTCCGGTAATCGCGTCAAATTGATTTTTTATAAGTAAAAAAAAAAAGTAGTGATTTTGAAGATGAACATTGGGTGTTTATAAAAGAGTGTTAAAAAAAAAAAAAAAAAAAAAAAAAAAAAAAAAAAACTATTTTTACTTTTATACTTATTTTTCTATAAATATCAAAAAGTAAAAATTGCTATTTGGAAAATATCAATAAGTCATAAAATATATATTTACGTATTCTTAGTACGCTCTCGTATTCTTAGCACAGTCGAAAGCGAAAAGCCAGTGAAAATGGTGTCACAGTGATTCCAAAGTAACGACATGTTTCAGATATAATATAAAAAGCTTGTTTTCTTTTAAACATAATGTCATTTTTGGGGGGGAGGAGGGGGAGTAGAATTTAAATATTGTATTCTAAACAATTTTGTAAAAAAAAAAAAAATGTATGTAGAAGAAAATTTGGATTGTCATTTATAGAAATAAAAGACTTTTATTTGACTGCGATTGCCTCCGGCATATTCTGATTGCTATTCTCCACGTTTTATAAAAATTTAAATGATTATTTTTCAACAATCGTTGTCCAAGTCAATAGTTGGCGGCAAAAATGAGCCATTTCGAGAACTATGTATCCCGTTTGGCAGAAAAATTGTCTTGCTTTTAAAACTGCCGCTAATTTTGCGCAAGGGTATATCACCATGGCATCGAACTACAGCGATATTTCTAATAATACGTCAGTAGTTTTAAACATAGCAAAAGTATAAGCGCAGTTATCTATCAGAAGCACATTTACGATTATATCTATGAAAATACTTAAGTTCATGAAATCAACAATTGTTCGAATCAATTAATTTTATTTTTCCTAGTCAGTTAAAATGAATGTTGCTGTGCTTTTGACCTATATAGGCCGTTATCTAGTGCTCGATTTAGTATAGAAGGCAAGCAACTAGTGCCGCCTTCGAAATCATACTTTGAACCTGTTGATGATACATGAACGTATGTGAACGTCATGATCGATGTAATGGCGAGAATTTCGATTACGGAAGATTAAATGTAAAAAAAATTGCGTTAAACCTACCAACATTTTTTTCCGCAGTCGAGACTTATTTGGATGGTTTTCTTATAATCGAATGAAGCATATTTCAAAAAAATCTTCGGAATTGTTTTCGATTGGTACCACCATTTTGAGTAATGAGTTTGTTTTAGCAGTAGAAAACGATTTTTCTCGAATTAGCGACCTAGCTGGATCGATTTCTTGTGCTCGAATTAGTATAAGAACCAAGTTTTATGAAAATCGTTAGAGTCGTTTTCGGTATATAGCAACATTTTCAGTGCTGAGATTGTTTTAATCGATCAAAACAAATTTTATCGAATTCGAAACCTAGCTAGCTGTATTTCTCGTGCTTAAATTAGTATAGAAAACACGTTTCGTGTAAATTGCATGATCATTATTCGATTTATAGTAAGCAGAAATTTCACCTCTGATTTTGTTTTACCCTGTAAAAACGAATTATCATGAATTCGGGACCTAGCTAAATCTTCTTCTCGTGCTCGATCTAGTATAGGACGCAAGTTTCCTGAAAATTAGTTCAGTCGTTTACGATATCATTCATAATCGGGAAAATTGCTTGATCATTTAATATATATGATATACAAGTTAGGGTAAATAAATTCCCGGAATGGTCACCCATATTAACGCAGGTGTTCGTTGGAAGGGAAATATCTTTTTGGGGGTTGCCAGCACTGTTAAGGAAAACACACAGGTATTTGGAATTTATTTCCGGTACTGTCTGCTTTAGATGCTGATCATTTCTGACAAAGCGAATTTTTTGTTCGTCGTATTTTGAAGTGTCATCTTTACAGAAGGGTGCAAACATGAAATTCTGCGTTTTGCTCGAGAAACTCCCTTTTAAGACGCTCAAGATACTGGAGAAAGCATACCGAAACGATCTTACGTAAAAAAAGGCGTTTTCGTGAAGGTCGCACAAACATCAATGGACTGGGCGCCCCGCCTTCTTCCACCGCAGAGGAAAATGTTGAGCGTGTTCGAGGGCGTCAAGCGTGTGCGAGGACGTCATTCACTAAGGATTTATTCCTGAAGGTCAAACTGTCAATAACGAATAATGAAACACACATACTACAATATATATTAAAACACACATACACACATAAATAATGCCTGCATTCAACAGTTAAAGGTATATATATAAATATTATACAGACGTACAAACAATAAACCCAACTGGAGTGAAAAAATAGCCAGAGAAAGGAATCGAACCCGGGACCACAGTATACAAGACTGTTACTCTAACCACTGAGCTACTCCGGCTGATACCTGGCTGTAGTATAGATGGCTGGTGACTTTCCCAACATGGTTTATTAGTGAGAAATTGCAGACCAAGGTATCAGCCGGAGTAGTTGAGTGGTTATAGCAGCAGTCTTGTACACTGTGGTCCCGGGTTTGATTCCTGGCTCTGGCTAATTTTTCACTCCTGGTAAGTTTATTGTATTTATTGTTTGTATGTCTATATAATATTTATATATACCTTTATTTGTCAATAAAGAACTTTACCTGGAGATCCTTAAATGACTACGCCATGCAATCAGACGAAAACGATCTGGAAAATGGACAACAAATGATTGTTTGCTTTTTACACGACAATTCTCTACTGCATTGCGCTCTGATTGGGAAAATTTCCTTGCCAGACATAGTGTTACAACTCTGGAACACCTTATTTATTCCCCCCAATCTAGCACCAGGTGATTTTTATCTGTTTCCACGGATGAAAAGAAATTGAAGGGACACTATTTTATGAATTCAGATGAGGTGATGGAAAATGCGACAAAGCTACTGAAGGATGTCTCAAAAAATGGTTTCATGGAGTGTTTTAAACAGTTATACGAACGCTGGAAGAAGTGTGTGGATGCAGGAGGAAAGTACTTTGAAGGTCAATTTGAAGGTCAAAATTATTGTTCTATTTTTTTATAATTTATAATTAACCTATTCCGGTAATTTTTTGACCGTACCTCGTATATATAAATATATATGAGGACGTTAGTTTCAAAACTCAATTTATCCAGAAAATCAAATTTTGGGAAATCGCAAAAAACCTCTGAAAACCTTTGAAGTTTAATATAATCGTAGCAGAATTTTACCTTTCATTTCTAAGTTTATGAAAATCGAATCAAAACTTAAAAGTCCTAAAGCAAGCTTATATTATTCAAACACACGAAGCTCAATTTAGTGGATACCGATTATAGGAGATTCAATACTAATTTTTATCAATACTAAATCCTTATGAATGAGAATTTCGCGAAATTAGTCAGCTTTATCCAAGCTGCTTTTATTTAAAGTAACTTATATTTGGTTGCCAAATTCGGCGATATCTTGAAGTGCCTGCCATTTTAAGACAACATGGTGGATGAGACTAACGAGTGAACTTGGTCGAGAAGTTAATAATGCCTGTGCACATGCTCACTCACATTGGAATCCGTTGATAGTGCTGTCGCAGGCAAAAGATCAGAAATTTCAAAATGTCACCCACATTAGAAATGGAAACTGCTATATCTGATATCAGTTTTTTAAGATAAAGACAAAACAAAAAATGCTCCGGAATCCTTATATGAAAGTCAAATACTTAAGAAAGAAGCCTTTTTCAATTTCTAATTTTTTTGCACCTCACTTGAAATATATATATATTTTAATTTAATGGCCGCCACTTTGAAACAAGATGGCGGATGAAGCTGGCCAACGAACTTGGTCGAGACATTACAATATACTATCCACATCCCTTCTTACAACGAAATAGGTTAATAAATACGCGTGTTATCACCTGACAAATATCAGATCGTTTCAAAATGCCAGCCTTGCTAGAAATTCAAAGTGCTATAATTCAACCATTTTTAAAGATATATACGAAACAAAAACTGCTCCGCAATCTTTGTATCAAGGTCAAACACATAAAAAAATCTTTTTCATTTTTCACTTTTTTGATAATTCATTTTAAATTTAAAATTTAAAATTCTTTTTAAATGGCAGCCTTTTTGAAACAAGATGGCGAATGAAACTTTCCAACGAACTCGGTCGAGACATTGGTACTATGTACACACCAAGTTACATCCAAATCGGTTCATAAATAGTTGGAAAAAGAAAAATGCAGGAAATTTCATTCAAATACCATTGAGATCATTTTTAGATAGATTCTAATTTTATTGTATTTTATTTTAAACGTAAATCAGAGTTTTTGAAAAGAATATTTAGTTGCAAACGTATATAAAAAAAGTCCTTCCGGCCAGTGCCGGGAGGAAGAGGTAGCTTTCATATTCTTTATTTTAAAAAAGCCAACTTATATTATTCAAACACACGAAGCTCAATTAAGTGGAAACCAAATGTAGGAGATTCAATACTAATTTCTATCAATACTAAATCATTATGAATGAGAATTTCGCAAAATTAGTCAGCTTTATCCACGCTGCTTTTCTTTAAAGTAACTTATATTTGGCTGCCAAATTCGGCAATTTCTTAAAGTGCCTGTCATTTTAAGACAACATGGTGGATGAGGCTAATCAGTGAACTTGGTCGAGATCTTAGTAATTGCTGTGCACATGCTCACTCACATGGGAATCGGATGACATATACAAGTGCTATCGCAGGCAAAAAATCAGATTTTTCAAAATGTCACCCATATTAGAAATTGAAACTGCTATATCTGAGTCATTTTTTAAGATAAAGACAAAACAAAAAATGCTCCAGAATCCTTATATCATGATCAAATACTAAAGAAAGAAACCTTTTTCAATTTCTAATTTTTTTTTTTGCACCTCACTTTAAATATAATTTTTTATTTAACCCCTTCACGGTCGCTTAATATTTGGAAAAACCATTAAAAAAGTACCTATATTTTTATTGCACAAATTGAATAATTATAAGGTTTCTAAATAAAATATAAATTTCGTTTTTTTTAATGCGAAAAATAAAGATGTTATAGAACAAATTCACATTTGTACATAAGCCATCATGCGAGAATTCTGCGTCTTAATGTTTTTTTATACCATACAAATTAATGCAAATAAGACCTTTATTTTTCACATCTCAGATTTTATTTATCTTCATCAAACAAATTTGTACAAATAATGTTTGAAATAATATATATACATTAAATTTAGATTATTAATAATTTTTTTTGAGTGTTATATATTTCAAAACATGCAATACGAATCCCAGCATTACAATCAACGCCAAAAGCTAAACCCAAGTGGTAATATTCAAACACTTCACACGGAAATGCCAGTTAAATTTTTCTGATTTCAGAAGTTTTTTCCAGGAATTAAATTTCCAGCCCGGAAATAGGACGGGCACGAGAAATAACGAACGACACCTCAGCCCGTGATATTGACGAGAGCGAGAATTAAGAGGTTAATTTAATGGCCTCCATTTTGAAACAAGATGGCTGATAAAGGTGGACAGCGAACTTGGTCGAGACATTACGATATACTATCCACATGCCTTCTTACATCGAACATAGGTTAATAAATACGCGTGTTACCACGTGACAAATATTAGATCGTTTCAAAACGTCAGCCACGCTAGAAATTCAAAGTGCTATAATGCAACTATTTTTTAAGATATATACGAAACAAAAACTGTTCCGGAATCTTTGTATCAAGGTCAAACACATAAAAAAACATTTTTCATTTTTCAATTTTTTGATAACTCATTTTAAATTTAAAATTAATTTTTTTTAATGGCAGCCCTTTTGAAACAAGATTGCGAATGAAGTTGGCCAACGAACTCGGTCGAGACATTTGGTATGTACTATGTACACACCAAGTTACATCCAAATCGGTTCATAAATACGCCTGTTATCGCGTGACAAAAATCAGGTTGTTCCAAAATGTCAGCCACAATAGAAAATCAAAATGTTATAACTCAGCCATTTGTTTAGATATAGACGAAACAAAAACTGTTCCGGAATCTTTGTATTAAGGTCACACATACAAAAAAATCTTTTTCATTTTCCAATTTTTTTGGTACCTCATTTTAAATTTAATTTTTTTTTTTAAATTAAATGGCCGCCATTTTGAAACAAAATGGCGGATGAAGCTGGTAACAAACTCGGTCGAGACATTGGTACGTATTATGTATACACCAAGGTACATCCAATTCGGTTCATAAATGCGCCTGTTATCGTGTGACAAAATTCAGGTACTTCAAAATGTCAGCCACGCTAGAAATGCTATAACAAAGTGCTATAACTCAGCCATTTTTTAAGATATAGACGAAACAAAAACTGCTCCGAAATTTTTGTATCAAGATCAAACACATAAAAAAAATTATTTTTCAATTTTCAATTTTTTGGTACCACATTTCAAATTTTAATTTTTTTCAAAAAATTTAAATGGCCGCCATTTTGAAACAAGATGGCGGATGAAGCTGGCCAACGAACTCGATCAAGGCATTGGTATGCACTATGTATACACGAAGTTACATTCAAATCGGTTCATGTATACGTGAGTTACAGTGTGACAAAGATCAGATATATATATATATATATAATATATATATATACTAGCAAACCCCGCAGCTTTGCTCGCGTAATATTTGAAATATGCCAAATGATATTTATATGTCTAATTTTTATTAAAAGAAATCATACTTTTAGGAATAATTCAAAAATTACTATTTAAAACATAGTTTGACTAAACTTCATTATTACACTGCATTAGGCAGAAATTAGACTTAAATTAATAAAAAGAAATAAAACTAAATAAATCATAATTTAGAAAATATTTTGAAACTCGTACGCTCAATTAATACGCTTATTTCAGCATTCATTTGAAGTTTTGAATTTTTCAGAAACCATCTTCATACATCTTAAAATTAATGATCATGTCAAATTCCAAGTCCTACCACCTCTCTCAACATAAAGGGCCATGTTGAAATAGGAGCTGTCACCATTAATTTGCGAATATTAATTTTGAAATCGGTTTGTTATTTCCTATATTTTATAAGTAACTACCATGCCATATTTAAAGTTTCTAGCCTATTCAGTATCACAGAAATCGCAGTTTAAAAAGTTTTTTGCTTCTGCAACCCTCTGGTTGTAGTGGCACAGACATAAAATATAGATTATGTGTGAGTAGGCTCTATCACCAACAATTTGACACCAATATTTTTTAAATCGGTTTGGTATTTGATAAGATTCCATAAAAATTGTAATTTAGAACGCTTTTCCACGCTTCATTCTTTTAAATTTGGAATTCTCTTTCGACTGTTCTTAGAAAGCAGTTGCATCTTGTAAGTAAATACCATTCCATATTTCAAAATGTTAGACCACTCAGTTGTGCAAAAAACGCAAATTAGAATATGTTTTGCTCTTGAACCCCCAGATGGTAGTGACAGCAACATAAAATATAACCTATGTTGGAGCAGGTACGGTCACCATCAATTTGCAACCATTAATATTGAAATGGGTTTGGTATTTACTGAGACTGAGTAGAAATCGCAATTTAGAACGTTTTTACAACGTTTTTAGAACGCTTTTCGCACATTTTTACCCCTTTTAAATTTCCAACTTTTTCGAAACTGTTCTTAAAGATCATTTATATCTAATAAATATGTACCTTCCCTAATTTCAATTTGGTAGTCCCTACCGATCACAAAAATCGAAGTTTAGAACGTTTCTTGCTTCCGCAACCTCTAGATGATAGTGACACCGACATGAAATAGCGTCTAGCCGTTAGAGCAGAGGCTGTCAGCATCAATTTGCCTATCATTACTTTTGAAATCAGTCTGATTCTTCCTGAGATTGCTCACAAATCGGCATTTAGAACGTTTTTAGAACGCATTTCACGCATTTTCATCCCTTTCAAATTTCAAATTTTTAAAGAAATGTTCATAGAGATAATTTATATCTAATAAATATATACACTTCAAAATTTCATGTATTTAGGTCCTTCCATAATTCAAAATTCGCATTTTTAGAACGTTTTTAATTCCTGCATCTCCTCTGGGGTAGTGGAAACAGACATAAAATATAGCCTATCGTGTAGCAAGAGTTGTCACCATCATTTTTACACCATTATATTTGAAATCGGTTCAGTACTTCCTGAGGTTGCATAGAAATCGCAATTTAGAATGTTTCTTACAACGTTTTTCGCGCATTTTCACCCTTTTTTAAATTTTCATTTTTCTTAGGAAACGTTCTTAGAGATCATTTGTATCTTATAAGTAACTACCATTTCAAATTTCATTATTCTAGGCCCTTCCATAACTGAAAACCGCACCTTAGAACGTTTTTTTCTCCTGCAACCCCAAGGTGGTAGAGATACAAACATAAAAAAAAAATCCCTGCCGGGCCGGCCTACAGGCAGAGGTAGATTTCGAAGTCAAATATACTAATTTCACAAACAAAAACTAAATAATGATTATAGATAAATCCACTTTAACAATTTTATCTGGCCGCTCTTGACGAGTTTTTATTTCATTTTCATATAATAGCTGGTTTTATCAGAATCATGTTAGGGCGGTATTCAAAAAAATACTTTTCCATGCTCAACAGCTCGAAATTTTCTGGCATAATTCCAGATTCATTTTTAATTAAAAAAAAATATGAAACTTGCTGACGTGATTTTTGAAGAGATTTATAAGCGACCTGTGTTTTTATTTTTTCTTCAATTAATTAAAACTTGATATATAAACAATTATTTTCTCAGAAGGACAATATTTTTCGTTTCTAACACAATCGCTTCGGGAAATTCCGTTCAAAATGCCCACTTTGACATCATTTTTTGAAATATATTCTGCCTCTATCTAAAAATCGATTATTACGGTACATTATATAGTTTCTGAATAAGCGAATCTACCAATTAAATGCGTTTGAGAGCAAAAATGAATTTAAAAACCAGTCAGAAAATAAGCAGTTTGGATTTAAGCGCATCCTTAATACAATGATTTTTCCAACACAATCCGCTTCGGTAAATTCGGTTCAAAATGCCCTTTTTAACAGCATTAAAAAAAATATATTCTGCCCCTATCAGAAAATCGACCATTACGGTACATTATATAGTTTCTGAGTAAGAAAACGTACCAATTGGAAGCCTTTGAGAGCAAAAATGAATTGTAAAATGAGTCAGAAAATAAGCAGTTTGAATTTGAATACAAACTTACTAAGATCATTTTTTACTTCAACCGGTATGTATTTTTAATTTGTTTTTGCTCTAAGAATTGGTCCTATCCAAAACTTGTCTATATAGATGTCGTAGACAATATTAAAAAGATATATGATAAATTCATGGGGATTTTATATCTTTTGAATTGACGGAGTTATGGATTTTTTTCTTCTTCAAACCCCTTTTTTGTTTTCGTTTTTAATTTTTTTTGCGGTAGGAATTGGTCCTATCAAAAACTTGTGAATATAAAAGTTGTAGATAATGTTAAGGAGATTCATGATAAAATTAATTGGATTTGATATCTTGAGAATTGACGAAGTTATGGATTTTTTTCTTCTTCAAACGCCCTTTTTGTTTTCGTTTTTAATTTTTTTTGCGGTACGAATTGCTCCTATCAAAAACTTGTGAATATAAAAGTTTTAGATAATGTTAAGGAGATTTATAATAAAATTAATTGAATTTTATATCTTGAGAATTGACGAAGTTATGAATTTTTTTCTGCCAAAAACCCTATTTTTGCGCCCCTTGAGCCCATTTTTAACTTTATCAAAAATCTGTGATACATAAATTTTTGGCCCTATTTTTAGAAGTAATAAAAACTTTAAACTGATTTGATATGTACAAAAATTAAGAAGTTATGGGGGGTTTTCTGTTTTCACAAAACCCCTCCCTATTTCCCTCCCCTTGGTCCGATTTTGCCCATTAACGAACTTGACCGAGATTTTATGCCCATTGATTTTATGTATCAGTTTGGAAGAGATTGGTGCAGAATTACGAAAGTTATCGTGTCCAGAAGAAAGTGATATATATATATATATAGATAGATAGATAGATAGATAGATAGATAGATATATAAAGTTTTTTACTGAGGGTGGTTTTGGGTTCTAGGGGTCATGATCGGTGTAGATCTGCAAACATTTTTCAGAAATTCCAACATAGGAACGATCCCAATAGGTAGTATTTCATACGAAATCTACCTAACAGAGCCATATTAGAGAAAGGTCTGTCACCATCAATTTACAACAATTACTTTTGAAATCAATTTGATACTTCCAAAAATTGAGTAGAAATCACCATTTAGAATGTTTTTAGAAGCCTCTTCGCGCATTGTCACCCCTTTTAAATATCGAATTTTTTAAAAGCTGTTCTTAGAAATCCTTTATATCTAATAAGTAACTAATATTTCAAATTCCCTATTTCCATACCCTTCAGTAACGCAAAAATTGCATGTTTAGAAAGTTTTTTGCTCTTGCAACCTCTTTGGGATAGTGGCACCGACATAAAATATAGCCTATCTTGGAGCAAGGGTTGTCGCCATTATTTTTTAAATCGGTTTGGTATTTCCTGAGATTGTGTAGAAACCACCATTTAGAACATTTTTTAGAACGATTTTTGTGCATTTTCACCCCTTTCAAATTTCTAATTGTTTAGAAAATGCTCTTAGATATCATTTATATCTTACTAGCAGGCTATGCCCGCTGCGCTGGTCAGTATTTTCAAATGAACCTTGGATTAAACTAAATGGTGAATTTGAACTTGTATTTTAAATAATATGGATCTTCAGCTTGACCTTGCACATTACTGAAAACGATGCGAACGCCATTGCGATATAATGTTATCTTAAGCGTTGGACAAAATTTAGCAATTAAGAAGTAATTGTTTTAGTTGATTATAAACAGCGCACTTATGGTCGGGTAATGAGACCGTTATGACAACAGGAATTAATACTTCTGTAACTAATCAACATATAATGAAATCGTATATACTAACACCATTCCTAAAAGTCATGCAACAGGGCCACTTGTAACAAAATATGTTCTGTAGATTTTTTTAAAAAGGCTAAACTTTCATAATCAGGTTCACTTAATTTTTGAACTTTTACTGTTTCTCTATAACTAAGTACCCTTGAACAATATGTATACACTAAAACCTTTCCAAAATTATTACCTAACTAATTGTGGTATATCCTACGAAAGTATTATAAACAATCGGAATGAAATACAAATTTCCGTTGTAAATATATAGTAGATGATGATGATGCGCTTTTGTGTAATAGAATTCATAGTAAAGTTTTCGCTTCAAACAAAAACGATTCTTTCAACATTAAAGCTAATACACCAATATGTGAAGTATCCGATTACGGAAGGTTAACTTGAATTCTCATGAGCAACTACTCAAAGAAAAGTGAATATGTGGCTTTTGTGTAACTTTTATGTCAGCCGGGCGCAGGTAATAAATCAATAAAGATTGTTTTCATAGCATATTCTTATTTTATTATTTTCATTTAAAACACAAACCTTTCACTCATTTAATTTAAAATGCATGCCTTATATTAATTTCATTTAAAAAACTGAAAAGATAAACAATAACAGGAAATAATGCCGCAATTAAAAGCAAAAAAATATTTTTAATTTACATACGCAAAATATAACTACTGCTACTGGGAATTTTAAAAATGCTATCAGCGAGATGTGCGCACGGTTGTTATAAATGTACCCATTTTTCCTTCTTATCCAGGAGCAATTTATAAATCGCACAATATTACTCCAATTCCAATTTCTTTCATTGAGGAACCTATGACCGGAAAAAATGAAAAAAGACTCTTGTAGATTCTTCGGATGAACGCATCTGACGCCATAAACCGAGTTTATATATATGAAAATAATTTTTAAGTCGTTACAAACATTGCTTTCATACTTAAATATTTTCATTGGTACTACTTGTTATCCCGTCGACCAATTTCGCCAAATTATATAAATCGCCAAACCATTCGCCAAATTATATAAATTGACATAATCTTTATTTTAAATAACGAAATAACAAATAAATTAGTATAACATTAATAAAAATACAAATAAAACGTCGAAATTAAAATCACTTGATGACGTAAACACGTGTAGTTTGTTTAAATTCAAGTGAATTTGATATTTACGATCAATCATTATTGGCATTTAATCTTATAGTTTGACGATAGATTTTTGGTCGACGGAATATCTAAGTAGTACCTTTTCCATTTTTGTTTTATAACGCTAAATTCTCAGTAATTTTTTCCCTTTTATTTTACATAAAATCACTATTTTTTTTTAAAATTAAGATGCTTGCATTTTTATTTCAAACTCATAGAGCCGTTTTTATTTTTTAGCCAAAAGGGTTGGTTTGAATTTTTTCCGTTGCTAGAGTAACGGATGTAATGATAGATAATTTGAGGTTTAGATGCCAAAGACACCGCCAAATTAGAAAAATATGAAATGTGTCATGAACTGTTGGACTTATAAAAATTTATTTGGTAGCATTCGATTCAGCATACAAAACTACATTAAAATATGCTATCATTTGACGCATAATTTTGATATTCGATTTTTTTCCCCTCCCCGTGCAAAAACCATTAGGGGTGACACTTTAGAAAATCCTTTCTTAGCAGAAGTTTATTTCATAAGAAGTATTTTTACCACGATTTTCAAGATTTTAGGTTCAGTAGTTTGCGCTGTGCGTTAATTAGTCACCTAATCCAGACTTTATTTTATATACTATATTAGATATGCGATTTTGCGGTGAATCGATGATCGGAAATTAGTCCAATATCATTTGAAATATTATATAACAGAGGAGAAAGTACGAAGAAAGACGAAGAAGAAATGACGAATTACAAAAGACTTGTAATTTTTTTTTAAAAAATGTTGAATTTTTCCATAGTAATAACGTATTAAAACATAAATTTCCTTAAAAATTATCTTTATTTCCTAGATTTCGAATCTGTGAATTTTCCTATAAATGAAATTGGCGATATGACTTGAGAAAATAGATAATATTTGCTTAAATAAAATGGGTAATATTCGTTGATCTGAGTTCGAGTTTATAAATATCACGTGCTTTCGGAATTACGGCGAAAAACATTTTAAAAATTATGAAATTATTTTACAACATGTATGTGTGGCAGAAATTCACACTGAAATTTAAGTATTCGATTCCATTTTTAAAATATTAACTGATATCTATATAAGTTACAATTGAATATGAAAATGTACTCAAAAAATGATCTCTTTCACCTAAAAAAAACACCATTTGTGAGAACATCCTCAAGCTAATGTCACGCTTATGCATTTTTGTCTTAAAATTACATTGTTTGGCGACAAAAGAAAAATAAAAAATTTTAAAGAAACAAATAGTAATTACACACGTGACTCACAATTACATCTGCTTGTTTCTTCTATAAGTCACGTGATGGGACAATTAGATATAAAAAAAAAGAAAAGAACAGAACAGAAAGAAAATGTCGTTAAAATTTCATCTAATCAAATTTTCAGATTCGTTTTCATATCTAACGCAAGCGATAAAGAGCCAAATATTGCGTATCAAGTGTAATATTTCTTATTAAATTAATTTTTAAGCATTACAAATATTTCTTTCAGGTTTTGATTAAATGTTTCCGTTTTTTAATATTATCACTCATTGAAACGGATTTTCTTTTTCTTTTTTTCTTTTTTTTCATTTAAATAAAATTAGTAACAGTTTTTCTTTTATTTTTCGAGGTTTAATAGCCGTTTCAATTTTTTTTTTATCAACGATGAATTTCGCCAAGAAATAAAATGGTAACCTTATCGCCCAAAATAACAGAATTTTCCGTCATAATTCTAAAACTAATATAGGTAGAATAATGTGTTATAGCTTAAAACCTTCCCTGAAACAATACCTATCTAACGGTATAAGTTCCGTAAAAATCCATGCAGTAGAACTCGAAATCTAGGCGTTCGGAACGAAATTTCCGTTTGGATTTTATATATATAATAGATAATAGATTTTATATATGTATATAATAGAATAGATAATAGATTATGTGTTATGAACTATCTCAAAGTTTAAAACAGATCGCATTGTTAGATTTCCCAATTTTAACAATATCGCGTTATGTTAGTTCCACATTCCACCACCAGGGAGCGCACTCTATTCTTAACGAAAGCGTATCCGAACGAAACTCCTTCGTGCAACCTTTCCGTAGATACATGAATCGGGAGGGTGGCGGTCTTAACGAATAATGTAAGATAATTGCTGAAATTACTACGAAAAATATGTTAAAGGGGCCCTACGCGGGCCCCTAATAGAGTTAGAGGAAATCGGAAGACGGCAAAATAATCGCGGGGAAAAGTTTGCTTGGGTGCTTCGGAGCTACTTTTGGCGCGAGATCTAAGCTCTACGACCAATAGGAGCCCAGATATTTAAGGAAATATGAAGTTACAAAGTTCAATATAAAAGAATTTTCCGTAATAATTCTATAACTGATCTAGGTAGAATGATGTGTTATAGCTTAAAACCTTCCCTGGAACGATACCTATCTAACGGTATAAGTTCCGTCAAAATCCATGCGGTAGAACTCGAAATCTCGGCGTTCGGAACGAAATTTCCGTTTGGATTATATATATATATAATAGATAAGTAACTACCATTCCAAATTTCATGATTCTAGGCCCTTGCATAACATAAAAATTGCATTTTTAGAACGTGTTTTGCTTCTGCACCCCCTTTGTGGTAGTGGCACCGAAACAAAACATAGCCTTTGTTAGAGCAAGGTCTGTAACGATCATTTTGACACCATTATTTTTTAAATCAGTTTGGTATTTCCTGAGATTGTGTAGAAACCCCCATTTAAAACGTTTTTTAGAACGCTTTTTGAGCATTTCCACCCCTTTTAAATTTCGAATTTTTTAAGAACTCTTCTTAGACATCCTTTATATATGTAATAAGTAATTAATATTTCAAATTTCATTTTTCTAGGCCCTTCATTAACGAAAAAACCGTAATTTAGAACGTTTTTCCCTTTTGCACCCCCTTTGGGATAGTGGCACCGACATAAAATAAAGCCTATATTGGAGCAAGGCTTGTCACCAACATTTTGACACCATTATTTTTTAAATCGTTTTTGTATTTCCTGAGATTGTGCAGAAACCACCATTTAGAACGTTTTTTAGAACGCTTTTTGTGCATTTTCACCTCTTTTAAATTTTGAATTGTTTAGAAATTGTTCTTAGATATCATTTATACTTTATAAGTAACTACCATTCCAAATTTCATGATTCTAGGCCCTTTCATAACACAAAAATTGCATTTTTAGAACGTTTTTTGCTCCTTCATCCCCTTTGGTGTTGTGGCACCGACATAAAACACAGCCTATGTTAGAGCAAGGGTTGTCATCATCACTTTGACACCATTATTTTTTAAATTGGTTTGGTATTTCCTGAGATTGTGCAGAAACCCCATTTAGAACGTTTTTTAGAACGCTTTTTGCGCATTTTCACCCCTTTTAAATTTCGAATTTTTTAAGAACTGTCCTTAGAAATCCTTTTTTCCAATAAGCAACTAATATTTCAAATTTCATATTTCTAGGCCTTTCAGTAACGTAAAAACCGTAATTTAGAACGTTTTTTGCTCCTACACCCCCTTTGGGGTAGTGGCACTGACATAAAATATAGCCTATCTTGGAGCAAGGGTTGTTGCCAACATTTTGACACCATTATATTTTAAATCGGTTTGGTATTTCCTGAGATTGTGTAGAAACCACCATTTAGAACTTTTTTAGAACGCTTTTTGTGCATTTTCACCCCTTTTTAGCTCACAGGCTATCAAAGCCTGAGAGCTAATGTGCCCGCCCGCTCTGTATGTATGTATGTATGTACGTACGTACGTATGTATGTACGTAACGCGATAACTCTTGATAGAAACATCCGATTTGCTTCAAAATTTTTTCCTAGGTTCATTGTGATAAGGCGCTTCCCTGATTAGTTTTGGGAGTTCATTGGTTAAGGATAAAGGGGGGGAAAACGGGGTTAGTCCAACCCCTTAATTCAGATAAATGGGTTTTTCATGCAGAATGATTCTATTTGCTCCGAATTTGGTATACCGGTTTATTAGGTTAAGGAACTTCCCTGATTAGTTTTGGAGGTTCATTGGTTAAGGATAAAGGGGGAAAAGGGGGGTTAGTCCACCCCTTTTTATTCAGATAAATGGGTTTTTCATGCAGAATGATTCGATTTGCTCCGAATTTGGTATACCGGTTAATTAGGTTAAGAAACTTCCCTGATTAGATTTGGAGGTTCACTGGTTAAGTATAAAGGGTGAAACGGGGGCTAAATCCCCTTCACTTATTTTTTTGAGGGGCATTATTCTTTAAAATAAGAGTATGATATACAATTAGTGTGAATAGCCTGTGAGCTCAATGCCATCAGTTTAGCTGGGCATTTTTCTTTTTTATTAAATTTAGAATTGTTTAGAAAATGTTCTTAGATATCATTTATCTATACTCCTATTATAAAGAGGAAAAAATTGTTTATTTGTCGGAGGTAAGCTCTGGAACTACCGAACCGATTCCAAAAGTAATGGTATCAAAATGATGGTGTTATTCCAACTTAGAACATAGGCTATATCTTATGTCGGTGCCACTACACCAAAGGGGGTGTAGGAGCAAAAAACGTTCTAAAAATGCGATTTTAGCGTTACTGAAGGGCCTAGAAATATGAAATTTTGAATATTAGTTACTCATAAGATATAAATGAAGTCTAAGAACAGTTCTTAAACAATTCGAAATTTGAAAGGGGTGAAAATGCACAAAAAGCGTTCTAAAAAACGTTCTAAATGATAATTTCTACACAATATCAGGAAATATCAAACCGATTTAAAAAATATTGGTGTCAAAATGATGGTGACAACACTTGCTCCAAGATAGGCTATGTTTTATGTCGGTGTAACTACCCCTAAAGGGGATGTAGGAGCAAAAAACGTTCTAAAAATGCGATTTTAGCGTTACTGAAGGGCCTAGAAATATGAAATTTTGAATATTAGTTACTTATAAGATATAAATGGTGTCTAAGAACAGTTCTTAATAAATTCGAAATTTGAAAGTGGTGAAAATGCGCGAAAATCGTTCTAAAAAACGTTCTAAATGGTGGTTTCTACACAATCTCAGGAAATACCAAACCCATTTAAAAAATATTGGTGTCAAAATAAGGTTGTCAAAATGACGATGACAACCCTTGCTCCAACATAGGCTATGTTTTATGTCGGTGCCACTACCCGAAAGGGGTTGCAGGAGCAAAAAACGTTCTAAAAATGCGATTTTTGCGTTACAGAAGGGCCTAGAAATATGAAATTTGAAATATTAGCTACTTATTAGATATAAAGGATTTCTATGAACAGTTCTTAAACAATTCGAAATTTGAAAGGGGTGGAAATGCGCGAAAATCGTTCTAAAAAACGTTCTAAATGGTGGTTTCTACACAATCTCAGGATATACAAAACCGATCTAAAAAATAATGGCGTCAAAATGATGGTGGCAACCCTTGCTCCAACATAGGCGATGTTTTATGTCGGCGCCACTAGCACAAATGGGGTGCAGGAGAAAAACGTTCTAAATTGCGGCTTTTGCGTTATGGAAGGGCCTAGATTCGTGAAATTTGGAATGGTAGTTAGTTATAAGATATCAATGATCTCTAAGGACATTTCCTAAAAAAATCGAAATTTAAATGGGGGTCAAAATGCGCAAAAAACGTTGTAAAAAACGTTCTAAATTCCAATTTCTATGCAATCTCAGGAAGTACTGAACCGGTTTCAAATATAATGGTGTAAAAATGATGGTGACAGATCTTACTCCAAGATAGGCTATATTTTATATCTGTTTCCACTACTCCAGAGGAGATGCAGGAGCAAAATGCGCGAAAAGCGTTCTAAAAAAGTTCTAAATGCCGATTTGTCAACAATATCTCAGGAAGAATGAATCTGTTTTCAAACGTAATGTAGGAAATTGATGCTGACAGCCTCTGCTCTAACATAGACGCTATTTTACGTCGGTATCACTATCACCAAGACGTTGCAGGAGCAAAAAAGCGTTCTAAATTTCGATTTTTGTGATCGGTATGGGCCAGAAACTTAAAATTAGGCAAGGTACGTATTTATTAGATATAAATGATCTTTAAGAACAGTTTCGAAAATATTGGAAATTTAAAAAGGGGTGAAAATGCGCGAAAAGAGTCCTAAAAACGTTCTAAATTGCGATTTCTACTCAATCTAAGGAAATACCAAAGCTATTTCAAAAGTAATGCTTGCAAATGAATGGTGACAGTCTTTGCTATAACATAGGTTATATTTTATGTTGCTGTCACTACCATCTGAGGGTTGCAAAACAAAACATGTTCTAATTTGCGTTTTTTGCACAACTGAGGGGTCTAACACTTTGAAGTATGGCATGGTGTTTACTTACAAGATGCAACTGCTTTCTAAAAGCAGTCGAAAGAAAATTCTAAATTTACAAAAATGAAGTGAATGAAAAGCGTTATAAATTACAATTTTTAAGCAAACTTATAAATTACCAAACCGATTAAAAAAATAAAGATGACAAATTTTGGTGATGGAACCTGCTCAAACATAAGCTATATTTTATGTTTGTTCCACTACCACCAGAGGGTTGCAGGAGCAAAAAACATTCTAAATGGCGATTTATACGATACTGAAAAGGCTAGAAACTTTAAATATGACATGGTAGTTACTTATAAAATATAAATGCCCTCGAAGGAACGTAGAAAATAAATTCGAATTAAAAAGGGGTGAAGCGAAGGGGAGGTGCGAAAAGCATTCTAAAAAAGTCCTAAATTACGATTTCTATGCAATTTCATAGAACATAAACCGATTATAAAAATAATAGTTGCGAATCAATAATAACAGTCTCTGATCCTACACAGGCTATATTTTATGCCGGTGGTTCTACCACCTGGGGTTCACAGGAACAACAAACGTTCTAAAAAAGTGCTTTAAAAGTTTTTTAAATTACGTTTCTGTGGAATATTAGGAAATAACAAATCGATTTCAAAATTAATGTTGGCAAATTAATGGTGACAGTTCCTATTTCAACATAGTCCTTTATGTTCAGAGAGGTGGTAGGACTCGGAACTTGACATGATAATTAATTTTAAGATGTAAGAAGATGGTTTCTAAAAAATTCAAAACTTCAAACGAATACTGAAATGAGCGTATTAATTGAGCATAAAAGTTTCAAAATATTTTCTAAATCATCATTTATTTAGTTTTATTTCGTTTTATTAATTTAAGTCTCATTTCTGCCTAATGCAGTGTAATAATGATGTTTAATCAAACTGTATTTTAAATAGTATTTTTTGAATTATTCCTAAAAGTAGTAAGTACCTTTTAATAAAAAAAAACCTTTGAATAAAATAAAATATTACCTTTTAATAAAATAAATTATTACCTTTTAATAAAATAAAAATTTATTTAGTACATTTTAATAAAAATTAGACATATACATATCACTTGGCATATTTCAAATATTACGCGAGCAAAGCCGCGGGTTTTGCTAGTATCTTATAAGTAACTACCATTCCAAATTTCATGATTCTAGGCCCTTCGATAACACAAAAAGTGCATTTTTAGAACGTTTTTTGCTCCTGCACCTTCTTTGGGGTAGTGGCACCGACATGAAATATAGCCTATGGTCTATGTTGGACCAACACCATCATTTTGATACCATTACTTTTGGAATCCGTTCGGTAGTTCCAGAGCTTACTTCCTACAAATAAACAATTTTTACCTCTTTACAATATTAGTATATTTATCAACTTTTGAACGGAGGGTGGTTTTTGGGTCTGGAGGTCATGATCGATGAAAATATACCAAAATTTTTTTAAATCGCTTTTCTCCGAACGGCTGCAATAGGTAGCTTTTTGTAATGAAAGCTACCTAAAAGATATTAATAAAAATTTTCTTGATTCTATTAAATCCTAACATACGCAAAGAACTCAATGATATCCCATGATAGGTAATGATTCTAGTTGCCATGATGATTACGTCTTATTTAAGATAGTCCTATTATTTCCGTATCACTAAATTTAATATATATAGTCGTAATAAATTTTGTATTCATGGATTTTCGCATAAGAGTACAACAGCTATTGAACCAAGATCTGAATATTTATAAAACTAGTTATAGTACGAAGGGACGCATTTGCCATGCTTGACGTACAATTTATGACTTGTTAAGTAAAAGACACTTGAATAGTGTTTCTGAATTCCATTTGTTTCCTTTTCTAATCGAACTTTAACTCTAGTAAATATACGCCATGTAGATTTTATATGTTATTAGAGTTTATTATAGAATGTTGAACATTGAAAACGAAGTGCGTAGTATTTATAGTTCGTATACAGCGACAAACAAAGGAATTATTATGGTCTACGGGGAACAATCGTTTGCGGCACATTTTATAGATATTGCTGTGAGGATGTGATTATCTTATCATCGTATATCATTAATTATCCATCAAATAAAGTTAAAATTAATCTTTTACTTATATAAATTCTTAAAACTTCCTTTCCCTTTAAAAAGTATATAATTTTCTTCATATCTTTTACCTACATAAATGCTTAAAACTTACTTTCCCTTTAAAAAATATATCATTTTCTTCACATCTTTTACCTACATAAATACTTAAAACTTCCTTTCCTTTTAAAAATATGTATCATTTTCTTCTTACTTTTGCGGTTAATATACAGGGTGAGTACAAATGATGGACTCGATTTTAAAAAAAATCCTATTTTCGAAACTACTGTACATTAGGGTAATCATTATATGATCGATTTTAATTTTTTTTTCTTACGTCTTACCCTCAAAATGTGTTCCAACACAGTAAAAAACAAAGTAGAAAAAGTTTGAATGAAAAAGGAATATATTTAGAGGTAGCTCAAGCTTGCTGGAGTTTGGCGATTACACTAAAAAACATGATGATATCGACAAAAAAAATTAAGCCAAAAAGATAATTTTTATTGTGATAGTAAATTAATTTTATTTTTGTATAACACAAAACACAATATTGAGGATATAAAAAGTTGAAAGTATCAGTAATTAGCTCAATTTGTTAAGTCCAATTTTCTGCAGTGAGGATACGCTTTTCGGTGCTCCTCCACAACTTTCGTTAACAGCTGAAACTGAGGTTCATTTATTGTAAAGATGCCAGGTACTCTTTGATCAAAGCAATACCTCTCTGGCAAAGAATGATCATTTACCATTTTAATAGACTGCACAATTTCTAATGCAATCATATAATGATAATTAGTGTTCCAATGTATTGGGTCTATTTGAAAGAATCCTTGCGGTAAATTCATTTCTTTGAACAACTTCAAAGATTCCTTGGTAACAAAATCTTCAAACTTCTTTTCATGAAAAATTTTAAGTGAAGCAGTTATCCTCTTATCAGGATTCTTTGTACCATTTTTATTTTTAAGGAATTCAATCATCTTTCTTTTTGTTGAAACAGGCACGTGGCTATCGAAAAAGGACAGTCCAGTAAGATCTTCCGACAAATACACAGAAGCTTTGAAAATTTCTCTGATGCAGCCTTTGCAATTTCTGCATGTATTCTTGAATACCCTAAGAAAATATTCAACTAAAAGTCATTATAGAGTGAGGTTTCTGTTATTGAAGCAGTGATCCAAGCATTAAAATACACCCTGACTATAGCAAAAAACAGCACGAATACTTCTTTCTTCATTTTTAGTAAGCTTGAATTGAGACTTAAAGATGAATATTTTCAAAGAATGTATTACCTTAGACATCCAATGAGCATGATGCGTTGCCCCTGAAAGCCTGAAAGGAAATCCTCTGACAGGTGTTCCTCCAAGGAAAATAATAACAAGTTTCACAGATTCTTGGTAATCATCTGGTAACCCACATGCTGATGATTCTTGGATAGTGGCAAAAAAAAAAAATCATCCTTTTTCATCGTAAAAAATTCATCCTTTACAAGAGCTCGAATATTATCATTTTTTAAGCCTGTTACAAATTTCTCTCTATCTAGAAAACTCCAATAAACTTGGAAACATTTGGATAAAGGTACTTCTGGACTTGATGACGAAGTTGCCAAAGAAATATAAAAGGCTTTGTTAATGATAAGTTCCATACTATGACGGCAGGCAAAATAAAAGAGTTTCTTTCCAAGCTTTTCTTATAAAAGGCACAGCACCTTTATCTTTTGCAGTACTTACTTATGTGGTGTCAAAGCTCATTCCAATCACTTTATCTACAATATCCCATTCATTCAAAACTTCGTAAATTGCATGGGCTTGTGCTTCGACTGTTGCAGAAGGTGAAGTTTAGCAATTGAGAGTATCTGAGAAACTCCTTTTCCAGAAATTATAACTGGTAGCCTATCTATGTTCTCTTTACCGGTTGCTATCTGTAGAAGACTCAAGTACTGCTACTGCCATTTCTTTCTCCTGCGAACGTTTCATTTTTTCTAATCTTTTATTCAGAAGACACTTCTTTTTATCAGCAATGAATTCTTTGCGCAAGAGATTTTTGTCAACACCGGCCATTAATCCTCGTCTGCCATCTTCTCGCTGTGCTAGCAGGAAATATCAATCTTCTGCTATTTTGATTATTCTTAATGCATCAGCATAAGAAACATCAAACGAGTTATCTAATTTTGAAGAAAATGCATGTTCTTTAGCTTTCTGATTAGGCGTTTTACGTCCTTTGTTCTTCTTTAACAGTCTGCATTCTTCAAATAATTCTTCTACTGACAGTTCTGTGGATCACGCATAGGAATTCTGGCCTTTACCCAAAATTTTGTTAATTCTGCTATTGTGATCTTAGACGCTTCCCGCACAACAGCTTTCAAGTCATTATGGTGATGGAAAACAAATCTCAATGCCATGCCTATCGAAGATAATTTGTTAGCAGTTATTTAAGTAATTACTGTACCAACAAGGTACACATTGGTTTTACATCAACCTTGCATTCAACTTTTGAACAAAAAACTTAATTTTTAAAGATTGATTAATCAAATTAAAGCATCACGAAACACATAGCAAATTCAAAAATGAGACGATAGCAGTTGCAGTTAAATAAGGATATAGAATAAGGAAATTGACTGCTGCTGGCTGCAGTTAGAACTAAAATGATAGCTATAAACAAACTAACTCACTGTAAAATAGTACACTTTAAACATCAAATTTTCTTAAACTTATTAGCTTATAAGGCAAAAGCTTTAGACTGATTATTCAAATTTAAAAAATATATGTTCATCTGTAAACAAACATAGCCCAAACCAAAACCAAAAGTAAGATGGCAGCAGTTGCAGTTAAGTATAAAATAATAATATAGCTGTAACTAATTCAACTCAATAAAACTTTAAAACTCACAATAAAATAGTCCAATTTAAAATTTATTACACATGTATTTGCTTATCTAATAAGGCAAAAGAATGAAAAAATAATAGACAAATAAATAATTCTTAGTTAAATCTCTGTTGCTACCCTCATAGCATGAATGGTCACAGTGACGTCATTGTGACGTCACTGTAAGTCACTGTGGTCACGTGACATCTGTGACCAAAATGCCACCACTCAGTGATGTCACATTGTGACTGAGATGTGAACTTCTTAGAAAACTTTAAACAATTATAAAAATTCTTCAAAACATGTTACTTATTGTAAAATTTTATTTTTCCGGCAATTAAAAAAATATTGTAACGTCACTGTTATGTCACAGCATGTAACGTACGTCACGTCATATATGTGACAAAAAAACCACCATATTGTAAATCACAGTGTGACAAAAATATTAACTTCAAAAATTTTTGAAAATGAAGAGAAATATTTAAAACATGCCCTAGTTACAGCGGCATAAGGAATGAATGTTAGTGGACAGCAAATAGTAAATTCGGACACGAAAAGAAAGGGGGGGGGGAAAAAGAAAAATGCACGGTACAAGTATCAACAAACTAGATTTCCATGCTATATTTTATCAATTTGATATCTAAGAAGTGAAAGTATACTTTTTTCATGATTTCAATTTTATCTAGCATTGCAATTTAATATAATAATACATCACGGATTGTTATTATTATAAAAGTATTTCTCAGAAAAATGCTATGTGCTGGAGCAATTTGAAACATATTTAGAATTAGAAATATTAAATCTATACACTTTACATATTTAGTTTGCAGGGAGGAATTTTTTTAACTTTTTTGGCGAAAACTGGTCGAAACACTTCTGTGGTTTCAAACTAAACATTTTCTATTACAGTTAAGTCTGCAGATTTTAATGAGCACGCAGAAAGAATCTTCAGAGTTTAGTCATATATGCATTTATTGCTTTATAATTTGCATTCAAGTCATATTTTTTTCCTGTTAATCTATTTTTAGTAACTGTTTTTTTTTTTTTTAAATTTTACTTCTTTCAGCCTTTCTAAATAAAATTAGCCTTTTCCGAAAAAAAAAAAATATATATACAAAATTTATGCAAAACACATGATATAATTAATTTTTCGCATTTCAATTTGTGTTTTAGAGGTATGACTTTTAAAAAAGTTATTTTACAAATTGTTTTATTCTGCAGAAAATTAACATGAAAAGATTGACAGATTGACAAAGAAAAATTTTTTATCCTCGAAAACATTTTTTTTTATTTATTAAGAAGATATTTTTTATTTATTACGCATGAAACAAACTTTACTTAAAAAAAGGGGGGTGGTATTATTACCATTAAATTTATTTTTACACATTTTAAAAATTTAAGCAGTGTTTTATCTAATAAACTTCCGCTTTCAAATGAATTTTTTTGAAACTGATAAAAAAGAAATGGTAAAATGCATTGGAAAATTCTTCAAATAGAAAATTTTAATTACAGACTAAGTCATAAAACTATTCCGCCTGAAAGTTAGGACTGCAAATAAACAGTAAAATCAGCTGCTGAAGATCGTCTGCGTCGGATGACCGCAACCGCAGGGTAAACAGAGAACTTTTTGTAATACACACGGGAAAAGAACATGACCAAGTCTACAATGTCAGCTTTTGATTTTGCTTTTTTTAATGTAAAAGAAAGACGTCTGCCATTTTCGGGCAAAAATACTCGGATATTATTAATTTACAGCAAAAAAAGGTAAGTCTTATTTAATTTAAATTTTTTATTTCTGTTTGTATATTACGATTATGAATTAAATAGTTTTATGTTATACATATAGAAAGTGACTGATCTGGAATTGTTTTGAAGCGAAATTTTCCTAATCGACACTATTTTGTAAAATGTGTTAATCGGCCATCGCTCAAAAAAAAAAAAAAAAAAAAAAAAATTCATGTCTACATTCATAGTGGGATGAATATAAACATTAATTTGCAGTTACTTGAGATTGAGACAGTGATGTGGAATTTTTTTCGGCATCTTATTTTTTTTTCTGATTACTAACACTCATATAACAGTATTTATCGTCATTATTGTTTTGGAGTTAAATATTATATTCGAATAGTATGATATTACGAAACTGTTTCAGTTTAGAAATTAACATTATAGTGGGAAAATGTCTTTTTACATATTATAATAGCGTAACTTTTGAAAGATTTTTTTTTTTTTTTTTTTGCTAATAATATTTTAAATTATTATTTAAAATCCTGAATCTTCATACCAATGTTTTCAGATTTAACATTTGCCAAAATTATAAAATAATAGGAATTCATTATAACATATGGAAAGATTTTTGAGAAATTGCTAAATCTAATAATGCATTTAATTCATCTATTGTAGTTAGTTGTTGTTTAATAGTACAATTAAAAATACTAATTATTATTTTTAGTGTTTTTCAAATTGGTATATTTATTTATTTATTTTTAATTGTATGTAAGCATTTTTTTTTCTATTTGCGATTTTAATCAAACATTTAATTATAGACATTCAGAATCAGTTATTAAATTTCCTTCGATTGTAAACTCATTTTCTACGTTTTCGATACACATAAATATTGGCAGTAAAGGTGTATTCGAAAAAATATTTTTCCACCTTCAACAGCTCGATATTTTCTGAGACATTTTCAGACTCATTTTTAAAAGTAAAAACATGAAACTTGCTGAGGTGATTTTTGAAGAGATGTTTAAGAGGCCGTGTGATTTCATTTTCCCCTCAATTCATTAGAATTTAAGTTTTAAATAATTATTTTCTCAGTAAGACCTTTATTTTTTCCATTCCCAGATCTTCCGCTGTGAAAAATTCGGTTCAAAACGCCTACTTTGACAGCATTTTTTTGTAATATTTTCTGCATTTATCAAAAATTGAAAAGTACGGCACATTAGGTAGTTTCTAAATAAGAGAATTTTTCAGTTTGATGCGTTTGAGAACAAAAAGGAATTTAAAAATGAATCAGAAAATAAGCAGTTTGGATTGAAATACACCCTTAAAAATAAAATATTATATTTAAGCATTGAAATAAAATGTTTTTCATGCCTGATAGGAAGCTTATAGATTAAACTGCTTTAGTATATATTTTTTAAAGTTCATTATTTTACTTTTATATTTCCTTTTTAACACCTTTCAACAAAGTTGAAAAGTGTTTATGACTTTGGTTTGTCTAGCCGTCTGTCCGCGCTCTAACTCTCGTAAATATACACTGTAAAAAAAAATCTGTAAAGTTACTAACATATTTCTCGGAAACTGGGATTCCAGGAACTATTTATGTAACGGCAACAGCAAAAATTTCTGTAACAGCATCTGTTACAGGAATTTTTCTTGTTGCCGTTACATAAAAAGTTCCTGGAATCCCAGTTTCCTAGAAAAATTTTAGTAACTTTACAAATTTTTTTTTACAGTGTACTCGGATTGCTCTGAAATTTTTAGATGTTATTGACCTTTACCATAGCACGGTCCCTATGTGTAACGACGTTTGTAGCATGTTTAGTTCATTTACAGGTACAGTCAAAAGTATTCCGTTACAATACGGCCTATGGGAAAAAATCGTTTCAAAGGTTTTTTCATGATTTTACACGTTTTCATACAGAAAAAAATTGATATGCATTTATGAAATGTACTAAAATATGCATTATGAAGAATACGAGATGCAAAGAATAGTTATTGTTCATTTACAGGGCTAAAAAGAAATTCCAATACACAATGATATAGC
Source organism: Maratus speciosus (assembly GCA_963932465.1). Lineage (NCBI taxonomy): Eukaryota > Metazoa > Arthropoda > Arachnida > Araneae > Salticidae > Maratus > Maratus speciosus. The sequence continues at coordinate 95,615,983 of OZ010792.1, forward strand.
GGTGGAGGGATTGTTTGCGGCGTACTTTAATTATGTTAATCTATTTCATATATAATGAAAATGATATACGTCGCTGAGGTTTACATACTATAAATTTTTCATGTAGAATATGAAGTGCATATAGCATTTACAGGCACACACAATATAGTTCAGATACTATATTGTATCCGAAGTACTGTTCATTTGTGATGATTGCTGGAAATGTATTTTTAATTATGATATGCGCTTTTATGATTCACTATATTTATGCATAGTATATGGTGTATATAAATGCTATAATTCATATACAGGGCTACACAAAAGTATTCGCAAGGATTACTGGGTATGAGCGCAAGTTACTTAAAGGTGGTTTTTAAATGAGTTGTGCATTTTTACACTGAACTGAATTTAATTTACTGTTGTATAATATAGATAAAATGGTATACAGGGTCATGCAAAGAATTGGATACATGGACGTCTATAAATTATTATTTCTGGAAATGTGATTTCAGCTGTTTTAAGTGTGTTTTAGTTTGAATTAAATTTTAACTAAACGGTGGCGTGTAATGAAGGTTCTAGGTCAACTACAGGGTTGTACAAATGTATTAAAGTATGTTTCCATATATTAGTATAAACTGCTGAAGGAGAGTTTCAACCTGTTATGCGTTTTCTTGCTAAACTAAATTATCCCATTATATAATATATATATCAACCTACAGATCAAATACAGGGCTGTTCAAAAGAATTGGAAAACCTATTTAGCTATGGACAGTAACTGCGGAAATGAGTTTTTCAAATGTTTTATGCGTTTTCTAAAATGTTTACTTAGTTCTCTTATTTACCTTATTTCCCTAAATAACGAAGTTTTTTTAAAGCATTCGGGAAGTGTTGGAAAGTGTTTTATAATCTATGCTTAACGCATGATTTTTCTTACTTGTTTTTTCTATTTCCCAGATCAGTCTTTTCCTATAGAACATACCAAATCTATTTAAGCTCATATTCACAAAATACAATTTACACGGAAATAAAAAATTTAAATAAATATGGCTTACGTCGTATTTAATAAAGCAAAGATTAATCACAACCACAACACCTTAAAATCTTATACATTCTTAATATCAAGCTTGAACTCAAGATCAAGCTTAGAACTTAATAAAAAAAGATGTCAGTTGACAAACATTGTTTTTTAAGTGGAAAAATTAAAACTATTTTAGAAGAATAGGACTCCAAAATAGCTATATTTTGCTAAAAAATACGGTAAAAAGATACGATTTTATATCTCAAACAAAACTTTATTTTAAAATTGTCCATTTTAAAATTCATCACAATATTAATACTTGGAAATTTTTCCACAAAGAAATATTCGGTTTGCATACAATATTTCAAATGAAAATCAAATTTCAAATTAATTGCTTAAAAGGCGCAAAGGTCAACCTAGTGAAAAGAATCCATGCCGGGACTCGAACCCGTGCCATCAGCATAGCGCACTAACATTCTACAGACTAAACCACATGGAACGACACTCAGCCTGGAAAATGTCTCGCTATTACATGCTGGCAAGGCTACAAACGCAGCATAAGATGGGATATTTATCGTGAGCCACCGACATGGTGCGAACACGAAACTTAATTAAATTCAGCATCGATTGGAACTATATTAAGACTTCAAAATTTTTCCAGAGAGAAACATTCGCCTTGCATACAATATTTCAAATGAAAATCAAATTTCAAATTAAAATTGACTTTTAAGCATGTAATTTGAAATTTGATTTTCATTTGAAATATTGTATGCAAGGCGAATGGTTCTCCCTGTAAAAATTTCCAAGTATTAATATAGATTCAATCGATGCTAGATTGAATTAAGTTTCCTGTTTATTCCATGTCGGTGGCTCACGATAAATATCTCATCTTGTGCTGCTTTTGTAGCCTTGCCAACATGTAATTGTGTGAAATTTTCCAGGCTGGGTATCGTTCCGTGTGGTTTAGTCGGTAGAATGTCAGTGCGTTATATTGATGGCCTGGGTTCGAGTCCCGGCATAGAATCATTTTCACTAGGTTGGCCTTTGCGCCTTTTAAGAAATTAATTTGAAATTTGATTTTCATTTGAAATCATCACAGTGTTTATGACAAGTTCGTCACAAATGACACATATTTCACAAATTGGTCACAATGTGACTTCAAAGCATTGTCGCTTTCGTCACATGTTCGTCACAAAATTAATGCCAAAGTAGTCACAAATGTCACACTTTTCACAAATTAGTCACACTGTGACTTCACAGAATGGTCACAATGTGACGTCACAAACGACCTCTAAAACGGCCATAACGACCTCGCATTCTAGTCACTATGACGTCACATTGACGTCACGTGACGTCACATCGACGGTCACAAAGTCACAGTGTGACTTCACAACGACGTCGTCGTGACGTCACCATGCCTTACGGGTAGTGCTGCCGTCTATGAGAGGTGAGAGACATTTATCTTCTTCATATCAATGAAATTATCAGTAGATAATTATTTAATAATTGCATTTACAAATGCTTTTATGAATTTTATAGTATAGATAATTGACATTATAATACATTGAAATAATTTATCAATATTAGGATTAAATTTTTTTTTCAAGTAAAAGGAGAAAAAACAGCAAAATGACCCCAATTTATGAAACTTATGCTTATTTGAGCTACCTCTAAATATTAGTTTTTAGTGATTAAATTGTACAAGAATTGTTTTTAGATATAATGGAACATTTTTAGAAGGTAAGAGCAATAAATTTTAAAACCTCGAAAATAAGGACCACCCTACTGCCCATATTACTATAAGTGATAGATGGATTTAAAAGATAAATATTCCAAGTTTTTTGCAGTTACAAATGTTCGATATGTGATCCTCTTGTTACACGGCATACGTCCAATCTGTAATACAGTTCGTTCCAAACATTTTGTAGCATCACTCTGTCAATGGTTCTGAATGCTGCATAAATGCGTTCTTTAAGCTATGGCAGTGTTTTCGGCATTTGTGGTACATAAACAATGCGTTTGACACTGCCAGAACTTAAAGGGCGAATTTGTGCAGCATTCAGAACTATTGGCACAGTGATGCTACAAAATTTATGGACCGAACTGGATTACATATTGGACGTATGCCGTGTAACAAGAGGGTCACACATCGAACATTTGTACCTGAAAAAAACTTGGTATATTTCTATTTAAATTCATGTATCAGGTATTGTAATGTGCGGAGTAGTTTCTAAAATATGATTTTTTAAAATCGGGTCGATCATTTGTACTCAGCCTGTATATTCCATTCCTTTTAAGCTTATCATCTTCTTTTCAGTCGTAAATACCGTCAAATTAAATCAGCCTTCTCTTCTTAAAACTTTAACACTGGAACTGCATATTTTTCGGCCGGTAAAAAAATAAATAAATAAAAATGAAATATTGTTCCCCATATCTTTTTTCACCCCCAATAATCTAAATTCTTTTTATTACCTCTGAAAGGATCACAGCGAAAATTATGTGCTGTATACAATGCCTTAGGTAAGCCATTCTGGTTTCCATATAGCTATCGAATATATTTCGTTTATAACGAACATTTTCGCGCCCAAATTTTGGAAAAGAAAAAACTTGCTTCTTCACTTATAAATATGATAGTCAAATATTATTAATTGTACAAAATTCTTTTTCTTCTAAATTACTTTAATTAAAGTACATTTTTTGAAGAATGAAAGTTTTCTGAGGTAGCTTAAAAATTTGTCTAATCGATAGAATTATTTTTTTAAGTTTTAGATAATATGCTCACGATATCTTGTCATTTAAAAAAAGTTCAAGAATTTTAATTAATATTTTTGCCTTAATAAAACTGATTGCGATCGAAGCAATTAATTTTTAACATGGCATAAAATTAATGAAGAATGACTAATGATATCTAACTTTTCAGAGTCAAGAGTTTTATCCGTGGAAGCTGAAAATTAATAATAGAAAATTCTTCAGTAAATTAATACTGAATAAAATACAAAGGTGAGAAGAAAAATTGATAAATGGAAATACTAAAAGATCTTACATTGGCAAGTAATATGTTTTCAATATTATACACATAGGTAAACATTTCACATTTTTATTTTAAAACATAGCTTTAAAAAAAACTTATTGTCATCTCTGTTTCTGTATTTTAAAATTTCAGAACCTTACTTTTTTGGCGATTATGATGTGTTTAAAAAGAAAAAATCCCTGCGAGATGCTTTACAAAATAAAAAAATCCCTGCCGGCTTGGCTTACAGGCGGAGGTAAATTTCGGAGTTAAGTACTAATTTCACCAACAAAAAATAAATCAAGGTTAAAGATAAACCCAGTTTAACAATTATCTGGCCGCTTTTGACGAATTTTTAATTTCATTTTTTTGTAAGAGCTGGTTTTATCAGAATCATATTAAAGTGGCATTAAATAAATATATATATATATATATATATTTCCACGCTCAACAACTCGAAATTTTCTGACACATTTTCAGACTCATTTTTAAAAGTAAAATATGAAACTCGTTGACGTGATTTTTTTGAAGAGATTTATAAGCGACCACTGTTTAAATTTTTCGTTCAATTAATTAGAACTTGATTTACAAATAATTCCTTTCTCAGTACGACCATTATTTTCGTTTCCAGCACTATCGCTTCGGGAAATTCGGTTCAAAATTCCAGCTTTGACAGCATTTTTGGAAATACATTCTACCTTTATCAAAAAATTGACCAATACAGCCCATTATATAGTTTCTGAATAAGAGAACCTGCAATTTGATGCGTTTGAGAGCAAAAATGAATTTAAAAATGAGCCAGAAAATAAGCCGTTTGGATTTGAGTACACCCTTAATTCAATAATGTTTCGTCAACCCATATTTTTGTTTAATTTGTTTTTGTCTGTAAGAATTGGTTCTATCAAAAACTTGTCAATATGAAAGTTGTAGATAGTCTTGAGAAGATGTATAATAAATTTAAGCGGATTGGATAAATTGTGAATTGACGGAGTTATAAATTTTTTTCTTCTTCAACACCCCTTTTTTGTTTTTATTTTATTTATTTATTTATTATTTTTTTGCGGTAAGAGCAATCAAAAACTTGTCAATATAATATACAATGGCGACAGACGGACACACGGACAGACATTTTGTATAAACATGTTTTTGGAGAACTTTGACACCTAAAACATGTAAATTCGTCGACAAAAGGAAGTCGAAAAGAATTTAAAATAGATTAAAGTAAAATTTGATATGTTAATCGAAACAACATTTTTTTTTCTTTAAAGCTGTCCGAATTAGTTTAGAGATTCTACTGTATCCGATTTTGAGAATTTATTGTTTAAACACTTGTTTTAAATAATGCTAAAATACCTAAAATGGCAATTTACAAAAGCTAAAATGGCAATTTACAAAATAAAACATTAAGCTAGGATCTCTAGTGTTATAAAAAGAAGAAAATCTCCCACTATGTAAGTGGGCTCTTGCCGGAATTATAGAAATAATTCTAGGCAAGGACAACAGGGTTCGTGCAGTCAAAGTCAAAACAGCATGGTGTTATCTAGTCATCTCTATCCGGCTTAACTTGCCACTTATGACTAATAAGGGTTTAAAACTTTACGTAAACTTATATTGATTTAATAACTTTCTTTCTACATTTTAATGCTTATAGAACTTCTGTACTTTAAAAGCATTACCTTCATTACCTGGAATATAATGTTAATTGTTTCCTATAATGTAAATTAATTTAAAAGATCCGATATTAAACTTAAGTTTTTCATAGATGGCGTTAGCTGTTCCGTAATCAACTATTCTCAGGCCTACCGTTTTTATAAAGTGGAATCGTCTAGTTCAATTTCTTCAAAGGTATAAATTGCCCTTTCGATAATCAATCGCCGCGCTCTCTCTTTTCTGTTCATTTCTTAACAGTTATCGTTGTGATTTTAATTTGTTTTAGTTTAAATTACAGTAAGATATTTAGTTTGAGTTTCACGATGTTTTTAGAAAACGGTTTTAGTTATGATTTAAATTTAAGCTGTTTTGAAAGCTCCAGGCTCATTGAAGTTTAATCCTGTTTTAACCAAAGTTATTTTTAATGATTTAGCTAATTTAAACAAAGTTAGCTTTGAATATTTTTCAACTTGAAGCTGTATTTTTATGAAATATACATTGAATGAAACAGAATTTAAATAAAGAACTCTCGTCAACAATATTTGAATTTTCTATGGTTTATGAAGATTCAACACACAGTTTTATTACAGGTATCTTCCACAGTACGGTTATAGTTTCTCTGCTGATAGAAGTATAAGTGTATATCAGACCTGTATTGATACAGGCTAAGACATGGCGTATATTTTTAAGAGGCATTTCTAAAGTATGTCTGTTACCCATTCAGGACACTTAACATTTGTTTATGCATCATTATATTTCTTCTATATTATTTTAAAGTAATTATCCTGATTGTTTTGTATATTAAGTACTTAGTATTTTAGTATCATTTGTAGTGTTAATTAGTTATCTATTATGTTATGTTTATATTAATTGCTGAAATATTTCATATATTATTCCCGGGCGGCATATTCCGTTCCGGAAGTATCACCAGCTCCCCTTAGCGAGCAGTCTGTAAAAAAGATTGCCATTAAGCTGTTGGTCGTCAAAGCATCAACACGTATCGAAACACTCCATCCAAACTACGCGATGGACATTAATTATACTTTACAATCAATTCAAATTAGTCAATAAAATAACGTGTCAATAAAATCAATTAAAAAGAAATTAAACTTTTACAGTCCATCATAGAAACATTGTAGTAAGACGTTTTTGTGTATTTATGTTTTTGATTTCCACACGTGTATGTCATGTGACAGCGGTAATAAGGCTATGTACGAGCGGTATCAGTTTTTAGTAAAAAGGAGATTTTGACAGAAAAAAAGATGTTTTGGATGCGTCTTGGCGATGTCATTTTAATGGTTTTACATGTGGTCGTATTTTCGGAAGATCCGAAGAAGCTCAACATATAGCAGTTGTTTTCAGAATTCAGTGTCACCCGCAATGTAGTATCTCTGCAGTATTGCAAGTGGTCTACTTTTTTGAAATTCAGATTTCTTGATTGGCACCACTTTTCTGAAATGGTAAAATTCCACACATTTTCGCCTTAATTAATATGTCTTCCAATAAGGTGAATTGTATTATTTCAAGAAAGTGGTGCCAATCAAGAAATCTGAATTGTAAAAAAGTAGCCCACTGGCAACACTGTTTCCCTCATTTGGATAGCAATTTTTTTTTTTACAAAAATGGGATTTTTTGCAATCTTCACGGGGAGGTTGTCTTCGCAGTACGATGGAAGCAGAAGAGACGTATATTAAAACATCAGGAAAAAGGGACAGACGCATTGCAGGTGGTCAAGTATCAAATCAGTTTCTTGCTGTCTCGGGCAAGTGGATATACCGGGAAACACGGCCAGGCGCTTGCATTAATAATGACTAAATGCTTGAAAACATATTGCGTGTTCCCCATTGTTCAAATTTCACCGTACCGCTCGTTTACTGTGATGTCTTCAGCCTCGTAAGCGATCCGAGAACGTTTGGATTTGAATACGCTTCTCAGACTTCTTTCACGGATATCTTTTGGATTATAAGCGCTTCACTTTCATTGCAGATTAGTTGGCACATATGATCGGATTACAAATTAAAACAACATTTATCTGAGAAGAGCACACAAGCTCAGTCAATATCTGTACAATTGCGCTGCTGACGACACCACTACAAACTGGTGGTGTTTGGTGGTACAGACAGGTGCGACACGAGTACAATACTCGCGATAATAAGACACACACAACCTGTCTTTGGGCATACAGTTGTCCTTGTTGCAAACGCCATGATACAGTTTTCTGGATATCGGCTTACCTGTAGTGCCAAGATACTGGTTTGTCACTTGATTAGCTGTAATGCACAGGTTCATTTTTTTATGGCACAATATACATTATTTTAAATCATCATATATGTTTCCAGGTAAAAAAAAAAAAAAAAATGCCAGAACTATACAGTCATTCAGGGTAACTTTGATCCGCGTTTTCTCCATTTACATATGCCACAGTCTTATTTTAAGAATATTGTTACAACTAGTGGCATAAAAGGGAAGAAATTATCCTAAATTATTGAATGACTATCAAAAATTAAGGAATAATAATGATAAAAGGTATAAAAAAATGAATTTTTAACTTTGTTCAAAGTTACCCAGCCATTTAGGGTAACTTTGCACCATATGATAAATATTATCTAAAATAATTCATTATAAAAAAGTATTATAGTTAAGACAACTTTGAACCTCCAAAAATGTTTTCAGATATGTAAAGACTCCGAATTTACATTTCCCAACACTACAAGATTTGTATAATTTATAATATTACAACAAATATCAGGCATAAGAAAAGTGGAAGAAGAGAACCATGAATATTTAGAAATAAAAAAAAACTGTTTATTGTTCATATAAAACATAAAAATGCAGTGGAATACAATTTTCAAAGTTTTAACTCAATAATATATCCATAGTTACAATAATACATACTAGTACTAGTATTATTCAAACAAGAATAAAAAATGTCCAATGTATGAAATGTCAAATTTGAGTAGCTCCGCCCCGAATAACGCCTTTAAATGAATTTTATTTATCTTACACATATTTGTGAAAATCTTTACATGTTATATCTAATGCTCACTTTCGGCATTTATATAAAATATACGTGCAAATATGGGAAATTTTTGACAGTAGCACCTATAATCAGTAAATTATAAACATTAGTATAACTTTGAGACGGCTCAAAGTTACCCTGAAAACGTGGTAAAATGTTAGTGCCTTCCTATTTTACATTTTATTTACTATTAATAAATAAATAACACTGATCAGCATGCATTTTGATGATCATATAAATATATATTTTTCTGAAAGTGTTTTTTATGCTGATTTCAAAAATGTAAAGCATTTTTGCACACCACGTACACTTTTTTTACAAATATTATTTTTAATTAATTTTATTCTTAAATCATAAATTACTTTATAATAGTAATACTAGATGGCGCCACCAAATTTTTTAGGAATTGATTCCATATGTATATACATTACATTAATTTAAATAAATGAGAAACTGTATTTAGGAAGCTGAAATTATTTATTAATATGATTTAATAATAATAAAAAAAATTATTTATGTAAAATTAAAAAGAAAAAGCGAAATCCATAAATTTAATTTTGTAAAAAATATCTAAATTAATACTTGCTAGGTGGCAGCACCAAACAATGTTTGATCTAATGCATAGGTTTTAACAACAATAAATTTCTTTGTTTATTCACGTCTGTTTCTTTCGATTTGAAATATGTGATATATTTCACATCTTCTTTAATTGAATAATGGCTTCACGTAAATGTGTAAATGATACAGATATATTTTGTTACATTTGTGGAAATTATACTGTAGTAAATCAAAGGCAGGATATTACAGATTTTGTTAAAAATGCTTATTATGCTTATTTTGGTGTGAGACTGGGTGACCAAGATAAGACATGGGCCCCTCATAAAGTGTGTAGAACATGTGTTGAAGGATTACGACTTTGGTTGAAAGGCAAAAAGAAATGTATGCCTTTTGCTATTCCCATGGTATGGAGAGAACCTAGAAATCATCATGACGATTGTTATTTTTGCTTAGCTAATGTTCATGGGTATAGTTCGAAAAATAAAAAAAGGAATTATATATCCTAACTTGCCTTCTGCAATAAGACCTATATTGCATAATGAAAGTCTTCCTGTTCCTTCTCCTCCAACCAATTTGGAAAGCATAAATGAACCAAATAATTCAGAAGATGATGAAAATCAAGAACAAGATGTCTATAAACCAGAAGTAAATGATAAAGCTCCAATTTTATTTAATCAGCATGAACTCAATGATTTGGTGCGCGATTTAAATTTGCCAAAAATAAAAGCTGAACTTCTTGGTTCTCGGCTTAAATCTAAGAACTTATTATTACCAGAGACACAATTCTCTTGGTACAGGCATCGTGAAAAAGAACTTGTTCCATACTTTTCTGAAAAGGATAATTTAGTATATTGCAATAACATAAAGGAAATAATGAATTTTTACGGTATCCTTTATAATGCATCAGAATGGAGATTTTTTATTGATTCCTCCAAGACAAGTTTAAAAGGGGTTTTGTTGCATAATGGAAACCAATATGCATCAATACCTATAGCCTACTCAGTTCATTTAAAGGAAACATATGAAAATCTTGAACTTTTGCTAGACCAGGTCAAATATAAAGATCATGAATGGTTGTTATGTGGTGATTTAAAAGTGACTGGAATGCTACTTGGACAACAATCAGGATACACAAAATTCCCATGTTTTCTGTGTGAGTGGGACAGCCGGGATAAAAAAAATCATTGGGAAAAGAAAGATTGGCCATCAAGAATATCATTATCCCCTGGAACAAAAAATGTAATTAAAGATCCCTTAGTCAATCCTAAAAATGTTTTGCTTCCACCTCTGCATATCAAATTAGGGATAATGAAACAATTTGTGAAAGCCCTAAATAAAGAAAATGAATGTTTTAAATATATTTGCAGCAAATTCCCTTCTATTACTGATGCTAAGCTTAAAGAAGGTATTTTTGTTGGGCCTCAGATACGAAAATTACTGACAGATAGTGAATTTGAAAAAACAATGAATGATTGTGAAAAGGAAGCATGGCTGAGCTTTAAATGTGTAGTGGAGAACTTTTTAGGAAATAAGAAAGACCCAAATTACAAAATTATAGTTGCAGATATGTTAGAAAAATTGAGATTACTTGGTTGCAACATGAGTATAAAAATACACTTTTTACATGCACATATCGAATTCTTTCCCGAAAATCTCGGAGCAGTGAGTGAGGAACACGGTGAAAGGTTTCACCAAGACATCAAAGATATGGAAAAACGGTACCAAGGCAAGTGGAATAAAAATATGATGGCAGATTACTGCTGGATGTTAAAGAGAGATCTTTGTGCTAGTGGACGAAAAGCAACTAAAAGGAATTTTTCTCAAACTAATTGATTTTTTTAATATTAATCAAATTTGTCCATATTTAAATATATTGTAAGTATAATTATTATGTCTATACTTTAATTTTCCATACATTAATTTTTTAATACATATCCTAGTCTGTATTAATTATTTACCTTTGAATAATAATTTTTTTTTATAAATTTATATAAGTGAAAGTTAAAAAATCATATGTTTTTATAAATTTACATATTGTTAATTTGTAAAAAATCCTGACGTGATACGCAAATTTCGACTTTACTTTTGAAATCAGCTTAAAAAATTGATCTAAAATCACCTATTCATTTTTAATCATCAAAAAAAAAGTTTCAATATGCAGATCAGTGAATCACAAAATATTATCAATTTACAACATTTAGATAATAATATGTGTGATAAATGAGTATATTGTTACTTACTATGAAAATTTAATTGGATTACAACAACTTCAAAACAGCATTCAAAATTAAGTTGAAAACAGTGCTTCATAAAAATAGTGAGATGATGCATTTAATTGCATATAATGTTGCTAATTTATTTTCTAAAGTAAAGAGTAGAAATCCCAGTTTAGAACTTTGCCAACAGAGCACAGTTCTGGAGCTTATTTCGTCTTTTGGAGTGAAAAATACTGAAAATTAGGAGGTGGTGCAAAGTTACACCCTACGGTTCAAAGTTACCCTGAATGACTGTAAAGCACAATCTGTTACATTCATGTAAATGGTTAATTACGACTATTTCAACGTTATTATAAAGACAATATTTATTAAATTATTCTGTGTTTTGCACCATTACAAAATATGCATCGAGTTTAAAATTTTAAAATAAAGAATTCCTTACGAGTGAATTATTTTTCTTTGTTAATTAAAAATGTTAATTAAGTGCAACAAACTATTACGGCTACCAAGCAATCATTCAATAAAATTATGCTTTAAGAGCAGTTACATGATATAAAACAGTATTTAGACGTAATGAGAAAAAGTTAAAAAAAAAAGAAAGAAAGAAAATAATAAAAAACTGAACTTAAATTTAAAGAAAAAATACTTACTATTACTATAATACTACTTGAAGCATTTTAGAAATATTTAGTTTAATATAAACGCACTTGAAAATACACAGAGTTCTGCTAATTTTAAAATACGTCTCAGTAATTTGCTGCATTGTATATTTCTTTTCTTTATATGTATAACGAAAAAAAAAGAAGTTTAAATAAATTATTTACTATTTCACCGCTGCATATCTTCCAGATTCTTTTTTCAAGTCATATCAACATATTTCAACCAGAAATTATAGTTAATGAATGAAAAGATATACTGTTACGAAGAAAAGTAATATTTTATAATACACACACAAAACAAATATCGGTCAAAGTATGTATATATGATTGAAAAAATCCAGAAAGTTGGCATCTATGCTATTAATATTCAAAATTAAATGATTTACAAAATTCAAAAGCCCTCAGGTTAAATTATGTATTTACAAAACTTTTTCTATTCTTCCTGCAAATGTACGGATAAACACAAATAAAGAAATATCTAAAAAGAAAATTTCTTGGAAAAATAAACGGTAAAAATTAACTCTGCTAGAAATACTTGATAAAACTTAGATAAGCCTTCATGAAAAATTCTCTCTTCGTGTTAAAGAGTCATTTAAATGCATATAAAATAAAATTTGTTTTAAAACAAACATCGTAGTTTTGTCTTTGAAGATTTTATCCTTTTACGCATTTCAATTTAATATCTTAGCAAACTGCAATAAAACAAGTTTTGTGAGAATTAAGCATCACACTTCAGTCATGAGATGATAAGAGAAATTTTACTTAATGTTTTATAAAATTGTTTCAAGATATATTTTTGAAAAGAAATTTTTTTTTAACACTAGCAGTGATTAAAAAAAAACTATTGCTGAAATTAATCGAACTTTTAAAAAAGACTAAACTGAAAAGCAGGATAACAAAACAAAAATAACAAGGATCGTGATCATATAAGACAAAAGTGATTGCTTAAAACTGGAAGAATATATACAGGGTGTTGCCAAATTCGGAAAGGTAGTAGGCATTAAAGAAGATGAAAAATTACCGCAGAACATGGGATCGCAAACCGCTTATTTAGCCGCAAATACAGGGTGTATTATCCTAACTGAATTTGAGCTGACGGTAATAATTTTGAGGAAAATAAAAGCATTGCAATGAAAATGCAACGATATATATACCTTGTTTTGTGTGAAATGTTATAATATCACGAAAAGTTCTTTAAAAACAGTATACTGAATTTCTCGATGATAGCGCATGAAATGGTAATCATAATCCAAAATGTGGCGCGCCCAGTGCATACTGCTGGTGCGCATAATGGAAACTTCTACCACTTTTTTTTATATTATCACATTTATAACAAACGTGAGAATGTCTATTAAAAGTTTTATACGATATGTACTTCAGTTTTCTTGAAGTTATCACCGTCGACCTAAATTGAGTTAGGATAGGAGATCTTGAACTAAATATCTCGCTTGCGACACCATGTTCTATGGTAACTTTTCATTCTGTTGATGTCTACTACCGCCCTTCTGAATTTGTCGATCGAATTCTGCAATTCCCTGTGTGTATAATCGAAAACCATAATTATCATAAACTATGTGTTTTCATAACAGAAATTAAACCTTAGAAGCTTCAAATGTGCGAATTCAGAAATACAACTCATTCTTCAGAGTAGTTTTGAATTATGTTTAAAAAACTATCCCATTGCAGGTTGTTTTATAACTTTAAAAAAGGAATTTAACATTTGGGGTACCAGCCTTTAAATCTGTATAACTCCTAAATTACTTCACTGACTACATTTCACGTTTCAATTTTAACATTATCTTTAAACCTGTCAATAAACACAAATACCCTCCACTAAATCTGCTGTTCCTGATCTACGTAAATGGGGAATTTATAATGTTCCTTGTAACAACTGTGATTTATCTTATATTGGTCAAACTAAAAGAAAACTTGAAATCCATTTAAAGGAACATTCTCGTTATGTAATTAATCAAGAAATTTCAAAAATCTTCTATTGCCAAGCACTCTTGGGATTCCGGCCATAGTTTTAATTTTCAAAATGCTAAAATTATTTTTAATGCCAATAGTATCTCTGAATCGGTCTTTCTTGAAAATTTAGCTATTTATCTTAATCGTGAATTTATTGTTATTGATAAATCTGATTCCACAATGCTCTCTGCAGCTTGGAAAAACCTTTTCAGTTCTACCATCTAATTTATTTTTTGTATTAATTAATATTAGTCTATTTTTATATTTTATTCATTTATTTATTTTTATTCATGTGTTCATGTATTTTAATATGTATGTATATTTTCCCTTGATTATAATTTATCTTTAATTTTATTTCCATGCGTTTTTTTTCTCCCCAATTTGCTTCCTTCTGTTTTGATTATACTCGTCTGTGATTGGCTGTTGTCTTCTGCTTTCCTATTGACTGTAGATTTCTAATTTTCTTTTTTCTGTTTCTTCAGCTTGTTTTCCCTTCCCTTATCTCTCATTTCAACCTTGCTGTTGCTTTCATAGTAGAAGCACGTCTTCTTTGCACCCGACGAAGAAAGGCTCAGATCTTTCGAAAGGCCTAGCGTATTTAAAAGTTTTTGATTGTGTTTTAAGAAATTCTTTTAATAATTACTTCAATGAATGGCTTCCCGTTTTGATATCGAAAGGTAAAATTTACCGAAGAATCCAATTATACTGTCGAAATTGGGTGTTCAAAAATTTCAAAGTTCGGTACAATTTCAGTTTTTTGTTTAGCATAAATGGAAAGAAGACATAATTTCTGATCAAATGGCCTTTTTAGGGGAGTGATAATTTTGGAGCCTCGCCCCCTGAATAACTTAAATCAAAATAAGATCGAAAAAGTTCAATTGTACCATATTTAATATAATGTCAGAAAGATTAAAAATATTACCTTCTAATATGCTTAAATCCTTTTCTTTACATAACTTAATTCTTAGTGGTATACAAGCTATTTTGCTCGCGGGCACATTAACAAATTTGTAAAGTTCTTTGGACAACCACTAGGTCTATTTAATAGCGAAGGCAAGAAATGTCTCCTCGAATACTTTGGTTTTTAAGAAAATGGGAGGGTAAGTTCCATAAGTGCTGAAGAATTGGAAAATTCTCTTTTTCTTCTGTATTCATAAAAGATATACTTTACATACATTTGCACGTCATATTAAACTTTGTCCTGAGCAATTTCATAAAATTACCTAATTTAGTAGTACTGCTAGTAGCAATACTAAACGTAATAATGACGAATCGATTGGTAATAATGTGCACTATTAAATGCTATACATGAATTGGGATATACGGCTACTTACAGATTAAAAATTGTACCTACTGTGAGGATTTTTTCAAATAGTAACATTTAATTTTGACTCCATATTTGAGTTTCTTAAATCAAATTAAAAGGTTAAGAACCTATCTTGCACGTTTTTGTCATTTTATGCATTGCTGTCTATTTTGAATACCCAACAAGAAAACTCCTTCAATTTTTAAAATAAATAATGTTTTGTTTACCCTTGGTTGAACATGACCCGACCGATTCAAGATTCTACTATGGAATCAATAGCGGTCGTCCATAGTCAGACTAAATCACTTGTAAAAAAGGCAAAACTGTTCCCAATGTGCCTACGAATGATACATCTATTCAATATTCCACATACATCTTTGGATTTGCTATACAAAGAAGCCTTGAAAATCTGGTACTTGTTAGTTATCCCATCGATCAATTTCGCCAAATTATATAAATCGCCAAATTAAACAATTGGACATAATTTTTATTTTAAATAACAAAAGAACAAGTAAATTAGTATAACATTAATAAAAATACAAATAAAACGTCGAAATAAAAATCACTTGATGACGTAAACACGTGTAAGTCAAGTGAATGTGACATTTACGATCAACCATTATTGGCATTTAATCTTACAATTTGGCGACAGTAATTTGGTCAACGGGATAACTAACAAGTATCGAAAATCTTTTTTTAAATTTCGTGTTAAACTGTTGTTTTATATTTTTCGAAATGGCATGGAGACCATTCGTGAACAGCTGGCCTTGTGTTAAATAGTCCTATTATAAGAGAATGACTTTTAACGAATTCTTTGCTTGGCAATATTTTAATGAATTTAAAAATAATTTAAATAAATAAGAAAAAAACCTTTACAATGCGGAAATTCTGGTATCACTTATTTATTTTTCTCTTTATCAATCCACATTTTCTGTTTCTAATAATCAAATATCTAAAAAACGTATTTTGTTTGCATTGATGTTTCATAAATATCTTACAGGAACGTGAATGACGTTAATCAATTTCAATAATAAGAAGAAGTTTAAAATCATTTTATAATACATAAAATATTTTATAATGCAAAACTTTAAATGTAATATTAAATTTTACAAGATTCCATATAATCTTCTTAACATGATTTTCATAGCTCTCATAAATATCTTCCAGCATTCCACACTTAAGAATCTTTAGCATATATTAAAACGCAAACAAATTCCCTTGTGCTGTTTTAAAATAAAAAGAATTATGTTAAAGATGTGTCAGAAATGCTTAATATATTAACATCTAATATGCTTAAAAAAAATTTCTTTAAAAACGGAGATTAATTTAATCAAAATTAGCTAAATAAGTAAATAACAATTTTTATAATCTGAAAATTCTGGTATTGAAATAACCTTTTCCGTTTTCTCTTAAATCGCGTATATTTCATTTTCTAATATTCAAACACTTAAAAATCTAATTTTATTCGCATTAAAGTTCCATAATTACATTTCAAGATAGCGAATGACGTAAATCAATGTCAATAACAACGAGAAGTTTAAAATACTTATATATTAAATTCTAATTTTGTACAAACAAGGTTAGTAAATCTTTAACTTTAATATTAAATTTTACAAGATTTCATATAATCTTGCTGACATTATATTTATAGCACTCATAAATATTTTACAGCATTCCACTCTTAAGAATATTAAGCATGTATTAAAACCCAAATAAATTTCCTTGTACACTATTAAAATAAAAAAAAATAACTTAAATATTTGTCTGAAATGCTTAATATATCAACATCTAATATCCCTAAAAACTTTTTCTTTAAAATCGTATCTTAAAAAATAACAAAAATTAGCTAAATAAGTAAATAATAATTTCCATAATCTGAAAATTCTGGTTCTGAGATAACTTTTTCCGCTTTGTCTTAAACAGTGTATATTTTATGTTTCTAACAATCAAACACTTAAAAATCTAATTTTATTTGCATTAAAGCTCCATAATTATTATAAAAATATTTTAAATATATGTCAGAAATGCTTAGTAATATTAATATCTAATATATTTAAAAACTTTTTCATTAAAAATGCATATTAATTTAATAAAAATTAGCTAAATAAGTAAATAATTTTTTTAATCTGAAAATTCAGGTACTGACACAACTTTTTTTTCGTTTTCTCTTAAACCGTATATATTTTATGTTTCATATAATCAAACATTTAAAAATCTAATTTTATTTGCCTTAAAGTACCATAATTATATCTCAAGATACCGAATGACATAAATCAATTTCAATAACAACAAGAAGTTTAAAATACTTATATAATAAATTCTAAATTTGTACAAACAAGGTTAGTAAAACTTTTACTCTAATATTAAATTTTACAAGATTTCATATAATCTTGCTGACATGATTTTCGTAGCACTCATAAATATCTTACAGCATCCCCCTTTAAGCGTCTTAAACATGGATTAAAGCTCAAATAAATTTCCTTGTACCGTATTTAATAAAATTTATTTGAAAGATATGTCAGAAATATTCAAAATATTAACGCCTAATATGTTTAAAGCATTTTCCTTTAATAACGTAAATTAATTCATTTAAAGGGAATGTCCTTCAGCCAATGATTTGATAAATATCATGCTAAATAAATCAATAATCATAAAGCAGACATTAAACATGTTTGTGAAGAATTGCTATTTAAAATAAGATTTCTTTCCAGTGAACGGTTTATTGAATAAGTCCCAATTATTTCACATGTGTAAATAATTAACGGAGAGAGGAAAATCAAATTAGATTTGATTAACCTCCATCGTCCATCCATGATTTTTTTTATACATGAATGATTGATTTTTATATATAATGTAATTTTATCAGAGTAAAAGTAGATGGAGGATAAAGATGAACTTTGTTATAAAAAGTGTACGAGACTATTCATGTTTTTCAGGTTGAAAAGACTAATTTGATTACCTGTTTATTACATTTTTTTCTATTCCTAGGCGTAATATAAAAACGCTTACACAATGTATATGTATACCTAGTCGATGCTTTTTATAGAAATAAATCAATAAGAAAGTCAGTAGAAAGAAAAGAGACAAGCATATTAAATATCAATCAAATTAATAAACTGAGAAAGTGATTTTTTTCATTATAATGCACATATTCTCTAATGCATAATTCAATATCTATTTGTAAATAAAAAAGAACCTTAATAGCGAGCTAGATTTATCTTACTTGATTGAAAAACGTACAGTCGTGGAAAAAAATAAACACCCCCTACAAACTCTGCACTAATTATCATAGGAGAAAGTTACTGGTACCAAACGATTGAAATAAAGTCTACTTTAAAATGATGTATATGGGAACGTCCATTCGTTACTCTTGTGATAATTAGAGAAAATTTTCATATATAATTCCAATTATTTTATTCCAAAATATAATTAAGATAAAAATTGATATAACCAGATAAATACCACTGTGATCCACACACAAACACATATCTAATTTGTAACAAAAATTATTTTACTTATGTATATATTAAATGACTCTTGTGACACTCTAGTCACAAGAGTAACAAAATTTTGATTGATTATATAGACAAGGGAAATGCTTTTTGTTACAAATTAGATATATTTTACGCGAGTGGAACATAATTGTATTTAACTGGTTATATCAATTTTTGTTTTAATTATATTTCGTAATAAAATAATTGAAAGTATTTGTGAAAATTTGCTCTAATGGTCAAAAGAGTAACAATGGACGTTCCCATATATAATTTACTTAGTGGTCATCTACAAATCAAAAACAGACTAAACTTTGTTTTTTCCAATGGCAACACCCAAGTTTGACAATATATTTTAAATCTCCGATTCAAACTGTGCCTAGAAACAAAAATTCATTTGGATGATAAGTTTTTGAATTATAAACATTCAAAAATTAGAGCTTCTAATGTTAAATTACATTTTCATATTTTTATTAATATATCTTGAAATTATAATCCTAATGCGATAATTTTTTTGTGTGGTTATAATACTCAAAAACCCAAACATAAATACGTTGAATTTGTAATTTAAAAATTTTTATAATATGATTTATGTGTTGTGAAATTAATATTCGAACAAAATATTAATTACAACCTACATCTTTTTTTTTTTTTTTTTTTTTTTTTTTTTTTTTTTTTTATTTATTATGTCCTGCTTTATTCGAATTCTCAATTTCAAATTTTTCTTCCAAGTAGTTTTCGAATTATGCTTAAAAAAAAAAAATCAAAATGATGGTTTAAACGGCCGTGTGCAGAAAAGCATGGTGTGCAGAAAAGCATAATTTGAAAAATATATGTTTCACTGATTTTATTAAAACATTTGGGCTGGTAATATTAAGCGAACTAAATGGTCATATTGGCAAGAAATAATACATTAATAGAAATAGTCATTCTCTAGCATTTCAACAATGGATACTGATCTTCAATTTTGATACAGCCCCTAAATTAAAAATTTTTTACCCCTCAGTAATTACCCTCATTAATTATCCTCAATCATTACCCTCATCAATCATTACCTGAAATTAATTACCCCTAATTTTAAAATAATTAATTTATCGGAAACTAATAATACGGATTTCATGAAAATTTGTATTTAAGCTAATTGAAGGGTGTAGAATTTATTTGTGGTGTCAAAGTTGGGTATTGCTATTGAAAAAAAGACAAAGTTTGGCTTCGTTTTGATATGTAGATGACCCCTAAGAAAATTTATATACATCATTTAAAAGTAGACTTTATTTCCAATCGTTTGGTATCAGTAACTTTCTTCTAAGTAATTTTTTTCCGGGTTAGTAGGGGATGTTTACTTTTTGCCCACGACTATACGTACTCTGACAATGGTAAGTTAGCAGCAAACCTTGAAATACTTCGTGATGTGATGGGAAAAGAAAATATCTTATAGACAAGAAAAGGTTAAAAATCAACCCAGTATTATTTAATTATAGCCCAGTGGTAGGGGGCAAAAAAAGCTCAATTCGGAAATAATTAGGGGAAAGCTGGAAATTGTTTTTATCCCTTCTGTTTATGTCTAGAATGAATATGCTACGTTTTCCCCCTCATACTAGGTGAGCGTTAGGAATTATACGTAGATTTATAGTCAAAAAACACGTTTTTTTTAATACCATAACACTATCTCGAAATCACTAACTTTTTCAAAAACATCGTCAGTACAAATGTTGTAGAGCTTAAAATTCCATTCAAAATGAGTACCTACACTTAATACTTTTGTTGAATATTAAGGACATAATTCTACTTTAAAATTTTAGCACCGTGGTCAGAGGTTTGAACTCAGAATTAATTAGGGGAAAACTGGAAATCGTTTTAATCCCTTCAGATTAGATCTAAAATGAATATTCTGTGTTTTCACCCTTCGTACTAAGTGAGCTTTAGGAAATATGTACACGTTTTTCTTTAATATATTTAACAATATCTGAAATTGCGACTTTAATTTTGGACAAAAATATTAATGCGAGTATTCATTTAATTCAGAATTTTAAGCTCTACAATATCTGTATTGGCAATTTTTTGATAGACATAACTGTTTTGAGATATTCTTAAGTAATTTGGTCTCTCCGATCTTCCAGCTCTTGATTAGCGATTAAACAAAATTTTGAAATTAGAAATGTGACCTTAATTTTGAACAAAATTACTAATGTGGGTGCTCATTTTATTCAGAATTTTAAGCTCTACAACGTTTGTATTGACAATGTTTTTGATAGAATTAGCTATTTTGAGATATTGTTAAAAATAATTAAGGAAAAACATGTTTTTCGAATGTAAGTAGGTACATATTTCCTAACGCTCACTTAGTAGAGGAGGGGAAACATAGAATATTCATTTTAGGCCTAATCTGAAGGGATTAAAACGATTTCCAGTTTTCCTCTAATTAATTCTGAGTTCAACCCTCTGACCACGGGGCTAAAACTTTAAAGTAGAATTGTGGCCTTAATATTCAACAAAAGTATTAAGTGTAGGTACTCATTTTATTCAGAATTTTAAGCTCTACAACATTTGTATTGACAGTGTTTTTTAAAGGGTTAATGATTTCGAGATACTGTTATAGTATTTAAAAAAAAAAAAAAAAAAAAAAAAAAACGCGTTTTTTACTATAAATCTATGCATAATTCTTAACGCTCATCTAGTACGAGGGGGAAAACGCAGCATATTCATTCTAGACCTAAACTGAAAGGATTAAAACAATTTTCAGATTTCCCCTAATTATTTCCGAATTCAACTCCCTAACCACAGGGTTAATAGTATTAGATTCTGCTAGTTTCTAGTATATCTTTTGTTGTGTAGTAGCCACTTTGATGATAATGCCCTTGGAATACACTAGGTGAGATCCCTGTAGCTGTAATATTTGAAACTCTAGAACAAACCCTTTTAAATTAATTGTACATAGTTTACAAATGTATCGTTCAGGGTGTGTATTCGTGTAAAATTAAATCCATATTTTTTAATAACTCTGTTTAGTAAGATTTTGGGTAGACTTCCACACAGCAACATCGCATAATATACCGTGTATGAGAATCAGCTCAATATAATTTAGAAAATAGGAAATTCTTCCTCAGATTTACTGGTTTTACCGTTTATAGTCGGCTCTTTTCCGAGTTTCAACATTTAAAAAATATTCTGTTCAAGATCTTTACCTAAAATCATTTTTCTTGTAATCTTTTATAGAAGAAATTTCTTTACGGTAATAGATTTACCTCCATCGAGTTAAATGATTAACGAAAATCTGAAACCGGAATAATAGAATAGTGAGACATCATATTAACCACTATGCCAGCTTAGACCATTTTTAAGCAATAGAACAATGTAATAACTTAACAATGTAAGGAATAATGCAAAATAAATATATATTGAAAGGGTGGTCCACTGTGACCCGTTTTCTCCTACAAACAAACTGTTTTGATTAAAAATTCTATTTCTTTATCATTTTTGTAATTGCTATGTGTTAAAAAAAGTGACGAATTTACCATATCGAATTAAAAAATAATAATAATTGGGGCAGCTTATTTTTAAAGAAAATTAAAGATGGAATTCATAAATAATCACTATCCGACTTTTGTATTGCAAAACAAATGAAGAATTTTGTTTATTACAATGAAAGGAGTGGATTTTACTATGGAAAATAAGTTTGAAAGATTAATCTTAGGCTGTATCAAGATTTAAATATTGCAACTCAATTGTAAATTTCGTGTATTTTGGTCATTGTTTAATGATTCGTTAATTATTTTAAAAATATTTTTTAGTTTAAAAGCTAAGAAACTTAATTAATAATTAGAATATTGCATTACCTTTGGTGTTATTTAATTTTTTTAAATTGAATTGCTGAAATTTTTACAACGTCTATTGCAAAATTACTTAAACATATTAAACGAAAACAGTCACTTAATATGAGGTCATCTAGAAAATAAGTTTCCGATGGCCAGTAAAAACAAACAAAGCATAATTACTTGGAAAAAATTATTGCAAAAGGTCCAGCAATGTTTCAGCTTCTTCTCAGCATAAGAATCACTGGAATTGTAACACTTGTCATAGCGTGGGATAGGTTTTTGTAGTCGAGTTTCATCGTTGCCTACCATCTGGGAATGGAGCCAGCTTATCACAGTTGTAAACACACGTCTCACCACCCGTAACGATCTTGTTGCTTTACTCGTTGCCCTCATCGCGGTATCGCTACAGAAAAGTCGATGCTGCTCCCGTGCGTTTGGTTTTCTGATGTAAGTTTCTTTGGCATCCAATTGGCGTACAATTTCCGGAACAAGAAGTGTTTCGTGATGATTTCATACATCGCTGAACTTTTCTTCAAGGATACTACGATGAGGTCTACGAGTACCTCAATACGATCGTTACGAGTGATGAGACGTGGGTTGACAATTGTGTCAAGGTGGCTCCATTCCCTGCATGCAGCCTTCTATAGCACTGGACTAAAAAAATCTTATCCCACATTATGACAAATGTTAAAATTCCGGCAGTTCTTATGTCGAGAATTAGCTGAAACGTTGTTGTATCTTTTGTTTAAATCTTTCCATGAAATTATGTTTTCTTTCTATGTACGCGGCCGTTGTAAACTTATTTTCTGAATGACCCTCATATGTAAAAAAATATTTAAAATATTTCGAACAAAAGAAGAAAAAAATATCTCAAAAACATAAACCTTAAATAGAATGTATGTGAAATATACATAAAACTAAAGAAAAGTAATAGTGTATAATTGATTTTTTTATATATTAATGACTAAATTTTTTGGATTGAAAGGACAGTAAAACAGTAGATAAGAACATTTAGACTATAATGAAAGCAATGTTTGACAAAATAACCCTCAGTCTGATTCAGTTATCTAAATATCGATAAACATTGATTTCGCTTTTGTGCAAGATGCAACTAATACAGAAAATTACTTCTCTGTTCTGAAGCTTTCAGGGCATAAAGTTTAACTAAGAACAAAATCAGCGGTAATTTCCTTAGCATTTGTTTTATTTATGCTATTTTATTGTTAGAGTTTTCTTATTCACACTTTGGCTGCCGCCCCATTTTTCAAAATCCGTCCCCAGATGCCGTCTACTTTTTCTCTTCCTACACAATTCTTACAAATAAAAAACATAACCATGATACATATAAGTATAAAATATACTCATAATTAATAAATATAAAGTGATTTTAAAGTACTTACTATATCATGCTTCTGACTCTGCAGTCAAAGTGTTGAAGTTATAATTTAGAAACTAATAACACTAAATGCCTCAAACACAATAAAATTAATAATGATTGTGCAATGAATAACACAGTGTTAATTATCACACGCATGCTAACTTCATATGAGCTTTGATTGAGAATCAAACTTGAGAGATGGTTTATTTTATTTTTACACTTTTGTCACATATTACGTTGAGTAAAAAGTTTTCCGCCATGGGAAGATACCTTCGCGCCAACAGCTGTCATTTATGCGGTTGTTAGTTTTTCAACAAACCAATTTTTCCATTCGAAAGCAGAGCATAGGAACTACATGGCCGTGTACTTTGTTTGTTAAAAAATTATTATCTTGTGCTTCAAAAAACTATTTAAAATGGAGCTATCACGTCAGCAGCTCAGAACGAATATGTACTATGCGTTCCGTAACAAACGCAGTGCGATTGAAAGCCACAAAAAATGTGCGAAAGTTTAGTCATCAATACTGTTTCTTATGATACAGTCAAAGTTTGGTTTCGGAAGTATAAAGCTGGAAATTTTGACATTGAAGATGAACCAGTTTCTGGCCGCCCTTTTGAAGCTGATTGTGAGCTGTTAAAGCAAATCATTGATCAAGACAGAAATATTTCAACACGAACTATTGCGTTAGAGCTTATCGTTTACCAAAAAACGATAGTTAACGCTCTGAAACGCATAAATCTAAAGTTTAAGTTCAACCGCTGGGTACCTCACGAATTGACTGCTGAAGAGAAGCGCAAGAGGAAAATCTGTTGTTTGGCTCTGCTCAGAGATCAAAGGAAAGAGAACATCCTGGATAGAATTGTGACCTGTGATAAAAAAGGGGTGAACTACAACAATACAAGCCGTAAAGGAGGGTGGTCAGCACTTGGTGAATCAGCAGGCTCGGTTGCGAGATGTGCCCTAACTAACAAAAAGGTGCTTCTCTGAATCTGGTGGGATTGTCGTGGAATTCTGTACAAAGAGTACCTGAAAAGCGGACAGGCTATCAACAGTGCAATATACAGCAACATGCTAATCAAAGTTAATGATTCCATTCGCGAAAAGCGAAGAAACGATTTCAGAAGGAAGGTGGTCCTCTTTCATCAAGATAACGCCCGGCCACAGTACGATGACCAGTTGGACGCTCTACAAGCTGGAGTGGGATTTGATGCAACATCCACCATACAGCACCAACAAGGCCCCTTCATATTTTTATCTCTTTTCCCATCTGCAGCTGCATCTTGATGGAGCGATACAAATGAGGAGGTCATAAATGAGGTCGACCTCTTTCTGCACTCGCACACGCCACAATTTTTCGCAGAAGGGATTAAAAAGTAACCAAAACGTTGGCAGTCGATTGTAGATTTAAACGGAGATTACTATCCTCGTTAGATTTCATGATTTCGTATGTATTTATCAATTTACAATTAAAACAAAATTGGCGGAAAACTTTTTACTCAACGTAATATAAACCTTATATGAACTTTAATGATGCTTTTTAACCAAAAAGAACGCGCATCACTTTTTGTTGCACTGAAGTGCTCGTTGGTTGTTTCACGCCCGAGAATTATTTTCTTCACAAAATATGCAGCAAATTACACATTTTTAGCAAATATTGCGCACAAGAGTTTGCGCACTCAATTTGTGTACCTTTACACCACATTTAGAAATTCCATTAGTACAAAGATTATAATAAAGAAAGTTACAAATGTCCGATTCGTTATTTGAATCTAATTCACTTCCAGACTTCATTATCAACTGTGTCTTAATCTTCTTCATTGAGTGATTCCACATTCATTTAATAAGGTCTATATCATTTTACTTTTTCATCTGTTTCTTAATTGTCTTAATTGAGTGATTCCGCATTCAGTTCATAATGTCTATATCATTTCACTTCCTCATCTTTTTCAATTGGTGATTCCACAAAGTGATTAATAATAAGGTCTATATCACTTCACTACCTTATCTTCTTCAATTAGTGATTTCACAGTTCAGTTAATTAAGTCAATATCATTTCACTGCCTCATCTTCTTCATTAAGTGATTCCGCAGTTCAGTTCATAAAGTTTAATTCTCTTCACTTTCTCATCTTCTCCAATGAGTGATTATGCAGTTCAATTAATAAGGTCTATATCACTTTACTTCCTAATGCGTTTCTTAATCTTCTTCATTGAGATATTCCACAATTCACTTAATAAGGTCTATATCACGTCACTTCCTCATCTTCTCCAATGAGTGATTGCACACTTCAGTTAATAAGGTCTATATCACTACACTTCCTCATCTGGTTCTTAATTTTTCTTCAATAAGTGATTCCACAGTTCATTCTGCCATCATAAGGTCTATAATTATAAGGTTTGTAATAAGTTAATAAAGTATATCATCACTTTAATTCATAAATAGTTTCTTAATCTTCTTCAATGAGTAATTTCACAGTCTTTTTTTGTAAGGAAAGATAAGTAAAATAGTAGTTTGGCACATTTAGACCATAATTAAAGCAATTTTTGACAGAATAGCGCTCTGTTACTTTTCTAAATATCGATAAACATTGGTTTTGCTTTTGTCTAAGTTGCAACTAACACAGAAAATTACTTTTCTGTTCTGAAACTTTTACGGCATAATACTATACATTTACATTTACTAAAAGCAAAATCAGCCCTCATTCGCACAACCTTCAGTTTATTTGCTATGATATATTATTGTTAAAAGTGACCTATTAAAGAGTTAATGTAGAAAATAATACACTAACGGCTAAGCCACTCTAAAATGAATAATGATGGTACAACAATCAATACAGTTCTATAGCCACTTCACTTGAGTAATAAGTTCTATATTCGCGTCACTTCGTCAACTACTGTACTTTAAAAGGTCAGCTACAGTAAAATCGATAATAAATTTAAAAAGTAATACAAAATATAAAAATTTAAATTATTTTATTGACATGAAATTTAGCTAAGTCGTAATAATTTAAATAAAACTGCATTTAAAATTTTGAGTTTTGAGTTTGAATTTTGAGAACAAAAATTATGGTAAAATAATTTCGATTATTGCAGTATATAGAATAGTTAAGTTTGATTTTTAAAATCCTTTTTATTCAAAAAGGTTATTTCTATTTTCTGATATGCTTAATATCTTCAGAACCAATTGAAAGTTTTTCCGATGACAATCCTTACTTGACTGTCGGGCCTCGAGAACCCATTCAAACAGCAGCTTTATCGCCATTTTCTGAGAAAAAATACTGTGTTTTAATAGACAAATCGGAAACGCTATTAGATTTCCTTGTATCATAATAAGAATACATGACAATTGGCTGCGTTTAAAAATAAAAATGACTTCTATAATGTGAAAAATTAGTCACTTTGTACTTGCCCTTAATATTATATTTAATTCGTGTTTAAAAAAACTTCAAAATTTCAAGCTTTTATGAAATATTTATTTTATATTATTAAAAATTATACAAGTGTTTTCACCGATAGTAGGTCAATTTAAATTATCCTTATTTGTTGAATATTAAAAACGGAAATGTTCCTTCCAAGCCAGTCATATAGAAATGTTCTTTTTTACTTCACATAAAATGGAAAAATTGTCTGCGTAGTAAAAAATATTAATATACCCACAGATGAAATGCTAATGGTATTTTGTGTGCAAAGGCATGAAATTTTGAAAAACTCTGCATTTGTTTATGAATTAAATTACTAAAAATTCAATATAATTAATAAAAGTTGTGGAATGTTATGTGTGAAAATACTGTTTTAATTTTGAACTTTGACATATATACTAAGAAGTTTACTTAATCCTTAAGAGATATTAGTGGTCTCACAGACCTCTGCATTTTTCAATTTTCATAGTTTATCCCCTTGTGGGGTTCTGGTATGTTTATGAAACCACTCAATTTTATTTCCCAAATGCCACATTGGCACCAGAATTTTAGTAAAAAAAATTGCGGTTTATTAAGAGTATGAAATATAACTTTTTCTTATTTACAAATAAATTTATTTTCAAATTCCGGAGTCAATCATTAATTTCAACATTTTAGCAATGAAACTGCTTAGTCCCTGAAAGTATTAACTTGTAACTTCCAGTTTAATTGCAAACGCTACTCAAATTTCGTTTCGTTTGGGCCTCTAGTATAGCGGTGCACAACCTGTGGCCCACGGGCCACCATGTGCACCAGTATTTTTATCCAGAAAAATTTTCCTAATTACTTTTGACAGAAACTTTGCTATTAAATAATTCAAATGTTACTTTTAAATTATTTGTGGTGGCAAACAATTTTCTGGCAAAAAGGTTGTGCATCACTACTCTAATACTATCGCCAGAGACATTTGAAAAGGGGAATTTTAATTATAATAGTTTCTACAAAAATTTAAGTACAGAAACACCATCCCATGAGTTAATAGCGGCTTTTATTTATCTTTCAACAGAGCCGTCTCTCATATTGCTTTGCAGTAGTTATATGACAATTCCTGTCGCAGCAGTTAAAGACGTAGATAAAACATATACGATAAAAATGTTAAAACCTTTAAAATCTATAAAGGTTAAAAAGTTAAAAATATTATCTAAATCTAAAAAGTTAAAAATATTAAAACCAACAAGTTTCAGCTGCACTGCAGCCACCTTCAGCGTTACTGAACCATCTTCAGTGTTAGGGTAATCACTGAAGATGGCTGCAGTGTAGATGAAACTTGTTGGCTCAAAGATTTTTAACTTTTTAACTTTTATAGTTTTTAAATGTTTTAAAAGTTTTACCTTATATGTTTTATCCCCATCGTTAAGTAAACTTCTTAGTGTATTCGTCAAAGTTCAAGATTAAAACTAAATAATTTATTATGTATAATTAAAAAGGCAAAATTTTTAAAATTAGGATTATTTATCGACTTTTAAAAAAATGTGCAAGAAAAGTTCATCAAATAACTTTTAAGATGATATGATGATATAGGATTTAAAACATTCGCTTACTTGCAACAATTTTAACCCAGACACTGTACCATAACGACGAACCTCTTTTACACTTCTTTTAATTCTTCGACACCAGTTTTTTTTTTTTTTTTTTACATTTTAATTTTGAATTATTCAGTCGTTCAAAATTTGAGATTAGATAATGTGAAAGTTTCCAAACTAAAATACTGGTATGTAAATTTAAAAGCTTTGTTCCCCTTACATGCCAAGTTTTCTTGCCAACCGGCTTTAATGAATTAAAAGACGCCTCATACTTTAGAGATTTAATTTAGATATTAATAATACTAATGACACAGCAACAACAAAAACAATACTGATTGTACGATAAACATAGCGATGTTACATTGTCATCCATTAATTATATTTGGATACTAAATCTAATTAATAAACAGATCAAATGACACTATAATTAAGTATAATCTATTTGCTTAATTCATTCTATTAATATATATTTTACATTGAGCAATTATAAATTACTCGTCTTTGTACGAATTTTAAAAGTATTATAATCGTCACTTTGTTAAATATATGACATTTCATTTAAATTCTGTCTGCATTAGGAAAAAAAAAAAAAGATAGAATTCCCTTCTGAACCGTTTTCAATAATGCAAAAAAAAAAAAAAAAGAATGGCTTCGGTAATTACAAGAGAAAATTAATTACAGCCATATACCAACCAATTAATTACTGCACTTCTCCGAACAAAAAAATAGGTAATATTTTCGGAATGATTAAATTAGGAAAAAAACTGCTGTTTTCTCGGATAGCTTTTCATATATGTATGATTAAGAACGCAATGCCTTAATTGAGGGCGCATTTTCTGAATTTTTGATAGATTATTTTTTACATACATATTATTTTTCAATATACATATTTTTGAATATTCAACAAATCATTTTTTTTCCACATGCACTGTAAGAAATTATTCCGTCATAAAACGGAAAATGTACTGATAGCAAATTTTCTGTCCATTCTCCGTTACTACCCCGTTTTCAAGTTGGAAATTTTCCGCTATTCAAAAGGGAAAACTTCTGAAATTTTCGGAATTTGAAACAGATTTGAAAAAAAAAAAAAAAATTAACGGAAATTTTCTTTCTTTAAAAAATAAATAAATAAATATGAGCAATTGCTAGTGCTTCCAGGTATTGATTGGATACCCTATATAATTATGATTTAGAAATTTTTTAAATAGTTCGCGATTGCTAGTATTGCCTAGAGTCCCGCGAAAATCGGGACACCAAATACTCTGGGCACCAATATTTTAAAATAATTTTCTTCGCCTTATCAAATGGCAGAATTATCTGCGCTAAAAAATTGCGAAATAAACTGAAAAAAATTAATGGTGTTCAGAGAATTTACAGCTCTGATTTACACGGGGCACATGACAATACCTGGCAATTCGCGCACTATTTTAAAAAAATGTCTAAATCATATTTATACCGGGTATCCAATCAAGACCGCCCAAACTTTGCACACTTAGATTTCTCCCTTTGTGTACATAAAAATGCCCAAATAACTATATCTCTACGACTTATAGTTTTCGAGAAAAATGCAAAAGAAATGTATGACGTTATATCTCGTGCAATGAAAAAAAAACTTTGTTGGAAACCTGAACATCTGTATTTGCATATTTTGCGGACGAAGATGTGTAAAGTATCCACCGCGCATATCGAGTCATGCATGCGCGCATGCCTCGATAATGCATTAGCGTGGTGTCCAATAAGAATAGCTAATAGATACAGCTTTTTAAATATCATTCAAACAGCGGCTTGACGTCATTCCACGGCGCGCGTTTGCATGCATCGATATGCGCGGCGGATATTTTGTGCATCTGTGCCTGTAAACATATTCAAATACCGAAGTTCAGGTTACCAACAAAGTTTATTTCTTTGCATGAGATATGACATCATACATTTCATTCGTATTTTTCGCGAAAACTACGTCGTAGAGGTACAGTTCTTTGGGCATTTTTTATGTGCGCCAAGCGAGAAATATGGCTGTGCAGAGTTTGGGCGGTCTTGATGGGACACCCTGTAGATACTGATGCATATTTACACAGGACAGTTATTTGTATTGTATAATATCAAACTTGTTTTTTTTAATTGCCTTGGCATCTTCCGGACTCGAACCTCGGTATTCGCCATTAGGGGATCACCTGGCAGCATCGAACAATTTGTTTATGGACCAAAACATCAATTACGAAAATTAAACTGGAATTTTTCCATTTTCTCTCAACTGGAAAAGAATATTTCCGCTTGCTGTCCTTGAAGAAGTATTTCCGTTTTTAATATTCAAGCAATAAGTGTAAAAAAAAATTGCCTCTATTCCCGGAAAATTTACCATTTCAATCAAACTGGAAAGTTTTTCGTTAAAAGACAGAGATTCCATTTAACACGCTCACGCCGGCGCGGTGGGTCACACTCGACTGTCTCAGAGTTGTCAAGTCTCCGGCTGTTTGCACACCACTATTATTTTAGAGAAAATGTTGTTCCTTTAAATCGCCCAATTGTTTTGATTAAATAAAACAAAACTTTCTGTATTAAAATACTGGTATCCAAAAAGTCGGTGACTTGGCAGCGCCGAGACAGTCGATTGTGACCCACCGCGCCGGCGTGAACGTGTTAAAAGCACCCTTATACTATACGCAGAAAGTATTTTTGTACAGCGTGTTTCCGTCATTTACATATAAAAATCAGTAATGAAACGCATTTTTTAAAGCAGAAGATCATCAAAGCTTTATAAGATGTGATGAAATAATAGAAAGCAAGGAAGGACTGTACAATTTCAAGATAACCAGTTGCGATGGCATGATACATATTAACTTTTGACAACCAAATGATAGCAATGTAGATATTACACAATTTAAGGGACCGCTTCACTGTAACTCTCCGATTACGAAACTCCATTTTCCCGTAAGTTAACATGGCGTTTCCCTAACGGGTAGTTTCAGTAAAACGGCCCCTTAATTTGATTTTTTTACAGATGTGGAATGTGAATTAAATTTATCAATCAGTGGTATTTTTTTAGAATAATGCCGTATAACCTCAAAAATCCGGCATCGTTAGAATTGAGAAATAAGTCGGATTTTTGAAAATTCCGGATTTCTAAAGGAATATGAAAAATACTTCGATATTTTTAATGGTGCCTTTATTTATTATTTAATTCAAAAGCAAGTGATGTTTAATGAGAAAAAATTACATATTTAAAGAAAACAACTTATTTTAATGGATTTTTTCGGTCTTACAAGTAATTCTAATAAACTATGAAGTCATTTCTTCTTGGGTTATTTCTGAAACATGGTTGTCAATTTTATTTTTCGGCCGTTTGTTAACACGTTTTTCTTGGACTTTATACAACCAAAATATATCTATTTAGGAAATGTAGTTTTGTTCCTCTAAAACAGATATAATTTTCCAGTCAAATTTATGCATTTTTCCAGTGACAGCTTTTCAGCAGTGTTTACCTTTCCAGAGGCTCCTAGTTCTCCTTCCTCTGAGGTGCTACTACTCTTATGGGAGCGGCGGTAGTATTTAGCACAGCATCAACAATCTCACTGACCACTAATCAATCGTTTTCGACCTCGAAGTAAACAATACGTAAACAATTGCTATTTTTCTTTCTCCCATAACTTGGAAGGGTTTAAAAAAGAGGGAAGATGATTTTGTTGCAGGATTTTTGAAATTGATAATTTCTGGATGCCGGGATTTCAAGGTCACACTGTAGTAAAAATGTTCTTAAAATTAAATTCACATTAAAAAATTTATTTTATTGTTTTTGGTTTCAATAACCCAATTTATATTAGTGTATGTAGCAATAAACAAGGTATAGCGTACATTGTTATTAAAATTGTTACTAAAGGAAAACCCGAATCTACTCATTTTTATGTAGATTTCTTAAGAAATACTACCTATTACATTCTCCCCTATGTTTTAATTTCTGAAAAAAAATTTGCAGATCTAAGCCAATCATTACCCATAGAACCCGAAACAACCACCCAGGTCAAAAGTTTATCTATCTATAAATTTATCTATATATCACGTTTTAATGGACTCGATAACTTTCATAATTCTGCACAAAACTCTTCCAACCTGACACATAAAATCAAGGGGCAGAAAATCTCTGCCAAGCTCGTTAATGGGCAAAATCAGAGGCGTCACCATGGGGGAGGGGGGGGACCTCGGGGGGACCTCCCACCCCCAATAAATGTGAACGTGGGAATTTTGATCTCAGAGTTGTGAAATTCTAGAATTTTTGTGACATCTTCTTTTTAAAAAATAATAGTAAAAAAAATAGCGAAATTTTCATTATTTTGGTATTTACGTTTCTGAGTATAATATATGTGAACTTGGAAAATTTGAACATAAAGTTGGGAAATTCTAGATTTTTGAGACATTTTCATTTTTAAAAAGTAATAGCAAAAAAATTGTGACATTTTCATTGTTTTGGTGATTACGTTTCTGAGTATAATATATGTGAACTTGGGAAATTTAAGCTTAGAGCTGGGAAATTCTAGAATTTTTGAGACATTTTCTTTTAAAAAAATAATAGTAAAAAAATAGCGAAATTTTTATATTTTGGTGATTACATTTCTGAGTATAATATATGTGAACTTGGGAAATTTGAGCTTAGAATTGGGAAATTCTAGATTTTTGAAACATTTTCTTTTTTTAAAAAAATAGTAAAAAAAATAGTGAAATATTTATGTTTTAATGATTGCATTTCTGAGTATAATATATGTGAACTTGAGAAATTTGAACTTAGATTTGGAAATATTAGATTTTTGAGACTATTTCCTTTAAAAAAAAATAGTAAAAATATTGCGAATTTTTTATTGTTTTTGGGGCTGATGTAACAGTAAACAAGTTAAATTATCGAAAAAAATACAAAATAAATTAGCCACACTCAATCTATTATTGTGTTTTTTAGTTTTACAAAAATATTACAACATATCTAAAAGACCTGAAATTCTATTCTCCTTTCCATAAACAGCTGACTCTAATCTACCTCCTTTGTACCTTCCTTTGTAAAAACATTGTACATTTCTCAAAAATTTCAGCTTACTTCCCCTAACTCTTCCAAAAGAAAATGCAGCTATTTTAATCCAAAGAGATTGCAGCTTTTTTTGAAAATTAGACGTCACTTGTAGCACAGTAAAAAGGAATATAGTAACCTATTTTGAAAGACAGCTAGCCAAAAATGATTCTCGAAAAACGATTCTCTATAACGAAACGGGGTTTTACCAATTTCACTAATTTTTTTTATCAAATTTCGCGACTTTCGGACAATTTTTTACCCATTATCAAGATTTTTGCTTGAAAAAATGGTTAACCCTTTGCTGTTAAGAAAAATTGTTATGCGAGCAAATGTGAATACAAGAAGAGGTTGATTCTGATAAATTTGTCATATTTTATTTTTTTTTTTTGTCTACGTATATATATATATATATATATATATATGTCCTCTTTGTTTAAATTTATAGGTGTTTATTAAATTAGACACCAAAAGTCCAATGTAAAGATGTATTAAAAAAAGTCTATAAATCTCAGCACGAAAGAACCCTTCATAATGGGGATAGAGTTTTCGTGCAAGAATTTGGGATATCCGAAAATCCATTCGAGGGTGAAAAAGGAAAAAGATGGGCGATGTGAATTTGGAATATAAATATGACTATGAAAGTAGTACATCAGCCGAAGAAAAAATCGACATACAATGTAACACTGGCACGTTGCACGAGAAGAAATAAAAAGATTTTCCTATAGATAATTTTACAAGAAATGATGAATATTTGGATGTGACTAAGGAAGCTGACTTCCGAAAGAACCGTTGGAAAAGGATTCCACCAAAGAGAATAGATAAAATTAATAGCACAGAATTGAACTTTGGTATACGTATGTTTTACAATAAATAATTTGAAGAAATTTTTTAGTTTAATAATGGACTTAAATGGCAATGTTTCCTATATCAGTAGAATATTGCATGGATACATTCCATATTTAAATTACAAATCTGCAAGGCAAATTTGAGTATCCCTAATTTAGAAAAGTTATTAATGTTTCCTACTGGATATGAGAAATTGGATCTACATGACTTGCAGAGTCAAATGAAAATAATATTTGGTATATGTTCTAGCCAAATGTTAACTCACTTAATAAACTTTTCACTCATGCCATGAAATTCAAAGACAATTTCGTCACACCATCAAACTATATATATCTTAACAATCTCAACAGTTTGTCATTATGGTGTTGCATCTGATGCAAGAATTTTTAGTCAACTAAAATTTAAATAAAAAGTAAAGTGCCCAGTTAAACTGATGGCATTGAGCTCACAGGCTATTCGTACTAATTGTATATTGTACTCTTACTTCAAAGAATAATACCCCTCATAAAATTAAGAAATCGACAAAAAAAAAACTATCTAAATTACGTGAGGGGGATGGTTAGTTCCCCCATTTCTCTTCTTTATACTTAAGAAATGAACCTTCCAATCTAATCAGGGAAGCGCTTTATCAGAGTAAAACGATATACCAAATTTGAAGCAAATTGGATGATTCTGGATGGAAAACCCATTTATCTAAATTAAAGGGGATCAGGCCCCTTTTACCCCTTTATACTTAACCAATGAACCCAGAAAACTAATCAGGGAATCGCATTATCTGAATGAAACTATTTATAAAATTTGAAGAAAATCGGATATTTCTATCAAGAATTATCGTGTTGCGTACATATATACATATATACAGAACCTGTGGAGCACATTAGCTCTCTAGCTTTGATAGCCAGTGAGCTAAAAATGACACACTTGTGAGCCTACTAGTAATGCTTTCAAAATGTGAAAGTGAAATGGGGGATTTTATTGAACTGGACAATGTTATCACAAGGAGGGCTACTTTGAAGACCAGAAGAACTTATATTAAGTATAAAAAGGGTATTTTTTTTTAACAAATCAAAAATTAGAATTTTTATGTTTTTAGTATTCAGGATTTTTTTTTTTTTTTTTTTGGAAAGGAATTTTTTATGCGTGCAAGTGTCCGAGCCGAATGCAGCTGGCCCATCAGTGATGGCCAACAGCAGGCCAGCATCACATTACTTCAATCCGGAACTTTTCCTGCCGTGCTATCACCTATCCCACTGCTATTCCTTTGCTGGCCTAGCACTTCCCCTTACAAACATTTTTTATAGAATTCTAAAAAAAAAAAAAAAAAAAAAAAGTATTATATAATTAGGGTTCTTTTTCCTATAAGCTAGTTTCACCAAGAGCTATAGAAATATGTGTAGAAGTGTCTATAATAGAAATGTCTATTGAAATATTTGAACTGCATGTGGTCACCCTTCCAAGTACTGACCGTGCTCGATGCTGTTTGGTTTTCGTGATCGGACGTGAACAAGTGCATTTAGCGTACGCAACGACTGCTCGTAGTTTTCAGGTTCTCATTACACTATTTCAAGTTTGTTAGAAATGTCTATTGAAATATTTGAACTGCATGTGGTCACCCTTCCAAGTACTGACCGTGCTCGATGCTGTTTGGTTTTCGTGATCGGACGTGAACAAGTGCATTTAGCGTACGCAACGACTGCTCGTAGTTTTCAGGTTCTCATTACACTATTTCAAGTTTGTTAGAAATGTCTATTGAAATATTTGAACTGCATGTGGTCACCCTTCCAAGTACTGACCGTGCTCGATGCTGTTTGGTTTTCGTGATCGGACGTGAACAAGTGCATTTAGCGTACGCAACGACTGCTCGTAGTTTTCAGGTTCTCATTACACTATTTCAAGTTTGTTAGAAATGTCTATTGAAATATTTGAACTGCATGTGGTCACCCTTCCAAGTACTGACCGTGCTCGATGCTGTTTGGTTTTCGTGATCGGACGTGAACAAGTGCATTTAGCGTACGCAACGACTGCTCGTAGTTTTCAGGTTCTCATTACACTATTTCAAGTTTGTTTCTTTTGGGATTTACGTTCCAAATCATTAAACTTGTATAGAAATTATTCTATTGTATAGAAATCCTATGTATTTTATACGCTTTTTTTTATTATTGATTCTGAACTGCGTAAATTATGAAAACCGAAATCCTTTGTAACCTAGTAAAACTAGATGTAAGGAGAAAAAAAGCGCATTGAAATAAAGAATTTATTTATTTATTCATTTACTTATTTATTTTGTTGGTGGCAGTGGTGCTATATTTTTTACAGTTTCAAAAAAAATTAGCTTCACAGCATTGTGTTAAGATATTCATTTTAGATTTGTGTTCAAATACTCAATGTCTTCGATATTTGCAGCGCCACCTAGCGTAAGGGTTCCTAGCAATAATACTGCAAAAGTTCGTGCACTTCCATGTAGTGGTGGGCTAGCACATGAGATAAAATGGATGCCCACCAGAATTTTATCTGATGATTTCCAACAGCAAAGTTGACTGAAGTTGTCCAGCAGTGGTCATGCAGTGGTAGACCATCAGCCAGCCCTTCTCCATCATTGCCAGCACCTATCTTGCTGCTGGCCAGCAATTTCCTCTTTGCTGGGTAGGAACAATTTGATTCAAGTTGGGAAATTTTCGAATCCTCCCCCCCCCCACCCACCCCGAAAAAATATCTGTGGCTACGCCCCTGGGCAAAATCGAACCAAGGGGGGGGAAATAGGGAGGGGTTTTGTGAAAACCGAAAAACCCCATAACTTTATAAAACCCCCAAAATTTATAAAATCAGAAAAATTTATATGTCACAGATTTTTGATAAAATTTAAGATGGCCTCAAAGGGCGAAAAAAAAAGGGTTTTAAGGAGAAAAAATTTCATAACATCGTCAATTCTCAAGATATCAAACTCACTTAAACTTGTTATACATTTTCTGAATACTATCTACAACTTTTATGCTGACAAGTTTTTGAAAAGACCAACTCTTACCAGAAAAAAAAGATAAAAATGAAAAAAAAAATGGGGAAGTTGAAGAAGAAAAAAATTCACAGCTTCTTCAATTCACAAGATATCCAATCCACTTAAATTTATTATACACCATATTAATATATCTACAACTTTTATAGTGACAAGTTTTTGATAGGATCAACTCTTACAGCAAAAACAAAACAAAAAATAATAGAGGTTGACGAAAAAATTACCGTATTAAGGGTGTACTCAAATCCAAACTGCTTATTTTCTGACTAATTGATAAATTCATTTTTGTTCTCAAACGCATCCAATTGACAGGTTCTCTTATTCTGAAACTATATAATGTATCGTATTGGTCGATTTGTTGATAAAAGCAGACTAGATTTCAAAAAATGCTGTCAAAATGGGCATTTTGAACCGAAATTCCAGAAGCGATAGCGCTGGAAAGGGAAAAAAATGGCCACACTGGGGAAATAATTGTTTGTAAATCAAGTTCTACTTAATTTAACGAAAAATAAAAACACAGATCACTTATAAATCTGTTCAAAAAATCACGTCAGCAAGTTTCATGTTTTTACTTTAAAAAATGGGCCTAGGAATCTGTCAGAAGATTTCGAATTGTTGAGCGTGGAAAAATACTGTTGTGAATACCGCTTTAACATGATTCTGATAAAACAAACTCTCACTAAAAAAGGAAATTAAAAACTCGTCAAAAGCGGCCTGATAAAAATTTTCTACTGCACTGTTAAAAATATCGTGAAAAATTACCTCTGTTTTTAAAGGCTATCTGTATTCTGACCAATGAGAACGCTTCATATGCGTTTATGTAGCGTTCTCATTGGCCAGAAAATAGAGAACCTTTAAGAACAGAGGTAATTTTTCACGATATTTTTAACAGTGTCGGTTTATCTCTAATTTCGATTTAGTTTTTATTGGTGAAATTAATACATAACTTCGAAATCTACCTCCGTTTGTATAGGCTGAGCCGGCAGGTATTTTTTTTTTTACTTTTCCAAGCACGTAGTGCAAGGAAAGTATTATAATCATGATGTGGGTGTGTAAGCGATCACGATAACACACAAATTGTAATTTTGTTTGGCTCCCATTTGGTGAATATGCTACAGACCAACGTCGCAAGAACTGTATCGAGTTTCGTTAAAATTGCCCAATGACTGCGGTATTTAAAACCATTTCCAAACCCTTTTCCAACCGATTCTACACTGTACAATAATTCTTTATATATATACCGGTGATTTTGTGGTAAAATCGTTGTTTTTTAACGGAATTTCGTCTTTTCAGCGGAAATATAGCATTTCCCCGGATTTCCAGCTTATTGGATTCAAACGTATTTTCAAGTACTATGTAATTAATCTTACTTTATGAATTGAGAAAAGAGGAGTAAATTGTTTTCTACTTGCGGTGAATGATGCAGCCACGGAGTCCGTAACTTCTCACAGTCAAAGCGAAATAAATGGTATCTCTATTAAGAATGACTTCTATCTTGTGGATAAAATCCATAATCGGGGTACCGTTCATATCGCTTTGATTGTGCGATGTTAAGCTTCCCAAGGCTGGATCCACCATGTTTGCGAATACCGAACGCTTTTTTCAGGATTGATTAAGATCAATTGCATAGTTGAAAAATTAGCTAGTAGGATATGGCTCAATAAAAAAAAGGCTTAATGCATCTCTGAATAAGACATCTGTACGTACCAAAAAATAACCTTGTCGATAAATTAAATTTCGTATAATTAAAAACCAATGTAGTTAAAAGGCTTTCATTATCAGAGAATTCAAATGTGTAAATGACAAAAATGTAGAATTAATTAATTCACAAATTTGAATTGCACGCGTTCCTTCATCACAAAGTAATTTCAATGATTACAGCCATATCACTTTCGAAATAACAACAATTGCGCGATTTAAATTAGAATTATACCTAATTCAAAGAAACACATTTCCTAATAACGAGCCTTGCATGGTTGATAAGACCGGGAGAAGCTGCTATAACCCACACTCCCATATTAAGTTGTTAACATATCAATTATAATAAGTTCTTTGGTTTCCTACGCTGATAAAACGTATGAGTCTATATTTGTGTAAGTCCACAAATGGTCGTATTTCGTGCGATGGTCATACCACAGGGACAACACTAGTCCATTTGTTACGGTTTGGGGTAATGCAATTCATTAATCCCCGAGATAGAACTGCAATTAGGAAAAGACTGGATTCTCATTTTAATAATAACCCTTTTACTAGACGAACTCTGCATAAGGCATTTGCTGCTACTCTCTGCAGACCTTTTCCTTTCGAAGATATCTGCATGCACTCGTCGTTCGGGGAATATTTTACAGTTTGTGTTGCTTGACCGATACGAGATATCCAGTCCATGAATTTGAGTATTTTAGTTGCAAATTTAATGAAGGGAAGCAATTATGAGTTTAGAGAAGGTATGTTAACGTGAATTTGAAGTTTGTGCAGAGATGAATCTTTCAAAAGGAACATGTTTTCACGGTTGTTACTCCCAGAGGAAAACGAAATAACGGTGCATAGAAATATTTCATTTTGGTTATAAAATTAATTTTACTGCATTATTCCAGTTTTTGAATATAAGATTAAGAGACATTTGCATTTCCTGAAAAAATATTCTCTATGTATCTTTATAAATTGTTTTATTTTCGATAAAAGAATTAGCAACAGTATTTTTTAAAGCTACATTCCATTAAAAAATGTTTTCATTGAGTGTGAAAAAATATATAGCACTGATAAAATCTATATTTAAAAACAAAAGCATAACCGCCCACTGACATCATAACAATGACGGTCACAACCAAGACTATCGTTTTTGTTTTTATCTTACAAATACAGGGTAATAATATAATATCTGAATAGGGGGCAAAACTTTACGGGGTGATAGAACGCAGCTATACGAAAAAATTTCGTCATAGAATGTATGGTCGGAACACAAGCGGTGAGAAGTTAAAAAGTATTTTTCCACTGACGCAGCTTAAAAATTAACACAAGAATGAGAGGAGATACTTCTAAAAACATTTTATTAACAGGAATGTAATTAATGTACATGCTCAAAGAAATTGCTCAAAAGGTCTTTCGCCAGCTGTAATGTACTCTTCACACCTACGGGATAGGGACAGACGCACATTTGCGAAGACACCAGACATTTCCCGAATATTGCCGGCAACAACGGCAATCCTGGTGATTAGATCCATGTCTGTTTCAAAGTGGCACTCGTATATTAGACTTTTCATTTGGCCCCACAGGGAAAAGTCCAAGCACGAGAGATCCGGCGATCTTGGTGGGCAAGCTATGGGACCACTTCGACTAATCCATCGCCCTGGCACAGTGGAAAACCACCTTTTAACATCTCACCGCTTGCGTTCCGACCATACATTCTATGGCGAAATTTGCTAGTATAGCTGCGTTCTATCACTTCGTAAAGTTTTGCCCATTTTTTCAGATTCACCCTGTATACCCTTCTAAATACAAGGTTCGTAAACCCTTCGAATTTTGCAGACCAGAAAATTCTTCTGCACCAGTATTTTCTCAAAGAAAATCTCTTCTTAAAAGATGGCGAAATTTCGCGCGCTTAACCCTTGACTTAAGTTTAATCCCTTGGCTTAATATTAAATTCTTAATCTTTTATAGTTTTTAAATTCTTGATTTTAACTGAAATTTTTTCAATTGCTTCTCAAGTAGTTTTAAAGCTACACTTTTTCTTTCCCCGATGGCTCTCAAATATACAAGACATTAAAACAATAGACTGGATGTTAAGCTGATCACAGATGGGTAACCCTTCAATGCTGCGCTACTGTTCAGCGCGTTTAAGCTAGACTTATTTTCCTATAAAAAAAATACTGGCAGTTTTCTGGGAAAATTTTCTGACACGTTCGAACCCTGTAAATATCACATAATTTAAATTTTTACACCACTGATTAGATGTACTTCCAAATGAAATTTGTTTGAAAGCTGTAATTAAATGCAGTTTATTCCATGATAAAAAGTATATTATTTAAAATCTAAATTAAATATAGCTAAGTATAGAAAAAAAATTAAACTAAATTAAATAAGACAATAATTCTGATAATTTACGTTCAGCACCTTATTTCTAGGAACCCCCCCCCCCCCCTCTCGTTCCTCCTATTTCTCAAATTCAAATCTTGATCCATTGATCATATTTCTTTATTCTTTGCTTAACCCCTTGAAATGCACCGGTATATTATATATACCAATTAATTTTAATTCCCAAATGCATAGCTGGCAACCTTTTACTAATCTTCCGTAATATCTGGATTAATTTGACCCAGGTTAACCACGTTTCGAACCAAAAAATTTATTTCATGAATGCTTACTTATTTAATTACAGGTTTCTACGTAAAACATATTTAATTTAAATTCTTAAAAAAATTTCTGGTTCGAAACATATTAAACCAAGATTAAATTAACGCAAGTATTACGGAAAATTAGTTTGGGGTTGGCACCTATGCAAATGCCACACTGGCACTAGAATTTATGACTTAAATTTTGTTCTGTTTAATTGTACGTAAAGAAAAGCTTAAGTCTATGTGGAAATTCGTAAATCTATTAATTATACAAAGTTTAATGTTTTAAAATTTCTGCTTTTAAACAGCATTTTAATCTACTACATGAAAACACTACGGAGACGTTCAATTCTGTGTGCTTCTATGATAGCATTTTTTGACATTCCGACATAAAAAAAAATAATAACAGAATAGTAATCTTAATTTCGGGATTATTCCCCGCATAAAAGGTATGTTGAAAGGGGGTGATAATTACCAACGTTTGCTGCAATGGAAAACTGTTCAGCAAGAAACACTTTAAAGTCAGTAACATGATTTGGATTTTGTTCCTGAAATATGAATGCTTGTTTATGGCATATTTATATGCGATTCTTAACTTAGGAATTAAAGCACAAAAATTTTGTCGCATTTGTACATCATCACATTTAGGCACTTGACCTTAAAATAGATTTTCATCTAACTATGTAATTAGAGGAGCACAGGATGGTACCACTGGGGCTGATAAACGTGTAATTGACATTATTCAATTGTCAACAATTCAAAAACTTACATGAAGACTGCATCGTAATCATTTGATTTATGTGGCATCACATCTTATTATCTTGAAATTCTTTTGATGCTATAGCTTTAAAACTGGACACATAATAAGCAAATTGCACTCATTTTTTCAGTATCTTAATCACTGAATTTAAATCTAATGTGACTCTGCGAATTATTTGAATAATATGCATTTTTCTATCAAACGAAGGAAGCGTTTGAATGATTGAGAACTTCCATAGACGGGATAAAAAAATTTCAATGTATTTGTGTGCTAATTATTTTTATTGATATGTTGTACAGGTAATATAATTAATATAATATTACACTAGACGTCATATATACGGGGTGTTCCGTTAAAGGGGTCCAATATTAATAGGGGTAATAGAGGAGATCACACGGAGCATAAATGGCCGGATCTCAATAATTTTCAAGTTACAGCAAATAGAATGAAAAATCGGAAATTTGTAAAAAAACCCTCATTGCTAAACTATCGATAATGCTACATAAAAACGAAGCAAATATTTAGAAAGAGCAGAAAAAATCCTACGAAATGACATAAGTTGTTTTAGAATATTGAGAAATAATGGCGAGTTACAAGCTCTGAAACAGTGAAAAAATACAAAATCAAATATTTAGCAAAATAGTTAATCGTTAATTCCAAAAATGCAACTCTACCTACATCAAGGAAAATGTTATAAATTTGGTCCATTCCGAAAGCTTTCGAAGAAGCTGACAATAAACCATATCAGTTTAATTGTATGGGAGAAATCAAGCAGTTCCCTAGTTACAACTCTGTACTGTTGCACGCTCGGAAAGGGCGAAACTCCGCCCATGACGATTGTAAACACCCCGTTTTAATATCTTTCAATTATACATTTCTGATCAACCTCTATCAATACCATTTCATTATTCAGTCTGGTCAAGTGAATGACATATTGTGCAGCTCTCGCCTTGTCTTAAA
This sequence comes from Maratus speciosus, assembly GCA_963932465.1. NCBI lineage: Eukaryota > Metazoa > Arthropoda > Arachnida > Araneae > Salticidae > Maratus > Maratus speciosus. Next base: position 95,659,986 of record OZ010792.1, read on the forward strand.
GCAAACTCCGTGATTGCTGCGTTTCCTCCATGAACTTTCAGGATGATGAAGAAGAAGTACTTTTTATGCAAATTTTCTATGTGTATAGGAAGAAAAGTGTAATAAAACAGCAGTCATCAGTGGGCGTTATGTTAAAGGGAGGCTGTTGTAAGTGGGATTGTAGTAAGTTGATGTATAATAATTATGCCGGAATACTCTAACGAAGAATATGCGGACAGGCATCTGATGTACGGGCAAGCTCATGGAAATGCATGTCTAGCACAGCGCATGTACCGTGAGCAATTTCCAAGGAGACGTTGCCCAAGTTCGAAACTCTTCATAAAAATCGATAGACGATTACGGGAGACTGGATCGTTTAATACAGCAAGCATTGATGCAGGGAAACCTCGACATGTACGAACACCTGCAATGGAAGAAGATGTACTGAATATTTTTAAAGATAACCCCTCCACGAGTACACGAGCTGCTGCGTCTGAAGTCGGTGTTTCTCACCAAAGTGTGTGGCGTGTTCTGCGTGTAGAAAACATGCACCAATTTCATGTGCAGCGGGTACAACTGTTATCAGTAACAGATTGTGCTCAGCGGACAGAATTCGTACGCTGGTTGCTTAATGTAACAGAAAATAATCCACAATTTCTGGAAAATATTTTATTTACTGATGAAGCAACATTTACGAGAGAGGGCGTGGTAAACACGCACAATATGCACACATGGTCATATACAAATCGCACACTGTTTTCCCGTCGAACGCACAACAAAAGTTCAGTGTGAACATATGGGCAGGTGTCCTCGGCGATTATCTCATAGGACCATATTTACTCCCAGATGTACTCAATGGCAGTACGTACTTGGTTTTCCTACGGGATATCTTACCGCAGTTACTGCAAAATGTGCCAGCAACATTGCGCCACAATATGTGGTTTATGCACGATGGCGCACCGGCACATTTTTTCATAGGTGTTCGCAATCACCTCAATTCAACATATCCTGGGAAATGGATTGGACGCAGTGGACCTGTTGCTTGGCCTGCACGCTCTCCAGACCTCAATCCGTTAGACTTTTTTGTTTGGGGACACCTTAAATCGCTGGTGTATGAAACGCCTGTGGATACACCGGAGGATTTACTAGAGCGAATCGTTGTCGCTGCAGGAGACATTCCCAACTCCGTCGGAGTTTTCGGCGTGTTCGCCAATCTTTACGACGTCGCTGTCGGCTGTGCGATTCTGTTAATGGGCGCAACTTCGAACACCTATTATAATAATGTCCATTCGTCTGCCTTCCGACATTGAACTGTGCAGCGCAGGCCAGAAGACTATGCTTTACATATGTCATAAAGTACGTGGAATGTAATTCTTTATTTGTCATTTTTCTTTTATTTTCAACACTTTTTGGCACAGTATTTTGTAAGTCACAGACTGTGGTGTACTCAAATTGTAAATTACAAAGTTTGTATGAATTAATTTAAAATTTAGTGTCTTTTTTAAATTTATAATTAATAAAATTATTATGCTATTTGTTATTATTATTTCCTATCATAAATTATGATGCACATATACATACAATAATTGTCCATGTAAAACATGTACTGAAACTTCTTGCATAGTTACAAATCGCAATATTTTTAATTATTTCCGAATTTTCACCACCAGTTTAATTTTAAAGAATTTAACTTAAGCTTTATATCAATAAAAGACCACTTCAAAATGTAGACTAGTATTGTAAAGTTATTTTGGTTCTCTCAACTCTTGAATAATTAAAAATGTTGCGTCTCAGAAGAAGCATGATCGAAAATGTATAGTTGAGAGTAATTAAAAAGGCGGTGTTTCCAATCGTGATGGGCGGAGTTTAACCTTTGCCAGTGTCAAAGAAAGCGGAGTTGTAACTAAGAAACTGATTAATTTCTCTCACACAATTAAACCGATATGGTTCATTGTAAGCTTTTTCGAAAGTTTTCGGAATGGACCAAATTTTACTACATTTTCCTTGTTGTAGCTAGAGTTGTCTTTTTGAATTAACGATTAACTATTTTGATGTATATTGGATTTCGTACTTTTTTCACTGTTTCAGGGCTTGTAACTCGTCAATAAATATTGCTATTTTAATACAATTGATGTCATTTTGTAGGTTTTTTTCTGTTCTTTCTAAATATATGCTTCGTTTTTATGTAGCATTATCGAGAGTTTAGCAATGAGGGTTCTTTTACAATTTTCCGAATTTTCATTCTATTTGCTGTAACTTGAAAATTATTGAGATCCGACCAGGCTTTATATACTGATTTATGCTCCATGTGATCTCCTCTATTACCCCTATTAATATTGGACCCCTTTAACGGAACACCCTGTATATATATATTGTAGTCTTTCTGTCTTTACCAGGGTTCGTACGGGTCCTTGAATTTCCAGACTAAGAAATTCTTCTGTACCAGTAATTTTTTTATAGAAATTCTCTGCGAAAAATAAGGCGAAATTTCGTGCGTTTAAACTAGACTTATTTTTCTATTAAAAAATACTGATATTTGGCCTTGAAAATAACGGTACGCGTACGAACCCTGTTTACAACTTAATTCGATATATTGCTGAAATAAACTTTAACCCTCCGTCTACCAGACGGGTCCATTGGACCCGACAGGTACATACAAAATATTCATTCAAACCAGAAATTTCTTTAAAATAAACTAAGTATATACACCCGACAAAAATAAGGTAAATAAATAAGTTAAATAGTTTTAAATAAAAATTCTGGTGTAGAACGTTTTATTAAAACTTGAATAAAATTCCCGGTAGATTTAGGCTTAAATAAATACTTTTAAAGCTGTTTCGGTACATATTTCGAGATTGAGCACTGGGCTGAAATTTATTTCATAAACGTCTGTAAATGCATAAAAAACGAAATTACTAACAATTCATGTATTAATTTTAAAGTTACATTTTTGCTTTAAGCCTTTCCGGAGCGGAGTAATTCAGTTTGTAAAATGGTGAAATGTTTGACTGGCATCGGAATTTGCAAACGAATTTATTAGAAAACAAAAACTTCATTATTATACCATACTCTACAAAAGGAAAATTTTAATTAAATATTCCTGGTACGCTTAAAGTTAGATGTCCTTATTGTGGGCACAACCACGAAAATGTGTTAAATTTTCATTTTTTTCCATTTAGATCAGGGGTGGCCAAATGTGGCACCCTGAACACCTCTAAAATTTTATAGTAATCATTGCCTTATCTAAACATCCAATCTTTGCGATTCAAGAAGTCCGCTATTTCTTTAAAAAATTAGTGGTATCCGGCGTACCAGTTGGCCGCCCCTGCTTTAGATTAACAACATGATAATCGCCATGAAACTTGACATCATAAAAAATAACAAATAGATGAAAATATGATCTGGAGATTTCATACATATTATAATTCTACAGCGAAATTGCATATTTATTTGATGACATAATGCAACATGGACAAAAATGTTAAATTTCCATTATTTGTGTAATTTTAAGGTTTTGTGTAAATTCCTTAATTTATTTTAAATTTTACCAAATGAAAATATCTAGAATCAAACCAGAAATCTATATATATATTACGCTAACGTACGTGGCACAGAAATCGTGATTATTTGTTATTGTTTAATGGCAACGCCCGAGAAACGCATCTGATTGGTTATTGTGAAACAGTCCTTGGCAGGATTTAGGGCGATCGGGTTTGTTGTTTACGTTTTGCGTTTTCTGTGCAATATCTTTCGCTGCAATTATGTAGCTTCAAAATATCATTTGAAATGCCCGTAAAAAATCTCGGTGAATGCTTGAAAGTGAAGAAGAAGCCAAATTCGAGTCGAATCGAAATAGATTCGAAATCCAAATAGAATTGTCGAGAATGCCGTTAAGCGATCGGCAAAATAGGCTTAATAACTGTAGCATGCACGAGTTGCTACTGAAATCCAAATTACTAATTTAAACGTTCCGGGGCATGCATAACTGTGGGTGAAACGTGCAATTTATGCAAAGCACTGTATTGGAAATGCGAATTAAACAGCAGCAAGAAGTTTACAAAATGTTGTCATGACGTAAAAAGTAATTTTGTACGGACCTGCGATACGAATTTCAGGTTCATTTAAGAATATTATTACGGGCTTCCCCAAAAGTAAGATACAATAAAACCTGCTTAGACGTAGACGAAAACGACCAGTGATAAATTCCGTTTTATGCAGGTTATTAAATTGAACAACGCATAATAGCATTTTTTTGGGGGGGGGGGAGAGCTGGAACTTTTTTTTTTTTCGTTTATTGCAGGATTCCGTTATAAACATGCTTTATTCTATTAGAAAATAAATTTGCTGGATGGTACTTTTCTTAAAAATCTATATAGTAATATTTGCTTACATTTTTTTTTTTCAGCATTACACTTTATGCTGTATTTGTAATTGCTTTTTCATATAAAGATTTTAAATAAAAAATTAAATTTTTGAAAATATAATTACATTTTAATTAAATTCATCAGTTAATTTAGAATAAAAAAGTTTAAAGTATGAGACATATAAAAATTAAAAATCTTAACCTTTGACTTTACACAACTTTTGAACTGAACAAGAGTCGGGCCCTGGTAATTTGCACCGTCCCCTCTGTACGGATCTGCGATAAAAAATTTCAGATTCATTTAAGAATATTATTATTATGGGCCCGGGCAACGCCGGGCGGGTCAGCTAGTGTTTCCATGAAAAAATATAACATAAATTACATAGGTAATATATGAAAAGCAATATTTAAATAGTTTTAAATAAAATTCTGATGGTGATTTTTTTTATAGTAAATCTTGAGTATAATTCCCGTATTACCAATAGGAAAAGTTAAAAAGTTTTCCTAAAAATATTAAAATTTCTGCTATTTTTTTTTAAACTATATGCATTAGTTTCACGAATATTTAGATTAACATTAATAATAAAGTAAAAAGTATTTAGACTTAAGTTCTTTTTCCTTAGAAAACCTACATAATGAATTCCCTCCATATCGATCACTTTAGCATTACTTTTGTTTCATTTTTATTTTACCCTTTCGGTCATCTTATACACGCAGAGTTGCCAAGTCTCCGGCTTTTTGCACACCAGTATTACCTTAGAGGAAATGTTTTTGCTTTAAATCCGCATAATGTTCCAGTTACATAGAACAACATTTTCTGTATTAAAATACCGGTATCCAAAAAGCCGGAGACTTGACAGTTATGTACACGTTTTTTCATTTACTATTATATTGTTTTAACAATTACTTTTGTTATTATCTGCATGTACCAGTGATATTACGCCTTTATACATTTTTATTATGACTTCATTTCTGTTTCAGCATTTAGTAATAATGATAATAATTACACATACCATAAATTTCACTGAAGTTTTATAAAAAGTACTTCAACCCCTTGCGCTTTGGCGCTGTTAGCGGATGTATGTCACTAGCCACCAGCAATACAGCATCTCGGAGAATTTTTTTTTTTTTTTTTTTTTTTTTTTTTTTTTTTTTATAGAAATTTTGAATTCTCACCACACAAATTTAATTGGTAATTTTCTTTTACTTTATTTATGGAAATCAATCATCTTATGAAGTAAAAGTAACAGTTACAACTTTCTGGTGAGAATTCGGAATGTCTAATTAAAAAATCAGCCAGATATCATGATGTACGCTGCTTACGTCACTGTCGGAAATGACCAAAATAGCATGACGTACGTTGCGTATATCACAGAGAGCAAGAGGTTAAGCAATAATATTTTAAGGTTTGTTTTTTTTTTTGCATAAATTATGTTATTGTTATTTTATGAAGATATTTCTGGTTAGAATTAGAATATCATCATTTGCAACCGGTTAAATGATTGGGTTGTTGGTACATTTAATGTTAACTCTTCTTACACCGTTTACTCCATCCGTTCTTTTAATTCAAACAATTGTTTCACACTTGAATTTTAAAGTATGGGCTATTTCTCAAAACAAATACTTTATGATAAAACACGAAAAAAACTAGAAAAACGTTATGTCTGTTTTATCCTGGTGTAATACGGCATTTTCAAAAATTCTTCCTGAGCTCACGTAAATTGTACGCAAAATAGCTATATTCGTTAAATTTAAGAAAATGACACATTCGTTAAATTTCATTAAACCTTAACTTGTGTGATTTAGATAACTACTTTTAATATTATTAAGGTGAAAGTAATTTTTTTCTCAAAATTAAAGTGAATTTCGGAGGTTCAAAAAAGTTAATAAGATTTCTTTTAAATAATTTTATGTGTTTTAGGTAACCAGTATGAATAGATATAACACATAAAATTGCTTGAACTCTTATTGTTATATAACTTTTCTAAATAGTAACTGATTAGCCAGTTTTAAAGTCCGAAATACAACAGATATTTTATTATTAATATTGATAGTTTTTTTATAATTTTGATTTTAAATTAATTTGACAGAATGTTACAATAAGAATTATACAGATGCTAATATATCTAGAATTTAAGACAGTGTAATATTTTTTTCATTTGGAAATTAATTTCACGATGTGATAAAAATTAAGTGAAAAAAACAATAAATCTAATTCTGTTCCTTCTTTAAAAGATGTTTAACAAATTTGACAATAATCTCTCTCTCATTTGAATAACGTTTTATTTATAATTCAAGTAAGTACAGTAGGACATCGCTAATCCGATCCCCGCTAATCCGAAATTCCAGTTAATCCGAACCGATTTTATTTTCGAAAATTATACCTGAACAGATTAACTGAAAATATTGAAATATTGTACTAAAAACAAAAAAGTACTTTTTACTGCGAAATTTTCCGGATTACAGGATAAATATCGGGAAAAACCTGGAAAATTTAGAATTAAACAAAAAATGGCAGTAAAGCCTTTTTTAAAATTCTTTAAACAACTTGAATAGAATAAAAAAAAGTACTCAATAATGTAAAAGTACACATGCACACAAATATAAAATAAAAACGTGCATTGTAGGTCTACTCGTAGAAGCCATCTTTAAAAAAACTCGAATATCAGTTTGTTTGCCCAGTCGCTATAAAATTATTTTGTAAAATGCAAAAAGTATTTAATTCAGATGATAAAAATTTATTTTTCCTTCCAACAATTTGATTTCGCAAATTATCTACAGAAATGTCTTTTTCTTCCCCTCTCGTCGACGTGGTGACTGAACTATTTATAGATTCATGATTTCGAACCGCTTGTAATGTATTGTTATGTAATTCATCCTGCGAAGTTCCATTGGATTATTATAAACATAAAGAGTGCTTAAAGAAGGAATACTATTTTTTCCGAAAATCGTACCGGATTATCCAACAAGCCGGACCTTAAGATGCCAGATTAGAGAATGTTTACTGCACTTCTGAGTACTTATAACTTACTTTTTTTTAGCACGCATCTTTTACTTTTCTATTTTTATCGGAATTTCGGTTAATCCGAATTTTTTGTAATCCGAACAGGCACCGGTCCCAGTTAGTTCGGATTAACGGGGCTCTACTGTATATCGTTATGGATTATTTACATAATTTAATTAAATTTTGTTTGTTTGTGTTATTAACTTTATAATTGATATTGAATTTTGCCTACTTAAAACCACATTTTTGTTTAAAATTTTTAAATACATTGACAAAATGACATTTTGTTATACCGATTTTCCGATTCAATTAACAATTGGAAAATCAATGTGAAATTGAGAAAAAAAAGTTAATGCGTTGATGTGTCCCTACATATTACAGTCATTCAGGGTAACTTTGATCCGCATTTTCTCTATTTTCATATGCCACACTCTTATTTTAAGACTATTATTGCAATTAGGGGCATAAAAAAGAAGAAATGATCCTAAATTATTGCATGACTGTCAAAAATTAAGGAATAATAATGATAAAAGCAACAAAAAATGAATTTTTAACCTGGTTCAAAGTTACCCAGCCATTTAGGGTAACTTTGCACCATATGATATATATTATCTAAAATAATTCATTATAAAAATAAAGTATTATAGTTAGGACAACTTTGAACCCCCAAAAATGTTTTCAGATATGTAAAGACTCCGAATTTACATTTCCCAATATCACAAGATTTGTATAATTTATGATATTACAACAAATATCAGGCATAAGAAAAGTTGAAGAAGAGAACCATGAACATGTTCCATGAACCATAAATAAAAAAAAACATGTTTATTGTTCATATAAAATATAAATTGCAGTGGAAAACAACGTTCAATGTTTTATCTCAATAATATATCCATAATTACAGTAAAACGTACTAGTACTAGTATTATTTAAAAAAAAAAAAAATGCCGAATGTATGAAATGTCAAATTTGAGTAGCTCCGCCCCGAAAAACGCCTTTAAATGAATTGTATGTATTTTACGCATATTTGTGAAAGTATTTGCATGTTATATCTAATATTCATTTTCGGCATTTATATAAAATATACGTGCAAATATGGGAAATTTTTGACAGTAGCACCTATAATTAGTAAATTATAAACATCAGTATAACTTTGAGCAGGCACAAAGTTACCCTGAAAATGTGGTAAAATGTTAGTGCCTTCTTATTTTACATTTTATTAACTATTAATAAATAAATTATCACAAAATATTATCATATTTACAACATTTAGACAATAATGTGTCTGATAAATGAGTATATTGTTACTTACTATGAAAATTGAATTGTATTACAACAACTTCAAAACAGCATTCAAAATTACCTTGAATACATTACTTCAAAAAAAGTAGTTAGATGATGCATTTAATTGCGTATAATGTTGCTACTTTATTTTCTAAAATAAAGAGTAGAAATCCCAGTTTAGAACTTTGCCAACAGAGCACAGTTCTGGAGCTTATTTAGTCTTTTGGAGTGAAAAATATTGAAAATTAGGAGGCGGTGCAGAGTTACACCCCATGGTTCAAAGTTACCCTAAATGACTGTACTCTTTTTACTCATTAAGATGTTCTTTCATGAATTTACTGTTTCGTTTCATGATAACATAAAATTTAAACAAAACTCAAATTCGTTATTCTTTCGTACGATTATAATGTTCTTATGATAATATCTTTCTTTTTTGCTTTAATTTCAATATTGGTTAAAAAAGGCCTTCCCCCTAATTAGGTAATACACATAGCTTGTTTAATCTGTCATTTTAATTGCTGTTGAATTTTAAATTTATGTATTCTTAATATTTTCTACAAAAAATTCCTTTATTATTTTATTGGTATTAATTATTATTCAAAACTAATAGCAAAATATGCAGTACTCTTTTCAATTAATTTTTGTAGAATTGCATTTAGAGTTTTATCCATGGCATAAATCTGTTTTCTTTTTGTTTCTTACGAATTTATTTTACGGTGACGTAAAATTTAAGTAAGTAATTTTAGATTTTTAAATGGACACTGTATTGTTTTAATCAAAAATATAAAATAAATAAAATAAATATTGTTTTGGCTTTTACAAAAAAAAGAAAAATAATAATAATAATAATAATAATAATAATAATAGCACATAATTTTTCTCCTGTTACTCTTTCTTGTTCCTTTTTTTTTTCCTTTCAAGCGTGTTAAATTTTCGATATATTAGTAATTTTGAACCATTAACACTAGAACGCCCGGAAATTTCTCTCAAGTTTCATAAAAATATTTCATACCAGAATTTTTATTTAACATTATTTAACTGATTTATTTAACGTAATACCGCATTGTCTAAATTTAACTTATTTTTAGAAAAAAATTCTGGCTCCAATTGACATTTAATAACATGGTCGGAGTCGAATTGACTCCATCCGGGCGTTCTAGTGTTAAGCATTGTTCAATTAACAATTGCAAAATCAGTATAAAATTGAGAAAAAAAAAATAAAGCGGTTTATGTGCTTCTGCATTTTACTCTTTTTACTCATTAAGATGTTCTTTCATAAATTTGCAACTTCAACGAAATATATAAATCGAACCAATACTTCAACAAAAATATAGATTTACTTTATAGTAAAATAAATAAGTTTATGTAAGTACTTCCTCTTAAAATTGTGTAATAAATTCCATGGTCATCTTTTTCTTTTTCACTACATTTAATTTCGATTTTAATAAAAAGTATGCTTATGGATTGCATATAAAACGTGGGCAATCTTCACCTCTATTAAAAGTTTAAGCATTAAATCTTTTCTTGTAGTTAAAGGTGTATAATTTTTACAACTCTTTCATAAAATAAAGAAGTACATGCACGAAACTTCAAAAGAAAGTAGAAGGAGTTGAAGGTAATTACTTTTAACTCGCAAATAGCACATTCTTTTAAAAATGGCGTGTTGCAAGAAAATGTTCTTTTTTATAGTTCTTGCTTTCAGTGCAATTCTTTTATGTTCTATAAACTTTTGGAATTTTTAAAATAAAAGCTGAAGTGAAGATAGTAAAATTTACTCCATGAAACATTTGAACATAAAAAGCATATGAGTTGGCTCCAAATTTAAAGACCCCGTTGCTACGTGTTTCTAGTGTGTTTTATTATGTTACGTTTAAAATTAAAAATAAAGATAGAAATTTTAAAAACTTAATTGATCAATTAACATGTAAAATCTTTCCAGAATGCTGTAATATTTTAAATAAAATTCAGCGTAATGTTTGAGAAAAAAGGGAAATTATGTTGGTCATAAAATTTATGACAATATGTCTACTGAAAGATTAAAAAAACTCTGTATTACTTTTCTGTACGTATTATTAACACTTTGAGGGGGAAGTAATTGTGTTTCTGTAATGTCGAATTCACACCGGAATCTGCGAAAAGATTTATTGCAAAGTAAGGAAAAGCAATTTTACGACTAGTTACATAGTTAGAAACGTAAAATTTAATAAAAATTTTCTGATGCAAATCTTCATTAATCATAGGTAGTATAAAATCCATCACACTGCCCCTCAAGGGATTAAACAGAAAATTTACTTATTGCTTTTTTTGTATCGCATGAAACAGTCACATCAGTTTTTATAAAAGCAGCCACTGCATGAAAAAAAAAATCATTGATGCAGTGATTGTTTGTTTGGGATTAAAATTATTGAACATACTTCATTATTACGTTCCATTACGCCCATTACCGTTACGTTCAATTGCTTAAAGTTTAGAAACAGGAATAGAAATAAAAGATTGATCGCTCAAAGGTAAGGAAATAACCGGGATTATTTGGAGTAGATCAGAGAAAGCCCAATGATATCCTACCATTCTTCACGTGGAAATGGTTTTCCTCATTGTTACATTTCATGAGCATTTAATGATTTTGCTCCCTTGAGATCATACTGAGAGCATGTCAGTAAAACAAACTAAAAATACACAATCATGAAGCAATGTCGAGATCTTACAGTTCAGTTGTAGAATTAATTTTAGAGGGCTATTTTGCCAATTTTTATATAAGCAATATTACAAAACTTTTATTGAAAAAATAGTTTAAATTATAAGTAAATTGGGTACTTTTAAATTAGTCGAGCTCAAATCCTTTTAATAGTATCTGTTTGCATGCCAATAGCTGCTTTTCTTATTGTGAGTGTAAATTAGAAAAAAATGCTGTAATACTTAAATAAAACGTTTTGGTTTATTTATTTATTTATTTTTTGGGGGGGCGGGGGTTAAAAATGAACATTTTAATTTTATCTATAATATATATTTTAAATTTATTTAATACATGCATTTCAATTAAAATTATGCATTTTTAATGAAATGAATTCAATACGTATGATGGTGTTGGGTAGTAAATCTGTCTTTTTATCACTTGCGCCTGGCTAACATAAAAGTACCATAAAGTATTGCATTCAGAACTTCTTGTAATTAGGGTTATAAGAAAAGCATGATTTATGATTAGACCAACAAGACCCAGGACTCTTAAGCTAATTCAGATTATTTTAAAAACTATTTATGACATTCTGATATAATATTGATTTTCAATGTGAATGGATTTAATAAGCATTAAAATTTTCTATAATACTTAAAATCCTTTTAAAGATTTACAAATATTGTCAAGCTGAATATACACATCTTTAAAAGCCAACATTTCTATTCATCAGGCTAGTGTATGGGCTGGTTGGTTGGTTTTCTTCTTTATGGCTCAAGATCCAATGAGGCAAGAGTATGAATGTATGAATTCATGTTGTGCCTGGTGCCCAAAATTGTGTAAGACCGTTCTGGGTATAAGCTTGTTCGTATTGAATGAAGATACTTAATTATACCTAAGGAAGGAATTTAATTACACCTGATCTTATTTCCAAGTTCTCCGTACCTCATTCTAACTTTCTTCACAATTTCACGTTTCAGATATTCACATTTATTAAAATATTACCGTTATTTATTTTTTGTTTTTGTTTTTGTTACATTAATATTTGAATCCAAGAAAGTTAGGAAGCAATTTAGCTCGATTTCTTAGAATAATATATACAGGGTGTCCCTACTAAGATGTTACAAACTTCGAGATGAGGTAGGGTATACCTAATCGACTTGGAATCACAAAGGAATGCCGGGTCGGAAACGCTTTTGCTGACCCAGTAAGGGTTGCCAGTGGGCTACTTTTTTAAATTCAGATTTCTTGATTGGCAACACTTTTCTGAAATGGTAAACTACCCCTTCTTTTCGCTTTAATTAATATGTCATTGAAAAAGGCGGATTTTACTATTTCAAAAAACGGGTGCCAATCAGGAAATCTGATTTTTAAAAAGTAGGCCACGGGCAACACTAGGCATTGAAAAGGCTGGATCACACAAAGCTGATCTTTGACCCTAGTAGATTTACCAGTGGGTTACCTTTTTTTACACTATAATAATTTTAACACAAATTTAACATTATTTGTGTTAAAATTAATCTTTACATTAGTGACATTTACAGTGAATTTAACATTAGTGTAATTACGTATACAGCGATTTCTGAAGTTCCATTAACTGCGATTTATTCTGTTGAGCTGAACCAGATTTCAGACCGAATGATATAATCAATAAGGTTAGTTGGGTGAAAAAATCCCACCAGATTCCTCCGGGATAGCTCAGATGGCAGAGCATTGGCGGCTTCAGCCAAGAGATCCCTGGTTCGAATTCTGGTCCGGACATTTTTTAGCTGTACCCTGCCTCCCTTCGAAGTTTGTAACATCTTAACAGGGACACCCTGCATATATATATAGTATGTAAGATGTATAAATCGATTGATTCAACGAATAAAAGAAGTACTTTTACCTTCAAAACCAGTAGAAATGAAACATTTCGCAATGAAATGATGTCATATAGCTACACATAAAAAATAATCGTACAAATATATGCTTTTAAATGCATTGCCGTATTATACAAACCACAGACTTTTAGGTATATGCGGCACCTTATTTACCATTTCCGAGATTCAAAACCAAATTTTGATTTGTTATTTTTTTCAGTTATTTTTTATGTATCAAGATCTCAACTAACTGAAATTGGGACAAAAATAGAATGAACAAAACAGTGCATAAATTTAATTGCGAAATATTTGGATTGAGCGTATGAATAACGTGTATAGTGAAAGGTGCATAAAAAACACATCTCGGGTCAAGGGATCCCTAAAAAATACGTGAAACGTAGTCTACGCAGCTTCCGACACTCATATTTGGTAATCTGACACTGGTATTTTTTTCAAAAACATGGATTTTTTTTTATACACTGAACTGTGCAAGTACGTTTGATACTTTCCTTACAAAAGTCATCTACGATGAAGCTTCATTTTACCACAATCAATTACAATAAAAGAAAATTATACAGGGTGCTTCCCTATCAGTGAGACAAATTTTGAAAAGCGATAGAGAAACATTTTTTTTTCAACAAATATTTTATGTATAGGAAAGCTAGAAATGGCCTACTTCAGCATTGGCCGACAAAGCTGTTGTTTTTTTCCTTCCGCCATCATACTGAATTCATGACATTAAATCAGGTGATCTCTATCTGGTCCAATCAATTGGAAAATCTCTTGTTTGTTTGACGCATCCATGGACGGCTTTCTCGGATCGGTGGAGTGATGCCATCATGTGATCTGACATCATGAATTCTGTCCTAGGTTGCTGCTCTAATGAACAATAGTTTTCTGTGCCTGTGTTGAAATCATCCGTGAGCTGGGTTGTGATCCATTGCACAAGTCTGCATGATTTTGGGGTTTAACTTTTTATAACTGATTTTTATATAGTTTTTAGCGCTGAATCCGAAAATGACCTTCATTTTTAACCATCACGTGATGATTTTTTGCAGTTCGTAAATTCCAATGGTAAAAAGTCATAATATAGAGACATCTGATACTGAAAGATACAGGGAATTGTTGTGTTTCTTAACTTTTGATAACTGATTTTCATATATTTTTTAGTGCTTAATTCGAAAATGTCCTTTACTTTTAACCATCCAGTCATGATGTTTTGCTAATAATAAATTTCAAAGTCACAAAACAGCAAAATTCTGATACTATAAAATAGATGTGATAGTTAGGTTTTTTTCAATTTTGATAATTGATTTTTATATACTTTTTAGCACTTAATCTGAAAATAACCTTCATTTCTAGCCATAACTGTAAAAGTTTTCGCAAATTGTAAATTTTAAAGTTAAAAAGTAAAAAAAAAAAAAAAAAAAAATACTGATGTGATTGTAAAAAATGAAGACCATTTTCGGATTCAGCACAACAAAATACGTAAGAGTCAATTATCAAAAGCTAGGTAACTTGACACAACCCAAATTTTGCAGGCTTGTGATTATTCAGTCATAAATACAGAGTATCACATTCCAAGCCGAACACGGATTATCTTTTATAACTTAAACAGTAACCAATATATTTTATCTATATTTTCAACAGACTCAGTTTTTGCTTTCTCTGAAATCGGATAATTTCCTGAGAATTTCTGGAAATGGGAGCGTCTGCGTCAAAAAAACACTTATTTAGATGCTCTAACTCGAAATGTAGCTTGCAGTACATAGAGCTCATTGATGCAATTACAGCGGACTTTCCGTGATACCTTCACATTACACACAAAGAAAAGAAAGAAAATACAAAGTAAAGTTGGAAATATTGATATATCATCTTCATGACTGTTAAAATTACCAGCAAAAATCAGGAATCGACTTGTAATGAGATATCTGAATAAGTGAATTGTGACATTGGTTTCTTAAACAACAAGTGTTTTTTTGCAGTGGGCTCTATCGCCTCTTAAAGTTTGTCGCACTGGTAGTGAATCACATCCAAGGAGTGATTCACTACCTCGAGAATATGACGAGAATATTCATTGGAATTTCCAAGGAGTTTGGCACCATATTTCAGAATATGAACTTCTATTTTAAAATATTTTAATACCATAGTTGGAAATTAGTGCGTTGAATCGCAGAATTTGTAATATTGTTCTGAGATGATACAAGGAGAAAAATTCTGTTAAAAAATTATAGTATAACTATAAACATCCTGCATACTGTTTAAATAGTCTCAATTAAATTACTATAAACGAGAAATATTTAAGCGATGGACATAATAATTTTGTCCCCAACCTGTTCTAAATATAGATTCATTTAAGAACTTTCAGACACGAAATACATAACAGACGTGCTGCTTTCTTTAACCCTCGCAGTACTAAGATCAAAATATCACTTAAAAGCCTCAGATTTAAAAAGGGATGATCCAATAGGTAATTTAGAAACACACACGCACCCCAGTTTGACCCCATATGTAATTATAATATTCATACAACGCGACGACACATTTCGTTGAATAGAGAGATTTACACACAACTGAACACAAGAACAAGAAATATCGAAATGAGGGAGGCGCCTACACTGCATGGTAACGCTATGCCCACAGCGTCGTCTAGGGAACTACATTTGGTAGAACGCCAAAAATTCTCTTTATTGAAACGTGATAAATGATAGAAAGCTTTTATTTATTTCATGATTGCCTAAGATGGGGTCAATGCAACCCCATTCGCAATTTCTACAAATAAACAAAAAAAAATTAACTGTGTGAAACTTACTAAGTAGACAAAATTATAGGATAGACCTTTATAGGATAATTCCTAGAAAATAATTTTAACATACATATTCTAAATGAAAAAAAAAATAAACTGCTAAATATCCAGATGGGGTCAAATTGACCACGTCTTAAGACTGAGAGTGTTAATAATGTCGTTAAAAGTGATGCCTTTTTGATAATATTGTCGATCACGATGGTAGGACGTCATATAAACGAAAACATGAGAGCATACCCATTTTATCGCTAATATGTTCCATGTTCATGTGTTCTTGAAGAAATTCAGGCAATGAACTACATAAACACACGTGCTACTTAATACCACAAAAAAAAAAAAAAATTGTTCAAGATAAACCACTCTCTTACGAGTCTCAATTAGAACCAAAAGGGGTGATATAAATAACTATTCAGCGAAATTATATAGCTGAAAAACGTATAAATTTTGTTTCAAATTTATTTCAAATTTGAATACTTTGTAAAAATTTTTGTCTTACACTATTTAAATATTCGTGTTATTATTAGTAAAAATTTCGTCAAGCCTCTCACATACCAATTTTGTAACGCATCACTAAATAAATCAGTCCTTTAATTTTTCTTTTAAAAAATTAACTAACAAAGTTTAACTTTATTATTTTACAGAATTGATTCCAAACTTTTAATGATTAAAATATTTTCTTTCAAACTTTTAATGGTTAAAGTATGAGTCTACGAAAGATGATTACTTCGTGGTCTGTTTAAAATAATGAGAGAATATGGATCATTATTTGCAAATGATGTCACTATTTAATAACTTAAATTGGATATGAAAAGGAAATTGCTTTGACTTCATTGTTCGTTTTATGAAAAATCAATGACGGAATTTATTAAAACTTTAATATATTACCAAATAAATATTGAAAATAAACACTTACACAAGACAGGAAATGATACATTCCAATTTTCATTTACCTGCAAAAATAAAAAAGTATTATTTAGTTTTGAATTTTAGACATCTGTAAGTATTTAAATTAAAATAGCATAATTGTTAATATATTTTAAAGTAAAATAAGGGAAAACAGAATTTCAGTATTATAAAGTATTTTAATATTAATCATAATGTTTTGTTCATGATAAAGTTGAGTTCAGTGTTTTCGGACTGAATCCCGAAACATTTTACGTAGTCAATACCGAAAGTATGCCGTATAATATTCTTCATAACTTTTTAAAATTGTTTCAAGATGACATTTATAGGTTTTATTGAAAAGCCAAAAGCATTCAGCTATATAGAAAAAAGTAAAAATGTAAAAAATTCAAAAAGTTCAGTTTTTATGATGAAAAGCATAGAGGTTCACATTTGTGCACCTCATGTATGAAGAGGTTAATTAATGCACCTCATTTAGTGAATATTCGACAATTATGACACATTCATATAAAGCCATTTATATATAAACACAATCCCTACTCTATAACAGTTACAAGACATTTCTGAAGTAAAATTCACTAGTATAACAGCATTTCACCGATCGACGAACAGTCCTATTAATGCTCTTGCTTCGTTACAAAACTATGATTTCATCAGAATTATCATGGTACATTCTCAATAATCCAGAGTGTATGGTTAATAGAAGTTTGATTCCTATCATTTTCCAAATGTGTGCTTTACATGAAATCAGTGTTGCCAGATTTTAGATTTCTTTTGATTAATATATCTAAAACTGTTTTGACTACTGTAATCTTCGTTTAATTAACCCTTTATCTACTGCATTATGATCTAATGCAATTTTTTTTAATTTACTACAATGAAATTTAAAGGATAAACATAAAAAAATACTCACCTGTGAGAAAATTAATTAACTAGAGGTAATTAATTAAAGTGGTATTTTAAAGTACCGTCAGTGCACTATGACTAAAATATCGTAACAGAAAACCCACAAGGTATTTAAAATGGCACCAGAAAATATTTTTGATTTAATAAGTATATGAAATATAGGCTTTTCTTATTCACAAATAAATCTTTTGGCAAATTCCGATGCTAATCATTTATTTCAACACTTTAGAATTGAAAATGCTTTGCCCATGTAGGGGTTAAAAAAACTTTTTTTTTTTTTTAAGTTTCGATCTTGTTAGCAGACCTTTAGTTATGTGTCTTCTATATTCCAGGGACAACATGTTCTCTCGCATCTCCACATATGCAATATATGAATTTACATATGGCATTTCTAGCATAGCAAAAACGAGCCGGTGCCACAACTTTTTCATTTTCCTATAAAAAAATAACAATGAAACAGAAAAGAAATACCAGGGAAATCATTACTATACTACATTTTAGTAATGAAAATGATGGATAATTACATAGACGAAAAGTAAACAAGAAGTTTTTCTCCAACACCCAGTGTACTGACGGAACTTATAAGTACCACCGAGTAATTCAACTGTTAAATCAAATACATACACTGTTCACCTAAAATAGCTAGTCAAACTGTGTTCTAAGGTCATAATAAACACAGAAAAAAAATCCAACACTTATCTTCTATTCTTTACTGTGTTTACAGCAATTAAAAGACGAGCGTGACAATCTATCCAAAATGTCGGCACAAAATCCATCGTCTGTGTCAAAGATAGCCTCCTTCCTCGCTAAAATAACAACATAGAACTACTGATGCCATGTATCCGGATAAAGTAGAGTTAAAAGAGTGTTTTTGCAAAGTACCATTAGAATAATAGTAATATTCAATATGGGATAAAAGTTTAAAGTGAGTGGTACTTATAAGTACCGTCAGTAGATAAAGGGATAATTCCCTTAAGTGATTTCAAAGTGAGTAATTAAATGAAGTGTGCATTACTCTTACTGAAATAGAGTTAGATAGTTTGGACATACATCATCAAATTGACAACAGTGCACCGAATTGTGCCACCAAAAATGCCAAATTCTTCGACAGTATTAAGGCAATTCTGGACAATGTATCGTAGCTGTTATTTGTAAATATCTGTAAAATCACTTTTACAACAGTAGACTGAATGTGGGAAAGACCTTTCTTTATATCGATGTAAGAACAATAAAATTCCTTTAATTGAAACTACCATTGAAAAGCATTTCCGATAATAACCGCACATAGATCGTTAAGCATTAGCATTATATTGACTTTTTAAGTATAGAAATTATGCACATAGTATAGAAATTATACATGTACAACATAACATATCAAAATTTAATTCAAATGGATTATACTTAATCCCGACGAAAACTTACTTCAATAAATAATTGCAAACAAATTATCAAATTATTTCTATGAAAACTTTTGAAAAGACAGTATAGTTAGTTTATTGGAGAATAACCTGCAATGTATTTTAATATCATTAAGTGTAAGTTATATAAATTTATAATATTTTAGCTTTGCTCTGTTTAAAATTGTTTAACATTAAAATGTATTTCAATAAATTACCACCTATAGACAATAATGCTTCAGGGTAATCTTCTATATCCGAGTACAAGAACCATAAATGCTATAGACATCATTTTCAATAGAGACCACGTTGCATTAAACCTTATTAAGACATTTTAATTACATTATAATTCAGTCATGTTTCTTCCTCCCGTGATATTCACGGGCTGTGTCTTTTACTCAGATTGTTTGATTCCCACCAGTTTTACAAAATACAGTACAGTAAACTCCTAACTATCCGGCATAATGTGGCGGAAGGGTAGGCCGGATAATAAAAAACCCAGATAGGCCGGAGTTCTACAAATATTTACTAACTTCGGGCCCTTCCTCCTCCATGATATCAAAAACACATGTTACACATATTAAGATAAATTATATATATACAGTACATACAGTTTCAAAAGAAGCAAAACATTAACATAAAACGTAATCCTAATTCGTAAAAAATGAGTAAATCCTTTTTTACTGTTTATTAATAAATGATTGCACAAACACGAAAAGTTATGCTTACATGTCATAACTTGAAAAAGTTCTAACAGATGATTGCTTCTCCCTGTTAGCCCTCTTCCGTGTCGCAATGTCCCTCCATTTATGCAAGTAGAGGATATCAGGATGCATCGATTCCTGCTGATTAATGTACTGCAGTGCTGCTTCAATCGTCTTAAACCCTTGTGAATGTGGGATGAAATTTTTCCTGCAATCCTTTTAATATTTTTCTTCTGTTATTTCTCGCTCTGTAAACACTTCTACAATAACGTTTTCAATTAATTTATTAATTTCTTCGTTTGTGATTCATCCTGTAATGTCTTCTGCATTGGCATCGTCAGAGCCCGGTATATTTTTCAACAACGGAAGAAGCTTATCAATCTCATTCATCTCCCATTTGCAGTTTCCCACACGGGTTTATGTTTACTTTTTGGTCTAAAAAGATAATCCAAGACCTTGCAATTACTATGTTTGGAATTTCTTCCCATGCTTTTGTGACCCACCTGGACGGTAACCTTCCAGTTTTGGCCGCTTGCAATATTCATCATTTTTTTTCAATAGGCCGGATAGTCCCGAGCCGGATAATCGGGAGTTTGCTGTAAATGGCTTTATCATAGTATTATTTCACCTGCAATTAAATAAGGTGAATATTTCTTTTTCAATAAAGTGGTGTCAAGAAGCATTTTGAATTTTTAAACCGTAACTTAAAGCGACCGTTAAAGTGTTAAAGACATTTAAACGTACGCGTGTATTCCTGCGCACAAAACTTTAGACAAATATACTGGAAGCCCAAAATAATTTTAAAGCACCTTGCAAACTGTAAAATCGTAGAGGGAAATTCATACCTAATATAAAAGGATATCTTAAAAGTTTGTTGCATATACAGGATATATAGAGCAAAATTTATTATTTTTATTTGCAAAATATTAACATCGGTCTCAGTTGAGTGCTGAATATAAGTAATGAAAATAAATTACGAAAGTGGTTTGGTAAAACAAAAAGAATGCCAGAAACCTATTCTTACGATATAATGCACTTAAAGAAGGGAATCTTAAATAAATTAAACAATAATGAACCTTTAAAAAGACGTTTAATCCCCCCAAAACCATGAATGCACTTTATGCTCCTATGATATTCATTCGCGTTTTTGGCGAAGCGGAATCTCCGGGTAAACGCATATTACATCTCTGGAGCTATGCCCACAGTTTATTGATTACCCCTGCCCCGCCTGATGACAAACTGCATTAGAGACACCGTTAAGTTTTCTGCCGCTTCTTTGGCGTGTTTTCACGGAGAAACAGCTGCGCTAGGCAGAAACCTTCTGAGGTGTTTCAAAAAGCCGAAGGTGAGACTTAACTGTAACGAAGTTATCCGTATCGTACTTGAGAAGGAATGAAATTAGGTGAATAAGATGTTTTTCACTAAAGCAAGAAAGAGGGGAAAAAAGAAGCAAAAACAGAGAAAAACGACGGTAAGAATTTGCTGACATCGGTAGCATACTGATAAGGCTACAAAGAGGAAAATGCTAGAAAAAAGAAAAAAATGGTCATATAGTATCTGAAAATAAATTTATACTTTGTTAGCCTTTGTTGAAAGTGTGCCTATGATATCTGTTATACTATCTCTATCCTCTTCTAGGATATAAATACAGAAAAGGAGAGAGAGAGAGAATCGATTTCAGATATGGTAAACCCAATAGCCTTCATTTATGGAAAACATTTATTTGATTGTGTTGCAGCGTACCTAAATTATAGAAAAACCTTTCAGATTTCTTTTAGCTTGGAGTATTGTAAAGTAAATCTGCGAAATTTCAGGACTATATTAATGCCAGAGGGAGAGTATGCAAACTCATGAACATAAGTCTACAAAATACAGGGGTTTTCATAATATACACTATGACGCAAAAGTTTAGACAATGACGTCATTCAGCTTTAAAATGTAGAATTATGACGTCAGAATTACAAAAACCTGTAAATATATTCAAAAACTGATTTAAAATGCTATGTACAAAAGACAGTCGTTTTATTTGCTATAATACTATTTTTTTTCATAAAAATTCAAATGTGCTTGTCGCAAAAGTTTGGACACTATTCTAAATTTCTTTGAATATTCGCTGGCATATGGAAATTTAGAAACGATGATGTCACAAATTTGGAGTACTTAAGTTCTGCAAACGATTGCGCTTCATAGTCGACATGCCGAGAGCTAAAGAAATTCAAGTGAATGAGGTTTCAAGGATTTGGCAGTTGAAAGGTGAAGGGAAGAGCGTTTCTGAAATTTCTGCTATTATTAATAGGTCAAAAAAATCTATTTATCGAGTTTTATCGAGTGGTTCCGAATATAAAGCAAAATGTCGGTCTGGGAGGCCACGTGTGACAAATGTACGAGAGGATCGCCTGATACAAAGACTAGTGAGTACTCAACAAATGAGCGTACGTGGAGTTCAAAGCTCATCGGGACTCTCTGTATCAAAGGATACGATTCGTAGACGAATTTTGGAAAAAGGAACAATCGTTTATAGCAAAATGCAGAAGAAACCAGCTCTGAAACCACATCATAAGTTACAAAGACTTATGTGGGCTCGAAAGCATATGTCATATGGAGAGAAATGGCAGTCAGTCATATTTAGCGATGAAAAAAAGTGGAATCTGGATGGTCCAGATGGTTGTTTATCGTATTGGCATGACTTGCGGAAGGAACCTCGACGTTTTTTTAGTCGCAGACAAGGAGGGGCTCGGTGATGGTTTGGGCAGCCTTTTGCTATAATGGACAAGTATCTCTGACCTTCACAAGTGGTCGTCAAACTTCACAGCATTATACACAGACATTAGAAGAAAACCTACTGCCATTTGCTGAGCTTCTAGGGGGTCCTCAGTGGGAATTTCAGCAAGACAATGCTTCAATTCACACTGCAAAACATTCAAAATCTTAGTTTAATTCCCATAATATAAGAGTTCTCGACTGGCCAGCATGTAGCCCAGATCTTAACCCTATAGAAAACCTTTGGAGCATCATGTGTCGCAAAGTTTATAGCAACGCTAGACAATACTCTTCTGAAAAGGAACTTAAGACATCTATTGAGAATGCATGGTACGATATCGATCCACAAACTATGCAAGATTTAGTTTCTTCCATGCAATCTCGTGTATATGACGTAATACATAAGCATGGATGCGCAACCAGGTTTTAAAAATTGTTTATTTCGATTTTATTTAATTTGTGTCTAAACTTTTGAGACAGCAGTTTATTTTTGTTACCATTTAATTTATTGCAATATGCACAATTCCACTTTTCTTTGTTATAAATATTGTTTATATGTACAGCACATTAATTTCAAGCAGTGATTTGAAAATTGAATAAATATTTTTCAAAGTATGTAAGAATTTCTTCATTGTCTAAACTTTTGCGTCATAGTGTACCTCATTCATAATATACAGGGTTTTTCATAAAATATGGGCAACATTTTAAGAGGTAATAGCACTTATTCAAACAAACAACTTTCTTCAAAGAATGCATAGTCGGAATTATAACGAAAAGATGTTAGATTACGCCGAAGATGCTGCTGGTATGCGGGACAAAAACACACAAAGAAAGATTAAGTGACAAAAGTAAGGTAGGGAGCTGCTTTCCGTAAAATCGTTGAACTTCTGAGGCATTTCCATTTGCAGTTCCGTAGATAAAATGCACATACGCTTTTTCCATATTAGTGAAGGGCAACAATTTACGATACGTTCCTACCGCGATTGATACACTAAATTTGCATATGCCAGCGAATATTCAAAGAAATTTAGAATAGTGTCTAAACTTTTGCGACAAGCACATTTGAATTTTTATGAAAAAAATTAGTATTATAGCAAATAAAACGACTGTCTTTTGTACATAGCATTTTAAATCAGTTTTTGAATATATTTACAGGTTTTTGTAATTCTGACGTCATAATTCTACATTTTAAAGCTGAATGACGTCATTGTCTAAACTTTTGCGTCATAGTGTAGTTGCACACTCAGATCAGAGATATTAATGTATTATACGATGTAAAATTTTGTATACGTGTTTTTCTTCTTCCTCATATCCACATTTGCATGCTATTGATGTCGTTCTTCTTCCGATAACTCGCACAGGAATGGAGCTTTAACGTTTTCATGGACCAAGTTTCCAAATGCGCCAGCCCTTTTGCGTTTTATTTCCGACCATGCATTCTTTGATGAAAGTTCTTTGTTTGGATGTTTACTATCACCTCATAAAATTTTGACCATCTTTTATGAAACACCCTGTAAATGGAATATAAAACAAAAGTAAATTAAGTCCATATCTTCCTTTAAATTCTTTTCACATGAATTTCTGCTGTTTTCTATAAAATATATTTGCTTTAACAAATCAAGTCTTAGGGTGAAAATGTCAGCAAAAACGGCGCTAGTCTAATATGATCTGATATGATCTCAATTAAATGGCATAAGGACCTATTAGCATTACTTCCAAATAACTTTACATCTAATTCGATCTTTAAATAATATTTTATGGGCTTGATCCATCTTGATGTTTACATATAATTAATCGTATAATTCGGTAAATAATATAACCTTCGGACAAAACAAGCTTTTATTTTTAAAGAGTTGTTGTTGTTATAACTTACATCTGTTTTCTAAGACGGGTGCTTTTATCTGTGAATAAGTCTAGATTAATATGCGCCATCCAGAAAACATGCGTATGTCTATTAAAGTCAATATGATTAAGAAAGTCATTTTATTTATACTCGATTTTACTGCTGAAATACAATAATAGGATTCTGGCTTAGCCTGATTTTTTGTTCTCTGTTCACACTTGTAGTTAACCCTTTGCACACGAGAAGTGACTTGCACTCACCATTAGTGTTGCCCGATATCCCGTGTGATCAGAGCAAAAGAAATGCTCTGACACCACTAAATTCGTACACTTTATTTTACCATTTTTAATCGCAGATATTTCTGTAATTAGATAAGGCGAAGAAAATTACTTTAAAATGCGGCTTTTCAGAACATTTGGAGACTCGATTTATGCGGGACATCTAGTAACACTAGTGGTAAGTGAGAGTCGCCTCTTGAGTGCAAAGGGTTAAAAGGAGTACAATGCTGCATAAGGGGTCTTTAAACTTACAGCGGACAAGATGTTAATTTTGCCATTACAGAGGGTACCCGAAATTATGCTTCAATGTTTACTACTTATGTGTGTGATTGCTCTTCTAATATGTTTTTTAGTACTTTTATTAAAAATCTTAAGAATTTAACCTTTCACTGCAGTTTGTAGTCGCACAGAACGTTGTTTTTTTTTTTCTTTTTCTTTCTTTCTTTTTTTTTTTTTTCATTTTTTACAGATTAACTTGTAACTTTCAGTTTAATTACAGACATTAGCACATTAGTGAAATATTGTTTCGTTTGGAGCTCTTGTGCTGTCGTTTCAGACTTTTAAAAAGCTGAGTTTTGTACATAAACTTTTACATAAGTTTTGTAGATAAAGTTTAGTACAGAAACCTGTGAATTAATCTAGCCCAGAATTGGCGAACCTATGACACGCGTGTCCGAGATGGCACATACGACGATTTCTCTGGCACGCGAAAAATTTAAAGTTCATAATTATTTTTTAGATAAAATTATTTTTTGTTTTTGTTATAACAAACAAAATTTTACTTAACATATACAGACTGCCCAATGCACATAGTATAATCATTTTTCATGAAATAACACATTAGAAAATTTTCTTTTTCTGTGATTCTATGTACCGTTTTCGATAAGTAATTACTTCTCCATTCTGTAAAGGGCCTATATCCCTAGTGTAGATAATCGGCCGTCAAAAAATCAATCAATCAATCAA
The DNA here is from genome assembly GCA_963932465.1 of Maratus speciosus. Taxonomy (NCBI): domain Eukaryota; kingdom Metazoa; phylum Arthropoda; class Arachnida; order Araneae; family Salticidae; genus Maratus; species Maratus speciosus. Next base: position 95,685,709 of record OZ010792.1, read on the forward strand.
TCAACCTTTCTGTAAAATTTTTAAAAGGCTTTACTTCATGAAATGAATTTTATAAAACAGTCACTACAATAAAATGACAAATGCAGCCAATTTTGCCCTATATATTACTAAAATAACAAGACAGGAATCAAGTGTAAAGCATTTCCAATCAAACGTACAGCAACAGAAACCTCGTTAATAAATCATTACTACCTTTTTAATGCAACTAAAATTATTATACGTTAGAAGTTGCATTAATGATAAATTAAAAATTATTGAAATAAAAATTCCCAAAATTTCTTTCCTTCTGTTCGCTCCAGATGAACCTTTACGAGTCAAAATTTCATTAAATTAATGGCTAATTCCAATATACAGAATAATCGCATTTTGATTTTTGCTTTTATTTATTTAATGCATGAAAGTGACTGATTCTATTAACCAGTGTTTCGTATAAACGCCACGTGTAGCAATATTTTCTTTGTGTAAAAGTTTGGCACGTTGCAGTGTTGATAGATTTTGCTTTTAATTTTTTTGCACGCGCATGTGAAAAGGTTCGCCATCCCTGATCTAGCCTTTTGTTCGTATATGTATTTCGATAATATGGTCTCAGAGATTGCTCACAGTAGCTCTGTAAAAATTTTAATAACATATCTGCTTTACGCAAAAAATGCTTCACACTGCCGCTTATACAAAACATTTATGTGTGTCCGCCATATCTGAAAACTGGATGAAATACCAACGCTAATATTTATATGTTAAATATATAGGTGAATGTATTGTCTACTGTTACATATTTTTAGAGTAAGTTTTTTGTATGTGTGCTACAACGAGAAAACCCCGCTTTAAAGGGTTTTTTTTTTATCTTCCGAAGTAAAAGGTATATTTACTATATTAAACCTTTAAGGGACCTCTTCACTAAGCTTCCCGATCGCGAAATCTCATGTTAACCTATGGGGAATCTTAAAAGCGCGATTACTCATTAACTAGTATTATTATTAAAATATTGTTTAAAAGTAGACGTCAGATACTGACGATGTGCATTTTTAAAAATTTCTTCGAAAATGTTAAGTATTTTTAAGAAGATGATAAAATTTCCTCAAGTAAAAATTTCGAAGCTCATAAGGATTTTTTAAAAGCTTAAATTTAAAGCTTATGCAGCGTAATTTAAATTTATTTTCTGTGGTTTTGCAGGGAATTCAAAATATTTTCGTGTTAAACAGATTTTTACCTTAGACAGTGTTTACTGTATGTGAATGCGTAAACACGTAGTAACTTTTAAAAAAAAGAAAAGAAAAGAAAAAATATGCAGAATTTATTGTTTATATGAAATTCTAGTAAATACAATCAACCTCTTTCACGCATTAAATTAAAAACAAATATCAAAATGCGATTTAAAGTTATACAGAATGTCAAAATAGTTACACGGTTAAAAGTTAAAACTGTGCACAGAATAACAGAAAAATAAAAATTTCTAAGGTGTTACTTTCTGCAGAAATTATTTGCAATGGTGTATAAATTTAAAATAAATATTTTAATTATTATATGAGAGAAAAATAATACTTATATATATATATTTTTATTATCAAACTGGAAATTTTCGGATATCGTGGTTTGCCATTCCTAATATGGTGCATCAAATAAACTACTGTTTATAGTGCAACTTTGGAATAAAACCGAACTAATATTAGATAAAAAAAATTAATGTAATACTTTAAAGATACGATATACACTAAAAGGCAGGGCTGCCACGAGCGACTATTTTTATATTCTGTTCGTACTGCTATTTTTAAAAAATACATTTTATAATACATTTCTCTTGCAAGTGTTGTCAAAGCGTATTTAAAAGATTTTTGCTTTGAAAAAGTGGTGTGAAGTAGAATTAAAAAATAGTCGCCAAGGAAGCCCTGCATTTTGTAATAAAAAAACAAAAAAACTGGTTCAAATTATGTATACATGATTGTAAAAATCCAGAAGGTTGGCAACTATGCTATTAACCCATGCAAAGGTAGCATACCAGGGCTGACACAGTGACTATTTTTTATTTCTAACTGGTACCACTTTCTCAAAGCAAAAATCCTTAAAACACACTTTGACAAGATTTCCAAGAGAAATATAGCTCAAAATTTATAGTAGAAAAATATAGGTGCGAACAGAATGCAAAATAGTCACCTGTAACAGCCCTGCATACTGATTTAGCATTTTTCATGACTGTACATATTTTACAGAACAAGCAAGTTTCATTATTTTAACGTTTAAATATACGATGGTGTCCTGGTAGAAATAAAAAAAAGTAGTATAATTTATACAAATTACAAAAGCATTAGTACAACACTAATACGTTACTACGTAGAGAGACAGACAGTATATGTTCCATTATCATGTGAAACACCTTTTGGAAATATTAACAGGTATGAGAAAGAAAAAAGTTGTGTGATTCACACGTCTGACTAGTTTAGAATGTATAAAGAATATAGCCCAATTACAGTAGAACCTCAATTATCCGGCGTAATTGAAATCGAACCTATATCAGATATTCGAAATTTCCGGATAATGTAGAATTTATCAATCATCATTTGGTGTAATATATAACATCGTCATCTAACTGCTATTATAACTATTTAAACTGTTAAGTAAATATCTATATTCAAATTATACATGAAAATTAATTTATTTTGAAACAAAAAACTTACAATGATTTAAATGGAAGCTTCATCTAGCGTATATTGAGCCATCCTTCAGCGGCAGTTCTGTCACGACGTTTTCTTTAAAACATTTCTTCGGAATAATTACACTGTTCTTGTTACAGTCGTCCCCGTTTAAACGAATATTGACGGTTCCAGAAATAATATTCGACTAAGCGGGTAATTTGAATAAACGGGGAATCATAACTGTAATATTTAATGCGTAATAAAAAGGTAAAATAACCATCAACGGTATATTTAATTAACGGCATAATAAATCGTTAATAGAATAACATAAACTAAAATAAATATAAATGCTAATATTAATTAAATATACGTATTAATTTAATATATCAGTACATACATTTATATGGTTTACATCACACTTAAGGCAGCTCGTTTGAATTTGGTCAAAACTTTGCTACTTCTGATTTACGTTATTTTTACTGCCTTACAAAAATCGTTTAAAGTAGTTTGTTTAAATGGAATTTTAATGGAGTAAATATCGAGTTACTTTTCGAATGAATGCAAAATATCACAACTACCATCTCGAGTCTCGAACTGACGGCGCATCGCCATTAAAGTCAAGTTAACAGCAAGAAGTGATAGTGGGGCAATCAAGCTGGGGAAATAATTTGACCTGTCCATTATACACCTGCATTGCATTGCAGGAAGAACTGGAAATTTGTTTTCAGCGTAAAAGAACCGAAAATGACAAAAGATGGAAAGAAATTCCAGCTGAAACGTGCTTTCCGCGCCTATCTTCAAACATTGGTCACACATGTGTTATTCGATTAAGCGGGGGTGTTCGCAATAGATATTTGGTTTAAGCGGGGAAAAATAAAATAGAACCAATAGGAATAAATTCTGTTCCGGAGGATTCTATTCGAATAAGCGGGATTCGATTATCCGTGACCCGATTAAGTGGGGAGGACTGTACAATCAAGCGAGGTCTTTTGAGAAACACCCAAAAGCATCATTGTTACCAATCTTTACTTGGGAAACATTCTCGCCTTCATCATCATCTTCTTCGTCTTCTTTTGGAGAATGTCGGGCTTCTGTGATAATTTCCTCATCATTAAGCAGCTGGAAGCCCGCCTCTTTCACGTCACATTTCAACCAATCTACGATTTCTTTGATTCCACAGTTTTAAAATCCTTGCATCGCGCCAAAAAGTTTGAAAATTCAGTAGCACCATCTATCGCAATGTCACATTTTCATCTCCACCAGTTGAAAAATTTGGCAAAATTTTTCGCCAACTTCGTCTTAGTGTCAATTGCGGAATTTCAAAATTGGGACTGTTTTTGTTTAGAACATCAGGGACATGTACACAGGGGAGTGTTTGTGTGTGTGTGGGGGGGGGGGGGGGCATTTATACCGGGATCGGAGCTTGCAAGGAGTTCAAGATAATTTCAGAGGAATTCTGAGAAAGGGGAAACAAAATATTTATCTGTACTCGTAGTTCAGAAATGACCGCTTGCATAAACAATGAAAAGAACGCTGAAAAAAAAAACGGTCAGTAAACATACTTCGGTTTACGGAGTGCCCCGGTTAATGAGGGTCGGATAATCGAGGTTCTAGTGTATTTCACGTTAGAAAAATTTTATATAATAATTAAATTGCAGAATTTGTACTATTTTTCTCCAAGAAAAAAATGCGAAGTATTCTATTCCAAAAGAACTGTAGAACTGTATCTATCCTGTTCTAGAAAATGTATGATATTGTAGTCTTTTTAAAATACATAATGATTGTGATAAATCACAGCTTATTTGTTTGAAATAGTTTTTCAGTTCGTGATATGGATTCAAATTATAGGATTTCATGTAACACGGCATAATAGTCATTGAATCCGAAATTAGGTGATTTTTATACTAAAAACTTGTAATAGTCTATCATCCGTTGATATTTCCGATATAATATGTGTATATATATATATATATATATATATATAGCTTGAATATCCCAAGGACCGAATCTAAGCAAAAAAATCTAAAAAAGGGATTACAACTTAAGAAGAATATTATTATTCGTATATTAGTTACGCACGAATGCATTTTGCAAATGAGTTTTACATTAATATGGTAACGTTATTCCATGGCCTTCTGTAAAAAATGATGTACAACCACTTAATGTTTTAAAAATGTACTTTCTTATTTGAATTTTATTATGTATATTCCTACCGATTACGAATGACTTCCTTCAATAAAATTGTTTACGTCATGTCATTTATCATGCAATTTATCAAAAGTTCTTACCTTTAATTAGTTATATATAACATAGATCTGCAAAATTAAAATTGTTTTAAAAATCATCTTTAAGTTCATTTTTTTTTAAGTTTCTGGTGACTCAATACTTAGTATTGTTAAATATGTTATTTGTAAATATAAATAATGTATATAAATAAATTTCGTATAAATCTTATGTAAACTTTGCATAAAAATATACTTCCATGATGTAAAGACGTCCCGCAATTGCGCTTACTTCAAAGGTTGTAGTTACATTTTCGCCAAGACTGTCGACACGCTTATCGACACATCATATAAATTCGAAGCGCCAGAAATATAAATATATGTATATATATATAGTTCGGGCCCTTTTTTTGGACCCCGCGCCCACCCGAATCCGACAATTTTAAATCCAAGGCCGACAAATTTTGTATCTTCAGAACCCAAGCCCAGTACAAAAAGTATGCAATTATAGAAAATGGATAATATTTAAAACTTGTTTCAAAAGTAATATAACATTTTTAAACAATTTCTTATTTATAAATAACTGTTTATTCCTTGCGCACAGTTCATTTTCAGAAAATTTACATTCAATCTTAATCAAAAGATAAGTTTGATCAGATAAAAAATACACTTTACGCTTAAAAGGGTTTTTATATTTTTTTCTTCCTCAACATTTAAATCTGATGGACATATGAACAAAGTGCGGTTTAAGAATAAATGCATGGCATTAGCAGAAATTTCTATTTATATTCCGAAGAATCAAACGACAATATTCAATTTCCTATAAAAGGTGTACTTCTTAAACTATAATTAATTCCTTCCTCATAACAATCTCTCGTAATTGTTGTATCATTGAAAATCAGCTTAAAAGGGATCCGGGACACAAAAATCTTCAGATTTTACAATTAAAAAAAATATATTGCATTAAAAATTTCTCTGCTTTTTTCTGCTTAAAATGATGTATAAATCATGTTTCTATATTAAATGGAACAGGAAATATTATTTTTTTCGTTTTAATTTGCTTTCAAAATCTAGCTTTTAAGCAATGATTATAATGCAACCTCTTATGAAAATTCGTTTTTCTTCATGATGTGTTTTTCACCAATTCTCGTATTTAAATTGTTATAAGGGAAGAACCATTAAAGATAAATCGTTCAAACTTGGAACATGTCTTTTCAATTGTTTTACTTTAATTTTGATTGAATAAATTTGAAAAATATTTACTTTTGAATATATAATTTTTTTAAGTTGCATCATTTTTTCAATTTTTACTTTAAATATTTTTTTTTTTTATTATTTAAATTAATATTTTTAAAAATGCTGAATCAATAGGAAAACTTATATATTTATTTTTATTTAAATGAAAAAAAAAATTGAAATTCTACAAATAATATTACCAGTTATAAAGATTTTAATTTACCCCACTTTTTAAATAAATTTTAAATTTTTAAAAAAAAATTATGAGAAGTTTTATCATGTGATTTTGTTTACAAATGATATGGTTAACCATCACAAAAAAATCAAAATGTTAACTCAATAAATAAGAAAATATTTTAAAATGTCCTTGACACACTTAAATTAAAAAAATTGACATCATTATCTGAAAGATCCGATACTTCTATTGAAAAAGAGGAGACACTTCTCGATTGCTTTCTATTGGAGTAACAATACATAGCAATTATATATACGTACGAATGAAAGTGACTTCGTAAATATGCAGAGCAGAGCCTCAGCGTGAGCAGAGTCGATAATAGAAATAGATATAAGAATCACTAACGTTATTTTCATACGCAGAACGATTATGATTTGTATATAGTAGAAGAATTAAAAAATCGCAAACCTCAAGCTAATGCTGAATGACTGAAATTCTGACCAGCTCTTTGCGTTAGATCTCTAATTTAACACGTTGAATGCCAAGTCTATTTTGTCTATCTTTCCGTTTGGGCCACGAAAAAAGTTTACCGTCACGCAATCTTTTAATTGTCAGTCACCGATGACTGACGCGGCCTAAACGAAAAGTTCAATGTCAGTCACCGGTGACTGATGTGGCACTCAACGTGCTAAAATAATAATAATAATAAACGATCCAATTAAAAATATCCTACTATCACAAACAAATATCGAACCAAAAAGAAATTCACTGTTTGTGCTCTTCTTTTCTGGTCACATTTGTGATGTGACGTACCTGACTTGCGGTGACTTAAATGTGGCGTCTCAAAAATTATAAAAAAATATTTTTATACTAATTTTAATTGCAAAAAGATGTAAATTAAAACTGTAAAAACTGTAGAAATAGTTTTATTCAACTGTTTACATGTTTCGACTCTACCCGAATCATGTTCAAAACAAATAAATAAAAATATTCTAAAATTGCACGGTCTATGAAACGCCTTTTAACGGACATATTCATATTATGCAAGTTTTTTTTTTTTTTTTTTTTTTTTTTTTACTTGAATGTTTATTTTTATTTTCGTAATTATTGAGTAACTCGAGCCATAATTTTGGTAAGTTTGCAGCATCATTTAACTTACCAAAATTATGGTTCGAGTTTCTCAATGGTTTAATTAACTCAAAAATTTATTTATGGCGTTTCATAGACCGTGCAATTTTAGAACATTTTTATTTATTTGTTTTGAAAATGACTCGGACAGAGTCGAAACACGTAAACAGTTGAATAAAATTATTTTTACTTTTTTTTTTTTTTAATTTAGATTAATTTAATTTACAATTTAATTTAGCAATTAAAATTTGTATAATATTATAAGGTGTTAATTTGTTACATAAAAATATTTTTTACAAAGAATAATAAAATTTGAACTGCTTTTATCCCTTTATTAGCCTTTTGAAGCAATTCACATTTAAGTCAGGATGTGGCGTCACTGAGTGGTAGAATTTTAATCGGAGGTGGGAGGTCGCTATCGTGTCTTACAATTACATCCTTGTGATGTCACTGCCACCGTGCTTTGTTTACGGGTTGCGATTAAAATTATATTGGTCTTCAATTTCAGTAAAGTAAAACTGCAACTAAATATAAACTTATGTTTTAAAAAGCGACTTCAATGGAAAATAAAATGTTTCAAAAAATCATTACGTACTTTTAGGATAAAAACGGAAAAGTTTCGTAAAAATGTAATACCTCTAGAGATTTTAAATGTGATTACAATGAAAACACGTAACTAGAAATTATAATCTATTATCATACATTATATCAAGAGTTGTTAAATTAGTATGCTTTATTCTATAGATGCTCTTGAAACATTATGTTACTAGCTATTCAGATTACATTTGTTTCTGAATTTAGTGAAGTAAAAGAGTAGTGAAGTAAAACAGAAACTAAATATAAAAGGATCTACTCAAAACTGTCGGCAATAGAAAATGAAAAATAGAAGTTCCTGGAATCCTTTCATAGATTTACATTTTATATAAAAATGTAGGAAGTTTCATAAAAATATTAAACCCCAAGAGATCTTAAAATGTGAGCCTGGCGTAACTAGAATGAAAGTAATTTTTTATACATATTTTAAAATTTTCTTATTTTGTGTAAGCTCCGAATCCTTAATGACATTTCTCTAACTCTGAGGAACCTCAGTACAACGAGATCTTGAATATTAATTTTTGAGATATATTGAACGATATTTGATTTTTTTGTTAGAAAAAAAAGTAATGAAAAAAAGAAAGAAAGAAAAAAAAAGAAAGAAAGTGTCCTGCTGAAATTGCGTGAACTTTATTACTTTTTCTTTCCACCTCTAAGAGTTGCTTAGCATCTTTTTCGCTATAGTAATTTAAGACAGTATGCTAAAATATTGTTTAATGCAGCTGAACAAAATGTTAATCATATTAAAGAAAAATAACTTATTTTGAGAATATGTCGAAAGTAGCTTCGGTGCTATATTATCAAGTTAATAATACAATCAGAAAAACTGTAAGTAAGAAATTAGCGAATGCATAAATTTTAAATATGAAATTGTCAAAATTCCAATCTATATAAATTTTAATACACGAGATTGTGTTTTAGAAATTCTAAGGTTAATTTATTCCATGGTTTTTAATAAATTTAGCATATGAGAACAATTGTATAAAAGTATAATTAAAAAATATATTTTAAGTTTGAGAATTATTTTAATTATTTATTAAGTTACATATATTAACATATACAAGTTATAACATATTAAGTTGTACTTATTAATATACAAGTATATTTACATATACATATGCAAGTTAGTAACACATTAAGTTATACATATTAATATAGACATTATTTACTGTGTGAGTAAAAATGATAAAATATTATCAGATACAGCAGTAAAAGTTAATATGTTAATATGACATAACCGCCCCCCCCCAAAAAAAAAAAAAAAATGTTAAAGGAAGAAAGAAAATATTGCAGAAACTTGTCTGAACTTTATTCTTTTTTTTCTTTCCTTCTCCAAGGATTTCCTCTTAATAAAATAATATTTTAAGAATTTAATTATCCGCCTCCTCTAATATTTATTCCTCCAAAAAAACCAGATGTCAAAAACAGAATCTCGTGTATTCAAAACTATATCAATTGGACTTTTGACAATTTCATAATTAAAATTTATAAATTCGCTAATTTCTTATTTATAGTATTCCCGATTGCATTATTAACATCGTAAATTGGCATACGATATAAGCTTAAAATATTTTTTTAATTGTTATTTTTACAATTATTCGCATATGTTAAATTTATTTAAAAGCATAGAATGATATAATATTACTATTGATAATCTTGAAAAAGTATATTATTAGGTTATGTTATTATATTTCTCCTTAAATTAAAAAAATAAAACAGCATATCACTATAAAATGATATTTACACAATTGATGTAAATAGAAAATAAATATTAAAAGTCCAATGACTCATTACATACGTTTAGGAAAAAACAAAAAATTTGGAAACTTGTTAAAAAATCTATTACCCTCAGATATCTTAAGAATGTGGATTATAATGAACACACATAACTAGAAATTATAAAATATTGTCAAATACAGATTCGTAAGCTGTTATTTTCAACGTTCTTTGTACTACACTGTAAAAAACGTATGTAACGTTACTCCATAAAATTGGTGGCAACATGCTGCCTCCACATTTATGGAGTAATTGAACTTATATAATGGTGTAATTTAAACTGATATAACTGATGTAATATTCCACATTATTGTAACGTAACACCAGTTATATTGGATAAATTACTCAATAAAATGGAACGCAGCAAGGCTGCAAAAATTTTATGGAGTAACGTTACATAAATGTTTTACAGTGTATTGATACTCTTCACTGTAAAAAATTTGGGGCAGATTGTGCAGTCATTAGACTGTTTTTAAATACAGCTGGAACACAACCGTATTTAGCTGTATTTTGACCATATTATTGCCCATATTATGATCCGATAAGAGTTAATTGCTATGTAACCGTTTTCTATATAAAAACTATTAAATTATAGGACAGTTTGTTGCAAATTTTTAACAGTGTTGTAAAATTATGTTATTATTTGTTATATTATATACGGTGTCCATAAAAGATGTCCCAGTTATTGATCTTAATAGTATCAACCATTAGCATCGTAAAATGTTGGTTCAAGTTCACAAATAAAGAGTAACTCAAACAGTTTTAGATAAGTACATGCGCGAGTACTGCTTTCTGATTGACTCGCTAAAATTTTATTGCTGGTCTCCACGTTCAGCTGACATAACGCCGTGCGATATGTTTCTTAGGGGCTTTATAAAAGATCTTGTCTACGTTCCGTCGCTACCTAATGATTTACCAGATGTGAGACACAGGATTGAAGAGGCTATTCCTTCCGGATTCCGGACTTGTTCACTGAAGTGTGGGAAGAATTGAGCTTTACGGTGGAAGCGTGCCGTATAACTAAAGGTGCGCATATTAAACGTTTGTAAGAAATACTGGGTTATTTCAAATGAAAATCAAATTTCAAAGTAATTGCTTACAAGGAGCAAAGACCAACATTGTGAAAAAGATTCCAAGCCGGGACTCTAACCCGGGCCACCAGTATAGCGCACTGACGTTCTACCGATTGAACCATACTGTATATACTGCTGGGTATCGTTCCAAGTGGTTTAGTCGGTAGAACGTCAGTGCGCTATACTGATGGCCCGGTGCGAGTCCCGGCTTGGAATCTTGTTGGCCTTTGCTCCTTGTAAGCAATTACTTTGAAATTTGATTTTCATTTGAAATATTGTATCCAAGGCGAATGTTTCCCTCTGGAATAATTTCCATGTATTAATACTAGGCTATTTCACATTCAATTCGATGTATGATTTGTTGTAAATAGTCTAAATTAAACTGTTATACTATACCATTGAAACTGGGACATTGTTTTATGGGCGTCCTGTATTTGTATAAAAATTTAGTGAAATAAAGTTGAAACTATATATAGCATGATCTTCTCAAAAATGACGTCAATAGCCAATAACATTTAAACGTTTTAGGCATCATTATCTACTTTTAAAGATAAAAAAGGAGTTTAATAAAAATTAAAATGTCCCCAAAGATTTAAAAAAAAAAAGTGTGAGATATAATGGCATCACATAACAAGAAAGAAAGAATGTGTTTTTTTATTCGTTTTTAAAAATAAAAAAAAATTCGGAAATTCTGAGGTACCCGAGCAATTTAACAACGTGATCCGGAATATTAATTTTCGAAATATTGAACAATATTTAAATTTTCATAAAAAGAATACCAGTAAAAGTGCGTGAGCTTATCTTTTTTTCTCTCTCCCCCCCCCCCCCCTCTAAGGAATGCTAAGCGTCCCTTGGCTCTTTAGTAATTTGTCATGGTTTCCTAAAATATTATTTGAGTTAGCTGAACAAAAGGATTATCATAAAAAAATGTGAATATGTGGAATGTACCTATGTTTTTTTATCTTTTCTTTTTTTACCAAGTTTGAAATACAGTAAGAAAACTGTAAGTAAGAAATTAGGGAATTCATAAATTATAAACAGGAAATCATAAAAAGTCCAATTTATATAAATTTACATACACGTGATTATGTTTTAGAAACTTTAAAGTTAATTTATTACGTGGTTTATATGAATTTACCATATATGAACATTTGTATAAACGTAGAATTAAGAAAAAAATTTATTCTTGAGGATAATTTTAATTATTTAATATGTTATATATCGTTCATATAAGTTCATATACCATCCATAGGGATAAATTACGGCTATAAAAAGTTTTCATTAAGGGGTCTCAGGACTCTTAAAGCTTTAAAAGTTTTGAAATTTTAATTCTTTTAGATGTAAAACTCCTATCTTTTCTGAACACTTTGATACAATTGTTTCCTTGAAATTCCTATTAGAACTGAAGTTATGGCTTTTCCATTTATACATGTTCAATAGCTGAAGCGTCGTTTCGGAAAATTTGAAGCCATTTTTCTATAAATGACGTTTTTGGGCATAACGCGCGCGATATCTCAAAAACTTATGAATATTTTTTTTATGAAATTTTCAAAACATATGTTTCATGTTAGTCTGTATAAACTGAACCTAAAATTTTATTTTTATTGTTCAAAAGAATATTTTTTATGTGATTATACTGTTGAAATTTTCTTAATTTTTCATTAGCTAAATACAACTTTGTATTAAAATTATAAAAAAGCCTTAAATACAAATTTATTTAGGTTCAGGGTAATTATTATAATCTGAAGTATAAGTAGGTACCAAATATTTCATTCTAGTTGCAACACTTATTTTGTAATCGTGTGCGTAAGCTGTTATGCCAAATTTCTGCTCGAAAAATGTCTAACAGTTTGGAGCCCTTTGTAAATGCTAATTCTGCATCTTATAATTTTTTAAATACATGAAATGAAAGAACATACATATATATTTTATTCCAATTAAGGGGACAAGGGACCTTAAAATCCTTAAAAATATTTTTTTTTATTTTTTGTAAATTTCACCTAATTATTATTCAAGGGTACTTTATATGCATTATAGCATGCATTTATCACAAAAAAAATTTAAAAAAAAATTATTTTTATGAAAAAAATGTAATTTTACGCTTCGTCTTAGATATCTTCGAAATGTCGCTTGCGCATCCCATATCAATGAAAATCCCCAATATTTTTTATAAAGGTCTGTTTTATACATATAAATAAAATAGAGCATCGAATTTTATATATTTGAATTTAAAGGTAAAAAAAAAAAAATTATAAATTTTGAAATTTTTTCGAAAAAATTTCAAAATTTTTCATTTTTTTTCCTTTTTTTAACCTTTAAATTCAAATATATAAAATTCGATGCTCTATTTTATTTATATATATAAACCAAACTTTTATTAAAAATATTGGGGATTTTCATTGATATGGAACACGCAGGGGGCATTTCGAAGATTTCTAAGACGACGCGTAAAATTCCATTTTTTTCATAAAAATAAATTTTTTTACAATTTTTTTTTGTGATAAATGCATGCCATAATGCCATATAATGTACCTTTGAGTAATATTTAAGATAAAATTTACAAAAAATAAAAAAAATTGAAAAATTTTGAAATTTTGAAATTTTTTCGAAAATATTTCGATGCTTTATTTTATTTATATATATAAATCAAATTTTTTAAAAAAATATTGGGGATTTTCATTGATATGGAATGCGTAGGGGGCATTTCGAAGATTTCTAAGATGACGCGTAAAATTCCATTTTTTTCACAAAAATAAAATTTTTTTTACATTTTTTTTGTGATAAATGCATGCCATAATACATATAATGTCCCCTTGAATAATATTTAAGATGAAATTTACAAAAAATAAAAAAAAAATTGAAAAATTTGGAAATTTGGAAATTTTTTCGAAATTTTTTTAAAAATTTTCATTTTTTTTTTTTACTTTTAAATTCAAATATATAAAATTCGATGCTCTATTTTATTTATATATATAAAACAGACTTTTATAAAAATTATTGGGGATTTTCATTGATATGGAATGCGCAAGCGACATTTCGAAGATTTCTAAGACGACACGTAAAATTCCATTTTTTTCTCAAAAATAAATTTTTTTTTAAATTTTTTTTGTGATTAATGCATGCTATAATGCATATAATGTACCCTTGAATAATATTTAAGGTGAAATTTACAAAAAAAAAAAAAAATTATTTTAAGGTCCCTTGTCCCCTTAAAATTGTGTCTTAAAACCAAATACATTGTAAGATACTAAATGTTGAAAATGGTCTTTTTTTTTTTTCATTTTTTCCAATTTTATGAGTCCTGAGACCCCTTAATATAGTTCAAATGAGTGGACAGTTTCTTGCAAAATTATGTTATCAGTTGTTGATATTACATTTGTCTCTAGATGTACCGAAATAAAACAGAAACTGGATATAAAATGATCTTCACAAAAATTATGTCAATACCCAATAAAAATTTAAAGTTTTGGGAATCATTAACGACTTTAAGGATAAAAAAGAGGAAGTTTCATGAAAATTATAAAGCCCCCAAAGATTATAAAATGCTAGTTATAATGGCATCATGTAACAAGAAAGAAAGAATGTACTTTTATATTCGTATTTTTCATTTTTTTTCTGAAATTCTGAGGTATCCCAGCAATTAACAACGTGATCTGGAATATTAATTTTCGAAATATCGAACAATATTTAAATATTCGTAAAAAAAAGTTCCAGTAAAAGTGCGTGAACTTATCGTTTTATTTTTTTTTTCATCCTCTAAGGAACGCTAAACGTCTTTTTGCTCTATAGTAATTTGTCATGGCTTCCTAAAATATTATCTGAGAAAGTTGAACAAAAGGGTAAAAAAAAAAAAAAAAAAAAAAAAAAAAAAAAACTAATTTTGAGCGTATGTGGAAGGTAAGTTTTTTTTTTTTTTTTTTTTTTTTTTTTTTTGCCAAGTTTGAAATACAGTGAGTAAAAAAACTGTAAGTAAGAAATAACGGAATTTATAAATTATAAATATGAAATTATAAAATGTCCAATTTATGCAAATTTACATACACATGATTCTGATTTAGAAATTTTAAAGTTACCTTTTTCCGTGGTTTATATAAATTTAGCATATGGGGACATTTGTATAAATGTATAAGTAACAAAAAATATTATTCTTGAGAATTTTTTAAATTATTTAATATGTTATATATCGATCAGACAGTGCTGAATTCAGACACTTTTCGCCTGGAGGGATTTCTGTGGCTCCGGGGGTTTGGAAATTGCACTTTTTGACCATTGAAAGCACAAAATTTCAAATCTTCCGGGGGGACATCTCATTGCACCGGGGGGGGGGGGGTCCCCTCCGGGCCACCCCCTGAATTCAACGCTGCGTTCATATAAGTTCATATACCGTCCATAGTGTTAACTTAGGGGTATGTAATCGTTTTCAATAAAAAAGGTCAAAAGACTGGGTAGTTTGTTGTAAAATTATGTTATTATTTGTTAATATTAAATTTTCTCAAAATATACAGAAACTGGATATAATATTATTTTCTCAAAAGCGACGTCAATAGGCAATAAAAATTAAAAGTTTTAGGAAACATTACCTACTTTAAGGACAAAAAAAGAGGAAGTTTCATAAAAATTATAATGCCCTCAAAGATCATAAAAAATGAGTTATAATGGCATCACGTAACAAGAGAGAAAGAATGCATTTTTTTTTCTTAGTATTTAAAAAAAAAAATTCTCTGAAACTCTGAGGTACCCGAACAATGTAACAACGTGGTCTGGAATATTAATTTTCGAAATATTGAACAATATTTAAATTTTCCAAAAAAAAAAGTACCAGTAAAAGTACGTGAACCTATTTTTCTTCTTCTTCTTTTTTTTCTCCTTCAAGGAATGCTAAGCGTTTTTTCACTGTAGTAATTTGTCATTTTTTCTTAAAATATTATTTGAGCTAGCTCAACAAAAAGATCGTCAAAAAAAAAAAAAAAGAAAGAAAGAAAGAACAAGAAAGAAAAAGAAAAAAAGAAAGAAAGAACAAGAAAGAAAAAGAAAAAAAGAAAAAAGAGAGACTATGTGGAAGGTAGTTTCAGTATCTTTTAGCAAGTTAGAAATACAATCAGAAAACTGTAAGTGAGTTGTAAATTATAAATATAAGATTATCAAAAGTTCAATTTATGTATATTTACATACACACGATTCTGTTTTAGCAATTTCAAAGTTAATTTTATTCCATGATTTATATAAACTTACCATATGGCTATGAAAACATTTGTATCAATGTATAATTAAGAAAAGATTTTACACATTAGAATTATTTTAATTAATTAATATATTATGCATCGTTTTTCTAAAGATGTACATTAAGTTTTGTATATATTAAAGAGTGTTCGTGTTCGTACGAGACAGGGAATTTCCAGACCAAGAAATTCTTCATTACCAGTATTTTGTATAGAGAATTTTAGCTTAAATAAGACAAAATTTCGCTAAAAAGTGTCTTTTTAGGTGCGTGCGTAATTATATAAATACAATGCACATAAAAATTTACTTTAATTGTTATTTTCTATATTATAAAAAATCTAATAAATAGTGAAGTCATTCCACCTCATGTAATTTCTGCAACATCAATGCCAATTTTATTTGCTTTTTTTTTTTTTTTTTGGCTGTTCTTTAACAAGTTTTTCTTGTATTTTACGGAATTTAAGGATATCTATTTTGGAACGATAGTCTTGTTTCTTTAAAGAAGATATTATTTTCCCAGTCAAATTTATGCACATTTGCATTGAAACATGTTCTTCGGACAGTTCCTTGTCCTCGTCCCCTGAGCTGCGACTAGCGTTACCTGTTGTTCCATATAGTACAGCGTCAAAGGTCTCGTTCTCCTCTAAACCTGCTTTTTTTTTAGGTACGTTCGTAATTATATAAATAAGTAGCACCTATAGTGGTCGTTCGGTCCGTCCGTCTCTCTGTCTGCATATAACAGAGCAAAAACTATTCAACCGAATGGTCTGAAATTTTAAATATATAATTTTTGCAAAATTTTGTCGAGTCATTTCAAATTTTATGAAAATAGGATGTATGGTTTAATTACAGGGACAGTCAAAAATTTTCCGTTACATTACGCCCAATGGGAGAAAATTACTTCAAGTGCATTTTAACGATGTTACAGCCTTTCGAACAGAATGAAATTGATATGCACTTATGAAGTGCACTAAAATATACATTCAATACAATATGCGGTGCAAAAAATATTTATTCAAATAGTTATAGTACGAACGCTCCTCATTTGTCATGTTTGACGTGCAATATCCAACCTGTTTGCTTTGCTGTGGCTTTTGCCACCTCATTTGATTAGACTTGCCCTGTCCTGATGTGGAACTTGGACTCTTGCCCTGTCCTGATGTGTTTTTTCGTTGAACATGTATGGACTTTATTTCATTGAATCCTCCAATTCTCTAATTTTCCTATTGTATTTACTCAGTAGTTTTCATAACTACAGTTATACTTTCACTTTTTAAAATTTTAAATTAATTTTTTTTAGTGCATTGTACTCATTTTATTTCTTTAAATTTTATTTTTATATTTTTTTGTATTTTTTAAATTCTCCTCTTTTTACTCATTTTTTTCGTTTTTAAGGGGTCTTGTGCCTTTTAAACGCGTTGAAAATTAACGAAAAACTTTAAAGTAGGGATGCACAACCTGTGGCCCGCGGGCCAAAAGTGGCCCGCGATGGGTTAACTTGTGTCCCGCGAAGTTCGTCAATTTATAATTGGCAAAAATTTCAATTTTTGATCATAGGTTGCAGGAAAAATCGTGAATTTCGTCAATTTGCCGCGGAAAACAATTGAAAATTTCGTCAGTCAGTTACAAATCGTGAATTTCATTAATCCCCGATACCATTTGTATCAATATAGGAAATTCTCGAGTTGCTAATTTGGTCGGTCGCTAGTCGAAAAATATTTCTAATTTCATCGATCAGGCGCGGAAAAATCGCGTGTTTCGTCGATAGCGCGAAAAAGTCGCGAATTTTGTTGATTTGACACGGGAAAATCGCGAGTTTCGTCAGTTTATCGCGAGAAAAAATCGTGAATTTCGAAAATTGAAGTACTTTTAAGTATTCACAATGGTAATATTTTTAGTTATGAATATTTTTATTCATTAAAAATATAAAATTTTGATTTTATTTTACAAAAATATTTTTTTATACAGTTAATGAAATAATTTTGGCCTAAGAGTAGTTCATTTTAAACACACATATATGTTTAGCATCTTTAACAAATTTCATGACAATCCATACATACGTTCTCAAGATATCATGCGCGCAATGACTTATGTAGTAAAAAAAGAGCTATTTTGATTTCAACAATACACAAATTCTGTAAAAGGCTAATAAATTTCTATTGGTAGCATATCACAAAGCACAATCTGTTTAATCAATATCCAAAATTTCATGTTTATACATAAAAAGGCTTTGAAGATAGACTAATTCAAATTTTGAATTCTTTCGTTAAATTTCGTCGCGTTTTAAAGGTACAACACCCTTAAAATTCTTACATTTTTCTTTTTACGTTTACACAGTAGTTTTCATAACTACAGCTATACTCATAATTTAAAATCATAATCTAACCTTTCATTTAATAAACTGTAGGTTTAAATTTACTTTTCATCCAACTTTTAGATTATTTTTGTAATTTTCAAAATACTCCCCTTTTTCACTTTTTTTCGTTTATCTTTAACTTTCTTTTTTATTTTTAACTTTTAAAAAAAATTTTAAACTACATTTTAACTTCTTTCCCAATGACTCATTTATGGGTCGATCGAAAAGTCCTGTCGTGTTGGGAAAATCAATTCGTACCGGAAAATTCTACTCGGTAATTATTAGACAATAGATATCGGAATCAATATCTAATAATTAAATGATAGAATTTTGCGGTACGAATTGATATTACCAAGACGACACGACTTTCCGATCGACCCAATATATTAGCAAGACATTTCATACTCATACTGGGTGTGAAGTTGGCTGCAACTGGAAAGCCCCTAAAAGATGCCTAACTGTTCAGAACGTTTGGGTTAGATTTATCTTTCTATAAAAAAAAATACTGACATTTCACCTAGAAGATTCCCTGAAATGTAGGAAAATCGATCTATGAAACTAGAATATATTACCAAATACAGCATAAGAATTATTATTTTAATATGCTTTATACAGTTGATACTCCTGCGAAAACGCTATTTATTAACCCCCATTATGCTATTTCTTTCATCCACCTATTAATGTAGCGTCACCTAAAAATAATGTTACGTTGTATAAGCCAGCTGTAAAACAAAGCAGATGTATCACTGTACGGAATAATCTCTACTGCAATTTTTTAAACTTCAAAGCATCGGATATTTTAAATTTTTATACCGTCTTATTAGGAAAAAAAGTTCTTTTCAATGCAATTTCTTTGAAAACTGCAACTCCATTTACTTTTGAGATTTTTTTTTTTTTTTTTTTTTGTAGTTTTTAGCACCATCTGTTTAATTTTGGCAACTCAAGTACTTCATATCTGTAGAAAGTAGAGGGAAAATTGTTGAAAAATAGCAATTATATCATTTTGTTGTCATTTTCTGATAAAAACTGAAAAAAAGTACTTAAAATACATGCTATTTTGAAAAAATATGAATGATTTCTAATAAAACATGGAGCTATTATAAACTAAATTTGATTTTAAGTACCTATATTAATATTACAAACAAATAAAGGCATATAAATAATAAGAGATCCCCCCCTCCCTTTTTTTTTGTCCAGTTTCTTAAATGACGAAATATATATGTATATTTTTTTTAGATTTGTGTGTTATTCAGCAATATGCATTTTTTTTAAACAGTAAGTGATGTTTAAGACTGGATCGTAAATGAGCAATTCTTTAGTGGACGCGGATGACGTCATTTTATATAAAATAAAAGCGCGTGTTTTAAGTCTTAAAACTGAACTATGCAAATTTTTTTTCATCGGGAGCGTCACTAAATTTTGAAAAAGCAGAATTCTTGTTTTTTAGTTGTTAATATTATTTTTCTTTTATAAATTTACTGAGGTAAAACAGCAACTGAATATAAAATCTTTTCATAAATTGGAATTAACTGTCGAGATATATCGATCAATTTTATTTAGTAAAAAATAACAGTGCAATCTTTAGCACATAAAAAAATGACTCGGCAAAATTGCGTGAACTTGAGTATTTCTGTTGCTATTTTACCTCATCAATAGAAATCCTAAGCGTTTTTTTTTTTTTTTTCTTTTGACGCTGTAATACGTTTTCGATTGTTATAAGTTATTTGTGCAAAATGAACAAAAATGGGATAGTTCTAAAAGGAGACTAAACTTGAGAAAATTTAGAGAAAATGTTTTCCTATTAACAAGTAAACAGTACAATTGTAAATGTTGTATGAAAAGGAATTAGGGAATTTATGAATGAAAATCTGTAGTTATGAAAAGTTCAATCATGGTAAATAAAAAAGTGATCACCTCCTAGTGATCTAATTTTGTTAAACATAATCGTATAAATAAATTGGCGGATACCAATCTATCGGAAAATGGATAGTAATTAATGCTATGCAGAAAATTTTCTTCGATGGTCGTCTACATATTAAAAATTCTACCAAATTTAAATTTTCAAATAATATCACACACGTGTGATCCCATATTCGAGTTTACTTCCATAAAAATAACCCAGACTAATCTACAGTTTAAGTATTTTATTTTAAATCTTCATAGATATATAAGAGTTCAAAATTTGAAGATGAGGTTAAATCTACGTTACAATCCTTATTTTGTCTTTTAAAAAAATCCGATTAAATTATATTAATATTAATGAGATACAATGAATAGACCTAAATATATTCTAGCATTTTTTCGATTGTAAAACTTCTTTTTAATTATGAAAATTATTAATAAATCTATAGGGCAAAGTGCCCATAATTCGGCCTTCTTAACTTCTCCACTTCTACTAAAGTGGCGCAACTTATGACGCAATGCACAGGGGACGGAAGGTAAAGGAAGTCAGTATTGAAAGTTTCGCTCGTCAAGGCGAATACATAAATTAAAGACGCCAAATTTCCTATTTTTAGAAGACCCGAGTACTTATTACGTCGTTTGTAGAACGTTATTTATTGTGCTCTAAGTATTTATTTCTTATTCATTGTATGTATTTAACGTAAGTAAGATGCTGACAGTAGCATACAGTGAGTTTTCGGACGCTCAGTTCATCTTACTTGAACTGAAGCTCCGACATATTGGGAAGTAGCGTGGCCCCAATTTCGTCCCCCTTGCAGTTCTTATTTTCGTCCTGGAGGCGAAATCAGGAATGCTTTTTCATGACAATTTTTTTTTCAATTTTTTCCTCTTGTTTGGATGGCTAATGTTTCGTTATGTTATTCTTCTACTGATAATTAGTACATTTCTTTGTTTATTTACATTGTAAAAAAATCCATGGACGTTCCGTTTTGGAAAAGGCAACTAGTTGCCTTTTCTGAAACGAATAGATTCTTATGAAAATGAAAAGTTTTAATTTACAACACGATTAGTTTCACATCTGCAATGAAAGTAATCTTTTTGGTAATGAAAGATGTCGCTTTCATATCGGATGCGAAACTAATCGTGTTGTAAATTAAAACTTTTCATTCTCAAGATGAATATATTCCGTTTCAGAAAAGACAACCTTTTCTAAAACCTTTTTTTCTAATACCTTTTCCTGTTGCCTTTTCCAAAACGGAAAGTGCCTGAGTTTTCTTTTACAGTGTAGTACATTTGCTTTAATGTAAATTAAATTACTTACTCATTTAGAAATAAATTTTGATTTAGTTATAAGTTAAGTCTTGGTGTATTGATCTTTTGGGCGGACGAAATTGGGATTTTTTTTTCTTTTCCATTTTTTAGATACTTTTGAAAAAACAATGTTTCGCATTGTTAAAATTTTTTTGTACGATATTCGCCTATGTTTCTATGTGCGTGGGTAGTGAGTCTATGTAAAATCCAAATTTGGTAAGTTTTCACTGAAAATCACAACATTTAGAACCTAAAAGTGACTGCGGTGACGAAATATGGGCACTTTACTCTACTAAAACTATGATTTAAGACCTACATTGGTTTTTTTGCATAAAACGAAACACTATCGTCTAGAGCTTCAGTGTGTCCATTTAGTGCTCATTTGAATCGTTAGTTTTCGAAATATACAGATATTTTACTCTTCGACTATAGTTTTGTTAATCAAAAGATACACAAAAAAAGTTGCAGAATTCTACTAGAAAATTTTGTAGGAACTTCTTTCATTCAAAGCAACATTTAAAATTTATGTGTAATTTTACTGGGATCTAACTGAATTTCTACTGTATTTTCCATTCAATATCTTTATTGACCATTTGGAAAAATGGTTATTGTCCTCTGTCAGGGTAGGAAATCAAAAACATATCTGAAGTGTTTTATTGGTTGAATCCGTATTTTATTTGTTTTCTGATTGGTCTATACAGTAATCTGTATTTTCCCTTTACTTTCAATAGAGATGGATACTTCTGTCGCCACTATGACAAAAAAGTAATAAAAACTACAAAAAATTACAAGAAAAAATTAATAACTCAGAAACAAATTGAGAAACAGCTTTCAAACAAATTGCATTTTAAAAGTACATTTTTTTCTCTAATACGACGGTGTAAAAAGCAATATTGTGGTATGTTTAGAAGTTTAAGAATGAAATTTCATTTAAAATTGGTCCAGGAGTATTAATGTTTAAACCATGGCGTACGTATTGAATGACTAGCTCCGTAGAAGTTTAAAAATTTACAGTACCGTAAAATGTAATCCATGGCGTACGTAATGTATGATCAACTCCGTGCGATTTTTTATGTCTTGAATTTTAGTCTTTGAAAAAATCATTTTCCAAATGATCGTTGTAATTTGTTAAATTGCATTTTTGTTATTTTGCTTTTTTTGTTTTTTATTTTTGAAATTTATGAATATACACCCTAACACATTTTCCTTCATAACTAAATGAAGAATTAAGAAAAAAAATGTATAAGCTATACATTTTTCCGGGGTCACTTGATTCAAGGAACGCAAGTACAGTGTCAAAAGTACGTGTTACTATTTAAAAAATGAAAGTATTTGAAATTTACAATATGCAGTAGATCTCTGAAGTAGAATTTGGGGAATGCATTTAATAGTAGGCACCATTCCCCGTCGACTGGAACCTATCTCTTTTCCGGAAGTTTACTTGCAAGGCAATTAGTAGGGGTCATCTCTTTTTTTTCCATGACTGTACAACATATTTCGTTATATTTCATTATATCTTTTCAATACGTAAAATTCTCCAAAATTTTTAAGATAAATTTATTTTAACGTTTTAATTAAGTTTAGCACATAGAAAAAAAAAGTATACTTGGCTCCATTAAATATATTTAGCCATACAGTTAATCAGTATCATAAAAAAACTACTATCTAATGTGATATAAAAATATGGAATTATACGGGACTATTTAACTAAGAAAATAAGATATTTTTTAATAGCTTTTTAATGTTTCGGAATTTTATAAGCGTGTAGACCTTTGGAGGATTTATTTACAACTTTTAGATACCGCAGTTGTATAACAGCACAGTCTGGAATACTATCTTTTTTGTAATATCTTCATGTACATGCCTCATATTTCTTAAAGTAACACTTTCGAATAGGGAATTTTAGAACGGAACACCAAACACACACCTATACACACACATATATATACTATACATATTATATATAATGATAATATATATATACTATATATATTATTTAAAGGATATCACATGTATGAAAATAAATAATAAATTAAATCCTAAAGGGTATTAAAATTAAAAAAGGAAGATATAAATGTAAAAAACTATGAATGTAATACGATAATGTAATACCTTATCGTACCCTCATATCCACAATTCATAGTATCATATATTATAACTAGGGGGCTCTGCCCCCTACGAGCTACGCTTGCCAACCACCGTTCAGGCACACCAAAATCCAAAAAGCACGCTAATTTGATCGGCTTTAAAAATATTGAATTAAAAAAAAAAAACAAAAAAAAAACAAAAAAAAACAGTAGCGATCTCTCTGTAAACGGGTTTCTATTCGTCTTCTTTGGATTGGAGATTTTTAAGGCCAAATCTGCTGCTGTTAAGAGATACAATGGCTGTTTTCGTATTTAATTTAAAAAATTAGTTAAACATTTGAAAAAAATCTAATGTAAAATGAATTAGGTAAACAGTATCATTGTCTCCCGGTATTTTTTAACAGCGCTATAAGATAGTTCTTTTAAATAATTCATTTTAAATGTACCGTTACAAATCTGACGTAATTTACACCAAAGTTTTATTTTTCTTATGGTCCACATGAAAATACTTTTGTTGTTAGAAGGAAATATTATTTGCGATGTCTTCGAATTCACGATAATAGTTGAAAAGATTATCTCAAAATATCTCGCGCAAATATATTTTTCAATTTAAATTGTTTTGCTATATTTTTTGCATTTTAAATATGACGTAATTTTCTCAAATTACAAGTTTTAACGCATAATAATGATTTTTTTTTTTTTTAAGATTTTGTTTCTCTTTTAAAATTCAAGTGTAAAGATGGTTCGGCACAGATGTCATATACAATATATAAATTATCATATATTGGCGCAATTTTTTTCTGACGCCAATTTCATATACGCAACGGGTATTTAACTGGTGCTAAAGTGTCGTTATTTTGCTTGATATGGTAACCGGGATGTTGTTTATGCTATTGATGTTTTCGCCAAATTGGCGTCGGAAAAAAATTGCGCCAATATGGGGCGTATATGACATCTGTGCCTATGGTTCTTATGACGTAATTTTTCTGCTTTTAACATGTAATCATTTAATTCTAATTTTAAAGTTTTTTTTCCGTTTGTAATAGTCACGTGTAAACAAATTTTTAATTTGAAGTAAAAATTATTGTTTGCGCTGTTTATGCAACTGGCAACAGTTTAAATTAATATCATTTTCTTAAATTTGTAAAAAATATCTCTCGAAATGCTGAAAATTTGAATTTAAAAATCAAATAAAACCACAAAAAATGAGTCAAATAAGAAAAATAAATGCAATCTGCACATCGGGAACTTATAACGCATAAAATAAAATGATCGAAAAATGATTAAATTCTCATGTATAGTTTTTACTCCAATAAAACATTTTTAATGGAACGATTTTGTCCAAATTTAGCATTAAATATCTCTTAAAATAATTCTTTGATTTGAAAACTGTCTGCATTAGCGTATTTATCAAACATTTCTCTATAATACCACCGATTTTTATATTTTTGTATGGAACAGTTTTTTTTTTATATTAACGATGAAAGGCCATGCTTAAGCATTCAAATTGGATGCCGATCTACCCGGAATATCTACGCAGATTTTCATTGGTCCATTTCCAAATCAAAACTTTTTTTTATATATAGAAGGATACGAGCAAATCTTGTGTATGTGTGAATATATATTTTATCTAAAAAACGACGCTAACGATTTTGATTAAATATTGTATTCTACCATTTTGGGATACGAGTAGACCATTGGGCTAGGTCACATGTTCAAGAAAATCCGATTAGTGGATCAGTTTGGGGTTACAACGGGTGACTATTTCTATGCAACAGTTGGCAGTAAACAAAGTCGCAAATTTGGTGCCAGTGTCGCGATTTGAAAAAATCGGCATTCAAGATTACCAATTTCAAAACACATGCTTGGTTTTAAATGAATAATTGTCTCCAAGTTTGGCGGTATTCGGTGACAATTTAGCGAAACAATTGGCTTTCAGTCTGAAGGAATTTTCTAAATTCCCAATAGGAGCCGAGATACATGATTCAACAAATCAGAGTCCATCGAATGTTCTCTAAAATAGAATTCAACCAATCAGGGTAAATAGAATTTTCGCAACACATGCTTATCATCAAAATAAAAGAATATCGCCAAATTAGGCCATAATTGGTGGTATTTTGACGAAATTTGACAAAAAAATGGACTTTCAGAATCTGAAGGATTTAGAATTTAAAAATTGTACATAGTTTTAATATTCATTGTCTCTGTAAATAATACTGTTATAAAATAAAATTCTTTGTTGCAATAATAACGTCAGAATTTATTATTATATCGAATTGAACATAAAGCTAATTTTAAAAGAGTTCAGTTGGTCTTCCCCGCTGGTAATTATTTTGTTTCTTCAAATATTGTTTGCAGAAAGCCTAAAAATAACAATGCATGTATGCATGTATATAAACCTTTAAAAAAAAATTTCATATTTTACTGTTACTTACATTACAGGCCAAGAGATAAAATTAGTTTGTTTAATACTAGTAATAAATCTATTTGATATTATTATATATGATATTTGTCTTTTAATTTATTGAAATAAAACCAAATATGAATATAAGCTGTGTGTCTCCAAAACATTTCAAAACGAATAAAAATTACAGATTCTCCCAATCATTACATACTTTTCGGATTAAAAAAGGAAAAATTTCCACAAAAAAAAGTCTATGCCTCAGAGATCTTAGAAATATGAGTAATAATGACCTCACGTAACAAGAAATAAAAACGTAATTTTTTATGCCTATTCTAAAATTTCTTATTTTTTAAGTGCCAAAACCTTAACGAGATTTCCTTAAAACTCTTAGGTACCGCAGCAGTGTAACAACGTGATCTGGAATATTAACTTTCGAGATGTACTGATCAATATTTGAATTTTTCTGGGACCAAGAAATAATGAGATCCAGTAAAATTACGTGAACTTAACTTTTTCTTTTGCTCTTTTTCCTCCCCTATGGTAATTCTAAGAGCCTTTTTTTTCGATGCAGTAATATGTTATAGCTTGTTAAAATGTAATTCGGGAAAACAGAACAAACAAACAAAAAAAAGATACAAAAAAAATTTACTTTGATAAAATGCAGGTAGAAGCTTCGACGATATCTTAGTAAGTTAGTAGAAATATTGGAAGAAACAAACTGGAGACATAAATAATAATGAATTTGTAAATATTTATTTTTAATTTTTGAAAGTATAAATTCAGCTTTAAAAAATTTGATGCAAATTTATTTAATGTTTTAATTGCATTAACTAATTAAAGTTATGATATGAATGTATGAATTTAATAATAAAAAAATTGAGATTCATACTCTTTGCATTAAAACAGTTTAGCACAAAAGTTTTTATAGAAAGTGATCTTAAAAATATGAATAGTAAGGGCCACATTTAACTACTGAAAAAAAAACAGACAAAAAAAATTACTTTTTTACTAGCTTTTTAAAACATTTCTGTAACATTAACCCTTATTATCCAAAGGGTGTAGAATTTCCTGTCAAACCTTGTTGCCAGCTAGATCCTTTTTAGGTGCGTTCGTAATTATATAAATACGTAGCACCTATAGTCGTCCTTTGCTCCGTCTGTCTGTCTGTCCGTCCGTCCGTCTGTTCGTCCGTCCGTCTGTCCGCATATAACAGAGCAAAAATTACCCAACCGAATGATCTGAAATTTTAAATATATAATTGTTGCAAAAATTTATCGAGTAATTTCAAATTTTATGAAAATCGGATGTATAGTTTAATTACAGTGACAGTCAAAAGTTTTCCGGTACATTATGGCCAATGGGAAAAAAATATTTCAAGTGCATTTTAATGATGTTAGAGCACTTTGAACAGCATGAAACTGATATGCACTTATGAAGTGCACTAAAATATACATTCAGTACAAATTGCGGTGCAAAAAATATTTATAAAATTAGTTATAGTACGAACGCAACTCATTTGCCACGTTTGAAGAGCAATTTCCAACTTGTTAAAAAATTCAGATAGTTTCACTGGTACCACTTTTCTTAGATAGATATATTCAATGTAATATTGTATGATGGCTTTTTCTTTTAGGAGTAGTTTACAAATTTACAGTCAAACTTTCTTAACTCTAATGTAATTTATCTATTTTATTATCCAATTATCTTCATCTTTCCTTAAATTTAATTTTTAAAAATCTTAACTTGAATTGAATCTTAAATCTTTAAATCTTTTTTCAATTATTTTAATATCCATAAATATTATTTTAACTGCTATATGTAGTCTTAATTTTATAGCTACACTATTACCCTTGGAGTTATGAATAAAGAGGTGGAGACATAGAGTGTACTGCCTACCCGTTGCGAGTGAAGTAACTGAGGATTTTGTCACAAGATGGCGGCTGATTTTTTAAAATCGGATCTTCAGTTTCTGATTACCGATAAGACAAACATCCCACCAGTAAAATTTAATAGAAAATTTTGTGTTATTTAAGCGTCTTTTTCATGGAAATTTTTCTGAAAAATGGCGCAAAAATTTCTATTTGTTTTTACTGGTCCCAGCAAAGAAAGAAACAGTGGGCCATCAGCTGGAAAAAAGATGGCAGCCAGCAGTGCTATCAGCGGTAAAGTGCAAGGGTGCCATTACTTAAACCTGTCGAAAAGTGTCCAAGCCGAATGCAGCTGGCCCATCAGTGATGGCCAACAGCAGGCCAGCATTGGTATGCCATCACATTACTTCAATCCGGCACTTTTCCTGCAGTGAACCTATCCCACTGCTATTCCTTTGCTGGCCGAGCACTTTCACTTATAAAAATTTCTTATAGAATTCTATAAAAAAAAACAAAGTATTATATAACTATGGCTTTTTTCCCTATAAGTTAGTTTCAAAAAGAGCTATAGAAACATCTGTAGAAGTGTCTATAATAGAAGTGTCTATAGAAATATTTGAACTGCATGTGGTCACCCTCCCAAGTACTGACCGCGCTCGATGCTGCTTGGGTTTCGTGATCGGACATGAACAAGTGCTTTCAGCGTAAGGTACGATTGCTCGTAGTTTCCAGGCTCTCATTACACTATTTCAAGTTTGTTTCTTTTGTGATTTACGTTCCCAATCACTAAACTAGTATAGAAATTATTCTATTGTATAGAAATCCTATGTATTTTATACGCTTTTTTCATTATTGATTCTGAACTGCGCAAATTATGAAAACCGAAATCCTTTCTAACCTAGTAAAATCAGATTTATGGAGAAAAAAAAGGTGCATTGAAATAAAGAATTTATTTATTTATTCATTTACTTATTTATTTTGTTGGTGGCAGTGGTGTTATATTTTTTACAGTTTCAAAAAAAAAATTAGTTTCACAGCTTGAGATATTCATTTCAGATTTGTGTTCAAATACTCAATGTCTTCGATATCAGCAGCGCCACCTAGCGTAAGGGTTCCCTGCAATAATACTGCAAAAGTTCGTGAAACTTCCATGTAGTGGTGGGCCAGCACATGAGATAAAATGGATGCCCACCAGAGTTTTATCTGATGATTTTCAACAGCAAAGTTGACTGAAGCTGCCCAGCAGTGGTCATGCAGTGGCAGACCATCAGCCAGCACTTCTCCATCATTGCCAGCACCTATCTTGCTGCTGGCCAGCAATTTCCTCTTTGCTGGGGTGTCAGTATACGTTGTAAAACTGTCAGTTTGTTTTTCTGATTGCCACAATATGGCGGAAACGCAAGACCTAACTACCGTCAAAGTAAACTCCTACCAGTAAAAATGAAAATATGTTTCTATGATTATTTATGACTGAAATTGTGTCATAAAAAGGCGCTTAAATATGTTGAATAAATCTACTGGTGGAAGTTTCCACTGGCGGTAAACAACTTCTGCGACAGCGGTTGCAGTTGAAGCTTCACTATTTTAAGAATATGTCAATTCCTCCTTATTAATAGTTCCATAACATTTTCATAAGTAACAGTTACCTGTATCTCTTTCTCACAAATCATGGACCCTTCCAACAACACTTATATACCATAAATAAACGGGACTCACCTCTTTGCATTTGTGGATCCTTATCAACATCATTACACTATATTTTACATTGCACATTATCGTCCCACTATCACGTAAAAAAGCCACAACAGATGACACTGCATGACTGGCTAACTTACCTACTCGACCGTCCAGTTCTCCTGCAACGTATAGCGGATTGTATGAAATTTTTAGAAGACAACGAATTTATATTTACCAATCCCCTCCCTTTCTGAGCTAGCTGAGCAAACTCCTTGTTTTCAGCTCCCATTTCAGACAAGAGCCCCTCTTTTGTACATAATGTAAATATTTGTTTTATTTCCTTTGGTTTGTTTACTTAGTATTTTTATTATATTTATCAGCAATACAGTTTTTAAGCTCTAATATTCAAAAAACATGTCTTGTAATTGTTTATGCATATATACAACATAGTGCAATTGCTGTCAATGTATGTACTGATGACACTTCTTGTGAGTTTCAGAGTCAAAAACAGTAAACTGAATTTATTTTTCTGTATGTTATTAACTGTTTTAAAAATATTGTCATTGTTAATGTATCTTACCATATGCAGTGGATTTGAGTCTCCCCCCGGGGATTGCACTTACACTCTAAAGCGAAAGCTAAGTTCCCGGGGCGGTCATCCCTGTCATCCCTATTACCCAATGACTCATATAGTGTCAAGAAAATTAATCCATAGGCTGGGCGTGAAGTTGAATACAACTATGAAGAATGGAGTTATGAATAAAGAGCAGGAGACATATAGTGTACAGTCTAACAGTCTCTACAGTCCTCAGTGAAGTAACTGAGGAGGTTGTCACAAGATGGTGGTTGATTTTTTTTTTATATCGGATCAACAGTTTTGCCTTATGGGCAAACTTCCAACAGTAAATTTGAATGAAAAGTTTGCTTTATTTTTGTGACCTATTCCTGGAAAATTTCTCTCATAAATATGGTAAAAATGTCTATTTGTTTTTACTGGTGAATTTAGTCCAGGTATTATAGTCTCTTTCACTGATACTGCCAGGAGGTTGTTTAGGTTGTGTCAATAACAAGCGTCTAGCGATCACACTTTTTCATTTTGATCCTGTGATCCTGCGGGATCAACGCGCTCCGCGCATGACGTATTTTGCATCATACCCATACCGTCCGCGCATCACGTATATTTGTTTTTATTTAGATGTTACATAGATGTTTAGATGTAACATAAAATTACTGGAAACATATAAAAATTTATTATATTCAGAATTTAAAGTGCCTTTAAATGATTAAAAAATAAATAGATTACTAAATCATTATAAAATTTCAAATTATGAAAAAAAATATTAACAATTATTATTTATTCAAAATTAAAAGTTCTTTAAAAATGATGATAAAAATTAAAATTATTAAATTTAAAATTATGAAAAAATATTTAATTATTATTAAATTTAAAACATTCTTGATGATTTGCTTATCTTTACACCACTAGATAGCGATACTAAAGGCAATCTGTTAAAACTACGATCACCATATCAAATATTTGGAAAATTCACAATTAAAAAAAAAATTGTTAATAGTGGTACAAATATTGAAAAATATAAATTTTCAATTTTTATCTTAAAAAAAAAAAAAATTAGTTTTTTAAAGCAATCTTGATATTCATTTTCATTCAGCTTCGTAAGGAATCGAACCCATACCAATTTATCTGAAGTTGAACGTTATACCACTACACCATAAAGTTCCCTAAATAATTTTGCTTAAAATATTATTTTACACAAACATCGCTACGTTATGCACGGAACGATATGCGCGGAGCACGCTGATCCCGCAGGATCACAGGATCAAGATGAAAAAGTGTGATCGCTAGACGCTTGTATCTTGATATTCATTTTCATTCAGCTTCGTAAGGAATCGAACCCATGCCATTTTATCTGAAGTTGAACGTTATACCACTACACCATAAAGTTCCCTAAATAATTTTGCTTAAAATATTATTTTACACAAACATCGCTACGTTATGCACGGAACGATATGCGTGGAGCACGCTGATCCCGCAGGATCACAGGATCAAGATGAAAAAGTGTGATCGCTAGACGCTTGTATCTTCATATTCATTTTCATTCAGCTTCGTAAGGAATCGAACCCATGCCATTTTATCTGAAGTTGAACGTTATACCACTACACCATAAAGTTCCCTAAATAATTTTGCTTAAAATATTATTTTACACAAACATCGCTACGTTATGCACGGAACGATATGCGCGGAGCACGCTGATCCCGCAGGATCACAGGATCAAGATGAAAAAGTGTGATCGCTAGACGCTTGTATCTTGATATTCATTTTCATTCAGCTTCGTAAGGAATCGAACCCATGCCATTTTATCTGAAGTTGAACGTTATACCACTACACCATAAAGTTCCCTAAATAATTTTGCTTAAAATATTATTTTACACAAACATCGCTACGTTATGCACGGAACGATATGCGCGGAGCACGCTGATCCCGCAGGATCACAGGATCAAGATGAAAAAGTGTGATCGCTAGACGCTTGTATCTTCATATTCATTTTCATTCAGCTTCGTAAGGAATCGAACCCATGCCATTTTATCTGAAGTTGAACGTTATACCACTACACCATAAAGTTCCCTAAATAATTTTGCTTAAAATATTATTTTACACAAACATCGCTACGTTATGCACGGAACGATATGCGCGGAGCACGCTGATCCCGCAGGATCACAGGATCAAGATGAAAAAGTGTGATCGCTAGACGCTTGTATCTTGATATTCATTTTCATTCAGCTTCGTAAGGAATCGAACCCATGCCATTTTATCTGAAGTTGAACGTTATACCACTACACCATAAAGTTCCCTAAATAATTTTGCTTAAAATATTATTTTACACAAACATCGCTACGTTATGCACGGAACGATATGCGCGGAGCACGCTGATCCCGCAGGATCACAGGATCAAGATGAAAAAGTGTGATCGCTAGACGCTTGTATCTTCATATTCATTTTCATTCAGCTTCGTAAGGAATCGAACCCATGCCATTTTATCTGAAGTTGAACGTTATACCACTACACCATAAAGTTCCCTAAATAATTTTGCTTAAAATATTATTTTACACAAACATCGCTACGTTATGCACGGAACGATATGCGCGGAGCACGCTGATCCCGCAGGATCACAGGATCAAGATGAAAAAGTGTGATCGCTAGACGCTTGTATCTTGATATTCATTTTCATTCAGCTTCGTAAGGAATCGAACCCATGCCATTTTATCTGAAGTTGAACGTTATACCACTACACCATAAAGTTCCCTAAATAATTTTGCTTAAAATATTATTTTACACAAACATCGCTACGTTATGCACGGAACGATATGCGCGGAGCACGCTGATCCCGCAGGATCACAGGATCAAGATGAAAAAGTGTGATCGCTAGACGCTTGTATCTTCATATTCATTTTCATTCAGCTTCGTAAGGAATCGAACCCATGCCATTTTATCTGAAGTTGAACGTTATACCACTACACCATAAAGTTCCCTAAATAATTTTGCTTAAAATATTATTTTACACAAACATCGCTACGTTATGCACGGAACGATATGCGCGGAGCACGCTGATCCCGCAGGATCACAGGATCAAGATGAAAAAGTGTGATCGCTAGACGCTTGTATCTTGATATTCATTTTCATTCAGCTTCGTAAGGAATCGAACCCATGCCATTTTATCTGAAGTTGAACGTTATACCACTACACCATAAAGTTCCCTAAATAATTTTGCTTAAAATATTATTTTACACAAACATCGCTACGTTATGCACGGAACGATATGCGCGGAGCACGCTGATCCCGCAGGATCACAGGATCAAGATGAAAAAGTGTGATCGCTAGACGCTTGTATCTTGATATTCATTTTCATTCAGCTTCGTAAGGAATCGAACCCATGCCATTTTATCTGAAGTTGAACGTTATACCACTACACCATAAAGTTCCCTAAATAATTTTGCTTAAAATATTATTTTACACAAACATCGCTACGTTATGCACGGAACGATATGCGCGGAGCACGCTGATCCCGCAGGATCACAGGATCAAGATGAAAAAGTGTGATCGCTAGACACTTGTATCTTGATATTCATTTTCATTCAGCTTCGTAAGGAATCGAACCCATGCCATTTTATCTGAAGTTGAACGTTATACCACTACACCATAAAGTTCCCTAAATAATTTTGCTTAAAATATTATTTTACACAAACATCGCTACGTTATGCACGGAACGATATGCGCGGAGCACGCTGATCCCGCAGGATCACAGGATCAAGATGAAAAAGTGTGATCGCTAGACGCTTGTATCTTCATATTCATTTTCATTCAGCTTCGTAAGGAATCGAACCCATGCCATTTTATCTGAAGTTGAACGTTATACCACTACACCATAAAGTTCCCTAAATAATTTTGCTTAAAATATTATTTTACACAAACATCGCTACGTTATGCACGGAACGATATGCGCGGAGCACGCTGATCCCGCAGGATCACAGGATCAAGATGAAAAAGTGTGATCGCTAGACGCTTGTATCTTGATATTCATTTTCATTCAGCTTCGTAAGGAATCGAACCCATGCCATTTTATCTGAAGTTGAACGTTATACCACTACACCATAAAGTTCCCTAAATAATTTTGCTTAAAATATTATTTTACACAAACATCGCTACGTTATGCACGGAACGATATGCGCGGAGCACGCTGATCCCGCAGGATCACAGGATCAAGATGAAAAAGTGTGATCGCTAGACGCTTGTATCTTCATATTCATTTTCATTCAGCTTCGTAAGGAATCGAACCCATGCCATTTTATCTGAAGTTGAACGTTATACCACTACACCATAAAGTTCCCTAAATAATTTTGCTTAAAATATTATTTTACACAAACATCACTACGTTATGCACGGAACGATATGCGCGGAGCACGCTGATCCCGCAGGATCACAGGATCAAGATGAAAAAGTGTGATCGCTAGACGCTTGTATCTTGATATTCATTTTCATTCAGCTTCGTAAGGAATCGAACCCATGCCATTTTATCTGAAGTTGAACGTTATACCACTACACCATAAAGTTCCCTAAATAATTTTGCTTAAAATATTATTTTACACAAACATCGCTACGTTATGCACGGAACGATATGCGCGGAGCACGCTGATCCCGCAGGATCACAGGATCAAGATGAAAAAGTGTGATCGCTAGACGCTTGTATCTTGATATTCATTTTCATTCAGCTTCGTAAGGAATCGAACCCATGCCATTTTATCTGAAGTTGAACGTTATACCACTACACCATAAAGTTCCCTAAATAATTTTGCTTAAAATATTATTTTACACAAACATCGCTACGTTATGCACGGAACGATATGCGCGGAGCACGCTGATCCCGCAGGATCACAGGATCAAGATGAAAAAGTGTGATCGCTAGACGCTTGTATCTTGATATTCATTTTCATTCAGCTTCGTAAGGAATCGAACCCATGCCATTTTATCTGAAGTTGAACGTTATACCACTACACCATAAAGTTCCCTAAATAATTTTGCTTAAAATATTATTTTACACAAACATCGCTACGTTATGCACGGAACGATATGCGCGGAGCACGCTGATCCCGCAGGATCACAGGATCAAGATGAAAAAGTGTGATCGCTAGACGCTTGTATCTTGATATTCATTTTCATTCAGCTTCGTAAGGAATCGAACCCATACCAATTTATCTGAAGTTGAACGTTATACCACTACACCATAAAGTTCCCTAAATAATTTTGCTTAAAATATTATTTTACACAAACATCGCTACGTTATGCACGGAACGATATGCGCGGAGCACGCTGATCCCGCAGGATCACAGGATCAAGATGAAAAAGTGTGATCGCTAGACGCTTGTATCTTGATATTCATTTTCATTCAGCTTCGTAAGGAATCGAACCCATGCCATTTTATCTGAAGTTGAACGTTATACCACTACACCATAAAGTTCCCTAAATAATTTTGCTTAAAATATTATTTTACACAAACATCGCTACGTTATGCACGGAACGATATGCGCGGAGCACGCTGATCCCGCAGGATCACAGGATCAAGATGAAAAAGTGTGATCGCTAGACGCTTGTATCTTCATATTCATTTTCATTCAGCTTCGTAAGGAATCGAACCCATGCCATTTTATCTGAAGTTGAACGTTATACCACTACACCATAAAGTTCCCTAAATAATTTTGCTTAAAATATTATTTTACACAAACATCGCTACGTTATGCACGGAACGATATGCGCGGAGCACGCTGATCCCGCAGGATCACAGGATCAAGATGAAAAAGTGTGATCGCTAGACGCTTGTATCTTGATATTCATTTTCATTCAGCTTCGTAAGGAATCGAACCCATGCCATTTTATCTGAAGTTGAACGTTATACCACTACACCATAAAGTTCCCTAAATAATTTTGCTTAAAATATTATTTTACACAAACATCGCTACGTTATGCACGGAACGATATGCGCGGAGCACGCTGATCCCGCAGGATCACAGGATCAAGATGAAAAAGTGTGATCGCTAGACGCTTGTATCTTGATATTCATTTTCATTCAGCTTCGTAAGGAATCGAACCCATGCCATTTTATCTGAAGTTGAACGTTATACCACTACACCATAAAGTTCCCTAAATAATTTTGCTTAAAATATTATTTTACACAAACATCGCTACGTTATGCACGGAACGATATGCGCGGAGCACGCTGATCGCGCAGGATCACAGGATCAAGATGAAAAAGTGTGATCGCTAGACGCTTGTATCTTCATATTCATTTTCATTCAGCTTCGTAAGGAATCGAACCCATGCCATTTTATCTGAAGTTGAACGTTATACCACTACACCATAAAGTTCCCTAAATAATTTTGCTTAAAATATTATTTTACACAAACATCGCTACGTTATGCACGGAACGATATGCGCGGAGCACGCTGATCCCGCAGGATCACAGGATCAAGATGAAAAAGTGTGATCGCTAGACGCTTGTATCTTCATATTCATTTTCATTCAGCTTCGTAAGGAATCGAACCCATGCCATTTTATCTGAAGTTGAACGTTATACCACTACACCATAAAGTTCCCTAAATAATTTTGCTTAAAATATTATTTTACACAAACATCGCTACGTTATGCACGGAACGATATGCGCGGAGCACGCTGATCCCGCAGGATCACAGGATCAAGATGAAAAAGTGTGATCGCTAGACGCTTGTATCTTGATATTCATTTTCATTCAGCTTCGTAAGGAATCGAACCCATGCCATTTTATCTGAAGTTGAACGTTATACCACTACACCATAAAGTTCCCTAAATAATTTTGCTTAAAATATTATTTTACACAAACATCGCTACGTTATGCACGGAACGATATGCGCGGAGCACGCTGATCCCGCAGGATCACAGGATCAAGATGAAAAAGTGTGATCGCTAGACGCTTGTATCTTGATATTCATTTTCATTCAGCTTCGTAAGGAATCGAACCCATGCCATTTTATCTGAAGTTGAACGTTATACCACTACACCATAAAGTTCCCTAAATAATTTTGCTTAAAATATTATTTTACACAAACATCGCTACGTTATGCACGGAACGATATGCGCGGGGCACGCTGATCCCGCAGGATCACAGGATCAAGATGAAAAAGTGTGATCGCTAGACGCTTGTGTCACAATAGGGCGGAAATGTAGTGACTGACTACCGCCGATGTAAACTTTTGCCCATAAAAATTAATGTTTCTGGCTATATTTGTAACACAAATTTTGCATTATTAAGGCGTTTAAATAAGGATAAAATTTCTATTCAAATTTATTGGTGGAAGTATTCCCCGGCAATAATGAGCCACTGCGAAATTTGTTACAGTTGAAGCTTCATCATTTTGAGGATATGTCAATTCTTCTTTATTCCTAGTTCCATTGCGACAAAGCCACTGCAGCAGTATTTATTGGATTATTTAATGATAATTTAACCCTTAAATGCGCAGTTTTTTATTTTGTTTCGAAAAAAATAATATAATTCTCTGAAAGGTTTATTACACAGGAAAAATAATGAAAAAAATCTGAGATACATATTTCATATAATTCGTCAGTGTTTTCTTGTATTGCGCATCTGCAATATAAGTAAAATCTAATGTCGTGTGTCTGTTTTACGCTAAAATATTCCAAATTAGTAAGTATTTTAATAAATATGTCTCCAAATACCTTATTTTATATAATTATTTATTTTAGAAAACTTAATCTTTAACCTTCTAATTCCCATGATAGAATACGTTCAGGAAATTAGTTCAGAGAATCTGACTTTACACCAGAAAGTTTCAATGGTTAATTTCACTTTATGTAAATACGGAATGTCTGTTATTAATTAAAGCATATATTGCTATTTTAGTTTTCTGGTGTGACTTTAGTATAGACGAATAAAAAAAATCTATTAATTTCAAAACACTGTTTGCATATATGCAAAGCTGCGCACTAAAGTGTTAACACTTTAGCGGGCGATGTCCTCAAAACAGGACGCTTAATTTTAATTCCAAAACTGCGAAACGGCACAAAGAATGTTTAATTAAAATTTCCCTTTTATTAAGTACCGGAAAATAAGCAAGATTTTATTTTATAATAACTTTGTTTGTAAATTCTAGTGCCAATCCATCATTTTACAAACAGACTTACTCCGTGCCAGAAGGGGTTGAATAAGACGAATAATGCAATTTCTTAAAAGTGGTAGCAATCAAGCAATTTGAATTATAAAAAAAGAAATTTGTAATTCTCGGTGCAATTTCTAAAACTCCAATGTTGCTTATTAATTTACATTTCTTTATATTTTTATGAAACTGTGTTGATTTGGTTTTTGTAGTTAATTGGATTCCAAGATTCTTTGGCTTACATTTCTTCCTCTTTTTTTTTTTTTTTTTTCGATTTTCAATCCGTAAATTTTAATCGCAAGAGAAGATGCCATTGTGTTTTTATTTCCTTATTCATTTTATTTTATTTTTATCTTCTTGTTTTGTCTGAAATAAGAAACATGTTACATTCGGATTTTTTGAATTCCAGGGTAACAGTTACTAATTTTTGTAAAACGCACGAGCGTAATTCAATTAAAAAGTTACTGTGTAAACAAAAGTCACAGAAGAGAACTGCTGAATCATCAAACATTTTATCTTTTTTTCAAAGTTTTATTGATTTTTGATGACGAAAGTGCTTTTCAGTAAAGCAATAACACAAAAAAGTTAAAAGGAACTGGATGTTTTTTTTTCCTCTTTTACTGCGATAAAAATAAAACATTTCGACTTGTGTTGATTTTTTTAAACTCTTCGAATTTAAGACTTTTACTGAAAGAATTTAAGTTATTTGCTGTACTTTGATAGGAAAGGAACTTAATCGATAAAAGTTTTTTTATTTTATTTTAAGAAAAAAAAATTAAAATGATTAAACAAATAATTAGAAAGAACTTTGGTAATAGTCGAAATTCAAAAGATTAGTAAAACCTATTGCTGAAATATATTAATAGATTGTAAGTGGAAATGAAAATATTTTTTTCCATAAAATGAAGATCAGGAAAATTAGAAATTGATAATATAACGGTGATTTTTTTTTCATTTACGAAAAAGAAGAAAATGTATTTCATTTTACATTTTTGAAAAGATTCTACATGCCTTTTTTATGCTCCCGTGGAGGCATATATATATATTTATATATATAACATTTTTTACTTAGAGTACCTTTACAAGAGAGTAGCGGAATAGGAGCATACACATTGGTTGGTCGAGAGAATTCTGGACAAATCCAGATCTGGTGGTATGAAGAATATATCTCCAAATTAGTTTTTCAAGGTTGTAACTCTTTAACATGTGAATTCGTGTAAGAGAGTATCGCCAAAATCTGAAAAGACGTTTTCCAGAGCTTGGACAAAAAAATTGACCCTGGGTATGTGCAATTTTAGTAAGTTTCTACTCTTTTATGAAAGCATTTCAATCAATCTCTGAAATTGACTTCAGACTGCATATTTTTTAAGAGTTACACTCGTATATATATGATGAACCGATTTTTATATCCGAAATAGAGAGTGATACAAATCAACTAAAGCAAGATATAAATAAAAATATCTAATCCACATAACAAAGTTTAATAATGAAATTAACAAAATCAATCCAATTATGAATTCTTAAAATCCGTTTAATGATTAAAAATGCTCATTTTTCTTTAAATATCTTAATAATCAAGTTTTTGAGTTTATACTATCTCTCATCTATATCTTCTGGAACAGTTATTACCAAACAGTTACCAAGCGTATTAATGTTACGCGACCAACATTAAAGTTTCAGTTTTTTTTTTCGTTATCCAACTAATTTTTTTTTTTTTTGGTAAAAATAACGTTTTCATAGTCTATCCCAAGAAAAGATAAACTCTTTCAGAAAGTATATACACGAGAACGCAGTAGGGAAATACTATATTGTGAAACTCAAGTTAACAAAACTTTTTAAAACAGAAAAATACACGTTTACGAATGCACGTATTAAAATAAATATTGTTTAAAAGTCAAAGCTGTTTATTTTATTTTTTTGCACCAACGACATAGTTGGTATTCAAACTTTTCTAATTTTAGTCTCAAGACGTACGCTAAACTAAATGGAATAAAACACTGTCTTTTTCACGCTATATCTTATCACGGTATTTTTCATTAAAGTTGACATATTGTTTTTATTATAACTCGGGGATCCCACCCGAGTTCTCGGGTTACAGAATATAGGTGAAAACATTTTTTTTAATTATTATTATTGAAAGCTCTAACAGATTATTTACATTTAATATGTTTTTTTAGATTACCCACTAACATCTAAAAGCATTTTAATATGAAAAATATCAATTACGTATTTAAAGTCTTGAAAATTTTTAAAAGCGATATTTTTTTTATTAGTCGTATGCCAGGATTTAAGGCCTAATAAATTTCCAAATATTTTGATTACAGAAGACTTTTTAATTACGATAATTACAGTGGTTTAAGCGCGTAGTTAGATTACATGTCTATTAAGTTTATGTTTTATTTATATTATTTTATTGATCTTTTGATGAAGCTTTAATTTTTTTTATTGAAAATAAACCGGAAACAAATGTTAAACAATGTATATTATTTTAAATGCAAATAGGTTAATCTGTCGTAATCGGGCTGCACATAATAGAGACAGCTTTTCTTTTAAATCATGCTTATTTATTAATTTAAAAACAATAAAAAAGAATAAATTAAGACTGTTTTCAAACAAATTGTAATTGAAAGCCCATTTTTTTCATATTCAAAGATGTAAATATTTAAATTGTGAGATGTTTTGAAATAAAAAGATTTTCATAAAAGAGAATTTTTTTACTCAAATCGTTGCTACTGTCAATATGATGTCAATGTTAGTCACGGACATGTTTTTGCTTTATGATATACAAATTGCAGCAGGTAAAATTAATTATTCATTTTTGAAGACATGACTGATCGTTCAGCGATCGCCAAAACATCGTCCAATGTTTGGTATGTGCTGTTATAATAAAGAAAAAGATATCGAAATGTTTTAACATCGAGTGCTATTAAAACGCAATAAAATAGAAATTTTTAGTATTTTAAAAAATAACCCGTATAGTCATTGTATATTTTGCTCTTGAACTATAATACAGATAGGAAAAAATTGTTTTTTAAAATAAATCAAATGCCCAGAAAATTGATCACTAGGGTGGAAAAACATGTTATAAATTGCTTATGCTCTATGTTTGGAACAAGTTAATTTTTGTGTATATTAAACTATAATTCCTTAAAAACCGACAAAAACAATGGCCAATAACCAGAAAAATTATGCTACAACGCAGAACAGAAATAAATAAGCATATAAGAAAAATGAGATACCGATAAAGATATCAAAACCCAGGAATGTGTGCTGCTTATTATAACTGTGTTTGATGATATATTAATTTAAACGTTATCAAAAATATTCTATATCTTTTTTAATATTTGGTAGTATTTTCATGCATTTAAACAATTCAATATTCAACTGGAAGAAGAAGAACGTTTCTAATATTGCCAAATACAATAAAAGTAAAGCGTTAAAGTATGCAAAATAAAACACAAATTCTTCGTCTCGTGTTTTAGTTACAATGCACATGTGAAATAAGTGATCTTAATAAATTAATGGAAAAATCAGGACAGGAAAATTTGCTTAATTTAATTATGTAGTACTCATTTGATACCATGTTAATTTTCGTTATGCTACATACAAAAATCGAAATTCAGATTATTTTATTCATTAAAAATATTCAGCTTTAAAATACCTATCGGTGTTTTCTTGCGTCTTTTTAATTGTGCAGGAAAATATATTTTAATTTCTTAATACTGTCAAAATCGGTCGAAAGTAAAACTTTAAGTATTTTTAGAAGCCCCCTAACAATACGTTCTACTGCTTATTCTACGTCTCACTTTAAGCTACA
The DNA here is from genome assembly GCA_963932465.1 of Maratus speciosus. Lineage (NCBI taxonomy): Eukaryota > Metazoa > Arthropoda > Arachnida > Araneae > Salticidae > Maratus > Maratus speciosus. The sequence goes on from OZ010792.1 coordinate 95,727,900, forward strand.
ATGCAGATGGGAAATAAATGCTCTTAACAAATAAATCGAATACCCAGAAAAAACATCAGGACAAGGAGGGATGTTCTAATTTGATTATGTAAGGGGAGTGGATAAGGTGATATTTCAAGAGTCGAAATAGGATACACTGTCCTTTTGTCCCGAACTCCCCTTACACAATGTTTACTGAAGCATAATACAGGAAAAGAAGAACGAACACTTGTTAAGGAAAGATTAAGTGCGGGGGAAAGTTTTGAAAGTGATATATATTTTTCCTTTATAAAAAGTTATAAGAAATCTGTATTAAAGTAGAACGATTTAACACCAAACGAACAAATATCGATGTTACACCGAGGATCGATAAAATGTTCATGGATTTGTCGATAAATCTATAAATAAAAAGTTTTCTTCTACGCTTATTTGCTATAAATATTGTCTTTTTGTCGATTATTGAAAAAAAAAAAAGAGTGTACGTGATTTATGATTTATCAGTCACTCAGAAAACTGATAATGTTATTTAATAACACTTGTGCTCCAGAATGAAATATTGAAAACTACAGCGTTTATTTTTCTAGAGCTTGTAAGACATATTTCTGATATCTACTTAGTTTCAGCGGAGATTAAATATTTATTCTTTTATTCATAGATTGTATGTATGTGTATGTTTATTTATTTATATAGGTGTATATATGTGCATGTAAAAAAAGATGGAAAATCAATATGATTGAATAAAGAAATAAAAAGTCAATGTATAGAGGTGCAAGGGAGTTTAGCTTACATTGCATCTATTTTTTATGTATAAAACTATACATGCGTGTTTGAAAAAATAAGCGAGAACAAGTCTTATAAAAATTCAATTTGGTTTTTATATTAAATAAATAGGGTCATTCCATGTCAACGTGTCTCTAAAGGTCTCTGCTCGACTCCCCCCCCCCCCCCCACACACACACACACTTTCAATTTTTATGTAATCGCTACGAAATAGACACATTTGCTTAAAATTGACTTTTGCAAACTGTCAAAGACAAAAGTAATGTTCATGCACCAGGGAGTATGATATAGATTTGTTGCTATAGCAAAACTTGTTGATGTTAGATGTAGTAATTGTTTGATACTTGAAGATGGAATTGGGTCATGCATAGTGAGTATAGTGAGAGACATCGTTCATTAATACAAGGAAGTTTTATTTCATCTTGTACACAAGAATCTAGATTGGGTAGTCACAGAGCGAGCCCACTGCAGGCAGCTGCCGACCGCTGGAGAGGGAACAATATATTTTTTATATAGACAAACCCAAGGCCGGATCCAGCCCTACATTTAGAGGGAGGGTCATGGCTAATTTTGTTTAGTGGGGGTGGGGGTGGGGGCGGGATTCACATCTCTTTATAAGCAATTTTTATATTGAAGGCTGTTCCCATATCCAAAATGACTACATTTCTGACACTTTTCTAGTGTCATTTTCATTCGTAAATGCAAACAAATTGCATTAATATTCATTGCATAAAAATTGCATAAAATAATCATTCAATTGCATAAAAATATAAAATTTACACATTTTATTCAAATACCAAGAAATTGAAAAATTTCCCCTTTTCTTATAAAGGCAAAGAATGATTCAGAAATTGAGCATTTGAGGCCAATTTTTACGACTTGACATTTACAAAAATGCCGTTTTGAGGAAGCAATTGACTGTCGCGGCCAGAAATTCAGTTTAAAACCCCACATTTTACGGAGATTTCCCGAAATATTCTTTGCCTTTATCGAAACACGGAAAACGCTTATCAATCTCTTTTTTTCTGAATAAGTGTACTTACAAATGTCTTGCATGTTGGATTAAAAATGACTTCATGGATGTGTCAGAAAATACCTACTTCGGTTTTAAGTAGCACTTTAAAGAGTCAGAAAGTTTCTCATTGTTGAGCAAGACGTAAATTTGAAAGAATTTAATATATATTTTATTTTTTAAATATTCTTCAGAAATTTTCTTCGTTGAGAAGGGTCATGAACCCCGTGACATCCGCTTGGATCCCCATTGGACAGACCAACAATCAAAAGCAGAATGATGCCATTACATAATCACAGCCTTGTAATTTGGCGGAGATGGAGATAGAAGAAAATAGCCAATAGCGTATGATATGGCGAGAATCCGTTGAGAAGAGACACGTGTTATTTTCCGTTAATGAAAAGTCAATGGAGGTGACAAAGGGTAAATATGAATTCTTTAACTCCAAATGATAAAAGGAGAAATTAGGAATACTGTAAACCACACAACTACAATTTTATAGGAGTTTGCTAAAAAAAAATCCACGGAAGAGGGGCGTATAAGATGCGACTGAAAAGGGAAAAAAAAACAATGTGTAAAAAGAAACATGTGAAGGTAACCTCCTTCACAAGGAGGCTTCTGTAAAGTTAGCTATTTAACAATAGGAGAGAAAACGAACAAATTAACATGTTTGTCAACTTGCTGCTCACGATACGATAAACCTTACACAGTCCAAATGTATGACCTACAACAAATATGTGATCTTAACTATTTGTGCTGAAAACATAGTCGTGATATTAAAAAACATAAATCAATGTATCCATCACCACTACGTATCAAACCAGGCAACATGGCCTGTCATGTTGAATTTGACCCTTACTTTAATAAGCTATAACAACTAAACCAGTGGATTTAAAAGTTTGCCACTTTACCAATTAATTACTTATGTATAGCGCTAATTGAAAACGATCCTTGCCTGTTTAAATATTTATTAATTTATTCATATTTTAAATTTTCCCACAAATAAAATTAATAAATTCAATCCCATTTTCAAAAACTTATATTTCAAAAGAAAGACTGATTTGATTATTGATAGCGCCATAGAAAAGAGTATATCTTGATTGAAAACAAAACTTTGTTTTCATTTTGGGTTTTTTCGTGAAAGGTAAAAAAAAAAAAAAAAAAAAAAAAAAAGATTCAATACATATATATCTACTTTGAGTGAGATTAACAAATATATAGGGAAGTGAAGTGATGCCCGCTCCTGCTACGCAATACACTAGTATTTGAAAATACGAGGGTTCTTAAGGAAGTAAGTTCCGGAATGTAATGATTTCGTTTCTCCGAATACGGCGCTACACTGTTAAAAATTTCTGTAAAAACACAGAAAAAAATGAGACTCTCTGTAAATTTACACTAGTTCTCGGTTAAAAGCATTCGATTGAGTTTCTCGGTCAGAACTCTTTGTAAATTTAGACTAGTTATCGGTTAAATGCATTCGATTGAGCTTCTCGGTCAAGACTCCTTGTACATTTACACTAGTTCTCGGTAAAATGCATTCGGTTGAGTTTCCCGGTCAAGACTTTCTGTAAATTTACACTATTTCTCGTTTAAATGCATTCGATTGAGTTTCTCGGTCATCGTTTTACAGACCCCTTACATTGTATCTAATTCCCAGTAGGGATTTCCATGTCTTTCTATCGAATTTAGATAGAGTAGAGAAATAGTCGAAGTTAAATATTTTCAAAAAGTGGTAATTTTCTTAATCATTTTCATAGTTATAATTTTTCTTTTAAAAAAAAGTTACATGAAACATTTTCAACTGCAAAAGCCTTTCCATTGACAGAGAGGATCATAATACATTTAAATACGTTGCTTTTATAAGAATTGTGATATAACCATAAAAGTATTTTTGGTTAATTAATCTGATTAGTTTTTGTAAATGTTTTACAAAAATGTTATAGCTACAGATATATTTAACCAGTTTTAATGAAAAAATATACCTAAATTTCACATTATTATTATTTAAAAATTCCAGTATATCTTCGGATATTAAAGAAGATAATTATTGAGAAGAAGCAATTTCTAGATAAATAATTCGTAAATAAAGGATTAAAAAATTAAATTTGATTATAAAAATAATAGGTATTATTTATCGGTCCAAACGGAATTAAAATAAACCGTTTAAGAAATTTTCTAACGAATATATTTGAAGCGAAATCTTTGAAAGGCACAAATACAATAGATTTTTCCCCGCTTCATTATAAAAGACATCACTTGTACACAACAGCAACAGCTCCTATTGCGCACTCAACTAGGTGTCTTTCTCCTGCCAGAGGTCTCGGGTTCAGCCTCCAGGCAAGCTAGAAACGAATTGTGTAAAAAATTAAATGGTACGGCAGTTTAAATTTACCCGAGAAATTCTGATACTTTAAAGTTCGCTAATTTCAAAAACTATGTTAAATTATTTTCATTAAAAATAAATTGATTTACGGAGTCTTGTGTATTTTTACGATGTAAACTTGCCGATTAACTTCTCTGTTATTTGACAGAATCTATGTTTTTCTAATATCTGTAATTTTACATAACACTTAAGATAATGGATTACCAGTAGATTATTTGTAATTTCACAGAAATTTTTTTAACAGTGTAATCTGTGAAAAGCAGCTAATGCTGATGCGCTAGTCGCGTCCTCAATGGCTGAAGAATGCGTCATAATAAACATGTACGTACGATTAAAAGCTGAAATGCGTAAATCTTGCGAAAAGATGTTTAAAATTGCAGAAAGGCCCGCCAACTGAAGGACTCGATGAGATCTTGAATCAAACGAGCGGCATGTGACTTGGCTTTGTCGAGCAACAAAATGACACTTTCACTAATCATCACCATCACCCCGTATCTTGTTTTGGAAGGTTTTTTTCAATGTGCACCGTCAGCAGTGGCATTGACGGTTTTGTTTCTAAGTCTGAAATTCACCAATACGACACTTTTTCTGAACAATAAAACGGTGCACATGATTTTGCGTATAGAAATGGTACGTTAGAACTTTCGCCGTGTTGGCGGTGTAGTGTACTTTCATAACATTCAAAAAGCGAATTACAGAACGAATTTCAGAGTTGGAGGGACCTTCTATAGACTTAAACATCTTTAGCTCCAGCTTTACACCTGTCACATTTTCATCATGCAAATTTTTTTAATTATGACGCATTCTTCAGTCACTGAGGAAGCGATTTCACATAGGTAAATTAGCACCACCTGCCAGGTGTAGATGCGGAAATGGACTATATTCCAAATCTGGGTTCGAGGCTGAAAAAAGTCACGTGATACTGGTAATTTACCCAAGGAATTTATAACCGATAAGAAGGGAGTCTACTACTGCTTTTCTCATAAAACTGTTTCACTGGCTGGTGAGGATTTACATTACGTCTACGGAGCCTTCCCTTCTCTACGCTAGAAGTTTTTACCTTGACCACGTGATCATAACGTAAATGGATTATACTCCATTATTCCATTCCGGAACTTACTTCCCGAATAAGCCTTGTATACATCTTTTTATAATTCCACACTTCTACAATGTACTTCATTTCAAATCTGGGCTCGAGGCTGATAAACGTCATGTGGTACTGGTAATTTACCCAAAGAACTTCTAACTGATAAGAAGGGAAGCTATTACTGCTTTCCGCATGAACTGTTTACTGGCTGGCAGGGATTTACATTGCGTCTATGGAACTTTTCCTTCTTTACTCTAGAAGTTTTTACCTTGGAATATTCTCCATTGTTTGGAATAAATTGTATCTCTTCAACGGGTGAATTTAGAGATGTGGAACAAGTCTTAAAAACGATTATTCTCAAGTTATCGACCGTATTTAGAAAAGTATGAGAGAGAGCGACATAAAAGAACAGAACATACTCTATTAAGTATGAAATGTCGTTGTTCATTTAAGGATAACTTTATTGGAAGCTCTGAAAAGTTAATATTTTTATAATAATCTTCGGCTTAAATCGGCCCCCTAGATTGGAGAAAGCCGTGACACGCTATGTTGTGACGTCATGAAACGTCACATAAAGCAAGCAAAAAAATAAATAAAATAAATTGAAAACTTTCATATTTCGATTTCATTGGATCGTGGAATTAATAATATTTATTTACTAATAATAATTAACAATTGAACAAGCCAGCGAAATCGAAACATGCAAGCTGTTAGATTTTTTTTCTTTGTTTTGCCTGCTTCGTGTGAAGTTTCGTGACGTCACAACAAAACGTATCAAGGCTTTCTCCCTTATTTAGGGGGCGTTTCTTAAATACATTACTAATCGCTTATAGAACTGTCGCATTATAAAGTAGATATATATTTTCTGATACAACGAAAAAATGTAAAATTTATTTTAGTAAAATTCGAGTTAATAATGCTCAATGTCTCCACCATCTGCAGACATTGTATGCAAATAATTATTAGTGCGTATGTATTGCTGCTGATTTGAGCATACTTAACATGATTTTCTAATTAAAATAATATTGTACCTTGTTTACATCTGTTAGTTGTTTTTAAAAACATACATCTGCCTTCGAAACTTCTACAAATGATTAGGGATGCATTTAATCCTGTGATTAGTTATCGAAAATTTAATATTTCACAGTTGCTGATAGTCATCTTTACATGCAAGACATAATTTTATACTAAACATAGGTCGCTCTACGCCTTTTGCAGTTGACATCATTTCGCCATTATGTCTCCCAGTTTTCGACTTAGGGTCGATAAGTACCAAGTTCTGAAACTAGAAGCGTTGAAATAACATTTTTTTTTTTTGATGACGTATAATCGATTTACTACATGTAGAAAGTGATCCACAATTTTACATTTATCCGCAACACGAGATATATTAGTGTACCCTAACTTTTCCTTTTGCAACGGTGCACAGTTGTAAATCTCATGAAAAGTAGTTTTTTTTTTAACCTTGCTTTGTTTCCTTATAGGAAGAGACACTAAAACAATTAAATCCTGACAATACAGGGTGCGGCAAAAAAATGATCATCAATGTTTCTGTTGTTCTAACACGATTGTTTGAACCTGCTTGATTTTAGTTTTTTTTAATTGGATAGCCCATGTTTTACTGTACTGGTATATCTAATTGCATAATTTTTAATTTTTTTATATGTTATTTTCAGATGTCCAACCAACGTACACAAAATTTTGGCGTTACATAGCCTGAAAAAGCGCAACTCTGGGATCGCTCGAACTCTCGGAATTGACCCGGCCATTGTCTCTCGGACAATCAAACGATACAAGGAGCTAGGACATAGAGGCCGCCGTCCAGGAGGCGGCAGAAAGCGCACCGTCAGAACCGACAACAACCGAAAACTGGTTCGATAGCGGCTTAGGCGAATTTCGAGGGTCACGATGGGAAAAATCGCCCGTGATATTGGAATCAGCGACAAATCGGTTCGGTGAATAGCCAAAGAGGATCTTCATTTAACGCCATACAATCTGCAAAAAGTTCAACTCCTCACCGGCGATAACAAGCGCGAACGACTCGAAAAATGCAACCGACTTCTTCGTCGACACGCACCTCTCGACTGGGACCTCATCCTCTACACGGATGAGAAGTTGCTCACCGTCGAACAAGCCCACAATCACCAAAACGACTGAAGCTGTTCCGACGAGGTCCACGGCAGCTTGGCCGTTGTTGAACGCCGGCAAAATCCTCAGTTAGTGATGGTTTGGGGCGGTATTTGCGCCTGTGGGAAGACTCCACTTGTTTTCTTAGACCAAGGGGTCAAAATCAATCAAGAAGTGTTTCGATGTGACATTTTGGAAACAACATGCGAATTGGACGTCCCAAGAGGACTCAGTCCCGACTCACAGGGCTAAGGCGACTCAGAACTGCTGCAGAAGCCATTTTCTGGACTTTATCTCGTCTGAAGAATGGCCGCCTTACTCAACAGATCTTAATCCGATGGACTGCATATGGTCCATTTTGCATACCAGGGCCTGTGCTAAGCCCCACAAAAGTTTGAAGTGTCTGAAGAAAGGACTGCTCTGGGAATGTTACCAATTGTCGTCGGAGGAAACGCGTGGCGCGGTCAAAAATTTTCGAAAACGTTTGCAGCTCTGCAAAAGCACTCAAGAAGGCCATTTTGAAACCATTTGAATATTTTATAACTGTGGTTGTTCTTTATTGTTTTTCGTTAATAAAATTGTTTTGATTGCAAAATAACATTTTTATTGCAAAAAATCTCGATTTTTTTTTGCCTCACTCTGTAAAATGAAACAATTTATCAATAATAATCGAGGTGTACTATTTTCAGTGGGAATACCGATAATCAAATATGTCCCTTTTGAGAATTTAAGAATTTAATTTTTTCGACGATTTCAAAGATGGATATAATAGTAAGCATTTAAGCACTCAGAAAACGATTCCAATAGAATATCGTGTTCATAAGTAATTGAATAGTATATTGGCAAACTTCCAAAACTATTTGTTGAACTGTTACAGCTTGTCGAAATGAGGGACAAATTCATTACGGCAGGCTGATTGGCTGGTGATGAATGTATTGATTTCTTATTTTTAATGCTACAACTGTGTAGTGATTTGATCGTTTTTTCTGCGAAAGTAAAAATAGAAGCATCCGTGATTCCCCAACTAGACTGCTTCTAACAGTTTGAAGATGTCAATGGCAGGCTTGTATGCATGTTCTGTGGAGATTAAATCCAGATCGGAGGGGGTAGGGCACGGTCCATGCCCAAATTTATTCCATTTGCTTGCACTGTTTCATTTACAATTCATAAAATTCGAAACACAGCAAGCGCTATTACTAATGTTTCCAATAAGGCTAGATCAAGACTTTTCAATCAAAGAACCGGTGCTCTAACGTGTATGGCAAAGAATAAAAAAATTCCTCAGAGACTTGATATTTTAATGGAAAATATTAAATTTGTTCCTTTTATAACACAATTAAGTAGTTTACTTTCTATAAGATTTTACGAATATAAATTTATTGTTGATTGAAATGCATTCAATGCATTTCTCGTAACATACTGATCAGATAAAACGTTATAAAATTTGCATGTGTCGTTTAAATGAGTACGCCTGCTAGAAATATAATTCCACGTGGCAGGTTAGGAAGGCATCTAAGAGTTGCTAGGGATTCACTGTCATTTTGTCAAAGTATGTTAAGTCAAGGGGGGAATCACCTTTAATCTTTAAAAAAAATGTTTATTATTAAAGACTACCATGTTACCAAACTTGGAAAAAAAATATGACTATAGTCCAATTAGAACCGGTTTTATGATAAAATATGTGGAATTTTACCTATACAAATAATGGTAAATTTGAACTTTAAGGTCATTTTTCTCAAAACAGATATTTTTGACATTGCGCGCATCCTATTTTCAAAACTAAGTAGCATAGAAACTTAGTATTTTGTATTATATTGTATTTTATATAGTTTTATAACCTCTACCTGTTTTCAAGTAAGCACCTGTAATATATTACAGTAGAGCGTTGATTATCCGAACTCAATTAACCGAACTTCCAATTATCCGAACAGCCAATTTCTCTCAAAAAATTTTTTTTAAACCAAACTTCCAGTTATCCAACAGCCTATTTCTCTGAAATTTTTCCTTAACCGAACTGTCAATTATCCAATGGCTTGGAATAAAATTTTAAATAAAGAAAAACTGATAGTGGATTAAAAAATAAGGAATGTAAAAACAATGCAGGAGATGGAAAGAATCCTAAGCTGAGAAAAAAAATGAAATTAACGAGTGGTTAAATAATGAAGTATACATGACCCTGGATATCAGATTTTAAATGATGACGATATTGTGGATGAGATTCATGATGAAAAATAAATTGAAGAAAATGAAAACGAATGCTCTAAATATAACCCAGGTTCATCACATAACGAAGCCTTTGAATGTTTGAAACAACTATGAAATGGCTCGAACGGCAGAAGAACGCTGATCCTGCTCAACTAACGATATTTAAGAATAAGTAGATGTATGGCAGCTCTGAAAAGAATGTCTTCGTTGAACCAAGCAACAATGAAAAGCTTTCTTCTTTAAATTATAATCTCTGCAGTTCGTAAAATGATAAAACAGAAAAAAATACTGATAAAAATGTAAACAAAAACAACAAAATTGAAATAGAAAGGAAAAGAAAAAAAACGATTTTTAAACATATCAGCATTAACTGGTGCTGCCAGTCCTAAGCTTAGATAACGTGTGAAGGTTTTAGTATAGTCAGAACCATCCCTTAAATTGCCTGTCCATTTATCTGAACTTTTGCTTATCCGAAGTAGGGTCGGTCCCGACTTGTTCGGATAATCGATGCTCTACCGTAATTTATTTGTTAAATTTTTTTTGAAATTTTATCATAAATTTTGTATTTTATGGTTTAATTACCTGAAAAAGTATTTTCATCTGTAAACTTGATTTTAGTTTAATGTTAAAGTACAATATTTTAAGAATATATATGTGTAATATTAAGTAGATATATATCGAATATATTTTTAATAATCCTGCTCGCAACACATGTATATCAAATCACCTTTTATTAAAATATTTTAATTAGGATGTCTTAATTAAAATAAATTCTAATTATTTTTCATTAAAAGTATTTAAAGGAATACGTAAACAAATATTTGTACAATTTACTCGTAAAAATTTGTTTAATTTGAAGAAATATTCACAGCTCCAAAATTTTCTTAATATTGTGTTAAAATCAAGAAATATCGAGCTGATAAAAGTGATCTCCCCAATTAAATAGGAAATTTTTATGTTTCCTGTAAAAGCTGCACTGTTGTTCTCCGACTGTTTAGAATGAATATATTTAAAGCTGCTGTACTGAGAACTCAATTACTTCGTAGTAAAATACTGGTACAGTTTGAACATTGCTTGAATATTTTATACAATATGAAGTCGGGAAAAATAAAAAGAAAAGACTTCATACAATTTAATCACCAAATTGCACACACCCCACACATGCTGTTGCCAGGTTGGCCTCCATTTTTATTCAGAAAATTCGAGTTCATACCAGAAATAAAGAATATAATTTTATTTTTAATTTAATAAGATACATAAAACAATAGTCAATAGACTAGGCGCAAAGTTGTTGACAACTCGGAAGCCCCTGAAAGTGCAAACACTGTTAAGCCGCTGTTAAGCTATCACTTAAGGTAAAAATTCTTCTTTCGAAATTTACGGTTTAAATTTGAAATTTCGGATTTAAATTTGTAACCAAACCGGCAACCCTCCCCACACACACCAAAAATAAAATAAATAAGTAATAAAAAACGGAAATAGCCATTCGACTGAAAATTATGTTTCTTCTCCATTTATGTTATAAAAAATAACCTTTGGAGATGTCTACATATTGAAATTGCACCGAACTCTGAAATTTTCAATATGAACGGCTAATTTTGGCATACTGGGCTTTTTTAGTAAATTTCACAATAATATATCAAACGGGAAGTCATTCCGTCAAAACGTTTAACAATTGTGAAGGTTTAAAGCTCGGAACTTCTAATGTTTGGAACTCAAATTCATTTGTAATCGTTTCGAAAACAGATTGCAGCGCGTGTAATATTTATGCATAATTTGCAGAACTACTAGTCACAATGATATGTAATTTTGGATTCGCATATTCCGAGCTATTACAAATCGAATTGAATATTTCCAACTGAGCGAAAAAATACCCAGGCTGGGAATCGAACCCAGATCCTTGGCTTACAAGGCCAATGCTTTCAACTCCCCCCTGACGTGTTGTTCAAAATAATGTTTGCCTACAAATGGGACCAGACGAATTCAAAAGGTTGGACATCCATGAGATTGCCGTGTTTCAGAAAACGGAATAAATCATGTTTTCTGGCAAACCTATTTAAAATATTTTATAATCTTTCAATTTGTAGCACTAGGAAGGAAAGTTAAAGCATGTAGTCAAGAAATCCCTAATATCCTGATTATTCCAATACTAATACACTTTAATAAATGCATAAAAGGTAGCTTTCATATTTCTTGTTTTAAAATGTTGCAAATTTTACTCGAAGCTAATTTTAGTCAAGTTTTAAGAAGCTAAAACTCGACAAATCCGACAAGAGAATATTCGTCAATACTGAATTTCAATGAAAATTCCGCCAAATTAGTAAGCAATAGCCAACTTGGCATCAGTTATTGTTGCTTATTTTTGGTCACCAAATTTGGCTATATTTCGCCAACTTTCGCCAATCTTGGCGAGAATTTGAAGCTAGCGGGTATTAACGTATTTAAGCATTGCGCGACCGTGCTATGCTTATTTATTTCCAGTTGTTATTTTTAATTTGTTCTGCAAATTACATTTTTATTTAATAGTTTTACGCATATGATTAGGAAAATGGTTACAACAATGAAATATAGTTTGCGAGAAATGACGTTCACTAACACTCATAAATTAATATCAGATTTTTTGTTGTTGTTGTTGTTTTATTTGTTGTCTTGGTTCAAAATGTCAACCATCCTAGAATTTCAAACTGCTATATCTCAACCATTTTTTAAGTTAGAGGCGAAACAAAAAGTACTCCCGAATCCTTGTATCAAGGCATAAAATAAATTTTGATTTATAATTTTTTTGTGTATTTTGTTTTAGTTTTAAATACTTAAATGGCCGCCGTTTTGAAACAAGATGACGGATGAAGTTGGCCAACGAACTTGGTCGAGACATTTGTATATACTATGCTTACAATTAATCTTATCCAAATCGGTTTATAAATACGAGCGTTATCGCATGACAAAAATCAGATATATATATATATATATATATATATATATATATATATATATATATATATATATATGTCACACTTGAACAAGGGTGGTTTTTGTGTCTAGGGGTAACGATCGGTGAAAATGTAACAAAATCTTTCGGAAATACTTTCCTCCGAACGGCTGCAATAGGAATTCCTTTTTACTTTTTGTAATGAAAGCTACCTAAAAATTACAGTTTTTATAAAGTTTTATACAACAAACCAGTCTACGTTATAATAGTGTCCTACATCAACAGTACTTAAAATATTTTTAAAAGGAACAGCTTGAAAAACAATTTCTATTGAATAACAAAAATGTCTCTGCCTGCTCGGCCTACAGGCACCGGTAGATTTCGAAGTTAAGTACTAATTTCATCAACAGAATCTAAATCAAGATTAGAGATAAACCCAGTTTAACAATTTTATCTGGCCTCTTTTGACGAGTTTTTAATTTCATTTTTCTGTAATAGTTGGTTTTATCGGAATAATGTTAATACGATAATCTTTTCTTCAACACATACGTCATTTTTTTTCTGCTGTAAGAATTGGTCCTATCAAAAAGTTGTCAATATAAAAGTTTTAGATAATATTAAGAAGATTTATAATAAATTTAAGCAGATTTGATAGGTTATGAACTTGATTTTTTTTCCTTCTTTACTCACCCCCTCTTTTTTTTTTTTTTTTTTCTGTAAGAGTTGGTCCTGTAAAAAATTTGCCAAAACAGAAGTTGCAGATAAAATTAAGAAAATTTATAATAAATTTAAAGAGATTTGATATCTTGTGAATTGACGAAATTATGAATTTTTTTCTTCTTAAAATCTGTCTATGTGTCTATCTATCTATCTATATAGATCTATCTATATATAGATCTTTCTATACAGATATATCAATAGCTATCTATATATCTATAGGTAGATAGATATATAGATAAAGGATTGAACTTGGGGGGGGGGGGGGGAGGGGGCTTTGGGTTCTAGTGGTCATGATCGGCGTAGATCACGGCAAAACTTTTTTTCAGAAATTTCAACATAGAGTAGAATGTAATAGGTAGTATTTCTTATGAAAAAATAATGTCCCCTCTACTGACCGGAGCAGACAGGAACATATCCGATTTTCTACAAAAAATGCATAACTAACATATGCAAATCAACCCATATAACTGATTTTAATTAAGTGAAGGTCGAAGTTACCAACTTGGATACTTTCCATCCTGCTTGGAAAAATTTATTGAACTTTGACCTCCATCTAATTAATGCATAAACAAATTGGAACAGTTGTATTTTTTTTATAAGAGCAACCTGAGACTAATATCTTGAGAAACAATAAACATTTCAGTTAATTTATTAATTTTTAAAGTAAAAATAAAATATCAGAATAATTAAAAAGAAAATTTATATAAATACTATGCTTCTACACGTGAGTTTATGAGAAAGACAAAATCATTTAACCTAATCACGCAAAGCTGTTCGTGACGGCAGCTTAGTGAAAAAAAAAAAAAAAACGCAATTCTGTGTTTAAGAAATCCCAGAAACAGAATTTGGCTAACGATTCTGGAGAGCTTATATATATAATGCATCTTAAAGGTTATTTAAAATTCAAATTTTAATTGATCTTAAATAGAAGAGTATTTAATTCGACGAGCATGAAAGTGCAAGCATTAGAGTTCAGCATGGGACGAAATTTTCAGACCTGGTCTGATTTTTTATTTATTCACTCTACATTTTCGTATAAAACTCAGTGAAATGATGCCTGACATAATTTTAACGAAATATGCCGATATTTTTTAACGAACATTATCCTACAATAAATATTCGTTGAAAATGATATTGTATACATATTTCTAATTAAATTCACAGCATTTTTTTATTATATATTTTCATAAGCTATGGATACGGATTACTACATTAATCCTTTCAAAGCGCGTGTCCTTTGCAAAATTTTTAAACTGTTACCACCGGGTTTTCAAAGAAACCATTTTCGCTATACAGTTGAACCCCGCTAATCCGAAATTCCTGTTAATCCGATCTCATTTTATTTTCGAAAATTATTCTTTAGCAGATTATGGATACAGGATGAATGTTGGGAAATACGTGTAGAAGTTAGAATTAAACAAAAAGTGGCAGTAAAGCATGTTTTTTTATTCTTTAAACAGCTCGAATAGAAAAAAAACTCAATAATGTAAAAGCACAACATATCTGTAAAATATAAAAAGAAAACGTGCACTGTAGGCCATTTTCAAAAAATCTCGAATATCAGTTTGTTTACCAGTCACTATAAAATTATTTTCTAAAATGCAAAAAGTATTTAATTCAAATGATAAAAATTTATTTTTGCTTTCAAAAATTTGTTTTCGCAAATTATCTCTACAGAAATATTTTTTCTTCCCCCTCTCTTTGACGTAATGACTGGGCTATTTATAGATTCGCAATTTTGAACCGTTTGTTATGGGTTGTTATGTAACTCCTCAATCTGAAGCTCCAATGGATTATTATAAGCATCAGGAGGGATTAAACAAGGTATATTATTTTTTCCGAAAGTCGTGCCGGACCTTAGAATGACGGATTAGAGGATGCTTACTGTATTACTGAGTACTTATAACTTACATTTTTTTTAGCCCACATCTTTTTCTTCTCTATTTTTATCGGAATTTCGGGTAATCCGAACAGGCACCGGTACCAATTAGTTCGGATTAGCGGGGTTCTGCTGTATTTAATCACATAAATGCTTTTTTTGAGCACCTTTTGTGTCACTCATACTCGATGGTCGTCGCTAAAGAATTAATGATCGTTTAAACCAATGGTTCCTAACGTGGAGTCCTGAAGGAGCCTAGCCGACTTCTTAAGGGTAAAACTAACATGTCATACGGCATGCTGCCTCTGCGACATACACCCTGAGGAGTCCATAAATGCGCACATGTCAGACGATACTAACCAGCGTGATGCCGCCTTGACTAATCAAACGGGCCTGTTATTGTGATGTCGCAATGACCCCAACTGCCAGCCAAGGTAGAGCAACGTCAAGCGCGAGTCACTCTCACAGCGCCCCAAACACCATTGAATGTCATAGTGCGTGCGATAGAACCCATGAATTCAATGGTTATATCACGGGGTTCGGGAATTTTTTTTAAGAAATGAATTCGAATAGATTTCACAGACAAACATGATATTAAATCTATAATGATACATCAAATAAAATTTCTGGTTAGAAATGTGTTTAACCTGGGTCAATTTAACTCGCATTTTAATGATGTTTAGTTGAACGTTGGAAAGTATGCTATATGTATTTTTTTTTTATTATTATTGTGAGAGTCATGACTAGAAAGTAAACACTAAAACTGCAACGAAAGTGTAGAAATAAGCACACTTTTAATTGAATTTAATGTAGCACAACAAGTAGCAAGATTTTTAATGTTACGATTGTATTTACTTATTCTCGATTATTTGTTGAATAGCGGTTTAATTTGCTGAGGCACAATACAGCTGCACCGTGTAGTTTGTTGGTTGTTGTCACAAACTCATAACATATACCTAAAACCTCTTCGAGCACCCCCCTCCCCCCCCCCCCCCCGAGGGGTATATGCGTACCAAACTTTGGAAAACCGTTGTCTAAAAATGCATCTAAAGCTTATACGTATCTAAAATTATATTTGATAATAAAATAATCGTATGTTGTTATAATTAGTATATAGATTCTGACGAAAAATACAAAGAAACAAATTCATATATAATATATAAAATATTTAAATATAATTACGTTTGTTCGATTCTTTCAAATTACAAGGATATTTCAAATACAAAAATTCAATTTATGAAACTGTAGTACAATTAATGATGGAGACTAGACTGCACATGCTTGGCTTTGAGAGGGTATTTCTAGATTTTTAAGGGATCTCAGGATTCTTAAAGATTTAAAATTTTCGAAATATTAGTTTCTTTAAATATAAAACTCCTATTTTTTCTGAACATTTTGATATAATTGTTTCTTTTAAATTTCCACTAGAACAGAAGTTATGGTTTTTAGAATTATACCCGCTCAATAGCTGAAGCGGCGTTTCCGAATGTTTGAAGTCATTTTTTTCCAAATCACGTTTTTGGGCATAACGCGCACGATATCTCAAAAACTTCGGAATAGTTTTTTTATGAAATTTTCTAAACAAATGTTTCATGTTAGTCTGTATAAAATGAATCTAACATTTCCTTTTTATTGTTAAAAAATATATATTTTTTTAGGTGATTATATTGTTGAAATTTTCTAAATTTTGCAATAGCCAAATACAACTTTGTATTAAAAATATAAAAATGCTTTAAATACAAATTTATTTAGGTTCAGGGGTAAATATTACAATTTGAAGCATAAGTAGGCCCAAATTCTTTTATTCTAGTTGCAAAATTTATTTTGTAATCCTGCGCGTAAACTGTTACGTCAATTTTCTGCTCGTCAAATGTCTGACAGTTTGGAGTCCCTGTAAATGCTAGTTTTGCATCTTGCAATTTTTTTAAATATTTGAAATGAAAAAACATATATCTTTCATTCCAATTATAATTGTGTCTTAAAATCAAATACATTTTAAGATATTAAATATTGTAAATGGTCTTTTTTTTCCAATTTTAAGAGTCCCGAGACCCATTAAACAACCTGCCTGCTAATATTTTTAGGGTCAAACTAAACGACGAAAAAACCGAAAGAAAGATAGATTTTGTCTTAAACCTAATAATTCTTCTTCCATTTAAATTGATTAAGTCAACAAATATTTTTAACACATAACAAATGAAATATTAGAAATGTTAGATAAATCTGAGATACAAAAGAAATAACTCGGAAAATAAAAATAAAAGAACTAGTAGTTCACAAATAAAAATGAAGTGTCTGTTCATATTAAGTAAACACTTTAATAATAAATCTGCGCACAAAGAGAATATTTTATTTTATTTTATTTTTTTTCATAGAGAAGATAACTTTCAGCTTAAAAATCGCTAGACGAACGCTAAGACACGTTTAGATGTGATCCTAAATTATTAAAATAATTTTTCAAACGTAAAAAAAAATAAAAATTTCATTCCTTAATTCATTACTATTGCAAATCTTCTTAAAACTATATTAAAAATAAATATAAAAGTAAAAAGATTTTTTTCAAAAAACACTTTTTTATAAGCAAGGGGCTGTGCATATATAACGTTATCATGTTAGGGATGGGGTGAGGGGTCTGAATATGACATCGTAAGATATTTCTAGCGGAGGGAGATTAGTTGTTTGATATAGCTATAATTTTTGATCGAAACAAAGTTTTCGCTTTTTATTTCTGAACTTGTTTTATATCTCAAAATAGACTGCTATCTGTTTTCATGAAAATACAAGGTTAATATTAAAATCTTTAAGTAATTACAAAATTGTTAAATTCCAAAATGTGGAATACCCCAACATTTGACATTCTTATTCTGTCATATGTGTATGCATATATAATCCGCTGTTCGAAAAAATTAGCTCCGGGTAACGTTTTATATTATACTTGTTGTGCTTACTATGTGAAAAAAAGAGAAAGAATGTGGCCGCCTGTTTTGTTGGTAAGGAGTCCTGCCTGCTACCCCCCTCCCCGACTGTGAGGGACAAGTGCAAGAAAACATTATTACTGTAGAATGCATTATGTAACAAAAGATATTGTTAAATACTTTTAAATAGTATTTGTTTCATAAATAATAATGATATTTTATTGACTTTTCTTTCTTTGAATCAATGAAGTATGCGAATAATAAATATATAAAATATCTGTGTACCACTAACAGGGCTCCCAAATGGTCCGCCAACTGAATACCAATAAATTTTGACAGAAAATTTTATGGTAGGTTTGCGCTAGAATTAACTTTCAAAGGTGGTTCCGGGGCGGTATGTAAGAAAAATCTAAAATAAAAAAAATTCTAAAAAAATATTGGTTTCAATTGACGGACCATTTGGGAGTCCTGTACAAAAAAAAAAAAAAAAAAAAAAGAGAAAAAAAGAAAAAGAAAAAAGAAAGAAAGAAAGAATTGCAAAAAGCAAATAAAAATAAAACGTAGACGTTGACAAAGATATCGTTAGGGGAGTGGAGGGGGGGTTCGAGGGATGATAACGTCTAGGATAAAGTGCCCATATTTCGCCCTCCGCCCCATTCACTTTTAGGCCCTAAATGTTGTAATTTTCAGTGAAAACCTACCAAATTTAGGTTTTACATAGACTAACTACCCGCACACAGTTATGCACACAGAAACATAGGCAAATATCGTACAAAAATTTTTAACAATGCGAAAAATTGTTTTTTCAAAAGTATCTAAAAATGCAAAAGAAAAAATTGGTTCCAATTTCGTCCCCACAGAAAATCCATTACGCCGAGGCTTAACTTATAAGTAAATCAAAATTTATTTCTAAATGAGTAAATAATTTAATTTACATTAAAGCAAGGCACAAAGAAATGTACTAATTGTCAGTGGAAGAATAACATAATGAAACATTAGCCGCCCAAACATGAGGAAAAAATTGTCATGAAAAAGCATTCTTAAATTCGTTCCAGGGACGAAAATAAGAACTGCAAGGGGGACGAAATTGGCACCATGCTACTTCCCAAGATGGCGGAGCTCAGGTTCTTGTAAGATGAACTGAGCATCCTAAAACTCACTGTATGCTACTGTCAGCATCTTACCTACGAAAAATACATGCAATGAATAAGAAATAAATACTTACACTACTATAAATATCGTTCTACAAACGACGTAATAAGAACTCAGGTCTTCTAATAATACGAAATTTGGCGACTTTAATTTATGTATGCGTCTTGGAGAACGAAAAGTTTTTTCAATACTGACCCCTTTTACCTTTCGTCCCCTGTGCCTTCCGTCATAAGTGGCGCCACTTTCGCAGAAGAGGAGAAGTTGAGCTGACGAAATATGGGCACTTTACCCGTTGTACGTCGGGGGTCAAAAATTACCAAAAGGTTGATAACGTTACGCACCCAATCAATGTTCATCTTGAAAATAAAGCCTAATGTTTTAACGGCAGTTCATGTCTTTTTCCAAAAATTCCCTTTTACAATACAGTTAGCCGTGGGCACCGAATTCGATTATGGAAAATTCACGACTTTTCTTTTGCGCTTTTTAGAAAACGCGGGCAAGTGAATTTATAAAAATCTAAATTGTTTTTGCTCTGTTTCTTTTTTTAAAATAGGGCTACGGGAAAGTAAAAGATGAAACATTATTTAAACTGCACTGAAAGATACAATACGCCGCCTTCATCTAGAATGAATAGGTAGTCATTTTCTAAATCCCTGATCTAGATACATAGATTTCCGAATTTTGCAAATAAGGTAAACAAATAAACTGAATAGGCGAAATGATCAAGAATTTGTAGTCGGTAGTTTTCTAGTTGATGAAACGATACATTATATAATGACTCGTTTGAATTCCGAGAAATTATTACTTGATTTCTAGAATTAATTTATAAACTAGAATATATAGTTACTAAAACTCACTTCTTGTGTTCGCATTTATTTGCAGAGATTTTTAAATAAGTTTATAAGTTTTGATAATAAAGGAAAATGCCATTGAATTTTAATAGGAATAACTTATAGGACTCATTAGCAAAGGAAACTAGAATTTATAAATATGACATGGAACTATTTTTCCTAAAGGCTCAATTTATTTTCTAGCTGCCGGTGGCAGAATATTTTTCCAGTGTATCTTTTTAGGATTTCTAACTTGATTTCTCAAAGTATAATAGTAAATTAATTAATATTAAACTATTAACTGATAAAATAGTATTTTTTAAATATTACTTTCTTTATATTTTATCCTATTTTATTTTCTATTCTTTAGACATTTTTAATGCTTCATTTTTGCAGTGACACAGCGTTATGCCCTACTTTGGCTAGCATTTATTAACGCGTCATTAAATCCATTGTTTTTTCAGCTCTAGTACAATTGCATGCGTTACAGAGAATATTTCGTGATTTATTCCTTGTGGCGAGATAACGAAAAATGCCTTAAAATTAATGTACTAATTTATAATAATTTCTAAAAATATTAAAATGTTATACAGTCGGACCTCTATTTAACGAAGTCGCTAAATCCCCCCAAAAAGTTCGTTATATGGAAAATTCGTTAAATAGAGAGCCACCTTTTAAAATACTTTAAACTACGTAAAACTCATTTTAAGTCCATAAACACTAAATACAATTTAAAAAAGTAATTAGTCACACTTTTTTTTTTATAAATTATATCTATTTGTTTTACTTATTTTACACATCAAAAAGAAATCTGCAAGGAAAATAAGAATGAAACAAAACATTGTCTGGAAATACATTGTATTTTCAGTTAAAAAAATTATTTTACAGTAAAATCACGATTTTTTATTACGGTTGATAAGCTGTTTGGAGGAATATCAAATTTTAAAGCAGTATTCTTTTTCTTCATGCCTTTATCCACCTCATCAATAATATTTTTTTTTCTTTAATGCTCAAGCACTTTTGCTTTGACATTTTCAAGCTACAAGAACCGAAATTACCGACGCGATTGATCATGATTAACAATCTATAAACGGGAAACTATAGTTTAAAGACACGAGGGTTCCATTGAGGGTTAAAGGAGGATATTGAAAGTTTGCTCTTCTTGGATGGAAAGCAAAGAATCACAACGATTTTACTATTCTCGGTGAGTTAGGTGCCTGGTAAGACATGTTCATGGTCACTGATCATCATAAAATGTGTTAAAAGAAAGAATAAGTTTCAAATGTCCAGTAATATTTTAAGAAATAGGGAGAAAAAAAAATTAGATCCCAAGGAAAAGTTCGTTAAATAGAGAACACACTTCGCTATTTGGAGGTTATTTTACGAAGAAATTGCAAAATGTTCTTGGTTCCAAGTAAAAGTTCGCAAAATAGAGAAATTCGCAAAATAGAGGTTCGTTAAATAGAGATCCGACTGTATTTTCACCGAACACACATTTGTGATCGTAATTTTCATAATTCTATATATCAATAAGTGGTTTAAAAATCAGTTACGAAATTCCTCCTCTACCTGCAAAAACCAGGTTGAGTTGAATAGAACAGTCCAAAAACCTGGGAATTAAATTGGAATTAAAAATAAATCCCTGCCGGCTCGACTTACAGGCAGAGATAGATTTCGAAGTTAAGTACGAATTTCGCCAAAAAAAAAAAAAAAAAAAAAAAAAAAAAAAAATTCAAGGTTAGAGATAAACCCAGTTTAACACTAGAACGACGACGAGGGGTCATTTTGACCCTTGGCAGATGAATACATGTCGATTCGAACCAGAAAACTTTTTATCATATATGCTGCACAAAAATAATTTAAATAAATTGTTAAAAAAAATTTTTAAGTAAAAATTCTGATTTGAAATATTTTTCTAAAACTCGAGAAAAATTTCCCACCGTTCTAGTGTTAACCAGTTAATCTGGCCGATTTTGACGACTTTTCAATTTCATTTTTCTGTAAGAGTTAATTTTATCAGAATCATGTTAATACGATAGTTTTTTTTTCAACCCCTATTTTTTTCATTCCTTCAGGATATTATTAGTAATTTCATTCATTAGTAGGCATCATCTTATCAAAAACTTGTTACTACAGAAATTATAGATATCATTAAGAAAATTTATACAATAAATTTAAACCATGCGTTGATTGTTTCATTAAATGAACCACACACTATATTTTAAATTCTGACGTTCTTTTTATTGAGACACGCGCGCGCAACCCTATATACAGCATCTCTGAGCGTTTTCAAAAATTGTCATCACGCCAATGCTACTTTTTTATCACCCTAGTGGCGGATTAATGGAGGTTTTTTTTTTTTTTTTTTTTCTGACCGCGTGAAAAGCGACTTCAAGGTTTTGTCCTATATGCATTGCTTGCTTCATAATTTGTACTCAAGTATTGAGTCATTGATGACTGATAATTGTAGGCAGCTAACTTCAGAGCAATAAATAAAGAGTGACGAAACGGAATTTTTGGTCGATCTCAAAATGGGGCATTCTCACAATCTTTTGACTTTCATGTCACTGAATAATATTTTTTTATTTAATACACTTTTTGTGTTTTTTTTTTTAATTTCATATACTGGGGAACATTCCATTGCATGACTGCATAACAACATTAAGGAGATAAATAAGTTTGGGACGATGCTGGGGGTCCAAATACCAGGAAAACTCATCTACCCTCCGGTTGCCCTGATGCTGATTTTTAAGTTTGGAGCTGTTTGGATAAAATTGTTTCAATAAAAATAATTAAATGTAATTTTTTTCTGAAACTGGAATTTTTGTTTTATATAAATATGTAGCTAGAAATTAACCTGCACACATTTTTAGGGTTGTTATTATTTTTTAAACTCTGTCCCTGGGTTTTAGATTCCTTACCGTCCCTCTTCTAAAATTATACAGAAAATCATTTCAGATGCAGCCACAGAATTTTTTTCAAGTTTTTTCTCATGCAGAAGTATGCTAGAGAAATAATGTCTAAAATTCTTTGGCAGGAAATTTACTGTAGAATTTAAATCAGCATTTAAATATCAATTTCAAGCATCGTGGCTTTATCGGTAATCTCACCGTTCCCAAGGTTTATTCCTGCACTTTTCGAGGCAAAAAAAAAAAAAAAAAAAAAAAAAAAAAAAAAAATATATATATATATATATAATACAATGTTAACAACTGTTTCTAAAAATCAATAAATATTGTGGCTATCACTTAGTCTTAACATGATTTTTCTAAAAATAGGTGGTAATTTTCCCTGCCGTTCCATCCTTACCGTCCCTTTTTTTACCATTTTGTCCTTTTTTTTCCAATACCATCCCCTTTTTTTACCTTACCGTTTCCTTCTTTAACACCCCTTTAAGACAATGTTATACAAAAATTCTGTATTAAAAGTACTACATTGTTATTATTTCTTATTTGAATGTCCTGTGGGTACTATGCAAATTCATTATAAGTAAAAATTTAGAAGAAAATAAAAAGTTATAGGGGTAAAAATGGAAAGGAAAATTAAAAACGCAAGTTTAATTTAAACCTCAGTTAAATAAAAAAAATTTCGCTGCTGACCATTTTTTCTTTATTTTGAATCATTAAGGCATTCGTCTATCAGATTAAAATGTTATTTTAGCAAGTTTAATTTTGTCAGATTTTTTCCCCAAAAGTCAAAAGATTGTGAGAATGCCCCACATATAATGCAAACAGCCCTCTTTGCTTTACAACCAAAAAAACAATCCTAAAAATTATGTGAATATTTAGGCCAAGATAGTAGAACCTCATCTAAAAAGATCTTTAGATGTGAAATGAAACCGGTAAATCAATAAAAGAATAATACTAAATAGATTCCATAGCCTATCCCTATTACAGTAATACCCCGATTTGCGTCCACTCAACTTACGTCACCCCGCATTTACGTCGTCTAGCCAGGGAATTTTTTCCCCTTAATTAAGACGCACTTTGAATTTGTTTGAAGGCTTTTGGAAAAAAATTAGCATCACAGATGCAGTCATATTCATAGGATATGACTGCATAGGATTCATAGGATCATAGGATTCATAGGATCATAGGATCATAGGATAGATTCATAGGATCATAGGATTCATGGGGTGATATTCAGCAAAAAACAATGAGAGATGCTGTGCCTCTTTTCTTTCGCAGAGACTAAGAAAATATCTGAAAATTGTGATCCTGTATATCTCTTAATTGGTGAAATCGTCGAAAATGGAAGAGAACTCAACTTAGAGATGCATGCAAAAATGTTGTTGAACACATAAATTCCCCTGATCCGGAATTAACTATTGGCGGACTTATAGAATTAAAGAAACAAAGTACTGTCGAAGAAATAGGTGAAGATTTTGAGCCTAGGGGGAAGATTATGACGGTTGCAAATTTAACCGAAGGACTAAACCTGATTGAAGCTGGTATGACGGTTCTTGAAAATATTGATTTAGACAAACAAAGTGTAGCAACGACTAGAAAAAGCTTATAAAACTCACTGTGCTGTCACAAAAAACTTCTAAGAGAGAAAAAAAAATGTTGTCGGTTCAAACTTCATTGCAGGATTTTTTCACATGCTCAAAGACTCGAACAGCGAAGCTATTAGAACAATAAAAAATTGTAAGTTACAACTTATTGATTTATTCCAATTTCTTTTATTGCAAACGCATTTTTTTTTTTTTTTTTTTTTTTTTTTGCTAATGTTAAATGTTTGTAACATAAACCCTAAATTCAATATATGTTCATTAGATTTTGGCTAGTTTTTATTATATATCCTTTTTTGCTGATCTAAATGTACCTCGACTTGCGTCGTTTTCGACTGACGTCGCTAGTCTTGGAACGAATTGCTGGCGTAAGTCGAGGTATTACTGTACAATATTTTTCTTTAACCCTTTATGTACTGAATTGTGAATTCATAAAAATTTTATCTACTAAAGCATTTTTCGTGAATTTTTGAAACTACGTTAGAAGATTTACATAGTCATTTAATAAATTTTAGAAGGATTTTGGAAGGACTGAAGGATTTAGAAGGATTAATTAAATTTGAATTTAATAGGATTTTGTGCAATATTTATAACATCACTCTAATCTTTTATTTTAAATATTGTTCTTAGTATTTTGTAGAATTAGGAAATGTACAAATATAATGTTCTTACAATAGAAATATAGAATTATTTCCGAATTGAACAATCCCCCCCCCCCTCCTCCCCAACGCCAAGAAAGCTGTAAAGATGCAAAGGCAAAAGAAATCATCCTTTTAAAAATATTTTTGTTTCGTGTAACCAATAATGCTTTTGGAACAAGATAAAGTAATGCATCTATAACGCATTCTAAACTGTATTACTGTTAATCGATATGTATTAAATGAATTTTATAACAAGTTATTTTAATGGTATTTATAAGTACTGTCAGTAGATAAAGGCTTAAATTACATTTTTATGAAGGTTTTGTAATAGTGTAAAATGTATACATAAAAATAACAATAACAACGACAACATCAACAAAAATAATATAAGTAGAATACAATAGAATAAATTCAATAGTAGAAAAAGCATTGTTTAATTTAAATTTCAAGTTTCGAACAAGAAGGAAAAAAGAAAATTGACGTACGAGAATTCGGCTTAAGACTATTTAAAAACATTTTCAATTATAATAATTAAGGCCACAGGTATTTTTTCTTAACGTATAAGTTTAAAGAAAAGAGAGATTCTGAGAGAAAGGAAAATCTGAGAGGTGAAAGAAATAACCCGGAAATCGTAAATAAATAAAAGAATTTATGGAGTAGTGCATGCGTAAAAATGAAGTGTCTGTTCTTATTAAACAAAAACTTTCCAAATAAAGCTCCATATAAAGAGAGTACTTTATTTTCTACTATTGGTTCTAACGTAGAAAAGAATTTTTTGTTCTGAAAATCGAAGATAAAAGGTTAATATGTTTAAATGTGAAATTAAATTAATGAAACAATGCCCACAAAATTTTAAATAACAAGAATGTAAAATTACGCGCTAAGCATAGATTATAAAACACTTTCCAAAACATTCAGAATTCTATAATAAAACTTCACAATCTAATAAGGTAAAAAAAGAAGTCTAAATAAACAATTTGTAAAACGCATAACACATTTGAAAACACAATTTCATCAATTCCCATCAATTCCCATCAAAAGAGAAAAAAAGAAATCTGAATTTTTTGCGCTACCTTGTATATGAACTACGGGTTTATCATATAATGCGTGGGTGGTTCAATAATTATTGTCCCTAGTGTATATAAAATATTTGTACTGCGATGGTCGATGTGGAATATCGAAGCCTAATCTCTTAAATGCCTATATGCTCAATTTCAGAACCGTAGCTGCTATATTAACATAGTTTTGGAGGGAGGGGTGAAGTTTTAAAGGCCTATTTTTGGGGAAGTTTTTAAGAAGGAGGGTGAGGGCGAAATGATAGTTCGGAGCTTATGAGGCTGCATTTGGACAGTGGATGAGATGTAGTTACATCATTATGATCCCGAGTCCAAACGACAGTAGTTACGTCTCATCCACTGTCACAAAAGCCCCATAAGCTAAAAATCAGCCTTTCACCCCCACTCCCCCTATCACCCCTCCCTCCAAAACTATGTGAATATAGCAGCTAAGGTTCTGACATTGAGAATATAGGCATCCAAGACATTAGGATTCGATATTCCACAACAATCATCGCAGTACAAATATTTTATATACTCTAGGGACAATAATTATTGAACCACCCTCGTACATTATGCTAAAATTTAGTTCAATTAGAAAACGCATAGAACATTTGAAAATCCCCTTCAGCAATTTCCATCAATAAACGGAAATGTACTTTAGATGTTTTGTGCAGCCCTGTACGTGATGCGTAGAATTTATACACACTAAGAAATGTTTTAAAAAAAGGTTTAATTGAAAAACAAGTACCACAAAAGAAAACGCACTTCGAGCAATTATTTTTATAGAGAGTATTGTAAACGAACTATTTTGTGTATTCCTGTATATCAATGATGAATGCTTGTACATCATATTTTATAGTAAATATCTTGTAGTGCAACTCAGAGATATGTAGCAATTTCAATACGTTTGAAATAGTGTAACGTGAATACAGTACACCGCAAGCGATTTTTACCTGTAGGCCGTAACTTAATGGAATTCTTTTGAGTGTCCCTGTAAATGAACGAGAACAACAGCAAAAAATATTTCTGGTTAGTTCGATACATTTTATCATTTCTAAAAAATAATGGATTTCTTCGGAGATTTGTAAGGATCGATAAAATGGTTTTGAATTATTTTTAAAAGTCTAACATTATGTCTTACTAAATGTATTACACTTTTGAAAAGTTTATAGCATCACCATTAAATAATTTTTTTACCCCTATCATCTTTTGTTTATTTTTTCTTTTCTAAATTAAAATGGAATAAGTAAAATGCAAATGAATACCTTACAAAAAAGGAGATATCTCATAAGAAAGAACTCGTTGTAAATGATCCCACCAAGCAAACAAATCTAAAACGATAGTCATAAAAATAAATGATAAAAAGAGTCCAAAGGATTCGGAGTAAGGTACAGTATATGAAAACTGCTTGGCGACCTGCAGGCTTATATTTAATATATGCAGTACCTATATCAAATTCGAAAAAATGTGAAAGTCGAAAAAAAATAATTTTAAATTCTCATTATATCACTCTTATAAATATTTGTAGGAGGAAGATCTGTAATAAATCAGAAATATTTGTAAGACAAGCAGGAAATGGTATGTAATTGTGGTAATTATCTATTATTAAAATTATACTTTTCAATATTTTAAACATAATTTTTAATTACATAAATATGTTTAATAATACACTGTTTGAAAATTAAAGGGAAAACTGGTAAAATAGATCCTGTTTATGACAGAATTATTTCTTAAACGTAAAATGTCGTGTTTCTAATATAAAGAATATTATATAATACTATTGTAACAGAAGCCTTACTAGAACAGATTTTTCCCCTGTCATGTGCAATTCCGTTTACGCACGCTTTACTACACTATATCTTAGTTTAGTACACGTCTGTCATTAGGTTCATTGTTAGTAATATTCATATGTTCATTATTTTTAACCATTTGGAAAAATGGTTATTGTCCTCGTCAGGGTAGGAAATCAAAAGCACATGTGAAGCTTTTCATTGGTTTAATCCGCATTTTATTCGTGTTTTGATTGGCCTATACAGTAATCTGTATTTCCCTTTACTTTCAACAGAGATGGATTACGTCTGTTGCCACTATGACGAAAAAGTAATAAAAACTACAAAAAAAATTAATAACTCAGAAACAAATTAAGATACAGCTTTCAAACAAATTGCATTTAAAAGTACATTGTTTTCTCTATACGACGGTGTAAAAAGTAATATTGTGGGATGTTTAGAAGTTTAAGAATGAAATTTCATTTAAAATGGGTCGTCAGATTTCTTGGACGAAGGAAAAGCCTTTTCCCGAACAGTCAATGAAATGCTTGGATAATACGTAAGTTTTAAAAAATCTGACGGGTCGCAGGCGGTTTTTGTCGCTTGCAATTTTTACGTATAATAACGCTATTAATGTTTAATTCATGTCGTATGTAATGTATGATCAACTCCGTGCGATTTTTATGTCTTACATTTTAGTCTTCGAAAAAATCATTTTCCAAATGGTCAGTGTAATTTTTAAATTGCTTTTTATCATCATTTTACAAACTTAAAATGTTTATTACATGATTACTTAGAAAATCCTCCTCTTAAAAGTGATCTTTCTCGTTCAAATAATAGTAAATAAAATCAACAAATCTATCCCATGATGTTAAATAAGAATGGGCATATAAACACCAAAAGCTTCAACTTTTCACAGTTTAATGGGATCAGTAATACAAGACGAAAATTGTTAAATAAATAGTCATACGTAAGTGCGGAAGAAGAAACATCATAAAAGCCTGCAGGTCGCCAAGCAGTTTTCATATTCTGTACCTCACCTCGAGTCCTTTGGAAATATTATGAATAGTGTTAGATTTTTACACGGCACTCAAAGTATGTACTTCTATATCTCTTCTTTTTATGTGATACCACTTCTTTTTATGACTATCGTTTTAGATTTGTTGCTTGGCGGGATCATCTACAATGAGTTGATTTTGACGAGATAAAATTTACAATGGGGAGTATTTCTAATAAAACAATTTTTTATTTTTCTTGCAATATAATTTTTCTGGTACAAGCTATTTCATATTATTTTATTTGGAATTTTTGAAACATTTATCAGGATTTCGTATTAATCTCTAGTGTAACATAGCAAAATAACAACAGCACTTTGTTGCGTAAAATAGAACACAGATATAATAAAAAGGGATTGCTTAAATTGATCGTGGCATATGAGAAGATAGCGAAAAGTGACGTAAGAGCTTTTGCTTAAGCCTATTTACCAGAACGTTAACTATATTGACTAAACCAATGCTTAAAAATTTTCATGCATAAGAATGAAGAAAAAAATGTCTGAATATGAAATAAATCTGGCATGTAAAGGAGATAAAACACATACGTAAACAGTGGAACTATGAGTTATGCATGCGTAAAAGCGAAATGTTAGTTTCTAAATAAGAAGAATCTTTCTGAATAAAGTTTCATACAAAAGAATATTTCATTTATTTATTGTTTTTCATACATAAAAAAATAATGACTGTCATTAGAAGAATATAGATCATTGAACTAATACCACAAAAAGAATAAATAATTATTAATAATTGGATTATTTAACTTGTAGCTATTGTAATCCTTTTAAAATTATATTTCTACCCAATTTTGGAATACCGTATAATGCTGCATGCCAATATACCAATAGCAGGGCTGCCACCTAGCCCGGTCCCCACGGCCGGTGTATAGTGTCTTTTGAAGGTTTTTTGACGTCATTTAGAATGTTTCCTTATAGTAAGAGGTTTTTTTTTTAACCATTTGGAAAAATTGTTATTGTCCTCGTCAGGGTAGGAAATCAAAAGTATATCTGAAGCTTTTTATTGGTTTAATCCGCATTTTATTCGTTTTATGATTGGTCTATACAATAATCTGTATTTCCCTTTACTTTCAACAGAGATGGATACTTCTGTTGCCACTATGACAAAAAATTAATAAAAACTACAAAAAAAATTAATAAGTCAGAAACAAATTGAGGTACAGCTTTCAAACAAATTGCATTTAAAAGTTCATTTTTTTTTCTCTATACGACGGTGTAAAAAGTAATATTGTGGGATGTTTAGAAGTTTAGGAATGAAATTTCATTTTAAATGGGTCGTCAGATTTCCAAGAAATCTGACGATGGAAAAGCCTTTTCCCGAACAGCCAATGAAATGCTTGAATAATACGTAAGTTTCAAGTGGATAATACGTAAGTTTTAAGAAATCTGACGGGTCGCAGGCGATTTTTGTCGCTTGCAATTTTTACGTGTATTAACACTATTAATGTTTAATTCATGGCGTACGTAATGTATGATCAACTCCATGCGATTTTTTATGTCTTAAATTTTAGTCTTCTAAAAAATCATTTTACAAAGGGTCGTTGTAATTTGTTAAATTGCTTTTCTTTTAAATTAAAATTCCACTTTCAAAAATGCTTCTTTAAAATTATTAGTGGTCCACATCATATTTTATTGTACAAGGTTTTAAATTTTTATTCCATTTTTCTAGAAATTTTTTTGGGACAAGTTTCACTTAGAAAAATGTAAATCTAAATTTACTATGATTAATATTTTTCTTCAATTATTGTTATATAAAGATCGACAAATTTGTGGACACTATTGCTTACACTATGAGATGCCTCTGCATTTTGTAAGACGTCTGCATATTTTTAGCCCCTACGAGGTTGCCATTTGGTCTCTTTCCTTATTCAGAAATTCTGAATTCGTGCCAAGCATTCCGAATAGTTATTTTTGCATTATTTAACGGCAGACAGTTCCATTTTACTTAAAGCGATGATTCTTCTTCCGGAATTTCTGAATAAAAAGGAAGGCCCAGCTGGTAACACTGCCTCCTGCTATAGCGAGGTAATATTGTTGTATGTTTCCAGTTACGTGAATAATGGAACCCTTCAAAGTTTGCCACAAGATTTGGTGTAACCTCGCTTACTAAAATGTTGGACAGTTCTGACAATTACATTATTTTACGTAAAATAAAACAGAATACTATTAACATGAACTGTATAATTTTGCAATGGCATGCAAGAAAGGAGAGTAAAACGCGCCATAACACATTTTTGACTAAACCTATTTTCTGTAGCATTCATTCATATTGATTAAGACGATACATGAAAACTTTCAGGCATAAGAATGAGCAAAAGAAATATTCTGAAGTCGAAATAAACCATTAATGTAAAAAAATGTAATACAGAAAACTTAGAACACGTAAAATAAAAGTACATGCATAAATATGAAGCAACAGTTCTTATTAAGAAAAAAACTTTTCAAATAGACCTGCGCGAAAAGAAAGAAAAAATGTATTTTAATGTCATTTAGCAGAAAATGGTTTTCGTTTATAAATCAATGATAAACGGTTAAAGAAGTTTATACAAAAATGAAATAACATATGCGAAACAATATTCGATAAATAATATAAAAATTGGATTCTTTAATCTTTTAAATATGGATCGGAACATGTATAGGGTTCGTACGGGTCCTTGAATTTTCAGACTAAGAAATTCTTCAGTACCAATATTTTCTTATAGAAAGTCTCTGCTTAAATAAAGCGAAATTTCGCGAGTTTAAACTAGATTTATTTTTCAATTTAAAAAAATTCTGATACTTTGCCTTGAAAATAACGGTACCCGTACGATCCCTGATGTACGTCCCAGTGAACTATACTTTTATTCTATCCGTACCACTTTTTAAAAAATAATCTCTGCCATATTCTTGTACTAGGATATTTTTAAGAAAAATATATGATAATTAAATACTTTTGTAAATTGTGATAGGATTAAATATAAAAACAGCCGTCACTCTCAGTGTTGACAGTGAGGTACTTTTTTAAAATTCAGATTTCTTGATTGGCACCACTTTTTTGAAACCGTAAAATTCCCATTGTTTTTGCTTTATTTAATATGTCATTAAGCAAGGTGCATTTTACTATTTCAAAAAAGTGGTGCCTTGCCACCACTTTTTTGAAACGGTAAAATTCCCTTTGTTTTCGCATTAATTAATATGTCATTAAATAAGACGCATTTTACAATTTCAAAAAACTGGTGCCAATCAAGAATCTGAATTTAAAAAAAGTAGCCCATCTGGCAACACTGCTCGTGGCCCGTAATCAATGGTTTAATTAATCACTATTATAATCCTCTTAAGGGGGTCCGGGACACATTTTAAAATAATTTTTATTTATTGAGTTAAAATTATGAATTTTTTGTGATGGTTAACCATATCATTTGTAAACAAAATCACATAATGAAACTTCTCGTAATTTAAAACAAAAATTAAATGTAAAATTTATTAAAATTGGGGTAATTAAAAATCGTTATAACTTGAAATATTCTTAATAGAATAAGAAAAACAATAGCCAACGCAGTACTGATTTTGGTTGTGTTAATGATCAGTTACCGTAGTGTTTTTAGTTGTGATGCCGTGAAAGTGCTGTTGGAAACTTCGCTCCGAGAAGGTCAAGGACTCTCTCCCCTGAAGATGGCTCGTTAGAAAGAGCACGAAACGTTGGGAATAATTTGTAATGTATTTTTAATATAGTTTTTATTTACATGTACGCCGATGAGTATCGCAATATTTTTAATTATTATTAATAGAATTTCCTTTTCTTTTCATGTAAATAAACAGAAATATATAAGTTTTAATTTTGATTCAGCATTTTTAAAAATATTAATTTAAAAAAATATATTTAACGGAAAATTAAAAAAAAAAAGAGTGGTGCAACTTTTTTATAAAAAATCATGTTTTCAAAAGTAAATATTTTTTTTTTCAAATATGCTGAATTAAAATTAAAGTAAAACAATTGAAAAAGACATGTTCCAAGTTTGAACACTTTATCTTAAACGGTTCTTGACTTATAAGTATTTAAATATGAGAAATGGTGAAAAAACCCATCATGAAGCAAAACGCATTTTTACAAGAAGTAGTTTCCATGACAGCCATTTCTTGAAAGCAAGATTTTAAAAACAAACCAAAACGAAAAAATTAATATTTCTTGTTCTAATTAAGATAGAAACATGATTTAAAAGTCATTTTAAGCGGGAAAAAACAGAGAAATTTTTAATGAAATAAAATGTTTTACAAAATTTTAAGCTTTTTGTGTCCCGGACCCCCTTAAATTTACATTTCTATCAGTTCTGTGAAATAACGTCTAATGCAGCATACAACTATAATAAAAGCATTTTTACACGCATGGTTTCACAAATTTCTTAAAATCTGGTAGCTATAAAGAAAGTTCTAGCCTCCAGTAAAAAATATCCCTCCTCCCTTCATCCTCTATGAAAGGCGTGAAGCATTTTAAGCGAGAAAGAAATATTTCAAACGTACATATTGTTCTTTAATTTTATGACTATTAATTATTCTTGAAATTTTTATCAAGTTTTATTGATTTACTTCAGATGATGTACATATAATCACTTATATGTAATTATTCTTTAAATGAATGTGATACATTAATCAGTTTTAATTTTAAACACAAGATTCTGATTAGAAACTTGTAAAAAATCTTGAGCATTTTTTAGCATTGTATCTCATTTTAGATGCCAGAAGCTGGACTGACAATATTTCTTACTGTTTTATCGAAACCTCCACACATTCTAATCACGTGACACGGTAATTCACTAGAGAGGAAAATAATAGTGTTTTCTGTGCATGAGATGGGAAATGCCTTTTAAACTTGCATGTTCCATTAACCCTTTATCTACTGACGGTACTTATAAGTACCACTCAATTTAAACTTTTATATCATAGTGAATATTACTAATATTCTAATGGTACTTTGCAAAAAACGTTCTTTTAACTCCACTTTATCCGTATACTTGACAGCAGTAGTTCTAGATTTGTTATTTTAGAGAGGGATGAGGCTATCTTTGAAGCAGTCGATGCGTTTTGTACCGACATTTCGTACAGATTGCCACGCTCGTCTTTTCATTGCTACAAACACAGTAAAGGATACAATATAACTGTTGGATTTTTTTTATGTGTTCATTAGGATTTTAGAATACAATTTGACTAGCTATTTTAGGTGTACGGTGTATGTATTTGATTTAACAGTGGAATTACTCGATGGTACTTATAAGTATCGTCAGTACACTGGGTGTTTGAGAAATTCTTCTTGTTTACTTTTCGTCTATGTAGTTATCCATCATTTTCATATGCTTTAAAATGTAATTACTAAAATGTAGTGTAGTAATGATTTCTCTGGTATTTCTTTTCTGTTTCAATGATATTTTTTATAGGAAATCGAAAAAGTTGTGGCGCCGGCTCGTTTTTGCTATGCTAGAAATGGCATATGTAAATTCATATATTGCATATGTGGAGATGCGAGAAAACATGTTGTCCCTGGAATATTGATGTCGCATAACTAAAGGACTGCTAACAAGATCGAAACCTAAAGAAAAAAGTTTTTTTTTTAACCCTTTCAAGAGCAAAGCATTTTCAATTCTAAAGTGTTGAAATAAATGATTGGCACCGGAAATTTGCCAAACGCTTTGTTTGTAAATAAGAAAAAGCCTATATTTCACATACTTATTAAATCGAAAATATTTTCTGGTGGCAGTTGAAATACCTTGTAGGTTTTCTGTTACGATATTTTAGTCATAGTGTACTGGCGGTACTTTAAAGTACCACTTTAATTAATTATCTCTAAATAATTAAATTTCTCACGGGTGAGTATTTTTTTTAATGTTTATCCTTTAATTTTCATTGTAGTAACTGAGAAAAAAATTTTACATGAAAAAAATTGCAGTAGATCATAATGCCGTAGATAAAGGGTTAAAAATACGAGAGAAGAGGAAGATTACTACCTGCCGCGCACAAGAATTCATGGGAGGAATGGAAAAATTCAGCTTGTGCTATTTCTTAGATCAATTTTTGTACAAAAAAAAAAAAAAAAAAAAAAAAAAAAAAAAAAAACTCCAGCTTAAATAACTTGATCGGAGACAAGTAAAAAAAATCTTGCATATTTGTCAAGTCCTGGTTACACGTAATCTTAAACATTAATATTTTAATATGGGTT
The DNA here is from genome assembly GCA_963932465.1 of Maratus speciosus. Lineage (NCBI taxonomy): Eukaryota > Metazoa > Arthropoda > Arachnida > Araneae > Salticidae > Maratus > Maratus speciosus. Next base: position 95,763,132 of record OZ010792.1, read on the forward strand.
GTTTATATTCAGATGGACGTATTAGAAGGAAAAGGAAAACTGTGATATGTTTGATTGTCTATTTAGCCAAAAATTCATTTATGTGGATTGGGTCCAAGCATAAAACTTTTAAAGCATTACAATAAAGGAAGAGACTCCGATATAATCAGGAAGAACTTGGGTGTAAAATAAATAATTCGGAATGTGTAAATAGGTAAAAGAACTGAAGGAGAAATGCATGCAGAAAAATGAAGTGCTAGTTCTTATTAAACAAAAACTTTTCAAATAAAGCTCGGCACAAAACGAACAATTCCTTCCTTTTGTTGTTTTTTTTACGTAGAGGAAACTTTTTGCGCTGAAATCAAAGGTAATCGGTAAAGGATGAATTGATTAAAATTTAACCTTTAATAAATAAAGTTTCAAGAAATCCAACTGCCCTTATTTAAAGAAAAATAAAGGCAGTCGGAAGTCAAACTGGTGAAAAAAGTATTTTTTTTTTTTTTTTAATAATTCGAACCCTTTATATTCCCGCTCTCAAATAGTAAATTAATTTTTTTTTCTACGAAACAAGAAGTTAAAAAAATTAAGTAACTCAGTTTGTTTACATCATTCATAAACATTACATACGTAAACATTAAACTCAATTTTCTCAAATTGTTGCTTTTTGAACATCGATGCACCTTTTTAAAGAAATACTACATATTATTGTTTGGAATCTTGCCAGAATATTTCACACATATCCCTGATCAATCTGAAATGAACTTCTGTTACAAACATTTGTACAAAATTTTTATAAAAATGTTTTTCTTTGGAAAAATGCAAGTTTTTTGTTATTTGAAAGTGGTTTTTATTCCAGATTTTAAAATATAAATAACTAAGCAATATCTGTTTATAAAATTTACTTTAATTTATTCATATTATGTATATAAAAAATCTCAATTGAATATCTTTGGTAGTTTCTGAGAAAAGATACATTTATTTACCATGATAAGTATAGACTGACTTGTAAAAATACTTGAAACAATGCAGGGAACTCTGGATTCCCTACGAGAGTCGTAATGCATTCGTTTATTCCAATTGATTTTACGTATGGATGTTTACTATTAAATAAGTCAAGAAATTATTCCTTAAAAATTCTGATTTCTAACTCTAAATATTAATATAAAAAAACATTTTTCAAAAAGAAAAAAAAACTTACAGTTTAAGGTTAATTCATCGCGATTATAATCCTCTTAAAATGTTCACCATGGTTTTCAAATACCCTCTGAAGTGACATAAAAATGCTGAAAAAGTAATGTATTACGTAAAATAAAATATGAATGCTATAAAATTGGTTTGCTTAAATTTACAGTGGCGTATGAGACGGAAGAGGAAAACAATGACATAGCAGTGTTTGTCTTAAGCCTATTTACCGAAAAGTTCGTTTATGTTTATTTGGCCAATACATAAGACTTTTAACGCATAAGAATGAAGAAAAAGAATATTCATAAAGGTAAGTAAAACTGAAATTCAAAAGAAATAAACTCGGAAAACACAAATAAATAATAGGACTTAAGGAGTAACTCCATGCGTAAAAATGAAACGTCAGTTCTTATTAAACAAAAGCTTTTTGAATAATGGTGCACATAAAGTGAATATTTTATTTGCTTTTATTGATTTTCACGGAGAAAAAAAAATGTTTTTAAATCTGATGTGAATGGTGAAATATATTTAGATATAAGATCAAATCAGTGAAACAATATCTCAAAAATATTAGCCCTTTGTATTACCGCATTGCATATCAGCAACCTACCCAAAACTCAATGTAACTCATGGAATTCTCAACAGATGACGATACTGAGATATTTTTCATGCCGGAGTTTTATTTATCATTTGAACAGTTTTGAATCGTTATTGCTAAAACGAACGTCATCAATTAACAAAAAATGAAAAAGGCTGATGGCATTCAAAAATATATTTTTTACAAAGGAAATTTAGTTTAATTTATAGTTTTGTATTAGAAAATCGATAATATTTATCATACGTGGGCAATTTTCTGTTGTGGGAGCTGTGAAAACAGTACCTTTTAGTCAATCATTTTATATTTTTATTGCCAAATTTTTATGTTATTTTATCCTTACACGAATAAAGTATTGCATTCGTAAAAAATTTCTGGTTTTCGACGGATTTACTCATTTTAAGGGATTAGAGATCCCGAAAAATATGTTTTTACAGAATGTCTTTGTCTGTGAGTCTGTCCGTATGTAACACAAATACTGTGGTCGCTATTTCTCAAGACCTAATGCACCGATTTTCATCAAACTTCAGATTCAGTTAGTTCCTGATATGAATTAGTGTTTTTTAGTTTTTGGTGTAAATCTCTGAACAGGTGGAGCTGCTATGCTGCCTTTTACACGATTTCCGCAACAGCTGTATCTCAAGAACTAATGACAAATTTTCATCAAACTTCAGATTCAGTTAGTTCCTGATATAAATTGATCCTGATTAGATTTTGGTGTAAATAGCCCAATAGGTGGCGATATTATGCAGATTTATTTAATATTTCCGTAATATCTGTATCTCAAAAACTAATGCACGGATTTTCATCAAACTTGAGATTCAGTTAGAAGTTTACATAAGTTGTTGCTTATTAGATTTTGGTGTAAATAACTTAATCGGTGGTGTCGCTATGTTGTATTTTTCAGGCAGTATTAACATGTATGAGATAAAAGAAAGTTTTGGGATTTCCACATCCGACTAGCTTTGTTTTTTTTTTCTTTCTTTTTACATTCTTAAAATGATGTATTCCAACATCTGAGTAATACTTTTTCAAATCGGAGTTGTTCAATCGGAAAGAGTTAAATGAAAATGCATTCTATGCGTAATTACTATTACAATCATTTTATAATAGCTTAATATACGTATTGCTTTTACAATTGCTTAATATACGTAAAATAGCACAATGATACTGTCAGAATGCTTTGCTTAAAGTTAGAGTGGCATTGGAGACGAAAGATGAAAACAGTGACATAACAGTGTTTGTGTTAAGCCTATTTACCGAAACGTTAGTTTATGTTTATTCCACCAATATATAAAACTTTTAACTTATAATAATGAAGAATAAAAGTATTCTTATAGGGAGGTAAATCTAAAATCCGAAAAGAAATATCTCGGGAAACATAAATATATAAAAGGACTTAAGACGAAATCCATGCGTATAAATGAAGTGCCACTCCTTATTAGGCAAAAGCTTTCCGAATAAATGTGCACAGAAAGTGAATATTTTATTACCTTTTATTGTTTTTCACAGGGAAACAAATATTTCGTTTGCAATGGTTGTCCCAAAATTTACGCAGGAAGTAATTTCGATAGAAAACATGTAATATAATTAACATATTAAACATATATTATAATTACATACACATTACACACACATTAAACATTTACAAACACATTAAACATATATTATAATTAAAAATTGCATTTTTTTATTGATTCATAAAATATACAGTATAGGAAAAAAAAGTAGAAAAACCAACGTTTAAAATGCACAAATAATACATGAAAAGCAGTAAACAGCTGTTTCGAATCTACTAGCAAGATTCTTCTTCAGTGCAAGATTGGGAAAAAGGAACAGCGTGCTAGAAAAAGCAAGGCTTTATTTGCTATTTTTATATACAGTATAGGGTTACGTATGGAATAGCATATTGGGTAAATGGCTTCTACGGCTTTGTGCTGAAATTTTCCATGACCGTTTTGCACAAATGTGGCTGAATTTCGTTGATACAGCACTCTATATCCTCCTTCAAGTCGTTTGTGGCTGTGGGCTTGTTAGCACAGACCTCAAATCACGACAAAATGTTTCATTTGGCGAGTAAACGGATGATTAGACTCGCCAAATTGTGAGTGCTGAATGTTTGCTTTTCTTTGTGTGTGTGTGTGTCTATTGGTACAGGCGAAACTCTTATTTACATTAGTGAACGATTAATGTCACTTATCATGTTCAATTGTACTGTACTATTTATTCAATTTAGCATCAGCCAAAGTCACAGTAAGCCAAAATGTCATTTCAGTAATTTTTTGACACATTTTGTTGTTTATGTTTTAATTTTTTCCGAATTCATTAAATGTAATATCTTAAATCCCTGTTAAAATCAAACTGGGAATGGAAGTTTTATTTCCTAACATTTTATTAAGTTAAATCAGATTTTAATATTTTTTTTTTCGATTACGCAAGCCATATAGAATATAGTTTTTTTTTTTTTTTTTTTTTTTTTTTTTTTGATTCTGTAGCATATAATTAAATTTAGATGAATAACTGATCTATAAGCAATTACAAAAACTTAGCTTATTTTAGAAGATATTAAAAAAAAAAACGAGAGATACATTAAGGAAGGAGTTAAAGATCGAATTTTCAATATTTCACAGCGAATTTATTTTAACATTTTTTTTTCCTTTGGCAAATGTTTTTTATTTCTGATTAGCCAAATTGTTAATGTTCGTAAAAGTCAGCGAGAACCCTTGACCTTAGACCTAAAAAAACCCAAAACAAGGAAGTCCAATGGCGTTAAATCGCATAATTTAGGCGGCCAATTCTGATCACCAAAACGGGAAATTACACGACCAGGAAATAACTCATGCAGTACTTGAATTGTTTCTCGGGCTGTTTGGCGTGTGGCACAGTTCTTGCTGAAACCACATGTGGTCCACATCCGTATCTTGCTATTTAGACACAAATCATTTAGGGCCAAAATTCAAATCTTGAGTGAATTTTGGGATACTCAACGAAGTCGCGGAAGCCCTTTACCCGATTTGCTCTTCCATAAATAACCCTATACTGTATACTTTATGAATTAAAAAAATTACAATTTTAATTTATAAAACATAGTTTTCTATCAAAATTACTTCTTGCGTGAATTTTGGAACACGCTTTAAACCAAATATGAACGGTAATATATATTTAGATGTGAGCTCAATTCGGTGAAATAATATCGCAAAAATATTAAATGTAAATGCATACTATATGTAAACGCGATTTTAATCTTTTTATAATTAATTGCATTAACCCTTCACAAACGACACGATTTTGGCCCTTTCCGGTCATGAAATATGGAACAATTTTTTTATGTTTTCTCTGCCTACATTATTACCATTCACGCCTTTAGCAATAAGTTTAATAAGATCCAGGAATTTTAACAGTTTCTTCTCTTCAAAATACTTATCTGTAGCGAAAAATTTTTAGTGGGTGTGGTTTATAATAGTGGCAGTGTGACTGTTAAATTATTCTACGTTCACTATCTAATACGGAGATTATTGCTTGAAAATAGTTCTAAGCAAAATAATTAAAAATAAGTTGAAACCTGTAGCATCCCGTTTTTGTCTCGATTTCCATGTGACCTCTATTACTGGACGCACTTCAGAACTCGAGGAAATTGCGGGTGAGTATGGGTGAGCGGTATTAAAATTAAAAACTATGAATAACATTTTTTTAAATGAAAGTGCGCATTCAATGACTTTTTTTATTGTAATATTTCACTGATAATTTTTGAAACTAAATTGATAAAAAAGGGGAACTGCCCACATCCTCGAATAAAGGGACAGTTTACCTTTTCCACAATTTTGTTTATTTTAAAAAATATGGTTCAAATGGTGAACTCACTGTATTTCAATGTTCAACTGAAAGTACATTTTGAAGAATTTTTTTTAGCTGCATATTTAATTAAAACTTTTAAAAAGTTTAAAAAAATTAATTTTTTTAAATCCTTGCTACTAATTTAAATATTGATATTTTTGAACATTTTTTTAAAGATTTTCAAATGTGTATTACTGAGCATGGATTGTTAGATGCTGTGACCTGGCATCTGAGCTCAGGCTGAAACCAGATGACCACGTAAAGAAATAAACATTTTTAATTGGGATCTCCAGATGCCTAAAATATAACTTAACATGTCAGTGCTTCACAAAATCCAGATGTAATTTGTAAACTGAATTTAATGAGGTAAACACTTGAAAAGTGCTGGGTAGCACTTGTAAGAACTGAAACTTTTTTAATAAGATGAATCAAGATACCACGTGGGTTGCCAAAAAATAGAGAGAAGTCTCGAAGGGCTCGTAGATGAGGAGATGCTGTTTTGACGCGACCGAAGGCGGTCGTTATCGGTTTCGGCTGGAGGAGCGAACCGCTCCGCAAGAATTTAAATAATTAATTTTCTGTGTAAATGAATGTACGTGTGCTTGCTGTGTGTGTCCGTGTTGTCAATAAACAAATGTAGAAAATGAACTTAAGTTCTCGTCCTCTGAAGATTCACGATTAGTTCCTTAAGTTAGATTTTATTGGCGTTACATCTAATTCTACTGATATATAAAGTGTAACACGATGAAATCTAACACATCGTCATGTATTTTAATTTTTTTTAAATCATACAATACCCGAAGGTTGATTCCATGCTCAGATTTATCACATATATAATAAAGAACACGTACAAAAATGTTTAAATCTCTATCTCAAATACAAAAAAATGCCTTAGAATTTTTAAAACAGGAAAGTGAAGAAAGTATGAACATGGAGAAAAAGCCATTTAAAATTTTAATTTGCATGGGTAATTTCACTATATGAAGAAACAAAATTTACAATATCTCATGATATAATTTGCGTATGGGTGTAAAAATGAGGTATGATGAAAACATAATCACAATTAAACAGACTTTCATTTAATATTAAACAAGTTGGAAATTGCTCGTCAAACGTGGCAAAAGAGGTGCGTTCGTACTATAGCTAGTTTTATAATTATTTTTTACACCCCATATTGTACTGAATGTATATTTTTTTGCACTTCATAAGTGCATAGTCTGTAACATCATTAAAATGCACTGCAGTAATTTTTTCCCATTCCCCGTAATGAAACGGAAAAATTTTGACTGTCCCTGTAATTAAATTATACATCCGATTTTCATAAAATTTGAAATGGCTCGACAAAATTTTACAACAATTATGTATTTAAAATTTCAGACCTTTCGGAAGGCTGTAACATCATTAAAATGCACTTGTAATAATTTTTCCCATTGGCCGTAATGTAAAGAAAAAAATTGATTGTCCCTGTAATTAAACTATACATCCGATTTTCATAAAATTTGAATTGGCTCGACAAAATTTTGCAAAAATCATATATTTAAAAGTTCAGACCATTCGGTTGGGTAGTTTTTGCTCTGTTATATGCGGACGGACGGATGGACGGACAGACGGACGGACGGACGGACAGACGGACTAAACGACGATTATAGGTGCTACGTCTATACTAATATTATAAAGAGGAAAAATTTGTTTATTTGTAAGAGGTAAGCTCTGGAACTACCGGACCGATTACAAAGGTAATGGTATCAAAATGATGGCGTTAGTCCAACTTAGAACATAGGCTATATCTTCTGTCCGTGCCACTGGCCAAATGGGGGTGCAGGAGCAAAAAACGTTCTAAAAATGCGATTTTCGAGTTTCTGAAGGGCCTAGAAACATGAAATTCGGAATGGTAGTTACTTATAAGATATTAATGATCTCTAAGGACCCTTCTTAAATAAATTGAAATTAAAGCGGTGTGAAAATGCGCGAAAAGCGTTCAAAAAAACGTTCTAAATGGCGATTTTTACGCAATTTCAGAAAGTACCAAACTGATTTAAAAAATAATGGTGTCAAAATGATGGTGAAAACCCTTGCTCCAGCATAGGCTACATTTTATGTTTGTGCCACTACCACTAAAGGGGGTGCAGAAGCAAAAAACGTTCAAAATTACGATTTTTGTGTTACTGAAGGATCCAGATGCATGGAATTTGGGATGGTAGTTATTTATTAGATATAAATGATCTCTAAGAACATTTCTTAAAAATATCGAAATTTAAAAGGCGTGAAAATGCGCAAAAAGCGTTCTAAAAAACGTTCTAAATGGCGATTTTTAAGCAATTTCATGAAGTACCAAACCGATTTAAAAAATAATCTTGTCAAAATGATGATGACAACCATTGCTCCAACATAGGCTACATTTTATGTCGGTGCCATTACCACTAAAGGGGTTGCAGAGCAAAAAACGTTCGAAATTGCGATTTTTGTATTACTGAAGGATCCAGATGCATGGAATTTGCCATGGTAATTACTTATTAGATATAAATTATCTCTAAGACCATTTCTTAAAAAATTGAAATTTAAAAGGGGTGAAAATGCACAAAAAGCGTTCTAAAAAACGTTCTATATCGCAATTTTAACGCAATCTTAAGAAGTACCTAGCCAATTTCAAAAATAATGGTGTCAAATTGATGGTGACAACTGTTGCTCCAATATAGGCACATTTTTTGTCGGTGCCACTACCCCTAACGGGGGTGCAGTAGCAAAAAATGTTCGAAATTGCGATTTTTGTTTTACTGAAGGGCCCAGATAGATGGAATTTGGAATGGTAGTTATCTATAAGATATAAATGATCTCTAAGGACATTACTTAAAAAATTGAAATTTAAAAGGGGTGAAAATGCGCGAAAAGAGTTCTGAAAAACGTTCTAAATGGCGATTTCTACGCAATCTCATGAAAGTACCCAACCTATTTCAAAAGTAATGGTTGGAAATTGATGATGACCGCCCTTGCTCCAACATAGGCTCTATTTTATGTCGGTGCCACTGCCACCTAGGGGTTGCAGAAGCAAAAAACGTTCTAAATTGAGATTTTTGTGTTACTGACGGGCCTAGAATCCTAAAATTAGGCAGGGCAGTTATTTATAAGATACAAATTATCTCTAAGAACATTTCCTACAAAATCGAAATTTAAAAGAGGTGAAAATGAGCAAAAAGCGTTCTAAAAAACTTTCTGAATTGCGATTTCTACGCAATCTCAGAAAGTACCGAACATATTTAAAAAATAATGGTGTGAAAACGATAGTGACACAGACCTCTCTCCAACATAGGCTGTATTTCATGTCGGTGCCACTACCCCAAAGGGGTGAAGGAGCGAAAAACGATCTAAATAGCGTTTTTTATATTACTGCAGGGGCTAGCAACTTGAAACTAGACATGGTAGTCACTTATAAGTTATAAATTATCTCTAAGAGCATTTCCTAAATATTTCGAAATTTAAAAGGGGTGAAAATGGACGAAAAACGTTCTAAAAAAGTTCTAAATTGCGATTTCTACGCAATCTCAGAAAGTACCCAACCGATTTCAAAAGTAATGGTTGGAAATTGATGATGACAGCCCTTGATTCAATATAGGATATATTTCATGTCGGCATCACTACCACTTTGCGGTTGCATTTTAAAAAACATTCTAAATTGTGACTTTTGTGATACTGAAGGGGCTAGCAACTTGAAATTTGGAATGATAATTACTTATGAGATGTAAATATTCTCTGAGAAGAGTTCCTTAAAAATTTGAAATTTAAAAGGGGTGAAAATGAGCGAAAGCCGTTCTAAAACCGTTCTAAATAGCGATTTCTACGCAATCTCAGGAAATATAAACCGATTTCAGAAGTAATGGTTTCAAATTGATAGTGACAGTCCCCGCTCTAACATAGCTTATATTTTACGTTGTTGTCACTACCACCTTTGGGTTACAGGAGCAATAAATGTTCTAAATTGCGTTTTTTGTGTTACTGAGGGGGTCTAACATTTTAAATTTGGAATGGTAATTACTTCAAAGATGCAAATGCTTTTCTAAGAATTGTCGAAAGAAAATTCCAAATTTAAAAGGATGAAGTGAGTAAAAAGCGTTCTATAAACGTTCTAAATTACGATTTTTATGCAATCGTATGAAATACGAAACCTATTTCAAACATAATGGTTGCAAATTGATGGTGATAGAACATGCGCAAACATGCTATATTTTATGTCGAGGGTTGCAGGAGCAAAGAATTTTCTAAATTACGATTTCTGCGGCATTAAATAGGCTAGAAACTTTAAATATAGCTCGGTAGTTACTTATAAAATATAAATGTCCCTTAAGAACAGTCGAAAATAAATTCGAAATTAAAAAGGGGTGAAGCGAAGGGAAGGAGCGAAAAGCATTCTAAAAGACTCCTAAATCACGATATCTATGGAATCTCAGGAAATAATAAACCGATTGCAGAAGTTATTGGTTGTGAATCAAGAGTGATAGCCCCTAATCCTATACAGGCTATATTTTATGCCAGTATCACTACCACCTGGTTGGCAGGAACAACAAGAAAGCCTATAAAAACATCTAAATTCCGTTTTCTATAGAATATTTGAAAATACCAACCGATTGCAAGGTTAATGTTGGCAAATTAATGGTGGCAGTCTCTGTTTCAGCATTTTTCGAGTCATTCTATTTCAATTCTGTTTCGGCATTTTATGTTGGTGCCACTAACACCAGGGTGGTGGTAGACTGTTAACAAGAAGCTTGGAACTTGACATGATGGTTAATTTTAAGATATAAATGTGTTAAGATGGTTTCTAAAAAATTCAAAACTTCAAATGATTACTGAAATGAGCGTATGATAAGCATAAAAGTCTCAAAATACTTTCTAAATTATCATTTAATTGGAATTAGTTTTAGTTCTTCTTATTAATTAAAATCTCATTTCTGTCTATTGCACTTTTATAATGAAGTTCAGTCAAACTTTGACTTAATTTGTAATTTTTAAATTATTTCAAAAAGTTTTCTTCTAATAAAAAATAGTCATGTAAATATCACTTGGCACATTTCAACTATTACGCGAGCAATGCCGCGGGGTTTGCTAGTATTTATATAATTACGAACGCAACCTAAAAAAGGAAGATTGATTTTTTGACCAATTTTGAAGTAAACTGTCCCCGTAAGGTATATGTTAGTTAAAGAAAGAATAGAGAATCCGGACGTTAGTCTACTCGTGTGTAATAAAAACTTCGTTAGTGCATCATAAAAGTTAATAATGCAATTAACAGTGGAGTTTCTATTTGAAAAATAAAGGTATTCTAAAAGTATAAAAAACACGATGTCAATGCAATAGATATCCAGTGAGTGAACAAAGAGTTCTTTTTTTTTTTTTTTTATCTTCCCTTGTATTGTTATTACTTTTGAATGAAAAACCAAACAAATAAACAATACAAAATCAGCAAAAATAACCAAATAAACAATAATATTCAGAATTTTTGAGAATGCACGAATTATGGAAGACAATGCTCTGTTTATTTTAGTCTTGTCTTCCTTGAGTGTTGGAGGACTGTTTTAGCTGAATCGCTTATAAACGAAGCGACCCAGGTTCCTGCTGATTATTCTATCCTACTTAAACCGTGATTTTAACTTTTTCTTCGTTTGCTGTGGCGCTTGCTGTTTTGTGACTCTGCTCGTTTACTCATGAGAGCTATGAAAATAGCCGAAACGTTTATATATTTTTTTAATTATATTTTAATTGTTTTTAATAAAATTTTAATGTGTGTATGTCTGTAGTTATGTAAATTGTGTAAATAATATTCAGAGTTAATCATTAATAACATAAAATTAATATACATAATACGCAACACAACAAATTTACATTAAAATATTACTTACAGACTATATTTTTGGATTTTGTGTTTTTACATTTAAATTTTTTTAATAATTCGTTTTATTTTGTTTAATTTCATTTAGAATTATTTAAGCCCATTAGAGTGATGTAATAGTGCTACATGTAACATATTAATACTCCAGAACCATTGCTGTACATAACAAATCATCAATATTATATAAAAGTATTGTTTAGTTTACAATAGTGTGCAAAAAATGAGAGGAAAGCAGTGTTACAACAAATTTTGGCTTAAGCCAATTTTCAGAAACAGTCATTTATATTGATAAAGCCCAAACATAAACATTTTCATACATAATAGTAACGTAAAGAAATATTCTGAAAACGAAGTAAAGCTGAGATGTAAAAAAGATAATAAAGAAAACATAGAATATCTTAGGGAGTAGTGCATGCATAAATATGAACCGTCAGTTCTTATTTAGAGAAAAGCTTTCGAATAAAGCTACACAAATATTAATAGAAAAGTTCCTTTTACAATTTTTGACGCAAAAAGAAAATTTCCTTTTGAAAGTCAAAAATGAACAGTAAAAGGTTTTCAGATGTAAAACTTCAGCCATTGGGAAAAAAATATATATATTCCCAATTTCTTTTAAAATGGTTTAATTAATCTATTACTTCTGCGAATTTTATAATTATCATTTAAAAATAAATAAATAAATAAATCCATGAAGAAACGTAAAATGTACTGGCAGCAAAATTGCCGTCTGTTCTTCGCTTTTTTTCACAAAACTTCCGTTTTGGTATTTCACCGGTTTCTAGATGGGAATTTTCTGCTATTCAAGATTGCAATTTCTGTGTTTAGAAATAAATTGAAGCAATAGCACCGTATTAAAAAAAAACAATATTATAATTATATATACTGAAGCACATTTAACGGAATAGGTACTTGTATGAATTATTATCACACCCCTTTTTTATCTCCTTGACATCCGCAGTATTCGAATCTCAGAACTCGCCATTACAGAATGAACGTTTTGTTTCCGTCATCACCTGGTCACATCCAACATCTGAATTATAGTCCAAAACAGCAAATACAGAAATTTAACACGATATTTTTCGTTTTTTCTGAATTTAAAAGGTACATTTTCGTTTGTCTGTTTTGAATGGAGTATTTTTGTTTTTAACATACAACGAGTAAAGGAAAAATGGAAATTTTCCTTTGATTTCGAGAAAATCTATTATTTCTATTAAAAATAAAAACAAGTAAGAAAAATCATGCGTTAAGCAAAGATTATGAAACACTTTCCAACACTTCCTGAATGCTTTAACAAAACTTCGTTATTTAGGGAAATAAGGTATATAAGAAAACTAACTAAACATTTTATTGAAAAACTGATTTCAGCAGTTACCGTCCATTTCAAATATGTATTCCAATTCTTTTGAACAGCCCTGTATTTGATCTGTAGGTTGATATATATACTATATAATGGGAAATTTAGTTTAGCAAGAAAACACATAACAGGTTGAAATTTCTCTTTCAGTAATTTAGACTAATAGATGGAAACATATACTTTTGTACAACCCTGTAGTTAACCTAGTAGCTTTATTACACGCCACTATTTAGCTAAAGTTTAATTCAAAGTAAAACACTCTTAAAACTACCGGAAACACATTTCCAGAAATTATCATTTATAGACGGCCATATATCCAATACTTTGCGTGACCCTGTATATCATTTTATATATGTTTTCCAAACATTTCTTACTAAACTAAATGCAGTTCAGCATAAAAATGCCTAACTCATTTAAAAATCACCTTTAAGCAATTTGCTATCATACCCAGTAACAATTACGAATTCTTTTGTGTAGCACTGTATATCAGTTACAGCATTTATACACACCATATACAATGCATAAGTATAGTGAAACATAAAAGCACATAACATAATTAAAAATGCATTTCCAGTCATCGCTACTGTACAGTACTTCGTATACAATATAGTATCTGAAATCTTTTGTGTGTCCCTGTAAATGCTATGCACTTCGTATTATCCATGAAATAAGTTATATTAAACATCAGCGACGTATATCGATTTCATTATACATGAAATAATTTAATATAATTAAAATACGCCGGCAAAAAACCCCCTCTACCCATATATCATTATGTAACGGAATTCTTTTGTGTGGCCCAGTAAATGAATAATAACTATTTTTTGCGCCGCATATTCTACAGAAAATGCATATTTTAGTGCACTTGATACATGCATATCAATTTTATTATGTTTGAAAGCATGCAACATCATTAAAAATCATTTTAAACGATTTTTCCCCATAGGCCGTAATGTAACGGAAAAATTTTTACTGTCCCTGTAAATGAACTAATCATGCTACAAACTTCATTTGCAATAGGGTTTGTGCTATGGTAGAGGACACTAACATCCAAAAATTTCAGAACGATCCGAGTATATTTACGGGAGTTAGAGCGCGTACAGACGGCCAGACGGACAGACGGTCAGACGGACAGACAAACCGAAGTCATAAACACTTTTCAACTTTGTTGGAAAGTGTTAAAAAGACGATAAAAGACAGAAATTGCACATAAAATCACTCATATTTATACGGAATTTTTTTTAATTGCAGGGCCGTAAAACGTGTGACATAAGATACCAATACAAAATAACCACTGTTATACGCGGTGTTTCTAAATGAATATTGGGGATTTAACGCTTGGTAGTATTTATTGCATAAAACTTAAAATTATAATTAATACATAAAATGAAAGAGCAACTCAAACAGTTTTACCTACAAGCTTACAACTGTTCAATGTTAGCACCTTTCGTCACACGGCACACCAAACCTCAGCTCTTCCCAAACGTTGATTAGCAAAAAAGTGTTCGGTTCAGACGCTCACCCAATCTGACGCCATGTGATTTCTACTTGTGGGGGTTCATAAAGGATCGTGTGTATGTGCCTCCACTACCAGCTGATCATTGCAGCTGTTACAACATTGACCCCACAAACACTAATCAACACTTGGGAAGAACTGTGCTATCGAATTGATGTGTGCCGTGTTACGAAAGGTGCTCGCATTGAGCACTTGTAATCTTGTAAGTAAAACTGTTTGAGTTGCTCTTTCATTTTATGTATTAATTATAATTTTAAGTTTTATGTAATAAATACTACCAAACGTTAAATCCCCGATATTCATTTTGATGTATTCATTCGTATGTAAAATAAAATATGAATACTCTAAAAATGCATTGCTTATTTTAAGTATGGCATAAAGATGAGGGGTTCATCTTCCGGTCCCAGGCCCTTTTCAGGCCCATTTGTCGACGCAAGGAACCACCCGTGAAGCAAGCCCCGCGACGCGTCCCGAAGGTCGCCGCCAGACAAGCTCCAACAGAGCGGAATCCCACGCCAACTCCGGTCAAACCGACACCGCTGCCCAGCGCACACGGTGACGGCTATTCCCAAGAAGAGACGAACGGCCGCTACGACAGTCCTCACCACCCAGCTAGAAAACCAAGTGGTCCCTAAACTTGGTTACTCGAGCCGGTAGACCCCGCAAGCCATCGCAGGAACCAGACGCCTATAAAGACGCTGGGCCCACGGACTGTACCGAGGCTTCCCGACCCGAATTTAATTTACGGACAGGCCCCCAAGATCAGATACCATTTTCCGAGACATTTTTGTGGGCCAGCCGATAGGAAAGTTAGTGAGGAGCCCCTAGCTTGAAAACCAGGGAGGACGGGGAAAATCCCTCCGGCCGTAAAGCGACCCAGCTCCTGGCTTTTCGCCCAGACCACCCGGCTCAACCGACGGAATCCCTCGCGGATCACGCCGGGAGCCAGTTGGCCCAGACTAGGTGCCGTTAGCGACCCCAGGCGGGCGCGGAAAGCTCCACCTAGACGGAATAGACTCCGCCTCGCTAGGGGGTCGGACGGAACGGAGTCCCGCCAGCCCCCACCGACTCGACTCCATCCTAGGACAGAGAAGCCAGTGGAGGCCGACAGAAGCCCGCCCGCCACTACCTTACCTCACGGTCGTCGAGGGTACCCAGGCCCGAAGACCCCTGACCCCGTGCAGTGACCGACCGCTACCTTTGTTAGTGCGTTCGAAAGTTAGGTGGAGACACCTCTAGGTCCTCATCACCAGGCGAGGCAAACTCCGGTACCGCATAGACACGGAGGACCTGGATCGGACCAAGAGTTCACCTGAGGCACGATGAGCCGCCGCGTTACCGGCGAGCCTCCGGCCCGTTTCCCTGCGGGAATAGCGTTCGATGGTGGACCTGCCGGCCGACCCCCTCCCAAGGGTCACGGCACGACATGGAGCAACCAGAGCCATACTGGCCTCCCCACGCGACCGCTCCTTGGTCAACGGGGGCACCGCCAAACCCTACCACCCTAAGGGTCGGCTCACAACTGCTCCAGCTGAGGTCCTCGGAGGGATGAGCCACCCAAGTCATAAAGTAACCTGGGCGCTGTCCGTAACCCTCGCCCTTCGGTTGCTCCGGGAGTCCCTGCATGGCGTTCCCGCGAGCGCCGTCGTCACTAGCGAGCACCGAGGAGTTTCCTCTACAAAGCCCTCATTCATACTTCAGGCTCCCTCTTAGTCAAATGGTGGATGGGGTCCTATCGCCTTAGCTATCCTTTGCCCAGAGTCACCACCCGGCCACCGCCGGCTCTGGGATCAGACTATGGAGCGTTGCTACCCGGCTTGGCCAGAGAACCCGGCTGCCGGAGGACCGCCCCTTTGACAACCCACCGAAGCGGGCAACGGCCCTATGCACAACGTCCGCTAACCGTGGCCACCGTGCTCAACGCCTGTCGGAGATGAGCCTCTCGAGGAGGTGGCGAATCGTCCCCATCCGGCCCCCTCGCATTCGTACACAACGAACTCTGCCGAGCTTCCGGTCACCTCCCCCACTCAAGGGGTCGGGTCGGAACCACCCGGAGGGGTGGATGAAAAAGGAAGGAAAAGCAGTTCCGAAGCAGATGCTGTTTTAAGCCTATTTTCTGAAACATAATTTTATATTGATTAAGTCCATACGTAAAAATCTTCACACATGACAATAAAGAAAATAACAATGCTCTGAACGTAAAGTAAGTCTGAGATGGTATAGACAGAAAATAGAAAAACTTACGGAGTTGCGCATGAAGAAATATAAGTGTCAGCTCATATTAAGGAGAACCTTTCTAAATAAATCTGCACTCAACCAGAATATTTTCTTTAATTTTCTTGATTTCAAGTAGAATAAACTTTTGGTTTGAAAATCAAAAGAGAATAGTAAAATGTGAATAGTAAATGTGAAATAATATCTAAAAAAAGAAGGAAAAACCATTCGTCAAGCACAGATTATGAAACACTTTGCAGTACATTCAGCCTTCTGTAACAAAACTCGCCGCTTAATAATTGAAGGTTGATGTCTAAGTAAAGAATTTGGAAACGCATAATATATTTCAAAACCCCGTGGCAGGTATTTGAGAACAAAATAACGCTTGCTTTCAAACAAGGACAGACGCTAGAGCTAGAACATTTTTTGCATTATAAAGCTCTGAGCAGGTGACCACATACATAGTGGATGACATCATTCATTGAAACCACCGCCAGCTATAATATTTACCTCTACACGCTGTCAAAACTGACTGCAGCCAATAATCAGATGGGTGTGGGAATGTTTGTCATTGCATTCACAACGGTTGTCACTGCATACACAACGGTTGCCTTGAGAGCCGCAAATGTGTTGTGTGGATGACTATTGTAGTATATTGGAGGTCTGTACAGAACTACGCCAAATACGTAATAGCCGATCGGATTAATATTTGGGAAGCTGTGGGGAAACAAGTTGTGGATGTCATGGTCATAAAAGTTTTTGGACATCCATTATTAAGCTGTATGTGCTGTGTGAGGTGCAGAATTTTGTTGAAAAACATACGCCTTACCCCCCCCCCACGTGTTACAGGAGTAATACAAAGCTTTAACACATCTACATAATCAACGGTGTTGACACTGGCCCCTTGAAGAAAGAAATTTGTCGTCTTTGCTGCGTACGATCCCCAGATTCATCAGTGAGGTTCGACATTCTCTGTGTATGACGTTCGGAACCTCTTCGGGGATTTCACACAGCCACCAGATCTTTTTGCGATTCACTTTCTGGACATGGACAAAGTTTTCCTCATCGAAGGAAAACAACAGCATTCCTGGTTCCTCTCGATGTTTCAACTTGATAAGGTGGCGCATGGCTTACTTATCCCTGGTTCTCTAAGACAAAAACAGTCCTTTCCTCATCACGTACAGGCTCTAGCGAAGTTCCTCATGAATCCCACATCGGATGGTGACCTCAACAACCTACAGCTCAATAGTGAGTGCCCTCATAGATTTCGTAGGATTTTCATAGACACGGCTGACGAACTCCGGCATCAAGAATGTTGTTTCCTGAATGAAACAGTTGCCAGATCAAATTTGGTAGCCTTCAATTCGCCCCTTACTTTAAAGACGAAAAATTGGGTGAGTTCAAGAGTACGGCAATCTCTAAAGTGGAGTGTTCTTCAGCCAATGAGACAATGACAGCATGCCTCTTCATTTCCTAATTTAGTCTGGGTTCTGACATGTTTAAACGTAGCAGAAAAAGGATTTGTAACTGTGATGAACAGGGTGTTATTTCACCTCTAATGTCTGTTCTCAAATACCTGCCGCACCCTGTATATGTATAGTCCAAAAATATCGACATTACTTTATGCATCCCTGTATATGATCCATAGATTTGTGTATATATAACATCGTATGCAAAAGTTTAGTTCAGTGAGGAAATGCATAACACAGGTGAAAATTACCATTCAGCAATTTCTGCCAGTAAGCGAAAATGTACCCAAATTCTTTGGTGCGTCGCTGGAGATGATTTGAAGAATTTATACACATCAATTACTATGGAAAAAAATAGTTAAATTTAAACACGCATTCCACAATTTAATACAAACTTCCAGCAATTATTGCTCGTAGACGGTACTGTAGCTGAATTCTTTTGTGTGGCCGTGTAAATGAACGATAAATACTATACACATCAATTTTATAATAAGTATCTGGAAGTACGCCTCAGTGACGTATGTTAATTTCACTATATATGCAGCAATGTAAGATCATTAAAATACACTGTAAATAGTTTTCGCCCCATAGACCATTATGTAACGGTATTCTTTTGAGTCACCCTCTAAATGAACCATAAATGCTACACACTTCATTTTCAAAACCGAATATGCCATGGTGAAATTCTATAACATGTATCAATTTCATGGCAACCCGAGTTTATTTACGGGAGTTAGAATACGGACAGACAGATAACCAGACAAACCGAATTCATAAACACTTTTCAACTATGTTATAAAATGTTAATTTCTATATTTCAAAGTGTTAATAAATATAATGAAAATTGTTAACTATTATGTTGGAAAATGTTGAAAACGGATTTTTTAATTCATCACGCTTAAATTTATATATTTCTACGGGTTTTGTAATAGGGTCATTCCATGGTAACTTACGTTACATTTAGAAGAATTTACTTCTGTAATTTTAGTAATATAACACCCAAAAATATGCAAATGTTAAGTTGATATGATTTTTTGAAATAATTTGAATTCAAATAATCCAAAGGTCAATTTCGATGAAAATTATCAAAACAGTGAGAAGGAAAATTATATTTTGTATGGTAACTTTCGTTTCCTTTTCAGTAATGCCCGTTACCATAGTAAATATAACTGCTAGAATTCAAGAAATAACAATATAATTAGGTAATTTTCATCTAAATTGAGCTTAAAATAGGTTTAATTAACAAATGTCAACTTTTTTTATTTTTTTATTTTATTTTGTGTGTGTTATATTACTAAATTTTCTAAAGAAAATTTTTCTAAATGTAACGTAAGTTGCCATGGAATAGCCAAACACCGTCTATTGTAAGCTCTATAGCAAAAATGTGGTTTTACGTAAAATAGAACAAAAGCACTATAAAAACTAATTGCATGAATTTCCAGTGTAATAATAGACGTGAGAAGAAAACAGTGGCATTGTCGGTTTTGCATTAAGCCTACTTTCCGAAGCATTCGTTTACATTGATTAAGCCCATACATAAAAAAAATTTCCAGTATATGAATGAAGATAATGAATATTTTGAAAGCGAATTAACTCTATGCTGTAAAAGGGATAATGTAGAAAACGTACAATAAATTAGGGAATAGCGCATGGACAAAAATGAAGTGTCGATTCTTTGCAAGAAAAAAAAAAAAAGTTTCGGAATAAATCTGCACAAATAAATAAGTACGAGTAAATAAGTAAAAAATAATTTTATTGTTTTGTAAAAAAGTAAACATTTGAAAATCAAAGATGAACGGAAAAATATTTGCAGATGCAAGCTTAATTCAACAAAATAATATTTCAAACAATGCTAAATAACAAGGAATTCTTTCATTCATTTCTATTACAGTCCTCCCAAATAGATATTTGTATTAGTGCTTTGTAATAATTTCTAACGTAAGATACCATAGTAACAAAAGCATTGTTTCTCGTAAAATAAAAGTTGAATACTTTAAAAATGAATTGCATAAATTGACCATGTCATATTTGAAGGGAGAGAAGCACATTGGGTAAGGGATTTTGGTTTAAACGTATCTACAGAAATTTTTATTTGTATTTATTAAGCCAGTATTTAAATTTTTTAACTCATAACAAAAAGAAATAGTCTGAAAGCAATATAAAACATAAATGTAAATATAATAACACAGAAAAAGGTAGAACTTAGTGTCAGCTCTTATTAAGAAAAAGCTTTCTTAATAAAGCTCCATAATAAATAGTTTTATTTAATCGATTTATTTTATTTCTTAGCGTTTCATTTCTGGTTTTAATGTGTATGATAACCCGAATCTTGCATTTATTAAATTGTTATAGTTTATGAACGATGTTTTTCTGGAATTCAAAGTTATAAGAAAAATAGATTCAGATAAAAATTCTGGTGTAAAATATTTCTATTAAAGTTTGGTAAAATTTCCGTACGTTTTAGTGTAAATTGATCATCTATATTGTAACCATGTTAAAATTATATTTTTATAAGCTCTTTGTAATAACGTCTTATGTAACATACCAGTTTATCAATAGCGCTCTTATATGTAAGTTTTAACCTGAATATTATAAAATGAATTACTTAAATTTCCCTTTAAGTAAGAGGAGTGCGGGATAAGCAATGAAATAACAGATTTTGACTTAAGTCTATTGCCCATAACAGTTATTTCTATACTTTTAACGCATAACAATAAAGAACAATCCATTTTGAGAACAAATAAATTTTAGAAGTAAAGGAAACAACTTACAAAACGGAAATAGATAAAAGAACTTAAGTAGTAGTGGATGCGTAAAAACTTAAAGCGTTAGTTCTTATTAAGCAAAAACTTTCCGAGGAAACGTGCACACAAAGAGTATATTTTCTTTCGCTGTTTTTACCCAGAAAAGAAAAAAAAAAAAAAAAAAAAAAAAACTACTTTTCTTTGAAATATTCAAAGGCGAACGGTAAATGATGTTTAAATGTGAGGATAAAACGATGAAATAACATCTCAAAAAAGACTAAATAAAGGTAGATTATTTACTTCATTTCTTTTGCAATACACTTAAAATTGAGTTTTCTTTCAGTGATTTTGTATAGTGTCCAGTGCTACATATCAATTATCGCAAAAATTATCAAGAAAGGTAAAATAAAATATGAATATAACAACATGTATAATAATCACTTATAAACAGATTAAGTTAAATAATGCTATAAAAAGTGATAAAATATCTTTATTAAGATTGGTTAACGTTTCATCGCATAAACGGCGACATTTTCAAAATTATTCATAATAGAAAATATTTTCACATAATTTAAAAACAATAACATAACGATGATAACCGTAAACGATGTAACGGGACATCATGCATAATGAAAAATATTGCAAACATAAAATAAAATTAAAATTAAATTGGCAATTTGTCTCGTGTATTACGTGTCGTGTATTTGTATTATGATGTCTCGTGACATTGTTTACCATGTTATTGTTTTTTAAATTATGTGAAAATTAATCCACGCTCACAAATAGCCAATTGAATTTTTATTTTGTTTTATGTTTGCAATATTTTTCATTATGCACGATGTCTCGTGACATTGTTTACTACGTTATTGTTTTTTAATTATGTGAAAATATATTCTATCATAAATGATTTTGAAAATGTTGCCGTTTGTGCAATGAAACGTTCGTCAATCTTAATAAAGATATTTTTTCACTTTTTATAGCATTATTTAACTTAATAAAATATGAATGTTAGTGTAAATGAATTGCGTAAACGAAGAGTGAATGAAAAAAATAATAAAGAGTAAAACTGTGACGTAACAAATTTTTGTTTAAACCACTTTACTGAAACGTTCATTTATATTTATTAAGCCCATGCATAAAACTTTTAACGCAAAACAAAATAGAACACGAATATTTTATTATTTATTTATTTATTTATTTATTTATTTTTACTGTTGCATACGGGAAGGAAGAAGAAATGAGTGATGTAACAAATTTTGTTTTAAGCCTATCTAACTGAAACATTCATTTACATTGATTAAGCACATACATAAAACTTTTAACGCAAATAAATGTATAACAGGAATATCTTAAAAACGGATGGTTTAAATTTACAGTGCATACAAGACGGAAGAAGACATCAGTGACGTAATAATTTTTTCATTAACTCTATTTAACTGAAACATTTATTTATATTTATTAAACGCATACATGAAACTTTTAACACAAATAAAAAAAATAACACGAATACCTTAAAAATTGATTGTTTAAATTTACAGTGCTATAGAAAAAAGAAGACGAAATCAGTGACGTAACAGATTCTTGTTTAACCCTATTTAACTAAAATATTCATTTATATTGATTAAGCCCATCGTAAAACTTTTAGTGCAAATAAAAAGAGAACACGAAAAATTAAAAAATGGATTTTTTAAATTTATACTGCATACGAGAAAGAAGAAGAGAACAGTGACGTATCAGCTTTTGGTTTAAGCCTATTCAACTGAAACATTCATTTGTATTGATTAAGTCCATACACAAAACTGTTAACGCAAATAAGAATAAAACACGAATACTGTAAATATGGATTAAATTTGCAGCGGCTTACCAGAAGGAAGGAGAAATCAGTGACGTACGAGATTTTGGTTTAAGCCTATTTAAATGAAACATTAATTTATGTTGATTAAGTCCACACATAAAACTTTTAACGTAAGTAAAAATAGAACACGAATATTATAAAAATACGGATTGTTTAAGTTTACAGCGGCATACGAGAAGGAGGGAGAAATCAGTGACATAACAGATTTTAGCTTAAGCATATTTGACCAAAATATTAATTTATATTAATAAACACATGCATAAAACTTTTAAAGAATAACAATGAAGAAAATAAATATTCCAAGAAAAAAATCAATCTGAGATATAAACGACATAATATAGAATACATAAAACTTAGGGTTTAATTTATGCATAAAAATTAAATGTCTGTTCTTATGCACAAATAACGTAAATAAAGCTGGATAAATTTTAAAATATCATTTCCTTCTCTTTTTTGCAGAAAAAAAAGAAAAAGAATTTTGTTTGAAAATCAAAGATGAATGCTAAAAGGTGTTTAAATCTGAACTTAAATCAGTTAAATAACATCTCAAAAGAGCTTGAATAAGAATGAATTCTACAATTTATTTCTAATATAATCCTCTTAAAATAAGATTTTTATCAGTGCTTTGTAATAGTATCTTATATAACACACGAATACAGTAAAAACATTTTTATGCATAAAATATTACATAAATACTTAAAAAAAAAAAAAAAAAAAAACAGAGGCATTCGGAATGGAAAAAACTGTGATGTAACAGATTGTGGCGTAAACCTATGTACAGAAACATTCATTTACATTGATTAAGCCCATACGTAAACTTTTAATGTATAAGAAATTCAGAAAAGAAACATTATTCCGTATAAAAAGGAAATCTCAGATGTAAAAGAAATAACTTGGAAAACGTAGATAAATAAAAGAACTTAGGGAGTAGTGCATGCGTAAAAATGAAGTGTCACTTCTTATTAAGCAAAAACTTCCCGGAAAGAACTGCACACAAAGAAAGTATTTTATTTCCTCTTATTGTTTTTACGTAGAATAAACTTTTCATTTCAAAAATCGAAGATGAACGGTAAAACATATTTAGATGTGAGCTTAAATAAGCAAAATAATGTCCCAAGAAATATGAAATAAAAATGGATTCTTTAAGTCGTCGCTAGTGTAATTTTCTTAAAATAATATATTTAAAAAAATGGGATTGAAATACATGTAAATAAGTGCGATTTATAAAATTATTATTACTAGGGAGTGAGGAATCAGAAATCATTATATAGGTATAACTCAACGAAAATTCAATATCAGGTGTAAAGAACATATAGCGTACATAAAATATAATAGAGGTAATACTGCATTATCCCGGCTGAATCAAATAGAGAACATTAACATATTTTTTAACGAGAGTAAAATAATCTACAGGTCTAATTTTTACTTACAATTATTTTTAAGAGAGTCCATTGAAATTTATTTAAGAGGTTCAGGAGTTTGTAACAATACATTATCTTTTCCTATCCCGAATTTATGGATTGAGTTGTTGGACAACTTACGGCGTAGCGACATAGAAGGAACACGCGCAATCTCGAAAATGTAGGGCGCGTTATATGATTACTTGTTTATATTCGATGATTTTTTCCATTTTTCATATGCAATTGTAATTTTCTGTTATACATTCTGATGACGACTCAGTAAAAGAGTTAAAACATGTAAATATAGATTTTTAACTTACTTTTAATGTGTTTTCATAACGTCTTTTAAGCAAATAAATATTTTAATATTGTGATATGGGATTGAAATATCAAAAAGTTAAATATGTGCTCAATGAAAAATTTAAGTTTATTGTATCGGATGAAAAAATTTATTTTGTTGATAATTTCCATGCCATGGGTGATACAAAAAAGAAAAAGAAAGAAAGAAAGGAAAAGAAAATTAAAGAAAGAAAGAAACTCCCCGTATGTTCCAGGATCAATGCAAAAAGCACTGAGAAAAGCAAAGTATTTACAATAAGTTGTAAAACTTTTGGTAAGTAAAAAACTTTTTAAAAATATTTTGTTGTTAAAACAAAGATTAACAGTGCTTAGAATGGAATGGAAATTAGTGAAATAAAGTATAAAAAAGATTCAATAAACATGGCTACTTTAATTCATCGGTAATTCCTCTTAAAATAATAGTTTTTGAAACTGTGAATGGGATTTAAAAAATGTATGTCATAAATTATTTTTTCAATATTTTTCTGTTAATTTTTATGACTAAACTGATTGGACAATTTAAGAAATGATTCAAAGATTAAGCATAAAAGGCACCGAGAAAACGGACGTCGATACATTAAGCAAATAAGAATTCTGAAGTTAGAAAATAAATATTTATGAAATTCACGAAAAGTTCGGTACTTGATTGTTAATCGAGAGAGTGCCCTTCTTGATCAAGGCATCTTAAGAGCCACTCAAACAGTCATTGAAGACTGCAAGATTAGAGAATAGTAAAAGAAATTTCAAAATACCTAGTCACTTCTATCATAGCTGCCCCCTTAAACGATCATTTTGCCGTTTTTTAAGCATAATTTGAAAACTACTTGGAAGAAAAATGTGAAATTTTGGATTTCCATAAAGCAGGACTCAATAAATCTAAATCTATCAAAAAAATTGTAGATTGTAATTCATAATTTTTTTGAATATTAATTTCCTAATTCATATCATAAAATTATAAAAATTTCAAATTCAACGTATTTATGTTTGGGTATATTAGTATTATTCTTGCACAAAACATAGCACATTAGGAGTATCATTTCAGGAGATATAAATAAAAATATGAAAATGTAATTTAACATTAGAAGCACTAAATTTTGAATGTTTATAATTCAAACACTTATCATTCAAATGACTTGAAATTTGGTATCTAGACATAGTTTGAACCGAAGATTTGAAATATTTTGTTAAAAATGGGTATGCCATTGAAAAAAAAAATGAAGTTTGGATTCGTTTTAATATGTAGATACCCCCCTAAGCAAATTTTATACAGGGTGATTCAGCTCGTCGGTGACAAACTTTAAGGATCGATAGAGCACACCTAGACGAACATTTTTGAATAGGGAATCTAGGGTCCCTGACGCGATGGTAAGGCGCTAGGCGCTTTCGAAAATTTGGGTGCCGAAATTCGAAACGTCATAAAAACTAGGGAAATGGTTAGATTTTCTTGCTTGTTGCGTCGAAATGATTCTGTTTGTTTAGACTTTCTTCAGTACCAATTTGATAAGCGTATCTCTTAAAACATGGATAGGGGGCGCTGCAGACTTTGGAGAGCTAGACAACAACTTTAAGCCCGTTATTTTGATAATTTAACACATGCTCGCCAAAGTTTATACTCTAACTTAAAGTTTGAACCCAAAAGTAGAGCCCTGCAAAAAGCGTAAGAGCCGGAATAAAATGTCAAAGTACAG
Organism: Maratus speciosus; assembly: GCA_963932465.1. Lineage (NCBI taxonomy): Eukaryota > Metazoa > Arthropoda > Arachnida > Araneae > Salticidae > Maratus > Maratus speciosus. Next base: position 95,789,179 of record OZ010792.1, read on the forward strand.
GGTGGTCGAAACTCGAAGGCTCCTAAGAGATAAACAAACAGATTTCTTGACTTATGGCATGCATTTTCATGATTCTGTTTGCTGGGGCTCTCTGAAACTCAGTTGAACGGTACAAAAAGAAACATCGATAGGGGGCGCTTTGGGCAAAAAACATAATTCGTTGACATTTCGGACGCTAACTGGAAACGGGGCGCTACGATCAGTTAGTAATAATGAAAACACATTTTCTACCTCTGCTCAACACTTCTGAATAAATTTAGACCAAAAACATCAATGATACTGGAAATTTATTTACAAAAAATAACACTACAGAAGATGCTCGAAATTTCGACCTTGGGCCATGATGCAGGCTTCGCACCTCCGTCGCATTGAGGAGTGTGTGTTTCCAACAATGCCAGGAGTATCTCTGATCTGCCCTGCAGCTGCCACAATGCGCGCCACAAGTTCTTCAGCACTGCTGACAGGTGTATGGTATACCTCGGCCTTCAGGTAACCCCAAAGGAAGAAATCCAAGCAGGTGAGGTCTGGTGATCGGGCAGGCCAGTGAACTGGACCCCCACGCCCGATCCACCGCTGGCCATACCTTGCGTTTAGATGGAGACGCACGTCGTTCGTGTAATGGGCCGGAGCTCCATCGTGCTGGAACCACATCTGGCGACGCGAACCTTCGGGTACGTGCGCCTCATCCAGAAGCTGCGGCAGCACTTGATCCAGGAAAATCAGGTAATTTCCACCTGTCAGCCGTTCAGGTAACAAATAAGGGCCAATGAGGCAATCCCCCAGAATGCCGGCCCACACATTTACTGAGAAACGCTCCTGGGCTGCTCGGCTTCTGGTTTCATGTGGATTTTCATCACACCACACATGACTGTTGTGGGCGTTTCACATTCCCTCCCGGCTGAAGGTGGACTCGTCCGTAAACAAAATGCTGTTTACAAAACGGGGATCCCTGGATGTCATCGCCAAGTACCATCTTGAGAATTCCACTCGAGGGCCAAAATCCTGCTCTCTGAGCAACTGCACCCGCTGGATGTGGTAGGGGTGCAGATTCCGGGAACGTAAGATGCGCCACGCAGTTGCTTGCGAAATGCCAACATGTCTGGCGATATCTCTCGTGCTAAGACCTGGGTTGTCCTCAACCAGGTTAAGCACAGCCTCTTCGTTGTCGGGGGTGCTCACTGATCGCTCCCGTTCAGGCCTGCCTCCGTCGAAAGATCCCGTTGTGGACAACCTCTGGTGTACTCGAGCGAAGAAGGCATGGCAGGGGATTTGCCTGTTGGGGTAACGCTCGGCGTACAACCGCTGAGCGGCTCGTCCATTACAACCAGCAGCGCCATACGCCAAATGCATGTCAGCCAATTCAGAGTTTGTGTACCGTTCCATCCTACTACCGATCTGCAGACAAGTAACCCGAAGCTTAAGTAGGTACCGCACGTTCAAAAGACGTGTCTGCGCATACAACTACGTCATCTCGCGTTGTCGTCTACGCATTACGTATCTTTTGCATATCGATATGGTACGATATCTTTTGCATAAATCAGCAAAAAGCACCTTATGTAAATTTTATTGCGCGCATTGTGCATGATTGAAACCAGCTATGTTTGTTAAAAAAAACAAACAAACTGCAGTTTTAATAGCTTCTTATGATAAGTAAATTACTCTCTTGTTTTGTTTCTAACTGATCGTAGCGCCCCGTTTCCAGTTAGCGTCCGAAATGTCAACGAATTATGTTTTTTGCCCAAAGCGCCCCCTATCGATGTTTCTTTTTGTACCGTTCAACTGAGTTTCAGAGAGCCCCAGCAAACAGAATCATGAAAATGCATGCCAAGAAATCTGTTTGTTTATCTCTTAGGAGCCTTCGAGTTTCGACCACCCTGTACTTTGACATTTTATTCCGGCTCTTACGCTTTTTGCAGGGCTCTACTTTTGGGTTCAAACTTTAAGTTAGAGTATAAACTTTGGCGAGCATGTGTTAAATTATCAAAATAACGGGCTTAAAGTTGTTGTCTAGCTCTCCAAAGTCTGCAGCGCCCCCTATCCATGTTTTAAGAGATACGCTTATCAAATTGGTACTGAAGAAAGTCTAAACAAACAGAATCATTTCAACGCAACAAGCAAGAAAATCTAACCATTTCCCTAGTTTTTATGACGTTTCGAATTTCGGCACCCAAATTTTCGAAAGCGCCTAGCGCCTTACCATCGCGTCAGGGACCCTACATTCCCTATTCAAAAATGTTCGTCTAGGTGTGCTCTATCGATCCTTAAAGTTTGTCACCGACGAGCTGAATCACCCTGTATACATCATTTAAAAGTAGACTTTCTTTCCAATCGTTCGGTACCAGTAAGTTTCTTCTACGATAATTTGTTGAAGAGTGAGTAGGGGGTGTTTACTTTTTTTCCACGACTATACCTACGTATATGGTTCTATGACCATTTTCTCTTCTCGAATTATCATTTATCTATTTATCCTTTATCTGTTATCATTTATCTTGCAAATACTTGAGGCATATTGCCGTCAAAGTAATATTTTGCCTTTTCTTACAAAAGCTATAAAATGTATAATCAAAATTTATTGGTATACCCCATTAAAGCCACAGCCGGCAGATAATTTCTTAATGATGCCCAACCATTATAGTCTATTCACATGACAATAAAACAAACCCCTTCGTTAAAATGAGTAAAACACATTGAAATGTAAAGAGAAATAATATAATATTTAAGAAAAATTACCTTTTGACGTTATTCCATATCGCTCAAATTACAGAATATTCTTACTACTCTCAGCAATACATATCATCACAGTGAAAAAGAAATTGTAAAAGAATTGTAAAATTATGGCTGGCTTAAATACCAATATCGATACGGAAATGTTTTACAAATAATTTTCTTTAGTTTTATAGACTCTTAGTCATTATATAAATAAACCACTTTATTTCCACATAAATATAGGTTACCCTATCTAATGTACATTTATATATAGATAATATTAAATATTATCCACATGCTTTTAGAAAAATATTATTGTATTTATTATAATGAAGCTAATACAATTTGAAAGAGAAGTTCACATCGAAGCTATCGCTTCTTCAGTCATACGACTCTGGGATATAACTTGGGTGCCCCCTCTTCATGCAATCGAATTAAATCAGTCATATCACATACAGTTCCGGCTTTTGTCTAGTGCATTTATATGATTCTGGTACATTCATTTATCTTCCCGAAATGCTATTTGTTTCAATTAAATATGAAATTGTGCTCTATTCTTGCAATGAAAGCAATGCTTCGTTTTCTCTCGCATAAGTTGCATTATATAGAAATGATTAACCAATTATGTGGGACTGCAGCAACCAAGTAAAATCGACAATATAGGTTCTATGACAATTAATACTTATTCACACGACTGCAAGACAAAAATATTGATTGCAATTCATAAAACACCAAGCACCTGGTAAAGTACAGACTTAGATTACATTTTTCACATACTCTGGATTAACTCTTATAATTGAAATTACGCCTCTTTAACCCACTATTGTATAACACCTGTATGATAAACAAAGTTTTTGACGAAAACAAAGAAAAAAATGCATTAACCCTTTTAGGGGCAAAGTACTTCTTCTAAGCTTAAAATGCGGAAATGATTGATTGACACCAGAATTTACAACCAATTTTATTTGAAAATAATTAAAAACTTTTCTCATTGTACTTAATAACAGGAAAATTTTGATTCCATAATTCTGGTGTCAATGTGCCATTTATGGATTAAAATAAGGTGGTCCAAAAATGAACCACCGCCCTTCAAGGGGTTAAGGCTGCTCGCCACTCATTTTCCGAATTCCCGTAGATAATGTTAAGCCTATGAGCGTTTGATGCATTCTTATATTTAAAATATATCCTCAGGATATTAATATTTTTTATTTCTGTTTTCTGTGCGCTCTTCTCAAAGGATGTCTCTTTTTTCATTAGTTCTCAAAATATTTCTAAAATCTGCGCTTAATTTAATATTTTATGTGTTAAAAGCGGACGAACTGGGACTAAAAGTTTAACACTTCATATATTTATTTCTGTTTTCAGTGCGCTCTTCTTAAAGGATGTCTCTTTTTTCATTAGTTCTCAAAATATTTCTAAAATCTACGCTTAATTTAATATTTTATGTGTTAAAAGCGGACGAACTGGGACTAAAAGTTTAACGCTTCATATATTTATTTCTGTTTTCTGTGCGCTCTTCTTAAAGGATGTCTCTTTTTTCATTAGTTCGCAAAATATTTCTAAAATCTATGCTTAATTTAATATTTTATGTGTTAAAAGCGGGCGAACTGGGACCAAAATAATAACGCTTCATATATTTATTTCTGTTTTCTGTGCGCTCTTCTTAAAGGATGTCTCTTTTTTCATTAGTTCGCAAAATATTTCTAAAATCTATGCTTAATTTAATATTTTATGTGTTAAAAGCGGGCGAACTGGGACCAAAATAATAACGCTTCATATATTTATTTCTGTTTTCTGTGCGCTCTTCTTAAAGGATGTCTCTTTTTTCATTAGTTCTCAAAATATTTGTAAAATCTATGCTTAATTTAATATTTTATGTGTTTAAAGCGGACGAACTGGGACTAAAATAATAACGCTTCATATATTTATTTCTGTTTTCCGTGCGCTCTTCTTAAAGGATGTCTCTTTTTTTCATTAGTTCTCAAAATATTTCTAAAATTTATGCTTAATTTAATATTTTATGTGTTAAAAGCGGACGAACTGGGACTAAAAGTTTAACGCTTCATATAAAATTAAGCATAGATTTCACAAATATTTTCAGAACTAAGAAAAAAAAGAGACATGCTTTAAGAAGAGTGCACAGAAAAAAGAGTTAAAAATATGAATTTCTCGAGGAGATATTTGAAATATAAAATGCATCAAATGCCCATAGACTTAACATTACCGAATTCGGTATATGAAGAGTGTAGACTAAAGTCTTTTTAGAACGTCTGCATTTTGATGAATATCAAGTTCAACCAGAAGTAAACTGGAATGTAATTGAGGAATATTGATAACGGAAAGAGAAGTCTCATCGATGCTGGCCTAGCTGGAATTTTTGGCCTTGCAACTCCTGCTGTTAGATGGATGGTGTGGAATGTAGTGGATGTTTTTAAAGGTATCAAAAAGTTTTTCAAGACTTCGCAGGTCAAGGTGGGGATGTGGCCTTCTCCCATGTTCATTATTTTAAGTTAGTTAAGGATTTAGTTAAAAGAAAGTTTTATTTGATTATGTTGCATAAGTTTCATTCAGTTCTACATATTTTAAATTGGTTGGTCGTTTATGTTTTGACGACTGTTTGGTTTTGTTAAGTTTTTTAGAAGTTTAACTTTCTCTATTTTGATTTTTTACGCTATTGGTGTATGGGGGTTGACAATATCTTGCAAAATATGTGAGAATTCAATTTTAATTTTTATTTGGTACATGTTTTTTGACTCCTCCCAACCTCCGACGAGCAAGGAGTTGTTTGTTTATTGTTTCTTGTTGCAAATGTTCATTGGTTTTATTGTTGCGTTTTGCACCCTCTTTTTCATAAATTTCATAATTTGCATACTTTTGATAGAGCTATCTATCTATCTATCTATCTACATATATATATATATATATATATATATCACTTTTTTATCGACACGATAACTTCCGTAATTCTGCACAAATCTCTTCGAAACTGATACATAAAATCCAGAGGCATAAAATCTCGGTAAAGTTCGTTAATGCGTAAAATCTGACCAAGGAGATGGAAATAGGGAGTGGTTTAGTGAAAACCGAAAAAAACACATAACTTCTTAATTTTTATACATATCAAATCAGTTTAAAGTTTTTATTACTTCTAAAAATAGGGACAAAAATCTATGTATCACAGATTTTTGATAAAATTAAAAATGGACTCAAGGGGCGCAAAAATAGGGTTTTAGGGAGAAAAAAAAAATCATAACTTTGTCAATTCTCAAGATATCAAATCTAATTAAATTTACTATAAATCTTCTTAATATTATCTACAAATTTTATATTGACAAGTTTTTGATAGGACCAATTCGTACCGCAAAAAATAATTAAAAAAGAAAACAAAAAGGGGGAGGGGCTTGAAGAAGAAAAAAATCCATAGCTTCGTGAATTCACAAGTTATACAATCCGCATGAATTTATTATACTATATCTTCTTAATATTATCTACAACATTTATATTGACAAGTTTTTGGTAGGACCAATTCTTATTGCAAAAATAAATTATAAATACATAGTGTTTGAAGGAAAAATAATTGTATTAAAGGTGTATTTTAAATCCAAACTGCTTATTTTCTGAGTCATTTTTTAAATTCATTTTTGCTCTCAAATGCATCCAATTGGTAGATTCTCTTATTCAGAAACTAAATAATGTACCGTAATGGTCGATTTATATATATATATATATATATATCTATATAGGCAGAATATATTTCGAAAAATGATGTCAAAATGAGCATTTTGAACCGAATTTCTCGAAGCGATTGTGTATTAAACGAAAAATATTGTCCTATTGAGAAAATAATTGCTTATAAATCAAGTTTTAATTAATTGAACGAAAAATAAAAACACAGGTCGCTTATAAATTCACTTAAAAAATCATGTTAGCAGGTTTTATATTTATTCTTTTAAAAATGAATCTGAAAATGTGCCATAAAACTTCGAGTTCTTGAGCATGGAAAAATTATTTTTTTTTTAATACCGCCTTAACAGGATTCTGATAAAACAGGCTCTTATATAAAAATAAAATGAAAACTCATCAAAAGCGACCAGATAAAATTGTTAAAGTGGATTTATCTCTAATCGTGAATTATTTTTTGTTCTTCAAATCAGCACTCAACTTCGAAATCTACCTGCGCCTGTAGGCCGAGCCGGCAGGTATTTTTTCAATATTTAAATATTTTAAAGCACGCTATACATTATTAATAATGTCACAGCGTATTTATAAAAGATTAAAGGGTGTTATATAAATTAAAAGTGTTATAAACTTAAAATGAAGTTCTTGTGTCTTGTGTTATACCTTCACGTAATCATCTATTGAGTTATGTTAAGTTACAAGAAAAAAATATTGTGCCGCAAATTTAAAGCTAGACTCCGAAAGTATTAATATTAGTAAAAAATTTTTGCTCAAATTTGCGAGGATGTGTTTTATGGTTGTTTATTTTTTCATAATTGTTTTTTTCCTTTTCCCTTTTCCCATTAAGTCGTTTGTCAGAAATCGGTTCATTTCCTCACATTCGAAACCCCAACGTTTTTCTCCTATTCCAAAATAAACGGTGATAAATATTATACAAATTAGCTTTGTACGTAGGCAATATCCTAATAACTTAATCTAAATGTGTTCGATCTATAAGCAGTAATTAAGTTCATCTACAGGGTGTTTCAGCAAAGCAAAGTTTCAGGAAAGATAGTGTACACCCAGAGATGGGAAATCACAGAGCAATGCATTGTCAAAAACGTTTTCCTGGCGCGGTAGTGACGACACAAAATACAAGAAAGGAAGGACACTAACAGGGTTAGAAAATATGTTGATAATTCTTAGTACCACAAAAATGCTGTACAGTGCTGAGGAACATGTTGTACGATCGTAGCAGCTGCTGGGGAAATCTGGAACACTCTCGGTATTTTTGAGAACATTAGATCTTCCATGCACGGGATCTTCCATGCACGGGATCTTCCATGCACCAGAACATTAGTTTCCATGCACGAGCAGGTCTCAAATCAGCCCTGCATCACTGCCCGGGGTTGTAATTTTGAACACCTTCTTTGATGACGATTGTTGTCCCCCTTTTTGTTCATATTTCTTAGGGTTTTTTTCTGTACTAAGAATAATAAACATGTTTTCCCACCCTGTTCGTGTTCTTCCTTTTTTGTGTTTTGTGTCGTCACTACTGCGACTGGAAAGCGTTTCCGACCACGCATTGCTATGTGTTCCCTCGTCGTCTAGGTGTACTCTAACTATCCTGATACTTTGTAATCGGTGTGCTGAAACACCCTGTATACTCTTAAAAATTAGCACTTTGGGACGGTAAGACAAATTTGAACTATATAAAAACGATGCACATCTAAACGTTCAGATAAATTGGTAATATGTTCTAACATAGTCATCATTACATATAGGTCAAAAGACAAATTATTCTTCCTACTCTCAATAATATACATGATCTGAATAAGAATACAAATGTAAGAAAAAAATATATATATACTATGACAGACTGAAAGATCTATATGCAAACGTTTTGCACATAATTATTCCAATTTTTATACACACTTAGCCATTGCATCATTAAACTCTTTACATTTCTACAAAAATATCGGTAACCCTATCCAATACACATTTATATATAGATAACATTAAACTGTATATTACTCATAAGCTTTTAGGAAAAATATTGTTATATCTATTATGCTGATGCTAACTTATTTTGAACGCGAAGTTTATATCCGAGCTATTGCTTTTTCCATCATACGACTCTGGGATATCACTTGATGAGTTCCCCATCTTCATGAAATCGAATTAAAGCAGTCATGCATAGACCCTGTTTTTGTCTAGTGCGTCTATATGTTTCTGGGACATTTATTTTTCTTCCCGAAATACCATTTGTATCTGAGATGGTGAACAATATGTACAGCAAATGATGCAAGCACATTGGAGTATTTGGCTTCTGTTTTATTTTATTCGCGGAATTGTTATTTATTTATGGACAACGATTTTGTGCGAGTACCGTAGAGCAGTTTTGTATCACTTGAAGGAACATAAAATTTATTTTTATGAGACATATATTAAAAATGTATTCTATTGCATTCAGGGTTCCCAACGAAATATTGCAATTTAATTTAAAATACCAATATTTTCGTAATATAAGCTTTATTTAATTACAAAAATTCTGCAATTAAAAGAGGCTAATCTTGTACGAGCAAATCTTGTATGTGTGTATGTAAATTTAAAAAAAAATGCTTTGACAATTTCGACTAAATTTTGTATCGCACCATTTCGGGGTACGAGAAGACCATTGAGTTAGGTCACATGTTCGAGAAAATGAGATTAATGGGTCATTTCAGTGTCATTACTGACCAATGTACATCAATAAATATGAAGGTAGAAACAGTTATTAAGTTGTTGAACAGTTGGCAGTAAACGATGTTTCAAAGTTACAGTTATTAAGCTGTTGAACAGTTGGCAGTAAACGAAGTCGCAAAGTTGGCAGCATTTCGCCAAATTTGGCGACATTTGTGCGGTGAAATCGACTTTCAAGATTATCAATGCCAAACCACATGCTTGGCGTCAAATGAAAGAATGCCGCCAAATTAAGTGATATTTGGCAAAAAAAAAAATTGATTTTAGAATCTGAAGGAATTTTCTAGACTTTCCAATAGGAGTCGTGATACGTGATTCAACCAATCATAGTCTTTAGAACGACGTTTTAAATTTTAACCTATCATAACTCTGTCTTTCCAGCTGGTATTACTAAATGGAAATAGTAGTATTAAAAATCCTTTTGTGAATATCTTTAGTGACCCTGTTTAAATTTACTGAAGTTATAGTTGTTAAACCTAAAATAAATTTGTGAATAATAAAACGGATGTGAAAAATTTTCATATAATAATTTACGCGATAAAAAAAAGAAATAAAAAGCATTGTTTCATAACTTAGTTTATTTCAAATGTATGGCAGTGATTTTGGGTACTCAACATTTAATAATTACGTATCATTTTAAGGAACACAAAAAATATCTTTATGTGAATCATATTAAAAAACCTTTGCATATATTTATCGATACATGAAAGTTTCTGTAAGGCAGAATCTGTGTAAGACGGAAATCTGTCTAACTCGGAAAGATTTTCAAATCCCTGCGAAACCATAGATACATAGTAAAATTTGTCTAAGGCGGAATATTGGCTACTGCGGAAAATTTTCTTGATCCCGATCGATTCCACCTTAGACAGAATTTACTGTATTATGCATGCAAAACTTTTATTTCACATTGTACAAATTAATAGTAAATTTTAATTTAGTTCAAAAAGGCCGGAATATTAAAAAAAAAATCATATAATAAATTATATTTGTGTATACAGGGTGTTTCAACTAAGTAAATTTTCAGGAGAGATAGGTACACATAGTCGATGGGAAATCACATAGCAATATATGGTCAGAAACGCTTTTCCGGGACGGTAGTGACGGCTCAAACACAAGAAAGGAAGGACACAAACAGGATGAGAAAACATGTTTATTATTCTTAATTTTTAGTACAGCAAAAAACAAAGAAATAATAACAAATAGAGACATCGATCGCCATCAAAGAAAATGTTTGAACTTATGACGCTGGACCGTGATGCAGGCTACACACCTTAGGCGCACAGCAGATCTAATGTTCTTGAAAAATAGCGGGCGTGCCCCGGACTTCCCCAGCAGCTGTCACGATGCGTGCAACGTACTCTTAAACTCTTGAAGGGCGGTGATGCTGTTATGGCATCACCTAATTTTAATCCCTATTTGCCACATTGGCACCCGAATATTTAAATCAAAATTTCACTTTCATTAAGTGCGCGAAAATATGCTTTTACTTGTTTACAAATAAATTTTCTTGTAAATACTGGTGCCATTCAATTAATTCAACATTTTACGAATACAAGTCCCTTTCCCCTGATCGTGTTAACGGTGATTTCGTACAACACTGTCTTGAAGCCAAATCCGTCACAGCATTTTTGCGGTACTAAGAAGAATAATAATGTTTTCTCACTCTGTTGGTGTCCTTTCTTTCTTGTGTCTTGTGTGGTCAGCTGGTCACTACCTCGCCAGGAAAGACTGACATGCATTGCTATGTGATTTTCCATCATCTAGCTGTACTTTATATCCTGTAGTACCATTTTGAAAAACAAATCTGTTTAATAACTAAATTTATTTGAAAACAGATAGTACTTACAAAATAAATAAATAAATAAATAAATAAAACACAGCTTTTACATAAAGCTTCAGAAAAGTCTTTCTCTTTAATGTATAAACAATTACATTCAGTGATGGGACAGTGGCTCATCAGCTGGGCGATTGTCCCCACTAAATTTTAATATTATTCTTTAAAAAATATCAGAAATTCTCTTCTTAGAAAAGACGAAGAATACTATTTAAATTTAACGGCGTCAGTTGGTTGTCTGGTGCGTCACTGCTCCATCACTGCATAACTACTTTATATTTTAACCCCTACGACGGCGATAGTTCATTTTTGGACCAATTAATTTTAATTCCTAAATGCCATACAAGCGCGAGAATATTGGAATAAAAAATTTCTTTTTATTAAATACGTGAATAAAATATTTTGCTTATTTTGAAATAAATTTGCTTGTAAATTCTCGTGTCTTTCACTCATTTCAGCATTTTACGTATAGAAGTACCTTGCCCCTGAAAGGGTTAAATAAAAGTCTAACAAATTATGTGATATAGATACATAGTTTTAAAAAATAAATATTTATAATACATAAATGCATATTTATATTACTGAAAGATATATTTACTGTTAGGCTTCCAAACCTTTTTATTAAAAATACCTAATAAATTATTAGGCATTTTAATAACCCCTTATAATCACTTAACGTATGGAGCCAAGTGGATAATAAGCAACTGTACTAGGCCATATTTATTTTAGCTAATTCCTTTATACCTTAACTTTATTTACAGTTTACTTTGTTATTCTACCGTAACCATACCTTTCCTGCGCAATAGTCAGTCAACCATTCTAAAAGTATTTCCCTTGATGCAAGTGTTATCTTTAAAATTCTAGTCTTTCAATGAAATACCTAGGTCTCATAGTACATTTTAATGATCTTGTATCACAGTTATCACGTACTTAGAGGTGAGACGACCTCAAAATGTCGTGCTTATCGCAGCGACTACTTCTGCGCCATTTTTTCCCGTCTGGAGTATAATGGAATAGCTATGTTGTTCTAAACTTTGTATCAGTTGTTAGAAACTACACTTTCTTTCTTATCATACCATAATCAGTATTACCTGCGTGTTTAACGGTGACAAATTAAGTTCTAGAAACTGGCTATTTCTTTGAATTTTTCCAGTATCGTGACGACTCAACTTTTCACTTGTTTTCATAGAATTCTAAAAGCTGCTGCCTCGAAGCTTTTGTCAGGCCTTTTAAAATCTTTATCAGGTGTTTTATCTGATTTGTGGAAACTCGTGCTTAGAGATTCTAATTACTCCGCAGGTAAATTGCTGTAAATTTCACCCCTATTTCTCTTATTTTTAGATTTATCTAAGCGTTATTTGCCTTTGTGTTGCTTAATAATTGAAAATTGAGATTGGATTTGCCTGTTCTTTTTTTTTCTTTAAAAACAAAATAAAATAAAATTTTTCGCAAAACTGATTTCTGTTTTTCCATTAAAATGATTGGATTTCTATTATCTTAAAATACATTGTAAGCGTTCCGGTATTTATTTAGGTACATTTGATAATTACTTTTTGGATGACATGAATGGGGTTCAGATAACAGTTTTCCGATTTCTACTTCACTTTTAAACGTACTTCATACAGAAAAGTAAAAAGAATAAAGAAAAATAAAAACCACTCTTTGTAATATAAATAATTGTTTTATAGTTAGAAAACATGCGATTATGCGTGCAATGAATTTAAACGTATATTAATTATTCCTTTTTCATCGTGTATAAAATAGCGCAAAATAGCAAACTAATGTTAGTTAACATAATCAGATTTTAAGTAATTGTTTAATATCATCTTTTAATGGTAATTCTAGGGATTTGAAATACACACTCCATCCGAAAATTTACGAAAATTTTCCATTTATTGAATTCATTGATTTATATAATGTTTTAGAAAGTATTCAAATGTTTAAATAAATTAAGTAAAAAGATAACAGAATAATTTGACCTCTTTACATAAAGCATATTATTTTTAAATGTATATATTATTACATTATTATGTTATTGTGTAATACTATTTTGTATGTAATCTAATACATTAGATTTGGTTAATGTGAATACGGTTATTTTAATCAATCGCTTAATGTTATCAAATTCTGCCGGGATTACGCGTATGTACTCCTTCCTACATTAAAATCAAACTCCTTTTGTGATCAGTTTTTCATTTAACGATTTTATTACGGTGTTGGAACTGTATTTCTCAGAGACTATTTTTTATTCTATTTGCACCACTTTAAAAAAAAACAATCTCCAGAACTTTCAAAAAGGCTTTCCGTAAACTGAGCAGTACGCGTAAAGAACGAAACATTATCGACTTGACATGCGCGCCCATTCTAATTGAAGCAATCAAATAAAACTACTTTATCACAGCGAACTTCACTACCCTTTTTTTTTTTTTTTTTTTTTTGGCAGCGATCTTGCTTGGCTGTACGTACACTGGCCTCCAAAAGTTAAGGTATAGGGACTGGATGCTTTCGATTGCACACGTTTTGTCGAATATCTACCAACATTATCGACGAATTGTTCTTGAATTTCTAGGATGTAAAGAACATGTTTGATTTTATATTTCTCGGTGAAGATTTATCGGGGGGTACAATTAGGAGGCTAATAATAAATTTAATAATAAAATAATACTTGCGATCAGCTATGTAACAGAAAAGGCTGGAAATGGTTTGTCACTATGGTAAATGACTATTTGGGTCCTGTTCAACGTTTGTATGCATTTGTGTAAACATAGCACTCATATTCGTGAAGATGCTAACGTTTTTGTGAAAAATTCAAAAGTTTTTTGCTTATAGCATACAGAGTTTTCAACCAAATTTAACACAACTTTCCGAAAACCTGCCAAAGAATAGTAGCAATAGTATACTGCAATTAAAACATGAATATATTGAATATTTGATGAGATATGGACATTTTTATGAGATAATTTTTAACTGCGCATGCGCTTAAGGTTTCAAAATTTTTATTTCATAATTTGGTAGTCAGTATTTTGGGGCAACGTCTATAAAAAGTCCAGTCAAATGTTGTGAAAACTTAAAAAGATATAGTGAGCTGATTCAAAAGTTATCGAAAATCCCTCATAATAAAGCTATTTTTAGGAGGCAACTCAGTATATCGATCTTATCTTTGTGAATTTTCTCGATATTTGACTGGACTTTTTATATAAGCTGCCCTAAATAGCTGACTACCAAATTATATATTACAAATTTTAGGAACCTCCACGCATGCGCAGTTAAAAATTATTTCATACAAATGCCCATATCTCATCAAATATTCAATATATTCATGTTTTTATTGCAGTATACTGTTGCTAATGCTCTTTGTCAGGCTTTTGGAAAGCTGTGTTAAATTTGGTTGAAAACTCTGTATGCTATAAACAAAAAAATTTTGAACTTTTCACAAAAACATTAACATCTTCACGAATATCAGTGCTATGCTTACACAAATGCACACAAACGTTGAACGGGACCCAAATAGTCATTTAAGACAGCGACAAACCATCTGTTACATATGGTTTCGCAAATATTATTTTATTATTAAATTTATTATTAACCCCTAATTGTACCCCCCTCCCGATAAATCTTCACCGAGAAATATAAAATCAAACATGTTCTTTACATCCTAGAAGTTCAAGAACAATTCGGCAATAATGTTGGTAGATATTCGACAAAACGTGTGCAATCGAAAGCATCCAGTCCCTGTACCTTAACTTTTGGAGGCTCGTAATAGCGATGCATAATATTCTAATTTTAGATGATTGTCAGCCTTCCCATTCTAAAACATGGTAGGTAACAGATTTATATGTATGTGTTATTTATTTAAATCTTCCCATAAGTTTCCATTTTAATTTAAAGAACTGCAAAAAGAACATTATTGTACTATTGTGTAGTAAAAAAAGTAATAATAATATACCATACATTATTATTTCGTTAATACATTATTATTACGTTTTTAGGTGCGTTCGTAATTATATAAATACGTAGCACCTATAGTTGTCGTTCAGTCCGTCTGTCTGTCCGTCCGTCTGTCCGCATATAACAGAGCAAAAACTAGCCAACCGAATCGTTTGAAATTAAAAATACATAATTATTGCATAATTTTGTCGAGTAATTTCAATTTTTATGAAAATCGGATGTATAGTTTAATTACAGGGACAGTCAAAAGTTTTCCGTTACATTACGGTCAATGGGAAGAAATTATTGCAAGTGCATTTTAATAATGTTACAGTCTTCCTAATGGTCTGAAAATTTTAATATATAATTTTTGCAAGATTTTGTCAAGTCATTTCAATTATTATGAAAATCGGATGTATAGTTTAATTACAGGGGCAGTCAAAAGTTTTCCGTTACATTACGGCCAATGGGAAAAAATTATTTTAAGTGCAAATTAGTGATATTACAGCCTTTCTAAGAAAATGAAATGGATAGACACTTATGAAGTGCACTAAAATATACATTCAGTAGAATATGCGGTGCAAAAAATAGTTATAAAACTAGTTATAGTACGAACGCACCTCATTTGCTACGTTTGACGAGCAATTTCCAACTTGTTATATTAGTATACTTTTATATTAATATTACGTTGTTATATTATTATTATGTTTTTATATTATAATTGCAATATTATTAAATTACATTATCAGTGATCTGTATTTCACAAAATTCCGACTCAGAAAAATAAATACTTCACAAATCCTTCTAAAACCTTTATTTCCATTTTTTTTTTAATAAAGTCATTTAAACTTATTTTCCAAATTCCACTCACCGCCTTTCCCTTCCTCATCCTACAGAGTTTTAAAAAATTTACTACGCTTATTAAATAGTTAAATATCGCTCTGAAACAATTAAGAATTTAAATTAATAAAAAGGTAAATTTTTAGCCAATAGCTCTGAGAAAATTTTGTAATGTTGTCATTTAGGAATTCTGTAGTGTGAAGGAAAATTGCAAAGGTGTTTTCTTGAACTTCATCAACAGTTGAAAAGGTGTTGAATAAAATCTATATGCACGAGAATATTCTTATTATTCTCGTTCAATGTTTTTTGTTAATACAATTAATAAATTCATCTTTTTAAAGAAAAATTAAAATTTTAAACTCTGTGTAATAGGTGAGAGGGTGGGGTGTGTGTTTGGAGTACTATAAGTACTAATTTTAAAAAAAAATTAAACCATCAGGTTTGAGCGATATTAAATTTGTAGCATGAAGAAAAGAAAATGTGGTGAATGAAATTTGGAAAATTATTTTAAATGAATTTAATAAGAAAGTGGAAGCTTAGATTTTAAGAATTTTGAAGGATCCATTTTTCTGATATTGATTTTTGGGAAAGACTATATGATAATGTACAGTAATAATGTACGCTGATAATGTACAGTAATGTAATATAATATCGCTCACCCGCAAGAAAAGTGACACATCTCGACAAAAGTACGAGGAGGAGTCGGAAAATAAGATTCCCCTGGCGACTGTGGACAGAGGTGTGTATGAAAGACAAAAAGTGTAATGAGACATTAAAGATAAAACATAACTTTATTTTTCCACATAAGTGCCAAGTACATTGAGACATTTGTCATACCGCTTTATAAGCTTCAAAAAGCCCTCCAGGAAAAGATCAGGGCTTTGCATACGGACGAAGCGTTGAATGGCTATGGGCGAAAGACGACACAGCAGGTGAACTTGAACGTGCAAGACACCGATACACCATTGGGTAGAGGTCGACTGCGAATAAGCAGATGGTGTACCCAATGGTGTATCGATGTCTTGCACGTTTGAGTTCACCGTCTTTCGCCCATAGCCGTTCAACGCGTCGTCCATATGTAAAGCCCTGATTTTTTCATGGAGGGCTTTTTGAAGCTTATAAAGCGGTATGACAAATGTCTCAATGTACTTGGTACTTATGTGGAAAAATAAAGTTATGTTTTATCTTTAATGTCTCATTACATTTTTTGTCTTTCATACACATCTCTGTCCACAGTCGCCAGGGGAAACTTATTTTCCGACTCCCCCTCGTAAATTTCACAGGAGAGGCAAAAGAAAATTTGCATAATTTTACTACAAATGAAATTGCAGCACTTAGTTCTGCCTGCAAGAATGAAAATGTGCATAAAAGCAAAAACCCTTAAGAATGAAGAAATATGATGAGATTTGGAGGGTTGGGTAATTTTACCTCTTCACGCAATCCACCTCTCTTCTGCAGTCTCAAATGGACATATAGCGTAATAACGAGATTTTCCGTATAACTACGCTTATGAAAAGGTTTGTATTGCAAGACACAACTATGACAGACCTATTAGTGGAATGAAACGCGAAAGGAATTTTTGCGAGATGCGTCACTTTTCTTGCGGGTGAGCGATATAACAATGCAATAATAATGTATTATTATATGAGTATTCCTCCTTTATTACGCATTACAGTAACGTTATTTTGACAGTTAAAAAAAAAATTAAAACGGAAACTTACGCTAATATTTAAATGACAAATGATTGCATAAAAATCTGACACTTATCATGTTTTAGAATGAGGAGGCTCATAATCTTCTATAATTAAACATTTTTAAACAGCTACGTGAAGTGTAGTTTCAATCGTCCGTAAGACAAAATATGCAGAAAAAAATAAATTCTTTTTTTTTTTTTTTTTTTTTTTTTTTTACAGAAAAAAAATTAGTTGCAAAAACTTTATTGCTTCCAGAAATAAAACAAACAATTTATTTCACTCCAACTGCGAACGTTTAAAATTAGTTGCTAGAAATTAAACAGTTCGCTTTTCTTTCACTTTTTTTTTTTTTAAGATGCAAGCCAAACTTTTTGATACGTATTTTTTTTTTAAATAGAAATTGAAACAAAATAATAATTAAAACAAAAAAAAAGTCGAGCATTATACCTTTTTTTCTATATATATATAAATTAATAAGTTAATTTTTTACAAGTTTTGTTTTTTTTTTTTAGACATTCGTGGAAAAAAATGTAAACACCCCTAATAACTCTGCAACGAATTATTGTATAAGGAAGTTACTGGTACCAAACGATTGGAAATAAAGTCTACTTTTAAATGATGTATAAAAAAATTTGCTTAGTAGGCAATCTACATATCAAATGTACCCTAACTTTTTTTTTTTTTTTCAATAGCAAAGTCTGACACCATAAATATATTCTACACCCTTCAAATAGCCTAAATCCAAATCTTCATCAGATTCATGCGATTAGTTTCTGAGAAATTAATTATTTTAAAATGAGCATTTAAAGAGGTTGTATCCAAATTGAAGTTCGGTACTCGATTGTTGAAATGCTAAAGAATGACTATGTCACTTCTATTAATGTATTGTTTCTTGCAAGTAGGGCCATTTTACTCGCTTTATATGTACCGACTATTGCCAGCTTAATGTTTCATTAAAATGAGTAAAATATATATATTTCAAATTATGCTTTGCTGGACATCATAGACGGCCTTTTAAACCGTAATTTTGACGTTTATTGCTCATAATTCGAAAACTACTTGGAAAAAAAAATTTGAAATTGAGAATTTGCATAAATCAGGACATAATAAATATAAATCTATCAAAAACATTGCAGGTTGCAATTCATATTTTTTTCGAATATTAAGTTCATAATTCAGAATTCATAAGTAATATTATAATTTTTTTTTTAATTTCTAATACAATGTATTTATGTTTGGGTTTTTTAATATTATAATTAAACGAAAACATTATCACATAAGGACTATAATTCCAGGAGATATTAATAAAAATATGAAAATGTAATTTAACATTAGAAGTTCAAAATTTTGAATGTTTATGATTCAAAACCTTATGATCTAAATGACTTGGAATTTCCTTTCTAGGTATAGTTTGAACCGAAGATTTAAAATATATTGCGGGAATTGGGTGTTTCCATTGAAAAAAAACAAAATTTAGACTTGTTTTGATTTGTATATGGCCCCCTAAGTAAATTTTATATGCATCATTTAAAAGTACACTTTTTTCCAATCGTTTGGTACCTGTAATTTTTTTCTATTATAATTATCGCAAAGTTAGTAGGAGTGTTTATTTTCTTTCCACGACTGTACATGTGTTCAATAACAAAAAAAAAAAAAAAAAAAAAAAAAAAATTCATTATGGAAGAAAAAGTAAAGAACACTCGTCCTTGAATCGTGTTTTTACATCTCAGAACAGAAAAAAGATAAAGCTAAAAGCGAGATTGTCAAAATACAAAAGATAGCAAAGCTCGGGCTTTTTGGGTGGATTTTGTATGAAATACTACCAATTGCAATATGCAAATCAATGCGACTGGTCTTACGGATAATTTTTTGATGAATGGTAAATTACAGAGAATAGGGAAGTAATACGAAGAATTTTGTGAAAATCCGCTCTATGATTCCTCTAGAAAACAAAACCATGTCCCAGGACATTCAAGCCCATGCAGTTCACGTACTCGCCTTCCGCCTCCTCTTTCCGCCTTAGTTAATGTCTTTTGTATGCATGTTTTTTAAACCAACACTATTTTTAAGAACTATTATAAGATGAACAAAAACAATCAGACATTTTAAAATAAAGAACTGAATATCTAGTTCATTTGAACCAGCTCACTGTACTGGTGTGAAAAAGAATTACACGGTATGCACTAGTTCCGCTGAGGGAACTATACAGTAAAATTACATTTAACCTCTTCGCTCCCTGGGTCCCCAAATGGGAACCTCCGTTTTATCCCATTTTATTAATTGTACTCGAACACGATTGCAATTTCGATATCAGAATGATATGTTTCGAAGTCTAAGATTCGGACTAATGCAAATAAAATAAACATTGCTCTGAAATCAAATGGAAGAAGAAATAATTCAGTAATAATTAATAATACTGCATTAATACTCAGTAGCAAAGAGGTTAACGAAGTCCCTGTTTAACAAAGTTTTGTACTTCACGAAATTTTCTGCTGAACCTTGACTTTCAGCACCATTAACATGCAAACTAATTTCCATTTACGAATCCACTGAGGGAACTATACAGTAAACTTCCCTTTAACGAATTCCCTATTTAACGAAGTTTTCTACTTCACGAAATTTTCTGCTGAACTTTGACTCTGAGCACCATTAACATGTAAACTAATCTCCATATTACGAATCCACTGAGGGAACTATACAGTAAACTTTCCTTTAACGAAGTCCCTATTTAACGAAGTTTTCTACTTCACGAAATTTTCTGCTGAACCTTGACTCTGAGCATCATTAACATGTAAACTAATCTCTATATTACGAATCCACTGAGGGAACTATACAGTAAACTTTCCTTTAACGAATTCCCTATTTAACGAAGTTTTCTTCTTCACGAAATTTTCTGCTGAACCTTGACTCTGAGCACCATTAACATGTAAACTAATCTCCATATTACGAATCCACTGAGGGAACTATACAGTAAACTTTCCTTTAACGAATTCTCTATTTAACGAAGTTTTCTTCTTCACGAAATTTTCTGCTGAACCTTGACTCTGAGCATCATTAACATGTAAACTAATCTCCATATTACGAATCCACTGAGGGAACTATACAGTAAACTTACCTTTAACGAATTCTCTATATAACGAAGTTTTCTTCTTCGCGAAATTTTCTCTTGAACCTTGACTCTGAGCACCATTAACATGTAAACTAATCTCCACATTACGAATCCACTTAGGGAACTATACAGTAAACTTCCCTTTAACGAATTCCCTATGTAACGAAGTTTTCCACTTCACGAAATTTTCTGCTGAACCTTGACTTTGAGCGCCATTAACATGAAAACTAATCTCCATATTACGAAAAGTATATTCTGTATAACGAAGTTTATTCCACTTTTCGTGAGTGTCCAACATTCAAGCGGAGGGGGGGGGGGGTTGCTGTTGCGATGGATGTATGGGTTTATTTCAGCGGATTGTATGAAAATGAATTTTTTTATTTATCTAACCATTTTGAATTAAAAAAAGAAATGCTAAAAGCCTTCGATACAATAAGAACGGGATGCCAGTTTCACGAAAATGTTTCAAATAAATTGTTCGGGTGCTTACAAAAATGCGAAAATTTTTATGAACAATGCATTTTTTTATAAGAAAGCTCTCCAAGGTAATATTACAGATTTTTTTAAAGTTAAGGAATTAAAATACTGAGAAAAAAAAGAAAAGTTCCGCTACGCTTCATTTTTTGTGTTTCTCTATTTATTATGGATTTTTTTTTAAAATATTATTCTAATTAAATTTTTCTCATATGTCTGCATTGCATAAAAAAAGATACTGCCCGAATTAAAATACATTTTTTCAATATTTCCATTTTATGTGTGTTTTTCATTTTATGCATGTGTATTTTATTATACAAATTTCATGAAATCGAGTTGATTTCTTTTCAATGAATTTTCTTCATAACGAAGTGTTTAAGTGTAACGATGAGACTTCGTTACATGAGGGTTTCACTGTATATCCCAGGCAGTATATCCCACACTGTATATCCCAGGGGTGTCATTTGAGGGAGGCTGGGGGCCCCCACAAAGGAATTTGATTTTTCTGGAAATTTATCAACCATCAATTGTGAGACTAAACAAAAATTAAAAAATTGCTCAAACGGTAAAATAATTTATCAAATTTGATTGCAATAAAAACATATGCATTAAATAAACGCTTTATGCATAGAAATTAATAGTTATAAAAAAATTTCCTATTCGAACTTTTTTAGGGTAATACGTATATCGTACATAGGCTATTTTTAAAAATACATGAGAGACATTTTCTTTTATCAATTGCTTCTGAGCTGTGTACATTTTGATTATAGGAAAACTAGTCCCTTCATGGCTAGAAATTCAGGGGTAGAATTTTTTCAGAGAGTTTTTTTTTTGGGGGGGGGGGCGGGGGGGGGGGGGCGGGATTGAAGGGGCGAGTATAATTCAAGTTCTTAGTTATCTGACTTTTTTTTTTTTGGATTATTAGTGTTCATTATATTTTCTGCAATCATTGCAATGTTATCAAATTATTTTATTATATCATATTATATATCAGGGTCGGCGAATCTTTTTGCACGCACGTGCAAATTTTCCCCCAAAAATATTTTACATGATCATGGCGTGCCAACAAATTTAGTGAATCAAAGTAGCAAAATTAATTAAAATACTTATTTTAGGATTAAAAATATCTGGGTAACATTTTGTAATATACTTAAGTATTTTTTTAAATTCTATTTCTCTAGTTGCGTCTTAGATGCTAAATAATTCAGACCAGCTTCGTCTTTCAGTTTTTCCTTAAGAGAATGCCAGCTGAATTGGAGACACTTGACAACATGTTTCTATTTGAGTTTTTCATACTTTTCATGCCAATCCCCCCCCACCCCGACCCACCAAAATAATAATAATAATAATAATAATACTAACAAAAAGAACTATGAGAAAAAAATATGAAAATGGCTTTTTTATAAAAACTTCTTAGTATGAAATTGAATTCGAAATTCCAACTTATCATAATTTCACCATCGGAATTTTCGCTTGTGATCGTTCCTTCCCAAAAATCTCCAAATTCCCTCAATATAAAATTCTTTTGATCCAATATTGAGCTAGATTGGGATTTATAAAGTTACATTTCAGTTTATTCAATCTGTGTATGACAGCGACAAAGCAACCTAATTTAGAAAAACTCGAAATTCAAAACGAAATTCAAAATAGCGCATGTGCATTTTCATTATATTTAAAGTTGCGGTGTAAAGCATGACAAATGACATTTTTGGAAATTTTTCTGATTGCTTTTTCTATTTTTTTTTTTTTTTTAACTGCACCGTAACAACTTTCTAGAAGTACAGAGATTTTACACAATATATGTTATATTTATTCAATAATTTTTACATCTGAATACACAAAATGAAAACTATTTGCACATAAGTCCTAAAATAAAGTGTATCAAGGAAAAAATATTGCACATAAGTTAACAGAAGTTCCATTATTAACAAATCAGATGTTTTGATGGAAGCAATCATAATTGTTTTGTGTGTATTTCTTCAAAAAATTTGAAAATTGAATGTATCAAAATTCCCATTCTGTTAATTACTTTGCTTTACACGCGATCCCTGCAATATTTTAATTTAGAGCATGAGTCTATGGCGTGCCGAAAATAACCTCCCGCGTGCCACCTATGGCACGCGTGCCATAGGTTCGCCGTCTCTGTTATATATGTTTCACGCTTAAAATTCTTCAACGGCTAGGAATGGAGTCTACGGTCACCGGACAAAACAATTTCTTCAACCCAAAAATCGACAGACTTCCAACAAGTCCCAAAGTAACAGAAAATTACTCCATATTTTACACGTTTATAATAAAGTAGTTTATCATTTTATCCCTTATGTACAGAAATGAACACATGGGCTATTACTATGGGCCTCCATTAATAGTCAAATCTATAGTTTTTCATTTGAAAAATATTCAGGACTTTCTTAATAAAAACCATGTCATCCCGACTCCGACCGAAAGAGATAAAGCACAATCTGAAAAACTTAAAGTGTACCTCATTCGCAATGAAGAAAATATCTCAACCTATCCTGACGCAGGACTGTAATTTCATGAAAATACGAAAACCGCTAAAAGGATTTCCATTCATATTCAACCCGACACAAAATGAAAGAAAATTAATCCATATTTTAATACAATTATTGTAAAAGAAGTCTACAATTATATCTTTAATATAAACTATCTTTAATATAAATATCTTTAATATAAACCATTCATGTAGAAAAATAAAGATATATATATAGAGTATTCATTAATCTTCAAATATGTAGCTTTTTCATCTGAAACATATTCAGGATTTTTTTGAAAATAGTATTAACACGAACCCACCTCAAAATAATGAAAACGCAATCCGAAACAATTAACGCTTTACCTTACCTTTACTTGCAAAAAATCACTAAATTTTCTTATCACTATAGGTCACAAAAGTTGCAAATTTCATGACCTATTCAAGACGTTCGTGGGCTGATTATCTCATGACTGATTAAATTTCATGATTCTTTTTTCGCGATCTTTTGACAAATTTATTTATTCATTTTCACGATCATTTGTCGAAATTCGTGATAAGTTTTTTCAACCACCAACTAATAATATTTGTAATTTTTTGCGCGATAGTTACATGAAATTTTGTATCTTATTTCACGATCGTTTGACGAAATTACCCTCGATTGTTTGACTAAATTTTATGATTTTTTTGTTCAATCATTTGACGAAAACTGCACTTTTTTTCGCGATATCTGATGAAATTAACAATATTTTCCTCTGTCGTTTGGAGAAATTGGCGATTTTTTCCGCGACGATTTGGGGATTTTTATTTTTAAAAATTTTCAAAATTCGAGATTTTTTCCTGTGACTCATTGACGAATTCAGTTTGCGCAATTCGAAAAGGGAAAAATTCCTGGACTTTTATGAAAATTAAAAAAATTCGCACATTAATCACATGTCCGTGAAAGAAGTTAATGAAACAAAATCGCGCAAAACTTTATTTATTGTGTGGGATTTTCCCATTTTCTGTGAGACTTGTACAGTTCTGCATGTTGTGAAATTCTGCATGTTCCCTGTTACTCAAAGAAAATTTTTCTTTGTCCTTCGCCAGGAAACTCTTGACATGGCGACCCTGTAGTAAAACCTGTAAAAAAGAAGTCGAAAGTGACTAAGAAAAAAGTTCCATTTTAGACAGGCTCTTAACAAGTGTAATTGTATGATATTTTTTCCCTTTGAGAAAGAATTCTGTAATAGAAAGGCTTCGTTTTGAGAAGTTTTACTGTAATACAATTCAATTCCTACTATTAGTTCACACTCTCCCTATATTTATTTATATATTTATATATCTTGTTCAAATTTTCAATCGTTAATAAAATACTCATTATTCATCCTATCAAGTTGAAATAAATTTTTTAAAACTTGTACTGGATGACAATTGATGCTAATACAGTTTTTTTCAATTATTAATTAATTAATTAAATTTTAATTAATTAATTTTAGTTTTGCATGGGAAACAAAATGGCGGCCACTGGTTATTGAAGATCAATGAAAGTATTTTCAATAAGGGGTTACCATAGGGGGGACCCTGTTCTGTCACCAAATACCACCAAGTTTATCGCCAAATTTGGCGGCCAAAATGAGTCGCCAAAAGTGACGCCAACTTGGCGATATCTCTAATATTTCGCCAAATTCCCATAGACTTCCATTGTAAACCTACTTGTTTATAGAAAATCAACAACTTGAGATATTTTAGTGCAACAAAAACTCATATTAGCTTAATATTAAATTTTTCTTTGATGACCTAAGTAGGAATTGACTTTAAAAACAAAATTTTAATATTACTTTTCAGAGCTATTCTACAGATTGGATGGTTTAACAGTCTTTGAGGATACCTACACAAATGAAATCTATAATCCTGTCATAAAAGGAAATGTTTCACATTCAATATATAAAATTTTACCTGCTAAGACGGAAACGTGTTTAAAACAAAATATTTCATTGGTTCTTGAGTTTTCGTATTCAAACTTTTCACTGTTTTGGTTAGCATGATTCAGTTTACGTTTTTCGTTCGTGAAGGGGAGGGGGGGGGGGGCGGTAGACGCCCGGATCCTACACTTAGCTATATAACTTCCCTCCAAAAATCTTTGCTCCTCCAAGAAAGTTCTGAAATGGCGCCCCTTCTTTAAAGTGCGCTTTATGAAACTTTTAGTTATTGACGTGTACGGTAATGTTTACAGTATAGAATATATTAAGGTTTCGTAAGATTTTTTTTTACATTGATGCTTTACAATTTATCAAAATATTGGTTAAAAATTATGCGTGGATTTCAATTCGTCGTTGATATTTAATTTTAAAAAGTCAAAGTATATATTTTTTAAAAAAAACCTCATTTATATATGCACATTTCTATAATTTTTCAACCAATAAAATTTACCAGCTCTCAAAATTCACACTGTTATTTGAAATAGAAATAGAATTCAATTAAAAATATAGTTGAAAATGAATCGTATCTGAAATGTATCAATTAATTGCTTGCCATATTTAGCTGAGTAATTTTCTTTATTCTCTCGTTTATTTTAAACCTCGCCTTTTGTATTACATGCAATCGGCGGCGCGGCTATTTCAATTTCAGAATCACCGATAAGACCTTGGGCGTTACTCCGCAAAATACTATCACCAGAATTTTTCTACAGTGCCGCGTGCGATTCCTTATCTCATAATTATTTTCCTTGTTCAAGAGGTTTTCCACAGTAACGAATGAATAAAAGGCTGCAGAAGGAGAAGAAAAAAGAAGTTAAACTTGAATGAAGTGAAGTGAGATAAAAAATTCTTGCCGCGCCACAACAATATGTGGTCTCCATGGTGATACACCCGTAAAAAATATAATAAGATGTAAATTGAGAACTTGTTTTCAAACTCTTGTTATTCTTTAAATTATGTTTCGTTTTCTCATCTAGGAGTCATGCTTGTGTCTGTATTTTTTCTCCCTGAATTTTTTAATAGTTCAAGAGTAAAAAAGAGTACGCTGTTATCTCAATCTAACTTATGAAAGAATTGTGAAAGAATAAAACTTCAAACAGCAAACGATAATATGATGCGATTTCTTTCTTGGGAATAAAAAATGTAAATCAAGGGGGGGAAATGCATTACTTTACTGTATTTTGGTAGAAAAAAATGTATAAAAATGTTCCTTTTTGATATAACTTTGTGTCATATTTTCGGAAAATTAAAGTCGAAATGCCCGGAGATTGATTTTTAAATGGAAGTTATATTTTAGCATCTGCGATTTGGCATGTTTTCAAGTGATACGTGATTCTAATAACATATGAACATAGAAGACATACATAGCAATGCCTGTTTAATTAATTATTTGAGAGGCACTTTTTTTTTCATTTAAAGGCAATTAAGGCAGAATTTGGCGATTTAAAACTAAGCATCAAAATATTTATAATTTAAATATCTATTTTAAAGTTCTAACGGAATTTTGCTGAATTGTATAAAATATTTAACATTTAACCATTTTTCTACTGATATTTTGCAATTAAAAAATATTTTAAATTAATGAAAAATATTGTTATTTTCGCAAAATTAATTATTTTCTGGCCAAATCAAAGTTCAAAAGTGTTAGGAAAACATCGATTATTTTCTAATAGTCGTCATTTTGTCGATTTTCAACTTTTTTTCTATAAAAACAGGTACAAGTCTCACGGAATTATACTTTAATAATTGTATTTATTCATATGCAGCAGATAAGCAGGAGCCTAAAAAAATTAATAGATAGTAGACAATGTACGGAGCATACGACCAGTTATGACAGGACGTTGTGGGCGTAAAATGGCAGTATTATTGTTGAAAAAAGTTATATATATATTTTTTTATGAAGGAGGAAATCGAAGTTGTTACTCTTCATTAAATATCAGTAACAAACCTTTAATAAATTGTTATTTTAACACAATCAAACTGATTGGTAAAGTTATCATACAAATTGAATGTTTCTAACTGAGCGAAAAAATACCCATTCTGGGAATCGAACCCAGAGCCCAGATCCTTGTCTTACAAGGCCAATGCTTTGCCGTTTAAGCTAACTAGGTCGACAACATATGCTGTCTGGTTGTCGGCCCAGTTAGCTTAAACGGCAAAGCATTGGCCTTGTAAGCCAAGGATCTGGGTTCGATTACCAGTCTGGGCCTTCTTTTGCCATGTTTGACGAGCAATTTCCAACTTGTTATCTCTGTAAGCAGAGATAGGTGCTATAATTTCATGTTACAGTAAAATCATGCAAACTTTATTTTGACTCTCCTGTGAAATTTACTTTTGCAGAGATGTGTCACTTTTCTTACAGGTGAGCGACGTCACTCCTTTACAATAGACAACAAAAAAAGTTTTAGGGTGATCACCCCTCTTAAGAAATACAACCCCAAATTACTATTTTTAATAGTTCCGATAACAATGAGAATATCTCTGTCTTTACCTGTTTTAATAACTAAAACTGAAAACCTTTTTTTAAAATTAAATTAATTACAAACAATTTTTAATCAAGCATCAGTCAATAAAAATCGAATGAGTTAGCTTTTCATTTAATTCAAAACGACAGTGCTTTTTCAAATGATACTAACGAGAAATTCGCAAAAGTTAAAAGTCACTGTGTCTTTTTGGTACAAATGAAACACATAATTTATTAAATTGCTATAAGTTAATATTAAGGTTTTATATCTCTTGTTGGAATTAAGATTTTCGTAACAAACAACTGTACGTATATGTAAATTTAGTAGAAGAATTTTCAGTAACTCTCTTATTTAATCTATCACAGAGTTCAATCTTTTGACTCTAGTTGAACAAAATTCAGGATTTCCTTTTTTCCAATTTCTTGTTCATTCTGTAACTTTTATATTAAATTCCAGTCGTATCTAATTTGGCAAACATTGACGAAAAAGTATTTTATGCTTCTTTATTTAAAACTGTCTGTAATAGTAACACATATTTTAAAGTTTATTATAATGCAGGTTTAAAAGAGAAAGAACTATCAGTTTATTTACTAAATAAAATCCTTACAGGCACTGTAAAAAAAGGACTAAAATACGTAAATATTACTAGCAATCGAGACGCCAGTACTATCTCCGTATTTTAACGGAACTTTATCCCGGTAATTTACAGTAAAATTTCCGTTAAATTCGAAAAAAACCGGAAAATGTTCTGTAATGTACTTGGTAAAAGTTCCGTTAAAATACGGAAATAGTACTGGTGTCTCGATTGCCAGTAATATTTCCGTATTTTAGTCCGTTTTTTTTTTTTTTTTTTTTTTTTTTTTTTTTTTTTTTTTAACAGTGGGTGTGCATGTGCACTCTCAACGGTGTCCAATGGCTAATTCCTAAACCGTTAGTCATAGACATATAGCTCCAGTTACAAAAATGTTTTAAATGAAGTAAGTAAGTATTTTAAAAATCGTTTGAATCAATGAAAACATTTCTTAAAAATTTACGAAATTTAATTTTTTAGACGGTTTCGCGGACCTGTAAGTGATATTTAGTAAAAATTTCCTATTTCACTAAAAAGTAAGACGAGAAAATATACCATTCTTTTAAAACTGACCGAATAGCTGTTTAAAGTTTACGCTTCTTTTTTGGTGCGAAATAGGGGTCAGTCACAAATTTACTTGATATATAAATAATCTTCGGGTATAAAAAAATAACACTTGAGAGTAAAATAAACAGTACAATGCAAATTTCCAATAAAAATGTCCCATTGATCGAACCCTAAAATTGACCGGGTTATGAAACTTTGAATTGCATGAAATTAACCAATTTTCTGCATCTGAATACAGATAAGTTCGGCTATGCTTCGACAGATCGTATACAAAGTGCTTAAATATTATAAGATATTATTTCGCGTATATCTGCACTAGTATCTGTGTGTATTTTTTACTAGCATATATCTATTAAAAAGCAGAGAAACAACGTATTTTAGCATGTGTCTAGTCCTATCGTACAAGTATTGCGATAGCGTTAATTTTTATTAATTAAGTCTCAGATTGGTTAAAACAATGGTATGTTCTAATAGCATTTTAAAATATGTATCATTTTGTAAAGAATTGAGACTGTCATTTTTCATCATCTCATTTAACAAAGATTCTATTCTTTTTTCACTTATATTTTAAGTACAAGTTATATATTTCGATTTAACATATCAGAATAAAAATATATTTCAAATTTATATTGTTATGTTAATTTCACTCTCAACTATTTATATATATATATATATATATATATATATATCTGACGATATTTATATTTCTAGTAAATTTGTGAATAATCCCTATTTCGCAGCAAAAAAGATGCTCCAACTTTAAACAGAATACTCGGCCAGTTTTAATCGCAGAAGAATGGGGTTTTTATGCCTTACTTCTTAGAGTAATAGGATATTTTTACCAAATATAACTTACACGAACGGTAAAAATATTTAAATTTCGAATTTTTTAAGAAATGTTTTTATTGACCGAAATCGCTTTAAAAATACTTCTTTACATCATTTAAAACATATTTGTAAGTGGAATTATATGGCTATGACTAACGATTTAGGAATTAGACATTGGACACCGTTCATAGTGGGCACCCTGTATAACTTAAGCAATAGGTAACATTGAACGTGTCAAATCTCTGTTATAAATCATATGCGATAACATCTCTAACAGTTTTTAAATAAGTAAATATATGGCAGTTTAAATAAAAATTTTCATGTTATTGTTGAATTAGGAAGAAAGGTTACTTGGTGCATTGAAAAATGACACATTATACAGGGTGTTTCTAAACTCATGGTACATACGCTAGGGGGTGATAGAACACATCAAGACGAGTAATAGTGAATAGGAAACCAAGGGTCCCAAACTTCTTCCGAAGGAGATAGGCGCCTTTAAAGTTTAGATACCAAAATTTCAAATGATTATAAAAAACGGAAAAATTGGTCGATTCGTTTGCGGTTTTCACTAAAACTATTCTTTATGTCAGTATTTTCTTGAAAATAAATTTTAAAGATACAGTTCAAAAAATGCCGATAGAGGGCGCTTTAGACTTTGGAGTAACCAACAACTATTTTTTACCGTTATTTTTTGTATCTCATTACCTGCTTTCAAAATCTTAGACTTAAACTTAAATTTTGAGCTCAAAATCTGAATCGTTGGGAGTGGTTAAGTAGCGCAAACTGAACTGTGTTCAGGAGTTAAAATTTCAAACGATTATAAAAAAAGGAAAAATTGGTCGATTCATTTGCGGTTTTCACTAAAACTATTCTTTATGTCAGTATTGTTTCGAAAATAAATTTTAAAGATAAAGTTAAAAAAATACCGATAGAGGGCGCTTTAGACTTTGGAGTAACGAAAATCTATTTTTTACCGTTATTTTTTGTATCTCATTACATGCTTTCAAAAGCTTAGAATTAAACTTAAATTTTGAGCTCCAAATCTGAATCGCTGGGAATGGTTAAGTAGCGCAAACCGAACTGTGTTCAGGAGGGTGTTCAAATTTCAACTCATGAACACAGTTCAGTTTGCGCTACTTAACCACTCCCACCGATTCAGATTTTGAGCTTAAAATTTAAGTCTAAGCATTTGAAAGCATGTAATGAGATACAAAAAATAACGGTAAAAAATAGTTGTTCGTTACTCCAAAGTCTAAAGCGCCCTCTATCGGTATTTTTAAAACTTTATCTTTAAAATTTATTTTCAAGAAAATACTGACATAAAGAATAGTTTTAGTGAAAACCGCAAATGAATCGACCAATTTTTTCGTTTTTTTATAATCATTAGAAATTATAACAACTGACCACAGTTCAGTTTGTGCTACTTAACCACTCCCAACGATTCAAATTTTGAGCTCAAAATTTAAGTTTAAGTCTAAGCTTTTGAAAGCATTAATATGATACAAAAAATAAGGGTAAAAAATAGTTGTTGGTTACTCCAAAGTCTAAAGCGCCCTCTATCGGCATTTTTTGAACTGTATCTTTAAAATTGATTTTCAAGAAAATACTGACATAAAGAATAGTTTTAATGAAAACCGAAAACGAATCGACCAGTTTTTCCGTTTTCTTATAATCATTTGAAATTTTAACTATTGAAATCAGTTCAGTTTGCGCTACTTAACCACTCCCAACGATTCAGATTTTGAGCTCAAAATTTATGTTTAAGTCTAAGCTTTTGAAAGCAAGTAATGAGATACAAAAATAACGGTAAAAAAATAGTTGTTGGTTACTCCAAAGTCTAAAGCGCCCTCTATCGGCATTTTTTGAACTGTATCTTTAAAATTGATTTTCAAGAAAATACTGACATAAAGAATAGTTTAAGTGAAAACCGCAAACGAATCGACCAATTTTTCCGTTTTTTATAATCATTTGAAATTTTGGTGCCTAAACTTTAAAGGCGCCTATCTCCTTCGGAAGACGTTTGGGACCCTTGGTTTCCTATTCACTATTACTCGTCTTGATGTGTTCTATCACCCCCTAGCGTATGTACCATGAGTTTAGAAACACCCTGTATACACTCATACAATTGGAAATGTTCCATAATTCATGTGAAAATTAAGAAAATTTTCATATTTTCTTTTTCCAAAAGCATCCAACATTTTTTGCTCACACATTACAGAAAGCCACGCACCAGCCCTTATATATTTATTTGTAACAGAAATTACTAATACCCACCACCCCCACCCCGTTCATTCTTATACGATCGTTTAATTTAACTCCTATGTTTGTCATTTTACACTTAATTAGGTAGCTTTTAAATTTAAATTCAATCAAAAAATTCTAAAACTCGCTACCGTCTCTGCTTTTTTTAAAATTAATTAGTTAACCATAAGAAAAAGAAGAAAAAATTCAATACTTGCATAAATATTTTATGCAAATATGTACAGTCGTGGGAAAAAAAAAAAAAAAGTAAACACCCCGTACTAACTCCTCAACAAATTATCGTAGACAAAAATTACTGGTACCGAATGATTGGAAATAAAGTCTACTTTTAAATGACATATATAAAATTTGCTTAGGGGCCATCTACATATTGAAACGAATCCAAACTTCATTTTTTTCAATGGCAATACCCAATTTTAACGATATATTTCAAATCTTTGGTTGAAACTATGCCTAGACACCATATTTCAAGTAATTTGAATGATAAGTTTTTGAATTATAAACATTCAAAATTGAGTGCTTCTAATGTTAAATTACCTTTTCATATTTTTATTTATAACTTCTGAAATTATGATCCTAATGCTATAATTTTTTGTGTAGTTTTAATACTAATATACCCAAACATAAATACGTTGAATTTGTAATTTTTATAATTTTCTGATATGAATTATGAATTACGAAATTAATATTCGAAAAAATTATGAATTGCAACCTACAATTTTTTTTTGATGGATTCAGATTTATTAAGTCCTACTTGATGGAAATCCAAAGTTTCACATTTTGCTTCCAAGTAGTTTTCAAATTATGCTTAAAAAACGGCAAAATGATGGTTTAAGGGGCCGTCTATGATAGAAGTGACTAAATATTTTGAAATTTCCTATGCTATCCTGCAATCTAACAGGCTTAATTGACTGATTAAGTTTAATTGATTAAGGTGCCTTGATCAAGAAGGGAGCTCTTTCTCGGTTAACAATGGAGTACCGAACTTCAATTTGGATACAGCCCTTAAAATACGCTCGTTTTAAAATAATTAATTTCTCAGAAACTTATTGTACGAATTGCACAAAAATTTGTTTTTAGACTAATTGAAGGGTGTAGAGTTCATTTATGCTGTCAGAATTGTGTACTGCTATTGAAAAAAACAAAGTTATGGCTCGTTTTAATATGTAGATGGCCCCCTAAGCAAATTTCATGTATATCATTTAAAAGTAGACGTTATTTCCAATCGTTTGGTACCAGTAACTTTCTTCTACAATAATTTGTTGAGGCGTTTTTAGGGGGTGTTTACTTGTTTTTCCCACGACTGTACAAACTGAACGCTTAAAAAAAACTATTTGGATATAGCACCTATCGCAGGACTACCACATGTAACTATTTTCATATTCTATTCACACTTCCATTTTTGAAAAGTACATTATGTACTATATTTCCCTTGCAAATGTTGTCAAAGCGTATGTAAAAGATTTGTGTTTTGAAAAGGTGGTGCACTGTAAAAAAAAATCTGTGAAGTTACTAAAGTTTTTCTAGGAAACTGGGATTCCTAGAACTTTTCATGTAACGGCAACAACAAAATTTCATGTAACAGACACACTTTTGCGCCGAAAATCAAAAAATCTGTAAGGTTACTAAGAATTTTTTTGGAAACTGGGATTCCGAGAACTTTTCATGTAACTGCAGCCAGGGTTACAAATAAAAGTTTAGTAAGATTACTGAAATTTTAGCAGATTCATTTGTAAAGTTGCAGATTTTTGTAGCTTTACAAAAACTAGTTTTGTAGATTTGCAGCTTTTTTCGTACAGTTACAGGTGAAAGTTTAGTAAGCATGTAACTTTACATCTGTAGAACTACAGATTTTTTTTTACATTGTGCAAAATAGAATTAAAAAATAGTCGCATTTGGCAAATCTGCTATCGTAATGCTGAATATTAAACTTCTACAAACATATCCACTAATAAATTAGTATTTTCATATGAGAAAAATACATTTAGAACTGTGCATTTATATTTATGAAACGTGAATAGGAGTCAAAATATCCAACGTTCTATAATTACATTCTAATTAATAATTTGTGCTTATTTCAGTTTTTATCGCTAATTACTATCTTATTTTATCAACAATGTACTTCAAATATCAATCACATAACCTATCAAAAATAAGACAAGATTTAAAAATAAGAAAAGACAAGTTAATTTTTTGTTGTTTATTTAACTTGACATCAACGTGCATAGATTCTTTTATCTTTAAGTTAATAAGTACTAAGGTATAGTAAAAATTCATTAGTAAAAAATGTTATTATAAATATGAGATTATTTAGAAAGATGACGTTGATGAGCTTCATTATTACTATAATGTAATAACTAAGATTCATTATACTAACGAAGTTATTAACGTTCTTAATTAATACAGGATATATTTATATACTTTTTAATCAAGGAAAAATTGAATATGTCTCTTTTTTTTCGAACTTGTAGCTTATCATAAACAATTAGAAATACATGTTTAAATTATTTTTAATTATCTAAAATACTAATTCAGTGATGTTCCCACCTTTTTCTTATTAAGCTCATTTTTTATATATATACTGTTAGAATTTGTGGTGGTACGATTCGTAAAGCTATTCTATATCGCAATATCATACACATACGACCATACATTGAGGGCTAAAAAGGAAAAACGCTAAAAGTACCAAAAAGTCTTTTTTTTTTTTTTTTTTTTTTTTTTTTACGAAAATAAAATTTAAATGCCAAGCTTATAATAGATGAACCCTTGATGGGCCAACCCTTGTAGAAATAGTTCAAAAAAGAGTTGAAAAATGTCGCTGTTTGAATGTGCCCCACACTTAAGTGGAGTGGAGAACGCTGAATGTGCCACACGAAGTGAAGTGGAGAACGCTGAATGTGCCACACGAAGTGAAGTGGATAACGCTTAATGTGCCACACGAAGTGAAGTGAAGAATGCTGAATGTGCCACACGAAGTGAATTGAAGAACGCTGAATGTGCCACACGAAATGAACTGGAAAACGCTGAATGTGCCCCGCGAAGTGAAATGGAGGACGCTGAAAGTGCCAGTGATGAGATGCGCAGCGACTGGTGGGCACTGCACAACTTTATCATGTTCTTATTGTTTACATCAATGAAATATTTTTAAGCAAGGTGAAAAATATTAGATATATACATAAAAGAAATGTTTACAAATTATAATATTAGGTATTTAAACACTAAACGAAATTAATCTTGTTACATGCTTTTTAAAATGTTAAACTAAGAGCACAAAAGGAAAGAAGTGGGAAACGCTGTAAGTACCAGAAGAATAGGTGTTTTTCTGTTTTTAGCTCTCTTGAAAAATTTCCTCTTTTGGACGTCCAGCGTTTTCCATTTTTGGTCCTCAGTTATAAATGGGGTGATATACGGATATCAAAATTTGATTGCACGAGAGCATTTTGGTAAAAAACTCGACAAAAACAGCGATTCACCTGTCAAGCCTGCTATTATGACCATGGTAATGTTGATTTTTTGTAGTATTAGTCTAAGCGTCGAGGAAAGTATCGCTCATTTATGTAATGTAGGAGTCATAATTTCACCAAAAACTTGTACTCTGATCATACGCTCCTTACTCCTTTGCGTACTTGGCCATTTTTTTTATTTTACACAAAGACACTGTAATCAGAATTCTCATTTGTAGATTTGTCCATGAATCGATTCCATGATCAGCAAGTCAGAAGGACAGCATAATTTTCCGGTGTTGTATGCATTTTCTTTATTTTGTGCTTATTTTTATATAAGTTGATTAAGAAGCAAGAAACTAATTCAAGTAAAAAAGTCCTTCCGGCCAGTGCCGGGAGGAAGAGGTAGCTTTCATATTCCTTATTTTTAAAAAGCCAACTTATATTATTCAAACACACGAAGCTCAATTAATTGGAAACCGAATGTAGGAGATTCAATACTAATTTTTATCAATACTAAATCATTATGAATGAGAATTTCGCGAAATTAGTCAGCTTTATCCAAGCTGCTTTTATTTAAAGTCACTTATATTTGGCTGCCAAATTCGGCGATTTCTTAAAGTGCCTGCCATTTTAAGACAATGTGGTAGATGAGGCTAACCAGTGAACTTGGTCGAGATCTTAGTAATTGCTGTGCACATGCTCGCTCATATCGGAATCGGTCGATATATACGAGTGCTGTCGCAGAAAAAATATGAGATTTTTCAAAATGTCACCCACTTTAGAAATTGAAACTGCCATATCTGAGCCATTTTTTAAGATAAAGACAAACAAAAAATGCTCCTGAATCCTTATATCAAGGTCAAATACTTAAAAAAGAAACATTTTTCAATTTCTAATTTTTTTGCACCTCACTTTAAATATAATTTTTTTTTAATTTAATGGCCGCCATTTTGAAACAAGATGGCTGATGAAGCTGGCCAGCGAACTTGGTCGAGATATTGATGTATACTATCCACATGCCTTCTTCCATCGAAATAGGCGAATAAGTGTGGTATCGCGTGACAAATACAAGATTGTTTCAAAGTGTTAGCCATGATAGAAATTCAAAGTGCTATAATTCAACCACTTTTTAAGATATAAACAAAAGAACAAATTTTCAGAAACAAAAACTGCTCCAGAATCTTTGTATCAAGGTCAAACACATAAAAAAAATCTTTTTCATTTTCCAATTTTTTAATACCTCATTTTAAATTTTAAATTACATTTTTTTTTAAAAATGGCAACCCTTTTGAAACAAGATGGCGAATGAAGCTGGCCAACGAACTCGGTCGAGACAGTGGTATGTACTATGTACAGACCAAGTTACATTCAAATCGGTTCATAAATACGCCTGTTATCGCGTGACAAAAATCAGGTCGTTTTAAAATGTCAGCCACAATAGAAATTCAAAATGTTATAACTCAGCTATTTTTTTAGATGTAGACGAAACAAAACCTGTTCCGTAATCTTTGTATTAAGGTCAAACACATAAAAAAAAAATCTTTTTCATTTTCGAATTTTTTGGTATCTCATTTTAAATTTTTTTTTTTAATTTTTTAAATGGCCACCATTTTGAAACAAGATGGCGAATGAAGCTGGTCAACGAACTCGGTTGAGTTATTTGTATGTACTATGTACACACCAAGGTACATCCAAATCGGTTCATAAATACGTCTGTTATCACGTGGCAAAAATCAGGACGTTTCAAAATGTCAGCCACGCTAGAAATTCAAAATGCTATAACTCAGCCATTTTTTAAGATATAGACAAAACAAAAACTGCTCCTGAATCTTTTTATTAAGGTCAAACACATAAGAAAAAAATATTTTTTCAATTTTCAATTTTTTGCTACCACATTTCAAATTTAAATTTTTCTTAAAATTTTAAATGGCCGCCATTTTTAAACAAGATAGCGGATGAAGCTGGCCAACGAACTCGTTCGAGACATTGGTCTGTACTATGTATAAACGAAGTTACATCTAAATCGGTTCATAAATACGCCTTTTATCGCGTGACAAAATTCAGGACGTTTCAAAATGTCAGCTTCGCTAGAAATTCAAAATGCTATAACTCAGCCATTTTTTAAGATATAGACAAAACAAAAACTGCTACGGAGTCTTTGTATAAAGGTCAAATACATAAGAAAAAAATATTTTTCCATTTTCAATTTTTTGGTACCACATTTCAAATTTTAAATTTTTTTAAAAAATTTAAATGGCCGCCATTTTGAAACAAAATGGCGGATGAAGGTGGCCAACGAACTCGGTCGATACATTAGTATGTACTATGTACACACCGAATTACATCCAAATCGGTTCATAAATACGAGAGTTACAGTGTGACATAGGTCAGATATATATATATATATATATATATATATATCAATTTTGAACGGAGGGTGGTTTCGGGGTCTGGGGGTCATGATCGATGAAAATATACCAAAATTTTTTGAAATCGCTTTCCTCCGAACGGCTGCAATAGGTAGCTTTTTGTAAAGAAAGCTACCTAACTGTTCCGGAATCTTTGTATTAAGGTCAAACACATACAAAAAAAATCTTTTTCATTTTCCAATTTTTTTGGTATCTCATTTAATTTTTTTAATTTTTAATTTTTTTAAATGGCCGCCATTTTGAAACAAGATGGCGGATGAAGCTGGCCAACGAACTCGGTCGAGATATTTGTATGTACTATGTACACACCAAGGTACATCCAAGTCGGTTCATAAATACCCCTGTTATTACGTGAGAAAAATCAGGACGTTTCAAAATGTCAGCCACGCTAGAAATTCAAAATGCTATAACTCAGCCATTTCTTAAGATATAGACGAAACAAAAACTGCTCCCGAATCTTTTTATCAAGGTCAAACACATAAGAAGAAAATATTTTTTCAATTTTCAATTTTTGGTACCACATTTCAAATTTAAATTTTTCTTAAAAGTTTAAATGGCCGCCATTTTTAAACAAGATGGCGGGTGAAGCTGGCCAACGAACCCGGTCGAGACATTGGTATGTACTATGTATAAACGAAGTTACATCCAAATCGGTTCATAAATACGCCTTTTATCGCGTGACAAATTTCAGGACGTTTCAAAATGTCAGCCACGCTAGAAATTCAAAATGCTATAACTCAGCCATATTTTAAGATATAGACGAAACAAAAACTACTCCGAAATCTTTGTATAAAGATCAAATACATAAGAAAAAAATATTTTTCCATTTTCAATTTTTTGGTACCACATTTCAAATTTTAATTTTTAAAAAAATTTTAAATGGCCGCCATTTTGAAACAAAATGGCGGATGAAGCTGGCCAACGAACTCGGTCGAGAGATTGGTATGTACTATGTATACACCGAATTACATCCAAATCGGTTGATAAATACGCCTTTTATCGCGTGATAAAATTCAGGACGTTTCAAAATGTCAGCCACGCTAGAAATTCAAAATGCTATAACTCAGCCATTTTTTAAGATATAGACGAAACAAAAACTGCTCCGGAATCTTTGTATAAAGGTCAAATACATAAAAAAAAAATATTTTTCCATTTTTAATTTTTTGGTACCACATTTCAAGTTTTAAATTTTTTTAAAAAGTTTAAATGGCCGCCATTTTGAAACAAATCGGCGGAGGAAGCTGGCCAACGAACTCGGTCGAGACATTGGTATTTACTATGTACACACCGAATTACATCGAAATCGGTTCATAATTACGGGAGTTACAGTGTGACATAGGTCAGATATATATATATATATATATATATATATATATATATATATATATATATATCAATTTTGAACGGAGGGTGGTTTCGGGGTCTGGGGGTCATGATCGATGAAAATATACCAAAATTTTTTGAAATCGCTTTCCTCCGAACGGCTGCAATAGGTAGCTTTTTTGTAAAGAAAGCTACCTAATAGTTTTATATAACGCATATGTGTCCACTATGAATTTCGCCAAATTTTCTCATTCCAATACTCTTTATATTCATTCTTCCTTTGGGGTCAATCCATTTCAAGTGGTCCAGCACTGGTTGCTCGGCCATTTTTAAAAAATCTGAAATTTTTTGTACAACAACCCTAACATGATAGAAGTTCAGAATGACTATTATTTTAATTTTATTAATTTTTGTTTGTGCATGGCGGCCATCTTTGTTTCATCGTCTGCAGCAATTTTCTCACAAGAAGGGTTTACGGAATTGTAAATAATTCATCGTTTATTTATCCAATTCAAGTGCGGATTAAAGCAATTTGTGCAGAATACATTGGGCTAAAAATTTGGTAATGGAGTAGTTTCCGAAACTAACTGCTTATTGGTAAAATTTAAGCATAAAGTTTCAGTTTTTTTCCAAAATTTGTCCGTTTACAAGAGGAATTGTTTCTAGCAAGGAAAACTGTCAACATGACATTTTTTTTTTTTTTTTTTTACAAATAGGCCGAAAGTACTTGTACTCACACGCCGAGTTCTTGATCTGGGACTTGCTTTCTCTTCGCTAAAAAAAATCCCAAATTTTTCAAAAATTTCAAAAATCGCACTTTTCAGGCTTTGATATCTCTGGTGGGACACGAGATAAAAATCTGAAATTTATTTTTATAAGAGTATTGTATGGTAGTGTTATGCACAAGAAATTTCAGGATGGAGATTTGACTACAAGCTGAGAAATGGCAAGGGCAATATGTCAAAACAATACTGACAAACTATTGTTTTGTTCTAGTCACAGCTAAGTATTTATCTCAGAGTATCATTTAAATTTATTTTTTAGATTATCTTTAAATAATAGTAACAGAAAATAAAGCCTTTTGCAATTAATTTAAAAAATAATTATGCCTAAGGCCTACATTTTGTATGGTTTCAGTAATTTTTGTTGTAATTTTAGTAACTAAAAGAAACCTCAGCACTTTTACACACACACACACACACACATATATATATATATATATATACAAGACCTGAGACAAAAACAGAATAGGGAAAGAGAAAAGCTGTTAATGTTGGCATAGTTGTTGAGACATGATCAAACGTGTCAAAACACATTCCTGCTTGTTGCTTTAAAAACCACAATTTTATTGCTGCTTGGTAGTCCCTGAAACATGTTCCTACCATAAGTATGTTCCTGTAAATGAAACATTATGCGATGTTATCACGCATCAGCCTCAAGTAATTTTCAGAAAGTAAAGATACCCAAAGCCTTTTCAAAATTTATACTGCAGAAAAATCACATTTTTGCATAAGAAGTAAGCTAGGAATTATTAATGAATTGAGACTTGTACATAGTGATTTCAAAGTATATTTCTATGAGCCAGCAAGGCCAAGATCTTCAACCAAGCAGGGCCCGACTAGCAACTTTCTGTGCCCAGGGCACTTTCAATTTTTCGTGCTTCCTTAGACTGATTTACAAATACTAGTTTTTTTACATATTACTCATTTATTCAAAAAGAGACAACTTAAAAAAAAAATTGAGTTTTCTGGTAAATTGAAAAATGGTTCTAGGTATAAAAAAGGTAATTTTTTTTGTCTATTATTTATTGAAATATGCTTTTAATCATACATTGATATATTTTTGTCATTCCATCATATTAATATATCAAATATCACATTTTTCACAATTATGATTTTTTTAATGGAAATTTAGATGGAATTCTGAAAAATTTTGTGCCCCTCAGAAATTTCGTGCCCAGGGCATGTTCCCTGGGTGCCCTTGCGATAGTCAAGTCCCGCAACCAAGTTATCAAGAGATGACAAGACTTGGTTCCTATAAATAAAATTGTGAGAAAGATCAAAATTGTGGTTTTTGAACCAACAAGCAAGAATGTGTTTTGACAGGTTTGATCATGTCTCAACAAGTATGGCAATATTAACAGCTTTTCTTTTTCCCTATGTTGTTTTTGTCTCAGGTCTTGTATAATTTTTTTTTTTTTTATGTAAAAGTGCTGAGGTTTCTTTTAGTTACTAAAATTACAACAAAAATTTCTGAAACCATACAAAATGTATGGCCTTAGGCAAAATTATTTTTTTAATTAATTGCTAAGCTTTGAAAAGGGCTATATTTTCTGTTACTATTATTTAAAGATAATCAAAAACATAAATTTAAATGACACTCTGAGATAAATACTTAGCTGTGACTACAACAAAACAATAGTTTGGCAGTATTGTTTTGACATGTTGCCCTTGCCATATCTCAGCTTGTAGTCAAATCTCCATCCTGAAATTTCTTGTGCATAACACTACCATACAATACTCTTATAAAAAAAAATTCAGATTTTTATCTCGTGCCCCATCAGAGATATCAAAGCCTGAAAAGTGCGATTTTTGACATTTTTGAAAAATTTGGAATTCTTTTTTAGCGAAGTGAAAGCAAGTCCCAGATCTGGAACTCGGCGTGTGAGTACAAGTACTTTCGGCCTATTTGTAAAAAAAAAAAAAAAAATGTCATGTTGACAATATTCCTTGCTAGAAATATTTCCTCTTGTAAACGGACAAATTTTGGAAAAAAACTGAAACTTTATGCTTAAATTTTACCAATAAGCAGTTAGTTTCGGAAACTACTCCATTACCAGATTTTTAGCCCAATGTATTCTGTACAAATTGCTTTAATCCGCAGTTTAATTGGATAAATAAACGATGAATTATTTACAATTCCGTAAACTCTTCTTGTGAGAAAATTGCTGCAGACGACGAAACGAAGATGGCCGTCATGCACAAACAAAAATTAATAAAATTAAAATAATAGTCATTTTGAACTTCCATCATGTTAGGGTTGTTGTACAAAAAATTTCAAATTTTTTTAAAATGGTCAAGCAACGAATTGATGATTTTCTGTAACACTTGAAATGGATTGACCCTTTGAATAAACATACCATGATCTGGCATTACTATTCTGAGAGCCTAATTATACAGGAAACGCAAATGACTCTTTAGGAAATCTTTACCCCCCAAACATCATTAGCACTCGTGACTTTCTGGAATTTAGAAAATAAAAATAAGTTAAGCGTGCATTTGTCCCAGACAAAAAAATGTCGTTGAGACTGCGAAAAAACTTTTCACCCTAAGGTATTAAAGAGGAGGGGAGTAGTCGATCACTGAAAATACTCATATTAGTTTCTGCTTTTTGTAAATACAGAAAATAACATCAACTTCAAATTTTGTTGTTATTAACCATTTGGAAAAATGGTTATTGTTCTCGTCAAGATGGGAAATTAAAAGCATATCTGAAGGTTTTCATGGGTTTAATCAGCATTTTATTCGTTTTATGATTGGTCTACACAGTAATCTGTATTTCCCTATAATTTCAACAATGAGGGATACCGTCTGTTGCCACTATGACAAAAAAGTAATAAAAACTACAAAAAAAAATAATAATAACTCAGAAACAAATTGAGATACAGCTTTCAAACAAATTGCATTTAAAAGTACATTTTTTTCTCTATCCGACGGTGTAAAAAGTAATATTGTCGGATGTTTAGAAGTTTAAGAATGAAATTTCATTTAAAATTGGCCGTCAGATTTCCAAGAAATCTGACAATCTGAAAAATATCAAGTACATTTTAATTTTGTAGGATTTGTAAAAGTAATTAGTATGCATCGCATTGAAGAACGTTGTTTTTTTTAATTATTATTTATTTTTTTTTTTTAACTATTTGGAAAAATGGTTATTGTTCTCGTCAGGGTAGGAAATCAAAAGAATATCTGAACGTTTTCATTGGTTTAATCCGCAATTTATTCGTTATCTGATTGGTAAATACAGTAATCTGTATTTCCCTTTGGTTTCAACAACGGTGGACAACATAGTGTTGCCACTATGACAAAAAAGTAATAAAAACTACAAAAAAAATATTAATAAATCAGAAACAAATTGAGATACAGCTTTCAAACAAATTGCATTTAAATGTACATTTTTTTCTCTATCCGACGATATAAAAAGTAATATTGTCGGATGTTTAGAAGTTTAAGAATGAAATTTTATTTAAAATTAGTCGTGATATTTTTTGGAAATCTGATGATAGAAAAGCCTTTTCCCGAACAGCCAATGAAATGCTTGGATATTTAAGTAAGTTTCAGGTGGGTAATACTTAAGTTTCATGAAATCTGACGGGTTGCAGGCGATATTTTGGGCTTGCAATTTTTACGTGTAATAACACTATTAATGTTTAATTCATGGCGTACGTAATGTATGATCAACTCCGTGCGATTTTTTATGTCTTAAATTTTATTATTCGAAAAAATCGTTTTCCAAATGGTCGTTGTAATTTGATAAATTGCTATTTTTTTTTTTTTTTTTTTTTTTTTTTTGTTATTGCTGTTGCTTCTGATGTTGTCGTTGTCTTATACCCCATACACTACCAAGGAATCAGACCAAACTGGGCAATGAGTTCAGTATCTATTTAACTTGGCAGCACAGCGATGGATACCAAAATATTTCCTAAATTAGGATATACACGGGAAGAGCACAATTTACCTCATCGACACGTCTTTCATATATAACAATCTCCAAAAGGGAGAACTTTTTATATCACCGATTTTACATGGAGGTTAGCGGCACCAAAGAGGACTGTTCTTAACGTCTAAATACGCTTTATGCTGCTGTATTCAGGTGTACAGGTTTGAATGTGGTGATGCGTTGTAACGGCGGATTATCTACAAGAAGGATATAGACTGAGGGTGGGGTTGCTCTCCGTAAGGAGGGAGGTCTTTCTAAGGAACCCGTACTTATGGCAGGGTTCGAAGAAAACCTTGGAAACTTAGAATGGTTAGACCATCGAGCTTGACCTGAGTTTGAACCCAGCCCCTCCCGTCCACAACCTTTGAAAGCAGAACCTCTGAGACGCTGGTGGGTGTTCAGGTTTTGATCAGATGTTTTAGAGCATGCACATTTTTACAGCACTCAGAAACGAAAGTAAATGTAATTTTAAAAGTGTAAATAAGGAAATATT
This sequence comes from Maratus speciosus, assembly GCA_963932465.1. NCBI lineage: Eukaryota > Metazoa > Arthropoda > Arachnida > Araneae > Salticidae > Maratus > Maratus speciosus. Next base: position 95,833,714 of record OZ010792.1, read on the forward strand.
TATTATTCAAAGATAGAGTAAGACAACATTTATATCGTATAAAATAACATTAGAGGCTTACTAACTTCAGTGTTTTATGTGTACCTTAATTGTAGCCTTGTCTGTAAATATGCTACTTATTCTTTAATGGGTAGTAACATACTTTTATATCTTGTAAAACTTAAAAAAGTAGTCTTCGTAAAGATATTCACAACAACCTATAACTACTTTCATATTTTGTAATAAAACAAATTTTAAATATTTTTTGGTATTATACGAAAATTTGTGAGCTGTATAAAATCTTTAAAATCATGAAAATACGAAATTTTAGAAGCTACATAAAATGCTTTTTGGGGGTTCATTTGCATTTAGTGGGTTTTTTTTTTACATTTCGCATGAAATATTTTCCTTTTTATAGCATATTATGATATTTATGAAATATTTTAATCTAAATACGAAAAATTCTATTAAATTTAACATTTAAAACATTTTAAGTATTTTACAATATTTTTTTTAACTTTTTTTTTGTAGATTAAAATTTACATTTTAACATTATTACTGATTTTTTTCTCGAAAAGTTTGATATATAGTTACAAATTTTTGATAATTTAGATGGCTAGAAATGGATTTTTATTATAAAAAATGTCTAGATATGTTTAAAAAAATCATTACCATTCATTTATACACAATTTTTAATCATTCTTTGCTTCATTTCTTCTGTAAAGCTTAAAAATTAATCAGTTTTCAAATAACTTAAAGCAATCTTTTATTCTCTTAACATAAGCTCGATATAAATTGATTTTAGCATATTAAGTCATAAAGAAGTCATTAAATGGAAATTAGGAGTGTTTATTTAACCCTTCACATTTTATGAATCGCTCGATCAATGCATTTTTCGCTTTGTCTAGATTCTAAGATCTCTTTTCTTCATATATTAATTTAATTCAAATTCACGAATCATATCATTTTTCTTAGTTTAACTCTGAGTGCAATATATTGTATTGAAAATAATGTAGTTGTAAAATGTCACTGCGTTTAATTAGCTATTTTTGCATTTGGTATTTCTTGATTGGTTGATCGTTACTGAGCAGGCATAAATATTTTAAAGAGTACTATTTATTCTTCTTATTATTTTGTTGGCCTAATAAAAAGTTCTGATTGAAGTTAAAAAATGTTTGATTTTTCAACTGGATAATTTTATTTATAAAACTTCGTTTAAATCAGTTTACGATATGCATTTTAGGACATTGTTTATTTAACCCTTCACATTTTATGAATCGCACGATCAATGCATTTTTCGCTTTGTCTAGATTCTAAGATCTCATTTCTTCATATATTAATTTAATTCAAATTAACGAATCAGATAATTTTTCTTAGTTTAACTCTGAGTGGAATATATTGTATTGAAAATAAAGTAGTTGTAAAATGTCACTGCGTTTAATTAGCTATTTTTGCATTTGGTATTTCTTGATTGGTTGATCGTTACTGAGCAGGCATAAATATTTTAAAGAGTATTTATTCATATTATTATTTTGTTGGCCTAATAAAAAGTTCTGATTGAAGTTAAAAAATGTTTGATTTTTCAACTGAATAATTTTATTTATAAAACTTCGTTTAAATCAGTTTACGATATGCATTTTAGGACATTGTTTATTTAACCCTTCACATTTTATGAATCGCACGATCAATGCATTTTTCGCTTTGTCTAGATTCTAAGATCTCATTTCTTCATATATTAATTTAATTCAAATTAACGAATCAGATAATTTTTCTTAGTTTAACTCTGAGTGGAATATATTGTATTGAAAATAAAGTAGTTGTAAAATGTCACTGCGTTTAATTAGCTATTTTTGCATTTGGTATTTCTTGATTGGTTGATCGTTACTGAGCAGGCATAAATATTTTAAAGAGTATTTATTCATATTATTATTTTGTTGGCCTAATAAAAAGTTCTGATTAAAGTTAAAAAATGTTTGATTTTTCAACTGGATAATTTTATTTATAAAAATTGGTTTAAATCAGTTTACGATATGCATTATTGGACATTTATATTAATTTTTAAATTAAATTTTATTGTGCTAATAATTGAGGGGTTCACAACCATAGTAGGCAAAGTCCAATTTGAGTAAAAAATGTGATACTACTCCCACAGTGAATCAAATCTGTTTTCACATACTTCCTTATATATGGCATCTGTTTACAGACAAGGTTCCCTGTGGGAGTGATTTAAGCAGATTTTATTCTTCATCTAAATGAACTATATCATTTTTTTTTTCAAAATGGACTTGGTCTACTATGATTGTGAGCCCCTCAATTATTTTCGAATAAAATATTGAAAGAAAGCCGTCGTATTTCGCACTTCTATGAGTTTATATACAAGATTTCTTTTTAATCTACTTTACATATATTGTAACTCTAGGATAGATGGCCATAGATTTTAAAGATTGAAATAAAAATTCGTAGAATGCAAATACAAAAAATATTTAAGCATATTTAAAATTTCTACACATATACTCATCATATTTTGGCCAAAAAATAATTAAATATTGAGAACCAAAAGTGGGAAACAAAATTGAAATTAAAATAGCAGATGGCCATCTCTCTTTAAAGCCGAGGAGAGATGGCCATCCAATACGAGAAGGAAAAAGTGAAGTTAAATAGCAAAAAAATAACACATTTCATATAGTTAATTATGAAAAATATATAACAATTTGTAAAGAGCAGTTACATGATGGAAAAAGAGTGAATAAAAGTCGAATAAACAAAATTTGATGTATAATTTCAATACTTCACTTTTCGTAAAATCTTACCACATAAAAATATGGTATGGTCTTGGTAATTTGTACACGTTTCATGGAACCACTTCAGGTACCTAATTCATTGTATCCAGACATCCTTTTTGGTTGTGATATTATACTATTCCGCACAACCAACACAGTGATCGTACTCTAATTCTATTCACTCGGAATCTGTAGAATTGGATAATTTTAAATGTATTTAATTTTCTTCGCTGCTGGAAGTGTCGTGTTTTTTTTCTCGCGTTAATTTTAGGTTTATTGCGTTAATTTAGTTTATTTATCAACTTTATCAGTTTCTGGGATGAAAGTTTCCGACGTTTTTCAGTATTTTCTGAAACAAATATATCGTTAGGTCTTATTATATTATTATTATTATTGAAATATTTATATTAGTTAAAATTTAAACAATTATATTAATTAATATGATTAAAAACATAAACTTTATATATTTATTTAAAATTTAATTATATTTTTATATTTAGTTAAAATCTCTAGTTCCTATAATTTTGAAATATTGATTAAAGGTGACCATCTCTCCTGAAGTGGAAGGACTGATGGTCGCCCAATTTAAAGCACCAATAGCCACTGTATGTCTTTGTTTTAGGCTTAGAAATAAAGATCAGTTTATATACGTGTCTTAAAAGCCCATATAGTAAAAAGAATATGTAACGAACGTACTGTGATACATTCAGATACCTAATTAAAAAAAAATATATACAACCACTAAATTAATTAAACCATTAAATTATACTTACTTTTTATAATAGAAAAACACAACTGCACGTCGCAATATATAAACTCGTTGAACTATTTCCTACGAAAAAGTTTATGTTGCAATCTATGATCAAGTTTTGGAAATATTTAGACTGTTATCTCTCCTCTATGGCCATCTATCCTAGAATTACCCTATGCATTTTTCTATAGATTTTACTAGATAATACTAATTTTCTTTTAATTTCTTTGGACATTATGTTAAAAAAGGTATTTGTGTGCTTAGAAGATACATGTTGGTAACGAAAGAGATTTAAAAAATGGAAGACAACTGGTGAATACGTTGTTATACGGTCGACCTGTGGTTAGCCGACACTAGAAAGACCCCAGATACGTACTGTGTCAATTAATTGAAAGCGTGAATAATAACACAGATATATGAGATGTTGCATATATTAGGAGTTAACTAGAGAAAGGTCAATTTTTTTTATATACGTTGTTATATGGTCGATCTGCGATTAGCTGACACTAGAGATACGATAGATACGTACTATATCGAATAATTAGCGACGAATAACTCCAAATATATGTCAGATGTTGCGGATATAATAATTGCGGCTAACTAGAAAAGTTAATTTTTTAAACTTTTTACCATTACGTGGAAGACTGTACACTGTAAAAAAGGCCATCATGTGTCTTAATCTAGAAAAATATAGTTTAACCACGAATGAAAATATACAATAACTCGGCTGCCCCAAGCGACTATTTTTTAATTATATTTTGCACCAATTTTTCAAAACAATTTTTTTTTATATGTTTTCACAAAATTTACAAAATATATTTTTTAAAAATAGTGGTGCGAGCAGAATATAAAAATAGTCGTTTGTGGCAACTTTGAATAACCGCTTCCGAGTTACCCACGATTCCGAAAAACGTTCTTTGCTTAGAAGACGCAAAAACCAACTTTTTTTCGAGATTCAAAAAAGCATTTGTAAAGAAAAGTTTTTTTTTTTTTTTTTTTTTTTTTTTTTTTTTTTTTTTTTTTTTTTTTTGCTCAGCTACTGATTTTCAGAAACGTGTCCGAATAATTGTTATAGAGTATAAATCTGTTTTCTGAACATGGAATATAGGCTTTTTGAATAATATCCATTCTGAAGTAAAAGTTTTCATGCTCAACAGACATGTTTCACACAAAAAAATGATAAGTAAACAGTAACAACATTAACATTAAAATTAATGTTATTTTGTTATTCTTTGATGCATTAATTTATATGCACAGCTGGAAATGCCTTATTCTGGATGAATAGCATCTTAAAAATCAAAATTTGAGGCTGAAAAAGCAGTTAAATGCATTTGGAAAACTACTCGGAAACATCTTGGAAAATGAGTGGCTGAAAAAAAAATTTGTTTTATAAATGTCGTGAAAGAAACTTTACTTTTTTAACAATAATAGCTTTTTAGAAGCTTCAAATACGCGAATTCGAAATTACAACTCATTTCGCTAAATGGTATTTGAGTTATGCCTAAAAAGCATTCTTTATTGCATCATGTTTTGCAACAATTAGATATAAATTTAGTTATAAGAGTTCCAAACATTAAACCCTTATAATTTCTAAGCTACCTGACCGAATAACCTAAATTAAAATTAACCGAGAAAGCAAAGGTGATATGAAAATTTAGCGTTCGTATTGGGAATTATTGAGCGTTTCTCGCTTTTTTTTTTTTTTTTTTTTTTGGCGGACAGTAGTTTTGAAAATTTTCTATCACTGTTGGAATCTTATGAGCACTTTTTGTTTCTTTACAATGTATTCAGTTAAATATATGATACTTTTACTCTAAACAGCGTACATTGTCTTGCTGCTGTTATACTTGCACGATATGTCCACAAGAAATCGCGTATAAATACATTTTGAAGTATCAAATTAGTTCAAATAGTATAAATAGAGTAATACTATAGTAATAAATAGAGTAATACTATAGTATAAATATAGTATAAATAGAGTAATACTATAGTATAAATATAGTATAAATAGAGTAATACTATAGTAATACTATAAATAGAGTAATTAGTATAAATAGAGTCAAACATACCAGTAGTTTAATAAATTAATTATCGATACTGATATAACGATGAATTATAAACAAGCGAAATGATATTATAGTGCTTGAAAAATATTTTGTGTTATTTAGTCAGTGTTTACACCGATCTCGTTTATTTTGTGTAGATTTTTCTGATTTTTTAAATGCCGGGGAACGTATACATAAGTAGCGTTACTTTCAACTGTATGAAGACTAATCTCCGTTCAACACATGAGATTAATCATTGAACTTTATAGGTTTATTTACCACAGTGAAAAAATTCTCTTGAGGAAAATTCTATTCGGAACAGCTTGCTGATCACTGACCTCTCCAAATCGACTATCGAATAAACTATAACCGTTCGCACGGAAGTGCCCACTAACACACTATACGGTAGAATAATGAACTAATACTGCTTGACAGTTGTACAGATTTTCCAAATCTTCCGGTTCACTGTTGGATTCAGACACTTTTCTCCAGGAGGGATTTCAGTGGCTCTAGGGAGGGGGGGGGGGAAATTATAGAGTTCCAGCCGGGGGGAATTGCACTTTTTGACCCATTGAAAACACAAAATATTAAATATTTCGGGGAGGAATTCCCCCTCCCCAGGCCACCCCCAGAATTCAACACTGTCCCTGTTAGATGGTCACTTTTTTTTTCCCTGCTAAGTACGGTGTATATTTATACTGTGTGTGCATTTTCCCCGGTGTCCCTTAATTGAAAAACATTAAAGTTTTCTATATACACATGCTTCTGAGTTTATATAACACATTAAAAACATTTTCAAACAAAAATCAATCAGACTATAGCAGTCCGTAGAAATCGAAAATTATATCAAAACATCTTAGCACAAAGTCGATCGGGGGTATGGAGCAAAATCAATGCCTATCCACCCTCTTCTTTCAGATACTTTTCAACGGATAATTGGATTTCACATTTGCATAAACTCACGCAAAGAAATATTATCAACAAATTAACCATCTGAGTCAGCCAATTTCATTGCCACTTTAAAAGTTAAAAGTCTTATAGTGAGGAAAACCAATTTAAAATTTTGCTAAAGCAACTTAAAAAAAATAAATAAATAAAGCACTGATACAAGCAACATGTTTCTTTCTCTAAGTGAATTTCACTTTTCTTTTTCTTACTGATTGATTTTAGAGCTTGATTACTCCATTTATTCTTTATTTTTCAAACAATCAGATGTATTAAATAAACTACAAATATCAATAATTGATTTTAGAGCATCATTCTCTATTCCTGATTTCTCAAAATATCAGTCATATTATATAAAAACATTCATTTTTTCCCACCACCTTATTTTTAACAAAATGTTTACCCGTTATACCAAACATTAAATATAGAATTTTTTTCATTTCGTGCAGCAATTCTACTTCACTTCTATTTTATAAACAACACTCAAAATATTCACTTCAACTTAAAATAGATTTCGATTTAAAAATGTCCCTAGCCGCTAATGATTATTTTAAAAATTGCCACGAAATCTTTTGATACGTTCATTGTCTACGTTTTTTTTTTTCTCTTTTTTTTTTGTATATCGCATACAAAAATCATTAATACAATTAAAATTTATATTCATTTACCACAACTATACTTTTAACAAAATTCTTGCTTGTCATATCAAGTTTTATGCATTATCGATATTTTTTTAATTCCCTGGAACAAATCTATTCCATGCCCATTTTTTCATCAAATCAAAATTCATTTACTCCAAATAGTCATTTAAACTTGATAAAGATCTTGATTTAGAAAATGTTCCTAATCACTGATTGATTTTAGCGTCGCCGTGAGATCTTTTAATTCATTTAAAACACTCTCTCTTTAGGTGTCTCATAACCAGGCAAAATGGAAACCTAAATGTGATTTGTTCATTATCTATGTCCACACTTTATATATTATACTAGAAGACACAATAGAACAGAAATAAACATTATTTTCTTCTCTCTTACTTTTGATAAAATTTCTTCTATCTGTATGAGGTAATTTATGATATCAATTATTTATCCTTTCCTTGTGCAACTCTACTTCATAAATAAGATGCAATTCTTCCATTCCAAATATTCATTTCATTTCTATACATAAAATACTTTAATTTAGAAAATGTTCCTAATCGGGGATTGATTTTTCCATCAACGTAAAATCTTTTAATTCAAATAAAGTCATAAGACGGAATGCAATATTCCACCCTGATTGTGTAGTATGGCACAATATGAACTTTAAATGGTTGTATGTTTAATTAAACGGTGGCAGATAATAATAATAATATAGAATTTTCCTCTTGTGTACACACTGCAAATAGAGTCGTCTTATATTCAGACACATATGTGACTGAAAAAGAAATTCAGACACTAAAACGTCTGAATATGAAATTTCAGACATCATGTCTAAATTTAAGGCACTTAAGTGTCTTACTGTGATCATGGTATAAATGAACTGAGAAAAATGTCCGAATAATGATCATGTGTCTGAAATTAATACATGCAGAAATTCAGACACTTGTATGTCTGAATGTAATACAATTGTATCATACTGTATATATGATGAAACGACGATTGTACATGAGGACCCCAGAGGCCAAGGGATACAAGTGACAAAATTTAGATTTGGAGTAAATTGAATTTAAAAATGAACATCAATAGTATGTGTCTGACTTAAAATATGAAACTGTTCCTAATTTCATAGCGGTCTTTGAACTCTTATTTCAATAACTGTGGAAGAAAAGCGGAGTACAATATATTTTTTTAATTTTAAGTAGAGATTAAAGAGGTGAAGTAATTTATAGAGCTTGAATAGTTGACATCTAGAACGCAACAGATAATTAGAAAATCTCTTATATTTTGCGTTTTTGTTTGGCGAACTAGGCAAGGGACTCCTGGCACATCTGTCCAACGTTCCCCCTCCCTACATTTTTTTTCTGAGAGCAATCATAAAACAAATAGCAATATTTCCAAATATTCTGTGTACTTATCTCAGTTTTTTCAATTTTGGGACTTATACCCCTTCGCTTCTGGTGTCCTAATATGCAAATGTATCGCAATATATCTGGCAGCACCATCAGAAAATGTTTTCGAATGGATGAAATGCTTTGCCATCCTCTAAATTTGGTATTAGTGTATAAAATAAGCAGCTTGATTTGACCATGAGGACGTCTGCCAAAGTACAAGCTAAAGAAACTTTTCACAAAATATAAAGTTTCTCAAAGACTACTTCCACTCATAGGTATACGTAAAGGCCGCTCCCTAAATACAAAGAGATATGATTACTCTCAGAAAAAATGTATGGAGGGGAAAGGTTGAACAGATGTGCCGGCAGTCCCCTGGCTAGTTCGCCTAACTAAAACGGAAAATATAAACATGAAACAAGCTAAACTTAGAATCTTTTGTCAGAACACCTCGTACAAGATAATTTTTATATAAAAGAAATATAAAAAAAATTAAGAAGTAAGAAGTATTAAATATTCAAAAATAAATTTCTAACAACATTTTTCAAACTGCAGAACATTTCTTTCCCTCTGGTGGAGGGTATTCCCTTTATGAACACCCCTTATCTTCCAATTTAAGATAAATTAAAATATATGAACGTCAAAAGGAAATAATTAAAAATTTATTTCTATTAGTGGTTTAGGAAGGGGGGGGGGAGGTGCTTCTCTTACGAAACATTATTAGTTCCTTTTTGTCTTAGGTTTTAATTATGTAATCATTTGGAAGAATAAATTGTATTATTATTATTAAATATAAAGACAATTTAATTAAGTAAATTTCAAAATACAGGGAAGGGAAATGGCCTGCAACTGCCCTCCTGTCCTGACGAAGATTTTTTTAATTTATCATATGTTTTTCACCCTTTGCCTGAAAGTATAAAAACTGTAATAATTATATTCATATAATTTATAAGTGTAAGCATTACGAAAAAATGCCAAATAAAGAAAATAAAATGCTTCTGATTTCTTCTTATACAACGTTCCATTTCCCTCTAATAAAAAAGTTTTAATGAGCTTATACTGTAAACCGTAGGCTGACGTAATGCTGACTCTATCTGTTTTTCCTTTGTTAGGCGAATCCGAGTTCTGAGTCCAATGTCGCATTCAAATGTAAACGTTCTCCAACGGTTCACATCTTTAACCGATCCTGATTTTTACTGTGGAAAGTTTTGGCATTATATTTCTACTGTGGCTGCGTCATTTCTGGAAGTGTTATATTTAGAACTTTCTTGCATTTTGGATCTCTTCTTGAATCATATGTGTTTCAGATGTTGATATAACGACGGGAAAGAAACACGTGAAAATTACATCCGAGAATTCCACAAAGAGAGCGCAAAAGAGACAGTATTACTTTTCATTGCTTTTCATCAATAATATAGTGTTATTCATCTCGTCAAAACTTGGTAAACAAGAACTAGCCGCAGACCTACAAACTAGTCCCGCGGGTTATGTTTTAAGATAGGAAAATTTCCATTATTTTAACATAGGGAGTTTGAAGCGATTTTTGTCGCTTTCAATTTTTACGTTATAATAAGCACTTAAGTGGCTTTATTACGGTATCAGTTTACTTATCATTAAATAAGGTGAATATTTCTCTTTCATAAAAGTGATACCAATAAGTAATTTGAATTTTTAAACCGTAATTTATTGAAACCGTTAAGGGGCTAATATTCTTAGTTTAAATAACATTCTCCCTATCTGTATCAGATAATTTATGTTACCAATTATTCATCCATTCCGTCTCTATTCATCCTCTTATAAGCAAGTCGAAATTAATACAATCCAAATATTCATTTCTTTTTCATACAAATTTTAATTTAGAAAAGTTTCTAATAACCGATTGATTTTATTGTTGCCATGAAATCTTTTAACTAATTTAAAGCACGCTCTCTTCCTGCATTTCATAATCAGACAAAATCTTTAGCAGTTTTTCATTTCTATGTCTATATGTTATATTTTGTACTACACTAGTGTGCAAAACTTAAGCAACAGTCACAAAATGCTTATGTTTGAATACGTGAATATTCAAAAGAAAATTCTATAAACAGCAAGTGTAGAAAACAGATACTAGCCTAACGGCACAGCCAGTCGATGTGAACTCACCTTGACATCAAAAGAGTCACAGTCACGACAATGAACTTAAATGTGATATCTTTCATTCGTCGCATTCTTACATTCACTTGGTCACTTCATTGAGAAATTACTATCAGTGCTGAAGACTCATGAGGTGAATTTACAATAAGGTACCTTGTGACTTTCGTGTGACCGTCATTTGGAGACTCCATTGTAAAGTTCTCACGATAGCTGATTTGTGACGAGTTCCCTAGTGACAGAAAATGAAATCATCTGGTGACTTGCCACAAAGGAGTGCAATGGCGACTTCACAGTAGAGTCTGGGCCACCTGAAAGTTACCACGTGACTTTATTGTGACAATTTTTGATGAACCATCGTAATGTAATGCTCACAATGACTTCAAAAATGACTCTTCACATGACAGTCACATGAGAATCACAAGGTGACTTCATTTAAATGTCACCTGAAGACTCATCACAAGTAATAGTCACGGTGATTTCTCAGCGGAGTCACCATTCGACGGTCATTTGAGAGTAATAATGAGACGAATAAAAGATGCCTTATTTTGTTTCACCGTAATGTTTGTGACACTTGTGACCATGTGTGACGTGAAGAAGATGTCACATCGACAAGCTCTGGTGTAGGGATAGTTCCTATTTGAATTATACTATTTTCTTTTGAGTCTTTACGTGTTCAAAAATAAGCATTTTGTGACTGTTGCTTAAGTTTTGCACACTAGTGTATAATCTATAAGATAACAGATATATAAACAATATTTTCTACTATCCTATTTTAATAAAATTCTCCTCCTATCTGTATCAAATGCTTTATGTTATCAATTATTCATCCATTCCGTCACTATTCATTCTCTCTCTCATAAGCAAGAAATAATTAATCCGATCCAAATATTCATTTCTTTCTCATGCAGATTTCAATTTAGAAAATGTTCCTTATCACAGATTGATTTTATCGTCGCCATGAAATCTGTTAACTAATTTAAAGTACGCTCTCTTCGTTATCTCATAATCAATCAAATTGTTTGGCAGTTTTTTATTCTCTATATCTTACGTTATATTTTCTACTATAATCTGTAATATAACAGATAGAGACAATATTTTCTACTGTCATACTTTTAACAAAATTCTGCTTAGCTTAATCAAATAATCAATATTATCAATTTTCGCCTAATCCATGTGACAACTCTACTTCACTTCTTTTATTCTAAATATTCATTTCAACCTTATAGAGATTTCGATTTAGAAAATGTCCTTAATTACTATTTGATTTTAGAGTCGTCGTGAAATCTTTTTATTTATTAAACCATGATCTCTTTATATTTCGCATAACCAATATGAAGCATTTATGGAAGATTTAATCTTTGATCTCATTTGATTCTCTGGGCATGTGTATTACGTATCATGCGATGAACTACATTAGAATGGAAATATCCGTAAAATGTTCATACGTTTAAACGAAATTCTTTCTACTTAGATGAAATTATCAATTATTTCAACATTTTGTCAATTCCATGTGACAAGTCTACTTTATCTTTCTTTTATAAACAAGCTGAAAATCAGTCACTTTAAATATTAATTTCAATTTTATATACATTTCAGTTTGGATGATGTTATTAATCCCTGATAGATTTTAGAGTAGTCATAAAATCTTTTAATTTATTTAAGCCATGGTCTCTTTATATTTCGCATAACTATGTGAAGCATTAATGGAAGATGTAATCTTTGATATTAGTTGATTCTTTGCGCATGTGCATTATGTATCATGCAATGAACTACATTCATTATTGTAACGAAATTCTTTCTAGTTATATCAAGTTATCAGTAATTTCGATATTTTATTTATTCCGTATGGCAACTATACTATAAAGAAATTGAAAACTCTTAACATTAATTTCAGTTTTACATTCTCACAATCTTTTGACTTTTGGGGGAAAAAATCTGACAAAATTAAACTTGCTAAAATAACATTTTAATCTGATAGACGAATGCCTTAATAATTCAAAATAAAGAAAAAAGGGTCAGCAGCGAAAAATGTTTTATTTAACTGGGGTTTAAGTTAAACTTACGAGTTTAATTTTCCTTACCATTTTACCCCTATAACTTTTTATTTTCTTCTAAATTTTTACTTATAATGAATTTACATAGTACCCACAGGACATTCAAATAAGAATGCAGTACTTTTAATACAGAATTTTTGCATAAAATTGTCTTAAAGGGGTGTTAAAGAAGGGACGGTAAGGTAAAAAAAAAAAAAAAAAGCGACGGTAGGGATGGAACGGTAAGGAAAATTACCACCTATCTTTAGGAAAATCATGTTAAGACTAAGTGATAGCCACAATGTTCATTGATTTTTAGAAACAGTTGTTAACATTGGATTAAATTATTATATATATTTTTTTAATTAATTCGAAAAGTGCAGGAATAAACCTTGGGGACGGTGAGACTACCAATAAAGCCACGATGCTTGAAATTGATATTTAAATGCTGATTTAAATTCTACAGTAAATTTCCTGCCAAAGAATTTTAGACATTATTTCTCTAACATACTTCTGCATGAGAAAAAACTTGAAAAAAAAAATGTGGCTGCATCTGAAATGATTTTCTGTATAATTTTAGAAGTGGGACGATAAGGAATCTAAAACCCAGGGACAGAGTTTAAAAAAATAATAACAACCCTAAAAATGTGTGCAGGTTAATTTTTAGCTACATATTTATATAAAACAATAGTTCCAGTTTCAGAAAAAAATTACATCGAATTATTTTTATTCAAACAATTTTATCCAGTCAGCTCCAAACTTAAAAATCAGTATCAGGGACACGGGACGGTATAGGAGTTTTCCAGGTGTTTGGACCCCCAACATCGTCCAAAACTTATTTATCTCGTTAATATTGTTGTGCAATCATGCAATGGGATGTTCTCCAGTATATTAAATTTAAAAAAACACAAAAAAGTGCATTAAAATAAAAATTATTATTCAGGGACATGAAAGTCAAAAGATTGTGAGAATGCCCCACACACATTTCAAATTGGATAATGTTCCTGATCACTAATAGATTTTAGAGTCGCCAAAATATCTTTAAATTCATTTAAAGCACGCTATTCTTATACTATTTCACATACTATAAGCCATATACAGTAATATACTGACTTACGTCCCCTCGACTTACGTCACCCCGCGTTTACGTTGTCTGGCCTGGGAAAAAATTCGTTAATTAAGAAGCAATTTGAACTTTTTTGAAGGCTTTTGTCTCTATGGAACGAAACTTTCCCGCGACAGGCCAGTGATATTGACAAACAAATAAAAAATATCACTATAAAAAGCTTAGAAAGCTCACTCTGATGTTACAAAGAGCTTCTAAAAGTAAAAAAAAAAAAAAATGTCTGTTCAAACTTACTCTGTAAAAAAAAAAACGACATTTTTACAGTACAAAGTACTGTTCATCTCGCGCACAAACTCGATCACAGTTAATGTGCTGTATCTTTCTTTGGTTTCCTGACTATATTAACATGGAAAATACAGTAGTTGCGTAAAATTAACAGTACAATGTGCTGGCAATTTGGACGCCAGCAGTTTGTGCTGTAAAAAAATGCGTCCAAATTGCCATCACATTGTGCTGCTAATTTTATGCAACTACTGTATTTTCCATGTTAATATAGTCAGGAAACGAAAGAAAGATACAGCACATTCACTGTGATCGAGTTTATTCTGGCAAATCTACAATGGTTTTTTTACAGTGTATTGTAGGATTTTTTTGCATCTTCAAAGACTCGAACGGAGCAGCTAGAAGAACAATAAATTGTAAGTTAAAAACTTATTGATTTATTCCAAATTCTTGAATTGCAAACGCATTTTTTCCTGACGTTAAATGCATGTAATATAATCCCTTAAATACAATTGAATATGTTCATTAGATTTTGGAGAATTTTTATTACTTATCATTTTTTGCTTATCTAAATATACTTCGACTTACGTCGCCAGTCTTGGAACGAATTGCTGACGTAATCCGAGGTATTACTGTATAACAAAAAATAATATTATTTTCCACAGCCATATTTGCCTTGAACAAATTTTTTACCCGTTGTATCAAACTTAAAATATCGATAATTTATCCATTCCATGTGACAACTCTGCTTCACCTATCTTTCATAAACAAAACGAAATTCATCCGCTCGAAGTATTCATTTCAACTTTATACACATTTCGATTTAGAAAATGTTCCTAATCACTCATTGATTTTAGAGCCGCCGTAAAATCTTTTAATTCATTTAAGGCGCCCGTTCTTTATATTTCTCATAACCAGACAAAATAGAATCGCAATTTAAATGTTTGGATTTAAGCTTGAAAACTTCGGAAATAAAATCGAACACTTTGCAGTAGTCGAGTGGGATCTTTGTAGAATTCCAATAAGTGGTTTGCCGATGAAATTTGAAATAGAATACGGATATAGATCAAAGGTATAGCAAAAGATAAGTAGAAGTTGCAGCAAAAGATTCGGTTAAAAGTTTGGTGTTTACATTTGTAATAGTGAGCCATAAAAATTTATTCAAATGGTTCAAATCAAACTCTAATGATTAAATATCTCGCTACTTAATTTAATTATTAGTTGTTTATACACTATCAAAATTTATTTACACACGCTTGGTATGTTTTGCTAAAATTAATTTATTTCTTTCGAAGTTCAAGAACTGGAATGTTTTAGTTTCGAAACTCTTAAAGTAATTAGTTTAAGTGATTTTAACTTATTTCTGCTAAATATATTGAATTAAACTTTAATTCAGTTAGAGAAAATTGAAATACCGTATTTACTGATGTGTAATTCGCACCCCCCCCCCCCCAAAAAAAAAAGAAAGAAAACTAGTTGGATGTGCTAATCCCAAAACTTTCTACTATCTCATATTTTTTAATATTTCAAAATGTTGTTACAAATGTAAATACTTTATTTTTATTAGTTCAATACTACATCAAATTTGACTTTCATTTTTAATTTCTGCTTGTCAATTAATCGGAATAAAAACGAGTTAATCTCGATTATGATATATTAAAATCAATAGTTTTCCGTTATTCTGTTGTATATCAGCTGTTCGTGAATAGCCGGCTCATCAAGATGAGAAGTTCCCGCCGGTGCTCAATAAAACAACGAAAAATCAAGAAAATTACACAAAAATCGCTATTATAGTGGCCCGTTTTGGCGGAATAATTCCAAATTCAGAGAGGACCTTCTTGTCATTGCCAAAAGCATACACACACAATTTGGTTCACTTATATGCATAACTTCACACACTTTTCGATGGTACAATGGCCACGGGCACACGGACAGACAGACATTTTTCATAAACATGCTTTTAGGGTTTCGTTCATCTGACGAAACCCTATTCGTCTCACTCCTCTCTCTGTCTGTCAGTCACAGAGCCCGTTCACACAGTCGCGTCAGTCACAGAGCCCGAAACTATATATGATGGAGACTTGAAATTTTGGATTCCACCTCACATCAAATGACAAATCATAAAATTATATCTTATATTTACCCCCCCCCCCCCCCCTGGGCGCTAACTTGTATATTTTAATCTTTTCTTTCTAACTAAGCCCCTAATTAAGTTGATGACTTGAAATTTTGGATTCTTATAGCTGAACACCTCACATCAAACGACAAATCATAAAATGTTGAAAAAGTCTTATATTTACCCCCTCTGGGCTCTAACTTGTGTATTTGGTGCTCTGGTTGCGAAATGTGGAACTAACAGATTTTGCAAAAGAATAAAGTATTTTGAAAGGAATATTAAACGAAACCTTCTGTACGATCTGTGATCACACTTACCCACTTGTTTGGGAACTCTGACCCCTATAACGTGTAAATCCATCGAAAACCGAAAGTCGAAAATAATTTCGATTACAATACTTTCTTTCACTGAAGATAGAAGAAAGTAAAAAAATAGCGGGGATAAAAAGCGGGGCGCACATTATACGCGCAGTATATCCGAAAAACTATTTGAAATATTACATGCTTTGACTAATTAACTGAATCACCACTTTTGTTGATTGGGCACAAACTCTTTGGGTTGATTAAAGGCTTTGGGTTGGCTAAAACTTTGGGTTGATTAAAGGCACAAACTCTTTTCAGGGACATGGTAGCCAAAAGAGAGCTAAAATAAAAACATCAAATTATATTTTAAAAGTTATCTTAAAATCTTGTAATAAAAATAAATTGATCTAAAACAACACAGCTTAAAAAGAAATGTAATGTGATGATACTCGTAATTAAAACAAGTTAATACAGTCATAATACCATGTTTAAAAAAAGAAATAGCAGAATTTCACAGTTAAAATATGTACAATCTGTAAAATAACGATTTGTCTAAATAAAAAATATAGATTGTCTAAAATACTTAGCATAAACAGGTTTATTTATAAACCACAGATTCACTGGTCGGCATCAAAAACCTCTCTGTAAAAATAATAGTTGATTCTTATAGTCTTCACTCTGCTAAATACAAAATGGTAACGAAACTACTGTATCACGTACAATTCTTTTGGTTGGAGGGTTTGCTTTTCAAATTAAGGTATTTTATATCTTGCTAAAACACAAGTGGAAATTTTGTAAACCCTAAAATATACATAATAATATGTAAATTACCTCCAAATAAATGTATAAATATGATTACCGAGGTTATAACGGCATAAGGAATGAAAATATATTAGTGGGTAGAAAATAGTAAATTCGGACACGAAAGGGGAAGGGGGGGGGGGGCATAAGAAGAAAAATGCTCGATAGACGTACCAAAAAACTAGATTTTCATGCTATATTTTATCAATTTAATATCTGAGGTAGTGAAAGCAATTTTTTCATGATTTAAGTTTTATCTAGCATTGCAAAATAAAATTATAATCCTTTTATTATTTGTTATTATTTTAAAACTGTTTCTCGAAAAAAATGGTACGTGCTGGAGCAATTTGGATCACATATTAAAAATTAGGAATATTAAATCTGTACACTTTACATATTTATTTTGCAGGGAGAAATTTTTTTTATCTTTTTGCCGACCAGTAATTATGAAAAAAAACTAAGGGTCAGACTTTGGAAAACATACACCGTATTTTTAAATAATTTCAGGAATAATGGAGAATTCCAAAAAGGTACTTCATTACCATTTTCTGAAGGAAATGAGCCGTCACATTTTATGTTTTAACAAGGCAATGCATTCATTTCACAGCAAATTCTAAGTTTAAGCTATCGAATGGTGTCGCTTTATTGACTAGTCAGATTTAAATCTTATTAAAATCTAGTAGAAAGCCTATGAGAAACACTAGAAAATACTTTAAATTCTAGTTGGAAACAATAACATTCCACAAGTGAATTAAAAATAGCCGTCTCTGTGACCTACTATTTCCCCGTATCACTTGCGGAAACTCATCTTTTTTTTAGTAACAAAAAAGAATAATTTATAAAGGCATACTGGAGAAAGGAAAAAAGATTTTCCATTAACACTAAATGTACCGTGAGGGATCATTTTGACCCCTACCAATTGAAAATATTTCGGTTCGTACCAGGATTTTCTTTATACAATAAGTTTAATAAATACAAAGAACAGTGGAGCAGCGTTGAGGGGTTTCCTAGTTGTCAGGCAACTTAACACCCAGGCTGTAGATATGATGTCTTACAAATTAATGAGCCATTGGGAAAAGAGAAGATGTAGTTGTTTAAAACTACATTATAAATGAAAAAACATTAAAGATAGGTAGGTACTAGCATAAGTGCTTTAATTATAGAGATAAAAAAGTTAAAAGTTAAGTTAAACCCTTTAAGACCAGGAGGTTTTTTGGTAGAAATTGAAAGTTTGGGTGGTTTCCCCTTATCGATAGGACCGTATTTTGTTGAAAAAAAAATACCCGATGTCAGGTTATGCCAAGGGAGGACCCGCACAATTGTGCGGGTTCGGTCTTAATGCAGCCGTTTTTGGGCTAAATCTACACAATAGTGTAGTTTGGGATTATGTGTGCAACTATCTAAAGATAAAAGTTTAAGCAAAAAAAGTTGTTGTTTATGGAGATAATTTTCATCAGCCACAATGAAAATATTTGAAACAATTTTTGTTTTTGGACAGACCACTACAATTTCATTTCCTGAGACGTGCTCAATGCTCGCACCCCTCTTAAGAGCCGTTGACAAATGGTATGCCCTTCACTCCGTTTGGATTGTGCCTGACCCTTCAAATATCTTTTTTTTAGTTTTTCCAGAGGCGGTATTTTGTTTAAATACCACTTTGTTAAATCGAAGTACATAAACCTAGGCCTGAGCCAGAGTAAGGACTATAGCAGGTCCTAAGCCCAGATCCTTGTGGACCAGGTCTGTACTTTCCCACTGGTATACTACAAAATTTAAAACTATCCCTGGCGATACTTTTACAACAGAGTGTGGTTTGTTTTTTATATACTGCTTTACTGAAGCACGTCCTCAAAAACGGAATCGCCTGCTCATCTATGAAAAAATTTCCCTGATCTCCTGGTAAATTGAAGCAGACACTACGGAATCTGGCGGATATTTGCTGAACTTTCCATAATTTATTATTTATTCCTGGTGGTTCACTTGCTGTGTCGACAAAATGGAATGAATTTATCAAACTTAAAAATCTATCTCGTGATATGGTTATAACTCATATGAAACGTATAAATCATATATGACAATTATAACTCAGAGCAGAAACATGCAGTTCATTACATGTGCATATTATATATCCAATACTATCAATTTTAAATAGAAATCATGAATAGTACAAACCTATTAATTTAAAATGAATCTGATTTAAAAATGTAATTAATAAAAAATAAATTGCTAAAAACATAAGTTTAAAAGAAATAACTTAAAATTAAAAATTTTATATGTTAGGAATAGTTCCCATTTTGGAAGTGGTAAATCCCGAACCCGCACAATTGTGCGGGTCATTTGTTTTTCAACATTTGTAAAGCCTAATTAAATTTATCAAAGAAAAAAACAATTATAATCATGAATAAAGTATATGAAAAGAAAAATTAAATCTAAGCAAACACTAAAAATCATATTTAAAAGAATGCGACATTAAAAACTTTTTGTCTTTTGCTGTCAGATGATATAGTCCTTTTAAAAGCAGAAAATCTAACCCTGTATTGTAATGGGTCTCCCCTATTGGTGTCTTATCAAAACATCTGAAGCCAATTAACTCATATAAATGTGCAGATTTGGTTTTAAATATCACAAAAACAGGAACTAGTCATTCTCTTTTACTATAGAATCACCCGCACAATTGTGCGGGTCAGGGCTTAAAGGGTTAAGAACTTGAATATAAAAAAAATCAATATGAAAATACCAAGGAAGAAAAAGTTAAATAAATAAGTTAAACAGTTTTAAATAAAAATTCTGGTGTAAAATATTTTTATAAAACTTGAGTAAAATTTCCGGTAGTTTTAGTGTTGAAACAAATTTTATAACTAAATTTCATTTCATACATTTTCCATGTATTGCTTTTATTTTTGTAAATATAGTTACTATAACATTCTGTTTATAATAATAAGCAGTTATAAGAGTTTTAAACTTTTCACAAAATATTATTTGATATTCCAATGTAATAAGGCGATAGAAATATTAAAATTTTGGCGTGGCCATAAAATTTTGCAACGCATTATAGTCTTAGTTATTCTAACTCCAGAGCTCGACTTCATTCCTTCTACGAATTCAAACTTCGAAAAAATGAAGGATAAATAAATGAAGAAGCTAAATACTATAAAATTATTAAAAGCGGAATACGAAAAAAAAAAAAGAAAAGAAAAGAAATATAGATGTTTTATAATAGTCTTTATCAAGTTGTTCTAAGAAAGAAAACATGAGGAAGCATCTACGTGTTATCAAAATGAAATTACAAATAAAGCATAAACCAGTTTTTAGATCATTAAATTTGAAGAGTTTGCCTCATTATTCCTGTTAAAAATACGATTTCAGGAAAAAAGTCTTGAAATGTTTGAGGAAAATTGACAATGTATCGTACCAACCATATTTTAAATATGTTGAAAATAAAAAGTAAATTGACATACATTGCAAGAAAAACAATTAACAATGCTTTTATAATATAATAAAAGGATATTTTATGATACACGCAGAGCGCAGAAGATTTTAAAATATTATTTAAAAAATAAACAACGTTCTTAAATGCGATGCATACTAATACTACTTTTACAAATCCTACAAAATTAAAATGTACTTGATATTTTTTTTCAGTGTCATGAGTATATTAAATCTATTCACAAGTCCAGTACAAAAACTTGATAAAATACCATTCTGTTATTCAAAGGATTTATTTGACATTTAAAAAAAAGAAATTCTAATTAGCTAATAAAAGCATGAAAAAAAAAATAGATATTCCACTTTTTCACCTTTGTTATTTTATGTTAATTTCAAAATAACTTTTAAAAATCTTTATTGCACAACTATTTAAATTTCAAAAAACAAACTACCCGAAGTGCTTTTCTCATTCATTTAAAACATATTTTAGGATATGCGTAGCATACAGTAAATTGTTTTTGCATTGAAAAAATTGTTTATACAAACATAATTTTTCAATGTTATAAATATAAATGGTACAATTAGTATATACTTATATATGTATATATATAAAATACTTCAAAATTTTTTTTAAGTCATGAGTGTTTACTAAATGCACTCTCAGATAAAGTATTCAAAAGATCAAAAATAAAATATCATTCTCGTATTTAAAGAATTTCACTGAGAAAGAACATTACTAAATGTCTGACGACTGCATAAAAAATTGCTAATTTCAACAAAAAATATTTAAATTTTAGTCACAATTCTTGATAAAATAGCAGACGTGTTTTAAATACTATGTTGAAGAATGTGATATGTATTGTCAAAGAAATGACACAAATATTCATTTATAACATATTTTTTTTGTGATACGCATAGCACTTCGAATTGTCAAAAAGTTGTTCCTACAAACTTGATAATTCAATGTCATAGATCTTAAAACAAAGTAAAAGAAAAAAAAAGAAAGAATGAAATGAATGCCTCACATTTTTTTTTATCATGAGCGCTTATCAAATCCATTTACAGATCAAATGCAAAAGTCAGATACAATGAATGTAGTATTCAAAGGATTTAATTGCGTTTAAAAGCTTATAAATCATTACTTGAAAAAAACACAGTTTCCACATTTTTCATATTTCGTCATTTCTAATTGCTTTCTAATAAAGTTTTTTAAGCTTTTATCGCACAACTATTTAAACGTATAATTTCAGAATCATTGGCATTTCAAATAATATCACGTTTCTTTTTTGTTATATTAGTGCCTTTAATATTTTTCAACTATTTAATATTGATTTTTTTTAATGTTTCCGTAAGCTGAAAACAACCCAAAGACATATAACAATAGAACTTAATGCATATTGTATACGTAACGAATAATTATCAAACTAAAAAAAAGAAGAATCAAGATGAAAATAAAATATTTTGTCTGCAAAATCGAGCATTCACGGCATTTTTACGCAGGAAAAAAAAAAAAAGTATATCATCTCGAACCATTTCAACGCATGCATCATGATTTTTATCTGAAAAGAACTCAATAATCTTTGACTACATTGAATTCGTTGCTCTATTGCAGCTTAAAATGCATGTTTTTAAGTCTTTTCTCCCATTTAAAAGATATTTTTTTGTGCCTACAATTTTAAAACTCAAGATATCTGCCTCAAAAATGAAATTTAAACTTCAAGTATTATTTTTCGTAGATACCACTGGTTTTCAAATAAAACGAAGAATATCAAGTTAAAAGTTGATCATTCAATCCTCTTTTTTTTCTTTCTTTCTTTCCTTTTTGACAGTAAAGGATTCAAAGGAAACAGTATCAGCAGTTTTTTTTTTCGTAAAATCTTAAGTTCTTTGAAAAATAAAGAAGAAAAAGAAAAAAAGAGAATGCTGCACGCATGTTGCAGTATCTTAGTTTGAAAACTTCTCGTTGGTATATGTTTTAAAATTGCTTTTTCGAAACGGCAGTTCTGAGGCAGAAGATGCTTAAAAGGTTCTCAGAGGAAATGTTAAAAAGCGATGTCTGGTTTCTTTAAGTTAAATAAATAAAAAGAGGCGGTTTTGATGTTCTAGATAGATCATGTATCAGTGCATCTGATGCCGTAATTGGGGTATTTGAATTTGTGATTCCCCCGAAATCTTTTGAGTAATTTCAGATCGTAAAGTATTTTCATTTATTTTTTTTCCATATCTTGATTAGATCTATATATATATTTATCATAATTTTTTTTCAAGAAAATGAGAGAAGATTCTGCTTATTTATTTGAAAACGGCGTATTTATTTGGAAGCGTTGTATATAAATGTCATTTATAAAAATGAAGCTGCTATTTTCAATTGCTGAAAGCGACTCTTATAATTTTGTAGCATTAAAACATAAATACATTTTTAATCAAATCTTATTTCTGAAAAAATAACCTACATGATAATTTAATTTTTAGATTTAAATTTTTTATAAAATATTTTGGAAATCTTAATTAGCTTTGTAGATGTGTATCATTACTTTTGTTCTTACTTTAAGACAAAATTATAAGAAAAAACCATGATTCTTTTATTTAAGTGCATGTGTATAACATTTATAGAAATTCATTTTTTATTCAAGAAAATTATAAGAGAAGATTATGCTTATTTATCAGGAAGCGGTGTATGTAAATGTCATTTATAAAAATGAAGCTGCCATTCTCAATTGCTAAAAGAGACTCTTAAATTTTTGTAGCATTAAAACATAAAATACATTTTTAAGCCAGTCTTATTTCTGAAAAAGCAACTTACATGATAATTTAATTTTTAGATTTATATTTTATATAAAATATTTTGGAAATCTTAATTAGCTTTATAGACGTTTATCATCACTTTTGTTCTTACTTTTCAAACAAAAGTAATAGAAAGAACCCGGATTCATTTATTTAAGTGCATGAGAATAACATTTATAGCAATTCATTTTTTATTCAAGAAAATTATAAGAGAAGATTCTGCTTATTTATTTGGAAGCGGTGTATGTAAATGTCATTTATAAAAATGAAGCTGCCATTCTCAATTGCTGAAAGAGACGCGTATATTTTTATAGCATTAAAAAGAGGCAGTATTGATGTTCTGAGTAAATCATGTGTCAGTGCATCTGATGCCGTAATTAGAGTATTTGAATTTGTGATTCCCCGAAATCTTTTGAGTAATTTCAGATCAAAAACTATTTTCATTTATTTTTTTCCACATCTTGATAAGCTTTATACAGGGTGATTCATAAATATAGAAACAATAGGCTATTTCCTTAAATATTGTCCCTAGATCCATACTTCCAATTGCAAAGTTGCATAAAAAAAGGTTAAAATTTAATGACATAAGTGGCAACTCCATAGGGGTCTGTTTGAAAACAAAAATACGAAAATTAAATTTTTATACGTCCCCCGTAGTGTAAAAATTCCAATCAGGAAAACTTTCCTTATCCATTCCTGAATTAAGCACAAAAAATTGCATCTTCATATCTGAAAAACTCGCAGAGTTATGGCCGTTTAAATAATTTATCAGGTTTTAAGGGATTAGACACAAATTGAAATGCGTGCAATCCAAGAAACAATGTTACTTTAAGAGTTCTAGGAAACATGTAAAAAATATATTTGTTGAGCTAGAATTTATTTATTTATTATTTTTTTTTTATGTGTTGGTTTTTGTGATTTGCAAACAAAATCACATCCTAATATTTCGTATAATTTTTTTTTTAATTTAAATGTTTAGTATTTTTTTTAAGCGGATTTAATTTAAAATCTTTATAACTCGAAACATTATTCATTGGATATCAATTTTTTTTCCTTTAATTAAAGAGGAAAGTTTAATTTAATTTTTGTTTCAGGAATTTTTTTAATTTAATTTTAAAAATATTAAAAATATTTGTTTAAAAAATTATTTGTTTGTATAAAGAATTAACTTATTTTTTAAAAAAATCATATTTTCAAAAGTAAAATTTTTTTCAATTTGCTGAAACAAAATTAATGTAAAATAATCAAAAAAGACATGTTCCAAGTTTGCACCTTTTTTACTTTACGATTAAAAAACATCATGCAGAAAAACGCATTTAATGTTTTAAACATTGATTGGCTCCTAATAAAATGTTTAAATGCATTTTAAAAAATTGCACGTGAAAAAGTAACTTATTTCGGTAGCTTAAACTTCCGATTCTTTTTAACTTTTGCTGTTTTCACCACCTTTTTGTACTACTTAAATGTCCATAAATAAATGCTAAATGTATAATTTGAAACAATGCTTTTTCTAACATGCCGATTAAGAGTTCTTCATAATTTTAGTCCTTACAAATTCATTCTTTTTATCGTCCCGGTGAGGCCGATAAAAAAGTCTGTATACTGGGGCCGAGCCAGACCCGGGATTGGCGACTTTTTTCTGAAGATTCGGCCAGGCCGGGCCTAACATAGTTTTTCATACCGAACCGGGTGTTGGTGTGATTTATGATGGCCAATTATCTATACGAGGGATGTGGCCGAGTATGCCTTCCGTGGAGGTCTTTCTAAGGGAACCTAACCCGTATTTAAGCAAGGATATCCCAGGTTCGAAGAAAACCACTGAAAACTCCAAACGATTGGGCCGAAGGGCGCGATTGGGTTCGAACGCAGCATGAGAGCAGAACCTCTCGGCCACTGGTTATACCGAACCGGGACTGGCTTCCTTATTCCTAGGTCTCCTCTGGGCGAAATTTTAAGTCTCGGTCTGGAGACAACCCGTATTAAAATCATTATCTCTGACTGACCTAATCCGTGCAAAAATAACTAAAATTTGGCTCAGCCCAAAAAATTTACAAAAAAATGCATATATTTTTAAGTGGCCATTATTTTACAATAAAATTTTAAAATTCATATTTTTAAAGGATAGTAGATTTTAAGGCAAAACAATTTAAATACGGTAAAACTAGTGAAAAAAAAATCTGCATATGACGGAATCCTTTCTTAAACGGTAAAATCTATTGATCCATGGAAAATGAATATAATAGTACCTGAGAAAAAATAGACTACATTTACAACTCCTAAGTAGGGAACTTGTCTAAAACGCTTTTTTTTGTTCTTTCCTATGTGATTCCATCTTAAAAGATTTTACTTTATAGCATTTTTCATTGTCTCCAACACATGGAATATGGATTAACGATATTAAAGGAGAAGTGAATCATTTACATATAAATAGAGATTCATTAATAAAACAAATAATCACAGCTTTTGGCGCTTCTTTAAAAGTAATAATTATAAACATGAAAAAAGAAAAGATATAATAAGTATTTTTGGTCAGAACTCCTCCATACGAAACAATTTTTAACCATATCGATGTAAAAAACTATGTAGAAATTCAGTTAGGTCGGGCCAGGCTACGATTTGAACTTTTTTTCAGGCAGGGCCGAACTTTTTTCCTATGGGTCGGTTCGGGACCGGACCTACATATTTCGACCCGCGTAGACCTCTAGTGCAGACCACCAGCATACTTTGAAAAAAGGTTTAACGTGAAATCTATACGCTGCCTATTTTATGTCCAAAGGAGAGGCGCTGTCTTATATCGACTTTTAATACTGAACAATTTGTGGCTGATCCCTATCTTGCATTCAAAATGAGTCAAAAACTCGTCGCTCAGAGGCATGGATAAATGGTGTAAGTCACGAATTTTGGATTTTGATATCTCTGAGAATTTTAAAGATATCGAGATGAATTTTTTTGTGTTTAATTCGGGAATGGATAAGGAAAAATTTCCTAATTGGGAATTTTACTCTACGGGGGCTGTATAAAAATTTAATTTTTGCATTTTTTCATGTAGACCACTCATGGAGTTGAAACTTATCTCATCAAATTTTGCACCTTTTTTTATGAAACTTTGCAATTGGAAGTATATGCCTAGGGGCAATATTTAAGAAGATAGCCTATTGTTTCGATATTTATGAATCACTCTGTATATATTTATCATTATTTTTATTTTCTAGAATATTATAAGAGAAGATTCTGCTTATTTATTTGGAAGCGGTGAATGTAAATGTCATTTATAAAAAAGAAGCTGCCATTCTCTATTGCTGAAAGAAACTCTTCTATTTTTATAGCATTAAAAAATAAATCAGTTTTTAAGCAAATCTTATTTTGGAAAAAACCTACTTAATAATTTAATTTTTAGATTTATATTTTATAAAAAAAAAAAAAAAAAAAAAATGAGAATCTTAATTAGCTTTATAAATTTATGATATTTTTCTTTTTAAGTTTTCAGGCAAAATTATTAGGAAAAACTTTGTTTTATTTGTTTGAAAAAATTGAATATGTATAACTTTTATAGAAATGAAGCCCCTATTCACAATTTTGAAGGTATTCAGATATTTGTAATATAAAGAAGAAAATTTATTTTTAAGCAATCCTTTTAGATGTAATTGTGTAATCCGAATTTTTAACTTACCCCCGAAAACCCCCCAAATAGTTGTTTTAAACTTAAATTTCGTATTGTTTTAGGGGAAAAGCATTACGAAATTCAGAAACTAGACAAAATTTGCAACAAATAGGATATATGACATTATGACGTAGGATAAACGGGGAGAGAGGGGGCTGCCTCGGAACATTACCCGCGCGCTTTTCTCAAAAACCAAATTTTTTCAAAAAATCAATTTTTTGGGGGGTTGCCGGATGAAATTTTGGTGGGAAGTTACAAATTCGGATTCAGCGATCCAAAAAACATCTAGAAAGCCGATTTCCAGTACTACCATTAATTTTGCCAGATAAAATCCCCTATTGCCTGGACTTCATCATTTAGTGCACGTAGCACCGCAGTGCATGTTCCGAGGCAGCACTCACCCTCCCCGTTCTTCCTAATTCATAATGTTATATATCCTATTTGTTGCAAATTTTGTCTAGTTTCTGAATTTCGTAATGCTTTTCCCCTAAAACAATAAGAAATTTAAGTTAAAAACAACTATTTGGGGGGGGGGGGGTGTTCGGGGTTGAAATTTTTTTGGGGAAAGTTAAAAATTCGGATTCAGCGACCCAAAAACCTTAAAATAAACCTTATAGAGAAAGTTCGGAGGGGAGATGGGAGGGCGAATGTAAACGTGTGAGTGGTTAAGTGGAATTGCGCAACTTAGTTTACGCAGCACCGCGCGCATGTTCCGAGGCAGATCCCCCCTTCCTCTTCATCGTAAGTCATAATGTTTGTTTAAATCATCTAATTTGTTGGAAATTTTGTCTACTTTCTGAATTTCTAGATACTTTTTCTCTAAAACAATAAAAAAAATTGATT
This sequence comes from Maratus speciosus, assembly GCA_963932465.1. Taxonomy (NCBI): domain Eukaryota; kingdom Metazoa; phylum Arthropoda; class Arachnida; order Araneae; family Salticidae; genus Maratus; species Maratus speciosus. The sequence continues at coordinate 95,861,687 of OZ010792.1, forward strand.
TTTTTATAAAAACCTTTTTTGGGGGGCTTTTTACCAAAATTTGGCGAGGTTGCCGAGGTTTTGGTGGGAAGTTACAAATTCGGATTCAGCGACCCAAAAAACATCTAGAAAGCCGATTTCCAGTACTACCATTAATTTTGTTAGGTAAAATTTATTAAATAGCAAACCTACCTAGCAAAAATTAATAAATTATTTGCTAGGTAGTACCATTAATTTTCCTATTGCCTGGACTATAAACATTTATAAATATATTTAGTAAAAATGTACAGGGTCTAATTAAGTTATTTGGAAAAAAAAAAAAAAAAAAAAAAAAAAAAAAAACCTTTTCTTTGTATATCGTGTGGAGTATCGCGTGAAAGCTTTCGTAACGCTGAATGCAAAAATGAATTTCTTTTAATTTTAGGTATTATATTTTCAAAGATATTGCCAAGAATGTAGAGCAAACATATGTTCTCCTCCCGCAAAAAATAATTCCGAATCTACTGAAACTAAAATTATCAAAAAATTAGATGTAATAGACCTGAATTTAAACCTTGCAGAAATATTATAGCGATTACCCTAGGTCACATAGTTTTTCAGAAAATCGCATTTTTCAGTTTCACAAAAATTTCGATTTACGGGCGTTTAGCAAAAGTGTTGATCAGCACTGGAGGTGCCTATCGTAGCAGAAGTATAAAAGCATTGTTTTTAATCATTTTTGAAAAAAGTTGTCAGTAATTAGCTGAGATATTAACCCTTAAAAGTGTATTTCAAAATATATTTTTCCGCCTTCAACAGCTCGAAATTTTGAGAGACATTTTCAGACTCATTTTTAAAAGTAAAAACATGAAACTTGCAGAGATGATTTTTGAAGAGATGTATAAGAGGCCATGTGATTTCATTTTTCACTCAGTCAATTAGAATATGATTTTTAAACAATTATTTTCTCAGTATGACTATTTTTTTCATTCCCTTCGGAAAATTTGGTTCAAAACGCCAACTTTGACAGCATTTTGTTTACACATCTTCTGCATTTATAAAAAAAATCGAGAAGCACGGCACATTATGTAGTTTCGAAATAAGAGAATTTCCGAGTTTGGTACGTTTGCGAGCAAAAATGAATTTAAAAATTAATCATAAAATAAGCATTTTGGATTGGAATACACCCTTAAAGATACGAACGGTTTGGACATACATAATGACAGGGGCGGCGAACTCTATGTGCTGTTGGATTTTAAAGCCAAGTTAACAACTATTAATGATATATATGTGTAATTCAATGCCCAGTAGCAGTATAAGAACAATAAACGTCAGAATGTTAAAAGCAGCCATTCAATTAGAATAAATCGCATAAATACTGTTGGATTCGAGACTAGTTTTCATTGAGTGGATTTCTAAATACACCTCGAATGACTTTAAAAGTTAATTAAAAACCTATCTGGAAAAAAGTGACACGGACCAAGGCGGCGTTGCAGCTGTGCGACCTCCTTTCGAAGCGCGCTTAGCACAATGCCAAATTTAAACTTTGATCAAATGTTTTGTTTTAGCTACACTGTTGAAAGAAAGAGTGTTACTACGCTGAATTTAGTTTTAGGAAATGGCAAATGAAGTTTAAATATGCATTGCTTTTATTGTCATTACCGAATTAAATTCATCATAAACAGATTAGGATAATATTAAAGATGAGTTATGCAGAATAACTATATTTGATATTATTTAGGCTTCATGTCTCTTTGACCTTTTATGGTATACCCATTCATGCTTTCCTACTATAAGTACAGCTATATCCAACCCTATGTTGTATATTTTTGTACAAAGTCTTATTATTCTTTTAGGAAAGATTTTTTTTATTTTTAATAATGCAGTTAATATAATTCATATATTTATTGTATGGAAACCTCTGAGTGTGAGTAATACTCGCACTTCACCGTTTATTTTTATTCAATTAAGTTATATGAAAATACTTTACTTATTTACGTGAAAGCAGTATATGTGAAATGCGAATACCTCCTACATCAATAAGGCTCCTATGAGATAACTCCTATGCAGCGTTGAAGTCGAAAGCAAAACTAAATAAAATAAAAAAAAATAACATAACAGAGAATATTTGCTGGACTCGTGAAACTTCACGGCTACAATATAACTCTATAATTTTTTTTGAAAAACAGACAGTGTACAAAAGCTTTTTTAAATAAATCCGTGAGGTAAACGGCGACCCCCATATACCCTACACTAACACCCTGCTGTTATGACCTAAACCAACATTGGTGAAAAGACAAAGGGTGATGCAAAAAGTAATGTATGCTGTGTGCTTCAGAAGTACAGGGATAGTCAAAGTCGTAAAGCTAGAGAGGCAGAAGATAGTACAGCTAACTGGTGTACCACCTGTTTTCCAAAACTTTTTCAACAGGTTAATATTAGAAGAAAATGGCTCACCATGACAATGTATCGTCTCACTCAACAAGGATTACAGTTGAATATCTTGAATAAAAACGCACCAAAGTGATAGAACATCAACAGCAATCTCCTGATCTTACTATGTGCGAATTTTATCTATTTTTTATTCTATAAAAAAGTTACATGGGCGTTTTTTTATTCCGAAGATGAGATTGATGAAGCTATAAAACCACATTTCCCGTCTATTTCAAGAAGCGGATGGTTTGAGACATTTATTCTCTGGAAAATTCGTCCGCAAAAATGCATTGATCTTCGAGAGAACTACTTTGAACATTCTTGAGAGTTGGTAAGTTCAAATTGTACCAGTTAGCCGTCTCTCAAAAATCTCAGTATTACCCTCGTATTCAAAATCAGTTGAAGAGACTCATATATTTTTTGTTATATTTAAAGTGCTTTAAAAATAATTAATTAGTTTTTAAATTTGTACTTTATACACAATTAGTACGTATTTGTGCGTGTAACATACTTTATACATACAGTGTGATCCTCGTATTCAGAATTCCTTGAAAAGACTCATATATTTTTGTAATATTAAAAGATCTTTAGAAATAATTCTGTATTTTTTTTTAAATTTATGCTTTATACGTAATTTTATCCATTAGTTTAATTTTTCCAGTGGAATTCACTAGGTATTATCAATTTTTACTTTCTTCTATGTTTACAAGAAGAATGTATTGGACTCGTAAAAATTTTCGAATTCCTGTTTTCAACGGATTTACACGTTTTAGGGGTCAGAGATCACGAAAAACATGTTTTCAAAAAATGTTTGTCCGTGAGTCTGTCTGTGTGTCCGTCTGTCTGTATGTATGTGTCACAAATTTTTTGGGTGCTCTATCCCAAGAACTAAAGAACGGAATTTAATAAAACTTTAAATACATATATTGTCTGATATAAATTGTTTATGATTACGTTTTGGTATAAATCGCCCAATAGTTGGCGCTGCTATGCTGCATTTTTCACGATTTCCGCAATAGAACTCAGATAGATCTCAAAAATTAATACACGGATTATCATAAAACTTCAATTTCAGTTACACTTTGATAAAATTTGCTGCTGATTAATTTTTGGTGTAAATTGCCCAAAAGGTGATGCTGCTATACTGCATTATTCATGATTATCACAATAGCTCCATCTGAAAAACTAATGTACGAATTTGTATCAAATTTCAGCTTCTGTTAGTCTCTGATATAAATTGGTGCTCTTTGGTTTTTGATGTAAATCGCCCAATAATTGGTGCTGCTATGCGGCATCTTTCCCGATTTCCGCAAGAACTGTATCTTAAGAACAAATGCACGAATTATCATCAAACTTAAGGTTGAGTTAGTCACTGACATAAATTGTCTCGACTGATTTTTGGTGTAAATCGTCCAACAGATGCACTACTATGTAGAATATTTTACGATTTCTGTACGAGCTCTATCTCAAAAATTAATGCACGGATTTTAATCAAACTTCAGGTTCAGTTAGAAGCTGACATAAGTTGTTGATGATTAGATTTTGCTTTAAATCACCTAACCGGTGGCGCTGCTATGCTGCATTTTTCGTTAAGTATTAACAAGCCCGGGAGATGAGGGCACATGTGAACAGCTCGCATAAATATAGCTTTTTCTCGTGACTGGATTAATTTCTATAAACAAAACATACTCAATATAGTAAATAGAACTTTATTTTATACATGGTATTTTTTAAAATCACCTGTATAGTTCTTCTTACATTTTTTAACAGTTTTATAAATTCGAAAAATTGTTCACATGTGCTCCATCAACGGGGTAGTTGTGAACACACGTGGGGCATATGTGAACACAAGGAAAAAAAATATCCTTTGACATACTTTTTATTCTGTTATTCATTTGTCATCGTAATCATTAGTTAATTACCTGTGAAATTCACCATAAAGAAATATGTATATATATACACATATTTCTCTAGTTTCTGGGTGATATGTTTAAGCAAAAGATTATAAAATGAAAATAAGTAGATTTTGGGGGTGGAAGCTTAGATGATTCATTAAGTATTGCTGGAAAAAAAAATAAAGAAGCAATTTTAAAAAAGAAATTAAAACTTTAAAATTTTGCTTAGGGGTTTTTTTTGGGGGGGGGGATTTTAGGGAGGGGAACGTTTACGTACTATTTATCGGCCGAAATACGAAAGATTCCCACTGCTGTATTTGCCTTATTTACTTGTAAATTATAGATAAAGAAGGGTTTTATAATGATTTTTTAAAAAAAATCTCCAATATAACCCCCCCCCCCCCCACACCCTCCCCTAACTTCTTTTGCTTTTGAAAGAGGGAGGAGGTTACAAAAGGGATTGTACGGTAGTTATCAGTTTAAAAATTTTACTTTCTTAAAATATTACTCATATCTATCTCCATTCAAAGCATCATATACAAAACTGTTTTAGATATGGAAGTAAGCTATTATTGCAAGTTTAGAACAAATGTAATAGAAAAATTTGCAAACCTGTTCAAGGTAATACTTTTGTATTAAAAATGCATAAAAAAATATTGTTGTAACCTGTTTAGTAAAATAATATATAACACTTATTGCATTTTAGAAGACATTAAATTTATTTAAAGTACAATTGAACGTAACCGAGCTTGTTGCTCTTTATGTATTTGCTGTAAGATGTGTTTGCTGAAGTTTCAATGCAAAATCAACTTTGTGTGAGGAAAATATCTTCTATTTCAGGAAAATTATAGATAATGGAACTGACATTATTTATCATTACGTTAACTGAAAGGAACATAATCACAGAATGATTATTGGGGCACATATGAATTGTTCATATCTGCCCCAACTTGTCTGTTCACAAGTGCCCCACATTGCTGCTTGTGTTAAATTGATAAATCATTAACATTTCTCAATTTTAGAAGGAAAAGGACTTTATCAAAAATATTTATTAGTATTCATAGTATATGTTAAAACACTCAAATTCAAATAAATGAATAAATAAATAAAGTTATGCGCTTATCAACTTGGAACAAAGATTTTACTTTTCAGATCTAAAAACAGTGTTTTGGCTACAGAGGACAAACAAAATGTCAAAAACCTTCAAAAAAATTTTACCATATGTCTACAGGTGCTGTCATCTTTAGTAATTTTTTTCAAATAAAAAAACTTATAATAACTAATGAAAAATTGCGATGTTCATATCTGCCCCTTGTTCACATGTGACCCCATTTCCCCTATGAGATAGAAGAAAGTTTTCTGATTTTCACATCCGACTAGTTTAAATGATGCTTTTACAAAGTTTTGTGTAATTGACTATTATATTAAAAATACTATTTTAACTATTCTCTTCCACACATTGGTTAACTTTATACGCATTTATCTTTTTTAAAACAAAATTAAACGAGAAGATTCAACTTATTTACTTGAAAACTCGTGCATGTGAATAACAATTATAGATATCATCTGTTCTTCTCAATTTATATTTTTAAATGAAAAAATAAATTATTTTTCAGCAAATCCGTCTTTTAGCAATAATTACGTAAGTTAAAATTTGTAAGTTGCAGTAAACATTTGCAACTAGTTCAAATTTTACAGCGAAATTCACATTAATTATCTAGAATGATGTCTAAAATTAATAACTATTACATGGCTATTTCTTTAATGAGAATATGTTAGTTATTAACAGTATTTCGTTTGCATCTTTAAATTGACTTATTTGTAGCGTGAAGTATACGATAAGTATTGATTTTGCGCAAAAGAAAATAGCATTAGAAGTATTACATTAAAGAAGGTTATTTAAAGGTAAAACTAAAAAAAAGAAATTACTTAAAGCCGTTATAGAAAGAGGATGAATGTTTCAATTACTTCAAGGCACTTTTACATTTTCATAATATTGAAAAGTATTTTAATTTTAAGCATGCCTTTTCTTTAGTAATAGTAACGTAATTTATTTAAAACTTTTTTCTACGTGAAACATTTTTCACTACTTAAAATTTTACATGGAAATGCATTTTATTTTGATTAAAAGATGGCTTTTAATAATAATAATAATATTAAATTCAATATAAATGACTTTTATCTAATAAGACTAAATCCGTAATTTTCAATAGTGCACTTGCAACTATAAATTGCCTCGCTTGCAGTACTAAGAAAAAGAAAACTTAAGTTAGATAATGTCGGTGTATATGATATAGAAAATATCTTTACAAATAATATCATGAAGGTCGAGGTAATTTCAAAACTCAAAAAGAAATTGGTTTAAGAAGAGAAGCAATTTTTCACCGTAAGTTATTAAAAAATAAACAATATTTTCTCAATTATCGAAAAACTTCATGTTATTAAAAGAATCTCAAAAGAACGTATCCCGTAATATAACTGTAAGTAGATTTAACTTTTTATTCGAGGAATACAAATTTGAAAGTTCATTTGAATGTATCATGCATAAATAATATAAATGGAAAATTTCACGGAATAACTAAACCGATATAACATTTAACTTTTATCTGTGTGTATATTAATCATGTAAATACTTTTTCTGTTTTCAGTCCTGTTGGATTAATATAATTTTTTCTTTCTTCTTTTATTATTTTTTTATTTATTTTTTATTATTTTTTAGAAATTTCAAATATAAATCACAATCTTTCTGACGATTTTAGTGTGATTGGTTATTCCTGGAGAATGTACACAAGTTTAAGATCCCTTTTTTTTTCTTTTTTTTTCTTTTTTAGTTTAAATATTTATTTTAGTCATTAAATTCAGATTCTTTTAAAAAGTATTTTAGAAAGTATAATTTGTTTTCAGAAACCAAAAGAAAATGTATATATATATAATATATATATATATAAAGAGCCTGTTTTTATGAAGGATGTGATATAGCAATACATTCGATCATTTTTATTAAGCCTCTTTTTTTTTTTGGAATTACATCATTAATTTTTTTTTTATATAATTGAATAGCTCAAGAAAAAATTACGTTTAAATTACGTAAAGTTATTGATAAATTTTATGCAAATATATCTTGCTATAGTGTGTCCTTTAACAAGAGAAAATTATTAATTCAGACTGTTATTTGGCATTAGCGTATTAAGAGATATAAAATTAACGAATATAATTGACTCTTTCTTCTTACAAGTAAATGGTTAAGCTACAGCTATATTGAAGTTATTCTTTACAGGAAAAAGTTTAATTCTGAAGATCGCTCAACATATACCATTTATAAAATCCTCATAAACAATTTCATACAAAAAATATAAATTCTAGATATATTATTGACAGAAAAATCTGCCTTTTGTAACGCTCGCATTATAGTTATATGCTAATTAATATACTATGCTATCAGGAATTATTATTATTTTGGAGAGCAACCTCAGTACAGACCCTTCGCTATGTGTAATTTTTTGTTATTTTCTTTTTAAATTAAAAATTCTTTTATATTGTCTGTATAAATTTACATTATAAACAATCATTAAAAATATATATTTAATTAAAAAAAACATATAGTGTCAGACTATATGCCTTTTTAAAGAAAATAATTAAACATATTTTTAATAATTGTTTATAATGTAAATTCATACATCAGTAAACCGGAGTAAATGCTTTTTACATCCCGTAGTTTTTATAATGATAATAGAGGACTGTATCATTAAGTCTCAATTGCCTTAACGGCTTACAAATGAGTTTTACATTTCAAAAAAAAATATACAAAAACATATTTTCATGAAAGAGTATTCATATTTTTCTATAGTACAATATAAAACTAGGTAAGTAGTGAAACTCTTCTGAAGTTTTAGATCAACAGTCTACTAAGGGTCTTGTCGGATTAGCATAGCGAAATGGCCCCCACGGCCGATGTTTAAATAACATGTGTAGTAATAAGGCCCACCATGAGAATACAATATAGAGGGGTTTTAGCCCCTGACCTTAAACTCTCCTTGAGATAATCGGGAAGTATGCTACTATTTTTCAAATACGTTTTCTGAAAAACTACAAAAGTTAAAAAAATGAAATCAACGCCAATTATTGAAGACAGTGGCGTGGCGTCCGGTCATCGCTGGATGCGGCGATGACCAAGCAATATTTTAAAACTCTTAATAAGCTTTTAAAACTCTACGATCCAGTTTTAGCAGAACATTTGGAGTTCATGTATAAGTGAAGGTAAGATTTAAAGTTTCTTTTTTGAACATTCAACCATTGAATTTTAGAGTTAATAATTTTTCACCACAAACTTAAATAATTGCGATGACCACCGAAAATTTTCACGCCACGCCACTGATTGAAGAATATATTAGTTCACATTATATATTTTCTTCACATTTTTACCCAAATTTTAACATAGAAAAATAAACAAAAATATTTTTTAACAAAATTATTAATGCCGTAATTTTATTAGTTACACTAACCAAAAAATTACAGAATAATGCTCAAAGTATGTACAAATAAGAAAAAAAATCATTAAAATCGAAGATGCGCTTTTTGAGTTATAAAGAAATAATGCTAGCAACTTGCTAAAATATTCGTAACTTTCCCTGTTTGCATTTGCGGAAATATGTACTCTAGTATCAATGCATTGGTCGATTCGTGACATTTCCACTCGGGCAGAATGCACAGGGCGCCAAAATAAGAGAATGTTTCCATACACACTACTTCCCTATAGGTTTGTTTAATGTTTGTAAACATTGTGTTATTTTGTTGTACTGTTACTGTGCATCCTTCTCGCGTCATAATACCGAGTCGATGGTCTAGTCCAGGGTCGGCGAACCTTTTTACATCCACGTGCCAATATTAAAAAAAAAATTACAACCTAACATGGCGTGCCAACAACGACCCCCCACCCCCAGCCCCGTCCACGTCCATGTCCCATTCCCGCAAAAAAAAATGCGAAATTAATTTAATAGTGAATTATAAATTAGTTTAATTCTTATAATAATAAATAATAGTGTGAAAATTATTTATTATTATTATTAGATTATTATAAATATAGCTATATACCTGCAGGTAATACCAACTCCAACATACGCATTAAATTAAACAATCTATTATATATATATAATCCAAACGGAAATTTCGTTCCGAACGCCGAGATTTCGAGTTCTACCGCATGGATTTTTACGGAACTTATACCGTTAGATAGATATCGTTCCAGGGAAGGTTTTAAGCTATAACACATCATTCTACCTAGATTAGTTAAGAATTATTACGGAAAATTCTATTATTTTGGACTTTGTTACTTCATATTTCCTTAAATATCTGGGCTCCTATTGGTCGTAGAGCTTAGATCTCGCGCCAAAAGTAGCTCCGAAGCACCCAAGCAAACTTTTCCCCGCGATTATTTTGACGTCTTCCGATTTCCTCTAACTCTATTAGATGCCCGCGTAGAGCCCCTTTAAAATATTGTTCGTAGTAATTTCAGCAATTATCTTAAATTATTGGTTAAGACCGCCACCCTCCCGATTCATGTATCTACGGAAAGGTTGCATGAAGGAGTTTCGTTCCGATACGCTTTCGTTAAGAATAGAGTGCGCTCCCTGGTGGTGGAATGTGGAACTAACATAACGCGATATTGTTAAAATTAGGAAATCTAACAATGCGATCTGTTTTAAACTTTGAGATAGTTCATAACACATAATCTATTATCTGTTCTATTATATATATATAAAATCTATTATCTATTCTATTATCTATTATATATATAAAATCCAAACGGAAATTTCGTTCCGAACGCCTAGATTTCGAGTTCTACTGCATGGATTTTTACGGAACCTATACCGTTAGATAGGTATTGTTTCAGGGAAGGTTTTAATCTATAACACATTATTCTACCTATATTAGTTTTAGAATTATGACGGAAAATTTTGTTATTTTGGGCGATAAGGTTACCATTTTATTTCTTGGCGAAATTCATCGTTGATTAAAAAAATTGAAACGGCTATTAAACCTCGAAAAATAAAAGAAAATCTGTTACTAATTTTATTTAAATGAAAAAAAAAGAAAAAAAGAAGAAGAAAATCCGTTTTAATGAGTGATAAAATTAAAAAACGGAAACATTTAATCAAAACCTGAAAGAAATATTTGTAATGCTTAAAAATTAATTTAATAAGAAATATTACACTCGATACGCAATATTTGGCTCTTTATCGCTTGCGTTAGATATGGAAACGAATCTCAAAATTTGATTAGATGAAATTTTAACGACATTTTCTTTCTGTTCTGTTCTTTTCCCTTTTTTTTATATCTAATTGTCCCATCACGTGACTTATAGAAGAAACAAGCAGATGTAATTGTGAGTCACATGTGTAATTACTATTTGTTTCTTTACAATTTTTTCTTTTTCTTTTGTCGCCAAACAATGTGATTTTAAGCCAAAAATGCATAAGCGTGACATTAGCTTGAAGATGTTCTCACAAATGGTGTTTTTTTAGGTGAAAGAGATCATTTTTTGAGTACATTTTCATATTCAATTGTAACTTATATAGATATCAGTTAATATTTTAAAAATGGAATCGAATACTTAAATTTCAGTGTGAATTTCTGCCACACATACATATTGTAAAATAATTTCATACTTTTTAAAATGTTTTTCGCCGTAATTCCGAAAGCATGTGATATTTATAAACTCGAACTCAGATCAACGAATATTACCCATTTTATTTAAGCAAATATTATCTATTTTCTCAAGTCATATCGCCAATTTCATTTATAGGAAAATTCACAGATTCGAAATCTAGGAAATAAAGATAATTTTTAAGAAAATTTATGTTTTAATACGTTATTACTATGGAAAAATTCAACATTTTGAAAAAAAAAATTACAAGTCTTTTGTAATTCGTCATTTCTCATTCGTCTTTCTTCGTACTTTCTCCTCTGTTATGTAATATTTTAAATGATATTGGACTAATTTTCGATCATCGATTCACCGCAAAATCGCATATCTAATATAGTATATGAAATAAAGTCTGGATTAGGGGACTAATTAACGCACAGCGCAAACTACTGAACCTAAAATCTTGAAAATCGTGGTAAAAATACTTCTTATGACATAAACTTCTGCTAAGAAAGGATTTTCTAAACTGTCACCCCTAATGGTTTTTGCACGGGGAGGGAGAAAAAAATCGAATATCAAAATTAAGCGTCAAATGATAGCATATTTTAATGTAGTTTTGTATGCTGAATCGAATGCTACCAAATAAATTTTTATAAGTCCAACAGTTCATGACACATTTCATATTTTTCTAATTTGGAGGTGTCTTTGGCATCTTAAACTCAAAATATCTATCATTACATCCGTTACTCTAGCAACGGAAAAAATTCAAATCAACCCTTTTGGCTAAAAAATAAAAACTCCTCTATGAGTTTGAAATAAAAATGCAAGCATCTTAATTTTTTAAAAAAATAGTGATTTTATGTAAAATAAAAGGGAAAAAATTACTGAGAATTTAGCGTTATAAAACAAAAATGGAAAAGGTACTACTTAGATATTCCGTCGACCAAAAATCTATCGTCAAACTATAAGATTAAATGCCAATAATGGTTGATCGTAAATATCAAATTCACTTGAATTTAAACAAACTACACGTGTTTACGTCATCAAGTGATTTTAATTTCGACGTTTTATTTGTATTTTTATTAATGTTATACTAATTTATTTGTTATTTCGTTATTTAAAATAAAGATTATGTCAATTTATATAATTTGGCGATTTATATAATTTGGCGAAATTGGTCGACGGGATAACAAGTAGTACCAATGAAAATATTTAAGTATGAAAGCAAAGTTTGTAACGACTTAAAAATTATTTTCATATATATAAACTCGGTTTATGGCGTCAGATGCCGTCATCCGAAGAATCTACAAGAGTCTTTTTCCATTTTTTCCGGTCATAGGTTCCTCAATGAAAGAAATTGGAATTGGAATAATATTGTGCGAATTATAAATTGCTCCTCGATAAGAAGAAAAAATCGGTACATTTATAACAACCGTGCGCACATCTCGCTGATAGCATTTTTAAAATTCCCAGTAGAAGTAGTTACATTTTGCGTATGTAAATTAAAAATATTTTTTTGCTTTTAATTATGGCATTATTTCCTGTTATTGTTTATCTTTTCAGTTTTTTTAAATGAAATTAGTATAAAGCATGCATTTTAAATTAAATGAGTGAAAGGTTTGTGTTTTAAATGAAAATAATAAAATAAGAATATGCTATGAAAACAATCTTTATTGATTTATTACCTGCGCCCGGCTGACATAAAAGTATCACAAAAGCCACATATTCACTTTTCTTTGAGTAGTTGCTCATGAGAATTCAAGTTAACCTTCCGTAATCGGATACTTCACATATTGGTGTATTAGCTTTAATGTTGAAAGCATCGTTTTTGTTTGAAGCGAAAACTTTACTACGAATTCTATTACACAAAATCGCATCATCATCATCTACTATATATTTACAACGGAAATTTGTATTTCATTCCGATTGTTTATAATACTTTCGTAGGATATACCACAATTAGTTAGGTAATAATTTTGGAAAGGTTTTAGTGTATACATATTGTTCAAGGGTACTTAGTTATAGAGCAACGGTAAAAGTTCAAAAATTAAGTGAACCTGATTATGAAAGTTTAGCCTTTCTAAAAAAATCTACAGAACATATTTTGTTACAAGTGGCCCTGTTGCATGACTTTTAGGAATGGTGTTAGTATATACGATTTCATTATATGTTGATTAGTTACAGAGGTATTAATTCCTGTTGTAAACGGTCTCATTACCCGACCATAAGTGCGCTGTTTATAATCAACTAAAACAATTACTTCTTAATTGCTAAATTTTGTCCAACGCTTAAGATAACATTATATCGCAATGGCGTTCGCATCGTTTTCAGTAATGTGCAAGGTCAAGCTGAAGATCCATATTGTTTAAAATACAAGTTCAAATTCCCCATTTAGTTTAATCCAAGGTTCATTTGGAAATATTGACCAGCGCAGCGGGCATAGCCTGCTAGTATTTAATATAGAAAACTCGAACCAAAACATTTTTCACATGAAAAAATTAATTAATCATAGAAACAGTTGTAAAAAATATAATTATAGTTTTCATTTCATTTTACAAATGTTTTAGCAATCAAATTTTTATTTTTCGATAACTTATGAAAAAAGTCATGTTTTATTAGCTTTATTAATACTTTTATCATTTTAAAAAATTAAACATCAATTAACAAATTCTAGCAAAAGTTATATAAAGCCCCATGTGCTGGTCAAAACGCGTTAAATTATGCAGAAATATTACAGCATAATTAATAATTCGAAGAATAATTTGAATAATAATTGTAAGAATACTTTGATTTCCTAGATTTCTATGCGAATCATAGGTGCAATCACAACGAAATCGAGGAAATGGGGAGTTGGGAAGAGTCAAATATTTCTAAGCGGGAAAGTACAGTGATATAAGTACACAAGTACCTATTATAGAAAACAATAGCTATTTTCAATTATGCTCCGTGTATTAATAAAAAAAAGATTAAGAAGGTGCAAAATTTTGGGAATTTGACTGAATTTTGATTTAGAACTTCAGTCAACGGCGTGCCAAAAATATTTTCCCGCGTGCCAGTTACGTCACGCATGCCATAGGTTCGCCAACCCTGGTCTAGTCGATTGTGCACATGAAGCTGAATAGGGGTTGTAAATATATAAGATTATTAACATTTAGGCAATTTCGGATCACCTCCCAACATTCCGATATCATACTTTATTATTTCCCGAATCCCCCTCCCCCTAATAATATTGTTATCAGTGCCTAAAAATTCTTTTTATTTTTACATTTTTTTCCCTTTGTTTTCTTTTTATATGTTTGCAATGATTTACAGATATGGCTGTAAATTTTTTATTCCCATGTTTTATTGATTTAGATGGAGAGAAAAAAAAATAAATATCAGTGTTATAAATAACTTTATATCAAATAACATCTTAAAGAAATACTTATTATTTAAAAGTTTTTAATAATAGATATTTGTTACATAATGCATTGAAGAGTAATATTGTCCTCTCGCACTTCGCCCTTGCACGGAAAGCCTAAACAGAACGCATTGTAAACAAAACAGCTGGACAACATTCTTTCCCGTCTTTTACTAGCAAAAATAACAAGTATCATTTCGAATCTGGTTTCTCCAACAACAAATTATAAACGCATATGGCAGGAGAATATTAATCGTGAATGTTGGGTTATTCCCTATTTTGGAGTTAAATGTTCATAATCATTCAATGGTTTTAATAATAACTTCACATCTTCATAAAACGAGGAAAACAGACTTAAAAAAATTAAGATAAAAGATGTAAAGAAAAATAAGTAAATTTAGGTTTGATCAAAAATGATAACGATATCAAATGACACACCCCCTACAGTTATCTTCTATGTCAAGTGCCACACAGCCTCCCCACTCCACACACACACATTCCTCTCTAAAGTGATACGTTATATATGTACACTGTACAACCTCAGAGCCTTCTTCTATGTGAAAATCATATTAGGCAGATGCTACCATTTTGTTTGTCAGTTCTTGATATTATTACGCGAGAAGGATGCGCAGGACACCAAAATAGCAGAATATTTACAAACACGAAACAAACCTATAGGGAAGTGCCATGTATGGAAACATTCTCTTATTTTGGCGCACTACGTATCCCAGCAAAAAGGAAATTGCTGGCCAGCAGCAAGATAGGTGCTGGCAATGATGGAGAAGTGCTGGCTGATGGTCTACCACTGCATGACCACTGCTGGGCAGCTTCAGTCAACTTTGCTGTTGGAAATCATCAGATAAATATCTGGTGGGCATCCATTTTATCTCATGCGCTGGCCCACCACTACATGGAAGTGCACGAACATTTGCAGTATTATTGCTCAGAACCCTTACGCTAGGTGGCGCTGCGAATATCGAAGACATTGTGTATTTGAACACAAATCTAAAATGAATATCTTAACACAATTTAAGCTGTGAAGCTAATTTTTTTTTTTTGAAACTGTAAAAAATGTAGCACCACTTCCACCAACAAAATAAATAAGTAAAGGAATAAATAAATAAATTCTTTATTTCAACATCCTCTTTTTATCTCCTTAAGTCTGGTTTTACTAGGTTACAAAGGATTTCGGTTTTCATAATTTACGCAGTTCAGAATCAATAATTAAAAAAAAGCGTATAAATACATAGGATTTCTATACAATAGAATAATATCTATGCCAGTTTAATGATTGGGAACGTAAATCACAAAAGAAACAAACTTCAAATAGTGTAATGAGAGCTTGAAAACTACGAGCAATCGTATCGTACGCTGAAAGCACTTGTTCATGTCCGATCACGAAAACCAAGCAGCATCGAGCGCGGTCAGTACTTGGGAGGGGGTGATCACATGCAGTTCAAATATTTCTATAGATATTTCTAATATAGACACTTCTACAGATGTTTCTATAGCTCTTGGTGAAACTAGCTTATAGAAAAAAGAGCCATAATTATATAATACTTTGTTTTTTTATAGAATTCTATAAGAAATTTTTGTAAAGGAAAGTGCTGTGCCAGCAAAGGAATAGCAGTGGTATAGGTGCTAGCACTGCAGGAAAAGTGCCGGATTGAAATAATGTGATGGCATACCAATGCTGGCCTGCTGTTGGCCATCATTGATGGGCCAGCTGCATTCGGCTTGGACACCTTTCGACAGGTTTAAGTATTGGCACCCTTGCACTTTACCGCTGATAGCACTCCTGGCTGCCATCTTTTTCCCAGCTGATGGCCCACCGTTTCTTTCTTTGCTGTGTTCCTGCACGAGTGCAAACGTGACGATTCGACCAATGCATTGATAGCAGCGTATTTCTGCCAATAAAAGCAGGGAAAATTACAAATATTTTAGTAAATTGCTAAAATTATTTTTGTTATAACTCAAAAAGCGCATCTTCGATTTTAACGAAATTTTTTTCTTAAAAGAAAATACTTTGAGTATTATTCTGTAATTTTTTGGTTGGTGTAAATATAAAATTACTACATTAATATATTTAAAAATATATATATTTGTGTTTATTTTTCTATATTAAAATTTGTGAAAAAATGTGAAAAAAATATATGATGTGAAGTAATGTATTTTTCAATAATTGGCAGTGGTTTCATTTTTTTAACCTTTGTACTTTTTGAGATAAACGTATTTGAAAAATAGTAGCGCTGGTGCATATTTTGCCGATTATCTCAAGGAGAGTTCAAGGTCAGGAGCTAAAAACACTCTACATTGTAATCTCATGGTGAGCCTTATAACCACACATGTTATTTCAAACATCGGCCGTGGGGGGCAGTTTGCTATGCTTATCCGGCTTCTAAAAATCTTAACTATCCCTTTTTCTTCTAAATTTTGTAATTTCGTATCCAAATCCCTCAACCCCTTAATTCTCGCTACCGTGATATTCACGGGCTGTGTCTTTTATTTAAATTGTTTGATTCCCACCAGTTTTATAAAATTGTGTAATTCGCTTTATTATGGTATAATTTTTCCTGTAATAAAAAGGTGAATATTTCTTTTTTTTAAAAATGGTGCCAATAAGCAATTTGAATTTTTAATCTGTAATTCAATGCGACCGATAAGGGGTTAATACGGCTCTACCAATTCACGTTTTTGTGTAAAACAGAAACGTTTTATCTACTTTATATATATTTTATTAACTTTCGTTTCTTGGCTGATTATAGTTGTATGATGTTCTGTTTTGTAATTCCAGATCTCCTTTCTTTTTATCTCTCTCCACTTGCACTTGCTGGCATTACGACTCTATTTTAAACTTTCATTCTTTATTACTTTGCGGTGAATTTGTGCTTGAACTTTTGCATATAAAAGCATTCTCTCACAATTTTTTAAACGATGATTACTCTATTCAATAAATAAATAAATAGAACCACACCCATATTAAAAGTCCATCGATTTCGTTATATTTGTAAATTTCCCAAAAATCGAAATTGTCAATCTTCCGAATGTATAACTATAGTTGGTTCAATATTTTACATTATCCTCAGAGGATATACAAATTAATAACCAGAACAACATTTTTTCTTCTTTAAAATTTAATCAGATATACATTAATTTTAATATATTTCCTAATACCAATGATATGTTTACAGCGTAACTTCAATCATAAAGCGCACAGCGGAAGCAAAATTGATGTAATCAAACAAAAGTAGAAAGAGAGTAAAGTTGTATAAAGCATCAGCAAAAGGCATTTTGCTTAGACTTTTCTTCAGGGCAAAAGGGGAGATCGTGATATGCAACCTCACATGCACTTAATGCTGAGACAAATACCGGAAAGGAATATATTGCATTATGGGCTTATTTCTTCTTTTTGTATTTCTACCTACTTTCTTTTTGTATTTTCCTTCCTTAGCAAGAGTATCGTTGCTTCTTCCTTCGGAAATTTATTGTCCACAGAATAAGTAATACCTATGAAACTTTATTTTTTTCACTGTTAAATAGATTATGATTATTTTATTACTATTTTGTAGTTGTGTGTTTATTTATATTGCATAACATTTTCACGATTATAAAATCTATTTGCTGCATAATTTCGTACAATAAAGATAATGTCTTTGCATTTTACAGTTTTTTTTTTTTTTTAGTTTACAAGCAATAGGGTGACCCCGCCAGTAGTTAATACTTTTCAAGTAGTTGATCAAATTTTTGAAATATTCCTACATTTCAGTAGGAAATGAGTTTTATACATGGCGCCAAACATAATATTTTTGTTTGAATGTTAGTGCACCTGTTGTCACATTGTTGTCAGCTGTCAGCTGTAGGAGAAGACATTTTATGAAATTTTTTAATTAGAAAGAGTAAACATTTAGTTTTGGATTAGTTGGGGACAATTAAGGTAAGTTAAAATAATCCACTTGTATCTTGCTTATTTCAACTAATATTTTTATACGAATTATTGTCAATCGCAGCCCAAGGATGATATTTTAAAGATTAATTTTTAGATTGCCGACTGACTTCTTTCGCCTGATCAACCACTGCGAAATTGGCAATTGAAAACACTATTTATTTATAATTTTGTTGCTATTTAATTTCGGCAGATTTCATTTTTGTCCCTTATAGGACATTCATTAAGGGTTGTAGCAATCATGTTAGTTTACATCTAAAACTTACAAAGGAGGAAATATAATACAAACCCCGTAGCACTGACTTTATTTGATCAACTGCTGGCGGGGTGACCTCATATACATTTTTATGTTTGTTTTTCTTCATATTTTAAATTTTAAAAACACAATTAATACATGTATGCTATTATTTATATGATATCGAATTTACGAAAGAAAAGTTTAATGCTTAGAAGGTTTAACTCGGAACTTAGATTTGTATTTTGTATTTTGTATTTTTTTTTTTTTTTTTTTTGTATTTTGTATTTTTTTTCTTTGCATTTTATATTTTGTATGTTTATATTTGTATAAACATTCGCAATTATTATTATCTTTTTCATGAATGGAGAAATAACCTCACAAAATTACCTAAATAAGCACATAATCAATAGATAAAATTTCCTTGATAATGAAATATGTCAAAATACGTATCATGCTATCTAGTGGATGATGAATATTTTTGTGCAAGGATATAGATTTTTTTTGCAAAGTGATTCGTACTTTGTTACAATAAATGGGGTAGTTATGTTGAACAATTGTTTTCCATTTTAAGGCAATTAAATACACATTTCTTAAATGAATTTGTTTAACTGAATAGGAAAATTATTATTGTACCTTTTTTACGTTTCTGACGTCATAATACGCATTTTTCTGCAAAATAATAATAATAATAATAATAATAATAATAATAATAATAATGTACTCTGCGGGATTGTAACTTCATACACATTAATATAAGCGTTTTGTGTTTTTAATATTACATTCATGAAATCATCAACAGGGAGTACTTTAAAACTTTATTTAACTTATTATTAAACGTTATTTTTCACAAAAATTAAACAATTTGCACTATACGTTTCATGCCTAACAGTATCAACCCAAGCTAAATATGTAATTTTATTTTTAATTTTGCAATTAATGGAAGTAGTATAATTAAAATTTTTATTGACTTACCTAGCTTTGTGTTTAATGTGATGACACTATAAGAAGTGATGGAAGCACACAGTAATTTTGTTAACGAAAATGTACATATTGTCAACCATTTTCTGAAATATGGAGCAACAACTGTGTGTGGATTATTATATGACACAGACCCCTTTTGGATAATTACTTTTTAAAAAGTTGATTTTACTGAAAAAGAAAACTGAACTAAAAGAAATATTCTACATTTCTTTCTAATATTCTTTCTTTATATATACTAATTTCTCTCGTATTTTATTTTAAAAAAATTCTATATCCTATACATAGTTTTAATGTGACATATGAATTTATGTACTAATAAATCTAATTGTTGTACATATTTAAACATCAATTTAGAGCATAAATTTATGATATATATTAATTTAGGATTTTTTTTTCGTTACTGAAGAAATATCCTCAGAAAAGAAACATTAAATAAATATGTAAATGAATAAATAAAATTTATTGGTATCTATCAACCATAACCAAACAACTGTCATACGGTTTAAATCGTAATGAATATTTTCCCGCAAGAATATAGATTTCTTTCAAAGAGGTTCGTACTTTTTTACAACAAACGAAATAGTTGTTAACTAATTGTTTTCCATCTGATTGCAGTTAAACACGCATCTCTTAGAAGAATTTATTTAATTCGCTTCGGACATGATTGTTGCATGTTTTATGCACTGCTGACGTCATAACGAACGTTAATTTACTTAAGAAAATTATATACTCTGACGAGCTATAAATTCATACACATCCATATTAGCTTTTTGTGTTCCTAATGTTACCTTAATGATATCGTCATCAGTGAAACGCTTTAATACTTTCGTAATTTCACACCGGATATAAACAAAATGTGCTATACGTTCTTTCGCTTAATAAAAAGTATTTCAATTACTACTCTCATCCATAATGCGTGTGTTATTATAATGTGTAGGCCATTTCTTGACATATACTGTAAAAAAAAAAAAAAAAAAAAAAAAAAAAAAAAAAAAAATGATTTTACGAAAATAAAAACCTGTCTGAATTAAAAATAATATACTACATTTTTTATTCCCCCATAAATTCTTTTAGGAACTACATTCAGTTATGTTTGACTGTTATTATTATACATTGGACATTTTGTGACATGCACTAATAAAATATAAGTTTATTTTACGTAAAAAAATTGCTTGAATTAAAAAAAAGCTATTTTTAAACCCCTTTAAAAAGTACATTTAGAACTATCTTTCAACTACAGTGTCAGTGTTATTATTTAGACATTGGCCATATTTTGACATGCACAGCATCGTAAAAAAGCTGTTAATTTTGGAGAAAAAAAAAACTGTTACTTAGAATGCCAGTAAAAGACATTGTATTGCGAATATATTCTTTCTATTACGATTTATATGTTTTTCTTTAAATCTAATGCTTCACTTGATTGTCAATTAGTAATATTTTTTTTATCGGTATATAAACGATATTTTTATAACGTCCAGAGTTGAGAGGTTATTTATTTATTTTAATGAAATTAACTTTTTTTATTATCTTCTTTTTCTTTATTTATTTCGCTCTCTCTCTCTCTCTTTCTTTTTTTTTTTCATTTTAGAGCGCATTACAGGAAGTGAAATGTTTTTAACGAGATTGAGAAGAATTCTCGTTTTCCTGTAGCAAAACCCAAAACATAGCAATTAAAAGGTTTAGAAATCATAATTTTTTAAACGTCCAACCAGTGTGGTACATAAACCAGGAGAACCTGGAAATATCCCAGGATCCTAAATCGGATGTGTACCAAATGTACCCTATCGGGGTTGCCTAATCGGAAGATAAAGCCCAAATATAAGATTTTGACCAGATGAAAATATACCACAGTGTTTAAAATCACAGTGATGAAAATATACCCTCCACAATGTTGCCAATTTAGAAAATTTTTTAATTGCAGTATTCCCGAATAGTGTCATTTGCTTTATTTAATCTCAGAAATATACGATTAAATAAGGAAAGATAATTTTACTGTTCGGAAATACTGTTTTTCAAAAATCTGTGAAATTGGCTACAATGCACCTGCACTCACTCGCATGTAAATAAACATGGATTACCATGAACTTCGTATATGTTATTAAGGTTTACCATGAAACATTTCCTATTAGAAATGGAATGTGTAGAACTTATGGTTCGTTTACAGGGGTTCAAAAAATAATCCCATTACATTATGGTCTATGGGGGGAAATCGTTATGTATTTTAATAAATTAAAACTATATTAAGTCCTTAATTCTCGCTCCCGTCATATTCACGGGCTGTATCTTTTTTTAGATTTATTAAAATTTGTTTGATTCCCACCAGTTTTATAAAATAGTGTAATTAGTTTTATTATGGTAGCATTTTTCCTGTCATTAAATTTAAAAAAAGTGGTACCACTAAGCAATTTGAATTTTTAAACCGTAATTTAATGCGACCGTTAAGGGGTTAAGCATACTGAAATTGATATACATTATTGTGGTGCAACACAAGTTCTTTCCATAGAATATGAAGTGCATGGCTTTAATCATTGATTTACAGCAATACACAAAGGAGTTACGTTGTATTATGGCCTATCCGAAAAATTTCCTGTGTAATTTTGTCGTTTTAAAACTTCTAGCTTAAAAACTCAATCTATCGATTTATTTACATTTATATTTTTCTTTTGATTTATTTATGTTAGGTTCTTATAGAAAAAGTAAATTAACATTTTTTGTTGTTTTTTTGTTTTAGTAAGACTTTCGAAATATGTGCAATACGAAGTTCCAGTACTCATACAAAATGTGAATAATACTCCCAAAGTTTTATAGTCTCCAAAAAACATAAAATTCATCCTTTTGACACAAAAGGCATAAAACGCGATTTTGATAAATTAAGGGGGAAAAATAAAAAATCGATTTTCCGTTTGGCAAAAATGCATATTCTATAGATAAAAATACATGAATAATGATAAAAATATTGTCACGTCGAAAAATAACGCAATTAACAATATTTTTAAATTTTTGAATATTCATTAATTATATTTTTCAAAATGTTAGATTGATTTAATTTATTAGTTTTTTGGCAGAAAAATAACTTTAGCATTAAAAAATGAAGACAAGTGATTAATAATCGATGCAAAAAATGATTAATATTTAAGTTTTGTTTAAAATATTTTCTTTGTATTTATTAAAAAATTCCGTCATTAATTGAAATAACTATTTATTCATTTAACAGAAAAATTCAATAATGTGATTAATTTACTTCTTTTTAATTCAACTTTTTCTTCCTTATAATTTATTTTAAAATTTTAAAAAAGATTTTGACTCAGTATGTCCGAACATTATTGTAAAGGTTTGGTTATTTAAAAATCTACTTTAAAAATAAATGTATTGTACAAGTTGTTTATTGGGCTTAATAATTAACTAACGCGCAATTTAAAAAAGGATTATTGGAAAAAATATGCAACTTTGCAAGCTCTGACAATTGTTTTTAGATTATTACTTTTTTTAGAATTCTATGTTTTATATTTGCAGTTTTATAGCACATTATATTTTCTAAACAATTCTCATTAAAGTGAAGTAATGAGTATAAAGGTTTTTTTCAGTTTAATTGAATTTTTAACTATTTTCCCAACACAGCTGAAAAGTGTTTGTGACTTCGGTTTACCTTCGGTTTGCCTGATATCTAACTTGCATAAACATATTTGGATTCGCACGAATTTGGTATATGCTATTGAAGTTTACCATAGAGAATTTTCTATTGAAAATGGAATCTATAATATTCATAATTCGTTTACAGGGTAACACAAAATAATACCGTCGTATTAAGGTCTTTGCAGGATAATGGTTTGTAGTGTATTTTAATAAAGTTACACGGCTTTAAACATACTGAAATTCATATACATTTTTTGTATATACAGGCACCCCTCGATTTACGTAGCACTCGACTTACGTAAATTCGCACTTACGTAAGAAATCTCGAGAATTACGTTTATGAACACACTAGCGCGTTTGTACGCATTTGCATATTTTTGATAATTGTTTTATAAATAAAATATGCAGATAAAAACTACAACAACAATAAAGTTTTATATATTAGATATAGTTATATTTTTATTGGGATATACAATCAACTCAAAAAAACAAGCACAAATCTGATTAAAATAAGCCCCCCCCCCCCCAAAAAAAAAAGACTCCTTTTAACCGTTACAATTTTGTTAGCTGAGTTCAAGCTATAACGAAACCTAATTTTAAAGTTTCCGTGAAGAGAAACAAGTGTATTTTTTCTTCCAGCTTCGGAGCTGTTCGTTTTATGTAGATTCAAAATTGATATAAATTAATTCATCAATGTTAAATTTATAAATCCCACATTCTACAAGATACTTTTTATTTAAAAAGTGTTCTTTCAGTTTGTTTTTATATTTTTTCATACTTTTATAGTTTATCTCCAAGTAAATACTGCTGCATGCTAAAGGACTGTAGTGTAAATAATGTATATATTATTTATATATGATAAATATTACAGTTTCTGACGAAGTATTACCTAAGTAAGTTACGAATTCGACTTACGCAAAAGTTTACGGAACGTGTTACTTACGTAAGTCGGGGTATGCCTGTATATCAGTTCCAGTAATGTTTGATATGGTGTAGCAGTATACAAACCATTTCAACACGAAAGTGTTACGACATAAAATTTCACTATATAGTCATCGTAAAAATTGTTGGCAGTGTATTTTAATAAAGTTACACATGGGCCATTCCATGAGAAATGGACAAAATTTTGCGCACGAGACGCTTACATAAATACATACATTTATTAACTTATAAATTGTTAAAATGTAAAATATTCATTAAAATTAACAATATTTTAATATTTTACCTATGAAACTGTATTTTAATATTAGCATAGTTGTTTTAATTTGAGGATACAATAACATTGTTAACTCTTTCGAGGGCAGTGCCCTTAAAAAAAGACACCTAATTTTAATTCCGAAACTGACAAATGGCACCAAGATTATTTAACTAAAATTTTCCTTTTATAATGTAAGTGAAAATAAGAAAGTTCGTATTTGCTAATAATTTCTTTTATAAATTCTGGTGTCAGTTGATTATTTCATCAGTTTATAAATAGAATTATTACTCCGCGCCGGTAAGGGTTAAAACAGCAACAATATGTAAGAGAGCTGTTCCTTACGTGATACGGAATGACCCTTTAATAAGGTTTAAAAATCTCCTTATTTTAAACCTTAGACCTTAGTAAGCTGCCCGTTTTGAATAACAAATAAATAATAAAAATAATAGATAATAAAAATCTCCACATTTTAAATCCTAGACCTAAGTAATCTGTCCGTTTCAGGGCCATTCCATGGAAAACTGATAAAATGTCATGTGCGCGACACTTACATAAATACCTATATCTATTGACTTATAAGTTGTTAAAACATGAACTATACATTAAACACGACAAAAAGCTCTAGACTTTCATATTAGCATGGTTTGTTTAATTTGAGCTAATATCATTGTTAAAACAGCAAAAATAGGTAGAAAAGATGTCCCACATGTGACATGGAACGACCCACATATCAAACATACTGAAATTCAGATACACTATTGAGGTGAAACAAAATATTCTTTCTGTAAAATATGAAGTGCATGACGTTTATTATTTATTTACAGTGACACACAAAAGAAATCAGATACCTTATGATCCATGGGGAAAAATCACGTGCAGTGTATTTAAAAAAAACTTACACTATTTCAAAAATAATAAAATTCATGTGCGATGCCGAAATGCCACGCTTTTTTTTTTAGAATAGGGAGCGCATAGCATTTTTTTTTTTTATTCATTTATAGGAACAAAACAACAAAAATAATTTTGTTACAGTAGCGTCTGTGAGTAATAATTGTGAAGGTCGGCTCTACTCAATGGTCCAAGAATTTTTTAGGCGACGCCCAATGAATGCCAGCAGAGAGACTCGATGTGTGTTTGAAAACGTGCTGTGACACGCTGTGGAAAAATTTAATCCTGGATTTCACAGGAAATATGGGATCACGAATTATTAACTAACATTCTGCGCGTGTTTATGTGTTCGTCAGATGTGTGTATATTAAATATATTCAACTAGATACGGGTATCTCTTCTGTTATTTTCCTGATCAACATCATGCAATCACGAACCGGGCATGATAATGATCGCTGGAAGTGCGTCTTAAAATTTTAGTATATTACGTGATGTGTGCTGCTCACATACAGGAAATCACAATTTTTTTAAAGCATTACTGTCTATAGGTGTAAATAGTTTAGAGGCGTTTTATATTTGTGTTATGCATTTTCAGCTTAAATATTTCTAGTTAGTATATATGAAGATATGAGTGCATATAAAAGTAGCCATATACATGCTTATGCAGAAAATGGAATACAGTAGAACATATTTTATCCGAAACTCTTTTAACCGAAACTCTCGGTTAACCGAAATCCATTTTTAAAACTCTTTTATTTATTTATTTATTTTTTTTTTTTTACTACCACATTCCTCGGGTGCAAAATACATTTTTTTTTAATACTATAAAAGACTGTATGTACATGATAATTGAAGTTTCGGAATTGTTACAGCAGCATACGTTCATTGGAAGTTGGAGAAAACTTGCTCCACGCTTAGATACTGAAACGAACGAAAGCTTTATAGATGAAAAAGAGAATGATGTTGCTAGATGTTGATGATTTAGAACCAGTATTTAATAAAATACCTGGTTGTGATATTGCAGGAATAAACGATTGGCTAAATTGTGACTCAAATGATCCCGGTTTTCATATATTGAGCGATGAAGAAATCATTGACGATATCCAAGGAACATGTGCTGAAGAAATCGAAGAAGAGGATAACGATGTGTGCGAAGAAAAAGAGCAAATTAGCAATTCTGAAGCTTTTGAATGTTTAAAAAAGGGTTTGGCATCATTGGAGCAGCTGAAAGACTGTGATACTGGTGAACTAACAGTATTAAAAAAAAACTTCGTGATTGAGCTGCAAAGCAAAAGCAATCGAAACTACGACAAACAAAACTTGTTTCAAAACCTTGTGAAACATGTAAAAGGTACTTAAATTTAAAATTAAAATTCAGGTAATTTATTCTTGTTTCTATTTTGATATTGCTTTATCTCTAATAAGCACTTGTTACTATGATAAGAAATACCGAATATATTTCTCCTTAATCTTAAAATTAAAGCATTCTCGATTATCCGAAAATTTCGATTTTCCGAGCAATGGCCGGTTCCAATTACTTCGGATAATCGAGGTTCTACTGTATATTACCGATGGATGGTTACTGCTGGAAGCACGATTTTAATTGCATTATACGTTACCTTGCTGAATTAAATTTTATCTTGACCCCTCGACCCCCAGACTTAATTTCGCTGGTGGAGGATTATATACCAGGCTATGTGGTGTAAAATGTTTGTATCATAACATTCACCTTCGACCAATGCTCTGTTATATGAGTTGCATATCACAGACGAATCCGATACAAATATGCAACCATTACTGTATAGTGAACGAAGTACTCGTTGTACGTCATGGTCGTTGATTACTGAAATGAGAGAATGTACGCAGCGTACGTCCTGGCGGTCAAGTGGTTAATATGTGTTGTGAAAACTTGTAGATCATAGGCAAGACTGTACAGAATATTTCGTGTAACTTATTTGAAATGAAAATCAAATTTCAAATTAATTTGCTTAAAAGGCACGAAGGCCAACCTAGTGAAAAAGATTCCATGCCGGGACTCGAACCCGGGCTATCAGTGTAGCGCACTGGCGTTCTACCAACTAAACCACATGGAACGATACTCAACCTGGAACTTCACACTAGGTTGGCCTTTGCGCCTTTTAACACGTTCACTCCGGGGCGGTGGGTCACACTCGAATGCCTCGAAGCTGCCAAGTCTCCGGCTTTTTGGATACCAGTATTTTAACACAAAAATGTTGTTTTATTTAATTAGAAAAATTTAGCGATTTAAAGGAATAACATTTTCGCTAAAATAATAGTGGTGTGTAAAAAGCCGGAGACTTGACAACTCTGAGACAGTCGAGTGTGACCCACCGCGCCAGCGTGAACGTGTTAAGCAAGTTAATTTGAAATTTGATTTTCATTTGAAATATTGTATGCAAGGCGAATGTTTCTTTCTGGAAAATTTTCCAAATATTAATATTTCATGTTACTATTTATGCGAGTAAAATGCTGATAATAAATTTTTGAATGTGCATTGCTCTTTATACCTGAATTAAATTTTAGCAGTGCTGAAAAAATAGCGGTGCTGAAAAATTGGAATATCTTGTCGATTATGGCAGTTATTTGGCGAAATTGGGTGCTTAACTGTGTTACTCGTTTTCAAAAATTGTTTATATTACATATCCTTTTTTCTTTCCTTATTAAACAGTTAAGTTTAGTTACAATATTATGGATGTTTTGGATAATTCATAATCTATACGTAACGTATGATTTTCTTTCTTGTTTTAGTTTACAAATAACTATAAATTGTATACTAAATTATTAATTTAAGGATTTGATTATCCGAAAACCTATCTTCAAAACAAACATATTGGTTAACATAGATTTTTCACTTAGCTTAACAAATATGAAAAGTGTTATCTCATATACTTAAAAAAAAAAAAAAAAATGTGCATATATACAATTCTCCAACATATGATCTTGATTTTTGTACTATTACTTTTTAGAATTCCATGGTTTATGCTAGTAGTTTTAAAGCACAACGTATTTGTTAAACAATTTCCATTTTTAAGGTTCCAATGTTGCATGCTGTGCCTTATAAGAACACAGAATAACATATGCTTGAATGTTATTTTTTAAATAGCTTATTAAATTAGCACTGTAATATTTAGTTTATCTGAAAATTTACTTTAAAAAAGCAAGTTGTTAAAAATTTCTTGTTCACTAGGTTTAAATAAACTTGTAAAAATAATTAACATTCACATTGTTTTAATGAAATGCATTATCAAAATACACAAATGCGCAAGTTTGCTGAATTTTTAATTTTTTTTTTTTTTTTATGATTCTATGATTTAAAACAGCAGTTTTATAGCGCGATATATTTTTTCAAAACTGCGGTGTTCCAATGTTTATGTAAAATGATATTTTTCTTCCGATGTTTTTTTTTACCTCAGTAATATTTTGATTAAGTGAAAATTTACTTTAAAAACGAATTGTACAAAATAATTTATAGAATAAATTTAGACAAACTTAGTAAACATAATTATTTTTAACGTTGTTTCTGTAAAATGCAATGGAAAAATATGCATTCTAATTATACTATTTTTCCGGTAACTTATAAATAAAGATTCAACTGTAATATTTTGATTATCTGAAAATTTCTTCAAAAAACCAATTGTAGAAATTGATTGGTAAACTAAATTCAAATAAACTTAGTAAAATTAATTATCTTTCTGATCGTTTTTATGAAATTCAGTGGTAAAATATGCAAATGTACAAATTATGCTTATTGAATTTTGAACAATTAGTTTTTGCATCCTATGAGTTATAATAGAAAATTTATAGCAAAATGCATTTTCTAAACAATTCCCATTATTAAAGCTGCGTTATTGCAAGTTTTATGTAATAACAACGAGCCAGTTTCCTTATCTAAAAAGCACTCTTCTAAGCTTAATTTGAACTTCTGAGGTTCTTCTGTGAGTAGTCTGAAATAATTAATTTATTCATTAACAACGTTGCAGTAGGCAAAATTTCATTGCATTAAAAATTCCTTTTCCTAGGAGAAATTTCGTGCGCTTGCATTTATTTGAATTCTTGTGCCAAGCACTACGACGTATTGAATAATTGCTCCAAAAGAATTTTAATTAGAGAGTAATTTTTAATTAGTGAATGTATCGGAGGCTAGCCACAATAAATTGGGCGATAATCGATTTATTCAAAGGGATTCATGAACTTTTCGTAACTGCTGCAAATTAAAATACTGGAAGCATTAATTTCCTATAGCGGTCCATTAAATTGATATTGCTGAAATCTCAGAAACCGAACTGGTGTGTTTCGTGAAAATATCTTAAATTATTAATCACTAATATGCAAATAGTTTACACTAGAGAATATTCTCCTAAACGCCTTGATGGAATGATGATAAATAGTATTCAGATACATCAGATATCCTAAATGCAATATTTACTCACGTAATTTAAGACTGTCTAAATTTTGACTCCACCTCCCACTATTCGTGTAATATATTTTACAGAAAAGATTGAAAAACAAAAATAATTTCGACTTCCGCATGAAGGATATAAAACCATTTTTTTTTTTTAATTAGACGAAAAACTATTACAATTAATAATAATGTTTAGGAATGTTTGATTGCTTTTTACTAATAACAGTAGTGAGTTATGATTTTATAAACTCTCTTAGCACAAAACGTTTTATAAACTTTCACAATCCCGATATTACGTTTAAAATTCGTTTTTAAAACGTTTCATCCACGTTGTGTTCTACTAGAGAATCGAGCAACTCACTTATTTTCATTTAAATTGCCGTATAAACATTGTGTAATTTAGCATAATAAAGCACCTATCATTAAAATAACCTATTGTTGTGACGATTATTATTGTGAATTATGGTAGGTTGATCCTGCACTATGTGTTAAAAAAAAAGTTTGTTAAGAGCCTACACTAATCACGGAAAGTAACACTCAAGTTAATGTTAATTCTATGCAAGGGTTGTTTACAGATTTCTCGCTCGCACTTTAATATTTTGAAATGATTTTTCTTTTGCATAGGGTACCTGATATCGATAACGTTTATTGTGTGTTTGTACTTATTTGATTTTGGTTACAGTTTTTTTTATAGAGGACAGTTTCACTTTTAGAATCGGTTAGAACCAGTTCTGAAAATGTATGTATTTGAGTACATATGTACATTGTAAAAGATTATGCAGATATATAAAATAAAAGTATATTAGATTCGTGTGTGTAGGCATATAAATAAGAAAAGGATGTGTGTTAGTGTGAATTATTCAAAATGAAGATAACTTAAAAATTAAATCCATTGCAACCTTTAAAGAGGGACAATTTTTAAATTATCACAAATAATGTTATGTCCACCTATGCATTTTCTTCTGACAACATCCTAAAATCGTTTCTTTGATGAGCAACTTATTTGTGTTTTTCCCCCTCTTCTATTATTGTTTTTACTATTTCTGGAGATTATGTCCTAACCAGACGGAGGCAGAGGGGAGAGGCATCCCCTTCTATTAACTTCAAGAAGCACTCTAACCCTCTAAGCATTTTGCTTGTATTTTTCCGTTTCTCGAAAACAACCTTAATCGGTTGTAGACAAAAGATTTTTGAACAGAATTGTATTTTAAGGTGAATGTCAAATAAAATGGCATGAAATATATGTTAGAAACAAACAGGGAAAGAAAATTTAAATTAACATTAGTTTTATAAGCATTTTTATTAAAATGCAGGAAATCTCTCAAAACGCTCAGAGGGCTAACCTTTATAATCTATAAATAATAATATAATCGGTATTACATTTAGAAATTAAAACTACATATAATCAACACTTTTATAACAGAGGGAACTTCACTTTTACTTCTGTCTGTATTTATTTATCATGAAAGTAGAGGATGATCTGTGAATTGGGCTCACCACAAAACTTTAAAAACCCCTCTGGTTGATACTTTAGGAGGCTGGTTTACAAATATGAATCTAAAACTACTAGCTTCCTTAAAATATCAGTTTAATTATCAATAACCTAGACTTAATCAATAACAAATTGGAGGAATTTAAATAAGTGATTGATCTGCAAAATCTCACAAAAAATTTATTATAAAGGTTTTAAGTTAAATAATTATGAATTTTGCATACGTTCTTGTCCACTCTGTCTTGAAGGTACGTTTGCAAACTCAGATGAAAGTAACATATATTTTATGAGGAAGTAAGCATCAGTGGTGTCATTTATTGGTTTTGTTCTGAAACAAAAAAACATTCACCTACATAGAATTAAAGTTAAATTGTAAAACAAATCAAACAGTTTAGTTCTTATGAGGAAAAGAAGAGAGGTCCACATTTGTGTATCTCAGGTCTGAGGAGGAAAATAACATTTATTTTATGAGGAAATAAGCATCAGTGGTGTAATTTATTGGTTTTATTCCAAACCAAGCAATATTCACCTACATAGAAGTAAAGTTAAAATGGAAAAAAAAATCAAACTGTTTAGATTTTACAAGGAAAGAATAAAGGTCCACATTTGAGTACCTCAGGTCTGAAAAGGAAAATAACATTTGTTATATGAGGAAATAAGAATCGTGGTGTCATTTATTGGTTGTGTTACAACGCAAGAAACATTTACCTACATAGAATTAATGTTAAAATGTAAAAACATCAAACTGTTTAGTTTTTATTAGGAAAAAAAAATAGAGGTCCCCATTTGTGTATCTCAGGTCTGAAGAGGAAAATAACATTTATTTCATGCGGAAATAAGCATCAGTGGGGTCATTTATTGGTTTTGTTCCAAAGCAAGAAACATTCACCTACATAGAAGTAAAGATCAAACAGTTGAGTTTTTATGAGGAAAAGAATAGAGATCCACATTTGTGTACTTCAGGTCTGAAGAGGTTATAGGTTGGTTGCAACTTGTTACTGACATCTTTTTCATACAAGTTTTTAAAAAAAACCTGGACCTCCGTTTAACGTGGAATTCGATTCTCGCGATATTAACTAAAAATCTGAAACCTTTTTTTCCTAGTAGCCTGCGCTCTTTCCACTAGACAACAAAGCTCCCTCTGCTTTACCGACTGATTATGGCCTTGGGTAAAAGTAATTTTAACCCAACAAAAATAGCACTTTCTATTAAAAAAAAAACAGTTTTCTCTCTTTTCTAGTTTTTATGACGTGTAGATCACAGAATCATGAGGTGTTGGACACCAGCTGGTACACAGAAGATGCCGGGATGTCAACATGACCCCAAAGTCCAGCAACTTTAAAAACTACTTTAAATGGAAACACAAATAATTCGTGCATTATGTAACAGTGTTAGGGAAGTCTTAGAAGAAAAATACGTTTTAAAATATAACTTAAATCTTGGTGTTTTAAAATTTGACGTCTTACAGATGGCTAGGAGTAATTGAGAGTTAATTTCAAAATGTAGTTAAAAAAATATTTTCTTCATTGTCTCATTATAACTGTAAATGCAGTTATTTACTGAATTTTTAAGAAACAATTTCGTTTTATTCTTTCTTGTTAAATTATGTTTCTCTTATATCATGATTATATGCACGTGATAATTGCTGAAACAACAATTTTATGTTTACAAGAATTAAAAATTTGGTGACATTCAGAATTAGAAATTTCACAAAGCATTAGTTTGCATTATACAGCACTTTGACTAATAATACCTTGTTTAGAAAAATTTGGACTAAAATAAGCACATTACTTTCTAGTTGTGATACTAAAAACCATATTCTCTACATTCAATAGCCATAATTATCAAAATAACTGTAATTATCAGGTGATTAATTATAACGGATGTATTTTTTATTAAAGTGTAACATTCTTTTACTTCAATTAGTGCAATTAACAGTTTCGCCAACATAATCTAGAAAATAATAGTGATATTGAACAACAAAGCATTTTCACTACGATAAAAGGAAATTTTATCATGAAATAGCACATCAATAATCAAAACTATCGATTCACAAAATAATTGTTACGATAGAAGTAGTGCAGATATTTAGGTTTATTTCATTTATAAATGAGTAGCTTTTTACAAATGAAATTTCTTTCAAACAATGGTTTAATTTTGCAACAGTTTTCATTAACACTTTATTGGGAAATCAATATTTTTAAAGAAATGCCTGTATGTATTCGTTTTGTAAAGCATTCAGCATAAGATAGTTTAGATATAAATATTTTATATGGATTTATATGAGTTCTGGTTTTCATTTGAATTTGAGTCTGAATAAAAGAAGTACATTAATAATTAATTCAAATTCTTTCGAATTCTTTTTTTATTTTCGTTAAACTTGCTATAATTTTCTTTTTATTACCTGATGACATAAAGGTATATTTTGCTACATTGAAAATGCGGTACTTTTCCAGTATAAGGGTTTTAGATAAATAATAATAATAATAATAATAATAATAAAGCTTGTTGCATTTCGAGTTTCAGAAAGGGGGATTTGTTGCCAAATGATATAATCAGCTACCAAAACAAACTTTCTGAACTCTTCTGCTCATACATATATTACTATTGCTTTTTATATACAATAAGCGATACTGTCTATTAGTGAATACAGCTATGATTTATCACGGCGTAACATCAGACTATGCATTTTAAAATCAGTCAGATACTTTCTAATAACTTTTAAAATAAAAGAAAGCGATTAAAATTAATAAAAATCATTTTTTAATTAGTCAAATAGCTATAATTCTTTCATTGTCAAGCCCGTGGTAACTGGTTCACTCAGCTACAGCTACAACTGTAATTCATTCAGTATTTAAATTCCTATACGTGTATAAATTTAACACTGCATTAAAACATTGACTAATGAATTATTTCTCAAGATTTATCTGTGTATACATAATTAAGTTTTGTTATATCATAATTTAATAATATTGTTTTTGGTTCTTACAAATTACAGGAAGGTCCACATTACAAATTTGTTGTTTTGCTTGCTGAAGACCTTTTTTATGTTATTTCTATTTGTGAAAGCATGATCATTTTTCTTTACCATACATACGTACGCTGTTATATGTAAGGCATTAAGCTAGGCTGAACCAATTTTGGTGTCGCAGTAGCTCCAACCACAAAGTGGTGGAATCACGTTCCATCATTTGGAGCTATGGTTCAAGCGGAACTACAAATGCTGGAACGAGATTTCACCATCTTATGATAGAAGATCTACCAGTATCACAAGTTCGCTCAAACGAGCACAAACCTTTAACAGTGTTGATACCATACAATCCTGAATTTCTATGCAATTTCCACTCAAAATCAATGAGCAGTGATTTTCAGAGAGTTGGATTTTTAACAGTTTTCGTTTTGCACATAAGATTATCAAAATTAATCAAAAATCAGAAGCAAATATTTCTTTCAATAAGAAGTTATTATGGCAAATATTTTTAGTAAAATTGAATTTTTCTACCGCAAATGCTGTTTTATATATATTAATTAAAATATTTTATAATCGATACTATCTATATTGCACACTGTAGAAATGTTATTTATCTCTATTATCGTTTAGAACTGACGTATAAAATCTTTTGTATACTGTATCTGCTTTCTCTTTCTTTCTGCAAATAGTTTTAATAACTTGATATTTTTAGAGTAAATTCAAATTTATATTTATTACCTAGGCATAATAACAAAAGCGGTATTGCCTGTACTAGAAATCTGATTTATCTCTATTATCTTTCATTTTCTAAATAACACACAAAGTCCTTTTACTACAATTTTTTTTAATCTTTCATTCGTCCTTAAAGCAATATTTTTAAGCATTTATCATTAAAAGTTTTATTCATTTGCTTTTATAGTCTTAAATGCAATTGTATAACTATTACCAAATCTTCTAATGAATATGAAATTCTTTTATATCGCATAATTGTGATTTATCTCCATTATCTTTAATTCTACAAACTAAATACGTAGTCCGTTTAATGCCACATTTATTTGTTTTATCTTTCACACGTGCTTAAAATAACATTTTTAAACAACATGATTAATAGTTTTATTCGTCTGATTTTATTTGCATAAATAGTGTTTTATAATTATTACTAAAGTATTTTATCTAATCAAAATTCTTTCATATTGCAGAAATGTGATTTATCTCTATTATCTCTAATTTATAAACTAACATATAAATCTTTTTAATTTAGAACACAATTCACCTCTTTTTATAATATTATTTTAAGCAGTTATGATTAATATTTTTATTCGTTAAATTTTTCTTTAAATACAATTTTATAATTCCTACCAAAAAATTTATCTAAGCGAAATCCATGTACAACACAGAAATGCAATTCATACTTAGTTCTAAAAATAACTTTTGAAATCCTTTTATATCATATTAGTTTTTCTTTTATTCGTTCTTGAAACAAATTTTTGTCACCAACTGATGAAGTATTTTTATAAAAAGATCATTCAACTATTTCTCTGGCGTTATGTAAATGAATATTTTATCATCCTTTATATATCAAATATATAAAAGATCGTATTATGTATTATTTTATAATCCTTTAAGTATCATATTAGCTTTTCTTTTATTCGCACTTGAAAGAAATTTTTATCACCAACTGACGAAGCATAATAAGGTCATTAAACTATTGCTCTGACGGTATTTAAATTAATATTTTATCATCCTTTATATATCGTATATATAAAAGATTGTATTATATATTATTTTATAAGGCTTTAAATATCATATTAGGTTTTCTTTTATCGCACTCGAAACAAATTTTTGTCACCAATTGACGAAGTACTTTTATAATAAGATCCTTAAATTATTTCTCTGGCTCTACTTAAATGAATATTTTATCATCCTTTATATATCATATACATAAAGGATCGTATTATATATTATTTTATAATCCTTTAAATATCATATTAGTTTTCCTTTTATTCGCACTTGAAACAAATTTTTATCACCAACTGACGAAGTACTTTTATAATAAGATCATTAAACTATTTCTCTGACGTTATTTAAATGAATATTTTACTCGACATAAATAAAGAAATCGAATTTCATCTCTTTCTAATTTGCAATCATTGATCACTTTCTTAACTTTGAAGGGTAAAAATTATTTTGACCTTTAACGATATTCTAAGCAATTTAAATTTTTCACGTCTGTTTCTAAGATAAAGAGAAAATTCAAATGAAACATAATACGAAAAAAAAAACTGATTACTGATTTCATAATTAACAAATTTCAGATGTGACTGCAACAAATAAGTGGTGATAAATCGAATAATTGGCAATTTATTCAAGAGATTTCTAATTTCTTTTTCTAAGCACATTTCAGTAGTAACGTGTTTGGAGTACTTACATCTCAACGCATCTCGTTATTGTGTTGCATTTGAAATTCGCCCATCTGAAAGAAATTTTTTTAAATAGCTAATTGGCACTTATCTAAGAGAAAGTCTCCTTAAAATAGTTTGCTAGTGAATGTTTTATTAACAATTGTTTGGGGAATTATCATTAAAATGTTTCTCAGTAACTATAAAAAAAAGTATATATAAATGACAATCCTATAATTTTTAACTATCAGTTTGTTATTCGTGGATGATTTTTATACATAATTATCTTTTAAGAAAGCATTCATTAAACTGTTTGCTAGTGAATGTTTAGTAATAATTATTTGATAAACTATCATTATAATGCTTAAGATGACCAGAAAAAATAATGTGAATGACAGTCCTGTAATTGTTTTCTATTAGTTTATCATTCGCGCAGAATTTAGTTTTAATAAACTGTCACTGAAATATTTTCTTCATTTTTTTATTTGTAGTATAAAATTGACAATAAAATAATATCATTTGACGGATTTTATAACATTTTTAATAACAAGAAAAGCACTTTATAACTCATAAAGTATAATATTTATTCTATAGATCCTTGATTATCTTAATGTTATTATTTCTGATTCATTAAATGAGAAGTGGCAGGATTTAAAAACCAATTATTATTCTTATAATCTGACTGTTTATAAGTTTTTATTTATCAGTTTGTCATTCAAAAGGGATTTCAGCCCAGTTTTTAAGAAAGTATTTATTAAACTGTTTTAAATAAACATAATGACAATTACTTAAATAATTGTCTTAACAATGTTTCCGGGGATGAATAAAAATAATGTAAATGACAGTGCTATAATTTGTATCTATCATTACGTTATTAGCGCATGATTTTTCAAATTGTCAGTAAAATATTATTTCCTTCATTTGTAGAAGATAAGCGATAAACGATTTAATTTTGTTTCCTTGATTTTATAACAATCTCTAATAAATAATAGAAGCAAAATATTCAGTCCATTAATCATTATCTTTCCTAAATACTCTTTGTTTCATACTTTTTGTTTTATCATTTGGACAGTTTCAGGATTTTAAATCAATTTATTATTTTTACAAATTGATTGTCTTGTGACATTAACTTCTCATTTTAACATTCAAAAGTGATTTTAATAAAGCTGTCAGAAAGCCTTGTTATTCGAATCCCATTTCCAGGGTAAAAATAAAATGAAATAAAATAGTAACAAGGTGTTGTGATTATTCTGGTATTTTTGTTGAATAAAACGAATATATATATATATAATATAGTAGACCGTTTATTTAACTACAATTTATTTTTTGTGATAAAATCTTATCTCTGTGTATTTTATGGTGAATGAGTGTGCAAATATTTACAGTAATCTTAATGATGTGATAATATAAATGTTATATAGTATTTTTAATGGTTTTTCAATAGCCTTCTATAGAATTTAGCAAATTTAGGCATTTGATGGCTTGACGCCAACTTTACGCTCTGCCCAGGGGTAGATATATTTCTAAAACAAAGGGAGACATAAGAATGAAGTAGACTAACAATAGTCTAAAGTACTTAAATTGAAAAAGAAGTTAACTACCGAGATTAAACTGCACAAAAGCATTATTAGGGTTTGGTAGTCCTAAATCGTTCGCAATTGAATTCAGAAGTTGATTTCTTTCATACCTACTGCTACAATGCTGTCATCACAGCTTGCGTAGGATCTACAAAATATTGAAAGGTTCCTTTTCCGTGTAATCGCTTGACAAGGCATGTAAAATAACTGAAGTTATGTAAAATGTATTATTAGCTACTGCATTTGTGTGTCATTTACTTTGTTCCATGTTTTGATTAAATATTGCTTTTTTCACTTTCAGAATTATTCAGAGTAATTAAGTGTTCCATCAAATTTTTTCACAGGAAATTAATCCTACACGTTTATTTTATTGTAACAACGTCTTCTTTAGATACAACATGAGCATAGAATATAATTTGCATACTTTTCCAAATTTTCACAGATGATGCTGTTTTTTTTTTTTATCCGCCAATGTATAGGCACAGCTGCCGTTTTTTATTTCTTTCTAACCCAAATAAACTAACGTTTAACAAAACATTTTACTTAATAAATGAAATAAAATAACCGCTATACAAAACGAAGACATATTATAACAAATCAATTTCCTGGTTTACTTGATATTTGAAAAAAAATGCTTATCTGATTTTGGAGAAAATTGGAAACTGGCAGCTAATTGAGTTATTATGAAGAAAGTAACACTGTTGTATATTTGAGAAATAGTGAACTATTCCATTTGCTTTAACTTTTAAAACAAATATTTCTTCAACGAAGAAATTTAATAATTAAAAACTACAGTTTTCATCATACTCAAAATTTAATGTTTATTTTATTTTCACTTATTGAACTAAATATATTCGTCTTTATTATACCAAAATATATTACTCATTTGCGCTAATACATTTTAGAGGCATTCTCGCAGGTTAAAATATAACTTTTAATTAAATATTATGAATGATCAGCATTAAAGCTAGATATATCCTTTATTGACAATATTTTAAAGTGCAATTTTAGAGAATTTTAATTAGGAATATAAATCGCAGTCAGGGTAGAAAAAAGTAATTTCATATCATTTGATCACTATGATTCATTCAAAAATCTCTTAAATGCTTTTTGCGAAATAAAATATTAGTGATATTTAATCCTTATTTCACAGAACAGATCATTAACAAGGTATGTTGAAATCGGCTTTTGCGAAAGAAATGTAGAGAAGCTAATTGGCACTTATCGTCAGATAAGGAGTGCATCCAATGTAATTTACAGGCGTATATTTTATTAAAATGCATTACAGGATTTAATACAGCACTCGTTTTAAATACCTTTGGATGATTATAATAAGATTGTATTAATAAAATCTTTGCTCGAAATTTTGCTAAATAATCGATTACACATGAATGATCTGTTCCGCGCTATTTGAACAGATTCAGCATAATATCATGTTACAGATTTAGAAAAAGAAAAGAGAAGATTTAAGCATGTCAACACAAATGAAATATATCAAATTTATTCCTTTATTTGCATTTTAAACGATCTATAAATTAAAGAAATAAGCACACGAAAAGATGCAATGTTGATATATATATATTACATCATTTTGAATAATGAAAGAACGAAACATTTCTTTTTACCTCCAAAAACACGTTAATTAAAAACAGAAAGGTTTTCTCGTAACGTATACGATGTAATAGAAATGTATAGAAATATAAAGTCAATATATCTTATCTTTATATTTAAACAATGAGATATTCCGCTCATAAGGCATCTGCGTAATAAATTTTCATTAAAAAAAAATTACCTGTTTCATTTTGTTGATATCAAGAATATATATTTTAAGCATAATAAATTTCAACAATCACCTTATTTTTATAACAGTTGTAAAAAAAAAAAAAAAAAAAAAAAAAAAAAAAAAAAAAAAAAAGAGAGAACGAACGTAAATCCTTGCATTTATAAAATTCATTTTGTCGCGTTCAAAACTGATTGTAAAATTCTTTCATTCAATATTTGGAATTAGAATAATATATAAATTTATTCTATTGTTTTTCCCTCTATTTACAGCCTGCGATGTGCATAAAATTATCTAAGATTTATTTCGATATTTCGTGAATCACTAATGGTAATCATAAAAATTTTTAATTCTTCGTTACAGATAGATTTTGTATTTTAACTGTGGTGATTATATCAAAATCTTCAATAAGAAACGTAGGATTCATTTGAATATTATTTTTTTTTTTAATTCTTTAGCTGGAGGAGAGGGCGGTTACGTCTGATATGTTTAACATCTTTTCTTTTAATAAGCCTCATCTTTTTCTCCTATCATTTTACCTTCCTAAATATATACGTAAAATCATACTTGCCAACCTCAAACCATTCCTCGTAAACTGTGTTTTAATTTGACCTAGATTAAACATACAGTCGAACCTCGTTATCCCGACATTCTAATGACCAAAAAATAGTGTCGTCATAAGCGGAGTGTCGCAGTAACCGGAGTTGGAGAAAAATATGTTTATAAAAAGCTGTATTTTTAATTAATTTAAGACAATTTAAATTCATAATTGTTCTTGCAGTTTTAAGCAATAAAAAATTATTAAACAAAATAAACACAAAAACAAAATTGAAAATAATAATAAATCAGATTTATGATGAGGTTTTTTTTTTTTTTTTTTTTTTTTTTTTTTTTTTTTTTTTTATTTCAATAGTTACATGAAATATTGATGAATAAAGGTTTGCTTATCCCTAGATGTTCTTCCTAAAATTACCACAAGACAGTGCCGCCTGACCAGAACTCAAAGACCGCGAATTCGTAGAGTGTGGGTTTATTTCTTCAGATAAAGGGCTGAAGTAACATTTCTCATTTATCTCAATTGGTGATTTAGACACTGCTAAGATAATTCTTACTGCTTAATTTCCATGCTTATAAGATGGATTGTAAAAAATGGGCAATTTTCCTAAACCGTCGGGATATCCGGATTTGAAAATTATTCAACGCCGTAAAATCCGGAGATTATTTACATTAAAATTATATACAGAAAATCGGGACTTTGTAAAACTGACGTGATAAGCGGAGTGACGCGAAAACCGGGTGTCGGGATAACGAGGTCCGACTGTATTTAAAACCAGAAAAGTTACTCTAATATTTGCTTAAAAATCGTCATCTGGCAGATTGCTTATCAACATCTTTAATTTTAAATGTATTCACACTTATAATTAGAACATATTTATACTTGTCTTTGTTGTTTATTTGAAAACACGTTTCTAAAGTATGTACTTAATTGTATTATAAGTGTAAAGGTGTTTTTCACAGTTTGTCAGCTAGACAAAATTTAACATTATAATCTAAATTATGCACAGGGTATATCATACTTCCCTCTGAAGTTTGAAAAGATTATTCTTAAATAGTAATTTAACATGGGAGAAGTGAAATGCTGTCTAGCAAATAATAAACCTAAAGTATTTATTCTCTAAATTTTAAAAAGTAATATGTAAGAAATAAGTCGGTCGTAAAACATTTAAATTCAACGTCACATACGGGGGTGAAAAGTAGGTTTTGGGAAGCCTTCTATTAGAAATCGATTATACTGTTTTTAATTTTGACAATAATTTAAATGGTGTTTTGCGGTTTGTCAAGATAGCTGAAGTGTCTGCTTAAACTTTAAAGCTACTGTGATAGCTTTACAAATAAATTTACAACATATCTATAGGTTAAAGCAGAAACAATCCGGATTATATCATAATATTAAAATATTTATTTGCTTAAAAGACGTTATGAAAGCAAAATTTAATTTACTTTTAATGTGTTTTTATAACGTCTTTTAAGCAAATAAATATTTTAATATTGTGATATGATTAGAAATGGACGTAATTTTTACCTACTACTCGCACTTATTTACATTTGTGCAATCCGGATTGTTTATATTTGAATTCAATATGTTTCATCTTTTTATATTAAATCTTTGCTATTTATGTAAGAAAGACTGGTATTTTTTTGTGTTATTTTATAATAATCGGCACTTTCGTATGTATGCAAAAGAAAATCTATTTCATATAGTAATACATTGAATTATTATTATTCGAATATTAAAATTATTAATAATTTTAATATAATTTAATGCTAGAAACTATTGATGTTTCAGATTTGAAGATTGAATTTTTACTGTGTATAATTTATAAAAAGTGCAGTTTAAATTAGTTTAAATTTTGTAATAAATAAATTTTTCTTCCAAATAAGAATAAGCCAAATTATTTTCTCTAAAATTTCTGTTACGCTCATTGTCATTATTTTTCTGTGAAATATAATTGGCATTTTTAAACAAATAATATCTATAAATATGTTTATGAATATTTTATTTAAAATATGAAAATTTAATTACAATAATAGAATAAACTCATTTTTTGTAAAATGTCTAAACTATTATAAAATCATATATTGATGGTATTTTAGTCTGAAAATAATACTTTTAATGAATAAGTATATAATTTTCTTAGTTACTAGAGGAGAAGCATTGAAACTACAACAAAACAGCAATTGATTGGAATTTTAATAAAAATCTAAATAGTAATAGATCAATCCCTACCAGATGGCCACTTTATTCACCAGATCGCAGTCCATGAGATTCTAATTGTAGGTATTTAAAAACTTGGTTTATGAAATATATATGAATAGCTTATGAGTTTAA
Source organism: Maratus speciosus (assembly GCA_963932465.1). Lineage (NCBI taxonomy): Eukaryota > Metazoa > Arthropoda > Arachnida > Araneae > Salticidae > Maratus > Maratus speciosus. The sequence goes on from OZ010792.1 coordinate 95,904,429, forward strand.
AATATATGGGGTTTTACGAACATTGCAGATTGTTCAAGCATTCTCTTATGCCAGTAGTTGGCAATCTTTTTTCAACATAGAAGCAGGATCCCATATCACTGAGTCTATGACGTACCATGTCTATTGAAATAGTTGATAACTTAAGATAATTAGGAAAATGCATCCCAAATTTTAATTCATGAATTTGTATTATTTAAAATAAAAAATGGCGCAACAAAATAGTGTTTGTAAAGCTTTGCTCTGCTTGTCACATAACAGTCTCTCTGTATCAGGCAACAAGCTCACAGGGCATGGTTACCTTTTAGTCAAACTATCGCAAATTACAAAAAAAGTAATTACTGTTTTATTTAATCGCAAGGCAAAAAATATTTACAAAATTAGTGGTGGACGTTTGTCTAGGCGATAATCAGGAAGTGTGGGATCGAAGTGGTCTGACATAATGGTCATCCGAATAATCAGCAAGCAGACGATCTATTTCATTTTGTATAGCAGTTGCACATGTATAAAAATAATACTTAACTCAGTAGCTTTTTTCGCGTCATCTACCAATTTGGGATATATACCGTGTTCAAGACGATTTCTCATGTAAAACTATAGTACCTCTACTTGTTTCTTTAATTTGTTTTTTATTTATTTATTTATTTTTTATTATAAAACCATGTCTTATGTAAAACTATAGTACCTATACTTGTTTCTTTATTTTTTTTTTAATCATAATGCTGTACTCCACTTCAAGTGCTAGTTTTAGGCATCTAGTTTTTAAAAGTCGCTTGAGATAATTCTGTAGCATATCAAGTTGGCTCACTAGATTGCTTCAGAATTTAAAAAAAGAAAAAATAGGACAGTAGACCTGATATATAGTACTTCTTGGACAGTTTCTTGTTGCCGGCCACATCTGGCCCGCTTAGAGTTCGACCCCTCTCTTAAACTTTAAGCACTGTTGTAGCCTTTATGTTACATATCCTCTAAAACAAAAATATATGTTAAAACAGAAACAAACTTTAAAATTTAAAAAAAAAACCTCTTTTTCAAATTTATATTTTGTTTATGATTTTTTTATCTTTTCTCATTAAAACTGTGTCATTTATTTAAACAAATCTAACTATTTTTGTGACATTTAATTATAATTGGTGTCTTTTTTTAAATATAAGAAGACAGAAAATTCTTGAATTAGTAACACTTCAAAATTTTTTATTCAAATGAAATAATTAGACTAAATTAATAACTTGATTATTAATTTAAAACTAGAAATATCTGATGTTTTAATTTTTAGTATGAATTCCCACTATGCACCAATTAAAAAATGTTCAAATTAAATTAATTATATTTTTTCCTCAAATTTACTCCAAAAGGATATTTATTCCCATAGAAAAGTAGATTCTATTTTTCTTTGAAATTTCTGCAGCTAAAGCAGAGCTCATTAGCATGTTATTTCAAAATCGACCGTTGAAATGAAGTTTATCAATGGCTAATTGGCATTTTTCAACCGATAATATCTACGTAAAAGGATCTGTTTATGAATATTCTATTGAAAATAGTCAGCGGATTTAGAATAAATTCTTTTTTAATGTCTTTAAACTATTATAAAAGGATGCATCGAGGATATCTTGGCCGGAAATTTTAATATATGATCAAACAATTATTTGTAAAGCCTGTTTAATTATTTTCCACATGTTCAATTTTGACAACACCTGCGGTATTATAAGATTTCCGGTTCCAGAAAATAAGCTGCTTAGTGATTTTGAATTTTTGAAAGTATTAAAAGCTCAGAAGCTATAATACTTTTAAGGTATAAAATGCGAAGATTAATTACAGAATTTTTAAATTCATAGAATTTTATAAATTTATTAAATAAGCTCTATACATATTTAATTTTATATCCTAATGCATTTTATTGATTTCTTTTAACATAAATATGGATAAATTTATTAATTTGTAAAAGATATCAAAACACTTTCGTTGTTTTGATTTAAATTAATTTTTACGTTATGTTTAAAATGTTTTTTTAAATGATTCTTCTATATAATACTAATTAAGTTATTTTTCAATACAACGACAGTGTATGTGTTGTGTATCCGGAAGCTCGAAAGGTATATTAATTGTGTACTATTTGTGTTATGAAGTCTACTGTAAAATAAATGGGCAGATTCAACAGAAAGCAGATTGTACTATTCAATGAAAAGTTTTTAATACGCAATACTGATTTTGAAAATTTTTATATTTTTTTCTGACACGATTAGTAATGTTTATATATATATATATATATATATATATATAAATAGTACGAATAGATTCAACAGAAAAATCTGCTTTAGTAATATTAAATGCAAAATATTGTAGTTGCGGTTTACTAAATTAGAATAATTTATGTATTCCTATTTTTGTCATACATTTTTTATGGTTTCTCCAAAACTATACTCCATATCTTACACCTTCTTAACTTATTATAACTCATGTAAAGAAGAAATCGAATATTTTTGGGGGGATCTATGGTAATTTAGCCTTGATAGTCCTACCAGGGTTACGCTATTTTTTCAATCGTTATTTTTGGATATTTTCATAACAAGTATGAGTTTTATCTTTCATTTTTTTTATTTTTATTTTGCCCATTTGTGTAAGATGAATTATATGGCGTCTATATTATAGTTATATTATATATATATTTTTTTCTCATTAGGCGGTCGGTTTCAGATCTCAAACAAAAAATGCAAAAAATTCGGCAATGCAGCGATCAATAAATCCTGTTCATGTGATCAAAGGATTCAAATAAAAATACGTATGATGGTATTATTTAAATGCAAAATTACTAATGGAAAATCCTAAGTTGAATCAATTATATTTGATAACTCTCTCTCTCTTTTTTTTTTTTTTTTTTTTTTTTTTTTTTTAATGATTATAAAGTTTTCTGTCAATGAATCGATACATTCAAACAAACAAAAAAAAATGATAGTGCTAAACATTTTTACAATAGACTTTTACATTTAATTAATTATACTCGTACATTAGGATTTTTCACATACGGGTAATGAAGCCTCCTGTACATAATATGGGTGGATTCAAATTAAATAAATATGGTTGGTAGTACGGGGGTTTTTTAAGGATTCTTAGAAACCTTAAATTTGAATACAACTGTTTCTGCGTGGAGAAAATTATTATTAGGAAATAGTGGCATTAAATTCAAGTATCGTACGAACGACGAACTCTGAGTAACTACTCTTTAAAACACCTGTCATATAATAAATGGAAAATTGTCAAGGCGAGATCCAAATTTGTTTATTTAAGTATTTATCAATATGAAAAGCCATTGTAGTTTAGGATTTGTGTGCCATAACTTACACCTGAAAATAATTTAAACTTTTTTATTTAAAAACGCAAAATAAAACAACATACATATCTTCTATTGAAAATTATAACAATGCAGATCCTGATTATGAACACCGAAAAGGTTGATAATTAACCCTTAAATGCCTGATTTTTCAAAAATCATCGTAATAATGTTTTTCGGCTTTCATTTTTTAAATAAATCAAGGGAAAAATACTTTAAAAAATCATATTTTGTTTCAAGTATAGTTTACGGCTAAAGAACAGTTTGTTACTAATCGGCAATACTGGTGTTTAATTGAAAAAATAATTTCCCTTGATAAAATTCTATAATATTAAACACACAAGAATTTTAGGAGCTACAATAAGAAATAAATTTTACTTGCTCACTGCAGGTCAAAATAGAGTATTTGGCAAGCTTCTAATCAAAACAAAAAGAACAAGTGGCCACAATTGAAAAAATAAATTTATCTTTATTCTTAAACAGCACAAGTGTTGCCATCTACATGTTAAAAATAGATTTAATAATATCTTCAGAATGTATTTTATTGGCAACATTAGGCATTATAGCTTCAATATTATTCTAATAGTATTTTAGAGCCTAAATTGGGTATTTTGCTGAAAAGCAACACAAGGCATTTAAGGGTTAAGGGTTTACCTCAAAATTGATCGAAAAATCGATTTTCTTTTTTTAATATTAAATGAAAGCCTGTTCAATTGTGAATACTTTGACACCTCATTTTTACCCATACGGCCATTATATCGCGAGATATTGTAAATTTTGTTAATGCACTCAGCGGATTTATCCACACAAATTAAAAATTTAAATAGCTTTATCTCCATGTTCATATTTACTTCTCTTTCCTGTTTTAAAAACTCTAAGGCCTTTTTTTTTAATTTTTGTATTTGATATAGAGATTTAAGCATTTTTATACATGATCTTTATTATAGATGTGATAGATTTGCGCGTGGAATTAGCCTTCAGGTATTTTGTTATTTTTAAAAAAATAAAAGTATATGAAGATGTTTTAGATTTCATCGTTTTACACTATATATATCGGTGAAAAAATTATATTAAATGTAATATTAGATGTATCTAAAAATCCATGCACAGACTTATGTAATATGCATTAAAAAATTGGACAAAAATATCAATATTTAAAAAAGTAGTAAGTATTTTAAAAAAATTCAAAATTTCTAAAACTTTTTACATTTTTAATAAAGTATGCAGTTATTTTTTTTTCAAAATGTACTTTTAAATGAACATTGAAATGCAGTTAGTTCACCATTTGAACCATATTTCTGAAAATAAACAAAATTGTTAAAAGGGTAAACTGTCCCCTTAAATGACGAATTATTAATGAGAAATCAAAATATCGATTAATTATTTATTATAATTCTTGTCTAAATAAGAAAAACCAGATTTTCTAATTCATATTTACAGTTCAATATAGTAAACAATTTGGAATTAATATATACCTTTTCATAACTCAATTGAAAAGATCTCGTTTAGCTGTAAAATATAATCACAGAATATAATTTATTTATAGAAACTAAGGCACCAAAGACATCAGGAAGTTAGAATATATAATTATCATATTATATAAATAAACAAAGTTTACTATCAACATTGGTAATATAAATCGATTTAAGGAGTCTCAGGACTCTTAAAGCTTCAAAACTTTCGAAATTTATAATTCTTTAGCTGTTAAACTTCTACCTTTTCTGAACATTTTGATATGATTATTTCCTCGAATTTCCCATTAGAACAGAAGTTATGGCTTTTAGAATGATACCCGCTCAATATCTAAAGCGGCATTTCCGAAAATTTCAAGTCATTTTACTCCGAATGACATTTTTGGGCATAACGCACAGGATATCTCAAAAACTTCTGAATATTTTTTCATGAAATTTTCATCATAAGGTTCATGTTCGTCTGCATAAACTGAACCTAAAATTTCCTTTTTATTGTTAAAGAAATTCTAGGCGATTATACTGTTAAAATGTTCAAAATTTTGTTTATTAATTATGTTTGCCAATATAGAATTAATACATACCTAAATAAGAATGTATTCGTTAAAAACATACAACCTTGCTCAGTGGAACACATAAAAAAGAACTTTAATATGAACTTGTACGATTAAAAATAGAACATAATATCTATGTTTCGAGCTGCTTCTGCAGTCGTCCTCAGGGTAAAATATGATAGTGAAATGACTAAAAGTTCAGAGATGAAGGCTTCCTCTTTCTCAACTCTAAGTCATTTCATCATCATATTTTATTCCGAGGATGACGGCAGAAGCAGCTCGAAACGGGAAATTTATGATTTTTTTTTTCTTTTTCTTTTTTTTTTCTTTTCCTTTTTTTTTTTCTTTTCTTTTTTGTTAATTGTGCAACTTTATATTAAAGTTCTTGGTTATGTGTACCACTGAGCAAAATTGTGTATTTTTAACGAACACATTCTTATTTATTATATTTTACAGTGTAATTGTCCAGAATGTGCTAATATATACCTCTTCATAACACTATTGAAAAGATCACATTTCGTTGTAAAATATAATCACTGAAAATAATTAATTTGTAAGATCTAAAACGAAAAAGACATCAGATGTTAGAATGTAATAATTACCTTATTATATAAATAAACGAAGTTTACTATCAATTTGGTAATATATATCGTTTTAATTAAAAACATACCTGGTAATAATATTGAATGCGAAATTAATACTATGCCAGTCTTAAATCGGTTAATTGTATTTTATTTAATTATTCTCAACAGGAAAATACCTTGAAAAATTAGCATCTGAAACTCATATGTAAAGATCTGTGTGCTAAACAATTCTTACTAATTTAAGCTTTTTAATTAAAAACTACACTGAAAATGTCACGTATCTCTTGAAAAGATAATCAAAACATACTTAGAAGCTAATAAATAAATTTCTCCTTCGAAGACATAAGCCGAAAACTTCGCGATGCTCCTTTTTTAATCACAGATTTTCAAAATTTTAGAAACATTTCTTATTAAATACTTGTTCGGAGATCTTTAAGAAAGTATTAATTTTATTATTTCTAGTTCCTCGTGAACTACAGAACATCTAAAGTTATTTTTACAGACGACTTTATTACCCAAATCAGTATATGTTCACAGTTTTCGATAATCTCAAACATTTTCACGCCAGAATAACTGACTAAGAAAATTTTAAAATATAGTTAGTTGTTACCTGCGAATAATCTATAAGCAGCAGCTACTCCCAGAGTTCATTATGAAAATTATTTTCCTGTTCTTTTGAAGCTGTCACAAAGTAAATTCCTCTCGTAGAAATTTCAGCATCAGCTATCATGTAAATTCTTGAAAAGGCATTTTTAAATAATTTGGACATGGCGCTAACGAACTACCCACCTAAATGAAAGCTAAGATTATGAAAGTCTTCAGTTTGTAGAAAGTTTTAAGATGCTAATAGCATAAATTTCAAATTAAAATATAAGACTCGACTTATTTGGCATGAATTTAAAAGTCTTTATGCATTAGTCTTTATTAGACAGTATTGCCTTAAGTTATATAAATGGAAAATATATCTCATATACTTGCATAGAAGACAATAAGTATGATAAGGCATTTGGAAGTGAAAGTTTGATGATGATTGGTTCATTATTGAGGAATTAGTATAGTTCGATTCATCAAACTATATGACTGATTTCTCACATTTTAAGAGAAAACGGTATTCACATTTTAAAATAACAGTAAAATGATTTTACTTCGTACGTTTATTTGTTTTAAAGGAATGTCCCGTCACATTTGATTTGTCAAAAGCAACTTATATGAGAAAGATAGAGAAAACAAGAAAAGTTGCTTAAATTGTAAACTTTTTATAGACCCGTATTTCTAAGAATCAATTTATAAATAAAATAATTCAGAATGTTTCAAATAGGATCAATTCGCCTAGTTATGCTGTTAAAAATTTGCAGCAAACTCTGCAGCCATTCGATAGTTTTTTAAGTAAACGGTTACATGACTTTAATTTTAATTTATTCTGACCAGAATACTGGCCAAAATATGCTCAGTTACGCTTTGTTATAAGGTCAAGTAACCGTTATAAATGGGTTCGGACACAAGTATATTAGCAATGCTAAATTTATCATATTAGTGACCGTTTATCGGGGAACTGTTCCAAGCAATCAGCTGAAATTTTCAAAGCTTACTCCCTATACATTTTTACATACTTTACACAGGGATTGATATACAGGGATTTCTTGAAATTAGCTGTAATTATAATTTTATGATTTTTACTGCAAACTGATAAAAGAATTTTAAAAAATTAAAATTAAAATTTCATTAAAATACAAGAAAACTACAAATTACTAAAAGCTTGTGTTAAACTATGTACCTAAGAGAGAAAAACTTGTGTTAACAATTTCAAAGGTGTATCTTGTATAGTTTATGGGATAAAGGGTCATTTAGGCAAGTAAAAAGTATGTTTTCAGAAAAATGCAAATAAATTTTAATATGTTATTATAAGTTGTAGTACATCAATTAATTTAATTCATTCCACTACCATCGGAAGGGTTATCTTGGCTTCTTCTTCAAGGAAAGCCTTTACACTTGAAAATAGAAAAAAAGTAAAAATCGAAAAAAAAAAAATGAAGTGTCCGAACACTCGTTTAAAAATGGTGAAATGACTGGACAACTTGCTGCAAATTTTTAACGTTATATGGGATGCAAGAAATATGCCTGCTGTGGCAAAATGTGTTATTCCCTATATGGTCTTGCGTATGAGCTTGGGCAGGCAAATTAGTACACAGTATCGAGCAGAATCCTAAATACATTGAAAAATAAGTCAATATACTTCACTAGATTGAAATATCGTATTGAAATGAAAAAGGCTAAGATTTTGCAGTCTTCCTCTTCATATGGCAGAATATTTTATGATGCAAATACAATGAATTTCAAATTTAAATGTAAAACTCAATTTATTTGGCATGAGTTTAAAGTGTATATTCATTAATCCTTATTAAACATTATTGCCTTAAATTATATAAATGGAAATAAATTTCGTGAGCATAAAACTATATTTCTCAAAAAGCAATTTAGAGATGAAATTTTGATGTGTTGTTCCCATTATCGCGGAATTAGAAATGCCTTACATATCAAACTAGATGACAAACTACTACGTATAATTTACAGGAAAGGTACTGTTAAAACTTGATGTTAAACTAAAATTACCCTTTTTTTTTACAAAAATATAGATTTTTCATTATAAAACGCAACTCAAACCAGAAAGAAAATTAAAAAAACGATTCAAAAAGTATATATTTTTTTCCCGAATTATACCATATAACTAATTATTAGCCCCAATATGGTGTTTCTTATAGTGAATTTCTATAAAATTATGCATAAATAAGATACATAAAATGTCGTCTCCAAAAAATAACGTTCCGTTACAGAAGCCAACAGTAAAATAAAGCAGATGTATTATTGTATAATTAAATACGGATAGGGGAGAGCGGTACACAGTGAGACTACTTTGACATATAGTTGTCGCTTTTCTTCAAGCTGACACACTCATATAACGACCTCATCTTGGGCAACACGTGGATGTAGTTTCGGCATTTCAGTTACTCGTCCGACAAAATAGTAAATAATTCTTTATTTTATAGTGGTTAAAGTTACATAAACGTCTATTTTAGAGTTTATTTCCTTCAATATGATATACATTTACTTAACCAAACATAGTTATATCTAATAATAGACTACTTCGACAAAACGACATAATTTTTTTTATAGCGATGAAATTGATGTAACAGATGTGGAATCCATTTTGTTACAATGTAACAAAAGTATACTGTGAGACACACAGTTGTGGTTCTGATGTTAAAATATGTTATTTATTAATAAAAGAAGGTTTTTTTCTCTCTCCTTCTTTCTGTGTATGTGTGTAGGCGTGCGACGGCTAGGGACATCTACTAAACGTAAGAGGCTGAAAATTTGCATGAAGGTAGCCCATTGTCTGCCATTGTCTACCCGAGGCTCGTATTTTTAATATTTTCAAAATCTAGAAATATTAATTACAAATCATAAGCTTCAGAAAATTATTTATAGAGTGTAAAAATGTAAGATTTATGAAAATATATACATTGTCTCACTGTGTACCACTTGTGGTACAGATTGAGGCAATTTTCGATACTCCGTTATGCTGCTTCTCTGCTTTTATAAATAACTTTTTTAAAACCATTTATACATTAATGTGTATCTGATTTGTGTGGCTTAAAGATGTAGCAATTTTTTTTCAAAAGAATAAAAAACGTCGCCATTCGTTAAGTAATAATAATTTTCGTCTCACTGTGTACTACCCTCCGCTAACCTATACTGCAATTCTTTAAACTGCTAAGTATCGCACGTTGCCAATTTTTATACCGTCGTATAGGGAAAATAAAGTACCTTTAAATGCAGTTTGTTTGAAAATTACATCACAATTTATTTTTGATATATTAATTTTTTGTTAGATTTTAGCGCCATTTCTTTAATTTTGGCAACCTTCATTTCTATAGAAAGTAAAGGAAAAGTGGTTGGAAAATAGTAATTATATCTTTTTCTTTTTGCTACTTTCCCATAACAACTGAAAAAAAAGTTTAATATTATAGTTTAATTATAGTTTCAATTAAAATACGTGGTATTTTGAAAAAATGATGATTTCTAATAAAACATGGAGCTTTTATAAACTATACTTAATTTTAAGTAGCTATATTAATGTTACAAACAAATGAGGGCCTATGAATCATTAGATAGCTGATTTTTATGTCGAGTTTCTTGTATGAAGATGTCGCTTTTTGTTCGATGTGTGTATTATTCTGTGATAGTGACGTCCTATGCATACTTTGTTGTAGATGTTGTTTAGGACTAGATCGTAAATGAGGAATTCTTCCTCTGGTTGACAATGACGTCATTTTATATAAAATAAAAGGGTGTGTTTTAAGTCTTAAAACTGATATATATTTTGTACTATCTATATTTATATACATATATACATATTTTTTTCATCGGAGGTGACACTTAATTTTGAAAAAGCAGAATTCTTGTTTTCCACGAACTAAAACTTTTCGTGTTTTTCACAAACAGGTTGAATTGGACCAGTTTATACATGTTAGGTATGTGACTAGTGCGTCTGTAGTTTAAATAATATCCAGAAGAGGCACTTAATCGATTCATGGCTATAAAAGCTTCGTAATAAAAGCAATGGTTAACACTATTTGCCGGATTTATAGTTTTGACAAGTCTGAGAATTCGTGTTTAATTGTTTGCAGTCCAGTTATTCAGTTACGGGACGGATATTCCTACAGTTTCTTGATCAATGTTACACTGGGAGACATGCCAATTGCAGACCTGCCAAGTCTCCTGCTGTTTCGATACCACTATTTTAATACACACTGCAAAAAAAAAAAATGTTGGTTTTACGGTATAATACTGGCACCCAATCTGATGAGTCAATAAAATCATCCGTAAAATCAGTCCGTAAAATCATCCGTAATAAACCTTAAAATAAACGGAAATATGCCGTTAAACAGTAATATACGGTATATTACTGCTTGTATGTTTAAAAAGACGGCATACTACTGTTTATTTACTGTTTATTATTGTTAATTTTACGGTATAATACTGGCAGCTGGGGTGGCAGTAAACTTCGGAACTTTCATTCCGTACCAATTTTTTCTATTTAGAGTATAACTTTCAGTTTCCGTGACTTTTCCTATAATTCGAAAAGCAATGATATGCCAGTGATAAATTTTCCAGTCAGCCAAAATTTATGAAGTATTGCAGTATGTGTACCAAGAACCGCCGAAACGGTCAAAATGACCGCCGTCAATTTTAATGTACTTTTTATCTAGTAAATGTTGCAACAATCCATACTTCATACAACCATACTTCACCAAAGCTTACAACATTGCGACAGATAACTTCTTTACTTCACTGTCCCTTGCAAAAAATCTGATGTCACTAAAAGCAAGCACTGTTGGCACAGTTAATCGCGGACGAAAAACAAAATTCCACAGGCCATAAAATCTGAAAAAAAGTCTTTGTACTGTAACCAAATTCTTACTAAGGATGATATTACGTTGAGTTTATCAAGTTTAGAAAAATAAGTATGTTTTAATTCTAAATTCAAGACGTCCATCAGTTATATTTGGAAGTGGCGATAAACACTTACTAGAAACTGTAAAATTTTATAAATCTACAAAATTTGGCGTCGACGTGCTCGACCAAATGACACGGACATATTCTACAAAAGCTAGTTCTAGACGATGACCTCTACAAGGTTTTTATAAATTTCTTGATCTAGCGGTCATCAATTCTGAAAAACACTGTCAAAAAAAGTGTTAAATACCAGTATTTTGTTAAAGAGAAATCCGATTTCTTTAATTACTTTATATTATTGGTAGTATTTTGTAGAAGAAAATACTCGTAGTTTACTTTTTTTTTCTGTGTTTTTCTCTGAACACTCGCCACCCTGAATATTGTATTGCTCAGGGGACAAATATAAATGTTTGCTGTCACCAAGTTTATTCTTGTTCTTAGAAATTTCTATTTCTCATGAAAAATATTTTTTATTATAAAAATATTCTTAAAATAAAAAATATAAATAATATATATATATATATAGATATATATATATCAATATAATATAGTTATAACATAATAAAATATAATAAAAATTATGAAATATATATTATTACATGAGCAATGATGTTAATAATAGTAATAAAGGATACTAAGTGTAAAAAATGGCAAGTAAACAATAGTTGAGCCTGGTAATCCACATCGGTCCAAATGACCGCTTTGGCGGTTATAGGTATTCGTTTTTGCCGGCGGTTCTAGTGTTAAATCCCTCTAAGAGTTTGCTATCTTCGATACTAAAAGCTTTTGTATAACACTTAATTTTAGCGGTAATCTTTGGTTTTTTAAATGGCATAGCTTTTTCGATTGTACAAAGCCAAATATTTTAGTAAAAAAAGTGGTGTCGATTCCTTATATGTAATTTATTGTGTCAAAAAAAAAAAAAAAAAAAAAAAAAGAAAAGAAAAGAAAAGAAAAGAAAGAAAAAGAAAAAAAAATAAACTGTTTAGGGGTTAACCCTCTCGCTGCGCAATCCGAGAAATACTCGGGCATACATTTTCTAGTTTAATTAATAATATTTGGTTATTCCCAGCAGTTCTTTTTTAGCGAAAATTTTGTCTGATTTAATCAGGTCTTTTTCCCCAATTATGATAATAAAAATTTTATTTGCTTTAAAGAACCGGTGATAAAAGATTAAAAATTCTGTAAAAGACGCTCATCGCGAAGAATTACTTACGCAACGAGAGAGTTAATGACAACCCGCAGTGAATGAAATTACTAATCAATATTTTAATATACAATTATGGAAAAATAGTCTCCAATTATATATCTATTATTAATTTTATCTTTTTAGTACAAAAAGGACAACATATACACTGATTAATATTCAAATGTACAGTTTTTATTTTTTTTCATTTGAAAAGTGCAGCACTTTCATCAAAAAAAAAAGAAAAAAAAAAAAAAACACGGCACGAATGAGTCAAAACCAATTCCAAAATAGAACCGAATCCATCCCATTTAAAGTAAACTCGATCTGGACCCGACTCGCAACGAAAACAAATAGCGTCAACCAGGTCTAAGCCTATTGGTCGTTACATGGTTGGGTGAAATCGCGTTGCCTGACAGATGCAGGATTTTAGTCCTGTTTGATAATAAAGACAATGCACATTTAGAAAATATTGTTATCAAGGTTGAAATAAAATAAAATATTATATTTATAACTATATCTAATTTTGTTTGTATAATGCAGTGTATTAATGTTTTCGATGTAATACTGTGTTATTCCCATTGTACCATAATCATTTAAAAATATTAAAAATACCAACATCAAAAATGTTTAATTAACTATGTAGTAGAACCACGATTATCCGAAGTAATTGGGACCGACCATCTTTCAGAAAATCGAAATTTTCGGATAATCGAGAATGCTTCAATTTTGAAATTAAGGAGAAATATATGCAATATTTCTTATTATGGTAACAAGTAAACACTAAAAATAAAGCAATGGAAAAATAGAAACAAGAATAAAATACCTGAATTTTAATTTTGAAATTCGGTACCTTTTACCTGTATTACAAGGGTTTGAAAAATGTTTTGTTTGTCGCAGTTTCGATTGTTTTTGCTTCGCAGCTCTATCGCGGAGTTTTTTAATATTATTAGTTCACCAGTATCACAGTCTTTCTCCTGCTCTAGCCATGCCAAACCTTTTGAAAAACATTCAAAATCTGCAGAATTGTTAATTTGTTTGTTTTCTTCGTTCCATTCCGCAGCTTACGGGAGCTCAAGTTAAACTCAAAGGAACTCTAAGAAAGGGGATCGAAAATATTTATACGTAATTGTAGTTCAGAAAGGACCGCTTGCACACAAGGAATATGATAGTTATATATATATATATATATATATATATATATATAAAGCCTTCAAAAGGGATTTTTGCACACAATAAATGTGGTAGGGAAAAAAATGCTTTAAAAATGGATTTCGGTTAACCGAGAGTTTCGGATAAAAGAGGTTCTACTACTGTATATTTAAATATACCGATTCCCACCAGGCATTATTGTACCAAAAAATGGGGAACTCCAGTTAAATAGATTCTTGCAAACTGTATTATGATTTTTCAAAATAATGAAATATTGCAGACACAGACAGTTCGCCATTTGTTGGTACAGTGATGCCTGATAAGTATCGGTATAGATTTAAATATATAGTGTAATATAGGCAGTGACAAAACAACTTTTGTTTTCTGTATATCAGAATTGTTTAATTAACTTTTAAATTTCTTTATTTTCATATAAATGCATTGAAATTTAAGAGTTGTGGAAAATCATTTTAAGATTGAATTACAATTTAATAGAAATGTAGAAATACTTGGAGCCATATATTTTTTTTTTCAACATTTGTCATTGCTTAAAGGGTTTAGTGATTTAATTTTCCTTATGTGCATCGAATTTTACATATATTTTATAAATATATACTAAAATACATTTTATTTAAATCATATTTTGACTCTGGAATTTATCATTTAATTAGCGTAATGTAAATTTAAAAATTAAAAGATGGCTGTTGCTGCTTTTTAAAAAAAAAAACATTTGAAGAATTTACTTTAATTAGTGAAAATTTTAAAAGCATTTGTCTCAGTTGTAATATTTTTAAATTTTCATTGCAATCGAAATGCCTTTGAAATAGATTGTAAATATTTATGAGATTCTTTGATTTATTTTTTATTTTAAATTTATATTACATGTAGAAAATTTAAGGTTGGTTTTTGAAACACTTTGAGGAATTTAAACGATGGTTATTGAGGAAAAACTAACTTTTAGAGAAAATTAACTTTTGTTTTTTGCATTTTTCGAATTTTTGAATTTTCTAGATTATGCTCTAAAAAAACGTTTTATTTCGACAAATATTTAAGTCGGGGCAGCTATTTTAACAAATGGTGTCACGCTATAGGCTTTAAACAAAATATGGCAGATCAAAAATCTTAAACGTATTTTTTTCTGTTGGATCAGTGTGACTTCTCGGACTTAAACCTTTCACATTATCGAAGTTTCGTTTTTTTGCAAATGTAACTGGACTTTCTTTTAATTGGAGGACGAACTTTCATAAACTAAAAATTTTAATAATTAAGATTTTCTAAACGATTTCGAAACTTGATAATTGTGCCAAGAATTGATCGCAAGTCTCAAACAGACGTCTTTTTGTGAAATTTGTAATTATCTTAACATTTAAATTGCACCATCCAACTAAGTTACTATATTTTAAGAATCCATATAGATTTTTTTTTGCTTCAGGTGATAGTGAAGCAAGGCACTATATCATGCAAAGATTTTTTTTTCTACGAAAGGAAATCCAATCGTATTTGGTATACGAAGGGAAATTTGCAAGAGTTTACATTGCGTTAAATATCAGCAATTGTAAGTGACAATATTCACACACTTAAGAGACACTTAAGATACAATAAATTCAATACCAAAAACCATCTTTGTCTATTTATAGTTTTCATGCAAGAGAAAAAATTCTTGAAAATTCCATAAAAATAAAGCCATATTAGGAGAACTACCCCTTAATAAATTCATATAATTCAGCATTTTTTTTTCATGTAGTTGTAGCTTATGTTACTTATCTGGGAAACTAATATCATTAAGCGAAATGCAGTATCTGTATTTATTAATTGTATTATTCTTGAAAAATCTGAGGTATTACTAGTGATTGTTCTTACATTTTATCTCTAAGACTATTTAATTAATAAACAACAACAATAATATTTGTGGACGATATCTATTGTACTCGAACATGTTGTAAGAAACTAGCGCAAAGATTTTTGTTTGGAAATAATAGTAGAAATAAAATATAAAACTAGTCGCTAGTCACACATCTGGAATATGTAAAAATATGGTGTTGAAGTAAATCTTTTTTTAAATAAATTTTGAATAGAACTATTTTACCCTTTTTTCTTAAAAATTTAATTTACAAATTATTTTTTACATTAAAAAATATTCTTAGCGAATTAATTTCGCAATAATCGAAATGAAATTAGAAAACATTACTGATAGATTTTACTTATTATATTAAATTAGTTTTTCGCTCAATCTATTCAACTGAAAAGATTTGTTTTCTGCACATTTAAAAAATTAATATTTATCTTAGTAATTAAAATTTCTTAGTAACAAAATTATCATCAATCATCTCATGTGATTTTCAGAAGTATAAATATAATACGTTTGCTACAAAACTACCTAGGAGTTTTAAATTACCACCCTTGTTTTATTAACCAATTCAGGACTTACATCATTTAACAATATTTTAATTCTTACCGCATTAATTCCGTACAGTATTTTTGCCTTATTTCGTCCAAGAATTCTGTTATTAGACAAGGAAAAGTTTGCAACTAAAATATTACGCTACTAAAAAAAAATACAAAGCCTTGTATGGAATGTATCGGTAACACCTGTTCTGACGGGCTAAGGAAATTATTTTTGATATCACAATTAAAGACCTTAAACTCACAAGGTGGTCACAAGTACGTTGTGACCACCACAAAACTTTCTTTTTCATGTGTCAAATCGGCTGCAACCAAATTTAAATGACAATCTATTCTTTCCCGAAATATAGCTATCGTGTAAATCGTGAAAAAAAGAGCACAGAAACGGCATCTTGTGGACATTATGCACCTGAACCTAATAGGGATCTATTGAAGTTTAGTGATTATCCGGGCATTAGTTCTGACGCTACAGTTAACGCGGAAATCAGGAATAGTCAACATTGCATCGGCACCTGTTGGACGGTTTACATCAAAATCTTATCAGCGTATGTATTAAGCCTACCGTAAAGTTCTGTCCGATAATCTTATTTCACGCCTACTTTTTTTAAATTCAGATTTCTTCATTGGCACCACTTTTTTGAAATGGTAAAATTCCCACTGTTTTCACCGTAGTGTGAAAAGTGAAAACAATGGGAATTTTACAATTTTAAAAAAGTGGTGCAAATGAAGAAATCTGAATTTAAGAAAAGTAGGCGTGAAATAACAATGTCGGATGGAATTTTCCGTTAGACCTAATATATGTATCAAGGTCTAACAGAATATAATTCCATGCATTAGTTCATGAGGGGCTGTGCATACATAACGTTATCATTTTAGGGGGGAGGGGGAGTCTGGCAAATGATATCGTTAGATATCTCTAGGGGGGAGGGGGGTTCGTCTTTTGATATCGTTATCATTTTTTATCCAACCAAATTCTCTTTTTATTTATAACTTAGCCTTTACATCAAAATAGAATGTTATCTTTTTTAGTGTGCTATCTATTTTTATGAAAGTACAAGTTATTATTAAAATCATTAAATGATTATAAAATTATTTAATTCCAAATTTCCTGTTTCTTCTGTCATATGTGTATGCATATATAATTCGCTGTTTGAGAAACCATATGCGAAGTATTTTTCAAATGATACCTGTGTTTATTAATAAATAAAAGAGAAAGAATGTTGCCCACCTGTTTTGGTGATAAAAAGCCCTGTCTCCCCCCCCCCCCCCCCCTCCGTGCAGGGTCAAGTGCAAGAAAACATTATTACTGTTGAATGTATTATGTTACAAAAAGCTATTATAAAATACTTTTAAATAGTAACTATTTCTTTTAAGTGTTATTTGATAAAAAGTTTTTTCATATATAAAGTGATATTTTATTGAGTTCTCTTCATATGAATCAATAAAGTATGCGAAAAATAAATGTAACCATATTAGTATATCACTCCAAGCAAAAGAAAAAAATTTCAAAAATGAAAAGAATTTTTAGACATTGATAACGATATCATTACGGGGGGGGGGGGGGGTTCGAGGGACGATAACGTATGATATCGTAAGGGGGGAAGGTGGTTGAAAAGTGCCAAAAAGTGATAACGTTATATATGCACAGCCCCTGAGATATAGTTATAGCAAAAGTCGTTAATAATCCAGCCTAGCAACTCTACCTGTGGTTTTATTTACCCCAAAACGGAATGAGCACCAATTTATGTCAAGGTCTAATTGAATGTGAAGTTTGATTAAATTCTGTGCATCCTTTAAAATTAGAGCTCCTACAAAATTTGTGTCACCTACCGATAGACACACAGACAGACTCTCGGACAGACATTTTCCGAAAACAATCAAATCGTGTACAAGAACTTCTAACAAATATAAGTACGTTCAAAACCGGAAATCAAAATTTGTCACAAATCCAATACTTTCTTCTTTTAAAGATAGAAGAAAATAAAAAGGACTATGTTTTCTTTTTTGTGTTTCTTTAAGTTTCTCTGATTAAATGCAAAATTATTTAATTTCTTATGTAGTGGCTCATGTATCGATGCAAAAATATTCAGATTATAATTTATAAGACTAAATCTCTTTTCAGCTTTATTACAATGACATTCAATAGTCGTTTATTACACTTATAGCCCTATGACATTTAAATATTCTTTATTCTTAATCATTAAGAAATTAGCCAAATAGCAGACATTGCATTATAAACTACTTAAAAATTCAGATGAAGCATTAGAAATGGTTACTATGAAAATGGATTCTGGAATTTGTGATTGTTTGAAATTTGAGAGACGAAAAATTTAAATCACATAGAAAGGAAATCATGAAACAAATAAGGAAAATGAAAATTTTTCCAATATGTTAATGTATCCAGTTTTGGTACCAAGTAAAGAAATGTTCAATAGTTGTTTAAAATATTTAAGTTTATTCTGACTTAAATTATTTTAATTTTTAACCATTTAGAAATGTCAGATGGAAATACGATGTAAGTTCAACTTCATTTGCATATAATTCAGCCAATCTTTAGAAAATGGCTTTTATTCAAATTGCTTTTAATGACTAATGGCTTTTAATCAGTCTAGTTATCAGTCTCAATTTAATATCGAAAGTTTGTAAAGACATCAGAACAAAGTAGTTACAGGTGACTATTTCTATTATTGTTTTGTCAACCACCGTTTCATATTATTAATGTTCATTGTAGAAATTTACCACGACAATTATTGTTTGGAAAATATTTGGAAAAAAATATATTTTTTTAAATTAGGGCCATTTTCCCCCCATTATGACCAGAAAATCAGAGCTCTAACTTTTTACGGCTGCTCTTTCATCTTCACCTAACACTTCATTTATAATGGCTGTTCCTTAATAATGGAAGCCATCAGTCCCTCAGAAGAAAATGGTCCATTCCAATGGTATAAATTCGATTGAAAAAAAAAATTATCTAATACTTTGAGCAGAAAGAAGAGGCTACACCTGCAAGCTTCATGACACTAATAGTATCACATACCAGCCGATTTGTACGGTTTTGTGACCTCTAAAATTTAATACAAAATTTTGCCATATTTAATCTTTAACAAGTGTTAGACTTTTTAAACTGAATTTCCGGTAGTGACAGTCAATTGTTCCCTTGTGGCGACATTTCTGTGGCTGTCAACTCATAAAGCTCGGCTAAAAACGGTAACTTTGACAACATTTTCTGAATGAATCTTTGCCTTTATAAGAAAATGAGAAATTTTTTTAATTTCTTGGTATCTGAACAATATCAGTAAAGTTTATATTTTTACGAATATTAATGCAATTTTTTTGTATTTACGAATGAAAATGACTTCGCGAAAGTCTCAGAAAAGTAGTTAGTTTGGATATAAGATTAACTTTCAATTTAAAAAAAATTCATAAAAAGATGTGATCCCTTCCCAATCAAAAAATGAAAATCCATGACATCCCACCAAATGGTAAGCTGGATCCGCCCTTGGCAATTACAAATATGTAACTCATTTTATAGCTTACCAATCAGACGTCGCTAAACTAAAGAAAAATTGAGTTTTCAATCCAGAATTTCCTAAGTGGTTTTAATCTCATTGCGTATATTTGTGACGTTTGAAATAAAATAAAAAGACAATAATATCTACATTTAAAAAAGACTTTTTATGAATGTAGCCACTTAACATATGAATACATAGTGTGCTTCTGATATACTAGGTATTTACACATTTCTACTCTTAATCAGTGGTCTTGTCAATAGCATTAATTCTTTCAAAATTACAGTCTTTCTCATGGCGAGATCAATATTCTTCAATAATGGTATTCCCCCTGGGGTTTCATTTAAAAATTAAATGAGGATATGGGCTGAAGATTAATGTTTAACATTAGATTTGCGTCCTCCACTCTTTGTGCTTGATTATTTTTTAAAGTATAATTGTCTGTAATTTCTACACTCTTCGCCAAATCACCATGTAGCTCAGACTGTCAAAAGCCAGTATGGAGATACCGTAATGGCCACTTCTTTTTCTTGAGTAGAGAGAGGTATTTCAACCATTACCCGATAGAGGGCTGCTCAAATAGAGTTAAAATGGAGATATCATTTCACTTAACTGTACGGATATACTGTACTTTCCCCTACTTATTTCAAGCAATACAGTATATATAGTCCAATGCAGTAAAGTATAAAAATGCATTACAATACTGTAAATTAAATAAAACAATGATAATTTCATAACATTTAAAGGAAAGTTTAAATTTTAATAAACCATGCTCATATCTTTAAATTGGTGAAACTTTGGGTAACTTAAAATTGGAGAGCAGGAAGGGAGTTTCCGTTCTTATTTTGAGATTATTAATGATTTTGGTCGAAGAGATCTCAAATTCCTCTTTCTTTAGGCATGGGCTGCATCTTTATTTTTTAAATATCTCTTCAGAAAATGGATTTCTTTAACTATAATTTTCGGTATGTTTTTCCCAAAGAATATCTCTTTCTTTTTAGTTGATAAGATATTTCTAAAATTTATGTCTAATTTAATATTTTGTGTTAAAAGCTAATGAGCTAAGGGTAAGACTTGAACGCTTCAAAGAAAACTAAGAGTCTAGTTTAGAAATATTTTGTAAATTAAAAACGGACGAGACATACTTACAGAACAGCACACAAAAAAGAATGTTAAAATATTAATTTCCTAACGAGATATTAAAAAAAAAAAGAATGCATGTGACGCCCATAAGTTTAACAATAGCTAGGGGTAATTTGCGATATCACTGACTAAAACTGCTAACTTAATTCGTTGTGTCAGAATCTCAAATTACAAGAAATTTGTCAGCACCAATAGGGCTGTATACTATGCGATGATTATACCCCACTCTCTCACATAACGAAAAAGAAACATAAATCAATTGATTCAACAGCCTCCATGCACAAGAATTACAAAAAAACATGAATTTTGTTAACTCTGCGATCACTGTACTTCATTAATATGTACTTTACGCAAAAAAAAAAAAAAAAAAAAAAAAATGTGCTTGTGGAAGGTTTTTCAGTTTAGTCGACACTCTCACTATTTAAACTAACAATGAGATACTAAAGAGACTTGAATACATTTAAAAACAATTAAATTAAAATATATACTTTAAAACAATTAAAATTAAAATTAAAAACATACAAAGTATACGTTTCGCTATGGCATCGTGTAGCCTCCTCAGTAGCCTCCATCAACCACAATAACAAAACATCTAGCATACATCAGCCACATTAACAAAGCATCGAGCACACTGGATGCTGTTAAAATTTTTCTTTTAGGAACAAGAAATATTCATTAGAAATTGAACCTGGTTGGTTTTTGAATCTGAATCGTTAAACGAATCAGGTTCAATTTCTAATGAATATTTCTTGATCTTAAAAGAAAAACTTTAACTGAATCTAGTGTGTTCGATGTTTTGTTATACAGTTGATGCACTGAGGAGGCCATGCGATGACACAGGGCTGCCACATGTGACTATTTTTTTATTCTATTTCGCAGCGCTTTTTCAAAACAAAAATCTTCTACAGACTCTTTGACAACATTCGAGAGAGAAATATACTACAAAATTTATTTCTTAAAAATAGTGGTGCAAACAGAATATAAATATGGTCGCCCGTGGAAGCCCTGCATAGGGAAACATATACATTGTATGTTTTTTATTTTTATTTTAAATTTTTTAAGTATATATTTTAATTTAATTGTTTTTTAATGTATTCAAGTCTGTCTGGTGTCTCATTGTTAGTTTATGTATTGATTTCATTCAGACGTTAAAATGTACGTATATCTAAAGACACTCTCACTGTTCGACAACCAAATCAATTCATTCGAACTTCTAATGAGAATTGAATCGTTCGGCAACTGTACACCCTATGTTTACAATTTGTTTTTTAAATCTTGTGTCAACAAGAAAATATTGAGAAAGGAAAAACCACAACATTTCCTTCCTAGTTTCCCCACTCTACCCTATATTGATACTTTTTACCGAAATCAATTCATTAGATTCCAATTTATATTAATGAAATGCAGCTACATTTAAATCGTTTGTATTACGTTGTGCTTTTTAGAAAAATGCATATTTAAGATTTTTTAAATTGCAATTTTATATTATTTTCGCACATATACCTCTATTTAATCAATGCTTTTCACTTAATTTATTGATTTCGCTCGGCAGAAAACACTTCATTAAATTCTGAAAATATTTAACAAAAGAACATTCTTTAAATTCTAAAGAACATAACCAAATGCAATTATTTGATAAGTTTTCACCTTCCAAACATTTTTAACTTTTCAACTATGTGTTTAGTTACTGAGGAATTTTATAAACCGAGAGAAATTAATGGGAACCTTTTCTTCATTAAATAATACTTCTTTTTTTACGATCAGCATGTTGATGGCATACCAAATGATGTAAATTACTCTTCATAAAGCTCCTTTGACTACTCGGCAGAATTAATAATTGAATTTTTTGAATGTTCGCATAAATGAAATATCTAGAGAAATTGAAAGAGTTTTCTTTGTGAATTTTAGAAATAAATTAATATTCAACACCAAACTCATAAAGATCTTCATTTTTAAAGATAAATGCTATGAATGAGCAGTTATTAACTAGCATTTACTTTCAATATTTAATATTCATATGTTGCTTTAAAAAAATGAATTTTGGTAAGTGTTGCTTGAAATCATTTCTGTGAACTAATTTTTAATTTAATCTTTAAAAATTACGGGTGTTAAAGTTATTATTTTAACATTCATATATTATGTAGCATTCGTGTTTGTTTGATTTAATAACAAAAAATGTTAAAAAGCTTCCAAACGAATTTTCTATCTGCATTATCTCCATCGTTCTGTATCATATTAGAAACAAAACGCATTTGCACGTTGAATTTTATTAATACAACTGTTATGAAGTTATTAATGAGGTTATTAACTGTTATTAATACAACTCTTACTAACATGACGGGATACATAGGCTGGAAATAACAAAACAAAAAGGAAAACTTATAACAAAATTCCTCATTAATGTAGAAATTAAGTAAAACAGCTAATAACTTTTTAATTGTCTTCATCAAGCTAAAAACACTTGCGGTTATTTAATGAGCGACATGAATTCTAACTTTGGTTCTATCGGTCTTATACTTGCTTTGATAAAACAGTGATGAAATTTTTCCTGTCAAAATTGAAGTTATTAATTTAAAAAAGGAGTAAAATAAAAAATTCTTTGAGTTTTTAAAAGTAAAAGTTTGTTATATACTGTCCGCACTTATAAATTAAGATTTTCGAGAGAGATTTCTTTTAGAAAACTTCATTTTGAAGGAGGAAGGAAAAGAGCGGAAAATTTAGGTTTCACAGATTTTTTATAAAATTAAAAATGGGCTCAAGGGGCGAAAAAAAATAGGGTTTTAGGGAGAAAAAAATTCATGACTTCGTCAATTCTTAAGATATAATATTCACTTAAACTTATTATAAATCTTCTTAATATTATCTACAACTTTTACATTAACAAATTTTTATAGGAACAAATCTTAACGAAAAAAAGAATTAAAACGAAAAAAAAATGGGAAGGGGGGTTGAAAAAGAAAAAAAAATCATAACCTCGTCAATTCACAAGATATCCAATCCGCTTAAATTTATTATACGTCTTTTCAATATTTTCTACAACTTTCATATTGACAGATTTTTGATAGGACCAGCTCTTACAGCAAAAACATATTAAGCAAAAATAGGAGTTTACAAAAAAATTATCGTGTTAAGGATGTACTCAAATCCAAACGGCTTATTTTCTGACTCATTTTTAAATTCATTTTTTCTCTCAAACGCATCCAATTGGCAAGTTCTGTTATTCAGAAACTATATAATGTGCTGTATTGGTCGATTTTTTGATAAAGGTAAAATATATTTCAAGAAATCCTGTCAAAGTGGGCATTTTGAACCGAAGCGATAGCGCTGGAAACGAAAGAAAAATGGACGTACTGAGAAAATAATTGTTTGTAAATCAAGTTCTAATTAACTGAATGAAAAATAAAAACACAGCTCACTTATAAATCTGTTCAAAAAATCACGTCAACAAGTTTCATGTTTTTCCTTTAAAAAATGGGTCTGAATTTGTGTCAGAAAATTTCGAGTTGTTGAGCGTGGAAAAATATTTTTTTTAATACCGCCTGAATACGATTCTGATAAAATAGGCTCTTACAGAAAAATTAAATTGAAAATTCGTTAAAAGCGGCCAGATAAAATTGTTAAGCTGGGTTTTATCTCTAATCTTGCTGGTGAAATTAGTACTTAACTTCGAAATCTACTTCCGCCTGTAGGCCGAGCCGGCAGGAATTTTTTCCAATTGTACTGAAGATAATCAAATATTTGTATTTAAATATCGAATCATTAAGCTTATAATTGAAATATTTCAGGTTAAATTCTTTATTAACCATTTGGGAAAATGTTTATTGTCCTCTGTCAGGGTGGGAAATCAAAAACATATCTGAAGCTTTTTATTAGTTGAATCCGCATTTTATTCGTTTTCTGATTGGTCTATAGAGTAATCTGTATGTACAAAATCTATTGTATACGCGAGTTTTATAATTTTTAATAATCAGACTTTACCTTGACCCGAAATTTCAAAACTATGACCTTCCTGTTAGTCCATTTTACTACATTAAACAGCACTAAATTAAAAAAAAAATCTACAGAGGGAATCATGTGTAACTTCAGGGGGTTGGAAAATTTGCACTTTTAAAACATTGTGAAGCACAAATCTTCCGGGAAGGGTACAGTAAACTCCCGTCTATTCGGCTTAATGTGGCGAAAGGGTAGGCCGGATAACAAAAAAGCCGAATAGGCCGGAGTTCTATAAATATGTATTTACTTCCTGCTTTCCACCCACCCATTATATTAAAAACGCATGTTACATTATAGTTTATATAGTAGATAAATTTTATATATACAGTTCATACAGTTTCAAAATAAGCGAAACATTAGCGTAAAACGTAAATCTAATTCGTAAAAAAATGGGTAAATCTTATATTACTGTTTATTAATAAATGATTGCACAAATATAAAAAATTATGCATAAGGTAAGAGTCAAAACTTAATTTTTACTTTTTGAAAAAGTGCTTCACAGACGACTGCCCTGTTGGCCGCCTTCCGCGACGCAATGTCCCTCATTTACGCAAGCATATAACTAGTAGTTTCTCCTCCATAGTCACTTACAACCTTTTTTCGTTTGTCACCCATTTCGTTAGTCTTCAATATATAAACGCGAAGCACACCAAAAGTGACAGGCAGGTATGCGAGTTTTTCGCAAGTTAAGCGTGTTTAACTTATTTTTAATCCTCCTGCCAATACCTTGTCCCGAGCTGCGAGCAAAAATCGTTTGCATCCACACATTGCCGGTTTTCCAGCTCTTTTAGTCAGTCACCTCGCATTCTGCGAAGTCTTCGTGTACGACTGAATGCGGGGAGTTTTTCTTCTGTTACTGTTTATTTACAGCATCTTGCTTTATGCAAATTTTTCGGCAAATGTGTGGTATGACGTAACGGTTTAATTGAATGTATATATTGTGTGGTCGTGCTGCATGAGGTGGCTCTGTTTTTCCTTCTAAAATGGATTATGTAAGTTTAAGCCGTTTAAGAGCATGTTTTTAAATATTTAATGTCTTAAGTTTTTCGACATCGAAGTAATGATGTTTGTTTTTGTGATTTTAAATAAAATTATGAAAAGTTCGACGTCTCTTCAGTATATAATCAGCTGGTAATGACTGTCTACACTGCGTTTACTGCTCTGGCTTGAATTTAAGTTGTTTAAGCTCGATGAATTCTCAAAAAGGCTATAAAGTAACCAGGATAAGCGGAAAATAACGTCCGCACTTGTTAACATCCGTTGCACAACTGACGAAACAGGTTCTGTCTGTCTTTGCTATTGCATTCTGCAATTCCTTCTGGCTCATTCCTGTCGTGAGTTAGCCCTTTTTCTACTAACGGGAACCTGCCTGTCTATGCCACTTGCAACATTCCTATATTTTTTTGCTAGGCCAGATAGTATGGAGGACCGGACAGTCGCGAGCCGGATAGCCGGGATTTTACTGTATTTTGATGCTGTGGAGACAGCCCCACCCCGCCGGCAAGCCCCTGAATTCAACACTGCTTTTGAAAATTAAATGATTTATAAGCATTTCCGAAGAATGTTTTCAGAATCATAATTAATTAATTAATCAGAATCATAATTAATATAATTAATTTATAAGAGTGATATAATTAACCAGATATGTAAATTAATTATGTTAATAATATGATAAAAAATTGTAAATAAGAAAAAGAAAAAAAAATATTGAGTTTTAATTTTATTACTCAGTTGATTTAACAAAAAATATTACAAATTATTCTTTTCATCGTACTTGTGGAAATTGGGTGGAAAGGCGATAGAGCTAACTTTTTTTTTTAAGTTGAAAAAAAAACGAAAGAAAAAAACAAGGATATATGACAAAGTTCAGTAAAAAACACGGTGTGTACTCCAATTTTGTATTTTTTTAATAATCAGACTTGTCCTTGACCCAAGATTTAAAAAATATAACCTTCCTGTTATTTCAAATTTATTGAATTAAACAGTGCTGAATTCAGATATTTTTCTCCTGGACGGAATTTCGAAATTCCGGGGAGGTGCAGTATGGTATTCCAGGGCATAGAATTTGCACTTTTAAAACATTACGATGCACAAATCGTGCGGGTGGGGCATTTTGATGCTCTGGGTGGGCAGCAGAGTCCCCCCCCCCCCGGATCAGCTCCTGAATTCGTCACTGATTTGAAAATTAAATTATTTATATGCATTTGCGAAGAATGCTTACAGAAACATAATTAACTACTTTCTTCAACTGCAGTATTCAAATATACGGGATAATTACATCTTATACGCACATTACATGCGGCGATAAACATATTGATGCAGAAACACGTGTGCCAGATATATAGATCAGTTGATGGATGTACTACTCTATCGGCAGTTCGATGTAAATGTTACCAATGCACGCACATTTATGTAGCTACGTTTAACCATTAAACAGTATTTCTTTCATTAGACTCGTTCTATTGAATTTATTATTATTATTATTATTTAATAAAGATTAGAGTTATTCTTAACCCTTTAACACATGAATTTTTATTTTGGTAGGAAAACATTATATTTGAGTCTGTTTTTGTTTATTATCCACTAGAAAAAAAAAATGAAAAAAAATATTTATGTTCCTGTTGAACAGAGTGACATAATGTTACTCCAGAGTCACATAACAAAAATTGCTCAAAAAATGATAATTTCAAATGATATACTTAATTTAAAGTATTTACACTGCACAATAACACCTATTCAACGATATAATAATTGTTGTTTACAGAATGAATAATGACTACCTTATAAAGATTGAGAAAAAACACCTGCTGAGCACATTGCAAGCAGTATGAAAAAAGGTGTTATAACCTTTCGAGATAACAAATCATAACAAAAACAGACTTCACGAACTTAAATGCGTGTTATCACACGTAAGTAACACATTATACTTCACCAAAACACCAATAGAAAGCGTCAAACGAAAACAAAAATCATATAACTTTTGAGTTATATGACTATACCACTATGCATTTAAGGGTTAACTGGTTTAGCGAAACTCATCATTCTTTCAACCCTTTCAGTGGCAAGTAATTATGTTTATGTAATGTCAAATTCACACCGGAATCTTTAAAAATTTTACTTCAAAAAGAAAAGGAAAAGAAATTTTACGACCCTTTTCCACCAAAGTTAGAAAAGTAAAATTTAATAAATTTTTCTGGTGCAAATCTTCATTAACTGTAGGTGGGATATATATCCCAGCGCCCTTCAAGGGGTTAAGAAAGAAAATTACAAATGTGTGACAGAAAGCATGTGTAAAAAAAATGAAACATATATTTTGTTGTAATTGTCATAATTATGCTTTATAAATTCGAAACTTGTTGCTTACTTAACATCTTTTATCCATAATCCTCTTTTAAATTCTCTTAATGATTTTCATGCATAATTTAAAACATTTTAATTATCTTCTCGTCGGTTTTATTTTTAATGAGAAATTAAAATCATCTTTAAGATTAAATTTATTTATCTGATGCTAAATTAATTGCCATAAAAAATATCAATTTCCCTCAGAACCAAAAAAGGTGCGTTATAAGCACTTCAAACAGAAAATTGAATGGCATTACATATTGAGATTTATTCTTAATCCTTTGAGTATTATTTATTTTCATGGAAATAATTAGAGTTATTTACAAGCAATTATTTTTCTTGAAAAATAGATTCTTATTTATTAATTAAACACAAAAAGGGCATTTTAAAAGAAACAAAACACTCGACGCTTATATTTTAATACATAAATCAAAAACCTTCTTCCAGTGCGTATCGTCGAAATGACACAAAACATCTACTTAATGCTTTTTTTTCCCTCATGAATATACAAAAGCGCGTCAAATATTTTTTAATACCTTAGAGATGCTATCACATTTTTGTTTGTCTCTTCCTCAATACCTAGAATCATTACTTGACAAAAGTATGACAAGCATAAAAATTACAAACCCAAAAAAAATTTCTAGTTTAAAGCATTGATTATATTGTTTTAAACCACTGGTGGCTTTGCTTTTATTCAAGCGAATAAATCACGACTCTGAAAAAATAGTAAATTTTTTCCGGTGATGACTTTATGTACACTTTATTTTATGTATCTCTAGAGAAGATGATGTGAAAATACTCATTTTCAGAGCGTTATTTCTGATGTTAAAAAATAAATATAATGCTGATAATTTATAGTTTACTTTTTTAAAAATCCCTGCTTAAATTAAAGTGTCAAAGGAATGAAATCCTCCTTGTCTGTTATGCAAATATTTATTTCAATTCTGAAATAATGAAGTCTATTGGGAAAAGAAATATTACTTTTTTTCAATGGAAGTTCGACATAAAAGCTATTTACAGAAATATACAATAATGAGTACGTTTGAATTATCTTTGATAAACAGATAAAAATCGCTTGAATACTGTAACAGTTCCTTTTATGAATTATATTTTTAAATTAATGCATATTTATTATTTGAAATACGACATTACAACTTAATAATTGGCTTTCTGTTTAAAATTTGAAATGAAAATTCAAAAGACGCTTCCTTTTTTTCATCAAAAAATCTTTACGAAAATGTTTATAAAAATATTCTTAAATTAATTGTTCAAGTCACTGAAGGTAGACTTTATGATATTTTAAGAACATTTTAAAACGCTTCATACAATAAAAAAATAAATGTATTAAAAGACACTTTAAGATAATGTTGATTATTTTTTTCAAAACAAAATATATCTTTTTTAAGTTGATTAGTTTAAATAAAAAGAATATTATAAAAAATATTCAGGACTAGAAGTTTTTGCTAAAGAATCAAACTATTTACATATAAATAGAATCAACGAGCATTCGTAAAAATAACATTTAATTAATCCGTTTTTTTTCTCATTCGCAGTTTATAAAGTACTTGAAAGAAGTGTATAAATTATAATTAAAATTAATGGTGAGAAGGAACCACATAATACATCTGATGAGGTTAATAATAGAATGGATTACGAACTTCTGAATGTTAAAAACACTTTTAAAACTAGTCGAATGTACCAATCCCAAAAGTTTCTTCTATCTCATACATGTTAATACTTTAAAATTCACATTGTTAGAATGTTAATACTTTAAAATTCACAGGTCCAAAAATGAATGGCAGTCCATGCCCATTCTAAACATATGAAATTCATCGCATTAGTTCCTGAGATATGACTATCGCTTAAATCGTGTAAATCCTGCAAAATCCAGCATAGCAGTGCCACCAATTGGGCGATTAACATCAAAAGCTTATCAGAAACAACTTGTATCAACGTCTAACTAAATCTGAAGTTAGATGAAGATAGGTAACTAAATCTGAAGTTAGTTCCTGACATTGCTATGGCAGGAGTGACACATTTCTATCTCACCTTCGTCTAGATTAATCAAATCTAACCATAGTTAGAATAGTGTGTGGCATTCTCTTAATGTTTGCCCTCCCCCCCCCCCCCTCTCTCCTTTTTGTATTTATTTAAAATAATATCATTTTATGAAAGATATTTGTTTTCACTTTTAAACTGGATCTAGCTCCCCCCCCCCCAACACTCCTTTAAGCAATAAGAATAATGCAAGTTAGTTAAAAGCATGTACAGTGAAACCTCCCCGTGCGACATCCTCCATTAAGTGACCACCTCCCTGAACGACCATTTTTTTATGGAACAAAATTTATTCTCATACACTCAATACTAATTTTACCTCCATTCAGAGACCATCTCAGTTGAATTTCCCCATGAGCGACCAATTTCTTTGAAAACAATCAAACAAAGTGACAGTGGAACACATTCCAACAGTGAAACAAATTCCGTTTTCTCTTGGTTGCTTGAAGAAGGTTTTATTAGAAAAATAATTCCGGAGAGCGCATTATTCATCAAACTTCTAAACTAAATTTAGAATTTATATATATATATATACTATTAACTTTTAAATGTTTAAACCCTTTTGTGCCTTTTTAATCAATGGATTTAACTTTGATGAAAAAATTAAGAATGAACTCCCCTGCCCTATTCTGTCAGGAAACTGTCAAACAAATAGATAAATTAATAATCGTCATAATTTGCTCCCGACAGAAAAAAAAATGCATTTATTTACTGAACTTCAAAAGCACTTAGAAATAAAAGTTATAAAAGATAAAACTGTAAAATCAAAGCAAACGTCGATGTATTCAATTTTTAAACTCTTCAGTAATTAACTTACGTAATTAATTTTTATTTTAATACTTAAGTTTTCATATTTTCCCTAATGTGAAAAATAAATTTTAGTAACATTAATTATTACCTCTTTTTTCAGCAATTAAAATTTATATTTAAACATGACCTCCATTAAGAGCTCGGAGCGACCAATTTTTATTGGAACGGAACGTGGTCGCTTTAGGGAGGTTTTACTCTAAAATCAAATCATATTAATACAATTTAAAGACTGATGCTATTTCTTCTTTGATATGGATATAAGAATCTAAATGGGACATAGTTACTAGTTTATTGCACATAGCAGAAGTTATATGCCTGTTTTTCTTCTTTTACATCCTGTTTTTCAGTAACAGACTCACAAATAGACATTTTGTAAAAACATGTTTTTCGGGATCTCTGACCCCTAAAACGGTTAAATCAGTCGATATCCGGAAGTTGAAAATTTTCACGAATCCAATACTTTCTCCTTCTAAAAATAGAAGAAAGTAAAAAAGGAACAATAAACGATTATATTCATAAAGTTATTCAATCCAACTATGTGTTACTCATTGTTATAATATATTGAAAACTATTTTAGTTTTCACACTCTACTAGGCTTTAATGCAGTCTGCTACGGTGGAACTATTAATTTTCTCCTAATTTGAAGATCCTTTTTTGTCACCTTATAATGGCAGAATATAAATATCATAAATACAACTAAAATGACAGTAATGAACTAAGAACATTGACAGTAGTATACAATTAATTACTTATATATCAAAACAAGCCATGTGCACAGCAATATTCCATTGTTTGACAATTTTTAGTATTAAAATAGCCATTCTCTTGCAACTGAGCAATACATTTTTACTCTTCTGAGTAAACTCATCCAAACGAGAAATTTCATTGCTAGCTAGGCCTCATTTTTTACCCGACTGCCAAGAAGGGTTATGTGTTTGACGCGTATCTGGGTATGTGTATTTTTTTATACCCTCGAAACATCCCAACGGCTGGATGGATTTTAATGAATGAGGTCTCTATCGATTCGTCTTAACCGTCCGATGGTTATAGACTAAGTTTTATTTTTATAAATACAAAATGGCGTTAGAGACGAAAATAAATTTTTACGCAGACTATTGAGTGGCATATCATCGGATAGGTCTTTCAAAATGAAGACGATGTTTCATTGACTATTTTACAGTCAGAAAAACAGTTTAAATATTACACAACCTGGAAGTTGTGTAGATAGGATCTCTAGCTTTACCACAACTCTAACTTTCATAGACATCTATAGGCCTTATCAAGACAGTGTTTATAGATAGGAACAAACAGTTAAACACAATTTAAAAATCATCAATACAAGTAAATAAAAAAAATAGGTAAGTAATATAAAAAATAGTTTCACATTGATGAGAAATAATTAATTAGTTCGGGTTTTTTTTATTTTTTAAATTTAATTTTCACTTGTTTATTCAAAAATTTCAAATTCATACCAGAAAATATGAATAGGAACATTTGTTTTATTTTAAGGCAGGCATTCCGATAAAAATTCCTCGTTCGAAATTCCCTTGATAAATTCAGAATTTCTGAATAAAAAGGGAGGCCAAACTTGTTGCCAGTGGGCTACTTTTTTTCTATTCAGATTTCTTGATTGCGCCACTTTTTTTGAAACGTTAAAATCACCTTTGTTTTCGCCTTAATTAATATGTCATTAAATAAGGCGCATTTTACCATTTCAAAAAAGTGGTGTCAATCAAGAATCTGAATTTTTAAAAAGTAGCCCATCTGGCAACACTGCTTGTAGTCCTGATTTTCGAGTTTTGAAATAACAGTTTCTTGATACATATTATTTTTCTAGACTCTTTTAGCCAAATGACATGCGTTAACGGAAGTTCATCTTTATGAAATGGCATATAGGACCCATTTTTCAGCACTATCAGTACGATTTCCATATCGACGGTGTCAATATAACTATGAAGAAATATATTGCTGTCATAAAACATCGACTATACAAAAACACATGGTGGCCATAATTACAGTACATATAAAGATATATATATATATTATACATTTATATGTTTATCACTTGCTTATATTTGTATACAGTATTATACAAATATAGAAAAAAATTAGTGTAAACTATTCTCACTTATGTAGTTTAAAGTATTTTCTATGCAATACACTCCGCTTGAAGAACATTTTTAAAAACAAACAGTCTATACTCCGCGTGTCATTTTTTAATGTAATATTTGCCTTTTTTGCATGTAATTCTTACACATAGTGTCATAATTAAAGTGTATTTATTTAGAACTCGGTTACAAAGAATGTGCTAATTCTAAGGCAACACCACTGCATATAGACGATTTAGACCACGGGAAATTGATTTATAAAGCATAGTTTACAATTTTCGGCATCAAGAGCAAAAGTGACAATTCAGACTAATTTTGGGTAGAAAAATAGGCATAAAAAATAATATGTTACTCTATTGAATGTTAGTCAATCATGCGAAACTTTCTTTGTTTTTATGCCTATTTCATAGGTGCCAAGTTGCCACTAATCCTCCGTAATATGTGGGTTAATTTAACCCTGGTTTAATACATTTCGTACCGGAATTTTTTTTTCAGAGATGAAGTTAAATACGTTTCACGTAGAAAACTGGAATTAAATAAATAAAGATTCATCAAATATTTTTTTCTGGTTCGAATCTTTGTTAAACTGGGTTAAATTAATCCTCGCATTACGGAAGATTAGTGCGAACTTGGCACCTCTGCTATTTTACTGCCCAAAATCCGACTGCAGCACCATTTTCCCCCTGGTATCGAAAATGTGAACTATTTTTTTCTATAATCAATTACCAGTAGTCTAAATAGCATGTATATGGAATGGTACGGCATTTTCCCATTAGGTCCTTCATAAGTGATCTCTAAAGACCTATACATTAATTGTAATAAACCTGCATTTTTTTTTATATATAGCAGTCGTTTTTTTCCCAGGTAACAATATTTTCTCCACTGCTGTGTTTAACACCAACGATATCAAAATCGTACTGAAAGCTCTGAGATTCGGGTCGAAGGGCGACATTATGGTTTTGATTTCACAGTTTTATTTTTCGTAATGAGGTCCATAGATTAAACGGGGCATTTGAGCGAAATTGATTTCACGTAGGAGTATTTTTTTTTCTTTAAGGTGTCTCAGGACTCTTAAAGCTCTAAAATTTTCGAAATTTTAATTTTTTTAGATGTTAAACTTCTATATTTTCTGAACATTTTGATATAATTTTTATCTTGAAATTCCCATTAGACCAGAAGTTATGGCATTTAGAATTATACTCGCCCAATAGCTGAACCGGTGTCTTCGAACCTTTGAAGTCACTTTTTTCTAAATGACGTTTTTGGGCATAACGCGCACGATTTCTCTAAAACTTCTGAATATTTTTTCATGAAATTTTCAAAACATATGTTTATTGTTAGTCTGTATAAACTGAACCTAAAATTTCCTTTTTATTGTAAAAAGAAACTATTTTTTTAGGGGTTTACATTGTTGAAATTTTCTAAATTTTGCATTAGCTAAATACAACTTTGTATTAAAAATATAAAAATGCTTTAAATACAAATTTATTTAGGATCAGTGTAATTATTCTAATCTGAGGTATACGTAGGCACCAAAATTTTCTTTCTAGTTGCAAAATTTATTTTGTAATCGTGCGCATAAGCTGTTATGCCGATTTTCTGCTCGTCAAATATCTGACAGTTTGGAGCTCCCTGTAAATGCTAATTCTGCATCTTGCAATTTTTCAAATATTTGAAATGAAAGAACATACTTGTATCTTTCATTCCCAATTAAAATTGTGTTTTAATATCAAATACATTTTAAGATATTAAATGTTGAAAATGGTCCTTTTTTTTTTCATTTTTTCCAATTTTAAGAGTCCTGAGACCCCTTAACGCTTAACGGTATTCCCATTCCTCTAAAGGAGCATTGTAGCCATAATGGAAACGTTTCAGGGTAGGCGCAATTACGAATGATTAAAGGGATGCATAATAAATCAGCTATATCTTTAAGAAACGGTACCGAATAGCAACAAAGAAATATTATTAATTGTTTAATTTAATTTTAATACCTTTAAAAGTAGATGGATCACTGATTATTAAGGAGACCGGGAAAACCCTATCTCCACCACGTTAAATTCACTAACTTTATGTACCTTTTTCTCAGAAATGGTGAAAGATAGAGGTCTAGATTTTTTAGAGTAGTTAGAATAACATCATTTACGTATTTTAACAGAGCATTTTCTAAGTGAAACTCAAAATTAATTATTTATTGAAAGTCATTTTTAAATTAGCATTTTTGGTAAGATTTCACTGCCTAAAATAAATAATTCTCAACAAATCATTAAATCCCTGTGTTAAAGTATACAATATAACATAATATAAGTATTAAAAAAATATGAGTGCTTAAGTTTAATAGATATTGAAAAAACGGAACAAAAATATGAAAAATCCAAGTTTTGAGAAAAAGTCAATTAAAGATATAAATGTCCATTAAGCTGTGAAGTACACTTAGAAAGGATGAATAATTTCAGTACTTATTTTTTTATGTATAAACATATGTGAAACATCGTTGGAAAGATAAAAGTTTAAACTATTTAATGATATAAAAAAAGTAAAAATCGATTTTTTGGTTGAATTTTGCTTTCTCGGTTCCCTTAATTCTCCCTCCCGTGATATTCACGGGCTGTGGGTTTTATTCAGATTGTTCGATACGCACCAGCTTTATAAAATAGTGTAATTGGATTTATTATGGTATCATTTTACCTGTCATTAAACAAGGTGAAAATATATTTTTCAAAAAAGTAGAGCCAATAAGCAATTTGGATTCTTAAACTGTAATTTAATGCGACCGTTAAGGGGTTAGTGAATTGAGACATATCGATTGAAATTACTTAGAAGTAAAAGAAAAAGAAAATATTCTTCCGCAACCAGGTCCATAGCCTTGTAACGTACTTGAGCAAGCGTGAATATGCGCAAAATGTTGTTGAAAATCTCTCTTCACATTCATTCTAATTGCAGCCATGATAGCAATGCTTGAACAGGACAGAAATGCGGAAGATTAAGGTAAAAAATAATAAACCACTTTGGGACAATCAACTGCCAATCATGGCAACTTATCTTTCAATAGCCAGTGCCTTATTTATAGCAGGGCATTAGGGGCACGGGCCTAGGGCCCCTGAAAATCAGGGGGCCCCAAATGCTGCTGAATGTTTTTAAATTATTGTCCAAAAGCTGGTGTAGTTTTAATATTTAACCCTTACCGGCGCGGAGTAATTCTGTTTATAAACTGATGAAATAATGGACTGACACCGCAATTTATAAACGAATTTATTATAAAATACGAACTTGGTTATTTTCATCTACATTATAATAAGAAAATTTTAGTTAAATATTCTTGGTGCCGTTTGTCAGTTTTGGAATTAAAATTAGGTGTCCTTTTTTAAGGACACCGCTCCGTTAAGGGTTAATAGAATTTTATATTTCACTCTACATTCTATTGTGTTTGTATTATATTTTTATAACATCGTATATTTTGTCTGAAGCATGCATATTTAATTAATTTATTATAGTGAATATTTTCTTTTATCTTTGTCGCTTTGAAATTATATTGTATTTTTAATTTTTATTTAACCCTTCTCCTGTTCTCGTCAGATTCGAAAAATTTGTTATTGGTTGTTGCATCATACTTTATCATTTCAGATACTATGTAGACTTGCATAAGAAGAGATAATCAGCAACACACAATTCAGTATAAAACGTTTACTCATTTAAATTTCATAATTGTGAAATAATTATTTAAAAATAAATTAATGGTTATCAAGTTTAATTTTTTAATGGATATTTTCAAATAATTATTAAAGTCAATAGTGGTTATTTCATTAAGTACCCTTTTAAATATATATATTTTTCACTCAATCTCCCTGTAAGGATCGGTGTAAGGAGGTCCCTCGTAAGCATCTATGACTGGGGCTCCCAAATTTGTAAATCGGTCCCTGTCAACAGCTACTATTCAATCTTGTTTCAAAAATAAATAAAGTTAATTGACATTGTCGAAAGTACATTATTTTCCCTATTGGATAATTTAACCTTTTGCACTCGAAGGCTCCGGAGTGGAGCCATTTAAAATTTGTCTTCAAACTCGATGTCTCCGCTACGGAGACAATGCAAATAATTTTGTGATACCTGTCTAGAAAAGCCAAGATTACATATTGGCAATTGCTTCGAGAGGTATCACACTTTAGATGATTACAAAATGTAATAATTTTGTAATTTTTTGTTGTTTTTTTTATACAGTGTGTCAACGTATATCCTGACCGACCTTTATTTTCGCAACCGTTGGTCCTAGATGCATACTTCCAATTACAAAAGTGGTCAAAATTAGGTGCAGAGTTAAGATTAAAAAAGTTTGAAGCGAAAAAACAATTTAACGAAGAATTACAGAATCTAAATTTTTATACGGTCCTCCGGTCCTATAACTTATATTTAGTAAAATTTAACTGTTACACTGACAAGTAAGGCAAAAAAAATCCCGTTATTCTACGATTAAAATTGACCGAGTAATAGCTGTTTAAAGTTGGGGCATATTTTTTGCTGAAATTTAGGGGTCATTCACAAATTTAGTAGAAATATAATTTCGTCAGCTATATGAAAGAAATGGTTGGGAGTAAAATTAGCATTGCAATATAAATTTGAAATCTTTAATCATTGAGATATATTACTGGAAAGTACTGAACATATAAGAGGATAAAAATAACAGAATTTTTGTTAAATAAAAGTATGAAAAACAACAGCCTCAATTATTTACAAAAATGATACATATTTTAAAATGCTGTTAGATTACACAATCTTTCAAATTTTGGGTTGTGCCATGTTTTTTAGCTTTTGAAAATTGATTCACGTGTATTTTTTAGCTCTGAATACGAAAATGACATTCATTTTAAACCATCACGTCAGGATGTTTCTCAAATCGCAAATTTCAAAGTTAAAAAGATCAAAGTTAAAATTGATCCCCGTTCCTCTCCCAATCGCATCGGACTCCTGAGCTGTTTAGCTGTAAGAAACTCAGTATAAACCACAAAATTGAATAAATTATTGAATTAAATAAAATTAAATTGGATAAAAAAGTCTTACATCTATTTTATAGTATCATATTTTTCGCTATTTTTTGCCCTTGAAACTTGCGATTTACGAAAAACTCTGACATGATAGTTAAAAGTGAAGGTAATTTTTTTATTTAGCGTTAAAAAAACATACAACTTAATTATAAAAGTTAGAAAACACAACCATCGCAAGTTTATGTTATCTAATATAAAACCATTTCTTAAACTTCTTGACGGTAATCTATCCGAATTTTTTTGTCTTATCCTCGAATATAAGTATTTATAAGATGCTAAGCATAAAAAATCACAATAATATTACATTGTAATCGGATTTAAGTCAGTATGTAAAATTTTAACTTCGATCGGACATTTGAAAGTCAGTTAAAGTACGAGTACAAATTTTAAACTGGAAAGACGATCGTTGCAAGTTAAATAAAACCTTATGAAAATAACATAATTTTTGTTCAAAGAAATCATAGCCTCAAATCCTTACAAAATACAGCATATGTTAAAATACAATTATTTTAACTAATCTGAAACTTAACTAATAAAGTTAACTCAATCGTAATAGTAGTACGATTTCTTTCAAACCTCAGATACCTTGAAATAAGTTTAAGTACTTTATATACGACCCCTGAAAGTACGGTCGAAATCATCTGTTTTGATATGCAAAAAAGTGGTATAAGTCATGCATTTCAAAGTTTTATAACTCGGTCAATTTTAATGTTAGATGAATGGGACTTTTTCTGTCTTACTTGTTAGTGTCACAGTAAATTTTTACTAAATATCACTTATAGGACCGGGGGAGCGTATAAAAATTTAAATTTCGTAATTTTTTAATAAATGTGTTTCTTGACCCAAATAGCTTTAAAAATAATTCTTTACATTATTTAAACCATTTTTGTAATTGGAAGTATGCATCTAGGACCAACGGTTGCGAAAATAAAGGTCGGTCAGGTTATACGTGGACACACTGCATATCATATCATAACATTCATAACGATATAAAAAAATAATAAGATATAACTAAAATCGCTTCGAGTTACTGGTAATACGAATGAAAAGAAACTTCGAGTGAAAAGTGCTAAATTATGAAACGTTTAAGATTAAGAGCAAAAGCCCGAGCACAATTGCCACCATCCTAATGCATTTCAAAGCATAACTTCCATAACTGAGCTGCTATATTTTGCAAACGACGAAAAGGCCGCGGTGAAATAAATTGGGCTTTGTCGTTAATAAAATTTCCTTTGATATTTTTACAATGAATAGGACATTCATACTGAATAAACAGAGAAAAACACTAGTCAGTTCGAATTAAAAAATGTATTTCCCTTAGAAAATATTTTTAACTCCTTAATGGATCCGTTGTTTTCTAGAATTATTACTTCTTTTTAAAGAACATTGAAACATGAATTATTAAATATCATTTCTAGAAAAGATACGAATTATTTTTTTAATAAATGGCTATTTCAAAATGCTGGCTGGAAGGAGAATGAAATCACCTGAGGACACGGTATAAAAATAGATTATATTTTTAATAATTAATGCTTTCTTTTTTTCATCAAATTTATATGCCTTACTAAATAAATGATTTCAAAATAGAGTAAGACATTTCTCCAGCACTATTTGCATAGCAAAAGCATTAAAATAAATTTCAATAAAAATGCAATCTTTTTCGCAATTTTGAATTTGTTTTTAGCATAGTGTTTCAATTAAGATACGCGAAATGAAACTGGATTTTATACTATCGTGATACATTCTTCAGAAACCGTTTTAAATATTAATGCGAAAATTTTATTTCTTATTCAAAGAGAGATTTAATGATACAACGTTTTTCAGTCTGAGGAATGAAAAATGCACTTTTTTAATATCGTACAAATGTGTTTTCTAAAATAAAACTCTGGATGGTCTTGTAAAATGTAAAATGAGGAACACTAAGCTTCTAAATATGTATTATAAAAGACAAACATCTCTGCGCTGACGTTCTTTTGAGATTGGCAACACCTGACGATTAAATTTTGGTTTTGAAATTTTCGGTACTGATATTTTTAAACTTCTAAACATCGCGCATTTTCAATTTTAACACTGTCGAGAAAAGAAAAAAGTAATTTTAAATGTAATTTGCTTGAAAACTGCATTTCAGTTTACTCATTTATAGACGTTTTTAAAATAGTTTTCAGCCATGAGTTTTCTTAATCTACCCCCATAGCGTAGAAGTTATATTATGAAAGCATAGTAACCCATTTGCACTTAAAACACTATAAATAGTGCAACATTTATCTTCGGATTATTTTCCATAATGAGATTAAAAGATAAATACCGTATATACTCGCGTATAAGTCGACCCCCTAACTTTTTGCTTCAATTTTGCACAAAATCAAACCAAAGATTTCACTTGCCAATGCAAAAAGGTAGTAAGTTAACAAAAACAAATCATTGAAATGTTTTTAAAGGATAAATTATTATTATTTGTATATTTTGTATATTATTTTTCTATTCATACACATAAAATGCCATATTTTTGCAGTATTCGAAGTTTTTGTTTGTGCTTTTTTAACTGACTCGCGTATAAGTTGAACCCCCAAATTTGCTTACCGAAAATTGTCAGAAATTTTTCGACTTATACGCGAGTATATACGGTAAATAAAGTAAAATAAAATAAAATTATGGAAACGCTTGAGGGCGGGCCCAATTACGAATGATTGAATGAACAGAAAATAAGCATATATCGCTCACCCGTAAGAAAAGTGACACATCTCGACAAAAGTAAATTTCACAGGAGAGCCAAAAGAAAATTTGCATGATTTTACTGTAACGTGAAATTATAGCAGTTAGCTCTGAATGCAGGAATAAAAAAGTGCATAAAATCGTAAAACCCTTAAGAATGAAAACGTAGGATGAGGTTTGGGGGGGGGGGGGGTAATTTTACCTCCCATACTATCCACCTCTCTTCTTTGGTCACAAATGGACATATAGCGCAATAAAGTGATTTTCCGCATAACTATGCTTTATGAAACTTATTGTGTAGCAAGACACACCTATGACAGACTTTGTAGTGGAATAAAATGCAAAATGAATTTTTGCGAGATGTGTTATTTTTCTTGCGGGTGAGTGATATGTAATCGACTAATTTCAATATTTGCGGCGCCAAATAAGAAAAAGAAATGAGGTGTTCACAATACTAGTAGACCAAGTCCATTATGAAAGAAAATTAGATAGTCCATTTACAAGGTGCATAAAACCTGTTTTATCCACTTTCACAGAAACTAAGTCTGTAAACAGATGACATATATGAGAAAGTAAGTGAAAACAGACTTGGTGCATTGTGGGAGTGGTTAAGACAAATTTTATGCACCTTCTAAATAAACTATCTCATTTTTTTTTCAAAATGGAGTTGGTCTATTATGGTTGTGAACCCCTCAAATGTGCTTTAAATTATAACTTGTTTGAAAACGAAGTCTCAGTTTACCAATTATTTAAGGGTTTTAAAATAATTTTCGATGATATATTATTTTTCAGTCACTATAGCGTGCAGCCCGATTACGAAAGACTAATCCGCTTGCACTTAAACAATATAAATATTTCAGCATGCACTGTTAAAAATTTGCAGCATTCTGTCCAGTCATTCGACCGTTTTTAGAAAAAACGGTTTTATAACCGTAATTTAACTATATTCTGACCATGAAATTGCCAATAATATGGTCAAAATAGTGTTAAATTACGGTTGCGTAACTGTTTTCGATAAAAACGGTCAATTGACTGGACAGAATGCTGCAAATTTTTAACAGTGTGTGCTTCCCGCTAATATTACAAATAGAAATTAAAACTTCATCAACAAATAAAAAAATTAAAGGTATAATACAAATAAAACACAAATTTAACTGCCATGTAATCGAACTACACACTTAAATCGCTGAAATTATCAGATTAAAACGGCTGCTGTAAGTAACGGAATCTTTGGCAATTTCTTCGGCTGTTAACTTCTGGCATAGGGCTATTCTATTTTCATTAGATTTATTCTTTGAAATGATGTTGATTTATAGTGAACTTGATGGATAAAAATGGAGATATAGACTTCTTCGCACCGTGGCTATGTAATGATCAATGTACTTAAAGTACAGAATTAATATTCAAACACTTCAAACAAGAATTTTCCTTTAATATATGAAAATACTTTTGCAAAGGCTGATTTGAACAGAAATAAAGAGCTGATTTCAGTTGAAAATTAATAAATAATTAAATAAATTGTTATTTTTAACGGACTTCAAAAAAAGGGAGGTGGTCCTCAATTCG
Source organism: Maratus speciosus (assembly GCA_963932465.1). NCBI lineage: Eukaryota > Metazoa > Arthropoda > Arachnida > Araneae > Salticidae > Maratus > Maratus speciosus. Next base: position 95,946,893 of record OZ010792.1, read on the forward strand.
CGCGTATGTATTTATTTTTTATGTATATGCACCGCGTCGATTATTCAGAAAGTACGGAACTGATTCATGTGATTTTTTTAAAATTTATTATTGAAAGAGGATAATCTCGAATTAGTTCTATTTAAATTTCATAAAAATTGATTCAATACTTTTTTAGAAATTTAAGAGACAAAAAGAAAAAGACGCATCTTTAAAATATTTCGTTAAAAGCACTTCATTTGAAAAACTATATTTTTACGGTGATGGAAATTGTATGCTAATACAGGACGGTCGAGAGTCTGGTATGTTTATGAATGAAGTATTTGAGGCCTGTTAGTGTATACTTAATTACTTATAACAGTTTTATAGACATACATATGATATATTAAATTTCCCTTAAATATTTTCTACGTTCAAGGATAAAAGGTATATAAATTTATTTCAAACTTTTATTTTATCATTTTTCAAATTTTTTTTAAAAGTTTATAGTTAATTATTTATAACAGTTTTACAGACATACATATGATATAGGATTAAGTTTTTCATAAATCTGTTCTACGTTCAAGGATAAAAGGTATCTAAATTTATTAGCCCCCGGTACGATATGCTATTTCTTTCTCCCAGCTTATTTTGTGTATTTCAAAAAATTACGTTACCTTACAGAAGCCAGCCATAAAACAAAGCAGTACGATTAAATACTCTATAGCAATTTTTTTAACTTCTAAGCATCGTAAATTTTCGATTTTTATACCGTCGTATTTGGAAAAAAAAGTTCTTTTAAATGCATTTCGTTTGAAAACTGTATCTCCATTTATTTTTGGAATATTATTTTTTTTTTTTTTTGTAGTTTTTAGAGTAATTTGCTTAATATTGGCAACGGAAGTACTCCATTTCTGTAGAAAGTAAAGGAAAAATAGTTCTAAATTAGTAATTATATATTTTTGTTGTCATTTTCTCATAACAACCGAAAGAAAATGTAATTAAAATGCGTGCTATTTTGAAAAAAATATAAACGAATGATTTCTGTTAAAAAAAAATGGAGCTAATATAAACTATATCTAATTTTAAGTATCTATGAATCGTTAGATATCCTTTTTTTTCGATTTTCTTGAATGACGACATCTTTTTGCTGCATTTGTGCATTATTTCGCGATAATGATGTACTATGCATGCTTTACTGTAGATGTTTAAGAGTAGATCGTAAATGTGGAATTCTTAAGTGGATGCGAATGACGTCATTTTACATAAACTAAAACGTGTGCTTTAAGTCTCAAAATTGAAATATGTTTTGTACTGCAGTAGAGTCCTGCTTAACCGAGTTATTTTCTTCTGATGGACTGGTGACTTCCATTATTCCGTTTTTTGAAAAAACGGTTTTATAACCGTAATTTAACTATATTCTGACCATAAAATGGCCAATAATATGGTCAGAATAGTGTTAAATTACGGTTGCGTAACTGTTTTCGATAAAAACGGTCAATTGACTGGACAGAATGCTGCAAATTTTTAACAGTGTGTGCTTCCCGCTAATATTACAAATAGAAATTAAAACTTCATCAACAAATAAAAAAATAATGGTATAATACAAATAAATCACAAATTTAACTGCCATGTAATCGAACTACACACTTAAATCGCTGAAATTATCTGATTAAAACGGCTGCAGTAAGTAACGGAATCTTTGGCAATCTCTTCGGCTGTTAACTTCTGGCATACGGCTATTCTATTTTCATTAGATTTATTCTTTGAAATGATGTTGATTTATAGTGAACTTGATGGATAAAAATGGAGATATAGACTTCTTCGCACCGTGGCTATGTAATGATCAATGCACTTAAAGTACAGAATTAATATTCAAACACTTCAAACAAGAATTTTCCTTTAATATATGAAAATACTTTTGCAAAGGCTGATTTGAACAGAAATAAAGAGCTGATTTCAGTTGAAAATTAATAAATAATTAAATAAATTGTTATTTTTAACGGACTTCAAAAGAAGGAGGCGGTCCTCAATTCGCGCGTATGTATTTATTTTTTATGTATATGCACCGCGCCGATTATTCAGAAAGTACGGAACTGATTCATGTGATTTTTTTTAAAATTTATTATTGAAAGAGGATAATCTCGAATTGGTTCTATTTAAATTTCATAAAAATTGATTCAATACTTTTTTAGAAATTTAAGAGACAGAAAAGAAAAAGACGCATCTTTAAAATATTTCGTTTTCAACGATTTTCGTCAAGTAACGTAGCGCGATCTGTTTAGCGAGAAAATCGCTAGAAGGCGATATTCCTCCCTCTTTTTATAGTTTTGTTTCTAGGATTGCCGTATGGAAAACATCTTTAAAATATTTCATTTTCAACGATCTTCATCAAATAACGTTGCGCAATCTGTTTGGCGAGTCGCTAACCGGCAACTCTCTTCCCTCTTTATATGGTTTTGTTTCAAGTTCTGCTGTAGGGGAACCGAAAAGATGTAACTGTTAATCGTAACTGATCGTAATTGGTTTAATCGTTAAAAACGTTGATGACGTAAACTTTCAGTGAAAAAAAAAAAAAAAAGTTTGTAAAGAGTTTAAATTCACCTAAGATTTCTGCGGTACACGCACTTCATTTGAAGAACTATATTTTTACGGTGAGGGGAATTGTATGCTAATACAGGAAGGGCCGAGAGTCTCTGGTATGTTTATGAATGAAGTATTTGAGGCCTGTTAGTTTATACTTAATTATTTATAACAGTTTTATAGACATATATATGATATATTAAGTTTCCCTTAAATATATTCTACATTCAAGGATAAAAGGTATATAAATTTATTTCGAACTTTTATTTTATCATTTTTCAATTTTTTTTTTAAAAGTTTATAGTTAATTATTTATAACAGTTTTACAGACATACATATGATATAGTATTAAGTTTTTCATAAATCTTTTCTACGTTCAAGGATAAAAGGTATCTAAATTTATTAGCCCCCGGTACGATATGCTATTTCTTTCTCCCAGCTTATTTTGTGTATTCCAAAAAATTACGTTACCTTACAGAAGCCAGCCGTAAAACAAAGCAGTACGATTAAATACTCTATAGCAATTTTTTAAACTTCTAAGCATCGTAAATTTTCGATTTTTATACCGTCGTATTTGGAAAAAAAGTTCTTTTAAATGCATTTTGTTTGAAAACTGTATCTCCATTTATTTTTGAAATATTAATTTCTTTTTTTGTAGTTTTTAGAGCCATTTGCTTAATATTGGCAACGGAAGTACTCCATTTCTGTAGAAAGTAAAGGAAAAATAGTTCTAAAATAGTAATTATATATTTTTGTTGCCATTTTTTCATAACAACCGAAAGAAAATGTAATTAAAATGCGTGCTATTGTGAAAAAAATATATAAACGAATAATTTCTGTTAAAAGAATGAAGCTAATATAAACTATATTTAATTTTAAGTATCTATGAATCGTTAGATAGCCTTTTTTTCGATTTTCTTGAATGACGACATCTTTTTGCTGCATTTGTGCATTATTTCGCGATAATGATGTACTATGCATGCTTTACTGTAGATGTTTAAGAGTAGATCGTAAATGTGGAATTCTTAAGTGGATGTGAATGACGTCATTTTACATAAAGTAAAACGTGTGCTTTAAGTCTCAAAATTGAAATATGTTTTGTACTGCAGTGGAGTCCTGCTTAACCGAGTTATTTTCTTCTGATGGACTGGTGACTTCCATTATTTTGAAACAGCCATTATAAATGAAGTGTTAAGTGAAGATGAAAGAGCAGCCATAAAAAGTTAGAACTCTGATTTTCTGGTCAGAATGGGGGGGGGGGGGAAATAGCCATAATGTTTTTTTTTTTTTTTTTTTTTTTTGACGCTTCATTTATAATGGCTGTTTCATAATAATAGAAGCCATCAGTCCATCAGAAGAAAATGAAGTCACTAAATTCTGAAAAAGCAGAATTCCTGTTCTCTAGTTTCGAACTTTTATTTTATCAATTTTAAATTCCTCTTTTAAAATTCATAAAATTCATTATTCTTTATTGGGCTTTATTATTATAATTATTTTAAAGTGTTTTCATATAAAATCATTTCGGTATTTAAAATCTTGTAGTAGAATCACAGAATTCTTTGTTATACATTGCTAAGGGAATAACCAAAATGCGGATATATTTTCGGCAAGAAAATGACAAATGAAAAAAAGATAGAAATAGCTGATTAGATTTAAATTAACATGGTAAAAATCCATTTTTATTTACTATCAAATTTGATAATATAATCTTACGTGCTGGGGACAAGCGACAACAAAAACTGTAACGTCATAATTAAACAATAAAAGTATTTGGTTTTTAATATTAAATATGTCCTGAATAATTAAAAGCTATAAACTCAGCGGATTGATTTCAATTTAAAATACCTCCGAGCGAGCTGAACATTCAAATCATTTCTGAGAGTCGGTATTATTGATTTTATTCCCACTTTCATTAATGTTTTATCGATTTTTTCTCGTCTGTTAAAAAGTTCTGGATAAATAAATCTAACCAAAGTTTAAATAATCAATATTTAATAACTTCTTAATGATAACGACTTGTTTATGACTTCATAAATACGTGGTATATTTATTATACAGTGTAAATTAAACCTGCAGATATTGATGGATATAACCAAAAGCAGAACATTTTCTCAGAAAAAAAAGGAAAATAAGTAGGTAATATTTTATACAGAACATCTATCGGTAAATTACTAGGGGACTTAAACGCTTCCCATGTTATAAAATGTAAGTAGAAATAACTTTTAATTGGGGAGTCTAATAGATTTTTCCACACTTAAAATAATTTTTTTAGATCGTCAAACAATTAGACAAAAAATAATGATATGAAAAATATCAATTATGTATTTAAGTAATAAAGTGTATTTACTAAAAACGATTATTTCCTACATACGTAAATTTACTAAAAACGGCATTACTCCTATTAACTAGATGTCAGCGGTAAATAGCCAATGAAATCACCAAAGTGCTATCTATTTATACCAACTTTTTTTAAAATTCTGATTGCTTCAGTGTTTAAGCACTTAATTCAATTACACGTCTTTTAAACTTTTGACTTATTTATTTATATTTTAGGTAGGAATTTAAAAGTTTGTTATGGAATATCAGTCGAAAATAGAGGATGAACAATTTCCGTTATTTAACCCTTTATATCCCAAATTATGAATTAAAAAGCTATCGCCTCGAAACTTTTTTTCCTTGCATTACTATGCTACATTAGAAGACATATGCGCTAAAAACAAAATATTTAATTTTTATTTGTTAATTACGACTAATTACTTGATGTGGTTCTTCAAAGTACCGTTGCGTCATAATGCTTCGACAAAAATCGATACCTAGAAAAAAAAACTATGTCCAATTTTTTTCTAATTATTTTAAAGTGACTTATCATGCAAATATCTAGTGTATATATGTCTATGATGTATATATGACTAGATGCTGATGTTTTTTGGTGTATCATCAGTGAGCATTTCGCCATCAGAGGAATATTTTACAGAGGCTGTTCACACATTTTTTAGACGATGTATATTGCATTCATAAAACTAAATTACATAAAATTCTTGTGTTTTAAATATTCTATTTGACGGCCCTTATTCTGAACTATTTATCGACACCACAATTTCCAGGATAATAATGCCTTTTGAAGTGTCAGAAGAGGTATTCTATCCCATTCCTCCTGAACAGCTTTCCAGAGCCCTGTAAGGGTTGTGGGACGACGTTTGGATAATGCAGATTTTAAAAGTCCGAAAGCACAAAAATCCATAGGTGATACATCGGGAGATTTAGTAGGGATATCAGTGAAGGGTATGGCCTTGATACCGGTTTTTTGTTCCATTTCTTTTAGGAAATTTACAGTGGATTTTGATGTGTGACTGCTAGCATTGTCGTGATGGAGTTTCACAGATTGATGGCACAGATTGATGATGGGTAAAGTGATGTCATTTCATTCAGAAAAATTAGCGATAAAATATGTTCCTGATAGTATTTGGAGTTAATCTTGCCCTTTTTTTCCACTATCTTTATTTTTAACTTGCCATTATATGAAAAACCAGCAACAATCATGAATCCCTTAGAAAAACTTTCTTTCGATTCTTTGAACTATGTACTTAAATTTACTTCTCCCCCTTTTATGATAATAATTGGCTGTTTTCTTGCTGCAATCATTTAAATACACCTATGATTCATCTATTGTGAAAATTGTTTTCCATTTTTGTTCATTATCATCATTTTTGGATAACGGAATATGAATATTTCTCTTCGGAAAGAGCGTAAATATAGCCTTCGAACCACTGCTTCGTTAAAAACACCAATTTGAATAAAAACAAAAATCTCAAGCCGCAGACGATAATTTTGAATTTTAAAAACACTAGGGGATCGTACCCGGCCTTTTCGGGTTACAGAATATAGGTGAAAACATTTTTTTTTTAATTGAAAACTAATAATTTTCTTATATGCAATACATTTTTTTTTTAGATTGCCCATTTACATTTAAAAAGCTTTTTTCATATGAAAAATACGAATTATACAATCAAATATATTTTTGAAATTTATCAAAAGCGATATTTTCTTATCAGCCGCATGCTAAGAGTTATTTGACCAAGATTTTGCTACTTACGGCATCCTTTTATATTCTGATAATTTCGGAGCTTATATATGTCAGTAAATTCGTGTTTTATTTATATTATTTTATTTATTTATTCATAGGGAAGTTTTTTTAAATGGATATTAGCCGTATGAAAATGATGACCTCTTTATTTTGTTTTAAGGGCAAACGGATTAATCTTTCGTAATCGAGCACCTCGCGATATAATAAATTAAAAAGCATTCCATGCTTTAAAATTGTTTTTAAAACCATAGACAATTAGTAAACTGAGATGATTTTTGCAAACAAATTCCATTTGGAAAAAAAAAAGAAAAAATATCCTATTTGGTGATCTATAATTTTAAATTGTACGATTGCAAATATATTAGATGAAAAGTGTTTTTTTTTATATTATTCTTTTATTTGTTTATAAAATAAGTATTAATTTCGTTAATTTGTCTTTCACAAATATGTTAGATTAGTGGGTTTTTTAATATCATTCTTTTATTTGTTTATAAATGAAGTATTAATTTCGTTATGCGGAAATAGCCAGAAACAAATGCTTAACAATGTGTATTATTATTATGTGTTGAAACCGGCACGTGATAAGATAAACTTAAAAAAATCATGATCATATATTATTTTAAAAATATAATACATCAGTCAATTAAGATACAGTTTTTAAACAAATTGCATTTGAAAGTAATTTTTTCCCTATGCGACGAAAATTGGAAATGTTCGATGGTCAGAAGATTAAAAAAATGCAGTAGCGATAATTTCAAGACCGAAGTTTGATCGCGAAGTGTTGCCATTCGCAAAATGACGTCAGCGTTACGTAGAGGCACGTTGGTTATTTATAATATAGATACGTAATCAGTAAAATATAATAAAGATCAGTTATTAGGATGTGGTTATCAATTTAAGCTCTTATGCTTGGTATTCCGGAATGAAAAACATCAATTTTCACTTTCTCAAAATTTGCATACGCACTTCTCATATCCATGTTCATCATTTTTTTAAAATTTGTATTTTGTTTGATCATTTTAAAATCATTTTATCTCAAAACTTGAAGTCACGATTGTCAGCAACATCTTTTATGTGAACAGACGCACTCTTTACTTGAGATTCTAATCTCAATTCCGGAGAGTAAAAATTTCAGTAATTTATGTTTTTTAGACGCATTTGTGTTAAAATGTTTAGTTATATCTAAGAAAATGGTCGTTTTGTTTTAAATATGACTTCATTTTCGCTAAAATAAGCATTTCGCCTAATGTTGGAAACTTAGTATCAGTACACATGCAGAAGGAAAAACAATATAGAAAATTTATGATGAAAAATGCGTATTTTCAAAAGCAGTATGTCATTTTCCGTTATTATTCCCCTAATATAATATTATGCTCCTAATGGGATTTTGCGCCACTAAACCCTATACAACAATTTTTATCAACAATTTTGAAACTTTATAAGAAAATGGCATAAATAAAGATAAAAATACCTCATTGTTTCTCTCGTGTCAGCAATAATGGAAGCTATCTAATTTTCACCATTTTGAAGAAATTTCATAAAATGCATTTAAAATTAAAATATAAAAGTGGGGATATTTAAAAAAAAAACTGATTGATCACATCTGCAAATGCACAGTCTTGAGTTAAGAAAAATATATATATTAGTAAAATTGGTTCAGCAGAAAGATCAGGGCAGATGACTAAAATATAAACTTGTGCTTTAAACATATATATTATATAAAATTATGAAAAATTAAATTAAGCAAATTGTTATTTTAATAAAATTATAGTAGAATGTCCTAAAGAATGCCATTAAAGTTTTATTATTCGAGAGAAATTTGGACAAAAACTTCAGGAACATATTATTTTAAAACTCGAGTTATTTGTTTGCTTGTCTAACTCGGTGAAGCAAATCCATCCAGCCGAGAATCATCAATTTCTGTAAACCATTGCGTTTTATCAGTGTGTGATTTCGATTACATTATTTTCAAAAGTTAAGCATTTTCACCTGTGAAGAATTTCAAAGCAGCTGGGCTGTGAAAATGACGCACTTCTACAAAACAATTCAGTTTTAAGAATTAAAATACTCGCTTTTTTACAAAATGACGTCATTTGCATCCGCTAAAGCAACCCACTTTTACAATCAAGTCTTAAACTTCGTCTATAGAAAAATATGCATATGACGTCATGATCGCGGAATAACAGACAATATTCTTGACATAGCCCGTATTTAATTTCAAATCTTTTCAGGTTTTATGAGAAAATGACAACAAAAAGATATAGTAATCTACTATTTTCCGTTTACTTTCAATAGAAATGGGGTACTTTTGTTGCCACGATTAAAAAAATGGTATTAAAAACTACAAAAAAATTAATATTTCAAAAATAAATTGAGATACAGCTTTCAAACAAATTCCATTTAAAAGAGCATTTTTTTCCTTATATGACGGTGTAAAATTTTTAAATGTGCGATGTTTAGAAGTTTAAAAATTTGCAATAGAGAAAATTGCAAAACCAAAATTTTATTTCAAATTTCAAAGTGTTGCCATTCGCGAAATGACGTATGCGTTACGCACAGATATGTTTGTCCTTTATAATATAGATAGTACAATTGCAATTATTTCTTTTGCAGCAAACGATTTTTTATTACCGCTAATCAAAATCTTCTAAAAAATGTGCGAACTTTTCACCCGATGGAAAGCATATCTGAAATAAATTTCCAAAGTTTTAGTTGTAGAAAACTCAAAAGGATTCATAAAAATACTAAAAAATATTTTAAGATTTTTATTTTTATATATAATTCGTGCAGTAGTTCTTGAGATAGAACTATAGCGGAAATTCTGAGAAATGTAGCATAGCAGCGCCACCTATTGAGCGATTTGCACCAAAACATAAACAGCACTAATTTATATCAAGGTATACCTGAATCTGAAGTTTGATGAAAATTCCTGCATTAGTTATTGAGATAGAGCTATAATGGAAATTCTGAAAAATGCAGCATACAGCGCCACCTGTGGAGCGATTTGCGCCAAAACCTAAACAGCAGTAATTGATATCAAGGTATACCTGAATCTGAAGTTTGTTAAAAATCCAAGCATTACTTATTGAGATAGAGCTATTGCGGTTTCGCAAAAAATTCAGCATAACAGCGCCACCTGTCGAGCGATTTACACCAAAATGTATAAAACGTCAACGTCTATTAAGAACTAACTGAATCTGAAGTTTGATGAAAATCCGTGCATTAGTCCTGTAAATTGAGCTACTGTGGGAATCGTAAAAATGTTGCATAGCAGCGCCACCTGTTGAGCGATTTACACCAAAAACTAATCAGCACCAATTTATATCTGCGACTAACTGAATATAAATTTTTATTAAATTCCGTTCATTAGTGCTTGAGATAGAGCGCTCACAAAATTTATGTCACATACAGACAGACAGACATTTTGTAAAAACATATTTTTCCGGTTCTCTGACCCCTAAAGCGTGTAAATCCGTCGGAAACAGGAATTCGAAAAATTTCATGAATCCAATACTTTCTTCTTGTAAAGATAGAAGAAAGTAAAAATATGATAGCCTTATCTTTAAAATTTAATATGTTTCCAATAGTCCGAGTGTTACATGACCAAAATAAGTTGAAAACTGCAAATCGTGATAAGCATATACCGATTGGTCAGTATCTACTTTATTTTAATACAATGCTTTTCAGAGGGGGAGGCATCGTGTAAAGTCGTGGGAATTCAAGTGGCGGCTGTTATTCAAAATGGCGTCATTTTCTGAATTTTCGTACTATCCATCATATTAATGTATGTTTTAGGTCGATTTCGATGTTTTTAACGTCAAAAATTTCGTTTTTAATACTTTCCGTCACAGTTGAATGAGTTTATGAGTTCAGTTTGTCTGTTTGTTTGTCTGTCTGACTGCTTGCCATTCCAAGCTTAACTCGCTTAAATATATCTACTGGCTTAAATTCACTCAGATTATCATGTAATTTATATATATTATTGAAGTTTACAATAACATGTTCCGAATAAAAATGAAGTGTATATGTTTTATAGTCCGTTTACAGGGCCCTTAAAAGAATTCCATTAAGTTATTGTCTATTAGTGCGGGTGCTACGTTTGAGAAAACTGCAAATCGTGAGAAGAATATACCGATTGGTGAGTATCTACTTTACAATCCATATAAGAGAGGGAGGCATCGCGTAAAGTCGTAGGAATTCAAGATGTCGGCTATTAATCAAAATGGCGTCATTTTCTGAATTTTTGTACTATCCATCATTTAAATGTGTGTTTCAGGTCGATTTCGATGTTTTTAACGTCAAAAATTTTGTTTTTAATACTTTCCGTCATAGTTGAATGTGTTTATGAATTCAGTTTGTCTGTTTGATTGTCTGTCTGTCTGCTTGCCATTCCATGCTCTAAGGGGCCTCCCACAGTAAGGCAACACATAAGACATGTCGCTTGAATTCGCTGGAAAAACTGGTTTAAAACAGATTTGAAAAAACTTAGTTCTTTGTTTCGACCGGTTTTTGCGCTACATATTGCTGCTACATGTCGCTTGTCGCCTTAGTGTGGGATGCCCCTAACTCGCTTAAATTCACTCAGATTGTCATGTAATTTATATATGTTATTGAAGTTTACAATAACATGTTCTGAATAAAAATTATATAGCTTTTTGTATCGAAAAATTGTATAGCTTTTATAATCCGTTTACAGGGCCCTCAAAAGAATTCCATTACGTTATTGTCTATTAGTGAGGGTGCTACGGTTGAGAAAACTTCAAAGCGGGAGAGGAATATACCGATTGTTGAGTACCTACTTTATATTAATACAATCCATATAAGAGGGGGAGACATCGCGTCAAGTCGTAGGAATTGAAGATGGCGGCTGTTATTCAAAATGGCGTCATTTACTGGAATTCTTGCTTCATAGTATAAAAGTTTGTTTGATGTAAAAGGTATATGCAAAATATGTAAAAATAAGTGTGGCTGTAGAAAGGATGGACTTTCTTGCACATTATTGTGCAACTTCAAAAACGAATGTGAGAAATATGAGGGTACAAAGCGAAGTTTTTATATTCTCTAACTTTTAATGTAACATGCAATTTTTTCAATATCTTGTATAATTAAGGTATGAATAAAAATGCATTTATTTATTTATTTATTCCTTTCATTTCCCTCACTATAAAATACAAAAATACTTTAATAATTGTCCTATTTTCATTTTAAGCTGATTTGTGATAGTAAAAAGGGAATTTTTCAGTTTAAAAATATCGAAATTGACATCATAGGCACATTTATATGATGTATAGGAATAAAAATGCAAACAATTTTGAATAATAGCCGTTATCTTCAATTTCTTATATGAATTGTATTAATAGGAAATAGATACTGACCATTCGAGATATATTTATCACAAAATACAGTTTTTTCATACCTAGCAGCTGCACTAATAAGAGGTGATTTAACTGATGATCTTTATAGAATTTATACACGACTTACAAACGCACGTATTCTTTTTTTTTTGGGGGGGGGGTGTCATTGTTAATAAACGATAAATATACTATGCACACCTTGTTCTATAGTAAGTATCTTGTAGTGCACCTCACTGATGTATGTCAATTTGAATGTGTTTCAGAGAGTATAATATGACTAAAACACATTGCAAACGCCCCCCCCCCCCCCTAGACAATCACGTAATGGAATTCTTTTGAAGGCCCTGTAAACGGACTATAAAACCTATACACTTGAATTTTTATTCGTAACATGGCATTGTAAACTTCAATAACATATATAAATTACATGACAATCTGAGTGAAGTAAAGCGAGTAGCGATATTTAAGGGAGTTAGAGCGTGGAATGACAAGCAGTCAGAGAGATAAACAAACAGACAAATTGAATTCATAAACTCATTCAACTATGACGGAATGTATTAAAAACGAAATTTTTGGCGTTAAAAATATCGAAATCGACCTGAAACGCACATTTATATGGTGGATATTATGAAAATTTAGAAAATGACGCAATTTTGAATAACAGCCGCCATCTTGAACTCCTAGAACTTTACGCGATGCCTCCCCCTCTTTCATGGATTGTATTAATATAAAGTATATACTCACCATCTCACCATCGATATATTCTTCTCACGATTTGCAGTTTTCTCAACCGTAGCACCCGGATTAATAGACAATAACATAATGGAATTCATTTAAGAACCCTCTAAACGGACTATGAAACATATACACTTCATTTTTATTCGGAACATGTTATTGTAAACTTCAATAACATATATAAATTACATGACAATCTGAGTGAATTTAAGCGAGTGGCGATATTTAAGCGAGTTAGAGCATGGAATGGCAAGCAGGCAGGCAGACAGACAAACAAAAAGACAAACTGAATTCATAAACTCATTCAATTATGGCGGAAAGTATTAAAAACGAAATCTTTGACTTTAAAAACATCGAAATCGACCTGAAATGCACATTTATATGATGGATAGTAAGAAAATTCAGAAAATGACACCATTTTGAATAACAGCCGCCATCTTGAATTCCTACGGCTTTACGCGATGCCTCCTTCTCTTATATGGATTGTATTAATATAAAGTGGATACTCACCAATCGGTATATTCTTCTCACGATTTTCAGTTTTCGCAACCGTAGCACCCGGATTACACGTGTTGGAATTCTTGTGACGTAATGACAATAACGTGATGGAATTCTTTTGAGGACCCTCTAAACGGACTACAAAACCTATACATTTTATTTTTATTCGGAACATGTTATCGTAAACTTCAATAATATATATAAATTACATAGCAATCTGAGTGAATTTTAGCCAGTAGCGATATTTAAGCGAGTTAGAGCATGGAATAGCAAGCAGGGAGACAGACAAACAAACAGACAAACTGAATTCATAAACTCATTCAATTGTGGCGGAAAGTATTAAAAGCGAAATCTTTGACGTTGAAAACATCGAAATCGACCTAAAACACACATTTATATGATGGATAGTACGAAAATTCAAAAAATGACGCCATTTTGAATAACAGCCGCCAGCTTGAATTCCCACGACTTTACGCGATGCCTCCCCCTCTGAAATGCATTTTATTAATATAAAGTACATACTCACCAATCGGTATATTCTTATCACGATTTGCAGTTTTCTCAAGCGTAGCACCCGGACTACAAGCCAAAGTTACTGATACTATATCAGACAAGAAAATGGAAGCAAAATTGATGTTCAAACGCACAAAAATAGCTTCTTGAATAATTTTCAGCTAACTGGAACTGCTACTGCTATCTAGTGATGGTCAAGGAAAGTATTTATTACAATGCAGTTGTCCATCATCAAATAGTTTATGAAATTTGTTTTAGGAATATTTTTTACAAAGCGAATTTCTTTTGTAAAAAATATTCCTTAAAAACAAAATTCGCGAATAACCAAGTTGAGTATTTTCGAATGTTGAAATGTTCTTCGTTTTTTATTTCGCGAATAACCAAAACTCGCAAATGTTAAGGTATTACTCTACCAAGTGACGGTTGATTTGTTTACTCTTTCATATTTTTTTAGCTTCCGTTGTAAATTTGCTGATGTACAGTCAGAAGCCGACTTAAAGGAAGGTCTCCATAAGGACAAACTCAGAAATATATGAAAAAAAGAATTGCAGAATGTTCTTCTCAGGTGGATATATATGTTTATTAAAAAAATTCGGCGAAACCTCGACAGAGCGTCCGTAAAAAATAATGACAATTTCGTTTGTTTGGCGATTCATCACCGTTTGGCGATGAAACTCAATTAAAAAAAATACAATTTTATTTTGAATACTCTTTGAGGATTTTTTTTATATTGAATTTGTTTAAATAGGATTAATTTAAATAATTTTAGTTTGGTCATTTATAGTTTTTTTTTTTTTTTTTTTTTTTTTTTTTTTTTTACTTTAGTTTTCTTTTACATGCATTTATATGTATTTATAATGAAATATAACTGTTATATTTTACGATTTAAAACAAAATTTAAATTAATTTAAATTGTTTGAAGCTCAAAAATAAGTCAGATTGAGCACTGACGATTTGATTTTGTTGCTATAGAAACAACGACTTCGTCGACATGGAACGGCAGAATTCTTCATGTGAGCTTCATTTTTGAAAAGGCATTTAAATTTCTAAAATCTTGGATTCTAGGATAAAGCATGGCAAAATTTCATTCAAATCGGTAAGAAAAAGAAAGAAAAAGCTAACCATTTATTACTTTATTGAACATTTAAATTAATATTACCACGAATGTAAAGTATTTATTTGAAACTTGAAAAATATAAAAGATACAAATTAAGTAAGTAAAAATCAAGTGTCAGCTGGCTATAACTTAAAATAGATATTTGCAACTTGCAAAACATAAAATATATTTTTTCATTGATAAAATTAAATAACTACAGCAACATGTATATTTAATACAATATATATATTTATGGGGGCGAGACTCCATACTTAACTCACAACTCACTTTTAGGACGAACACTGACATTTATTGAGACGAATACATACACAAAAAATACAGATATAAACGCTCTTCTCGTTCTTTAATTACTTAAAGGCATAAACGTCGTTGAATACTTCTATGATTTTCTTACGTCGTGTAAATATTCAATCTTATTTCTCCGAAATATGTTCTATTCTTTTTAACAAAACTCTGCGTCGTAGAAACTCATTTCGTTCTCTTTACCTCTTCTGCATTTTCACTTCACACAGCTTCGTAAAGGCTCGTTTCCTTTTTAATCTCGAAGCGGAAAATACGGAGACACTCAGTCTAATGCAGGTGTTGCTTGCGAAATCTCCACAAGCGGCCGTCCTGACATCTGGAGCTGCCGCAGCGACATGTGGTAAAATAGAATCTGAAAAACAAAAAACAAAAACCAGTAACTGTTATTAGGGGAAAAAAAAATCTGCACGTCATAGTTGAAGTAGCGTAACATCATATGGGTTGACTTATAAAATTGTTACAAACACATAAGAAGAAAAGATTTAAAAAAAAATGTTTTTGAAGTTTCAGTTATCGTCAGGCCAAGGTTTCATGTATTCAGCACAGGAGCTAGTATTTATCGGTCCTTCAGTTGATGAGATTTTCGTTACGTCGTAGTTGTCATTATACTTCACTTTGATTACTTTATACGGACCTAAGAATTTAGATTTCAACTTTAAACCTGGTCCTTGCTGGGTTCTCTTAATTGCTACAAGGTCACCAAGCTTGTACTTACGGGGTTTCTTACGTCGTAAATTATAGTGCTTGCGGTTTTCTTGTTGAATTTCCAGAATATTCTTCTTGGCTTCTTTACGGAGCTCTTCTCTGTCTTTCATGAATTGTTCTTCGACTGCACTGTTTAAGAGGTCAATAATTTCTACATCTTCTTTCTGTTTCATTTTTGTACCAAATAATATTTCAAACGGTGTTCTCTTAATGCTTCTTTGGTAAGTTGAATTAATGACTTGTTGAACTTTAGGAACATGTTTAAACCATTTGGTCGGTTCGTCTTTGGACATTTTAGAGATTACAGAAATTATGGTGGAATTAAGTCGCTCTACTTGACCATTGGCACGGGGAAGGCCAGTTGTAACTGTCTCGTGCTTTATATTTTCATCTTGACAATAATCAGCAAATTCTTTGCTTGTAAATGCAGGACCTTTATCGCTAATGATAATGGAAGGATTGCCAAAAGTATGACTTTGTTGTCGTAGTTTTGATATAACTTCGGTAGCAGAAGTACTTTTACATGGATACAACCAGACGAATTTAGTAAATGCGTCTATTAAAGACAAAATATGTTTATAATTTTTGTTGTTGTTTCAAGAGGGCCTAAATGATCAATGTGGTAGGTTTGGAGAGGAGTCTCTTCTTTAGGTAAGGGATGTAATTCACCTTCTTGTTTGCCACGTTTGCGATTATACAAAAGGCATGTTACACAATTCGCTATAATTTTATCAATTTTATTTGACATATTAGGGATGAGAAATTCTTCGTTAAGGAGTTCTTCACAGCGTTTATGGCCAAAATGTCCTTTGTCATGAACGTGTTTAATGACATTTAGCTGCAATTCATCCGGCACAACTATCAGATCGATACCTTTATGATTTTTATAGAGAACGTTATTTTTAAGGAAATAGTTGTCATATGGCTTTGTTTTCAAAATTTCTTTGATGGCCTGTATATGTTCGTCAGTGTTCTGTGATTGTATGATTTTGGTAGTAAAACTATCTTGAATGATCATACATATTGGATTTCTACTTAAAGCGTCGACATGGCGCATGCGTGTACCTTGTCTGTGTTCGATTGTATGGTTATAGTCAGCTAACATTAAAGCCCATCGAGCAATCTTGGTGCAAAGATCTTTTTTATTCATAGTAAGGGCGAATGCGTTGCAATCTGTGACTATCTTGAAAGGAATACCTAGAATGTAAGCGCGAAATTTTTTAAGGGCTTCTATGACAGCTAAAACTTCTAATTCATAACTCGAATATTTACGTTCGGCATCTGTGGTTTTTTTGCTCATAAAATAGACAGGGTGAAATTGATTGTCAATAGAAGACTTTTGAAGGAGGACTGCTCCGTAACCGTCAATAGATGCATCACAGTGAACTTCTGTTTCGTTACTAGGGTTATAAATGCTTAAAACAGGACCTGAAGAAAGGATGTGTTTCAGCTGATTAAATGCATTTCTTTGCTGGTCGCCAAAGTGAAATTTAGTGTCCTTTCTAAGAAGATCTGTTAAAGGCTTAGCTATTAAAGAGTAATCTTGAATGAATTTACGAAAATATGAAGTTAATCCGAGAAATGAATGTACATCTTTTATACTTTTAGGTTCTGGGAAATTAAGGACAGCTTTAGTTTTTAAGGGGGATGGGTGCAGTTGACCATTTTTAATGTGGTAACCCAAAAAATCAATTTCTCGTTGTAGAAAGTGGCATTTTTTAAGATTCAGTTCTAAACCATATTCGGATGCAGTTGTAAGGACGCGTTGTAATTTCTGGAGTCCTTCGACTTCGTTTTCAGCTGGTATTATGAAGTCATCCATGTAGACAATAAGTACTTTTTCATTAATGAGGTTTCGAAAAACGTTATAAATATATCTTTGAAACACTAACGGTGCATCGCTAAGGCCATAATTCATATATAAGAATTCAAATTGACCAGAATGTGTTACGAAAGAAGTATATTTTCTACTATTTTCTTCTACTTCGACATGAAAAAAAGCATTTTTAAGGTCAAGAGTAGTAAATACTTTTGCAGAATGCAACTGATCAATAATGTCATCAATTACTGGGAGGGGAAAACGTTGTTTATGTGTTTTAGAATTTAACTTCCTATAGTCAACACACAATCTATATGAATCATCTTTCTTTTTTACTAGGACAATAGGTGATGAAAAATTACTAGTGCTTTTACGAATAATTCCTTTTTCGAGCCACTCAGAAATTTGTTTTTCGACGAAGTTTTTCTCTATTTGCGCCAAGCGCCTGGGAGGACAAGTAACACGTTCTTCGTTTTCCAGATGAATTGATAATTTAACATCAGTTGTCTTTATTTTTTTAGGAGAATAATTTTGAATAAGTTCTAAAATTTTTAAACGTATTGTTTCATCGGTAATATGAGATAAATCAAGATTAAGATCGTCTAACACATGAGCAATATTAATCAAAAAATTATTGGACGTATCGTCATTTTTCTCGATTTTTTGCATCGAAATATTATTTCCAGAAATTGTTAAAATACTTTGTTGAATGATATCTGTACCAATAATAAGATCAAAAGATATGGAATAATCTGGGACTACATAAACATTAGTTGTATAATTAAAATCATCTATTGTAATGTTCGTAGAGAAAAAACCTAGGGGTTTGATTATAGTATTTCCTAATCCAGTTAATGTGATAGTTGAATGTTCAAGGTTCGAAATTGTAGGGAGTTTGCGATAAATACTTTCCTTTAGTAAACTTCTTTCACTACCTGTGTCTACCAATGATGTAACATTTACAGACGAAATAATGACTTGTTTGGTCATGAAAGTGTTCGACGTGACAGTGGAAACATTGGAGGGTTCTGACTTAACTCTAGGCCTCCTTGGTTGATCACATTGAGCCGATTTATGGCCAAAATTCGAACAATTAAAACAACGAGGGCCTTTATCTTTATGTCTGCATTGGCTACTTTTATGATTCGACAAACCACAATTAAAGCAAAAAAGATCAGATTTTGGTCGAAAGGATTTCTCTTTCACTGACATTTCAGGTTTGACTTTACGAAATTTAGTATTCTCATAGTCATGTCGAATTTTGTCATAAATTTTGAGCTTTTGCTTGAATTCTACAATGGATTGGCATCCATATAACATTGATTTTCTGAAAACGGTGTCGGATATGCCGTTTATGATGTATTGCATTAATGCGGAATCCTCGATTTTACCACGCGAGCATATTTGTTTCATAAGAAAATATTCTTCTATTGATTCATTTTCTTGCAATTTTCGTTTATTTAATATATCATGTAACTCGGCAGAATTATAAGTGGTGCTAAATTCTGATATTAAGAGTTGTTTAAGTTTATCATATGAATTGATATGAAATTCTGTTTGTGTTAATAACTGGGCTTTTCCTCGTAATGATCTTTTACAAAATATGAATTTGTGAAAGTCAGACAAATTAAACATATTAGTAACATCCTCAAAATTATTAAACCATACCTGTATATCACTAAAAGAACTACCATCGAAAGGAGGTATTACACTTTCAATATCAGTAAAATTAACAGACGATGGTATAAAACTTTGAACTGGAAATTGCTGTTGTTTGTCAAAATTTGATAATTGAGTGTTATTACTTGAAGTCATATTATTTGAAGGCAGTTCGGGTTCCGAGTCGGTGTCACTTTCATTTTGTATAATATTATTTTGTAGTAAGGTCAAGTCTGAAAGGTATGTCACTAATCGGGTTGCGAGATCGTTTAAAGATCCCTCATTATCAATACAAAGTAGATTGCACACTGTAATCAGATCATTTAATGAAAAATCAGTTTGAACTTTAGTTATTTTATTTTTGAATTCGGTGCTGTTGGTTTGAAAACCGAAACCAGTAAAATCACGTATTCTCTTTCTATTAGAGCGATCACCGTCAGCATCAAATAGGAATTTATGCAGCAATTTAATTTTATGCGTTCGTTCGTTTTTAAACGCAACTTCCAGTTCTGGTATTTCAACTAACTTCATAATCAAAATAATAATAAAGAACTCACCGTTAGAAGAATATCCGGCTTGAATATGTAGGATGAATAACTCTAATTAATCATATTGGTAGGGGTTAACTGTCACTTCTGACTCCAATTTATGGGGGCGAGACTCCATACTTAACTCACAACTCACTTTTAGGACGAACACTGACATTTATTGAGACGAATACATACACAAAAAATACAGATATAAACGCTCTTCTCGTTCTTTAATTACTTAAAGGCATAAACGTCGTTGAATACTTCTATGATTTTCTTACGTCGTGTAAATATTCAATCTTATTTCTCCGAAATATGTTCTATTCTTTTTAACAAAACTCTGCGTCGTAGAAACTCATTTCGTTCTCTTTACCTCTTCTGCATTTTCACTTCACACAGCTTCGTAAAGGCTCGTTTCCTTTTTAATCTCGAAGCGGAAAATACGGAGACACTCAGTCTAATGCAGGTGTTGCTTGCGAAATCTCCACATATATATATATATATATATATAATAAGCTCTTTCATTGATTAAGTTTAAACTCATTAAATACCGCACATCCTAAAAAATAATTAACAAGCAATTTTCAGATTCATTAAAATCGTTTGCTTTTGGAGAGGAAAAATCCTGCTCGCCAAATCTTGTGTCGCTTTCATATTTTCGCGCCAAACATTCGATAGTATTTTATTTTTTACAGACTTTCTACTGGAATTCAGCCGCCAAATTTAACTGATCCCATATTAAATACCTGAGTAGTTTTACTAGAATTTGTTTCAACATATTCTGAGTAAGCACTGTAAGGAGACTTCCTTATTAGACTATCTAGTGCACTGGGGCAAGCATGCTTCTGGGGGGGGGGGGGCTTCTAAATATCTATAGATTTTCGTGAATTATGCCTAAGTGACTAGTAATAAACTTCATAGATATTGTTTCATATATGCATGAATTTTGCACCAGGTACTATTCATATCTGTATAATGGCTATCACAAAAAAGATGGTCAAAACTTTAAGAAAATATTAGTAGGAAAATTAGTAAAAAACTAGTTGAAAAAATGATAGATTTTTTTTATGGAAGTATGTTTTCTAACTCTCCGTTTACTTAATTAATACTCCGGGCTTAATTTCTAACAGGAAAAATACCGGAGCCCTAATATTCTGTAGTACTACCAACTGTAGAATGCCCCCCCCCCCTCCTTCCCGCCGCCATTTGAATTCGCCTATTTATATTTCATATATTATTTTCAAAATTTATTAATTCAAAATTTAATTTCTAACAGGAAAAAATTTAATTTTAATCCTGTTATTTAATAAATAATTTAACTATTCAAAATTTAATTTCTGACAGGAAAAATTCCGGAGCCCTAATATTTTGCAGTACTAACAACTGTAGCATGCCCCCCCCCCTCCTCCCCGCCGCCATTTCAATCCGCCTATTTATATTTCATATATTATTTTCAAAATTAAAAGTATTTTTTTTTCATTAGCATTTTTTTATTATATATTTATCTGCATATACTTAGCTGTCAACCATTCCATTTTTTAATAATCATACTTTCAGAATAAAAATCTTTTAATCCTGATAATAAAAATCCTAATACTAAAAATCCTAATTTTATTGTTCATTAATCACTGTGTTTGGTATCAAATAAAAATACTCTTCATACTTAAAACGATTCTCATATTTTTTTCTCTCTCTTAAAGCAAATCTGGTGGACACATAGTGCGTTTGATTAAATATTGAATGAAATTTACAGAAAATAACATTTATATGAAGAATCGAACAACGTTTTCCAATTTCCTATCAAAGGTGCATATTTTAAAGTATAATCGATTCCTTCCGCCTTAGCAATCTTTCGTGATGAGTCCCTGAAAATCAGATTAAATTAAAAATTTGACGCCTTTATCAGGAAGATTCGATGCTTTTATAGAAAAAGAACAAAGATCGATCGATAGCTTTCTATCAGAATAACAATACATGGCAATTATATCTACTTACAAATGAAAGTGTCAAAGGAAATGTGCATAGCAGAACCTTAGCATGAGAAGCTTTCAAATGAAAAATCACCAACGTTATTTTCATATTCGTACAGAATAGAAGACTAAAAACCTCAAACAAACAAAACCTCAAGCTGATGCTCGTTGACTAAAAAAAGAAGAAAATATTCTTTTCAGGTTAGATACCTAAAAAAAAAAAAAAAAAAAAAAAAGGATCCAATTAAAAATATCCTACTATCACAAAAGAAAATTGAACTGAAAGCAAAGTTATTGCTCGCTCTCTTCAGTGGCGCTATATCAACATGTCACCGTTATCAACATTAGACATAATTCTGCAAATATCGCTGGAATGGGAAACACGATTTCTGCTCTATACATGAATAAATAAAATTTTGAATGTAAGATAAATTATGCTTGAGCCCGAAAAATCCAAATACTGAATAATTTGAGCCCGTTCCATCTCCATCACCTACGTGTGCGAAATTGTGTCACATATAAGTGTTTTGATAAAAAGAATGCAAAAGTTTGGAGGTAAGAGGGAAAGGAAAGAATAATTTAGGCTTCGGTTTTTGCGATGATGGAACGGGATGAGGAACGGGAAGCATAGATGTGAAAAGGTGGACCTTACTCCTTTCCAACAACTTTGCAAGTGTTCTGGGTCATTTCGGGCCAATTTTAATTATTTCGCACCCTTTTAACGAAAATTTTGATTACCTCCATGGAGATCCTTGAAATGGTGAGACTGGGGTGCTGCCCCGCATGCCCCTGCATTATTCTGTCCCTGGGTACAGAAAAGTCACAGTTAACATCTACTGTGTTAGAAGATCTACTGTATTGTTATGATTTATTTTGCGTCAGTGTATTCAAAACTAAAGTATCGCTTTTGGAATGCTCTGGGGGATGAAAATTTGAACGTAACTACTCCACATTTTGGGGGATATACATTTCATACAATAGAGAATTCATTGATGCAATAAAATATAGTTATATAGTAATTCATAATTTATGCTTGACGCTTGGTTTTTCTTTGTTGTTAAATTCTGACATGAACCGCAGTATGAAATGCTGTTTTTTTTTCTTTTTTTTTCTTTTTCTTTTCTTTTTTTTTTAAATAAAAATTGTATTAACAAAGTAAATTTAAAAATAGTAACATAGTGAAAAACGAAATAAAAAAGTAAATTCAAATTATAATGATATGTTTACTCAAAAATGAACATGGTATACTGTATTAGTTTTAGACTTGAATGTGATTAACATGATTTACAACTTTGGATAGCTAAAAGTATATTGCATTGTTCAAATTCAGAAATACAAGTCTATTTTCTATTTCAATGAATATTTTTTCTCCCCAACCCCACCACCCCCAAATTGTTTTAAGACTCATATTAAAAAATGTTTCATACGTTACAATAAAAAAAAATTCATCTTAATACAAAGAATGATTCGCTGCATTGTACATTTCAAAATGTTGCAGAAAAATTAAAGAAGAAAATTACTATTCTTTTCCTTAATGAAACATTTTTGCGAGAACAATCATAAGAAACTTTTAAAAATTATTCTAAATTAAATGCTCAACTCTTTACTTTAAAAGAACTCGTAAGAATTCAAGCTCATAAATATTAACTCGACACTTAAGCCGAGTACTAGAATCCCTCCATTCTTTACACCATCCATTTAGCTCTCAGCTAAAATTCTTTTATTTTTTAATCCTTTCTTATTTGTGGACAAGTTATTCGCCTTTTTTTTTTTCAGAAAAAAAAAAAAAACCCCTTCTCTTCTTAGCTTTATTACATCAAATAAACGGGTTTTTTAGATCGATAAAAACTGGACTCTTGCTCTAGGGTCTAAATGCAAAAAGCAGATTCCCATTAACTGCCTAGTATTCGACCACATTAAGAGAGAAATATATTCATTCACTCGGATAAAATAAAAATAAAAAAAGTTTTTTTGAAGTATGCCTTGAAGGAAATTCTTTTCTAACTTTTAGAACTTTCCCATATCAATGATTGTAAGCCCGGGGGTTACAAGAAAAACACAAGATATTTTTTTAAGTTAAATTTTTATAACTTTTGCAGCAAAAATTTCGGGATGGCAGTAGTAATTTTATTTTGTAAAATCTATCTATTGTTATTAGTTGTAGAAGTCTCCATCACCCCTCCCCAACAAATAATTGCTTTTATAAATCAGCAATTTTAACTACCAGAAAGTTTTTGGAATTTAAAAGAAAAAACTTTTTAATGAACAATTTCAGAAAAAAATATTTGAAACTAAATATCATTGCCGAAACGTCAGTGAAGGCTTACTGTGGAGACACGAAAAGTTTTGATTTCCGTTTGTCTGTCTGTTCCGCGATAACTGCCGCAAAAAGCATCCGATCGGCTTGAAATTAATCTGGCATGTTTATGAGGTACTCGGACTTAGCTGTATGGTTTTTGGTTAAATTTGGTTCATTCGTTCGGGAAATATAGAACATTTTATTTTGCTCTGTAATGCTTTTCAATGGCAAGTCAGACGATTTTCAAATTTTCATTTGTTGAAAGAAATGGCTCATATAAAAAATGGATTTAAATCGTAAATTTTGGATGCTGAAATTTTTAAATAAGAGTAGTAAATTATTCCTATTAGTTTGTAATTTTGTCAAAACATTTGTCAGAGCTTTTAAATTAGGAGTATAACTTATGATGGAATTTTATACATGTGTTCGAATAATATAAAACATTTTATTTTATGAATTTACTTATATTTCATTTTTTTTTCTTTTAACCGTTGCGTAGCAACTATATCTCATCTAAAAATATCATAAATGGGAAAGTATGTATGGTTTTTTAGGCCAAACCAAAGTTAAAAGGAATGAATTAATGAATGCCTTTGTATAGATATTTGCATATAGATTGATTTAAACGCAGAAATGAAAATATTATTTATATACTATATAGAATAATATTTTTATTTATGTATTCAATTATTTTGATTATAAAGGAAAAAGTTCGTTATTTTCATACAGAATAAACTGACATTATTCTATTAAACTTTATAAACTTTATTGTTGCCAAAAAAAAAAAAAAAATAGGGAATAACAATTTCTCCCAAAGAGTTGATTTTAATTTGTAAGATTTTCATGTGCAAAGGGAAAATGCAGCAAATTACAAATAATAAAAAAGATAAATAGGACAGGAATGAATACATATAAACATTTCACACCAAATACCACCTAAAATAATTTTTGTAGTGGTATTTTTCCACACTACGAAGAAAGATTCCTCGATTTACACGATTTTACTTGGCCTTCCTTTTCTCATTGGTTGCGATTTCATTTTCGCAATTGCGTATATTAATTGGCACAAAATTTTACATTTTTATGACTGAGGTATATGTAAGGCCATACAAATAAGAAATTCCGTATTGTTTCCTATAAAATGTGATAAAGTGTTGGTTAACTATATATGTTTCTATTAAGAGGAGCAGAGCTGCCAAGCCTCCGGCGTTCTGGATACCAGTATTTTAATACAAAAAATGTTACTTTATTTAATTGAAACATTTGCGCGATTTAAAAGAACAACATTTTCTGTAAGGTAATAGTGTTGTGCAAAAAGCCTGAGACTTGCCATGTCTGGCGGGGAGTGAAATGTTTTATTTAATGCATTTATCTCTATTTTAATGCTACGTGAACAACGTCCCGTGTAACAGCTTGTAGAGTGTAAAATAAATTATTAAAATAATCCCTATTACGAAAAATGAAACAAAATGCCCGGCTAAGGGAAATAAAGGTTAGTTAACCTTTCGTAATTTGACCTGAACACAGGTGTGCATCAAATTTCAACGGTGTTTGTAACATCACGATTTTAAATTAAATGTGGATACTATTAAAAGGCTATCACAAAAAATACTTAACGGCGCCATATCACGTTTATCTATTTAGTCAATTGGAAGTGGACACGATGATGAATTATTAACCGTTAGGTTTAGAACTCCCGCTACTTTAGCGTGATTTTAGTAAGTTAATACTATCGAGTACATTTTTAGATATTTAGATTAGATCTTAGATATAAATATTGCAGAATGGTAATCAAAATTATTTTTTGGAAACAAAAATTATAAAGGTATTAGATTTCTAAATTAGATGTCTCAGTTTACATTTCCAAAAGTTCTTTATCCATTAGATACAGGTGTTTGTGGTTAGCAGGCAAGTAAATACTGCTGTATGGATATTAGGATAATGTAAAATGCTTGACCAAATTGTTGCTTATCCTTATAAATCGCAGTGTAAAAATGAATCTAAGATATAGGATAATCATTAACTCAATCAATAGAAAATTACAAATGCAAAATAAATTACACAACGGGGGGTTCAGGGGGGGGGGGCACACCCATGAAGAAATTTGCTTTATTATATAAAAATTACTAGAATAAGTAGCTCGTGAGAATTTCAGAATATCATTACATAACAACGTGTTTAATTTAACGCTTCTAATGTCTGAAACCATCGAAATATTTTTTTCTCCTTCTATAAATGTTTGTGTAATTTAAAAGTTTAAATTTTGTTTTTGTAGAAAGATTAATATTAAGCAAAATTTGCTAAAAACAATAAGTCACAGAGATGACGTTGAGGCTCTTGATCTGCAGATTTACTAGTTTTAATAATTGCCGAAACGTCAGTGAAGGCTTACTGTGGAGACACGAAAAGTTTTGGTTTCTGTTAGTCTGTCTGTCTGTTCCGCGATAACTGCCGCAAAAAGCATCCGATCGGCTTGAAATTCGCTGGGCATGTTGATGAGGTACCCGGACTTAGCTGTATAGTTTTTGGTTAAATTTGGTTCATTCGTTCAGGAAATATGGAACATTTTACTTTGCTCTATAATGCTTTTCTATGGCAAGTCAGACGATTTTCAGATTTTCATTTGTTGAAAGAAACGGCTCATATCAAAAATGGATTGAAATGGTAAATTTTTGATGCTGAAATTTTTAAATAAGATTATTAAATTATTCCAATTAGTTTGAAATTTTGTCAATATATTTGCGAGATTTTTTTAAATTAGGTTTATAATATTGGGGGGAATTTTATGCATGGTTTCTAATAATATAAAGGATATTGTTTTATTAATTTGACATAATGCATATTTCAT
Organism: Maratus speciosus; assembly: GCA_963932465.1. Lineage (NCBI taxonomy): Eukaryota > Metazoa > Arthropoda > Arachnida > Araneae > Salticidae > Maratus > Maratus speciosus. Next base: position 95,973,868 of record OZ010792.1, read on the forward strand.
TTTTTTTCTTTTCTTTCATCTGTTGCCTAGCAACGTATTTGGTCCTAATAATATTAGTATAATTGCGTGTATAATGTTTGAGTAAAGCTAACGTCAAAACGGATGAATTAATGCATTTGTATCTTTGCATATAGATGGATTTTAGCCCAGAAATAAAAATAGGCAATATTTCATTTATTTTATTTATTTTATTCAAATATTTTGCTTAAAAATACAAAAGTTCATTATTTCATAGAGAATAACGTAACTTTTTTCCATAACATTTACCAATATTTCTTTAATTGTTGCCAAGAAAATCAAAACCCGGAAATATATTTTCTTTTAAACAATTTTCAATTGAAATGTTTTGTCGTGAAACAGGAAAATGAAAAATAAAATTAAGAATAGAAAAATTAATATGGCGGTATATTGGAAATAAAAAGAAAACCCTCGAGTATTTCTTAATGTCACAAGATGAAAAGTTTTGAGTAAGTACGCATAGCAAGTGAATTAGATGTCATTTATCGAAAACAAAGATGCTGGAATAAAAAGATCTTGGGTAAAATAAAATTAACTATTATTCACGGAGGAAAGAGATAGATGGAGATGCAGTATGCCGTAAAAACAGTTTGCAATACAATGTGCGTTATCGCTCAGATTTAAATGCTCTCATTCGGTCCAAACAAAACAAGCACGTGGAACAGGGATCGAATTCTTTGACTTCATCCGTGCATTTTTTTCTGTAAAATGAAAATGATCTGCTTATATTTAAGCAATAAGCATTCTAAGGTAGCATTTCATTGTATTACGAATTAAAAACTGTATTACTAAAGCTATTACTCTGTTTTTTATTTATTTATTTATTTATTTATTTTTTTTTTTTGTAAGCACGTTGTGTGTTGTGCCGAATGTAGCGGATTTTAGGGTTACATTTTTGGCGTCACTTCAATATTTATTGTCTGTGTACAGTTAGCATGAATATTTTATTTAAATTTTATTAATTTAGAAAAAAAAAACTTATGCTTATCGTTATAAATCACAGCGTAAAAAAAAGCTAAGATATACTATAACCATCCGCACAATCAATGAAAAATTACGAATGTAAATTTAAATAGACTACAGGGGGTTCAGGGGGCAGAGCCTCCCTGAAGAAATGCAATTTTTGATTTAAAAAGTTAGCAGAATAAGTAGCTCATCAGAATTTCAGAACATTAATGTATAACCACTTGTTTAACACTTTTAATTTCTGAAACTTTACGAAGTATCTTGTATGCTTATAAATATTTATGTAATTTGAAAACTTTAAAAAGCGATTTGTAGGAAGTTGAATATTACGCAATCCGTGTTAAAAAAAACAATGACTTGCAAAGATGACGTTGAGGCTCCTGATCTGCAGATTTACTAGTTATATAGTAAATTAAACGTCGCACACTAATACAACCGATGTCTTCGTCAATGCTGGTATCTTTCATAATATTGAATAAATACTTACCTAAATCAGAAGAGTAAATGTAGAATAAATTCAGTACATGTACTTACCTAAAAAGAAAAAAAGTTTTTTTAAATGTAGAAGTTAGCAAACAATAACAAATATATTTAAAATTTATAATATTAAGTATAATAGCGAATAGAAAATAGTAGTTATAGTAGTATGTACAGTCCGAAAGCAGGTGTTTGAAAATTAACCATAACTCCTGGGTAAAATATCCCAAAAAACAAATATATTTTGAAGGACAATAAAAAGGATACATTGTTACTTATTTTCCATAATTTGTAAAATCACAAAAACAGTAAATGTATAAGTATATATATATATATTTATATAGGGTAAGTACGGGAGAGATGGACCGGTCAAATACTTCGTTAATACGACGTCCCACATATGCTGCAACAATCTTAGCCAGACACTTAAACATATTTTGAATGCAGTGTTGCCAAATTGGGGACTTTTTTGTCCCCAGATTGTTGATTATCAGCGCTTTTTTTAAAAAGAAATACTCGGCCTATTTAAAAATAGATTAAAAATTCTTTAACATAAGGCGAATTATACTATTTTTAAAAAGTGGTGACAGTAAAATAATCTGAATTAATAAAGTCCCCAATCTGGCAACACTGTTTGTATGGCGTGCAACTTTTTGCTTCTCAAAAAACTTAATATTTTTTCAGCTAAACATCATTATTGCTTTTGATAAGTAAAATATTTTTTTCGCATGGTTATAGTTATGCAATTAAAGGTTTTCGTTTATATATGATGGAGCTAGTTTTATTAATGAAATCTCGGTGAAAATTTAGGCTTCTAAATAACCTAAAATGGCGCCGTAATATCTACAGTGTAGAGTCGGGGTGGGTTATACTTCTCACCTAGGCGATCGGGAGAGATGGACAATGTGTTGTGTAGGAAGGAGATATGGACCAGGTTTTCTGTCGGGAGGGATGGACCATACGATCTTGAATCTTTTTAAATACAAATTTAAAATACTAAGAGATTGCATTTTTCTGTTTTCAGAAAATGCCGATTACCTATATTGGGAAAGGTTCGTCTCTGACCTGGATATAAACATTCAAGAAATGTTTGATGACAACGATGACTATTTATAAGATTGGGATAAAAATGAATGCGTAATATGTGGTGAAAATTACAATAATACGAAATAAAAAGTAGAACAAAAGTTTGCGCTGGCTTCATGAAGGATGTTCACGGTTTGAAGTAATATGCAGGAATTGTGGGAAGAAATTAAATAGCAAGAAAGAAATTACTGCAAAACCATCTTAACTCATAGTATATAAAACATTTTCATAGATAATGTTTAAATCTGTTCAAATATTAAGATTTCAAGAAACAAATTTAATTTTCATAGGCATATATTAAAAGATCAAATAAAAATTCATACAAACTTCATGTTCATTAATTTAATTGTAAGTAAGTTCGTTTGATTTTCGTGTAATGAAAATAAAGTTTTATAAATTGTACAATTGAAATATGTACAATTATTTCAACATTTTATTATGGTCGACATCTACCTGAGTCGTCCGGGTGAGCTGAACCACATAGTAAAAATTAAAACAAAAATTATAAAGGAAATTCCTTTAAAGACATGAACTTCTGAATTAGGACTTTTTAAAGAAATACCATACACTATGCATATACACTGTGAAAAGTATATATGCAAATATATGGATTTTAGAGCGCGAAGGTGAGACGTGGTTTCCCATCTCCCGTAATTATCCTATATTTGTGTTTGTGTGTATCCGTGTCCGTTTATAGACCGCAGGGATGTAAGCGCTGCTCCACAACTGTCTGATAAGTTATTTATCCTTTTTTCAGTGAAAACCCTTCTCCTTTTAGCTTCATTACACTAAATAAACGGGTTTTTTCAATAGATAGAAACAGGTCTTTTGCTCTCAGGTCTAAAACAAAAATCAGTTTTCGAATAACTGCTTGGTATTCGACCACATTGAAAGAGAAATACATTCATTCACTGGCATAGAAGAAAAATAAACTGTCAAATGCAAGTATTACTCGCGCTCAGAGGGTTCCGTACAATAAATATATGAACTATTAACTGTATTATTTAAAAAAAAAAATGTTGCTAAAAGAATAATAAGACTTTGTAAAAAACTATACAACATAGGGCTGGGTATAGCTGTATATGCTTGAAAAGTATGAATGGGTATACCATAAAAGTTCAAAGGCATATGAAGCCTAAATAATATCAAATATCGCTATTCTTCATAACTTTTTTTTTATCTTATCCTAATCTGTTTGTGATGAACTTAATTCGGTACTGACAATGAAAGTAGTTCATAGTTAAACCCTTGCATTCTGGCGCTGTTAGAGGGTCTAGTAACCAGTGTTACCGCATCTGGCAGATTATTTTTTTTTTTTTTGTTTTTTTAGAAATTTTGAATTTACACCACAAAAATTTAATAGCTAATCTTTTTTTATTTTATTTATGGAAGATGAAGCACCTTGTAAAGTAAAAATGAGAGTTAAAACTTTCTGATGAGATTACGAAATGTCTAAGTAAAAAAAATCAGCCATATATCATGACGTAAGCTACGTACGTCATGATCGAAAATGACCATAATAGCATGACGTACTACGTTTCGTACGTCATAGAGTGCTACAGGTTAAACTTCATTTGGAATTTCATAAAACTAAATTCAGCGTAGTAATAACATTTCCTTTTTACTGTGTAGCTAAACCAAAAACCTTGTTCAAAGTTTAAACTTGGCATTGTGCTAAACGCACTTCGAAAGGAGGTCACAAAGTTACAACGCCGACTTGGTTCGTTTTACAGGTAGGTTTTTAATTAACTTTTGAAGACACGGAAGGCCTGTTGAGAGATCCAATCAATGCAAACTAGTCTCGAATCCCATAGTATTTATGTGATTAATCTAATTAAATTATTCTATTTTTAACAACTTGACGTTTATTGCAAATACTGCTACTGGGCATTGTATTACACAAATATATGATTAAAATTTATTATCTAGGCTTTAAAAGCCGATGGTATATGGAGACCGCCGCCCTTGTCATTATGTATTTCCAAACCGTCCGTGGCTTTAAAGGTTAATATCTCGGCTAATTATCGACGATTTTTTTCGAAAATCATTAACAATGCTTTTATACTTCTGCTACGATAGGTACCTCAAGCGCTCCTCAACACCTTTGATGATCGCATAATGCCCGCAATGATGATGATGCCCGCAAATCGAAATTTGTGTGAAACAGAAACATGCGCTTTTCTCAAAAACTATGTGACCTAGGTTAATCACTATAATTTCTCTGCAAGGTTTAAATTAACGTTTTTTAAATATCTAGTTTTTTTTTATAATTTTAGTTTCAGTAGGTTCGGAAATAGATAGGGAGGATATATTTTTGCGCTGCTTTTTCGATTATATCTCTGAAAATACAATACCTAAAATTAAACGAAATGGATTATTATTATTATTATTATTATTATTATTATTTTAAGTTCAGTGTTACGAAAGCTTTTACACAATATCTCACACGATATACAAAGAAGAGACTTTCTTTTTCAAGTATCTTAATTAGCCCTTCTACATTTGTCCTAAATATATTTGTGAATGTTTAATAATCTGTACATATGTGGGTCAATAGTCTTTATTACTTCCCCCAATTTGAACTTGCCACGTTCCATAGTTTACGAGTAATATGGCTGTGACAGACGGACAGACAGATACAGGAGTGATCTTATAATTTTTATAACTTTTTCAGTAAAAAAAGTTTACATGGAAGTAATAATTTTATTTTGTAAAATTTATTTTCTGTTACTATTTATAGAAATTTCGTAAACTATTCTTCATATCGAAAAGATGATTTTCTAAAGCAGCATTTTAAGCTATTGGAGAGTTTTAAATTCCATGCTAGTTAATTTTTAATGAGAAATTTCAGAAAAGAAAATATTTATATAAAATTAGACTTTGTTAATTTTTGATTAATAAATTTGATACTTATATTTATATATATTAAGTGTATGTGTATGCATTATTTACACACACATACATACAGACAAATACATATATACATATATAGAGAGAGGGGGGGAAGGGGGGTAATGAGAGAGATTGTACTAGTAACAATATTTTTCACAGAACAACTTTTTTTTATGTAGTGTTTTTATGATAAATGCTGGAAAAGCCTCGATTCGGGCACATACAAAACTGACATAACCTTTCCTTAAATCTTAATGTAACTGATTGTATGCTGCCTGTATTACAGATTACAGTGCACCATCAGAACTTTCCGTGATGCCCACACATTTTATATAAATTTTATTTAGGCCGTGAAAAATTTCGATAAAATATTTTTAATATTATTAAGTTTATGAACGATAATCCAGGTTCAGCTTGAAGCAAGAATCCTTGTATATTTGCTAGTATAAGTGGTTGGTTTGTGACTCTAGTTTTCTGAACAAAAATGTTTCGCTTTGATGAGTACTATCAACTCTCTTGTTTTGTAATCTCAGTTTACGAATAACTCAAGTTTGGTCAGGACAGATCAGTATAAATAAAATTATACTTTTCTTCACATTTCATGGGGGATTTACAATTTGAAGATTCAAACAGGACTATCATAGAAACAATCACACCCAATGATGGCTTGTGAGAATGTTTTGGTGTTTCGCGGAATCATTGGTGAGATCTTCACAAAAGTACAATTGATTTTATCTATTGTGCTAACATAATAAAAGTAACATTTTCCAACTCTAAAACAAAATACCAGAAAAATATAAAGATATATAATTTTGTGAAAAAAGAGTGGCTTTTTTGACTGTGTGGGTAGCGGTTAGAGGCTAAAATTTAAAAATTTTCAATCTCTGCCCAGTCTACCGTTGGTTCTAAGCGAATTTATAAAGAGCATTAACTTTTAAACTGATTTTTTATTAATACATTCCGTTATAAACGTACAGTAGAGCGCCGGTTAACCGGACGCCAATTAACCGGATCGATCAAGGACCATACTTTTTTTCCCGCCTTCTTCCAAAATTTTTGAAGTGAAACTTCTTTGGGCGCGGTAGAGTAAATTCGACTGGATTTCATGAATGTTAACCATTAAATAACAGATACAGAAGCATTTAATGCTCTTGAATGTGTGATAGAATGGCTACAATGGCAAGATTCAGTCGATTACGTTCAATTCCTGCATTTAAAAATATTAAGGGATATGGCTGCAGGAAAAAAAAAAAAACGTCCTCTATGAAGCAGAAGGCTATCAATAATTTATTTGATTTTTGATCGAGATTGCTATAAGAACAAAAAGTCTTGTTAAAACACCATCAAAAATTTTTAAATGCGCTAGGCCTTTCGAAAGATCTGAGTCTTTCTTCGTCAGGCGTTCTTCTACTGTGAAAGCAGCAGCAAGACTGCTAGCCTGCTACCGGGCTTTCATAGTAGAAACACGTCTTCTTTGCGCCTGATGAAGAAAGACTCAGATCTTTCGAAAGGCCTAGCGCATTTAAAAAAATTTGATGGTGTTTTAAGAAGATTTTTTGTTATTATTCATTCACACCAGTTTTAACTTATTTTCTTTGACCTAGCCGTTTTTTTTTTTTTAAGTTGTCCAATTATCCGAATTTTTGTTTAATTGGCGATCCGCCAATTGACCGGATCGGCCTTGGTTCTAACCGATACGGATAATTTGCGCTCTGCTGTAATTTCTTTAACACAGTAAAAGGTTTTTTTAACTCCATTTTCACATTGATATTGCTGCCTATTACTGATCTAGCATGTATACTCTGTGTCAGAGTCCATCCTATCCTTGGGGGGGGGGGGGGGGGGGGTTGATTTTGCAAAAAAGTCAGTATACCTAAATATTACGCAACAAAATTTTAAACTTTAAGGTTGGCCGTTTAACAATAAAGTTTGTAAACTACTGATATAAACGAATAAAAGAACTCACTTTCTTTTCAAAAATCATAAAAGTAAAGATAATGTTATAAAAATATTAAGTATATAATAATATTAGGTATACATTTTTATTAAACATGCGGTGTACAAATATTTTCTAGTAGTTTTGGTAAATCACCGACTTATTTCTCTGAAGATTCGAGTCATTTAATTGCATTTTTAAAACGAAATAATTACAATAAATATTCTCTGGAACTGTTTTTTGAAATATTGGTTATATCAAATTAAGTTGGTATATTTATATAAAACAAAAGTTTTGGTCAAGTTACATAAATAATTTGACCGAAATTAAAGGGTTTTTTTTTTAACTAAATCATATTTTAATCACCAGAGAAAAATGTTCAGTTTTGGTAAAAAATCAATATCATTACAGGAATTATTTTTGAATTCACAATTGAATTTGCACGACTTTGTTCTCAAGATTATACGGAGTATATCAGGGGGATTTGTACAATATGTTGCGTGTCTTTGACTTAAAATCAACATTAGATTGGATGCCTTCCATGTAGGCCGCATAAGCCCTTAAAGCATCATCAGCATTAACCCTTTAGGCTCTGGTGTCTTTTACAGAAGTTTTTCTCGGTCGGCAAAAATTTTCTAAAAGAAGTTTCCTTCAAGTACACAATTTCAAAAATACTTTGATTAAATAAGACAAATTTTATTTTCATTTATTACTGGTGCCAAAAACAAATTTTGCAAACAAAGATGATGTCGCCGCAGCGGCGACAACGGAGTGCAAAGGGTTAACAACAAACATATCTGGATTTATACTACATTTATTAATTTGTATAAAAATATTTCACACCAGAATCTTTTTTTAACTAATTTATCTTTGAGATTTAACATTTTCTGTGTGATTTGTATTTTATTTATTTTATGTCAAAAATTCTGGTTCAAGTAGAAATTCATTTGGTTCCGGTCAAATGATCAGTTCGTGGCACATTTAGTGTTAAAATTGTCACATGGATTCATGTCAGGCAAAATTCACACCCGATGAAGCATGCTAAATTGGTCTGCCAAAAATTTCCGAGGATATTTGATAGTTACAAGAAGAGAAAAAGTTGTGGCACCACAATCATCTCCTACCTACGGTCATTAGCTACTCCCACTATAAAGACATCTGCTTCCCTTGAATCTGTACGTCTAGTTCACATTTTCAGTTTTGCAATTTGGGAAAGGCGTCACGAAGCAATTTCCCCCTAAAATTAACCACTTAACTGTTTTGCCTTAACTCTGTTCGGGCAAGAAAACTTTGTTTGCTTCGTTACTAAAAGCTTTCCCACACCACTAATTTTTATCTGAAATCTTCGGTTCTTTAAATGGTAGACTTTTCTCGATTATTTAAGGCAAATATTTTTGTACTTAAAAAATGGTGTTTGTGCCCTGTTTTTAGTTTATGGTGTCAAAAAACAATGTGACAGTTAAGGGGTTAATTTCATATCTCATAATGTTATCAGCACAAGTCAAACTGAAAAAAAAAATAGTAGAAAAGCAAAAATAATTTGTTAGAGTTGATTAAAACAGAAACATTAGCATTAAATTATCTCTTTAAGCACAAAATTAATAATTATGAGTAGTATTCGCTAAAGACTTGTTACTGCAACATTCTAAAATCAGGCACATTTATTTTTTATGAGTACTTTGGCTAATATTTCAAAAAAAATGGGAGAATAAAACTGTATTATTTTTTACTCCACAGTGGTCAATAAGATCAAAAGAAAATTATTCTTCATTCAAGCAAAACTTTTCTCCTCCTCACCCCCGTGAAAGAGTTAAAAATGTGCTTCTGCACGTATTTGTGTATCTAACACGATGTGCGGGAATAAACGGTTCTATCCTTTCAAAACCTTTGTTTCTAATCTATTGATTGAGCAATAGAATTGCGATTTTTTTTGCAAGTTATGCATTATCACAATACGATTCAATCGTGGTTGATTGGCAGGGATGCCACAGGCGACTATTTTTTAATTCTAACCGGCACCACTTTCTTAAAACAGAAGTCCTTAAAACATACTTTGACAGCATTTGCAAGAGAAATATACTTCAAAATTTATATTAGAAAAATACTGGTACGAACAGAATATAAAAATAATCGCCTGTGTCAGCCCAGAGTTGTGACTATAGGGTGGGCCGTCTACTGGTTCTTATTTGAACTATGAATATTTCACAGGTTATTTGTGTCAGCTCTCCTATGTCATGCATGTATGAGCTGTCAAATGTATGCCATTTGTATGACAAGACGGTCCAACGGCACACAGTGCTCGCCAAACCATCAAGTTATTGAACGAAACATTTCCAGATCGCGTAATTTCAAGAAATTCTGATGTGAATTGACCGCCAAGATCGTGCGATTTAACCTCAATGGATTATTTTCTTTGGGGGTTTCTGAAAAGTAAAGTGTACGCCAATGACCCCCGCGAATCCAAGGTCTCAAACGTAACATCCGGGTTGAAATTTTGGCCATGGATTCTTTCATTCTGGAAAAAGTCATCGAAATTTTTGTTGTTCGGATGATGGCATGTAAACGGTGTCGTGGTGGCCACATGTACGATGTTGTATTCCATACATAAATGGCATAGATCCAACTTCCATATTCAATAAAGAATTTCGATTTTCACTCATAAAAAATGCCTTTTTTTTCATAATAAAAAAAGAAACAACAGATGGACCGCCCGGTATAAACTGTTTGTTTTCAAGCGAGATAGTTGGATTTTTACAGCGTGACTCAGCCATTTTGACATAGTGAGCTGTACAATTGTAAAAAATTAACCCCTTAACAGGTTTGCCCGTACACCGTACGTGTCAAGAAGAGTTTGCTCTTTCTTTTATTTTTCTTTTCTTTTCTTTTTTTTTTTCTTTTTCTTTTTTTTTTTGCTAAAATTTTTTCCACACCAATAATTTTAAACTGCAATATTCGGTTTATTTAATGGCTGACATATTTTGATTAAGTAAGGTTAATATTTTAATAGTATGTGTGTAAAAGTGGTGTATTGTCCCTATTTTTAGTTTATTGGGTCAAAAAAATTAACCTCTTAAGTGGTAAAATATCATGTATTTCTAATACAATTGTTTGCATTTTCACTGAACTTCGATTCTTTTAGTAATTAATACTCCATACGTCCCAAATTAGTTGCTACATTTCAAGTGGATGGAGTCATAAATAACTTCCTATGCAGTTTAGTAGATCGACACCCTTTTGTAAGGACTTTACGACTAGTGATGAGTGATCTTTATTACCATAAAGATCATTTTCTTTCTGAACAATTAACGATTCATTAGCTAGAATGTAGTTTTATGTGATTACTGGTGGAAGAATCCTTACAAAATGGGGCGTGGCTTAAGAGCGTGCGAACCCTGGATTTTTTAAACTAATTTAGTACTTATTTAAGGAGAGACGGAGTAAATGCTTGGTAAGTAAATGTTGTTGATTGATAACATAGCACCCCGAAATCTCTGAAAAAGGTTCAAACAAATTCATAAAATCATAAGTATCAATAATCAGTACAAGAGTAATCAAATGTAACAAATAATTTGGGACAGAGGGAGTAATAAAATTCAAATTTTCCCCCTAGATTTATTGTCAATTGAGCATTGCGCTCAGGCGCTCTGAGAATTTCAGGTTTTCTTTGACTAGTGATTTTGATGATGTTTAAAGCTATATTTAAGAGTTTTTACAGAGTTCGCGCGCAGGTATTCAGGGGATTTTTGGTATTTTAGTACCAGAAATTTTGTAAAGTACTCGTCATTATACCCGAAGACAGATATTTTTCATTAAATAAGGTAAATATTACTGTACGAAAATTTTAGTAAAAGTCCTTGAAGCGTACGAACCCTGTGGAAGTTTTTAAGTTTCTTTAACTAATTTATTTAAAAATACAGTAGTTATTTAGAAGCTGGTTTTTCTTATGATAGACTTATTTCAAATTTAAGTTTTGTAAGTTTTAAAGTTAACCACACATCCTTTCTGTTCTTATGCCTTATAAGTTCTAACAAATTATTGATCGTTATAGTGCTAAATTTGCTTTTGTGCACTTACTTGCTTAGAATCATTAATGGGTTCGAGGTAATCATCACAGGATAAAAGTGTCAAGCTCTTAGTTAGAGAACTGCAGTTAGGTACTCGGACGTTGAAACACTTTTGCATAAGTATCATATATGTACACGTGCGTTTTGTAGTACTATAGTTGATGCCTGACGATATAACAGTACACACATTAGATTCATTGTAAAAATAAGGCTGCAATCAATGAAAAGATAGCAAAGCCACTAACATGGAAATATTCAAGGTCAAGTGACACGAGTGTGAAGTCATCACTAATCGAAAGACTCAGTAGTGTTGGAACACTTGGTAGTGTTGGTCACACCAGAAATTTTTGAATAGCAATATTTTTAATTGTGTTTGTGGAACATCTATAATCTTATTAATCGAAAATAACTTTTAAAACTTACTGGTGAGAGTTCGGGAATAACAAATCAGCCAGATGCAGCAACACTAAGGATGATTTTTTATTTATGCACTCCGAATTCTCACCAGTAAGTATTAACCCTCTCGAGGGCTGTGTCCTTGAATAAAGGACACCTAATTTTAATTCCAAAGCTGACAAACGGCACCAAGAATATTTAATTAAAATTTTCCTTTTATAATTAACGTGAAAATAAGCAAGTTCGTATTTTCTAATAAATTCATTTATAAGTTCTGGTGCCCGTCCATTATTTCATCAGTTTATAAACAGAATTACTCCACACCGGAAAGGGTTAATACTTATTTTTGGTTTATAATATGACAGATATTCCATAAAATAAAATTAAATTAAATTGCTTTTCAAAATTTTCTGGTCGGGTTAATCCTTTCCGATTGATTAGCAATGACGTCACACTGGTGTCAGTTGGTCTTGAGTATTTCGATGGCAGCGGCATAGCACAATAATCATTTTACTCATGCGACTCATTTTAGCGTAATTTATTCATAATTTATTTTCGTAACTACATGCAGTTGACTTTAGTAAAAAAAAATGCATGCGCGATCAACTAGTTTGAATAGAACTACTTTTTACATCCCACCTATAACGTCACTATAAAATATCTTTTGCATGCTTTTTTTCTTTTTTATCCATGACTGTCTTTTGACTAGAACTACGCTAGAACGCTTTGAATAGGGTCCTTATTTTATAACCATTCTGTACAGTCATTATCATGTAATGGCTATTTTATCAGACGTGTATAAAAACAAATTTCATAAAAAATGTCACAACATATCTAAAATATCTACTTGATAAGAAGAAAAAATATATTTCTCGATGCTTCAAAACTCCACTCTGAAATTTCCTCAATAAAATGGCAGTAGTTTTTAATCGATTGCCGAACTAACTTTTTAACTGCGTAAGTTTACCATGTTATTTCTCTCATTTGATCGATAAAATGTGATTATTTTAGTTTTCCATCGACAAGCTTTAAAATAAGTTAGACATTTTATTCTATGTATTACTGAAATAGCAGAATCTAGTAAAAGAACATTTGTTCTTCTTTTTTATGGTACTCAAAACAATGCCTTAGGTGATTTGGTTTTTCGTTATTTCTGCTGATTTAAATACGCGAATTAGAACAAAAAATTTAATTTTTTAAATTGCTTATAGCCTATTCTAATGGAAACGAATTTCGAGATGCACAAAGTCTTTTTTTTTTTATCATTTGATGGAAATATGAAAAAGTAGCAACTTTAAACAAGAATATACTTTTATACTATTATTTTTGTTATATATTTCCTTTAAACAAGTTTTTTTTAACCCTTTCCAACATAGCTAAAAAGTGTTCATGGATTCGGTTACTCTGTCTGTCTTTTCGTCTGCCGTCTGTGCGTGCTCATACTTGCTTAACCCTTTCAGTGGCAAAGAACTTCCGTTGCTAAAATGTTGAAGTTAATGAATGACACTGGTATTTACAAACAAATTTGTTTGGAAATAAGAAAAAGCTATATTTCACATACATGATAAACAGAATATTTTTTGACCAATATTCTGGTGCCATTGTGGCATTTGCAATTAAAATTAAGTGGTTTCATAAACATACCACCGTTCCTGATACAGTTAAATATAGTCAGATTGCCATGAAATTGATATACAATGGTGGTTCAACAATTAATGTCCAGGTGTATCTAAAATATTTGTACTACGATGGTTGGAGTGGAATATTGAAGCCTAATGTCTTAGATGGCAATATGCTCAATATCAGAATCATATTTTTTTTCGGTTTAGATGTGAGGGATGGCACCTAGCTTGAAGGAGGGGGGGGGGGTTCCGGGGAAAGGCTGATTTGAAGCTTATGGGGCCAGACCTGAAGCAGTTCTGTGATAGCTTTCTGACAGTAGATGAGACGTGGCTACATCACTATGTCTGCCGAGTCCAAACGACAGTAACAACGTCTCATTCACTATCACACACCATCCCTTTTCAAGCTAGGTGCGACCTATCACACCAAAAACGAAAAAAAAAAGTTAATATAGCAGCTACAGTTCTGAAATTGAGCATATATGTGTCTAAGACATTAGGCTTTAATATTCCACATCAACCATCGTAGTACAAATATTTTATACATACTCGGGACAATAATTATTGAACCCCACTCGTATGTTATTGGGGTTTACTATGGCATGTTCTGTATTGAAAATGAAGTGTGTAATATTTACGGTTCATTTACAGGAACATAGTTAGAAAAACGAGGTTCTAAATGATACTTGTTATGTTTACTAGTAAAAAAATAAAAATAAAAAAATGAGAAAGAATGTTGGCCACCTGGTTTGTTGAAGGAGTTCTGCTTACCTCCTTCACGGACAAGTGCAAGAAGACAATATTACTATTGAATGAATTATGTAACAAAAAGCTATCATTAAATACTTCTAAATAGTAAGTATTTCCTTAAAGTGTTATTTGATATAAAGGATTTCATATATAATAGAGACATTTTATTAAATTTCCTTCTTTTAAATATAAATATGTGTAAATACATATAAGATTTAAATATAAATATGTAAAAATGTGTAAAATATACGAATAATAAATGTATGTCATTGCAAAAGTAAAACTAGTTTGTTGTTGCCATCACAAAACTTTCTTCTATATAAATCACGTCAATTAAATCATTTAAATATTACAAGAAATTACATCAATTTAGCACCAATTTATATCAAAGTATATCTGAATTTGAAGTTTGAAGAAAATTCGTGCATTAGTTCTAGAGATAGAACTATAGGGGAAATTCTGAGAAATGTAGCATAGCAGCGCCACCTGTTGAGCTATTTGCACCAAAACATAAATAGCACTAATTCATATCGAGGTATACCCGAATCTAAAGTTTGTTGAAAATCCAAGCATTAGTTCTTGAGATAGAGCTATTGCGGAAATCGCAAAAATGCAGCATAGCAGCGCCACCTGTTGAGCGATTTACATCAAACATAAACAGCACTAATTCATATCCAGGTATATCTGAATCTGAAGTTTGTTGAAAATTCAAGCATTAGTTCTTGAGATAGAGCTACTGCGAAATCTCAAAAAGTGCAGCATAGCAGCGCCACCTTTTGAGCGATTTACACCAAAATGTACAAAACGTCAATTCATGTCGAGGACTAACTGAATCTGAAGTTTGATGAAAATCCGTGCATTATTTCTTGAGATAGAGCTATTGCAAAAATTGTGTAAATCCTGCAAAATGCAGTATAGCAGTGCCATCTGTTAGGCGATTTACACCTAAACGTTATCAGCATCAATTCATAAAAAGGAATAACTAAATCTGAAGTTTGATGAAAATCCGTGCATTATTTCTTGAGATAGAGCTATTGCAAAAATCGTGTAAATCCTGCAAAATGCAGTATAGCAGCGCCATCTGTTAGGCGATTTACACCAAAACGTCACCAGCACCAAATCAAGGTAAGCACGATATCAAGGAATAACTAAATCTGAAGTTTGATGAAAATCCGTGCATTAGTTCTTGAAATAGGGCTATTGCAGAAATCGCAAAAAATGCAGCATAGCAGCGCCACCTTTTGGGCGATTTACACCAAAAACTAATCAGCACCAACTTATATTAGGGACTACTAGAATATAAATTTTTATTAAATTCCGTGCATTAGTTCTTGAGATAGAGCGCCCACAAAATTTGTGTCACGTACAGACAGACAGACAGGCTCACTGAACCACAGAATCTCAGAACCACAGACTCACAGACAGACATTTTGTAAAAACATGTTTTTCGGAATCTTTGACGCCTAAAAGTAAACCGTGTAAATCCGTCGAAAACCGGAAATCGAAAATTTTCATGAATCCAATACTTTTTCTTGTGAAGATAGAAGAAAGTAAAAAGGAAAAGTAAAAATAAAAATAAAAATAAAAAGAATTTTTATACACTGATAATGATATCATGATGGGGGAGGGGGGGGGGATGGCGGTTCGAGGAATGATAATGTAAGAGGGCGATGCCAAAAATGGCCAAAAAGTTTATAAAGCAATATATCTAGAGTCCCATATGGACCAAGGATGGCGAACTGTTACACACACGTACCAAATTTTTTCAGAAAAGATTTTACGTGACCATGACGTGCCAACAACTAAGAGAAAATTAGTGAATCAAAATTACTTGATTTTTTTTGTTTTTTCGGATTAACAAAATATGGGGGAGGTAACATACATGTACACTAAACATTATAGTAACAATTTTAGTTTAGAAATAGAAAAATAAATTTTATTCCATTAACGTTATTGATTGGTTATTGCGTTTTACATGTGAAATATTATCAGGTTCATGCCTAGTTATTTTTAACGGAATGCAAGCTGAATTGGAATCATTTGACAAGATCTGGTAGATTGAAATCCGTTAACCCTTTTATATCCCAAATTATGGATTTATGAAAATTTAATCTTCGAAAGCATTTTTCTTGAATTTTGGGTAACTATATTAGAAGATTTACACACAGACTTAATAAATTTTAGAAGGATTTTGCCAATTAAAATTAATTAATTAAATTTGAATTTATAGGGATTTTGTGCAACACTTATAACTTCATTCAAGTATTTTATTTAGAATCTTTTTTTAGTATTTTATAGAATTAGGAAATGTACAAATATAATGTTCTTACAACAGAAATATAGAAATATTTCCTAACCGAACCCCTCCCCCCCCCCCCACACGCACAATCTTTCAGCGTCAAAAAAGCTGAAAAGATGCAAAGGCAAAAGCAATCATCCATTTAAAAATATTTTTGTTTTGTGCAACCAGTAATGCTTTTGGAACAAGATAAAGTAAAGTGTCTATAACTGATACTTAACTGTATTACTACTAATCGATGTATTAAATTAATTTTATAAAAAAAAGTTATTTCAATGGTACTTTAATGTACCATTGGCGCATAAAGTGTTAAGTTGAATGTCATTTTCTTCAATAAAAAAAGAAAAAATAAATAAACCAAGTGGGTAAGTTTGATCACAGATCGCACAGAGGGTTTCGTTTAATATTCCTTTCAAAACACTTTATTCTTTTGTAAAATCTGTTAGTTCCACATTTCGCAAGCAGGGGGCGCACTTCTACACAAACCTCTATCCGAACGAAACTCCGTTTTACAAACTATCCATAGTATACATTAGTCGAGGGGTTCGGACCCATAGCAACCGAGATAGCTATGCACCCCTGGCGGTAAAAATTGGAACTAAAATATGTACGGCTATGGTGCATAATATGAAAAAGTGGTTAAATGAGTGTCGCCAAAAGTTAGAAAAGTGCACCTCGGGTGAAAAGTGTGGAGGTTAGAAAAATTACTATAAATACAGAAGTTGGAGCCAGGAGGGGTAAAAAATATAAGGCCTTTTTCAAAATTTTATGATATGTCGTTTGATGTGAAGTGTTCAGCTATAAGAATCCAAAATTTCAAGTCTTCAACTTAATTAGAGGCTTAGTTAGAAAGAAAAGCTTAAAATAAACAAGTTAGAGCCCAGGGTGGTAACTATAAGACTTTTTTAAAATTTTATTATTTGTCGTTTGATGTGAGGTGTTCAGCTATAAGTATGCAAAATTTAAAGTCTCCATCATATATAGTTTCTGAGAACGGGCTATGTGACAGACAGACAGAGGAGTGAGACGAATAGGGTTTCGTCGGAAACCCTAAAAAAGCTCTGTTTGTTTACATTAGTGCATATTGTTTAATTTCATTCAATTTTGATTTCGAACGTGAACAAACGCCATGACGACAAAATTATGTTGCGTGCCATAGGGTTCGCTTTCCCTGTTAGATTAACTGCAGTATTGTCACAAGTACTGAGTAGACTTTGTTAAAAAATAGCAGATGCATTCAATCCGTTTTAATGGATTTTTCAATCATTTTCAGACCGATTCTATAGAAAAAATCAACAAAAAAATGCGACAGAGTATAAGTGAAAATATTGCACTGATGTAATCAAGTAATTCAGGCGCTGAGGTAATGTCTCCAGTTTCAAAATTGGAGGACCAGAGTTCGAACGTCGATTTCATTGTATCATAAATGTATAAAAAGTTCTTTCTTTTATTTTTTACTTTCCAAAAATGTACATTACCGTCGACTGGGGTTACTTTAGTAGACCACAAAAAAAAAAAAAAAAAAAAAAAAAAAAAAAAAAAAAACGGCTTATTCTTTGTATTGAACAAACAATGCAAGATAATTTGGAGTTTTAACCATTGAAAAATATTTTATACCCTACTATAGGATATTTGAATAGTTTGAGGGGTAATTTAAATTTTTTGTTAGTGGCAACACTGGATATGTTTGTAAACAACTGTTTTCGTGTGTAGATTTTAACTCTCCAAACTTTCTATAGTGAAACAATCTGGATAAGAGCTACAAATAAGGTAAGTGCCAAACTATTACCTTTAGGAACCTGTAACCCATCTACAATCATATTTTTTCCTTTAACATTTTATTTTTACAGAAAAAGTTTACGATTTCATAAAGCTAACATGAAAACTAGATTTTCAGGGCTACTTTGTGCCAGGCTCATTTTGGTCCAAAATAGCGCCAGTTACTTAGAAATGCCTTTTATACAACCAAATCTCTTTAAAATGTTTTAAATAATTTTTTTTTCAAATGTTACTGTAGTAAAATGTTACATTAATTGTTTTTGTTCAAGCTGTTGAGGATAACATGATAAAAAAGTGTTTCTCGTGTCTTTAATATTTACAATTGGTTTCTTGTGTTAAATGTAAAACAAACAAACAAAAAAAAAACATTTGTTTATCGAGCTTGCAATGTTAATGCATTAGCAAATACTATTGCAAGAGGGTTTTGTTAGTCCAACACATAAAATGCATTCAATTTATATGAAACTAAGTGAATGGACTAAAGAAGCCCCTAGCAGACGCTACTTTGTTCCAAAACTTTAAAGATAGTTAAAAAATAAAATAAATAAAAAATTGCCTCTTTAAAATCATACAATTTGCTTCATTGTTTCATGTTACTTATGAGTGGAGTCACTCAAGATTTTTTAAAGTCAACATTCACTTTAAATCACATTGTTGCCAACATCGCTAATTTTGACTCACAGTAAATAATCATGCTTTAAATTTATTGACCTCTCCATGTACAAACAAGGAATAATCATTATTCCAGAGTAATTATTTTCAATTGAAAAATTTTGCAAGAAAAATGAAAATGAAAGAGAAAACTTCAAGAATTAAAAAGAAGATGAATCTGTCGTCATATTTGAAACGAAAATTTGAAATATTTTTTATTATATGTAAAGTATCAATATTAACCTTGAGAAGAGGTTGTCTGTGAAAAATGGCGTCATAATTAACAGAAAGTAATGGACAAGAATTATATTATTAAGAAAAGATTTTGCTTTCAAAAATATAACGTCATATTTGGAATAAAACGGACACATTCAATATTTGTTAATAATACTAGGAACACGAATATCAGTAAGCAAAAAAGGTAGCTAAATATGACGTCATATTTTAAGGGAAAAAAATTAAATATATTTTACCAATACTGATTATTGCAGGAATATCAGTTACATACAGATAGATGAGTCTTTTTACCAAAAATACGTCATGACTATCAGGAAAATGTATTGAAAAACATTTATGTTATTAAAAAGGGATTTCGATGTAAAAAGAGAAGTCATATTTAAAATAAAACAGTTTCAAATATTTTTTAATAATACAAATAGCGTATGAGTACAATTAAGAACAGAAATGTTTTTACTGTCAAACAGGACATTATAATACACAGATTTTGTTAATTTTAATCATATTTTGATAATTTATTTAAAAATTTACAATTATTTGAAATCGTCAACTTCATTTTCAGCATTATTATATGACATCCTCGATCTGAATTCGTTTCTTTTTATTGCTTATTGCACATTTTTAGTAACGGTAATTTCCATAACCCCTCGTTAGATGTTAGTTTTGAATGGATTTTACGTCAGAAAATGACTTCAAGATTTTGTTTTAATATACATGAACTTTCAAGTCTCTACCAATTCTTTTGAATCAAGATATTATTTATTTAGTTTTAAACCATTTTTTTATGACTAGCATAAAAAAATAAGCAGTTTCATATTTTAAATAAATAGAAGTGTATGCATCATTCTTGAAATGAAAGAATTTTATGTAGACAAGTAATAGTCCATAGGGAAAAAACCCTGGTAATTGCATCATCACATTTTAAATCATGCGCCAGTTTTCATTCGGAAAATATTAATATTTTATATAAATCATACAAATTGCCTTATTTTTACACAGTTTTTCGTTGGAAAATAAGTAAGTTCAATGTCCTTTTACAGTACAATCTTTAATAATACCGATTTAATTAAACTTTAATAAATATATTAAAGTCTATGTAAAAGTTATTAGCTTTTCATACTCATTGAAGTCTAGGTTTTGTCTGAGACACCGTTCAAATGAAATTTACAGAAAATCCAACATGAATCATTATATAAATATCTTTCGTTTTCCCATTAACCGCTATAAGAAAGCAATGAATATGTGCTTTTAAAACAGAATGAACAAATATTTTTTTTTTTTTTTTCATATTAAAACTTCTTGGATTTTATAAATGAGTTAAATAAATATTTCCCCCATTTTCACAAAATTTCAATTTTTTTTTTTTTTTTTTTTTTTTTTTTTTTTTTGCTGTGACAGTAAAGCAACTGTAGATGAAAATCATGTATCGATAAAATTATAATTTTCATAAATTATATACATTTATTTCTTTAATATTACATAATCTTATAATACAATATGAGCAAAAATTGTGTGTGTGTATGTGAGTATGTAAATTTTATCTTAAAAACGGCTCGAACGATTTTAACCAAATTTTGTGTTTTATTATTTTCGGGCACGAAAAGACAATTGGTCTAGGTCACATGTTCGAGAAAATTCAATTAGTGGGGCATTTTGGGTCATAATGGGTCAGGGTCAAGCTAATTACATCTAAAAAACGACACAATCGATTTTAACTAAATTTTATATCCAATCGTTTTGGGGAACGAGAAAACTATTGGGCTAGGTCATATGTTCGAGAAATTTCGATTAGTGGGTCATATTTGGGTCACTTTGGGTCAAACCAATTTTATCTAAAAAACGGCTCTAACGATTTTGACTAAATTTTGTATTCTATCGATTTGGATTACGAGTAGACCATTAGGCTAAGTCATATGTTAGTGAAAATTCAATTGGGTCATTTTTGGGTCACTGTGGGTCAAGCTAATTTTATCTAGAAAACAGTTGTAACGATTTTGACGAAATTTTGTATTCTATCGTTTTCGAGCACAAGAATACCATTGGACTAGGTCACATGTTCAAGAACATTCGATAAGTGGGTCATTTTGGATCAGAATGGGTTAGGGTCAAGCTAATTGTATAAAAAAACGGCTCGAACGATTTTGACAAATTTTGTAATATACCGTTTCCGGGCACGAGAAGATAATTGGGCTAGGTCACATGTTCGAGGAATTTCGATTAGGGGTAATTTTTGGGTCACTACAGGTCAAGCTAATTTTGTCTAGAAAACGGCTCTAACGATTTTGATTAAATTTTGTATTCTATCGTTTTCGCGGTCGAAAAGACAGTTGGGTTAGGTCGCATGTTCGAGAAAATTCGATTATTGGGTCATAATTGGTCATAATGGGTCAGGGTGTAGATAATTATATCTAAAAAACGACTCAATCGATTTTAACTAAATTTTATTTCCAACCGTTTTTGGGGCATAAGAAAACTATTGGGCTAAATCGCATGTTCGGGAATTTTCGATTAGTGGATTATATTCTGGTCACTTTCGGTCAAGCCAATTTTAACTAAAAAATGTTTCTAACGATTTTGACTAAATTTTGTATTCTATCGTTTTAGATTACGAGAAGACCATTGGACTAAGTCATATGTTTGAGAAAATTTGATTAGTGGGGCATTTTTGGATCACTATGGGTCAAGCTTTTATCTAGAAAATGGCTCTAGCGATTTTTACGAAATTTTGTATTCTATCGTTTTCGGGAAAAAGAAAAATCTTTTACATACGCATTGACAACATTTGCAAGAAAAGTATAATGCAAAATCTGTTTTTTGTTTGTTTGTTTGTTTGTTTTGTTTGTTTGTTTTTTTTTTTAAATAGTGGTGCGAACAGAATGTAAAAATAGCAGTTTTGTGATCGCGGTTTTGATATTCGCGGAACCTAACCCTCTCGAATGTTAAGGGATTGCTCTGTATTATACCGTTTGCGGTCTTGAGAAGACCACTCGGCTGTGCCACATGTTCCAAAAAATTAGATTAGTCGGTCATTTTGAAGTCACTGCAAGTCAAGCTAATTTTGTCTATAAATCGGCTTAAATGATTTTGACTATATTTTGTGCCGTTTTTGTAAATTTCATACGGTTTTTGATTAGCATACAATTGAGCTTAAGTCACATGTTCGAGTAGATTTCAATAGTGTACTATTTTGGGTCACTATGGGTCAAGGTCACGAAACAGCGAAGTTGGCGTAATACTGAGCGAAAAAATCGACTTTCAAGATTAGGAATGTCAGAACACATATACTCGGCGCCAAATGCAAGAATGTCGCCAAATTTGGCTATATTTGTCGGGAAAATAAGCATTCAGAATGTGAAAGAATTTTTTAGAAATTCTTAACAGAACTCGAGATACATAGTTAAATCAATCAGAGTTGAGCTAAAAATGCAATTAGGAAGGACGAATGATACAGCGAGAATAATATATCGAGTCACAATATATATCGAGAATAATATATTGAACACAAAGCTAATTTTGACCGAGCTATGCTCGGTCACCCCTGCTTGTGTTAAAGTAATACTGAAAAAAATATATATATATTCGATAGAAAAATTTAGTCATTTTATTACCGAGTTAAATAAATGTTTTTCTTATTCTACAAAGTTTTAAATATTTATTTACTGAATTGAATCAAATAGATTTGAAAACCATTTAGAGAAATCTACAATTTTCATATTTTACACAAATGTATATTTTAGACATTATATAGCGTTGAACTAAGAGATGGAAGCTATTTCAAGCATAAAAAAATAGTTACGCGAATTTAATGTAAAACACCAATACCCATTACATTCCTAGCAACATATTATATTAGAACAGATATATATTCACTCTCTTTGATGGAACTTTTTTTGTGTGTGTATTAAGACTTGAGGCAGTTCCTTTTCTAACTTTTAGAACTTTCCCATATCGACTACTGATAGCTTCTGGCTAAAGCGAAAAACACAAGATACTTTTTTTCTTGGAAAATTTCTTTCTTTCATAAAGGAAAAAAAAATTCTAGGATAAAATATCCGTAATTTTATTACCAGAAATTTATTTTGAGTTATTCGTATGGAACGATTTTTTATTTTATTATTATTATTATTATTTTATTTTATTTTATTTTTTTGCTTGCTGAAAGTTTATTAGAGAGCTAGATATATTTGTAATTTAATGGATTTCCAGAACTTCAGATCTAATTTCAATTTATTATTTTTTTTTTCAAAAAACAGAAAATCTTTCTGTCTTTTATAAAACTTAAATTACTGTTTGATTGCTCCGGTTCAGGAAGAAAGTTTTTTACTATTAAATAATAGTGTAATAAATTTAACTAGTTTTTAAGAATAGAAGATGTTGTTACACTATTTTTTCAAAATAAAAAAGGCAATATTATCTTTAAAAAATAATATATTTGTGCAAGGGATACGAAGATGGTAATTCTTTTATTCAACCATTTATCTAGAGGGACTTTATATGATGAATCCTGGTCGCCATATCCAGAATAGGGCTGGATGATATCAGAAATTTAATACAGCAATATATTAAAGAGTTGATATTGGTGATATATCGCGATAACTATCATAAACTTTGCAAGAATAGAAATTTTGCTAATTTCGAAAAGAAAAAAATGGCTTAGTAGCAGAAATTTAAGTACCAACAGATGTAGAAAGCAAGGAATCAACGCTTTATACCTATATATGTTCACACAGCATCATTCAAATATGTATATATATTTATGCAAAATAGAAATATTTTAGAAAGAGAAACCAATGTTTGATATCTGTTTGCACTTATACCATTTGTTACATATATTTTTTTTTTAAATAGTATGTTTTCTTTTCTTCCTACTTTATGGATTATTTATTAATAACATTTTAACTGTTTAATTAATTCGCGTATAACTGAGAATATTATAAAAAATACCAGTTAAAATAAAATATTTTTCAATTTAGAACAGTGGCGATTTTAATATTATTAAAATAAGTAAAAGCAGGGGGAAAAGTAAAATTAATTTAATGCCACATGTCGTGCTAATATACTTGTAATTAAGTAGGTTTCAGTGGATGATAGATGCAGCAGACACGTTGTTTTTCAATCTCTAAGGAATGGATGGATTCTTAATTGAAAAAATTCACTATATTTATATCCTCTTACCTATTTACTACAAGAAAACAACATCGAAACCTTTTTTAATAAATATGACTATTCAAATCACATTTTGGAATAGTTTTATACTAATTTAAATTTATTTTTTGATAAATATTCCTTTTAAGCTAAAATATCAAGACAGGATATGTTAAATTCATGCGATAAAACGTTGCCCTAATGAAAATTCAACAAGACAACGACACAAAAGAAAGAATATCAATACTCAATATGAATAAGCATTATATTAAGTAGCATAGCAGACCTTACAGTCTGGGAAGCTCTTTTTAAAAGCAATGAATCATCACAGTGAACGAGTGCTTTATACTTGACTTTTCCCCAACTTGAAGAAAAACAGAAATCAAAGTTTACCATTAGGGGACTCTGATTGGTGGTTCTCAAGCCGAGCATCCCAAGGGCTAAGGACTCAATGATAACCAGCTATATTCTGTATTAACTGGAACTCAACAATAATCAGAGCTCGTTTGATTATTTATAATATATCAATAGCTGTAGTGATATCAATATGTGTGGACCAATCACAACGGCGAAAGAAAGAAATACGATAAGTGTTATTCAGTATTACGCAGACAAGTAGTGGAATAAACACGGAAGTTTTCAGTGAAGAAATATTACAATGATTGGGATAATCAGCGTGAAGAGAAATAATCGAGGTAGATTTTCTTTTATTAGGCTATGATTTTCGGGGCTGTGGCGGTGTGCGCAAAACTTTATTATTTTATTTGGTTTTGAGATATTCTGCGCTCTATTTTCGAGGCTCGTGTTCAAAATTGCAGAGAGCTCAAAACATTATTATTTTATTGGAATGTATCAATAGAGTCTAGTTTTAAATAATGTTATTGCTTTATTTAAAAAATATCAATATTTGTCGATATATTGATACATAATCCAGCCCTAATCCAGAAGATAAATAGAATAAATAAGTACATTTTGATACAAGTTCAATCTGTCGCATTCGAACGCTGGACCTCCCATTTCAAATCTGGAGACTTTCCCTCTGCGCTATAAATGTGTGATTTCCTCGCTCAATATTTATCCCTTATCCTATGACACACTTTCTTGGTGATTTCGCCCCATGGAATCGGTTAAAAAATGGTTTGAAAAGGGTTTAAAAATGGATTAAATACTTAATCTGCTGGCTAATTTGTACAAAAATCTATACATTTCTTACAAAGATCGCAATCTCTTTATGCACTCATATATCTGGTGGGACTCTGCTCGACGAACACTAGTTAACGTGTCCAGAATGTAAAATAAATAAATCAATATATCAACGTAGTATGTCGGATTCGAACAATGGACATAGCATTTTGAAACAGAATTCGTTACCTCTGCGGTACTAATGCTTGATTTCAATGCGTAATATTTATCACTTATAATATGACCCACACTGTCAAAAAAATTCATCTTTATACATTAAATTATCCGTCAACTTTAAACAAATAATTTCCGTATTCCTAGAAAACATGATTTTTTCGTTATTCTTCCCGGAAGTCTGAAAAAGAGGGAAAAAATCCGTTTAATGCTTGCACGCATGCGTATTGGCTGTATTAGTAACAAAGTTTGAATTTATTTTTAAAATGAAATAACGAAAATTCAATAAATTAAAATTTCTAATTTAATTAAAAATAAACAAATAGAAAAAAATGCTTTCGAATTTAAAAAAGTAGCAATTTTCTCATTCATTTAATCTGATTTGCAGTTTCTTTTTTACAGTATTAAAAAAATATATATATATATTCGCATGTAATATCTATTCTAACCGAACACAGTTAAAAAATATATAGTAGTTCAATCAAGTTTAAAAAAAACTGATTTTATTAAAAAATGGAAACATTTATCCTCGAATCCTTAAAATATATCCTTAAAATTAAATATTCATATTTTACATCTAAGAATCAAATTATGTCTTATTAAAATAATATGTAATATGTAATCCACGGAAGAACGAGTGTATCCACGGAAGAACGAGCCAAGTACAGTAGAACCTGCTAATCCGGACCGAATTTATTTTCGAAAATTATACTAGAACAGATTAACTGAAAAGATTAACTAACGAAATTTTCCGGATAACAAGATGAATGTTCGGAAAAACGTGTAGAAGTTAGAATTAAACAAAAAATAACAGTAGAGCAGGGTTTTTATTCCTTAAACAGCTTGAATAGAATTTTAAAAAAATGCTTAATAACGTAAAAGTACAACATATGTAGACGAATATAAAATGAAACCGTGCACTGTTGATCTACTCGTGGAAGACATCTTAAAAGAAAATCTCGAATATCAGTTTGTGACTAACTTATTTTTCCTTTCAACAGTTTGATTTCACAAATTATCTACAGAAATATTTTTTCTACCCCCTCGTCGACGTGGTGACTGAACTATTTATAGATTTCCGATTTTGAACAGTTTGTTTGTTTGTCAGGGTTCTTACATAATTCTTCAGTCTGAAATTCCATTGGATTATTATAAACATCAACTATGATTAAACAAGAAAGACAGTCATTCAGAGTAACTTTGATCCGCATTTTCTCTATTTTCATATGCCACACTCATATTTTAAGACTATTGTTGCAACTAGGGGCATAAAAAAGAAGAAATTATCCTAAATTATTGTATGACTATAAAAAATTAAGGAATAATAATGATGAAAGCTATAAAAAATAAACTTTTATCCTGATTCAAAGTTACCCAGCCATTTAGAGTAACTTTGCACCAGTTGATAAATATTATCTAAAATAATTCATTATAAAAAAAGTATTATAGTTAGGACAACTTTGAAACCCCAAAAATGTTTTCAGATATGTAAAGACTCCGAATATACATTCCACAACATTACAAGATTTGTATAATTTATGATATTACAACAAATATCAGGCATAAGAAAAGTGGAAGAAGAGAACCATGAACATTTAGAAAAAAAAAAAAAAAACCTGTTTATCGTTCATATAAAAAATAAAATGCACTGGAAAAAATTCTCAATGTTTTATCTCAATAATATATCCATAGTTACAGTAAAACATACTAGTACTAGTATTATTCAAACAAGAATAAAAAATGCCCAATGTATGAAATGTCAAATTTGAGTAGCTCCGCCCCGAAAAACGCCTTTAAATGAATTGTATGTATTTTACGCATATTTGTGAAAATATTTGCATGTTATATCTAATATTCATTTTCGGAATTTATATAAAATATACGTGCAAAAATGGGAAATTTTTGACAGTTTAGTAAATTATAATTAGTAAATTATAAACATCAGTATAACTTTGCTCCGGCTCAAAGTTAACCTGAAAATTTTGTAAAATGTTAGTGCCTTCATATTTTACATTTTATTAACTATTAATAAATAAATAATCACAAAATATTATCACATTTACGACATTTAGACAATAATATGTCTGATAAATGAGTATATTGTTACTTAGTATGAAAATATAATTGGATTACAACAACTTCAAAACAGCATTCAAAATTATCTTGAAAACAATGCTTGACAAAAATAGTTAGATGACGCATTTAATTGCGTATAATGTTGCTAATTTATTTTAAAAAATATAGAGTAGACATCCCAGTTTAGAACTTTGCGTACAGAACACAGTTCTGGAGCTTATTTAGTCTTTTGGAGTGAAAAATATTGAAAATTAGGAGGAGGTGCAAAGTTACACCCCATGGTTCAAAGTTACCCTGCATGACTGTACTATCTTTTCCGAAGGTCGTTCCGGATTATCCAGCATGCCAGACCTTAGAATGCTGATATGAGTATGTTTCCCGTACTACTGAGTACTTATAACTTACTTTTTTTTTTTTTTTTTTTGCACGCATCTTTTCGTTTTCTATTTTTATAAAAATTTCGGGTAATCGGAATTTTTCGTAATCTGAACAGGCACCGGTCCCAATTAGTTCGGATTAGCGGGGTTCTACTGTATGTTTAAAAAAAACTCTTATTTCAGATTACAGAAATTTTCTGTCCTAGAGCGAAAAAGGAAAAAAACAGGAAAATTCTTCAATTTTCGGATATATACCGGTAGTAGTGCTGCCAGGAATATTTCCCTGAATTGAAGAAAGTATTTCTGAGAGGGCATTTCCTTGTGATTTTCTTTATAGAATCGGTTGGACTGAATATCTAATCCGACGTCAGATGTGTACAAAAACCTATACAGTTTATGACACAGTGGTTTGTAACATATTCACCACACACACACTCAGTCGGAATTACCGTTTGTGATTTATCATATTCATTATACAAACACAAGAAAAATCATTACAATATGACCATCTTACAGGATCTTAAAGTTTTTGAATGTTCGCTATAACAAAGCAATGACTTTTAAAACAGACTGAATGAATACCAGATTTTCGTTCAAATAAAAACTTTTTGTATTTTATAAACTAGTTAAATGTTTATTTCCTCTTTTCTACAAACTACGTCTACTTTTTTACTGTAATAATAAAACAACTGCATATGAGAAATTCATCTGAGAAATTACAGTTTTCATAAGTTATGTAAATTTAATTATTTAATATTACGTAATGTTAACGTAATAAATGAAAATGCCAAAAAAATAAATTCAAATGAAAATTTTATTCTTTTTTATACCGAGATAAATAAATGTTTTTCTTATTATAGAAAGTTTTAAATAATCCTTTACTGAATTGGATGAAATAGAGATGAAAAGCATTTAGAGAAATCTTCAATTTTCTCATTTTACATAAATGTATATTTTGAATATAATATAACATTAAATTAAGAGTTGTATGCTTCTTCAGGCTTAACCAAAAAGAAAAAGAAATCGAGTTACGCCAATTAAATGCAAAACACCAATACTCATTACATTCCTAGCACAGTATTACATTAGAACGAATATATATTCATTCTCTTTGATGAAATTTTTTTTTCGAATATTAAGACTAGAGGCAGCTCTTTTTCTAACTTTTAGAACTTTCCCTTATCGACTACTGATAGCCTCTGGCTAAAGCGAAAAACACAGGATTCTTTTTTTCTTGGAAAATTTCTTTTATTTTTAAAAGGAAAAAAAAAAAAAAAACTAGGATAAAACATACATAATTTTATTACCTGAAATTTATTTCAAGTTTGTCGCATGTAATGATCTTTTTTATTCTTGGTGAAAGGTTATTAGCGAGCTAGAGTTATTTGTAATTTAATGGATTTTCAGAACACCAGATCTAATTTCAGTTTATTCCTTTCTTTTTTTTTTTTCAAAACGGAAATTCATTCTGTGTTTTAGAAAACTTAAATTACTGTTTGATTGCTTGAACTCAGAAAGAAAGTTTCTTACTGTCGAATAATACTATAATAAAGGAAAATATTTTTTAAGTATACAGGCTGTTCCTAAAATATTTTTACAAAATAAAATAGGTGACATTATCCATCAAAATAAAATATTTTTGGAGGGAAAACAAAGATCGCAATCTGTTTATTTATGAATGTTTTAAAAATAGTTTGAACAAATAGAAAATATTCGTTCACTGAATAAAATAAAGGTGTAAAACATTTAGAGAAAGCTACAATATCACATTCTACAAAAATGTATATGTTGGATATATTATATAAGGTTAAAATTAACAGTTGGACGCATCTAAAAGATAAAAAAATAAATTCCAGTTACGAGAATTTAATGGAAAACACGAATAACCATTAGATTCCTAGAACAGCATTACATTAGAACATATATATATTCATTCTCTTTGATGGAGCTTTTTTTTTTTTTGAATATTAAGACTAGAGGCAGTTCCTTTTCTAATTTTCAGAACTTTCCCATATCGACCACTGATAGCCTCTGGATAAAATAAAAAACACAAGATATTTTTTCTTGGGAAATTTCATCCATTTCTGAAAGGAAAAGAAAATTTAAGGATAAAATATCCGTAATTTTATTACCTTAAATTTATTTCTAGTTATTCGCATGTAATGATTTTTTTTTATTGTTGAAAGGTTATTAGAGAGCAAGATATATTTATAATTTAATGGATTTTCAGAACTCCAGATCTAATTTCAGTCTATTCCTTTTTTAACAAGTGGAAATTCATTCTGTCTGTTACAAAACTTAAATTGCTGTTTGATTGCTTCAACTCACGAAGACAGTTTCTTACTATCAAATAATACTGTGTAAAACCTTCGACTTAAGGGTGGTAGCGGTGAACTTCAGTCAAGCGGAGGCCCAAGTGGAATTTAAACCAAATATATTATTGAAATGACATAAAATAAATTAAATTTCTTAGTTATTACTTGAAATACAACTATATTATTTTCTGGGGTACGTTACAGCTTACGACAATTTTCATTTAAAAGCACAAGTTTAGAATACGTAGGATTAGCATCCAATCTTCTAATGGATTCTTTATCAATAAAAATTTAGTCCTTTCACATTAGTTCGTACGAAAACTGCTGCCGCTGTTTTCTTATATACAACAATCCGTCGTCAACTCCTTTCACCTCGCGGTTTCTACCGGAGAAAAAATATCCTGCCTGAGTCGGCAGACTGTTTTTATTTCCTTTGGACCTGTCCGAAATCGCAGCCCCCACTCTGAGAGCAAACTCTCTCCTTGGGAACACAAACGCATCTCTCCTTTTTTGACTCCCTTTCTCTGCTCGTTAACTCGCCTTTCTTAAAACAAAGGCTTTCTATAGCCCACTCAGAGCCAAGGCTGAGTGACATCATTACTAAGCTTCGATATCATAGGTCCAGAGGGACTCTCTCTTCTAGCGTGAGAAAATTTCGCCTCTAGTTTCACATTTAAATAGTCTTGTGAAAGTAGCGGCAAGCTTGCTACTAAAAAGGGATTCCGTAACTCCTACTCTTTTCATTTCCTTGCTGCTTTTCAGTCAAAATGTAAGATTGGTTGAGATAAAATCTGTCGTGGGTGCAAAGTCCTCCAAGTTACCTGTGAATTATACCTCTGGAGGTGCCTTGCCAGATGAAGGTCTCGTCACCTGATCAAGGTTCTAAATTACGAGGCCAACTTGAGTAGCAAATGCAAATACAAAACAACAAGACCAAAATATTAAGTAACCGTTTTAACTAAGTTCACAGCTAAGCAGTAACCACAGTCGATAGGATGAAGATCTAGGCCCTCGTGAGATTTATTGCCGCTACGCGGTGATTAGGCGATCACTTCCCCAATACCAGGTATCAAACCCGTTCAGCTGGGGAGACACGGCAGGTAGGGGCCTGGTCATCGGTTAGAAAGAAAGAAAGATTGGTTGAGATGAATCCATTCTTTTATTCATCTCCTGCAGAACCTTGAGACTTAGAAATATTTTGAGCTGAGATACTTATGCATGCTTTTCTATCTAGAGTTTTGTTTGAATATACATGGGGTTTTTCTGTGAGTTACATTGGACTCTTCACAACTGTAATAAATGTAACTATTTTTTAAGTATACAAGGTGTTCTTATGATATTTTTACAAAGTAAAATAGGCGACATTTATCCATCAAAATGAAATATTTTTGTCGGGGAAACAATGTTCGCAAAGATCTGTTTATTCAATCCAATATTTGGATGTACTCTACTCAACCAACACCGATTGGGTACCCAGAAAGTAAAATAAAATAAATAACTTTTTGACGCAATGGAATATATCGGATTCAAACGCTGGACCTCCTATTTAAAACTTTATGCACTGAATTATGAATTCATGAAAATTTGATCTTCTAAAGCATATTTCGCGAATTGTTTAAACTACATTAGATGATTTACATAATCATTTAATAAATTTTAGAAGGATTTTAGTAAAATTGAAGGATTTAGAAGGATTAATTAAATTTGAATTTATAGGGATTTTGAAAAATATTCATAACCCCACTCAAATCTTTCAGTTTAAATATTTTTTTAAGTATTTTGTAGAGATAGGAAAAGTATATAATGATCTTACAATAGAAATATAGAAGTATTTCCGAATTGAACCCCCCCCCCCCCCCAAACGCCAAGAAAGCTGAAAAGATGCAAAGGTTTACTTTAAAGTTATACTTTACACAATAATACTTTTGGAACAAGATAAAGTAATGTGTATGTAACTTATTCTAAATTGTATTACAACTAATCGATGTATTAAATGAATTTTATAACAAATTATTTTAATGGTACCTATAAGTACCGTCAATAGATAAAGGGTTAAAAATCGGAGACTTCCCTTTGCTATACCAATGCTTGATTTTCCTCAAACAATATGTATCATTTATACTATGACAAATTTCCTCGGTGATTTTCCTTATAGAACAGGCTGCAAAATGTTTTAAAAATGGATTAAATATCTAATTCGTCGGCTGATTATTAAGAAAATTTATGCAATTTATGCGACAGTTGTTGTAACATATTTATCAAATGGGATTTGAGTCGGAAGTACGGTTTGTGATTTATCATATTCATCATTAAAACACAAGAAAAATCATTACAATAAGTAGTCAGGCAATAGAGACCGTATAGGGGCTCTACCTAGCAAAATTCATGGTAGTTCTGGAAAAAGCCTTACTATATGTTTTTTGGGTCGCTGAATCCGAATTTTTAACTTCCCACCAAAATTTCCCCCGGCAACCCCCCCCCCCAAATTTTGGTAAAATGCCCCCCAAAAAAGTTTTTAGGATGAATGGGGAGGGGGAGGGCTGCCTATGAACATGCACTGCGGCGCTACGTGCACTAAGTTATGAAGTCCAGGCAATAGGGGATTTTACCTGAAAAAATTAATACTAGTTCTGGATTTCAACTCACTTTATGTGTTTTGGGTCGCTGAATCCGAATTTGTAACTTCCCACCAAAATTTCACCCGGCAACCCCCCAAAAAATTGATTTTTTGAAAAATTTGGTTTTGAGAAAAGCGCCCGGGGAATGTTCCGAGGCAGCCCCCTCTCTCCCCGTTTATCCTACGTCATAATGTCATATATCCTATTTGTTGTAAATTTTGTCTAGTTTCTGAATTTCGTAATGCTTTTCCCCTAAAACAATAAGAAATTTAAGTTAATAACCACTATTTGAGGGGGGGGTGTTCGGGGGGGCGGAATTTTGGGGTTAAGTTAAAAATTCGGATTCAGTGACCCAAAAAACTTAAAGTAAACCTTATAAGGAAAGTTCGGAGGGGAGATGGGAGGGCGAATGTAAACTTGTGAGTGGTTACGTGGAATTGCGCAACTTAGTCCACGCAGCACCGCGGCGCATGTTCCGAGGCAGATCCCCCTTCCCCTTCATAGTAAGTCATAATGTCATATATCTAATTTGTTGCAAATTTTGTCTACTTTCCGAATTTTAAGATACTTTTCCCCTAAAACAATAAAAAATTGATTTTTTTAATAAAAACCTTTTTTGGTGGCTTTTTACCAAAATTTGGTGGGGTTGCCGGGGGAAATTTTGGTGGGAAGTTACAAATTCGGATTCAGTGACCCAAAAAATAAAGTAAGTCGATTTCCAGAAATACCATTAATTTTGCTAGGTAAAATTCCCAATTGCTTGGACTAAAGACCAACTTATGAGATCTTAAATTTTTCTCAATGTCTGCTCCAACAAAGCAATGAATGCTTTTAAAGTAGATATAACAAATAGAAAATATTCTTTCAAATTAAAACTTTTTGGATTTTATAAATGAGTTTAATAAATAATTCCCCTTTTTTACAAAATTTCTATTGCATTTTTACTGTAATAGTAAAGCAACTGGAAAGGAAAAATATTTATCGACAAGTTAAATTTTTTATAAATTATATAAATGTATTTCTTTTTGTATTGCATGATGCTAAATTAATAAATGAAATAGAAAGAAAATATTCAAATGCAAAATGTTGTTTATTTCATTACCGAGTTAAATATATATTTTTCGTATTTCTATAAAACTTCAAAATTTCCTTTGTTGAATTGAATCATATATCAAAGAAAAACAAGTAGTGAAACTGCAATTTTCACATTCTATAAAAGTGTACATTTTGAATGCTTCAGAAAACGCTAAAAGAGTTAGATGTATCTGAAAACACAAAAGAAAAAAAATGTTAGCGGAATTTAATCTAAAACACTAATATGCATTAGATTCCTAACACAATATTACATTAGAACATATATATATTCATTCTCTTTGATGGAAATTTGTTTTTTCGGGTATTATGACTAAAGATAGTCCCTTTACTATCTTCTATAACTTTCCCATATCGACTAATGATAGCCTCTGGCTGAAATAAAAAACCACAAGTATTTTTTTTTCTTGGGAAATTTATTCCAATTTCAAAAGGGAAAAAAGTAATTCTATGATAAAATATCTGTAAATTTATTACCTGAAATTTATTTCAAGTTATTCGCATTTGATGATTTTTTTGCTTGTTTAAAGGTTATTAAAGAGCTAGATATATTTGTAATTTAATGGATTTTCATAACTGCAGATCTATATTCAATTTATTCCTTTTTTTTAAACCGGAAATTCATTCTGTATTTTAGAAAACTTAAATTACTCTAAACTTCTTTAGCATCTGAGGGTAACTTTGTCACCGCGTGGGCAGACAGATTTATTATAGTTATATATATATATATTAGGGTATTCCAGGATACAAGGTAATTTTTTTTTTTTTTTTTTTTTTTTTTTTTTGCAAAATTAAATCCGCATACCCTCTATTTTTTTTCTATTTCACATGAGAAACATAAATAAAAAATATTATTGCAATCAGAAAACGGTAACCCGTGCCGACTTTCGGTCAAACCTGAACATGAAATCTTGTATGGGGAATACTATGGAAAGATTGTAAAATGTATATTTCTTTGGTTAATAAAACATTATTTTATTCAAAGAAGATATTTATTAACATATTGTAGTAAAAGAAACATTATTGAACTTATTTTCATTTCAATGTTTTCTTTTTACAGTCGGGATAGACCTTCGTGTGTTCTTGTACGCAACATAACGAAAATTGTTTTTGTTCCTCCGTCACCGTTATTAAATCATGAAAGTCCTGCATCAATTTTACTGCTCTTTCAGCTGTATTGTTCATTACTCTGAGCATTGAGATCGTCTTTTTCGCGTCGAAGAAATGAAGCATTATTCTCTCATGAAGAGGGACTCTTCAAAATTATCATAAACTTTGGGTCTAGAAAACAATGAATTGCTTTTGACAGAAATGAGGTCATCGATGCTTTTTTCTGTAAAATAAATAAAAGAACAGGTAACAATCGCGTGATATAAATGAATAACTAAATAAACAATTACAGAATCAATATATGAAACTCGCCATACATTGAACCTCTTTCTTCCTTCGATGGAATGTATGTTTTCTCACGGGTCGAGAAATTTTCTCTATGTAAATTTTTCATCATTTTTAATTTTCTTTCTTTGTCAACATCATCATCATCAAAAAGTGCTAATACTGCTATTTCATCAGTCAAATACCATAAATGCTGGAGAAATTCTTCATTCACATTTTCGTAGATTTTCAAAGATTTCAAAAAGCACAAATCTTTTTAGGGTTCTTTAACTGCCAAAACGTATTGAAGCCATGTTTAACATAGATTTTCACGATAAAGAAGCAGACGTTGACAGTGATTTCTTATCCTTGGCGTTTCCTTTCAGATGAGAACTAAATAACCAAAGTTTTAGGGAGTAAACCGCTTGGACCATACATCTAGCTCGGTACATAGCACCCAGAGGTCTGATTTAATTTTTT
This sequence comes from Maratus speciosus, assembly GCA_963932465.1. Classification (NCBI taxonomy): domain Eukaryota; kingdom Metazoa; phylum Arthropoda; class Arachnida; order Araneae; family Salticidae; genus Maratus; species Maratus speciosus. The sequence goes on from OZ010792.1 coordinate 96,009,874, forward strand.
TTCTGCATCTCCACCTAAAAATATGACAGAAATTTTGATCAACTCTTGATAGTCCTCTCTGATCATAACATTTTAAAGTTCAGAGCGGTAAAATTCACGCAAATTGCCAAGTTCAGATACGGGTTAGAACAATTCCACTGTTTCTCGATAGCACTGTATTTTAGTTGGATAGATGTTCTTCCAATTCCCTTTGTGCTTTTTAAAGAGTGTAATATCGGGACTTGTTGTCACTTGTTTAATGCTCATTTAGAATGCAGCCTTTAATACCAGATCGTATACATGATGGCAGCAAGCAAAGAAAAGCTCTAAAATAGTTACAAATTCTTGTTGTCGCCGCTTGAATAAGTCTTGTAATTTCTTTGCATTTTTTGTTAGTCTCTACAAACTTGATACATATTAACAAGCTTCCTCACACAATTTGGCAACGATTTCTTAGGCATGTGTGCCTTTTCCCAAATAATAATACTTTCACGAATAGCGATATTTTCATTTTCATTAACAGTTAAATTCTCTTCTCGAATATTATAAAACAAAACTGCGAGAACTTGTCCATTAGACGGAAGTTTTGAACACGTTATTTGATGTTTAATTTTCCCTATTAAAAATATCAGTTTTTTAGAACTACACAATTCCATTGCCATGTTCTGCTCACTGATTAAAAACTATCCAGACATTTATTAACAAAAGACTAACTTGGAATAATAAGCACATTGACACATAGATGTGCGCTGTCCTGATTAAACTGGTACTGACACGTTTCACAGATTTTGCACTGTTTCTTCACGGGTTGCGCATTGTCACAAGCATTCCAAAACCTTTCTTTTTTTGTTTTGTTTCATCTTTTTCATTTACAACTGCTGGGTGCTCCGCTACAGACACGTGACACGATTACATGTGTCAGCGTTCCCTCGCTAAGTGCACAAGTACTGACTGAGACATTTAGATACAAGTCGGCACGGGTTCCCGTGGTCCAAATTACATGAAACTTTATTTACAATTGTTTTGATATAAAAGGGAAAAAATGAGAGGGTACGTGAAAAAATAAAACGACTTTCATTTTTTTGGGACACCCTAATATATATATATATATATATATATATATATATATATATATAACACTGAAGAGAATGTGGTACACACAGTGACAGTTGTCAATAATGGTATGAGTAAAAATTTGCTTTCTCAACATTCTAAATACCACGAAGTACTCATGTCAATAAATGCCTTAGAGAATATATCAAGTCTGGATCGTCCGAACAATCCTTACTCATAAAAAAGAGCAGTTGATTTCCAAGACCTTGGGAGTCGAGGATGACTAAGGCTCCTGTCCCTGACAGCGAAGACACTCACGAGCTAATGCTAATCCTATGGGGAGGGATTTATCTAATATCTCGTTTGCACTTCAACATTTTTAAATATATATATATATATTGCATTGGATAGCCGAGGTCCTTCTCTACATCTCACCTTTTTTACTTTTTCGATTTTGGTCGCAATTATTTTTATAAAGTTACTTTCAATTTCAAAACCGGTTCTGAAAATGAAAGTGTCATTCTAAAAAGTATCTGCAACCAAAATCAAAAAGGTAAAAAAGGTGCGATATAGAGACGGATCTCGGTTATTCAATGCAAAAAACAATTATTTAACTCGTGAGTGCCTTCGCCGGCAGGGACAGGAACCTTAACCATGCACGATGTCAAGATGATAATTAAAAAATACCTTGACCAGAAGTGTGTTAATATCCCTATACTGAGTAACAACATTCCAGGTGATGATAGGATTCATGCTTTCATCCAGAGAAGCGCTTTATCAGCTATCCCATCGGATATCTGAGGTTTATCTGTAGAAAAGCCCTTTTATACTTTCTGATCATGGCTGCAGTTATTTTTTATATGGACACTTTCAGCTCGGAACCGGTGCCCTCATTTGAAAAAAAAACTTATTTAGTTAAAATAGAAAAAGGGTCCTTTGTGGAGATCGACCTCAGCCATCCAATGCAAAAGAAAGTATTTAAAAATATCGAAATGTAAAAGATATATTTTAGATGAACGCTTCCTTATCTTTTTCACTACCTAGGTCCACATATGTGAACCTCTATTCTTTTCCTCATAACAAAATAACAGTTTGATTTTTCTACATTTTGTTTTCATCTCTTAATAGCTGAATATTTTTTGCTTTGAAAGTAAACCAATAAATGACAATATCTGTGCTTATTTCCTCATAAAATAGATGTTATTTTCATCTGAGTTTGCAGAATGATTCAAGACAGTGTGGGCAAGAAATTGAGAAATTTTCATAATTATTTAAATTAAATCCTTTACAATAAAATGTTTTGAGTATTTGAATATCATTTACTTGTTTAAAGGCATTAAATTTGAAATTGTGTGAATTTAGGTTAGTGATATTTGTATTTTAAAGGGATTTGTAGTTTTAGATCCCTATTTGTGAATTTAAATTACTAGTCCCCTAAAGTATCAATTTCAGAAAAGTTCTTGTATCTGTTATCTATGATGTCATTTTGTTTGTTTTAAAATCAATGAATAAGTATTTGTAGCATTATTTTAGTTTCGGAAACGAAGAGGATAGGTATAATATTAGCTTGCGTGTATCTTTGCGTGACTGAAGTAACCTCTTTAAGTACGAAATTTCGGTTTAAATTCTGAGTAAGCGAGTGAAACAAATTGTATTTCTGATTGAATAATCAGCTGCGACCCTGGTTCCTGTGCAAAAATGGCAGATAACAAATTATATGCAATTTCAAAATAAATATAATTTAAAAATTATATTTGTAAAAATGTATCAATTGTAAACCCTAATATTTTTAACAGAAATAAATTTGGGAATACTACGTACAACTTACATTGTTAAGCAGTTTTTGAGTTATGCATGAATAAATGTTACCACCAGAATAAGTAAAAAGAAGTTTTAGATATAATAAAACAAATTCCAACTAGTTTTGACATACGGTATAAACATGGTTCGTATGGATACCGTTATTTCGCCAGGAGTACTACCAGTATATTTTTATAGAAAAAAATATATAAGTTAAGCGCGTAAAATTTCGCCCTCTTTTAAGAAGAGATTTTCTATAAGATAATACTGGTGCCGAAAAATTTTCTGGTCTGCAAAATTCAAGGAGGCGTACGAACCATGATAAAGATTATTTTTAATTCAAGCAATCGAACTGTCCGTTTGTGATGGACATTCAGAAAGACTGACAGAATAAATCAGACGCTTCATTATTAGAATTTTCCAACTTAGTCAAAAAGTGTTTAAAACTTCAGTTTGTTTGTCTGGTCGGTTGCCTTCACTATAACTTTCCTAAATATACCTGTATTGGAATGTAATTGATATATGCTATTAAGATTTATGCTAACATAGTCTTTATTAAACACGGGAAGTACAGCAATTATAGTTCGTTTACAGGAAACCTCAAAACAATACGGGTATATTATGGTCTATTGGCAATAATAGTAAAAAATATAAACACTAACCTTTTAATTTTTTAACATAGATCGCTTTCTAGACATTTGAGGTGTGCTAAGCTAATCTAAAATTACTGCTCATTCCTCCAAGTAGTTTTTGAACTATTCTTTAAAAAACTTCCCACATTGCAATCTCTTTTGTAACGATCATAAACGAGTTTAACATAAGGAGTTCAAAACCTTAAACATGAATAACTTCTAAACTACTTGACAATAAAAATATTATGATAAATATAGGTGTCAATATAATGTTCAACCTAGGCGCAGTTACATAAGCCAGCCGTAAACGAAGTTGATATATCATTGTACGGTTAAATACTGATAATAACTACTGCAAATTTTTTAAACTTCTAAGCATCGCACATTTTCAAATTTTACACCTTCGTATTGGAGAAAAATGTGAAATATGTTTTGAAGAAGTGTTTGAGAAGTGCATCATTTTCACTCCATTGCCTTTGATATTCTTCACAGGTGTAAATGCTTCACTTTTGAAAATAGCGCAGATGAAATCACACACTGATAAAACGCAAAGTTTTACATAATAACCAGAGTGTCTTTATAGTAGCAGTGATCTTTAGGTTAAAATAATATTTTAACAATTATCAAGAAGGAGCAGTGCACTGAGGAAGGTATGCTATATGCTACCGAAACCGGTATGCTTGAAATTTTAAATTTTTGGTGTTTTAACGTTGTTATTTTTACACTTCTAAAATAATATTTATTTGAGAGTTAAACTAACCAATATTAGATGCATTTTTTATTGTAACTAATTTTGCAGGTTTAGTGTAAATTAAGGAAACAGTTTCTTTTGTCTGTTTTTTCTTCCGTCGAAATTTGACGGGTTCCACCTCGTAATGATAATAATATTTTTTTTCTTTTTTTTTTACGACTATACATCTTAAAGGTGACTATTCACCTTTCTTATTTCACAATAGGAGTTTCCAATACTTCATGTATAGGTATATAAACATTAAAACACATCAAAGTGTGTAAATTTTCATTCGTAAACAAAACATTTTTATACCTTTAGAATACAGTAAAAGTACAGTCATGGAAAAAACAAGTAAACACCCCCTACTAACTTCTCAACAAATTATCCTAGACAAAAGTTACTAGTACCGAACGATTGGAAATAAAGTCTACTTTTAAATGATGTACTATATAAAATTTGCTTAGGGGGCCAGTTACATATTAAAACGAATCCAAACTTCATTTTTTTTCAATGGCAATACCTAATTTTAACGAGATATTTCAAAACCTCGGTTAAAACTATACCTAGACACGAAATTTCAAGTCATTTGAATGATAAGTTTTTGAATAATAAACATTCAAAAAATTTAGTGCTTCTAATGTAAAATTGCAATATCTCCTGAAATCATACTCCTAATGTTCTAATATTTTGTGTAGCAATAGTACTAATATACCCAAACATAAATACGCTGAATTTGCAATTTTTATAATTTTATTATATGGATTATGAATTATGAAATTAATATTCGAAAAAATTATGAATTGCAATTTACAATTATTTTATGGATTTAGATTTATTAAGTCCTGCTTTATGGAAATCCAAAATTTCACATTTTTCTTCCAAGAATTTTTCAAATTATGCTTAAAAACGGCAAAATGATGGTTTGAGGGACCGTCTATGATAGAAGTGACTAGATATTTTCAAATTTTTTCTACTCTCCTGTAATCTAGCAGGCTTCATTGACCGTTTGAGTGGCGCTTAACATGCCTTGATCAAGAAGGGAGCTCTCTCGGTCAACAATCGAGTACAGAATTTCAATTTGGATACAGCCCTTAAAATATGCTCGTTTTAAAATAATTAATTTCTCGGAAACTTATCGTACGAATTGCATAAAAATTTGTTTTGGGGCTAATTGAAGGGTGCAGAGTTCATTTATGCTGTCAAAATTGGGCATTGCTATTGAAAAAAATGAAGTTATGGTTCGTTTTAATATGTAGATGGTCCACCAAGGAAACTTTTTATACATCATTTAAAAGTAGACATTATTTCCAATCTTCGGTACCAGTAACTTTCTTCTACGATAATTTGTTGAGGAGTTAGTAGGGAGTGTTTACTTTTTTTTTTTCCACGACTGTACATGTAGAGCAACACTTTCGGAACAAACAATCATACTTCAGGTTTGTGCAATCACAAAAATAATAAAATTAACATTTTTATGGCTTGTTTCTAGTATTCACATGTTCTTCTTGAAGAAGTAATATTTATTCATTTCAGATGCGTTCATTTTTTCAGTCTTTGACGAACGAGGGCTTTGCAATAAAATTGTGAAATTATTTGTTTGTGCAAATAAAAGCATGAAGTATATTTTTAGGTATTTTTATTATTCAAAATTAGCTAACATAAGTCAGCAAGTATGAATATCGCATTTAAAGTAGATTGAACTAAAATATAATTAGTTTCTAAGAAAAAAGAATTATTGATTATATCATTAAGTCATTCAAATATCTTTTATAATTTTTTTAATATAATTTTATCGTGATAATAAAACAGATGAGAAACATATAGGGACAAATTACAATTTCTTGTATATTAAACTGTTAAAAATCTGCAGTAAACTAATTGTCCAGCAGTTCGACCGTATTTAAAGTTAGCGGTTACTTGCCCATATTATTGAGAATATTTTGGTCAGAATAAAGTTAGATTACGGTTATCTAACTGCTTTCTATAAAAACGGTCGAATTGCTTGACGCTTTGCTGCAGATTTTTAAGTGTACACCAGCGATTCACAACCTTTATTAACCCCTTGCCTGTGAAATATATCTGAGAAAAACGTGCTTAAATGGATTTTTTTTTCTCTTTAATTCTGTTCGTTATTATCATCAAAATGTTAGAAATAGATTATTAAAAAATAAATAAATAAATAAACGAAATAACTACTGTATTCAATACTTTCACATATGTGGGAAATGTTAATGGATTACCGCAATTTTTGCTCAAATTATAGAACAATAAATCAAATGACAAAATTTTAAAGATAAGTATAATAAAGTAATACAACAATATTATTATTTATATCAACTGTCATGAATTCCATGTCCTTCAGATTCCTTTGAATTTCACAAATCCTTTACAGTATGGTATAGGGGAGACTAGGGAGGGTTGACCCACTTTTTACAAAAATGATTTTTTATTTTTTTAAATATTGAACGTAGATTAAAGTTTTATATATCATTTTATTCGTTTTACAATCAATTATCAAAATATAATTGCTACATAAGTGTAACATATAAGAAATTTGAAAAATGATTGATTTTAATCATGAAAAAATAATGGATCAAGGTTCCCCACATATGGGAGGCTTGACCCACTATATGGGAGGCTTGCCCCACTTTGTTTTATATTGCAATATTTGTGAAGAGAAATAAAATCAGTTTTAAAAAAGCAAAATAACTTTATGCTACATGCTTTAATTATTATAAAAAATATTTTTAAAAATATGATGCTTAAACAAACCTATTGAAACGAAATCACAAGTCCTAGGAGAAAAATTTTGTTTTAAACAAAATTTTGTCTGAACAGGTATAATTGTACAGCAGGGAAAATGAAATTTTAACATTTAAGGCAGTATTCTGTTAGAGACAGGTTCCATTTTTATAGTGATCGTGTTATTATGTCCGGATTTAGGAGCCACTGTCATGCTTTTTTTTTGTCTCCTTATCCTATTTTTGTGACACTCGACCAGGCAATTATAGTTGTCACATAGTTTGGCTTCATCGCACTGTATTCACCCTGGTGAAATTTGTCTACATACCTTCCTAAAGTTTTTCGATCGATGCTATGTTCTTTTGCAGCCTCATGAGCACTTAACTTATCATTAATATTATTTAAACCTTTAAAGAGCAAAGCACTTTCAGTACTAAAATGTTGAAATAAATGACTGGCACCGGAAATTACGAACAAATTTATTTGCAAATAAGAAAATGGCTATATTTCACATACATAGCAAATGGAAAAGATTTTAGCAAAATTCTGGTGCCATTGTGACGTTTCCGAATTAAAATTAAGTGGTTTTATAAACATACCATTTGTTCTAAAAGGGGTGAGACTGCTGCTTTCATCCTTTCTAGTCTTTCCCACTGTTTCAATTTACCTATTGTAAGTAATATTTAAATGGAAAAAAGTTCCTATCCACTTTTCCATTTTCTAGCAATTTTTCACATCTTTCTTTAGTCAGATTTAAACATTTTCTTTTCCATCACACCATTTTAGTGTAGCTTTACAGAATAAATTTACATTCTTTTATATAGATAACCATTAACTTTTCATTATGCTCTGTGTATAATAAAAAGATTTCCAAAAGCACTTAATTAAGGGAGCCTTGCGCATCTGGTCAACCCTCCCTCACATTGACTGGGTCAAGCCTCCCTACATAGACCTTTTCTAGAAAATACCACATTGTTATGTTAAGCCTAACTTACTGTACAATCATGCCTGGAATGAAAGCTCGATATTTCTGCATTACTTTAAACCTACTTACTTAAATTTCTATGATGTAATTTATCTGAAAAAAGCTTACAAAATATTTCTAAAAAACACAACTTTTAGATTGAAAACGTTTCACAATTGATTTTTTCCATACCTATTTCGATTATCTCTATGAAACGAAGACTGTTGTTTGAGCATTAAAGTATCTTCGGTTGACACCTATTGATAAAACTCTGAAATTCTTTTAAATATGAAAATTGATGGGTGGGTCAAGCCTCCCATATGGTCAATCGCCCCTAGTCTCCCCTATACGAAAACATGGCACGGCAGACTAGCCTACATCACAGTTTTTACAACAAACTCGAGTCTCACGTCGTATCCTCTTTCCCTTTTCATCAGTTTTACGACAACAAAGGAAACATTGTCTGGTTGGAGTAGTAAATTATATATTAGGCATTGGACGAACTGAGTTCGGGCTTCACGGAATTGAAACACCGATTTTTCTCTTGCCCGAACTCAGATCGCACATTCCAAAATTGAAGCATTTGCGTTCCCCGAACTGAATTCGGGAGTCACAGGCAAGGGGTTAATACGCGACTCACCTTTATGTAAAAAACAAATCGCGACTCACCTAATATGAGGGTGTATCTAGCATCTGTATGGAAATTTTGTACGACCTCTATAAGCTATGGTCTATCCTATCCTATGAAAAAGACAAATTTTCATCGAAGGATGCACTATCAACAAAAACAAGAACTGATAATCCCAATGTATGTAAGTTGAATAGCAATTAAAACAACAAATGTAACGAAAACTATGTTTAATTATTATTAAAACACAACTTTACAATCAGTAAGAATAATGGCACTGGTGTTTACCTAGAGGGCATCTATATCAGAGTTAAAACTAGTTCATTTTAATCTTAAGCACAGCTTCCAAGTCTCCGGCTTTTTGGATACCAGTACTTTAATACAGAAAATGTCGTTTTATTTAAATGGAACATCTGGGCGATTTAAAACAACCAGATTTTCTTTAAGATATTAGTGGTGTTCAAAAAGCCGGAGACTTGGCAACTCTGCGCCTAAGGTGACCGGGAAAGTCCTATCTCCGCCATGTTAAATCCACCAACTTTATGTACCTTTTTCTCAGAAATGGTGAAATGTAGAGTTCTAGATTTTTTAGAGTAGTTAGAATAACATGTTTTACGTATTTTAACAGACCATTTTCTTTCTAAGTGAAACTGAAAATTAATTAATTAATTATATATTGAAAGTCATTTTTAAACTAGCCTTTTTGATAAGATTTCACTGCCTAAAATAAATAATTTTCACCAAATCATTAAATCCATTTGTTAAAGTATACAATATAACATAATATAAGTAGTTAAAAAAAAAAATCAGATTTCTCAAGTTTAATAGATATCGATAAAAAGGAACACAAACATGAAAAATCCAAGTTTTGAGAAAAAGTCAATTAACGATTTAAATGGCCATTAAGCTGTGATGTACTCTTAGAAAGAAGAATAGTTCCAACACTTCTTTATATATATATATATAAACATGTGTGACACATCGTTGGAAAGATAAAAGTTTAGACTATTTAATGATATAAAAAAGTAAAAATCGATTTTTTCTCCAAATTTCGCCTACCTGATCCCCTTAAGTCATTTTCTAGACGCAGTTTGTTTCTGTACATGTTTTTCAAAAACAGCAAAGTAGAAAAAGCAGGTTCACACAAGTATGTCGCGTTGAACACCATCAGGGGCCTCAAAGCTGATTTAGATATTTCTGGATATTCTGCTCCTATGTTCATCCAAAAGGAAATGAGGGATGTTTCCAGAGTTACCATGACGATTGCGCGACACATCTCCCAACAAGATCATAACATAATACCGACTGACTGTTAGAAAACACCGTCTTCTCACGAGGTTTTAGTTTAAGCTAATAGATTCCATGATTGTTGCGGCTGTAAAATATGGTAATTGTTAGATTTTTTTAAAACAGATGAAATAAAAGATATATTTTTGTGGCAAACGTCGATTGTTTCGTAACCTACCAAAACACCCGCCGCAACCCGCTAGTGGGTCGCGACCCATAGATTGGGAACCGTACATTGGTGTACAAGGTACAAAAAAAGACAAATATTTCTTTATCTGTGTAATATCTTTATTAAGGTCTACGAAAATTTAATATAACTGCTGTCGATTTAATAAAAAATTCGAAAAGAGTTCCTTTAATTTCAGAAACCTCAGAAACCAGTAGTTTTACAATATTTAAAGAATATCTGAAAGAAAATTTTCTTTTGCTGTTATTTTAGGAAACGTTTTCCATTTCAGGGTTTGTACGGGTCAGGAATTTCCCAGGACAAATATCAGTATTTTTATAGAAAAATAAATATATGTTAAACGCGCGAAATTTCGAATTATTTAAGGAGCGAATTTCTGTAAGAAAATACTGGTACCGAAAAATATCTTGGTCTAGAAATTCCAGGACCCGAATGAACCCTAAATTAGTTTTTGCTGTGTTGTGTAATAATCCTTTTTCTCAATCCGAAATACCGACTTTTTTGGATGAAATCTGCTCTCAAATAAACAGTTTCATTATTTCATGTTCAACAAAGATAGTAAACTAACAGCATTAAAATTTAAATAATTAGCATTAATACTGACATTAACATTATTTTGTTATTTTTGCATGTATAAATTCTGTAACCCAGCTGAAAATGTTTACTAAAGAATTGATATAGCATTCTGAAAACTCAAATTCCTGGTAGAAAAAAACTTATTTATGTACCTTAAAAAATACTACCGCGATTACGAAAAGCTTTCCTTTATCTTTAGAAGCTTTCTTACTAATGAATTTTAGAAATTTAAAGAAGAATTTTTGAAAAAACTCTCGTTTTGCGCCCTTTATTTTCGGAAATGTTTCCGAGTTATTTTTAAGGTGCATTAATATGTTCATTCTGCCAGAAATTTAGGTTTTGAGACCGCTATATCAATTCTGTAGTAAACATTTTCATCGGGGTTACAGAATTTATACATGCAAAAAAAAAAAAAATAATTTTAATGTCAATATTAATGGTAATTATTTTAATTAGCCTTTAATTAATCGCCTTTCAACAAATATACTAAATTAACAGCATTAAAATAAAAATATTTAGCATTAATATTGACATTAACATTATTTTGTTATTTTTGCATGTTTAAAATCTGCAACCAAGTTAAAAATGTTTACTAGATAATTGATATAGAAGTCTAAAAACCCAAATTCCTGGTAGGAAAAACTTATTAGTGCACCTTAAATACAACTGGAAAACATTTCTGAAAATTGTGGGATGCAAAACAAGCTTTTATTCCAGAAATTCTTCTTTAAATTTCAAAAATTTATAGGTTTCAGAGCTTCTAAAGATAAAGGAAAGCTCTTCGTGATCGCGGGTAACTCGAAAGATGTTACATTATATTTTTCGTAAATCTTAACCTCTTGTGGACGAGCGACCGGTATGCGTTCCACTTAAGGTGCTCAGAATCCTTCATTATTCCCGCCAGTTATTTTTAATTGTAAAGTTCCCCTTATATAATCAAAGTATTTTCGCGATAGTATTACTGAAAATTTTCTGTTTTGAAAAAACGGTGATGAAGGATTAAAAAATTAATCAAAGGGCTTCCTTCGCGGTTAAGAAAGGTAAGTGCAGGGTTTGCAGCATTCCTAAAATTTTCGCACTTTGCTACCACAAAATTAAAACGATAATCTTTGTTGTATAATTATATTATGGAACAATGGAACAATAGAGCTGGTGTATGGATTTCCTAGTTGCGTGGCAACTTTACATCCAGGCTAAGAGTAGATCGTTTTACAATGCAATGGGAGCCTTAGAAAAAAAAAGCGTTTAAACGCGGCTAGTAGCCACAAAAAAAATAGAGAGTAAACAAAAAAGATAGACAATTTTTAAAAGAAAAATTGTTAGTATAACTAGTAGAAAAAAAAAAAAAGTTCCATATGATCCAAAAATGTCCAGGACAGGCGAAAAAGCTACCAAAGGAAACCCCGTAAAAAAAAGACTCAATTCAGAGACCATACATTAGTTTAACACAATTATAACAAAGTAAGATGCAAAAGTTTATAAAAAATGAAGTATTTACATATTTACAGAAAAAAGAAAAAAGAAAAATTAAAGTTTATAAGAAAATGCACAAAAGATAGGAAAATACAATAATAAAAAACAACAGTGAGGAGAGTTCAGACTAACAGGACTGAAAAAAGCACAAAATGTATAGGGGAACAAGGGGAAAAAAGGACGGCGCCCGCCCAGTCTGGTAACTCGATGAGAAAAAGGTTATATAAGGAGACCAAGATAGTGTAATTAAAGCACAAAAAGGTAAAACTAATAAAGAATTTGAAAAGCATAAGAAAACAGCTTAAAAGTTTTTTTTTTTTTTTTTTTTTTTTTTAAAGTACACAAAAGACAGAAAGACAGGGAAAAAAGGAAATAGTTTAGCAGGGAATGAAGTTATTCTTCATTTAAGTTGAGAAGGTTAGCAAGTTTATCGAATTCATTAATGATCACCATTACTTTTTGCATAGGGTTATCAATTTTTTTGGTTTGAGTTGAAATGTTTTTGATGCAGCTTAAAAATTTTGTAAATTGAAAAACTTCCTTTATTTCATTGAAGGTGGTAAGTATATCTTTAATATCATTAGAGTAATTTATTGGAATTTTCAAATTTTGAGCATTATTAGTATTTTCAGTAGTAGGAGAGGAAAGGGTATTTGAGGTATCATTAACATTAGTTTCGGAATTTATCATGCTAGTACTGGTTGAGGGATCATTAGTCGAAGGTTTTTTGGTGTAGTTATAATCTTTAAAGATTTCGGCAAGAATTTGTGTTACCGAGGAGAGATTGTTGACGCTATTACGTGTAGTTTTTCTGTTATGTTTATTTTCAAGTCTGTACGGGTTTTTAGGGCACTCGCGGAAATTCGCGGGATGTCCAAGGCCACAATTAGCGCATGTAGGTTTAATTCTACCTTTGTGCACACAAGCAGTGCTTAAGTGTAATTCCCCACATTTGACACATTTGGCGTCAAAGCCGCACACCTCTGAGGCATGTCCATACCCTTGACACCGATAGCATTGTTTAACTTTATTTTTTGAAGTAAAGGCTTCAATTTTAACAGAAATATAGTGGATCACGTTAATTTTGTAGATTTCCTCAAAGTTTTTTCGTGGTATAACATTTACCATATAGATTGGCATAGGATGCCCAGTCTTTCTATTTTTAAGCATGGCAGCCCTAGTGACTGTAAATCCATGCTAGCGAAGGCTTTCTTCGATTAGTTTAACATCTGCATAACAGGGGAGGCCCCTAATGCATATTTTCTTCGGTCTTAACTCTCTGGGGTCAAAAGTAGTATATTTTTAATTATATTATAAATGTTAAAGGAATCTAATAAGAATAATTCTTATTTAAAATACTGGTAGCAATGTGCGAAAGTTTTAGGAACGGTGCGAGCCCTGGGTAAGCGATAAAATAAGAAACATTAGACTTTTGTTATAGTGTATACAATTTTTAAATTAAGAGGCGTATGCTTAAAAAATAAATTCTAATTCCATTAGATTCTTTGCACGATATTACATCAGAGAAAAATATATTCGTTCTCAAATAAAATCACAAGACGAAAAGCAATTTTTCCCCTTTATTCAAACATAAAATATGTAATGTGAACTTAAAAAAATTCACTGTCTTGCTTAAAAGGCGACTAATTTAATGGAAAAGATGTAACAAGTTAAAAATATATATTTTATTTAAAACTTCTTAGTACTTTCAAGATTTTCCAAGCTCATCTTGAGAGAATATTTTAATAACTAAATGTTGTTTATTTATACAAATTCTTAACTTTGTTTTGAAAATAAGAGCCAATAATTGTTAGAGTTGAAAGTAGAAGTAGCAGTTTTTGGATTAAATTTAATTAGAGAAAATATATACTATTATTAACTGCAGTTTTATTTGTTTTTATGACATCACTCTGTTCTGATACGCCACTTTTCATTTTAAATGAGTAGCTGGAAAGTTGAAGTAGCAGTGTTTCGGAAATTTTCAGTAAATTTAAGGTATGGCGGTTAATTATTTTCTTTCTATCCAAATTTAATCTGGAACACTACTACTTCGACTTTCCTGTTTTTCATTTAAAATGAAATATGACGTATGATAACAGAGTGATGTCATAAAATAAATGGAACTGCAGTTAATAATAGTATATATTTTCTCTAATTAAATGTAATCCAAGAAACTGCTACTTCTACTTTCAACTCTATTAATTATTGGCTCTCATTTTCAAAACAAAGTGACGTATTTTTATAAACACATTTAGTTATTAAAATATTATCTGATGATGAGCTTGTAAAGGCTTGAAAGTACTAAGAAGGTTTAAATAAAATGTATGTTTTTAACTTGCAACATTTTTTTATTATTTTAGTTACCTTTTAAGTAAGAAATGAACTTTTTTTAAAGTTCACATTATATGTTTTAGATTCGTTCTCTTTGATGGATATATTTTGTTTCGTGAATAAGAGCTAGAGGCAATTTCTAATCTAACTTTTAGAACTTTTCCATATCGGCGATTGATAGCTTCTGGCTAAAGCAAGATACAGTCGGACCTCTATTTAACGAAGTCGCTAAATCCCGGAAAAAAGTTCGTTATGTGGAAAATTCGTTAAATAGAGATGAACCTTTTTAACCCCTTGGGGACGAGCGACCGGTATTCGTGTCGTCAATAGTGCTCAGAATCGGGGATTATTCTCAACAGTAAATTTTGCCTTATTTAATCCGAGCATTTTCCCGATTCAAATAAGCAAAAATTTCTGTTTTGAAAAACCGGCGATTAAAGATTAAATATTCTATGAAAGACGCTCGTCTCGAAGGGGTTAAATACTTTGAACTACACAAAGCAGATTTTTATTTCATAAACACTAAACATTATTAAAAAACTTAACTAATCACACTTTTTTTTATTCGTAAATCCTATTTATTTATTTTTCATTATTATTCATTTTACCCATCAAAAAGAAATCTGTTAAGGACAAGAAGAATTAAAAAATATATTGTCCGGAAATTGAGTGTATTTTCAGTTTTAAGAAAATATTTACATTAAAATTAAGGAATTTTAATGGCATTATCGTATTTATTATAGCAAGTAGTTTTAAGTATTGTATTACTGCATGCGTACTTAAATTTAATTACTGAAATTTATTTACTACAGAACAGCCCTTTTGAGTGTGAAAGGGGGATATTGAAAGTTTGCATTTCCTGGATGAAATGCAAAGAATGACAGGGATTTCACTTCTCTAGTTGAGTTAGGCACCTGGTGAACTAATTCAAGGTTATTGAGCATTATAAAATGTACAAAAGAAAGAATAAGTTGAAGTGTCCGGAAATATTTTCAAAAATAGGAAGAAAAAAAATTATATCAGAAGAAAAAGTTAGTTAAATAGAGAATACACTTCGCTATTTGGAGATTATTTTACGAAGAAATTCGCAAAATGTTGTTGATGCCGGGGAAAAGTTCGCAAAATAGAGGTTCGTTAAATAGAGGTCCGACTGCATAAAAAAATATCTTGACAAATTTCTTTCATTTTTGAAGGAAAAAATACCTAGTATAAAGTATCCGTAATTTTATTACATGGAATTCACTTCGGGTTATTCGTATATAATGTTTTTTTTTGTTTGTTTGTTTGTTTTTGTTTTTTTACTGTTGAAAGTTTATTATAGAACTACATAAATTTCTAATTTAGTGGATTTTCAGACTTTCAGATCTAAGTTCAACTTATTCCTCTTCGATTTTTTTTTTCGAAAACGGAAATTAAATTCATTCTGTCTTTTTGAAATTTAATTACTTTTTATTACATCAGCTCTGGAAGAAAGTTTCTTGCTATTAAATAATACTGTAGTAAATTTAAGTATGTCATGTAAATATAAAATAATTTCAAAGTAAATGCATTTTTATTCTAGAGTATTTCTTTGAAAATTCAAAAGTTACAAAACATCTTTAAATTGTCCTATAACTAACATAAAAAACAACGTTTTATAATTAGAGAGTCCTTCTTCTTTAGGCCCGTTTCCTGATTTTTATATAATCCTTGTACCTTGTTTGTGTTTTGTTTTTCATGAATAATTAAGTTTCATGTTTTCGAAACGCCTTTAATTCCTTTTGAATTTACAATTTTTCGATTTGCAATAGAATTTTATAAGTAGGACCGTTTATATCCTCCTTGTACCTTGTTCATGTCGTGTGTGTTTTTTTTTTTTTTTTTTTTTTTTTTCATGAATAATTAAGATTCATGTTTTCGAAACGCCTTTAATTCTCTTTGAATTTGTAATTTTTTGATTTGCAATAGAATTTTATAATATTTTTGCCTCCTTATGCTAGCATTTAAAAGATCTTTTAACGAATCTTTTGACGATTAAAAATGAGCTTGAACAAAGCAACAAATGTGAATATCACATAAAAAATTGGTTAAAAATTTAAAAAATTGATCAAATTAAAGCATGATTATATCATTGAGTTGAATGAATATTTTTCATTTTACAATATTTATATATACTTTTTTTGTAGTAGTAAAACAAGTAGAGACTAATAATATATAGAGATAAGTTTTATTTTTTAAGATATTATATAACTTTGAATTAAAGAGCTTAAAAATTAAAGTATCGTTCTATCAAGGAGTTAAATAAATACATATATATTTAAAAAGATTTGAAATATATTTTTATTGCAATGGTAAAACAAGTAAAAACAAAAAATGTATAGAGAAAAGCTTTAATTTTGTAGATATTATATAACGTTAAATAAAGAGTTATATTCAAAATAAAATGTGATTATATTTTTGACTTGAATAAATGTATTTCTTTTTACAATGCTTCACGTAACAGATGTGAAGGCAAAGAAAAGAAAAAAAAAATAAAGATTTTATTACATACAGACAGAGATACAGACAAGGTATAATTTCTTAAATATTCTATAAAGTTAAATTAAGAGATGGATATTTAAAGTAATGCAAGATTATATCTTTATGTTGAATAAATAAATTTCTGTTTAGAAGACTTCTAAATTAATTTTATTGTAATAGTAAAACAAATGGAGACGAATAATATACAGGGTGTCCGGTTTCAACGGTGTCCAATGGCTAATTCCTAAACCGTTAGTCACAGACATATAGTTCCAATTACAAAAATGTTTTAAATCAGGTAAAGAAACATTTTAAAAGCGATTTGAGTCAATAAAAACATTTCTTAAAAAATTACGAAATTTAAATTTTTATACGGTCCCTCGGTCCTATAAGTTATATTTAGTAATTTTTTCCTATTACACTGACAAGTAAGACAAAAAAATTCCCATTCATATAACGCTAAAATTGAGCGAGTTATGAAACTTTAAAAATGCATGACTTATGCCACTTTTCTACTCTGAAAACAAATGAGTTCGGCTTGGCTTTGAGGGATCATATACCAAGTGTTTAAAGTATTCGAAGATCTTACTTCATGTGTATCTGCGCTTTGAAAAAAAAAATCCTACAAGTATTATGATTAAGTCTCAAATTGACTAAAATAACATATGTTTTATTTTGTCAGGATTTGAGAGACTGTTTCTCTTATGATTTCTTTTAACAAAAATTATGTTTTTTTATAAGTTTTTATGTTACTTCAACAATCGTATGTATGTTTTTCCAGTTCAAAATTTGTACTCGAACTTTAACCCACTTTTAAATATCCGACCGAGATTGCATTTTACATACTGGCGCAAATCCGATAACAATCTAATATTATTAGGATTTTCGGTGGTTAGCATTTATACTTATTTTACTGGATAACACAAAAAATTTCGGATAGATTTCTGCGAGTTTAAGAAAAAGTTTTAGATTAGATAATACAAGACTGCGATTGTTGGGTTTTTTAACTTTTATGTATATTTTAGCACTGAATCCGAAAATTACCTTAATTTTTAACCATCATGTCAGGATATTTCGCAAATCATAAATTTTCAAATTTAAAGAATAACAAAAATCGAATACTATAAAGTAGAGGAGATGGTTGTGTTTTTTAACTTTTGATAATTGATTTTTACGCACTTTTTAGCACTGAATCTGAAAATGACCTTCGTTTTTAACCATCACGTTAGAATTTTTTTGCAAATCGCAAATGTGTAAGTTAAAATATAGAGAAAATCTTATACTATGAAACATATGTAAAACATTTTTTATTTTATTTTATTTTATTTTATTTTATTAAAAAAAATTTTTAATATTTTTGCTTATCCTGGGATTCTTACAGCTAAACAGCTGAATGGTCCGATGAGATGGGGGAGGAAATTCAATTTTAACATTGAACTTCTGAACTTTGAAATTTGCAATTTGCGAAAAATCCTGATATGATAGTTAAAAATGAAGGTCAATTTCGGATTCAGCGGTACAGAATATATAAGAATCAATTATCAAAAGCAAAAAAAAAAAACATCACATAACCCAACTTTTGGAGGCTTGTGCAATGTAATAATATTTTAAAATACGTATCATTTTGTAAAGAATTGAGGCTGTTAATTTAGAATCATTTTATTTAACAAAAATTCTGTTTTTTCTTTCTTGTTAAATGTTTATTACAAATTGTATATTTTCCATTAATATGCCAGAATGATTAAAGATTTCAAATTTATATTGCAATGTTAATTTTACTCCCAAACATTTTTTATATCTGACGAAATTATATTTCGACTAAATTTGTGAATGACCCCCAATTTGCAGCAAAAAATATGCTCCAACTTTAAACAGTCAATTACTCGGTCAATTTTAATCGTATAATAACGGGACTTTTTTTGTATTACTTGTCAGTGTATAAGGAAAATTTCACTAAGTATAACTTATAGGACCGGGGGACCGTATAAAAATTTAAATTTCGTAATTTTTTAAGAAATGTTTTTATTGACCCAAATCGCTTTTAAAATATTTCTTTACCTGATTTAAAACATTTTTGTAATTGGAACTATATGTCTAGGACTAACGGTTTAGGAATTAGCCATTGGACACCGTTGAGACCGGACACCCTGTATAGAGACACGTTTTAATTTCGAAGACATTATATAACGTTAAATTAAGAGTTATATTCAAAATAAAGCGTGATTATGTCTTTGAGTTGAATAAATACGTATATTTCTGTTTACAAAATTTCTAATTTAATGCTATTGTTATACGTAAAATAAATGGAGGCGAATTATATATAGAGACACTTTTTAACTTCAAAGATATTATATAACGTTAAATTAAAATTTATATTAAAAATAAACTATGAATATATCTTTGACTTGGATAAATGTATTTTTTTTTTTTACAAGATTTCAATTCTACTTTTATTGTAATAGAAAAACAAGTGGATGCGAATAATATATAGAGACACTTTTCAATTTCAAAGACATTATATAACGTTAAATTAAGATTTATAATAAAAATAAACTATGAATATATCTTTGACTTGGATATATATATATATATATTTTTACAAGATTTCAATTATATATTTATTGTAATAGAAAAACAAGTGGAGGCACAAAATATAGAGAGACGAGGTATAATTTCTTAAATATTCTATAACTTTAAATTAAGAGATGAATATTTAAAGTATAGCATGATTGTATCTTTGAGTTGAATAAATGCATTTCTTTTTACAAGATTTCTACTTTAATTTTACTGTAAAAGTAAAATAAATGGACACGAATAATATAGGGTGTTTATCAGAGAATATCCCAGTTTCAATGGCATATTATAACAGTTTAATTTAGACTATTTACAAAAAATCATACAACATATTGAAGGTAAACTAACCTAGTTGTCCTTACAATTGTTCAATATGTGCACCTTTAGTTATACGGTACGTAAAGTCCAATTCTTCCCATACTTCGGTTAACAAGTCCGGAATAATGGAAGCAATAGCCTCTTCAATTCTGTGCCTGAACTCTGGCAAATCATTTGGTAGTGGCGGAACGCAGACAAGGTAAGGCACCTGGAGTTAAAAACTTGCTTTCCGAATAGATTTCTTAAACAGGGTTCGTACGGGTACCGTTATTTTCAAGGCCAGATATGAGTAATGTTTTATAGAAAAATAAATCTAGTTTAAACGGACGAAATTTCGCCTTATTTAAGGAGAAATTTTTTCATATGAAAATACTGGTACCGAAGAATTTCTTAGTGTGGAAATTCAAGGACCCGTACAAACCCTGTTAAAGGCAGTTGGAAGGTCAAGACCTAAAATACATCGAATTTTTGATTTTTTAATATTTTGAATCTAGCCTTTTTCCTCTTTCTAATGATATATAACTTTTGTTTCTACGGCAGCCAGAAGTCGGAAAATTTTTAGTAATTCTGTTTATCTACTTTACTACTAGTGCATTTATTTACTTTAACTTGATTTTCTCAAAATGTTGTTTTTTAACTTCGATCTACCTTTTTGATAAAAGTATTATACATTATGCTTTGAAATTTTGCTTGCACATTCTATACATATCCCTGTTTAATCTGAGGTGAATTGTTTAAACTCATAAAAAAAACTTTTTATTATTATTATTATTATCTTTGAAAAAATTGCATGTTTCTTTTTTTTAATTTGAATGTGGTTTCTACTTCACATTTTTTTTTAAATATCTAAGATTTATTTAATTATAAGTTTAACTTCACATTATTAAGAATTGTTTATTTTATGCATAAAAATAATTTCAAGCACAAATCTTAAGTAGTTTATGAGAAAGGGTATATTAATTTAACATGGCAGGTATAGGGGTTCCGACTGCCCTTAAGAGTACGGAGATAAGGCGCTCTGACACAGTCACCATCCTGTACAGACACTTTTGGTCGTCCTGTGGATATCTGCCATGTAACTAAAGCTGCATATATTGAACATTTGTAAGAGAAAACTAGATTAGTTTACCTTCAATTTGATGTATGATTTGTTGTAAGTAGTCTAAAATTACACTGTTATAATATGCCATTGAAACTGGGACATTTTTTGATGAACACCCTATATAGAGAGAGATGTTTTAATTTCTAAAGTATTACATAATGTTAAATTAAGAGTTATATTCAAAATAAAGTGTATGATTATGTCTTTGACTTGAACATTTTTTTTTTTTTTTAACCATTTGGAAAAATGGTTATTGTCCTCGTCAGGGTAGGAAATCACAAAGCATATCTGAAGCTTTTTATTGGTTTAATCCGCATTTTATTCGTGTTCTGATTGGTCTATACAGTAATCTGTATTTCCCTTTACTTTCAACAGAGATGGATACCTTCTGTTGCCACTATGACAAAAAAGTAATAAAAACTACAAAAAAAAATAATAATAACTCAGAAACAAATTGAGATACAGCTTTCAAACAAATTGTATTTAAAAGTACATTTTTTTCGGGAAAACACATAGAAACAAGTTTCATTTCTTATATATTCTACGACATTAAATTAAAAGCTGGATGTTCAAACTAAAGCATTATTATATCATACAGTAAGATAAATATACTACTTCTTACAAAATTTCAAATATATTCTTTTCTATTACAGTAAAAAAAAAAAATTGGTGACAAAAAATGTATAGAAATAAGTTATAAATTCTTAAATGTTGTATAACGTTAAATTAAGATCTGGATATTTTTTAATCTTAAAAAAAAAAATTCAATTGTGGTAATTCTCATGTAAAGGATACACCCGTTATATTCCTTCCACAATATTACATTAGAACTGAAACATATTCATTCGCTTTCATGAAAGTTTTTATTCGTGGATTAGGACTAGAGGCAATTTTATTCGTAATTTTTAGGACTTTGCTATAATAACGGTTGATAGCCTCTGGCTATAACGAAAAACACAAGATTTTTTTTTTCTTGGGAAATTTCTTTCATTTTTAAAGGGAAAAAAAAATCTAGGATAAATTATTGATAATTTTATTGCCTGAAATTTTCTTCGGATTATTCGTATATAATGATTTTGTTTTACTTGTTTAAAGGTTATTATACAACTAGAAATATTTGTAATTTAATGGATTTTCAGAATTCCAGATGTAAGTGGAATATATACCACTTTCGATATTATTTTTTTAAAACTATCATTTTATTCGGTTTTTTTAAATAATGTCAAATTAATCTTTTATTTCGTGGACGCAGAAGAAGAATGTTTTTTATGGTTTTCACATAAATATACAGAAAGACGTGACATTTTTTTATAGCAAAACACGTTGCTGACAGAACATATGCATTTTTCATCGGTTTTTAGTACTAGACTGGTGTCGAACCTTCTACTTATAGCCTTTAAACCCTCTTGTGACGGGATGCTTTAGGATGCTGTGAAGAGTGTAGCCACGTCTAACAGTAATTCGTACTACGAGGGGTGTTCAAATGAAAGTGATTCGAGATGTGTATCCATGAGATGCGTAGGGACAGAAATGAGACAGGTACATAGATAGAAACCACAATATTTAATGAGTAAGTGCATGCAAAGTTTGTTGAAAAAAATCACCCATGGCGTTCAGGCAGGCGTCCCATTTCTTAGGAAGGTTACGAATTCCGTCCGTGAAGAACGATGTCGGTTGATCATGGAACCAGTTCAGAACTGTAGCCTTTATGTCCTCGCCGGAGAGAAATCGTTGACCCTTTAGAGCTTTCTTCAGTGGGCCAAAGATGTGATAGAGTGTCAATGTCCGTAATCAGCATCTCTGTCACAACTTTCTGCTCCTGACCATGCCGCGGCAAATCCGTTGTCCCCTGTTGACCGTCGCTAAACATCCTCGCCCACCTCGTCACCGAGGGCTTTGACGCACACGTGTCACCGTACACAGCCAGCATTCTGCGATGAATATCCACCGGATTACACTCTTCCAGTGTTAAAATGTTAATTACAGCTCGCTGATTCGTTTTGAACGCAGTTGCATCCAAACCAGCCATTTTTAACGGAATGCTGCGTCATTACGAATGAAGTTATAACGAATTTGCTCGCCCTTGCGCACGCGTGGTACATACACCATCACTATCGAGTTAGTTTCGCGAAAATACATTGAAAACCGTTCGCGTGCGACGCCTCGAATCACTTTCATTTGAATACGTCTTATAATTGGTAGTCCAGGCAATAGAGACCGTATAGGGACTCTACCTAGAAAAATTAATGGTAGTACTGGAAATCGGCTTTCTAGATGTTTATTGGGTCGCTGAATCCGAATTTGTAACTTCCCACCAAAATTTCCCCCAGCAACCCCCTCAAAATATTTTGGTAAAAAGCCCCCCAAAAAGGTTTTTATTAAAAAATTCCATTTTTTTTTGTTTTAGGGGAAAAGTAGCTAGAAATTCAGAAAGTAGACAAAATTTGCAACAAATTAGATATATGACATTATGACTTAGGATGAAAGGGAAGGGGGGATCTGCCTCGGTACATGCGCCGCAGTGCTGCGTGGACTAAGTTACGCAATTCCACTTAACCACTCACACGTTTACATTAGCCCTCCCACCTTCCCTCCGAACTTTCTCTATAAGGTTTAGTTTTTTGGGTCGCTGAAACCGAATTTTTAACTTACCCCCAAAATTTCCCCCCCCCCAAAATAGTTGTTTTTAACTTAAATTTCTTATTGTTTTAGGGAAAAAACATTACGAAATTCAGAAACTAGACAAAATTTGCAACAAATAGGATATATGACAATATGACGTAGGATAAACGGGGAGAGAGGGGGTTGCCTCGGAACATTCCCCGCGCGCTTTTCTCAAAAACCAAATTCTTTCAAAAAATCAATTTTTTGGGGGGTTGCCGGGTGAAATTAATTTTGGTGGGATGTTACAAATTCGGATTCAGTGACCCCAAAAACATAAAGTGAGTCGAAATTCAGAACTAGTATTAATTTTGCCAGATAAAATCCCTTATTGCCTGGACTTCATAATTTAGTGCACGTAGCGCCGCAGTGCATGTTCAGAGGCAGCCCTCACCCTCCCCGTTCATCCTAATTCATAATGTCATATATCCTATTTGTTGCAAATTTTGTCTAGTTTCTGAATTTCGTAATGCTTTTCCCCTAAAACAATAAAAAATTTAAGTAAAAAACAACTATTTGGGGGGGGGTTTCGGGGGGGGGGGATTTTTGGGGGAAAGTTAAAAATTCGGATTCAGCGACCCAAAAATCTTAAAGTATACCGTATAGAAAAAGTTCGGAGGGGAGATGGGAGAGCGAATGTAAACGTGTGAGTGGTTAAGTGGAATTCCGCAACTTAGTTTACGCAGCTCCGCGTGTTCCGAGGCAGATCCCCCCTTCCCCTTCATCTTAAGTCATAATGTCATATATCTAATTTGTTGGAAATTTTGTGTACTTTCTGAATTTCTAGATACTTTTTTGATAGATGATTTTCTAGATACTTTTTTGAATTTCTAGATACTTTTTGATGATTTTTTTAATAAAAACCTTTTTTTTGGGGAGGGAGGGGGGGGGGGGGACTTTTTACCAAAATCTGGGGAGGTTGCCGGGCGAAATTTTGGTGGGAAGTTACAAATTCGGATTCAGCGACCCAAAAAACATCTAAAAAGCCGATTTCCAGTACTACAGTTAATTTAGCTAGGTAAAATTCCCTATTGCCTGGACTATGGGCATTCTTTGTACTAGTTGCTTTTTTCACTATCCCGCACACATTTCTACATACTACAATGGAAAAATGCAGGCTTCTTAATGGACTTCCTAGTTACGTAGCAATTTTACATCCAGGCAACATATAAGTGACTTGCAGAGACAAAATTGAGCCATTGAAAAAAAAAAAAGTATAACCGCGTTGTTAAAGAACTACATGAGAGTAAATAGTTAAAAAGATATATAAAAAGTTAAAAGTTAAAATGTAAGAAAATAGCAGAAGAAACATAAGCAGAAAAACAAATTAAATTAAGATTAAGTTTACAGTGTTACAAAATGAACAAAAATAAAAACAAGAGGGTAAGTGCGATCGAAAATCGCGCAAAGGGTTTCGTTTAATATTCATTTCAAAACAATTTATTCCTTAATTAACAAATCAAAATCATTAATTTAAATTTATTAAATCCTTACATAGATTACCATTAAATTTAACGTTAAAATTGTTACAAATCGAAGCTATTTTTTTAATGAAATAAAAAATATTCAAATGAAATTAGTTAAATAAAATTCAAAGTACCAAAATTTCAGAAATTTAACGAAGGTTTAAATAAAATTTAAAATTACTAAAAACAAAAAAAAAAGTTTAAACGAAAGTTAAAATGCTAAAATTTCTCAAGAATTTAATGGATGTTCAAGCAAAATTTAAAATTTCGAATTTTCTCAAACTAAAATAAAACGCTTAAACAAAATTTAAGACTTCGAAATTTCAAAAATTTAGCGGAAATTTAAATAAAATTTAAAATTTCACAATTTATCAAAAAAAAAAACAAAAAAAAGAAAAAAAAAGAAATTTCCATTAAACAAATAATCGTTAAAATATTTTTCAACAACTTTTAGCCTTATAATGGCAAAACAAAATTACAACCATTTTGTAACATTGAATCTATCGGATAATATTTCTATTCCGTGGAAAAAAATTAAAACGCAGACGCCTAGCTTTGAAGCAGGATCCTTTTGCATAGCAGGAAAAAAAGCTATCACTGAGCCATCTACCACTGAATGCGAAGAAGGCTGAAATTAAGGTTCTGTTTTAAAATCTAAATCGCAGAAATGGTCACATATCATTAAATTAATTCATTTCATGAAAATAATACCATTAGAGAAGACCGAGCTAAGCTCGGTTAAAATTGGCTTTATGTTCAACTCGATGTAACATCGGCTTGGTGGTGACAGTTGCATTTCTTCAGCAGGTATACGTTCACTGTTGTTCAAGAACGTTATATGGACTCTGATTGGTTGAATCTTGTGTATATACTCCCATTTAGAATTTCTGGAAAATTCTTTCAGATTCCGAAAGCCAATTCTTTCGCCAAATATCGCCAAAATTTTGCGAAAGGTTGTAAACTTGGCGATTTTCTTTCTTTTGGCTACAAACATGTATTATGGAATTGATAGGAGGTCGATTTTCCCACTAAAATCTCGCCAATGTCGCCAACCATTTCGTCAAATGCCGCCAAATTTGGCGAAAAGTTGCAAACTTCACCAATACTTTCATTTAAGCTGCAAAATTTATTTTGCAATCCTGCGCGTAAGATGTTACACCAATTTTTTGCTCGTGAAATGTCTGACAGTCTGGAGCCCCCTATAAGTGCTAATTCTGAATCTTGTAATTTTTTAAATACACGAAATGAAAGAAAATACTTATATCTTTTATCCCAATGAAAATTATGTTTTAAACTCATACATATTTTAAGATATTAAATATTGAAAATGGTCTTTTTTTTCCTTTTTCATCAAATTTTAAGAGTTTTGAGACCCCTTAAAGAAAATTTAATATGAAATGTATTTAATCCGTCTATTATTAATATCATATTTTGCTTTTGATACAAAATACTTTGCTCGATCACATTTAGAAAGAGCAGTGAAAAAGTCAAATGTATATGTATTTTAGAGTGGATATTTTCTCCACCATTTATATATGTGTAGCATTTCTCTTATTAAAAAATGGCATAGGAAAAATTTGCAACTAAAAAACTCTTTCCGTTTACAAATAGGATCACAAACCACTTATTTACATTGTTTTAAACCCTTTAACGCATGATTTTTTTAAACATTATATTTGAGTCTATTTTTGTTAATTATCCACTAAAAAATACAGAATAAATTTATTTATGTTTCTGTTGAACGTAATCTCATAATGTTAGTCCTGAGATACGTAACAAAAATTTCTCAAAAAGTGATAATTTTAAATTATACACTTACTTTAAATTTTTACACTGCACAATAACAACTATTCAACGATATAATAATTTTTATAATGCTTTTAATAGTTTGCAGAATTAATATTGAATACCTCGTAAGGATAGAGACAAAAAGCCAGTCGAACGCGTTACAAGCAGTATGAACAAAAGATGTTATAACCTCTCGTTATATATATATATATATATATATATATATATAGTTAAAAAATTCCAATAGTTATTTCAAGCATTACCACAAACTGTAAACTTTAATTGAAGCACAAAATTAACTTAACCAAACCAAATAAAAACTATAATTTAACTTAATAAACAAACTTAAAGAAACACAACTTAACCAACTTTAACTTAAACAAAACAACCATAAGAAACAAGGCAAATAACTAATTAAACATGGAGACAGGTCTGTGTGGCTTATGACACACTAATGCAGGGTTAAAACTGTTTTTAAGCATGCAACATTCCCCATATTTACCTGTCGAGACCATATTGAAAAAACAAATGAAACAAGATTAACGCTAAATGAAACCGACCGACCGAAATCAATCCATATCAAAAGCGATCTGTTTCCACTACATTCCGTAAACCACACGCTTCGAGTAAAGGCATCAATTCACTTCTGTTCTTGCAAGTTCTAACATAATTATACGTCATATTTTTGACCAGACTCACAGGATAACCCTGTTTCACAGCAGTGACGTACCATTTCAGCATATCCTCATTCAAAATGACACTATCCGATGTCAATCGGTTTAATCTGTTTAAACCGTTAATATAAATGTTTCTGAATACCGATATATGGACATTTGAATTGAAATTCAATATTGCAATTGTTTTAAAGTTAAAATCGTCTCTTTTATCATAAACCGATGTAATTAAATTTCTGTTTTCTAATTTTAGATTTACATCTAAGTAATTTGTATTGCAACTATTATGACTACCGGAAAGTTTCAATTCTAAATTTTTAGGATAATATTTAAATTCATGGTTAATCTTTATTCCATTCAGCTCGACAATCAAAACGTCGTCGATATATCTGAAACTCATTATGTCTTTATGTAATTCACTTATATTTTCATATATATGTAGATACATGTCGGCCAAAATTGAACTGCAACTCCCCCCCATGGGGATACCCTTAATCTGCTTATATACCTTATTGCCCTCATATAAAAAATTCTCTTGAACCACCAATTGAAACAAATTTTGAAATTCACTTAAATCCATGTATAAATCACCATACCTATTATACACCTCCAATATCTTCTCCCTCAAATCCTCAATCTCTATGTTGTTAAACAAATCTGCAAAATCATATGCATACAATCCTGTAATCTTATTTTTATACCTTTTCACTTTTTCCAACAGTTCATAACTATTACTTATTATAAAAGTTGAATTCTCACTTTTAATCTTCAAAAATATTCTCTTCAATACCTTTAATAATTTTTTATTCGCACATTCAATATAGGAATTATAACCACATGTAACGGTTCTAAATTTCACAGGGCATTTATGGAACTTGGGTATTAAAACCAAATAAGGAAAATTCAAATTATCTTGTTTTGTTTTAATTTTTTTATACATTGCCCTAATTCTGTTCCCCACCTCATTAATTTTTGCCCTAATTAACTCATAATTATTTGTGTTTTCATAACTTTCTCTTAATATTTTTCCATATAATTTTTTACAGATAATTGCATAGTTAGTACTTGCCTTATCTACATATGTTATTATAAAATCATCTTGGATGTTTTTTATAGCTTTTCTTAAATCAATATATTTCTCTTCGGACAAACCCTCAAAGTTTTTAACGTATGTCTCCTCTAGTTCCTTTAAAATATGATATTTCCATTCTTCAAATAATTCTCCAGGTAGTCTGTATTTATAAGTTAACTTTTGTATAAAGATTTCTATATTATATTTAAACCGTTTAACTGCATTACTTTTCGTGAAATTCCGTTTTATTCTGTATTTTGCTCCATAACTCATTTGATTTTTCAGTTCGACATTTTGTACGATATCTAGATTCCCAGTTATTACATGTCCATAATGTTTGTCTACATATTTGTTGTACACATCCTCATTACATTTACAAATGTCTGCATTTTCGTTCCTATTAATATTTTTAGAATAATAATTATAATTAAAGATCATTCTACCTAAAGGCTTGTCATACTTAAACGCTTTAACAATATTTAAATTTTTTATTGGTAACATGTCCTTATATTTATTAAAAATCCTGTTTTTGTTCTCATTTATATATATATATATATATATAAATGAGAACAAAAACAGACTTCACGACCTTAAATGCATGTTATCATACGTAAGTAACGCACAATAGTTCACCAAAAGCCCAATAGAATGTGCCAAGTGGCTAAAGAATGATCACGTAACGCTTGAGTTACACTATACCATAAAGGGTTAAAGGAATTGCCAGTTTACTATAACTGTACTTTTTGTTAATTAATCTAATAATTCTATTATTTATTTTACAAAAAGCGTTATAACTACTGATTTATAATTTTAGTTTTAATAAAAATAATTATACAAATTTTGCATTATTATTGTATAAATTTCCAAATATAATTTTAGCCACTAAGGTAGAATATTATTGAAGCAGATAAATTCCTTCGTTCCTAATTTGGTACCTAAAGGGTTAAAGTCGCATCAGTTGAAAATTTTCTCTTAAAGTGAGTCAAACATATATTTTACGAGCACTAGCAAAACCCGTTGCATTGCTCGCGTCATAGTTGAAATATGCTAAGTGATATTTGTATGTCTAATTTTTATTAGAAGATATTATACTTTTAGGAATAATTCAAAAATTACTAATAAAGACACAGTTTCACTAAACTCCGCTGTTACATTGCATTAGGCAAAAATGACACTTAAATTAATAAAAAGAAATAAACCTAATCCTAAATAAATGATAATTTAGAAAGTATTTTGAAGCTTTTATGATCATTTCATTTTCTCTTTTCTGTATTCATTTGAAGTTTTGAATTTTTTTTTAAACCGTTCTTAGTACGCATTTACATCTTAAAATTAACAATCATGTCAATTTCCAAGCTTCTTGTCTACCACCTATCTTGTTGTAGTTCCACTAACATAAAATGTCTATGTTGAAACAGAGACTGTCATCATTAATTTGCCAAAATTAATTTTGAACTCGGTTTGGTGTTTCCTAATATTCCAAAGAAAACGTAATTTAGAAAGGTTTTATAGGCTTTTTTAGATCGCGTGTTGTTCTTGTCTCCCCCAAGTGGTAGTGACACTGGCATAAATTATAGCCTTTGTAGTATCAGAGACTGTCACCATTGATTCGCAACCATTACTTTTGTAATCAGTTTGTTATTTCACTGAGATTGAATAGAAATAATAATTTAGGACTTTTTTAGAATGCTTTTCGCTCCTTGCCTTTGCTTCACCCCTTTTACATTTCGAATTTATTTTTGATTGTTCTTAGAGGGCATTTCTATTTTACAACTAACATGTTATATTTAAAGTTTCTAGCCTTTTCAGCATCACAGAAATCGCAATTTAGAACGTTTTTTGCTCGTGCAATCTTGTAGAGAAATGGTACCAACAAAAAATATAGCTTATGTTTGAGCATGTTCTATCACCAACAATTTGCAACCATTATTTTTTAAATCGGTTTAGCATTTCATAAGATTGCATAAGAATCGTAATTTAGAACGCTTTTAGAGCACTTTTCGCTCACTTCATCCTTTTAAATTTGGAATTTTCTTCCGACGATTCGTAGAAAGAAGTTGCATCTTTTAAGTAATTACCATGGCAAATTTCAAAATGTTAGATCCTCAGTATCACAAAAAAAACCCAAATGGTAGAGACAACAACATCATGGAAGACGGTAGTATTCTGAGTGACGCAGCCTTAAGCCTAAAATCGTATCGTATCGTATCGTTAAAATCGTATCGTATCGTACCATAGAATTCGTAGATGGCGGAACTCATATATACAGCTAACTCGACATCAAAGAAAACGCGAAAAGCCGCCTTTTAATAACTCAGCAGATATAGGTCTTATTGTTCTGAATTTTCTAGAACAGTCTTATATCTGCAGTCTAATCGTATACTGAAATTTTTACATTTCTACGTGCAGTATATTTTGAGATCTAAATAGCCATTTTTAAAGTGAAAACGTTGGTATGATATCGAGGAAGTTCCTAATTTGAAAATCTCGAAAACGGTTCTAACGATTATCGTTAAATTGATACATAACATAAATGTGATTAAGGCGAGGTGAATAACACTTTTCTTTTTTCTGAGAAAACTCTCGTTCGTTAAATAATTCGATTTTTTTTTTCTCTCGAAAATGACACGGGCGATTTTTTAAAAATCAAATAAATATGTTTCAGATGAACCAAATAACAATTTACTTGTTTCCAGCAAGACTCTTGTTCGTTTTATAATGCGCATGAAAAATCGGACTATATTTCTTCGCCATTCTATGGAAATTTCACCGAAAATGCATGATACTGTATTCATACACATGCTTTCTTTTTAACCACTTTTAGGGAGAAAAAGTTTGTCTTCCCAGTGGCTGAGTGGTTAAGGGCCATGGTCTACTGATCTTAAGATAGGCAGTTCGATACTCTCTAGTACTAGTTTTCGCATGTGAATGTGTTTTTTTTTCTTTTAAAGTCTGTTAGTTGACCATTATTCTCAGTTCCTTTGTAATTTTTTAATTGCTATTAAGTTAAATAAAATTACAATTATAATGACGCCAATTTGATGATGATTATTTCTTGGCAAATTTTATAAATATATTTAATTTCAATCACTTTACAAAAAATATACATTAATAATTATTATTCGAATATACCGGGTGTCCCAAAAAGGACTGACTGATTTTAAAATTCAATAACTTGCAAACGGTGACAGATATTTAAAAAATTCTTGCAGGACGGTTATGCATAAGGTCAAAAGTTTTATTACAGTGATTTTCAATTTTAATTCGATTTACAAACAATAGATGGCGCTGTAAGCAATAGTCGCTAAATACAGGCTCGATTTTTGGTACTTCGTGGCCCGGATAATACATTTCCATCTCCTTTTTCTGCATGGAACAAGATAAAGGACCAGAAATCGAGCCTGTATTTAGCGACTATTGCTTACAGCGCCATCTATTGTTTGTAAATCGAACTAAAATTGAAAATCACTGTAATAAAACTTTTGACCTTATGCATAACCCTCCTGCAAGAATTTTTTAAATATCTGTCACCGTTTGCAAGTTATTGAATTTTAAAATCAGTCAGTCCTTTTTGGGACACCCGGTAAATCACACGATCAGAAACGTAAAAAAATAATTCATTTCAGCTCTTCTTTTTATAATATCATTTTTTATTATTATGACGGTCAATCAATATATAATAACAGACATCGATAATATTATTATTATTATAATTATTATTTTCCTTGCATAAAAACTATTGTGATGTAATAATTCTTTTATAATAAATAATTTAGTTGAAATGTTTTATTTATAAATAACAATGAAGTTTGATAACCCCGAGACAATTGTTTTTATTTAACTTTGCAATATTTACAGTTTACATAATAAGAATATCATAATTCTGGTGTCGCCATCTTTTGACGCAATTGCGTACTACAGTTTGTCTCTTATTCGGGGAAAAAAACAAAACTAACGCTCTTCGCCGCTTTGAAAGAATCTCTTGTGACTAGAGGTCTATTTCGCAAATATTAAGAAAATTACTGCATACAAAAATATTAAAATGGGTAGTATTATAGAGAAATGTTTGATAAAAACGTTGAAGTAGACAGTTTTTAAATCGAAGAATTATTTTAAGAGATATTTAATGATAAATCTGGATAAAATTGTCTCATTAAAAAAGTCTCATAGGAAAAAAAATATACATGGGAATTTAATCATTTTCATTCAATTTAATCATTCAATAGAAACTCGAAGTTTGCAGAGTGCATTTATTATTTTTAACTTGCCTAATTTTTTGACGGTTTATTTCAATTTTAAATTAAAATTTTCAGAATTTCCAGAGATATTTTTTACATATTTTAGAAAAGGTTATTTTAAATTGTTGCCAATTGTTAAAACAGCGCGAAGAATAATATATCCTTTAAATTAAAAATTTATTCACACGTGACTATTATAAACAGAAAAAAATCCTTTAAAATTAGAATTAAATGATAACGTGTTAAAAGCAGGAAAATATTAAACATTACGTCATAAAATTTTTTTTTTACACATGCTTACTTAAAATGAAAGAAAATTATAAAATAATCAATTATTTTCAAATTAGAATTAAATGATTACGCATTAAAAGCAGGAAAACATTGAAAATTACGTCATAAAAATTATATTTGCACGTGAATATTAAAAGAAAAAGAAAATTTTTAAATAATAAATTCATTGATATGTGTTAAAAGTCGTAAATGGAGGAAATTACGTCATATTGGCCAAAGTGGCCAAATAATAATATTGCAAAATAGTTTAAATTAAAAAATATATTTATATGAGAGATTTATTTCAAATTTCGAGATGATATTTTTAACTATAGTTGCCAATTTTAAGGTAGCGCAAATAATAATATTATCATTAACATATATAAGATACACAAAATGTAAATATATTGCTTACAGGTGTCAAGTATGATAAAATCCTTTAAAAACATTAAAGTCATTTAAAATTCATAACGTTTTCGACCGACACTTACTCGGTCATCCTCAGTGAAAAACTAGCAGTTGTTCTGTCTCCGCGTCTCCAGCCTTGTCCGGAACAGACCACTTCACTTCAAGGGTGGATTGGAAAATAAGAGGGGGGGGGGCATAAATGCTATTCTTTTATCGAAAAGTGCAGATTTATTAACTATTTATTAATTTTTTCCAGACTGCGTGGATATCATATGATAATATATCGTTACAAACTATTTCTTTATTTGATATTATTTCCAGAGATTCTCTTATGATAGCTTCTTGGTGGTTACTTGTATGGAAAATAATTTTGGCTCTATTGAAATCTACTTTTATAGGTTGAATTTGTGCTAATCTTGATAATGCAGTGTGGGGTCTATTCAATCTCAGATCTGCTTCATGTTCCTTAATTCTGTCACGAAATTTCCGCAGTGTCATACCTATGTACATAAAATCTCTATTATCTTTCTTGAAGGGTATAATATATACTCCCGATCTATTGATGGCTTGGATAGGGTCAATTTTCGTATTTAACAAATCCTTTAATTTCGGGGGAGGGACTGCGATTAATATAATACCTATCCAAGCCATCAATAGATCGGGAGTATATATTATACCCTTCAAGAAAGATAATAGAGATTTTATGTACATAGGTATGACACTGCGGAAATTTCGTGACAGAATTAAGGAACATGAAGCAGATCTGAGATTGAATAGACCCCACACTGCATTATCAAGATTAGCACAAATTCAACCTATAAAAGTAGATTTCAATAGAGCCAAAATTATTTTTCATACAAGTAACCACCAAGAAGCTATCATAAGAGAATCTCTGGAAATAATATCAAATAAAGAATTAGTTTGTAACGATATATTATCATATGATATCCACGCAGTCTGGAAAGAATTAATAAATAGTTAATAAATCTGCACTTTTCGATAAAAGAATAGCATTTATGCCCCCCCTCTTATTTTCCAATCCACCCTTGAAGTGAAATGGTCTGTTCCGGACAAAGCTGGAGACGCGGAGACAGAACAACTGCTAGTTTTTCACTGAGGATGACCGAGTAAGTGTCGGTCGAAAACGTTATGAATTTTAAATGACTTTAATGTTTTTAAAGGATTTTATCATACTTGACACCTGTAAGCAATATATTTACATTTTGTGTATCTTATATATGTTAATTATAAATCAAGGTGAATTGTGCACTAAAATTTTAACTTTCTATTGAATAATATTATCTTTTTAATAATAAAAATATTTTCAGTTGAATGTTACAAAGAGAAAAGAAAGTTTGGTGAAAATTATGTCAGATTTAAAACGTTACATTTAAAATCCCTTATTTAAAATCATTTTCTTATAGCGTTGTTAAAAAATACCATAAAGCAAAGACTCTGTTGACTTAGTTCCTTTTATATTTGGTAATTTTCAAATGTTTAACTAATCTTATTTAATCAAGCACGGAAACAGCAACTAACATCAGCTGATTCGGTCTTGAAATCCCTCAGTAAAAGGGAAACCCGTTTACAGTGAGATCGCCATTGATTTTTTTAATTATACAGAGCAGCCTCGATTATCCGAGCTAATTGGGACTGTTAGTAAATCGGAATCGGAAATCTCGGTTAATAGAAACTACGTGTAAAAGCTCGCCGTGCTTGCGAATTTAACATCTCTTTAAAAAATATATATAGAATGTTTTTTAAATAATAAAAATAAACATATGTAAAGTTCTGTTTCACAGCTTAACAAATTTAAAAAGAAAATCAACTACCAGTAGTAAATTTTAAAATGCAAATTGAAAAATTTACGAAAGTTCACACAGTCACTGGAAACAAAACATTGTTCGCTATTGACTTCTCAGGGTCCAATGTTTCTTTGGAGTTGAGTGCTTTTGGGGGCAGAAGGGCCTGTATAGCATGGGCAGTGAGCTAAAGAGTGTGGTTATTTTTAAGGCTCATTCAAAAGGGGGAAAAAATCAGACTTTGTTATCGGCTCAGTTAACAGAAACCTCGATTAATCGAAGCTCGGTTAATCCAGGTTCTACTATAATTCAATCTTCCGTAATCTTTTTAAAGCAGATCAAATTAATGGACTTTAGCACAAAGTCACATAGCTGATAACTGCCATGCTTGTTGGCCACCTTTTTTTCAAAAAGTTTGCTTCGCGTTATTCAATTAATGAGATATCTCCGATAAAATAAGTCACATTTTCCCGTTCTAAAATACTGGTATCCAAAAATCGTAGCATGTAACTGACACTACAAGTACTCATGGAACTAGACTATTTTAAGTCTGATTTTTATTATAGACTATATAAAATTATTAAAAATATATATTATGATAGGAACTAGCGGGCTTCGTCCGCTATTTACGTTACGGATATAAAAATCATGTTTTTTTTTTTTTTAGGGAAAAAGAAATAAAAACCTATTTGACGATAGGTTTATAAAGACACATTTTGTATTTGTTATATTTCCGGGGATGAGGAGGGGGGGGGGGACTATTTTGATTAAATATCGCAATTAGTCCACATGGCAGATATAATTATGATAGACACTAGCGGGCTTCGCCCCTCTATGGTGCCTTATGGGTCCAGCTTCCATAACTCAGAAACTACCTTTCGGACATCAATGCAACAGATTCCAAATGTTATAATTAACTTAATAATCACCCTATATAGCATTAAAGTAAATTTATGAGTACTGCATACTATTTTTTTTATCGTAATTTCTGAAGAGAAAAAATTATTTCGGTTCCATTCTTAGGTATTGGTCTGAAAAATTTTGAAAAAGGGGGGAAGGAGGAGACATGAGACTGCTGTTTGTCAAACAACACAACGGGGTCTGGCTTGTTCAACTTGGTTTTTGATGACTTCAATTGGAAGGTGGTTTGTTTAAAAGAGTGCGTTCCCTGCCCCATGAAAATTGGAACTATTGGTGCACCATCTATGTAAGGATTTAATAATTGTAAATTAACATTTTGGATTTATTATTTTAAGGATAAAGTGTTTTTAAAGGAATATCAAATGAAACCCTCTGTGCGATCTGCGATTATACTTACCCACTTGTTTTTATATACAAACTGCTATAAGGAAAATTGTAATAAAATAGTAAAAATTAAATCTGCATTAAATCCCATAAGTATCTTTTTTTTAATCATTTTATCACTAACCTCAAAAAAATAATGATATCAATGCAAAAACCCTTGACGGGTTAAAAGTTTCTGACGCAGCACTTTATCTTATGCTCTAAGAATTTTAAATATGGAACTTAAAAATACTGATATCAAATTTTGAGTGACGTTATGCTATTTCTTAAAAAATATATTTGTATTTATTTCATCATTTTATTTTTGTTTTATTTATAATCGCATGTGCAAAAGTTATGTTCAACATGAAAAACTGCATAAAATTTTATTCGCTGTTGCTTTATCATTTACATCTCTCATAAATTCAAAATATGAGTTTTAAAAGATATGATATAAAATTTAAGTGACGCCTTGATGTGACTTTAAAAGGTTTGTTTTAAAATTCAATTTAAAATATTTTTGACTTGGTTAAAATATTTTTTTACATCTACACAATACTTTTAATTTTCCAATTCACTGTTAAATATATCACTTTCATTGAATCTATACTATGCATTGAAATGTATTTATTTCAATAAATTGATTTATCTTTTGTGTCACGCTATTCAAAATTGTGAGTAAGATTTATGTAAATGGTTTCTTTGCGTCATTGTGTCCAAACTACATGAAATGTATGAAAAAGGATAGTTTGACGCAAATAAACCATTTACATAAATCTTACTCACAATTTTGAATAGCGTGACACAAAAGATAAATCAATTTATTGAAATAAATACATTTCAATGCATAGTATAGATTCAATGAAAGTGATATATTTAACAGTGAATTGGAAAATTAAAAGTATTGTGTAGATGTAAAAAAATATTTTAACCAAGTCAAAAATAATTTAAATTGAATTTTAAAACAAACCTTTTAAAGTCACATCAAGGCGTCACTTAAATTTTATATCATATCTTTTAAAACTCATATTTTGAATTTATGAGAGATGTAAATGATAAAGCAACAGCGAATAAAATTTTATGCAGTTTTTCATGTTGAACATAACTTTTGCACATGCGATTATAAATAAAACAAAAATAAAATGATGAAATAAATACAAATATATTTTTTAAGAAATAGCATAACGTCACTCAAAATTTGATATCAGTATTTTTAAGTTTCATATTTAAAATTCTTAGAGCATAAGATAAAGTGCTGCGTCAGAAACTTTTAACCCTTCAAGGGTTTTGCATTGATAAAATATACGCTATTTTGGAGCAGGTACTGTCACCATCAATTTGGAACCATTTTTTAAAAATCGGTTTGATATTTCCTGAGATTGCGTAGAAATCGCTATTTAAAACGTTTTTAGAACGTTTTTGGCACATTTTCATAACTTTTAAATATTGAATTCTTCAGATACTCTTAGATATCATTTACATGTTACTAGTAAGTACCACGCCTAATTTTATGTTGCTTGCCACTGACAATATCACAGAAATCGCAATTATCAGGTTAAAAAATAAAATAAAATAGAACGAAACGCAACGAAAAAAATTACAACAGGTGTTAATTTTTTTTTTTTTTTTTCATCGTTTGTAATTTAAGAAAACATATTTAAAAAGTACATTTGTTAGTCAAACTCTTCCAAGTCTTGAACCTCCTTGTTTTGAAAAATATTATATCTTACTTTAATTCATCAATATATTTGGTTATGATCTTTACTGAATAATAGAACAAATTTCAGCTTAACAGTGGTTTAAAAGTGTTATCACTGTAAAGGGTCTCCGAGTTCACTTAAACATTACGCCCAATCTATTGATGAATGTCTAAAATGAATGAGCCATTGGGATAGAAATTCTAACTGTAGTATAAATACTACGTAATAATTTTATTAAAAATAAAAATATAAAAAATGTAAAATTACTTTTAAGTGATATTATAAATGTAAAATAGTAAGAAACCTTACTAGTTTAGAATTAAGAGAGGAAATAAATGGAAAAAAAGTAAATAAGTGAAGTTTAAGAATATATAAGCACAGTTAAGAGTTAAGAGAAAAAAGCTGTCAGACAAAGCTGGTAAGGGTAGTTCGGCAAAGAGTGTAACAGATGTTGTGTCACTGTAAAACCAGACAACGGCGCTTTTTAGAGTCCATACATTTTTCCCCTTTGTTACAAAGTAAATGTATAATGATCATGAGATCGTAATTGTTATATTAACAGTATTTTTTTTATATGAAGTTAAGAAAGTGATAATAGAGTTTAGTATAGTAAAAAATAGGCAGTAGTGGGGAACTCAAGGCCCTCGACATCCATAATAATGAAAAAATTGGTTCTTCTTCTGTGCTCAGGCTTGCAGGCGTCATAAGTAAATAAACTTATTTTTTTGCGTTAAGGAAGTTTTTACTGTTTCGTTTCAATGAGATTTAAAATCAACTAGGAAATGAATCTTTATTTCCCACTGTCTCCGGTGTTATGTTATTATATTCAGTACTTTTACTGTGTATTTATGTACTATGTATTAATACTCCCAAACAGAAACTGTTAATGGGTACTACTGAAACACATGAAACATCGATTAGTATATTATAGTTATGCGTATAAATGTTTATATGTACTACATATGAATTACATTACATTATATATATAATTGCATTATACACATATAAACTGTAAATAAATCGACTATACTACAAAAATCTACAGTACGTAATGAAATTCTGTAACCACAAAATAAAGAACTTTTGTATTAGTATATTAGAAGGATAGGTGCATATTTAATTATCGGATGATTTCGTGAATCTTTTTTTTAATTTATTTATTACATATTTTTACTTTCCTGAAATTTTCAAGAAGAGATTCTAATATGTCTTTTCTGGATAGGAATAAATAAAAATTTTCACTACGAGGCTTTAAACCAAGTTACATACGACTCAAATACAAGTGTTTCATTTCATAATTTTCATTAAATTTAAAAATAAACTCATTTATGCATTAATATATAACAGTCTCTTAAGGATTACATAATAAATTTCGAAAAAAACAAAAATCAGCACTCTCAGATAATCATATGAAAATGTTACTTTGATTTATAAGGTTTACAAATTTAAAGTAAAAATTATATTTGGAATTGCATAACATAAGTCCCAATCAACAAATGAGTGGATTTGTAATAAGGACATATTTTTAGCTTTTTTAAAACATGTTACTCTTTTTTCGCATTTACAGAAAATTTAGTATTTAAGAGTTTTTTTTTTTCTAAATATTTCAATATAAGTGAATGCCTGTTAAATGTATAGATTTGTATCAATAATATATTTTTAAAATGTTTATAACCAAGAATGTTTCATTAGAATTTCAAATGACAGAATTTATAACAGGCTTAAGTCCGCATTTTTAACAGTAAAATTAATTAAAAAGTGTTTTACAAATAAATGTAAAATAAACGAGAAATATGAACTAAGAAATTAGATAGCACACTTTTAAACCAAAATCTAATATGGTTTCAATTTAATTTAATATGCATTGTCATCGCAAATTAGCTTATTCCGATGGTATTATAATACAAAAACTATTTTGAAAATAACAACATTATTAAAATTGCTCATTTCCTTAATACACTTACTCAAGAGTTACATTATCTTTTTTTTTCTTTTTTTTTGCCATTTGACGCTTTCTATTGATCTTTGGTGAACTACAATGGCCTCCAAAATCAAGGTACAGTGATTGGATGCTTTCGATTGTACGCGGCTTGTCGAATATCTACCAACATTATTGACGAATTGCTCTTAAACTTCTGGAATGTAAACAACATGTTTGATTTTATATTTCTCGGCCAAAATTTAGTCGGGGGGACAATTAGAGGGCTAATAATAAATTTAATAATAAAATAATATTTTCAATCACCTATTTAACAGAAAATGCTGAAAGTGATCTGTCACTGTGTTAAATGATTATTTCGGTCCTGTTCAACGTTTGTGTGCATTTGTGCAAGCATAGCACTCATATTCGTGAAGATGTTATTGTGTGTAAAATTCAAAAGTTCTTTATTTATAGCAGAGTTTCCAAACCAAATTTAACACAACTTTCCAAAAATCTGGCAAAGAACTGTAGCAACAGTACACTTCAATTAAAACATGAATATATTGAATATTTGATAAGATATGGGCACATGTATGAAATGCTTTTTAACTGCACATGCGTGGAAGATTTAAAATTTTTTATTTCATAATTGCAGTAAAATGCTCAGCACGAAATTGATTCTTTTGACATTCCCAATATAAATCTAAAGCGAAAATTTTCGTTACCAAATAGTGATGTTAAAAATTTGATTTAGGCTATAAAAAAGTGACCTCTCCGAGGTCTGTATTCAGTATGTATCCTGGTCAGATGGTCAACCCAACGCGGAATATTCAGTGTTTAGTTACATAGTACGTTTGTTATTTATTTTACGAATTATAAGGGATTAAAAGCTAAGCGAGGATTGTGAAAATTTGGAGTCGAACTCTGGACATGTTGAGCCTTAGCATGACCAATAAGCAATCGGACTTCCGTATGTCAGGCCTATTATTTTTATTTATTTATTTTTTTTATTTTTTTGTCTGTGTATGTTTGTGTGTGTGTAAGGGGGAGGGGGCACTTGAGGGATTGATTTCCTTAAAATGTGAGGAAGGATTGTACTTTGTGTCAATATATTAAAGAAAGAGAAACAATGTATAAAGACACATAAATATATATAAAAAGCATACAGCGGTTTCGAAACCTCTAAGGTTTCATCTGCTTTATATATATATTTATATTTGTGTCTTTATACGTTGTTTCTCTTTCTTTAATATTGATTTACCTGCCTGTCTTTGTTTTTGACTTTTCACAATGCTACATCCACACGCCCGAAATATGTCAAGGAGTATTTTCAGTCCTTGGAATAACATTACAGCAATATAGCTGTCATTTCATAAACACTTTTTAAAAATGCCTAAGTACATTCACCATAAACTGAAAATTCTGTCTCTTTAGTGAGCGTTCAGTGCATAAATGAGCAAGCAATAAAGTATTGAGCCCACTGTATCTTAGATGAATAATTCAATGCGCATCTTATTTGATTGATAATGCAAATTATTCAGTTATTTATTGGTAATGATGATTACATGATCGTAGATTTTGTGATCAAATCATTCAGAAACGGTTATAGTCAAACTGATATCTTGGACATTCAAAACTGTACTACAATGTCGTGCATTTTATTTTCTACTAAAAACGTGCTGCTTTATAGAAAGATTTATTAAAAGAATATTTAACCAATCTAAGAAACTTCTTATTTCAATATTTATCATCTTCTTTTTTTCATTTTTGAACAAAATAAGCAAGATTCTTTCTGTGGAAAAGAAATATTATAAATTTTAAAAAACTTTAAACGTTATTAAAGTTCTCATCTTTTCGACATATTAGGATACAGTGATGAAAACAATGTGGCCAGAATTTAATCAGTTATTTTGTACAGTAATGTTTTTAAAGAATTCCTTTGATTTATCTACAGCGAAACGTCTTTTAAAAGCCACCCCTATTCAAGGGACACCTCTATTAAGGGCCAATATTTTTAGGAAAGAAATTTTTCCCCATAAATATAATATTAAATTTACTTCTATTAGAGGCCGCAGCTACCCCTCATAAAGGCCATTTTTTTCACATGTACCTTAAATCCTGAACAGGTGTATTGAATTCCTGAACCAAAAGATAAGAGTTCAGCAATAGAATGAATAGCATTTTCAATAGAATGCAAGCAGCTAAATGACATTTATGATGTTAAAAAATTAAAGTATTTTAAACACAAAATAATAAGTGTTATAATTATAATAATAATAATGTAATATACATATAATAAAAAAAAATATTGAACTAAAATCTAAAAAAAAAAAAGAAACAAAGGAAAAAAAACACAAAATACAAAATACAAAAAGGCATGAGATTAATCTGAAAAATCTTCATCAATAATATAATTTATAGAATATGAAGAATTAAACGGAAACGAACTGACTATACATTATAAAAAGTTCATTCAGCTAATAATTTTGTTGACAAGAAAAGGTTTGCTAATGATATATTGCTCACCCTCAAGAAAAGTGACACATCTCGCAAAAATTCATCTTGCGTTTTATTCCATTAATAGATCTTTCATAGGTGTGTCTTGCTAAACAAACAGTTTCATAAGTGCATTTATACGGAAAATCCTTTTATTATGCTATATGTCCATGTGTGACCACAAAAGAGGGTTGGATTGCGAGGGGAGGAAAAATTACCAAACTCTCCAAACCTCATGTTACGTCTTCATTCTTAAGTGTTTTATGCTTTTATGAAAGTTTTTATTCCCTTTATTATATCCCTTTAGTACGCTAATATGTCCATGTGTGACCACAAAAGAGGGTTGGATTGCGTGGAGAGGTAAATTTACCAAACCCTCCAAACCTCATGCTACGTCTTCATTCTTAAGTGTTTTATGCTTTTATGAAAGTTTTTATTCCTGCATGCAGAGCTAAGGGCTGCAATTTAATCTTATATTAGAATTATAAAATCCCCCCCCCCTTTTTTTTTCTCCTGTCAAATTTACTTTTGTCGAGATGTGTCACTTTTGTTGCGGGTGAGCAATATGAAGTCCTAGAACTATCTGCCATTAAAAATATTATTTACGAATATGGATGCATTACTTCCATTTACAACTAAAAGTATAACGTAAAGACTGATCATGCATTCATTCATGGAATTTGTTTGGCTGTTTGTATATTTATATACGTTAATTACAAGTACATTTTCATTAAATAACGGTATAATAATATTTTAATTAATGTTTAGCTTCCAATTACAATATTAGTTTAGTTCGAAATAAGGATATAAGGTATAGAATTAATATTAATGTTGAAATGAAAGTAATGAATATATTTCCAGGATTAGTTAGTAGCATTCTGCAACTACTTAATAGTTTCTGCCTCTTTAGAGAACATTAAATGCATAAATAAACTAGCACTGAAGTATTCAGTCAACCCTAATCCAATCGATTGATTAAGTGTGTTTCTTGATTGATTGATATAGCATGATTCCGTTAATTATTGCGATAGCTGATTGCATTGCCGCAGATATTGTAATTAATTAATTCAGACGTACTTATAGTCTAACTAGTTACTTGAGAATTCGGAATTATACAACTACCTAATGCAGTTAA
Organism: Maratus speciosus; assembly: GCA_963932465.1. NCBI lineage: Eukaryota > Metazoa > Arthropoda > Arachnida > Araneae > Salticidae > Maratus > Maratus speciosus. The sequence continues at coordinate 96,053,667 of OZ010792.1, forward strand.
GTTTGGTAAATAAATAATTAAGTAAATAAATAAATAAATACATATATATATTCAATTAATTTTCGAAAAAGATGTGAATATATATATATATATATATATATATATATAATACCTTTTAATCAAAATTTATCTTACAAGTTCATATAGCAATATTAACCAAAATTTTAAATCAAGATGGCATGTACAAATTACAATTCTGAGATATTAAAAGAATTCGAAATTAGATGTTACAATAGAAGCATTTTGAATTTAGAAAGAATGAGATATGCTGCGCTGATACAGAAAACAATAATAGTATTGTATAAAATATAATTAACTAAATACACACTGAAATGCGCATAAGCAGCTTTATTTATCCTGTATTTTCAACCAATCAAAATCATTTTATAAAGCCAAAATGGGCTTATGAATTAAAGATCAAACGCAAAATGCAATGAAAAAGTTCATAGACTAATATATGCACACACACACACACACACATATATATATATATATATATATATGTATATATATATATATATACAGAAATCAATTGTATTTTTCTTTTATTATGTGGGGCCTTTGATAACGTGTTTCATAATATAAGATTCAATATTTGTGTTGTGTTTTTGCATTCCTTTCGTAATTTTTTCCTTTTACATATTTTGTTCCTCAACTTTTTGAAACTCCACATTTCCATTTTTGTTTTTCCACTTTTATGTAGGATTTACAGTATTATAATATAGAAAAAAATATTATTTTGGTCGCTCTTTCATTTGTTTAAATGGTTAATATTTACAAAAAAGTTTTATTATATATGTATTAGATCAAACGGAAAGTTCTGTCCGATAATGTTATTTCACGCCCACTTTTTACCCGACTGAAAAGAAGGGTTATGTGTTTCACGCGTATCTGGGTATGTGGATTTCTTTATACCCTCGAAACATCCCAACGGCTGGATGGATTTTAATGAATGAGGTCTCTATCGATTCGTCTTAACCTTCCGATGGTTATAGGATAGGTTTTGTTTTTATAAGTTCAAAATGGTGGCCGTAAACTACAAAATGGCGGTAGAGACAAAAAAAAGTTTTTACGTACCCCATTGAGTGGTATATCATTGGATAGGTCTTTCAAAATGAAGATGATGTTTCATTGACCATTTTGCAGTCAGAAGCTCCGTTTAAATATTACACAACCTGGAAGTTGTGTACTTCCGATCTCTACCTTTACTGTAACTCTAACTTCTTAATAGGCATTTATGGGTCTGGTCAAAACACTGTTTGTAGATAGGAACTAATAATTAAACACAACTTAAAAGTCATCAATACAAGTAAATAAAAAAAAAGTAAGTAATATAAAAAATAGTTTCATATTGATGGGAAATATTAAGATCGCTTGCAGTCAGGTGTTTTGATTTTTTTAATTTAATATATTTATTTAAAAATTCAGATTTCTTCACTGGCACCCTTTTTTTATGATAAAGTTTTCATTGTTTACACCTTAATTAATAAATCATTAAATAAGGTGAATTATACGATTTAAAAAAAAAAGTGGTGCCGATGACGAAATATGAATTTTAAAAAAGTAGGTGTGAAATAACATTATCGGACAGAACTTTCCGGTAGACCTAATATATATGAAAGTAAATAATTAAATGAATGTTAAATTAATTTTCGAAAAAAAATGTGAATATTAAACTAATTTAGCAGATGTCTATTTCTAGAATCTATAAATATGGGAATCCAAATTTTTAATTCATTCTGCCAAATACATTTTGAGTTATGTATAGAAAACTATTCCCATCGCAATCTTTTTTGAAACGATTAAACATTATTTAACACTAAAAAGACGGGAGATTTTACTCAACTTTTATAAAAAAAAATTTGTACCGGAATTTTTATTCAAAACTGTTTAACATATCTATTTAGCTTTTTGTTTCTTTGCTTCTTTTAAATTTATTTTATAAAGAAATTTCCGGTTGGAACCGAAATATATTCATTCTATACGGGCCAAAATGACCACTCGCCGTCATTCTAGTTTTAACATTAGAGTCCAAACTTTAAACTTTGTTAATTCTTTAACTCTTTGACTGAATGGCTTTCTGTTCAGTATTTGAAAGTGACATTTACAGGAAAATCGAAATATGCTGTCAAATTTGGGTATTAGTGTTGAAAATTTCAAAGTTTGATACACTTTCAATATGAAGACGTCTCCCTAATTTAATTTTTTCAACATAAAGTGAAAGAATATACAAGTCCCAAAATGGAATGTTTATTTAAGTTTTGATATGAGACAATTTGACGATTAAAATATACGATGTGTACCTTTTTATTTATTTATTTATTTATTTATTTTTATTTATTTATTTATTTATTTATTTTTGAAAGAGACTGAACAGTAATAACGGAATTAAATTCGTGGTATTAGTTATCATACTGTTTTTTTTTTCAAATGTTAGATAACTGAGGGAAAAAACGTGATAAGATTTTAATTTAATAAGTTCTCCTTTAATTAAAAATTAAAATACCGCATTGATCTAATTATTTTAAACACATGTGTTTCAGATATATATTTTCTTGATTTTATAATTGATTGAATAATCTGATTATTTATTGATTAAATGTAGATTCGTATAGATTTTTGTTCGGGTTTTGTTTATTTACATTCGTGACTTACAAGTATATTCTAGAATTAAAAATAGTAGCATGAAATTTAAATTACTTTATATATACCATATTGACTATTACAGAAGTTTTTCGCTCTTTTTTTTAGACGAGTTTGTTGTAAAGTAAAGTTTGGTATAAAAAATCGTCTGCATAGATAAATTATTTTTCGCAGTAATATGTTTTTGAAAATATAAATTCTCGTCTGGCAACTAAATTTTTGTTTACGTGCAAAATGGCGCTGTAAAAGAACCGATTGATGAAAAGCTATATTTCTGCACTTTTCGAAGAGAATGATATTATTAGCATTCGGTTATTGAAAACGGCTGTGGAAGGCATGTTTTTACTATATCTGAAGACACAGTAAGTAATAGTGTCCATAAAACAGGACAAAATGAGAAAGCCTACCTTCAGAGGAAAACCGTTCCAAATATGTACCCCAAAACAAAATGAAATCCTTCAAATATTGCAATTGTAAGAACATTTATGGTAAAAGAATTCCTCCAAGTCAAAGGACTGTTTCTAAATCGTTAAAATGCTCAGTGTCAACTGTTAGCAAAATCATTAACACTAATTTGGGATTTTTTAAAAGCCAAAAAACACAATGTACATCGTCTTTTTAACGACATATGACCGAACGAAGAACACAATGCAGAATTCTTTATGAGAAGCATTTATCAGAAGAGGAGCAAAAAAAAAGGGGGAGGGAATATTGTTAAAATAGATTAAGTTTCGAGCTATTTAAATAAGTGTAAAAAAAATATATCCATGTATCATCATCGAAAGGAGAAAAATATAATAAAACCTGGTTCAATGTGTCTAAACAAGGTTTAGCAAAGGATTTATGATTGTTGCTGTCTTTGCATCCCTTGAGGGGCGGTGGGATATATTTTATCCCACCTACGATTAATGAAAATTTGCACCAGAAAAATTTTATGAAATTTTACTTTTCTAACTTTGGTAGAAAAAAGTTGTAAAATTGCTTTTCCTTATTTTGAAATAAATTTTTTCTAAATTTCCGGTAGGAATTCAGCATTTCACAATTGCTTGCCCCTCAAGGGGATAATGGCAAGTTAAAAATAAGGAGAGTGGAGTAAAATGTTAAGATCAACTCTACATACTATTAGAAACCTATTTTGTTCCCAATTATCAAACGTTAAATACCATCTCTTTATCTCCAATGCCACCAATCTGTTGAACTGCAACAGGAAATTCAAGCAGCCACACATCACAATCCACGGTTAATTTCCTGGGCAAAATGAGAAGAGAAACGGGTATCAGGACTACACCTTTCACTGATATACATGCTAAATCTCCTTTATGCATCAATCACAGATTTTTGCCCTTTTGTACTTTTAAAAAGCGCATTATCGAAGAGTCGACCTACAACTCTTCATAGACTTTGGAAAGATGTTCTAGAGGAATGGCCACAAATAACTCTTAAAACTAAAAAAAAAACTCTGTCCACCCGGCCTACAGGCGGAGGTAGATTTCGAAATTAAGTATACTAATTATCACCAACAAAAACTAAATCATGATTTGAGATAAACCCACTCTAATAATTTTATCCTACCGGTTTTGACGGGGTTTTATTTCATTTTTATATAAGAGCTGGTTTTATCAGAATCATGTTAAGGCGGTATTCAAAAAAATACTTTTTCATGTTCAACAACTCGAAATTTTCTGGCACATTTTTAGATTCCTTTTTAATAGAAAAATATGAAACTTGCTGACGTGATTTTTGAAGAAATTTATAAGCGACCTGTGTTTTTATTTTTCGTTCAATTAATTGAAAGTTTATTTATAAACATTTATTTTCTCAGTAGGACAATATTTTTCGTTTCCAACACAATCGTTTAGAGAAATTCTCAAAATACCCACTTTCACATCATTTTGTGAAATATATTCTGCCTCTATCAAAAAATCGATCATTACGGTACATTATATAGTTTAGACGTGTTTGAGAGCAAAAATGAATTTAAAAATGAGTCAGAAAATAAGCAGTTTGGATTTGAATACACCTTTACAACGATGATTTTTTACTTCAACCGCTATGTATTTTTATTTGTTTTTGCTGTAAGAATTGGTCCTATCAAAAACTTGTCAGTATAAATGTTGTAGATAATATTAAGAAGATATATTCATGCGGATTTTATATCTTGTGAATTGACGAAGTTGTGGATATTTTCTTCTCCAACTCCCCCCCCTTTTTTTCGTTTTATTTATTTATTTATTTATTTATTTGCAGTACGAATTGGTCTTATAAAAAACTTGTCAGTATAAAAGTTGTAGACAATATTAAGAATATTTATAATAAATTTAATTGGATTTGATATTTTGAGAAATGACGAAGTTTTTAAGTTATTTTTATCTCCCTAAAACTTTATTTTTTGCGCCCCTTGAGCCCACTTTTAATTTTATCAAAAATCTGTGACACATAAATTTTAGGCCCGATTTTTAGAAGTAATAAAAAATTTAAACTGATTGGATATGTACGAAAATTAAGAAGTTATGGGTTTTTTTCGGTTTTGACAAAACCCCTCCCTATTTCCATCCCCTTGGTCCGATTTTGCCCATTAACGAACTTGACCGAGATTTTATGTCCCTTGATTTTATGTATCAGTTCGGAAGAGATTTATTCAGAATTATGGAAGTTATCGTGTCCAGAAGAAATTGATATACATATATAGATAGATATAGATAGATAGATAGATATAAAGTTTTTTTTACTGAGGGTGGTTTTGGGTTCTCGGTGTTGATATGCAAAATTTTTCAGAAATTCCAACATAGGGGAGAATGTAATAGGTAGTATTTCATACGAAATTTACTTAAAAGGCATTATTGTCATGGAAATCACGATATAGAAAGGTATAAGAGTTAACAGAATAGGAGTTATCAATTAGAGGTCTGCACGGGCCGACATTTCCAGGCCCGGGCCCGGCCAGACTCAGAGAAAAAAAAATGTGATCGATCTAATAGAAAGAGAATACGTGATTTCACTGGTTTCGGTTTTCAAACCGACAGCACCAAGTTCAAAAATAAAATGACTAAAGTTCAAACTGATTTTTCCTTAAATGATCTGATTACGGTGTGCAATCTACTTTGTATTGATAATGAAGGATCTTTAAATGATCTTGCAACCCGATTAGTTACATACCTTTCAGACTTGAACTTACTATAAACTAATATTATACAACATGAAAGTGACACTGACTCGGAACCCGAATTGCCTTCAAATAATATGACTTCAAGTAACAACACTGAATTATCAAACTTTGACAAACAGAAGCAATTTCCAGTTCAAGGTTTTGTGACATCGTCTATTAATTTCACTGATATTGAAAGTGTTGTACCTCCTTTTGACGGAAGTTCTTTTAGTGATATAAATGTCTGGATCAATAATTTTTACGATATCACTAATATGTTTAACTTATCTGACTTTCATAAATTCATATTTTGTAAAAGATCCTTACGAGGAAAAGCCCAGTTGTTAGTACAAACAGAATTTCATATCAATTCATATGACAAACTTAAACAACTCTTAATTTCAGAATTCAGTACCACTTATAATTCTGCCGAGTTGCATGATATATTAAATAAACGAAAATTGCAAGAATACGAATCGATAGAAGAATATTTTCTTATCATGAAACAGCTATGCTCGCGTGGTAACATCGAGGATTCCGCATTAATGCAATATATCATAAATGGTATATCCTACCCTGTTTTCAGAAAATCAATGTTATATGGATGCTAATTCATTGTAGAATTCAAGCAAAAGCTCAAAATTTATGACAAAATTCGACATGACTTTGAGAATAGTAAATTTCGTAAAGTCAAACCTGAAATGCCAGTGAAAGACAAATCTTTTCGGCCAAAATCTTCTATTGACAATCAATTTCACCCTGTGTACTTTACGAGCAAAAAAACCACAGACGCCGAACGTAAATATTCGAGTTACGAATCAGAAGTTTTAGCTGTCATAGAAGCCCTTAAAAAATTTCGCGTTTGCATTCTAGGCATTCCTTTCAAGATAGTCACAGATTGCAACGCATTCCCCCCTACTATGAATAAAAAAAGATCTTTGCATCAAGATGGCTGGATGAGCTTTAATGTTAGCTGACTATAACTATACAATCGAACACAGACAAGGTAGACTCATGCGCCATGTCGACGCTTTAAGTAGAAATCCAATATGTATGATCATTCAAGATAGTTTTACTTCCAAAATCATACAATCACAGAGCACTGACGAACATATACAGGCCATCAAAGAAATTTTGAAAACAAAGCCATATGACATCTATTTCCTGAAAAATAACGTTCTCTATAAAAATCAGAAAGGTATCGATCTGATAGTTGTGCCGGATGAAATGCAGCTAAATGTCATTAAACACGTTCATGCAAAGGACATTTTTGCCATAAACGCTGTGAAGAACTCCTCAACGAAGAATTCCTCATCCCTTATATGTCAAATAAAATTGATAAAATTATAGCAAATTGTGTAACATGCCTTTTGTATAATCGCAAACGTGGAAAACAAGAAGGTGAATTACATCCCTTACCTAAAGAAGAGACTCCTCTCCAAACCTACCACATTGATCATTTAGGCCCTCTTGAAACAACTAACAAAAATTACAAACATATTTTGTCTTTAATAGATGCATTTTCTAAATTCGTTTGGTTGTATCCCTGTAAAACCACTTCTGCTACCGAAGTTATATCAAAACTACGACAACAAAGTTACACTTTTGGCAATCCTTCCACCATCATTAGCGATATAGGTCCTGCCTTCACAAGCAAAGAATTTGCTGATTATTGTCAAGATGAAAATATAAAGCACGAGACAGTTACAACTGGTCTTCCCTGTGCCAATGGTCATGTAGAGCGACTTAATTCCACCATAATTTCTGTAATCTCTAAAATTTCCAAAGACGAACCGACGAAATGGTTTAAACATGTTTCGAAAGTTCAACAAGTCATTAATTCAACTTACCAACGAAGCATTAAGAAAACACCGTTTGAAATATTATTTGGTACAAAAATGAAACAGAAAGAAGATGTACAAATTATTGACCTCTTAAACAGTGCAGTCGAAGAACAATTCATGAGACATAGAAGAGCTCCGTAAAGAAGCCAAGAAGAATATTCTGGAAATTCAACAAGAAAATCGGAAGCACTATAATTTACGACGTAAGAAACCGCCGGAAGTACAAGCTTGGTGACCTCGTAGCAATTAAGAGAACCCAGCAAGGATCAGGTTTAAAGTTGAAATCTAAATTCTTAGGTCCGTATAAAGTAACCAATGTGAAGTCTAACGACACCTACGACGTAGCGAAAATCTCATCAACCGAAGGACCGATAAATACTAGCTCATGTGCTGAATACATGAAACCTCGGCCTGACGGAAACTGAAGCTTAAAAGAAAATAAAAACATTTTTTTTTTATCTTTCCTCCTTGTATGTTATGAAAATTTTATAAGTTAATGCTTTTAAAGACATTTCCATATGATGTTACGCCACTTCAAATATGACGTGCAGATTATTTTTTTCTTTTCCCCTAAGAACAGTTACTGGTTTTTGTTTTTGTTTCTTTTTCAGATTCTATTTCTAGCACATGTCGTTGCGGCAGCTCCAGATTTCAGGAAGGTCGCATGTGGGAATTTCGTAAGAACACTTGAATCAGACTGAATGTCTTCGATGCTGCATTCCGTTTCGAGATTAATAAGGTAACGAAACTGTGTGAAGTGGAAATGCAGAAAAAGTAAATAGAATGAGACAGAGTTCGACGACGCAGTTTTTTGTTAAAAGAAACACAATATTTTCGATGACATAATATAGAAGATTTAAATGACGTACGAAAATCTTAGAAATATTCAACGACGTTATGTAAATGAAGCCAAAGTTAGTTGCTTTTAAGCTAAATATAGATTGTAAAGTGAGCTTTTATCTGTATTTTTGTTTTGTTTTCGTCTTAATAAATGTCAGAGTTCGTCTTAGAAGTGAGCTATGATTTATAAATAGTCTCATCTCATAAAAGTATTTTTCTAATCTTCTGAAAAATGTGCGAACGCCTTTTGTACGTTATTATTAGATAAATAAATTACGCGTGAATTAAACATTAAGGAAGGACTAATAGGTTTAATAAATACATATGAAGAATTGCCAACTGCATTAAGCAGAAACTTAAGATTTGAGCGTTTTACTAAACGCTAAATGCCTGAATGAGTAAGCATTGAAATAATCCGCCCAGTCTAAACCAAGCTATTGATTAAGTGCGTATTTTGATTGATTGATAATGCGAGGAATTCCATAAATTATTGGTATTGCTGATCGCATGGTTGGAGATAATGTGATCGATTCATCCAGAGACAGTTATAATGAAACTAGTTAACTGAAACTTCAGAATTTACCCGCTACCTAATGTATTTTCTGTTTTTCTGCAAAAATTTGGGATTGTTTAAAACAATACCGGTTATCTAGATTAACAATTAAACTTTTTATTCCAGGAATTAATGCCTTTTTTTTGCAATTATTTATTTAAATAATTATAATTATTGCTCCGCTAAAACGAATTATTTTTGTTATAATTTTTCTTAGATTTTCTTCAAACTGATTAAAAACTGTGATCAGATATTAATTGCAGAATTTCTGTATTAATTAAAAATTTGTTTCTATTATAATTTTTTTTAACATACCATCCATTGTCAAACAAATGTTTCGGTTATTTCGGTAATTCACAGTTTAGTATAATTACTCCCCAAAGAAGCGCATTTTTCATAAGGCTATGTTTAGTATATATAATATATTGGAGAAGATACAAACTCTTCTCATCAACAAACTTCAAAAGCATATCACATTAATATTAATGAAGGAGCTGGTTTTCACAAACACACTTTAAGAATATATAGCTGCATTCAGGACCAAACTTAATAGTTTCTGAAACGTTATTGAAGTTTAAATGAATGAATGAGAAGGCGCTGAAGCTTTCATTCCACTCTTAACTAGCCAATTTATTAAATCTGCACCTAGATTGATTGGTAATTCTAGTGATTCCGTTAATTACTGGTATTGCTGATTGCCTGGTTCGGAATAATGCGATTGATTCGTTCAGTGACAGTTACTGCCAAACTAGTTAATTGATAATTCTGAATTGTATAATTATCTAATATTATTGCCGTTGTTTTTTTTTTTTTTTTTAGCTGAGAATCTTCCTCAATGAAAATAAGATACTTTTCTTTTGATTAACGGGATTAATTGCTCTCTCGATATTATTGCATTAAATGAAACAGCAATAATTGAAACATACATTAAAAGGGAAAAACTACAGTTGGTCCACAGACAATCTCCTTAAAACTCAGTATACATCAATGTATACTATAATAATGTAGTACTACTATTTTTTATGAGTTATTGTTAGAAAGTAACAATTATAGCTTGATTTGAAACTTTTTAAATAAAATTTATCTAAATTACATAATCTTCCATTAACATTAACGTGTGAACTAATTTAATAAGTGGCATTGAATACCAATAAGTTTTAAGTTCAACTTATTTTATTGAAGACATTTGTCAGATTGCCGTACACTGTTAAAAATTTGCAGCATTCTGTCCAGTCATTCGAACGTTTTTTGAAAAAACGGTTTCATAACCGTAATTTAACTATATTCTGACCATAAAATGGCCAAGAATATGGTCAGAATAGTGTTAAATTACGGTTGTATAACCGCTTTCGGAAAAAAAGGGCAAATAACTGGACAGAATGCTGCAAAATTTTTAACAGTGTACACATTGGTCACATTTCTTGTCGTATGTTTATTTTATTTTCATAACGGTACAGCGCTGCTTGTCTTGCAAAACTGAGTACATCCCTCTGTGCTTTGCGCCTTAATCCAAAGTTTTTTCGCCGTAATGGAAGAATCGTCTAAAAAAATATCGCGTAAACCAAAACTGAATAAAGCGCTGGAACCTGTGGAATACCTATGTAATATATGAAACTAATTGTTTCACAATTAATGATACCATACCATTCTGCAATTATTGAACTACACATGCTTAGTTCCTTTTCTGCCAAACGAAGAATTAAAACTAAAAAAAGTACTGTTATATTCCTTCAAAGTAACCAAAAATTATGTGAAAATTAGTAGATTTTTTAATCACATGATTTCTAATTTCATTGAATAATTATTATTGAATTAATGCGAATTGTTTAACACCTTTTAACACTCTGTCGCTAAATAGATATCTTTGTTGTTTTGGTAATGTAAAGTTTTTCTAATATTTGCCCGATGAAACATATTTTGTGAGATTTTTTTTAATTATATTATTTTTAATTATACTTTAATTATATTTTACGAAGTTTTTTATTGACGCTCTAACTGAAATGTCTGTATACATTTAAAACGCTAAGCGTTATCCTTCGACAGATCGTGAGAAAAAAAACCACTTCATGAAATTACAGTATTCTTATTTTAAATTAAAGATATTTGCTCGGAGATTTGTTAACATGCATTCGTTTGTTAAAAACTTTTATTAATTAGCAGAAATTTTCTATTAAAATTTCACTTCTGAGCATGTGCAACGTATATGTACAAATCTGCGTCTTTGGGCAGATGCAGTGCACATGCACATGCCTATACGAGCTCGCTCGGTTGCATTATTACAGGTGGAGATATATGTGTCTTATTTACTATGTTCTTAATTTACTGAATATGAGATGAACGTTGGAATATACTTTCTATTTGTATGATTCTCCATAGGTCATTGACATTTTTTGTCTCGCAGTGGTGAATATAGTTGTAACTTCGAATTGATTTGCGTTACGGACTGTTGTTTGCGGATTGTTGTTTGTTGTTTGGAGTTTACACCAAAAATAGATCAGTATTTATCTGGGGGGAGGGACTTTTAAAATAATATTTTTTATAATACTTTAGTAATATAATTTAGTGGTATATTAGTTTAGTAATATTTTTGTTTCAAACTCTGCCCCCCCCCCGCTTCCCCCCTCTTAAACAATAAAGAAGCTTAAGGGGTCTTGTACCTTTTAAACGCGTCGAAAATTAACAAAAAACTTCAAAGTTTGAATTAGTCTATCTCCAAAGCCTTTTTATGTATAAAGATGAAATTTTGGATATTTATCAAACAGATTGTGCTTTGTAATATGCTACCATTAGAAATTTATTAACCCTTTAAAGAATTTGTGTATTGTTGAAATCAAAATAGCTCTTTTTTTTACCCCATAAGTCCTTGCGCGCATGATATCTTGAGAAAGTATGTATGGATTGGCATGAAATTAGGTAAAGATACTAAACATATATGTGTGTTTAAAATGATCTACTCTTAGGCTAAAATTATTTCATTAACTATATAAAAAAAAATATTTTCGCAAAAAAAATAAAAATTTTGTATTTTTAATGAATAAAAATAGTCATAACTAAAAATATTACCATTGTAAATACTTAAATAGTAGATCATTTTAAACACACATATTTGTTTAGTATATTTACCAAATTTCATGACAATCCATTCAGACTTTCTCAAGATATCATGCGCGCAATGACTTATGGGGTAAAAAAAAGAGCTATTTTGATTTCAGCAATGCACAAATTCTGTAAAGGGCTAATAAATTTCTGTTGGTAGTATATTACAAAGCACAATCTGTTTAATCAATATCCAAAATTTCATGTTTATACATAAAAAGGTTTTGAAGATAGACTAATTCAAACTTTGAAGTTTTTCGTTAATTTTTGGCGCGTTTAAAAGGTACAAGACCCCTTAAAGGTATATATAAATATTATACAGACATACAAACAATAAATACAATAAACCCAACTGGAGGGAAAAATTAGCCAGAGCCAGGAATCGAACCCGGGGCCACAGTACACAAGACTGCTGCTCTAACTACTGAGCTACAAGTGGACTCAGGGATCGCCCGGTGTAGCTCAGTGGTTAGAGCAGCAGTCTTGTGTACTGTGGTCCCGGGTTCGATTCCTGGCTCTGGCTAATTTTTCACTCCAGTTGGGTTTATTGTATATACTGTTTGTATGTCTGCATAATATTTATATATACCTTTAACTGTTGAATGCAGGCGTTATTTATGTGTGTATGTGTGTTTTAATATGTATTGTAGTATGAGTGTTTTATTATTATAAAGAAGCTTATTTTACTCATATTGTTATAGTAATTTTTCCCAGTGAAGTTTTGACGGGTTCAGTGTAATTCGATATTTTCCTCATTAAATTTAATAACACATATAAATTATTATTAACTCAATAAATAATGCGTGAAATTAATATTAATGAAGGACATTGACATTACATAAACACATTTCAGGAATAGATGGTTGCATTTAGCATAAACTTAATAGTTTCTAACACGTTATTCAACGTTAAATGAATAAATAAGGACGCAGTGAAACATTCAATCCACTCTAAACTAGGCGATTGAATAAATGTGTATCTTGATTGATTGATAATGCGAGTGATTCCGTTAATTACTGGTACTGTGAAGTTCATGGTTTAAGATAAAGTGAATGATTCATTTAGAGACAGTTCATCTAGTTAATTGAAAATTCTCAATTTTACAATTTTTTAATATAATTGTCAGGTATTTAGCTGAGAAACTTGATCATTCAAAATAATTTAGACAATTTATTTTATGTGAAATGAATTTTTACAACTAAGAGAAGAAATGCACAGGCCGGGAGTCCAAACCAAGACCTTTGACTTAAATTGCCAACGCTCTACCTATTCAGCTACCTAAGCCGACAACAGAAGGACACTTTGTATGATACTTTTACCAATGAGTATGACTGACTTTAAAATAATAAAATGCATTTATTTTACATATAAAAATACTTGTTTCACAATTTAATCACAGTATTTTGTTTATTACTGTTTTAAGCAAGTTTAAGTTGTTATTCTGGCCTAGACGCATAAAATTTAGGCGTTTTGTCAAGCTCGTTAAAAAAAAAAAAAAAAAAAAAAAAAAAAAAAAAAAACTTTTTTTTTTTACTATTTATTTTTTATAACATATTTATTGATATTTTGAAAATATACAAAAAAAATTTGAATAAAAAAAAAAGAAAATTAAATAAGTTATAAGCTGGTACGATATACTTGACACGATTGTGAACCTTCTGGTCATCTGAAGGAAAAAAAAAGATTCTGAATTAGTAAGATTCAAGTTATAACCCCTACCTAACAGAAAACGGGAAAAAAATTACAAAATGGCAGCTGTCTTAAAAATAGGCATTTTCCGTTCTTTTTTCATATTTTTTTTTCTTTTTTAAATATTAAAAATAATAATAATAATTTTGATGCAAAAATAGTAGCAGCAATTGAAAGTTACACATTGAAGGTTGGTAAAAAATTTGAAGAAAATCGGTTAAATAAAGCTTGGGATATCGTGTCAACCACGTTGAAAAAAGTACTTTTGCAAAAAACGCAGTAATGTATTGTTGTGAAGAAAAAATAATTGTTTGACGTGCAGATGAGAAACATAGCACTTGATTGAAATGTTTTACACATGGTTCCATTGGTGACGAGTCAAGTCGTTACAATACCATGGCCGGGTGTTCGATTATTGTTCACCGTCTATTGTCCGATCGGCTCAGGCGTAACGGGCTTAAAATACGAATAGATCCTTCTTCTAACTCTTATCAGTTCGGCTTCTTTTCTTGTGGACACGCGGTGTTTTTGATCTTTAATTACTTTAAAAGGAAAGGGACTGATGTCCTGGAAAAGAGAAACCTTTTCGTCAGGTTCAGCTGAGCTCCTTATCTCCTGACTCATTGTTGATTTCTCTCATCATTTTATGAATAAACCGCAGAAGGTTCCAGAACAAACAAATTCCTGGAAAACTGTTGGAGGATGGCAAAACAAGCGTTTATACGCAGCCTTAGTTGCTACATCACTAAAACAGCTATAATTCCGTAAATTATTGGAATTTTAAATTTTTATCTAGAGGACATATCGCTCAACCGCAAGAAAAGTGACACATCTCGCAAAAAATTCATTTTGCGTTTTATTCCACTAATAGATCTGTCATAGATGCATCTTGATACACAAAAATTTTCATTAGAATAGCAGGAAATCACTTTATTACACTATATGTCTATTTGTGACCACAGAAGAGAAGTGGATTGTGTGGGGAGGTAAAATTACCCAACCCTCCAAACCTCATCCTTCGTCTTCCTTTTTAAAAGTTTTATGCTTTTTGTGTACGTTTTCATTCCTGCATGCTCAGCTAAGTGCTATAATTTCATGCTACAGTAACATTATGCAAATTTTCTTTTGTCTTTCCTGTGAAATTTACTTTATCAATATGTGTCACTTTTTTGCGGATGAGCTCAACGTCTAAATTTTAAGAATATGCTAAAAAATTGATTTTTTTTTTATTGTAGACCAGATTACATCCTTAATTCCTGATCGGAAAAACAGTATAATAAAATAAAACTATATTGTTATATTTTTTCAGATTAACCACAAATTATTTGAAATTTCTCTTAAATCATCTAAAAATATAATAAGATTTTTCTTATATGATCTCTACATTAATTGAAGAAACGTCATCGCACTAAAGCTAATTTTTAACATCGTAATCCACAGAAAAATAAATATTTTGGTACTTTTGGTAATGGAGAATTTTGTCTAACAATTTTCGAACTATACACATTTTATAAGCTGCTGTTATGTTAGATAAGTCGCGATCATATGTACTTATCACTACCTTAACTATAACGTTAAGTATTAAGTTGCATTATATTTTCTCTTTAAATTTAATAACACAAACCAATTTTCATTCATTGAATAAATAATGTGTGAAATTAATATTAATGAAACACAAAGGCTATTAATAAACACAATTCTGTAATATCTAGCTGTATTCAGCACAAACTTAATGGTTTCGGATTCTTTAGTGATGCATAAATGATCAAGGACTGAAGTATTCAATTCACAACAAACTAGGCGATTGATTAAATGTGTACCTTGATTGATTGATAATATGAAGAATTTTCTTAACTATTGATATTGCAGATTACATTCCCCGAAATATTTTGATTCATTCATTTAGAGACAGTTATTGTCAAACTCGTTAATTGAACATTCGGACTTTTATTATTATCTAATGCATTTGAAGGTTTTCCGCTCACAAACTTTATCAATTAAAAGAAGATAGACATTCTAAATTATGAGTTAAAGAACTTATTCTATGATTTAGAGACTTTTTTCGCCAATATTTCAAGTAAAGACGCATAATTCTTACTGTGAATTGCAGGAAATCCAATTTAAATAAAAAAAAATTGACAGTTAACTAATAGAAAACAAAATGTGATCAGATCTCATATAGATAATTTTTACTTTAATTGAAAAAAATAAAAACTATTGCATTGGTGTTCTCGCATTGGTGCTAGTTGTTTTAAATTTGTGTTACAAAAAGATAAACGAACTCAGCTTTGATTCATAGTTGAATGTATAGGCTAATTATTGACTGGCAGAGATGCATTAACAAAGCTTTGTTTCGAACACAAAGCTATTGTAAATTGATAATACGAAGAATTAACTTAAACTATTGATATTGCTGATTGCATTCCCCTGAAATATTTTTATTGATTCCATTAGAGTCATTTATTGTTAAAATAGTTAATTGAAGTTTCGGAATTTTATTATTATCTAATGCATTTGTAGGTTTTCCGCTCACAATCTTTATCAATTAAAAGAAGATAGACATTCTAAATTATGAATTAAACAACTCATTCTATGATTCCGAGACTTTGTTTGGCAATATTTCAACTAACCAAGCATAATTCTTACTGTGAACTGGAGGAAATCCAATTTAAAGATTTTACATTTTTTGTCTTTTTTGACAGTTAGCTGATTGAAAACAAAATGTGATCAAAGGTTCATATAGATAAATTTTACATTAATTGAAAAAAAACTTGCATTAGTGCTATCGCATTGGTGCTAATTGTTTTAAATTTGTGTTTCAAAAAGAAAAACTCTACTTAGTTTCATAGTTTAATATATAGGCTAATTATTGGCTGGCAAACATGCATTAACAAAGCTTTGTTTCGAAGTTAGCTCATTCGTGAGTTACAAATATTTTTTTTCTACTAATATAGTAACATGAAATTTCAGTAGCTTCATATCTTCCAATTCTATTATTATTATTAGTTAAACAAATAATTAGAGGAATAATTGAAAGACAAAAATATTTAATGAAGAAATTTTCGGTTTAGTTTGCGGCATTCTGTATAAATTTAATGAATTTCTGCTCTTTAGAGAATATTGCCTGCATAAATGAACACCCATTCACGTGTTCAATGCACACTAAACTACTCAATTGATTAATTATATGTTTTTATTAATTAATAATACGAATGGTACTGTTAATTATAGGTTTTTCTAATTGCGTGGCCAGAAATTCAGGGATTGATTCATTGGAAGAAAGATATAGTGAAATTAATTACGTAAAGATTTCACTGTAATCTACGAGTAATATCTGATGAATTCTCTGGTTTTTAGTGCTGACAAACGCACTCTTTTTAACCCTTTATGAACTGACGGTAATTTTAAGTACCATCGAAGAAAATTTAATATAAAATTTAATAAAAAATTTATTTACTTTGACTATTAATAAAAGTTTATTTTACGTTCCACATTAAATACTCTGCTCAATCAAATTTAGAAGTGTAGAGTCGAAGCTAAATATTTTCAAAAAGTGGTAATTTTCTTAGGTATGGATTTTCTTTTTTCTTTTTCATGTTATATAAAATTTTCATCAATAAAAGCAAGAGGTATTAAATTATAAACAGAAGTTCTCTTATACGCCCATTAAAAATATTTCAAAAATATATATTCTAAAAACACACTCAAAATATATATTAAACATTTAATTGCTAAAATGGACGTCAAATGTTAATAAAATACATTAAAAGATCTTAATAATTTGACATGTTTCGATTGAATTAACTCAATCATCATCAGAAAAAAAATAAACAACAAGATGGAAAATGACAATAAACAACCAGTCGTTTGTTTGTTAACGACTAAAAGGAGTGTCGCCCGTTGGCGTGGTCAGTAAGCGGAGGCTTCTATCACCCCGAGGGCCCGGGTTCGAGTCCCTGGGTAAGACATGGATGTAATTGTGAATGTCCCATTGTAGTTGTATAATATATGTAATGGAAAAATAAAAAAAATTGTTGTGATTTGTTGTTGTTTCTATGTTATAATAAGGATCATTCGAGGCGACAGCCATAGTAGCTATAGGCCTCAAAGCATTCTCCACCTCGGTGGACTTCAAATGTCAACGACTAAAAGTCGTTTATTGTCATTTTCCATCTTGGTGTTTATTTGTTTTTCTGATGATGATTGAGTAAATTCAATCGAAACATGTCAAATTATTAAGATCTTTTAATGTATTTTATTAACATTTGACGTCCTTTTTAGCAATTAAATGTTTAATATATATTTTGAGTGTGTTTTTAGAATATATATTTTTGAAAAAGCAAGAGCATCATAATAAATTTAAATACAATGCTTTTTTAAGAATTGAAATATTTCCAAAAGAGTATTTTTTGTTAATTAATCTGATTGTTTTTGTAAATATTTTACAATATATATATATATATATATATAACTACCGCTTTATTTAATCAGTTTTAATGAAAAAATATATCTAAATTTCACATTATTATCATACAAAAATCCCAGTACAACTTCAGATAGTAAAGAAGATAATTATTGAGTTGAAGCAATAAGATTCCAGTATAACTTCAGATATTAAAGAAGATAATTACTGAGTTGATGCAATTTCTTTATAAATAATTCCGTAAATAAATAGTTAAAACCGATTTATACACTATACTATCAGTCAGGCTTCAGTTATACGCATGCGTAAGCCTTTGAAGCGTGGTGATGCCGCTGTGCCATCATATAATTTTAATTCCTAATTGTCGCATTAGCACCCGATTTTTTGTTTTCACTTTTAGAGTACGCGAAAATATATTTTTACTTGTTTACAAATTTCTTGTAAATCCTGGTGTCTCTCAATTATTTCAACAATTTACGAATACAAGTACGTTGCCCTTAAAAGGTTTAATGAGAATATTGTTAATTAATTTTATTTTCTTTATGTATTGTATTTATTTGTATAACATTATTGACATAATTTAATGGACACATGATTCTTATTTATTGGATTAAAATGAGTAACATTATATTCAAATTTGTATTCTATGAAAGGTTCTATTGTATAAAAGGAAATAACAGACGAGAGGCTTGTATTGATCGCGATTTGTTTAATACAATTGGGGGGGGGGGGGCAGATAGTTCAGATTCAAGCCTGATGAACAAAGGATAATATCCTGTGATAACTTGTCAGAGAAAAGCGGGGGTAATGTTCGGGAGTCGTCCTTGATTTTACACGTGGAAACCCTCAGTCTGACAGAAGGCGCAGTAAGAGAGAGTAAGGGAGTTTAATCTTAGGTTGGGCGTGAAACGTGTTGGTTAAAGAAATTAACTACTCGTGTTGCATGCACGTCATATTGTTCTAGTGAAGTTTTCAAACATACGTGTACTTTCGAGAAACCTGTGTTTTTATATAGTTGGATAAACACAGTTGAGTGTAGTCAATATAGATGAGAAGAGTGTATTTTTAGTGATATAACCTAGAGCGTAGATAATATTTGAACTTGTTTATTATATTTTTCCTTCTCTCACATTGCTCATTTTTTTTTTCAAAATAAAATTTTTAAATATTATTTGTATAACTGCCTCAACCTCTTGAGGGGCACCGGTATACATTATATACCACCTACGATTAATGAAGTTTTACACCAGAAAAATTTTATTAAATTTTACTTTTCTAACTTTGGTGGAAAAAAGCCGTGAAATTGCTTTTACTTATTTTGAAATAGAATTTTTCAAAGATTCCGGTGGGAATTCAGCATTTCACAAACGTAATTGCTTGCCCCTCAAGGGGTTAAAGGCGTAATTAGACAATTCGATTTATGTACTGATTTTTATTGGCTATAAGCTAACAGTCAAAACTTTAATGTTTCGTGACTTTTTCTGGTATCTATCTCTTTAACCCTTTCAGGGCAGAAGAATTCTGTTTGTAAACTGATGATATATTTGACGGACACCAGAACATTCACACGAATTTTTTAGAAAATAAAAATCCGCTAATTTGCACATCCATTACAAAAACAAAATTTTATTAAAATATTCTTGGTGCCTTTTGTCAGTTTTGGAATTAAAATTAGGTGGCTAGACCGTCTAGCCATCGCCCTTGTAAGGGTTAAGACCTAACCCGCACAAACGTGCGGGTTAGACATTCATTTAATTGTTTGCTTTCGAGTCGTTTATAATAAAATCTCGAATCGAACGATCGTTCTGGTTTGCAGATAGAGTAAAGTATCATTTTTTATCAACAGGTAGCGGTTGCAGCCCATGTTTTACTTTCTACAGGCATGACTAGCTTTTTTTTACAAATGCACCGGGTCTTAAAGGAGTATAGAATTTCAGAATAGTTTTTAATAAAAAAAGAGACCAACATAAATGCATTTCTTTTGCCAACGTTCATTTTTTTCTTCTGGTAGATTGTTTAACACTATCTCTACCGGTATCAAATAACACCTTTTAAAATATTTTGATTTATAATTATTTTATTTGAAATTTTTAGGTTAAATCAATCATTTTAAATACTTATTTTTATACTTATAACTTAAAAAATTATAAGTAAAATAAACATAATTCAAAAACTGAAGAGGTGTCATTTGACACCATTGGAAAGTGTTAAATAATCTTCTATTCCTCATTACTCTCTATTACTTTCATTTCAGAACAATCCTTATAACTAATTTATGCACTGAATCCCGATCAACGAAAGGGGTTGTTTTAACACATAATGTAACTCCTAGAGAACAGATTTAAAAATTACGTGCACTATTAATAAGGTACTTTTGAAAGTACAGTGTTAGAATAGTGATTAATTTTATATGGTGTCCATCAGTTATCGGGTTATGGAAATAATTGTAAGATAAATCATTAAAAAAATAATATACTCTATGTATCAACATCTGCCAGTAACAAACAGAGTTGAATTTGAATTCGAACCATACCTTCGCGGCAGAAGGCGGCTTTTTTTTTCGACTTCTTTGACATAAGTCTGATAGTAAGAGAATGTGACGAATAGCGGGGGATGATACATGTTTATCACGTCTTCTGGAGCGAATTTCTTGTGTTGATTTTGTGCGCTTTGCTTCAAACCTTTAAACAGCAATACAACTTCTCAACTCACAATAGAACCTTTGGAAAAGAAAGGAAAAAAATAATGTATAGCTCTTGTTTCAGAATTTGATCTGTATGGAGCTATGCCGGGAGGGGAAATACACTCCTCAATATTGAAACCCGCTAAAGGGTGATTTATGAATTTATGCTTATTAATAGTCGATAAGTGCAATCCCCCCGGAACTCCACAGTGCCCTAGCCTCCCTGGAAGCAGCAGAAATTCCTCTCGGATAAGTATGTCAGGTTTTAATTTTCATAACAAACATTTATGCTCATTCTTAACCACTAAACCTTTAAAAAAAAATGGTGGGTAGATACAGTTTGTAACGTATGTACGCGTGAAAGAAGAATTTTGAAGAATATTTAAAATGAAGAAAATTAAAATTAAAATTCATATCAGAGGACTAAGGTTTGTGCTTAAAATTTGAAGGAATTTTCATATTCCACAGCATGAAAAGTATAAGAGAGTAATAGAGATCGAGATTATTAACATGCAACTCTTTACCAACTTTCCACGCTGCACTATTCTGATCGACGCAATTCCCTCATATGTTAGTGTTACCATATACAGTGACCTCTCACTTATACGACTTTCAAAGCACCGTATAAAAAAGTCACGAACTGCCATTTTCGATTTGTAAGGTTTGAAATAAAAATCTAGTTTTCTTTCAACAACCACATTCCTAAAAGCTGTTAAATTTTTCCAGGAAAGTGCATTTTGCAAAAACCATGATTTCTCACTCAGTACTATACAGAGACCTGATCTGCAGGTGGTCATTTGGCTTTTATTAAATGGAAGGCACAAGGGGATTCCATACAACCACTCTCCCTCCATAGATTTCATCTTAATAACACACGATGGTACAAAATGAATTCTTGAGTGAGAAATGTAAAATCATCTGAACCGTTTAAAGCATCGTATAAGTGAGAGAAGCAATCGTATAAGTGAGAGAAGTAGTCGTATAAGTGAAAGAAGCAGTCGTATACTGAGAGAAGTTTAGCATTATTTCACATAAAGCGTGAACGGGACCAAGAGAATTCGGCGTAACCGAGATAGTCGTACAACTGACAGTCGCATAAGTGAGAGGTCACCGTACATCGTATCTGCCAGCATCGTCTACGGTGGCTCCATTGGCTGAGCGTTTGTAAAATGAGTTAAACTGGTTAAGTTTCTGGTCTGTGTACCTTTCATTCTGGTGAATACAAAAATATACTTTAAACCTTTAATCTCCACCCTGAGTTATTTGTGATTAATTGGTTTGAAAAACTAGCGAATGACATAAAATGTATTTATTTACCTTTGTCCTTCTAGGCGGAAATAAAAACAGTAAGTTTTTTTTTCCTTCTTAAAACAATTGTACTTCTTTAAAGTTAATTATAATTTAGTTTTTGATAATCAAATATAACAGAACAGAACAATTTACTAATGCAAAATTTCCAGTACTTACATGTAAAATTTATTAAATATTTATTGTGTTAAAAATGCTTAGGAATAGCAGAATAACGTTTAAAAAAATAATAAATTTCATTCGGCATTAGTTTATATATCGAAAATCCCTTAACTCTATGTGAATAGATAAACAATAAGTTTATTGTGTCATAAACATAAATGCGTAGTGGAGTATTTCTATAAAATTTCATGATTCAGCTATTCTAGGAAATAAAACATTCACCGAACATTACATAAAGAAGACTGCTTTAACACACGCAAATTAATTATTCTGACGTTGATAAACAGAGAACTGCGAATTAGTAGAAACAAGGTAATTTTCATTGTTTCATCACGCTTCTTTTATATTTCATTCAGCGCATATATTTTGAATGTAAGCTAAACGACAGTGCATGAAGAATATAAACAATGTAATGGTGAAAGACAAAGCTTTATATAAATGAAACACAAAGCAGTAATTCTACCGGAAGTTGGGGATCGTTCACGTGACAGGAAAATTTATGTTCATAAAGAACTAGATGTGACACTGATGAAAAATTCATACTCAGTTCTGGCAATGATAAAGCGTTGCGAAACGTTTTTTGCGATTTCGGTTGTTTATATACTTGTAGGCAGTTTTGAAGAATTTTATCGTTTGATTCAAAAACCGCGTACTTTCTAATTTAAAATTCAAATGCAAATTTTAAAAGTACAAAAGAAAATGGTAGTAAAAAAAACATACATTTGTGAAAAATATGTAAATACTCAAATAAACAGGAATACAAAAATTTAGTTTTTTTCACAGTTAATATTTTTTAACGTACATTTTTTTGCATTATAATAATTATTTAAATTTGGAAAATTGGTGGGAATAATAAATTATTTTTTCAAAAATCTCGCTCTGGCATAAAGGAAATGTTCATACATAGTTTTTACAAAATAGACCCCTACAAAACTTTAGTTCAATATCGATTATTTTTTATACGGTGCTAGTTTATTGAAAACTTGCCATTTGAAGTAAAATCATGCTTTTCTCGTAATTTGAAAAAATTATGTAACTTTAAAGAGAAAAATTTTACATTTTGTATGCAGTATTTTTAAAAATTAGTTAAAAGTTTAGGAGCATCAACCAGCAAAATGTTTAATGTGAAGCTGTATGACAAGTTAGTCGCGAAAATAAAGATTTCCATGCTGAAATTTTGATAAACGTTGATGCATTCTTACATGTTTAAGTGGTGCAAAACCATTTATTGTCTAAAATTGGATTACTTTTGAAATTACTGTATACAAAGTTTACGAGTTACTTCATATGCATCTCTATCACTTCTTATTTAAGTAGAAATACTAAATAATGAAATAACTTCACTCACCTAAAGACACCCCTCTCGCTAATGCTAAACCTATGGGCAGGTTGTTTTCGAATTTCTCGTTTAAATTTGAATCGTTTTAAACGTTTTTTTTTATTTTTAGTATAGCCTGAGCTCGATCTATAATAGGACTGCTTTGCACTTCCGATTTTGGTTGCAGATTTTTTTAATAAAGGTACTTTCACTTTCAAAACCAGTTTCGAAAGTGAAAGTACTTTTATTAAAAAAAAAAAAAATCTGCAACCGAAATCGAAAAAGTAAAAAATAGCCATATTGGAGATTGACTTCAGTTGTCCTATGCAAAAGAAATCGCTTAAAAATATTCAAATTTAAACGAGAAATTCGAAAACATGCTGCCCATAGGTTTAGCATTGGCAAGCGGGTGTTTTCAAGTGAGTGAAGAGTTACCTTAACCACAATATATCTCAACTGATTACACTGGATTCGAAGACGAAAAAACACATTTAATTAAACACGCTGTACGTAAAGAAATGAACAGTACTTTTGGGTATTGAGTTAACACGATTAAATATGACAACATGTCAGATGTACATTAATGACATTTAATTAGAGATAAGCACTTTTTCTTTCTCTAATCAAAGAAAACGAGCCACGCAGCTAAGCCTTTCGTAAAAACTCATCGAATAATATAATATGGATGGCATTATCTATCCTGTTAAACTCATAAGTTTTTTTACCTCACCCGAGTTGCGATCTTGCAAGTTTAGATTTTACTCGTTTTTCTCACATTTACACTTGCTTTTCACACCAATTTATGTAAATATATTTTAGATTTTTTTAAAAGTAAAAGTTAAAAATTAATTTAGTTAAGATAAACATAAACTTAATTAAAAGAGCAAACTTTTACATTGTTTGATGTAAAGAAATTGGTCGGATATTATGAAAAATAAGAGTAGTATTTCAAATTTCTAGCATCTGTAGTATTTTCAAATACTATTTCATTTTATTTTATATTTTGCTGTTTAAGATTTTTGTATCCGTTTTAAGATACCATTTTAAATCAAAGAATAAATGAAAATAAATGCAAGAGTGATTTTCCTTAGCACTCTCTCGAAAGCCATGCGAAATATAAAGTTAGTTAAACAGAAAGCTTTATTTGAAAAGTTTTAAAAGAATTTTTGTTTCAGATTTATATTAATAAAGATAAAGAAATTATTTTAGCAAAACAATATTTTAAACAACAATAGAAGATTTCACACAAATTTATATGATTACATTCTAACATTTTTTGAACTGAAAAGGTAAAAAATAATAATTCGGCAGAGATAAATATAAACTTAACGCAAGGACAATCTTTCATATTGTTTAGTGTAAAGAAACTGATCGCATTTTATGAATATTACCAGTAGTGTTTTCGAATTTCTAGCAGCTATAGCATTTTAAGATACTACTTATTTTATTTATTTTATTTTATTATTAGTATTATTTGTTTATTTTTGCTATTTGAGAATCTTATATACCTTTGTAAGATACCATTTTAAATAAGAGAATCAATAAAAAAAAATTCTGGAATGATTGGATTTAAGAACTCTCTTGAAAGCCATAGGAAATATGAAGTTAGTTAAAAAGAAGGGTTTATTTGAAAAGTTCTCAAGAGCATTTTGTTTCATATTTGTATTCCAAGAAGATAAAGAAACTCGCCGAACAAGTTATTTTTGATAGAATCTCAAAATGCGGAAAAATATGATGTATTCCAAGAAGATAAAGAAACTCGCCGAACAAGTTATTTTTTACAGAATCTCAAAATTCAGAAAAATATAATCTATTCCAAGAAGATTAAAAAAAACTCGCCGACCAAGTTATTTTTGATATAATATCAAAATGTAGAAAAATATAATGTATTCCAAGCCCTATACTTAAATATTGATTAAACATATTAATCTAATTTAACTATAATACGAATACAAATTAAACTGTTGACCAAACGTATTATTTTACTATTTTTCTTAAATCTAATTTTAAAGAAATAATAAAAAATAACCAAAATGAAAATTTGGGGGATTTTATTAATCTACTTCTACCATATATATGAAATGCAATTGGGAATTTCACTCGAGCTGCTTATAACTTGAGTTCTACTTTACAGATTTCGATGAGACTTGCACTGTTAGATAAATTTTTAGGGACGGTTTTCGTATTTAACATATCATTCTACGTTGCTCAGTTATTAAATTAAAGTTCTATAATTAGGCGAATCCGATTATGGAAGATTACCTTTTTTAAAAGGTTCTAATTAACAGATTTGAATGAGACTAATACTATTAGGTATATATATTTTTTTTTAGGGGCAAATTTAGTACATTGCATATAATTCTACGTTGTTTACATATTAAATCTATATATTTAAAACGCTAAGCGTTTTCTTTCGACAGCCGTGAGAAGAAACTTCTGCATAAAATTACCCCAATCTTTTTTTAAATAAAAGATATTTGGCCACAGATTTGTTATAGTACATTCGTTTGTTCAAATATTTTATTAATTAGCCGTAATTTTAAATTAAAATTCGACAGTTGCGGATGCGCAGAATAAGTACAAGTCTGCTTTAGAGTGACGCGCGCTGCACATGCGCAAAGATGCTCGCTCAGTTGAACTATCACATCATCGGTAGAAGTTGTTTTAAGTTCGTCTGCTATTCGATCTTACTGTAAACAAGCTTTTCTTTCTTTCGCAAAGTTAATATTATTTGGCTATTTCCGCATTATTAACAATTCAAAAATTTATTATTTTGATATTAAGAGCTAGATACGGTTTATTTCGGGTGTGTCATATTGTTTTGGTCATATTACACATAGAAGATAAACACAGTGATTTGAGGCTAAAAGTTATGGCTGGTGATCCGTCTTATGAATTGCCAATAGTTACTCACGAAGATTGGGAAACTAGCATGTTAAGTTTTAGCTGCTTCTTTGAAAAATTAAGGTATCACAAATATCAAAACGCAAAACTATTTCTGTAAGATCAGAACTCAAATTCGAGACAATTGCGTATGCGTCAACTGTTTTTCGAACCTCTTCAATTTAGAAGGAAGAAAAACGAGTTCGTGCTACCGTAGCGAGTTAAAGCAGCAATTTAAAGCTCTGAATTTTTGTAGAGGACGCAGATTCAAGCCCAAGTCTGGCAAAATGTGTAATATTTTTGTCGATAATTCATTTCAATAATGACATATTTTATTAGGAAGAGAAGTTGTAGGATTTTAATTTTATTACTATTGTTATTATTTGAATGCTTTAAAATTAAATAAAATTTAACACTCAATAATATTTTGAAAAAATAATGATTTTATATTTAAAATATTTAAGAAAAATATGTTTTCATGTAATTATCAGTTAAATAAATTGAGATTATCTACAATTTTCGTTATAGTTTTTTACCATTATTAAGAATATATATGTGCGTGTGTGTCAGAAAGAAAAGTTTATCAATGATTTGCTTAAAAAATAGAACAGAAAGAAAGGGAAACATTCGTATAAGAGCTATAAAATATATTATCTCGATATCAGGTTTAATATTTAAAAAATGTAAAATAAAATTCAAGTAATAAAAATATATATTGTAAATCTTAGCTGCATCAAGTTTCAAATTTAGGTTTTTAGAGAATGAGGTAGATAAAAATAAAATTCATGGCATCTTTTAGGGTCGTGTAGTTTTAATAAATAAATAAATAAATAAAAATAAATATTGTTATTTTTTTCCAAAAGAATGATGCCGTAGTAAGAAAAATAAATTATGTACCGGGTATTTTTAGGTAAATTTCTGATAAAAAGCAAGCATAATTGTTTGTAAATTATAAACTTAAAATTCTTTCACTTCATTGAATAGTTTAGACTGACGACACCATTTATCGCCTTAAAGAAATGGGAATCACTTATGCAATGTAGAAATCCGTCACGTAATTCGTCGTTCAATAATTAATTTAAAAGCAACTAATTAAAAATTCAAGAATTTTTCTAAAGAAACATTCAAGTTATTTACCGTCAAATCTTGACGGGCACTATCTGGTTATGGGAGAAAGTTCTACAATTAGGTGCATTCGATTATTAAAAAATATTCTTTTAAAAAGTTTTACTTGACGGATTGTCATTAGGCTTGCATTATTAGATAATTTTTCAGAGATTGTTTTAATATATTGCATATCGTTCTATACTTCTTTATCAAATCCTACTCTAAAAAGATCAACTAAAATATTTGGCCTTTAACAGCCCAAATTATGTTTGGTGCGTTAGAAAATCTATTAGTGCAATGGCTTTCGTAGCGTTTTTCAGTAATGCAGAAGGGCATCCCTGGTAAACATCCATATTGTATTACTTTAACCCTTAATTGCATGAATTATTCTTTTAGAATTGTGTTTTTTATTTTATATTAAGGATTAGACACCAGAAATCTTAAGATGGATTTTTAACTTTACTTAGTAGCATATTTTTGTAATTTTTGGAGGATTAATATTTCTATATAAATATAGTGGTTGTAAGAACTTAATTTATGTATTAAAAATTAACTAAAAAGGTGATGGAAATTTACATCACTATGCATTTAAGGGTTAAGATACAATCTCAAATTTACTGTCATATTTTGTTTAGAGAAACCGACCAGAGTACACTGAAAGAAAAGATATACAACCTTCATCTAGAACGAATAGTTATCATTTTCTAAATCCCTAAACTAGAAATATAGATTTCCGTGTTATGCGAATAAGATAAACAAATAAACCGAATAGACGAAATGATCGAGAATTTCTAGTCTATAGTTTTCTAGGTGATGAAACGATATATTATATTATGAATCATTTGAATTGAGACAAATTATCACTTGATTTCTAGAATTTATTCATAAACTAATTATAATTACTAAAACTAACTTCTTGCGTTCTTATTTATATGCAGAGATTTTTAAATAAGTTTGAGCATGATACTATAGAAAAACACCCTTGAATTTTAATAGAACTCTCTAGCAAAGGGAACTAGAATTTATAAGGATGATATGGAACTGTTTTTTCTAGAGCCACAATTTATTTTCTAGATGCCAGAGGCAGAATTTTTTTTTTAAGTGTAGCGGTCGAATCGTTTTAGTTAAAAATAATGCAAATTTTCAAAATTGCACGGTTATCACATTTGCACACATGATTACGTTTACACAAATTGGAAGTTTGTTATTATTATTCAACTTAAAATTCCACCGATTTTTTTACTAAACTAGGTAAGAAGGTTAGATTTTTTTTCTGTTAGCGATAGCATAAAACGACTTAAGAACATGTTAATAAATCAATACTACAACCCTGCAGATTCTTATATTAAAATATTGAAGGAATTTAAAAACAAGAAGTAGCTTGCATGCATGATGAAGCATGTATAAAAATAGGAAATTAAAGACATAGCTGACACCTCCACCGATTTTTTGTACCACAAAAAATTGGTGCAAAAATTATTTATTTGATATTATTATTTTGATAAAATTTTTTGCCTTATTTAATCGACAGATTACAGCGATTTAAAAAGGTAAAAAGTTTACTATAAAATTGTGATGATGCAAAAAAGCGTAACAGTTGGCAGCTATGTAAAGATAACTATAATTGTGAGACATGTGTAATATTTGAAAATATTAACTATTTACTTTTTTTAGTCTATTTAATATAACTAATTAATTTTAACAATTCACAATTCAACAATATTTTTTATATGTTTCTCATATGTATTCGGTTTGAAATGGAAAAATACCAAAAACCTGACAAAAACCATAAAAATTTTTAAAAAACCATACAAATATTTTTCAAATTTCCATATTATTTTACATTTCTGCGTACTTGAAATGCTTCTCGAATATTTAAAATATTACATGCAAATGTCTACAAACTGATAAATGTCCAATAATTACATTACATATTTAATATTTGTCGATCTTGTATACTCATATAATATTGAGTTAAGGTTCACAATGCATGCGCTTGGAAATTCTCTATGCACTATTTGCATATTGCAGATGAGATGAGTTAATACAAGACACGCGATTGTATTTACAGGAACTGATTTATTGAACTCTAATCATAGTCGAATTCCGTTTATTCGCTTCCATCATCAGGCACTCCATAATATCGCGATACGCCTATTAATTAAACTTAAGAATGATGTATCGTTTTCTAATGTCTTTACAGAAGATAAATTCCTTTTATGCCAAAATATATGTAAACATATTTATTCTTTATAAAGCTTACTGTATCTTTAGATAAATGATTACATTTATTTAAATTTTGATTTTATATCTAAAGATAATGTCTAAATTAATACTGGCATGTGATTTCCGCATTTTTGGACACCGGTATTTTGTTAGAGAAAATGTCATTTTATTTAATCGGAACATTTTTGCGATTTAAGAGAACAATATTTGCTCTAAGAATATATTGGTGTTCAAAAAAGCGGAAATCACATACCTGTTAATATTTTCCTACCATATTTAGTATTTCCGTACTTACCTGAAGATAATAAAGCAGAAATATAAATAACACAAGGCATCTATAAACAGAGCACTGCACAGCAATATTGCAATATAAAACAGCTATCAATGAAATATCTTGTAAAGATTTTCAAATATTTATTTTTAAAAATATTGAAATAAACTCTTGTATGTGTTACTTCCCTCACATAAATGAAAACTCATTGTTAAAATTAAATGCGCAATGTTAACAAAAATATTTTTTATCTATGAAGAAAAAAAAAAGACTCAAGATATTGACTACGCAAGATATTGTCTTTGTTTGGTACTTTTTGGAAGTAATATATATATATATATATATATATTTACTTAAGCAACATTTAAAACTACAATCCACTTTAACCATTTCAGCTGAATAAAATAAAATCATGATCCTTTGCTCCTAACAATCACATAATATCAGTTACACAATACTATACTGTACACTTTTGTTTTGACTTAGCCGAGATGCTTTTCAACACTGTTGCCAACTTAGGGGCTTTCTCGCCAGTTTTAAGGAGGAAATTTGTCGTTGGACGGATTTTTAGGGGGCAAAAATTTTATTGTGAGGCTAGAAAAGAACTTTCATTCCTTGCGGAAATCTAGTAACATTTCTAATGAAGTTGATTTCTATTAATGTCGTTCTTAAAAAAAATACGTTGTTATTTTTATATTTGATATTTTATAATAGCAAACAGACTACTAGAGGTGGAAAATTATTCATCCGACATAGAAAAATATATCCAATACGGTTGATTCATCATTTACTATATAGCGACGGTAGATGTGTGGCGCTACTGATTTTGGGTGATTTTCAGCTAAATCTGGTTCGATTTGAGTTGGAGCCTAGAATAAAATCTTTATTACAAGTTTGCAATACTACTTTCTGAACATTTTATATTTTTCTATGCTAAAAAATCACAAGCTAATAAATCTTAAATAATTGTATCATTTATCTAATATTTATCTATCATGTATCCTTATGCAATATAGAGTTAAGATTCATAGTGCATGCGCCCGCACTCTTTGCTAATTGCAGATGAGATGGGTTAATAGAAGGCACGCGATTGTATTTACAGGAATTGATTTATTGAACCCTAATCATAGTCGAATTCCGTTTACTCGCTTCCATCATCAAGCACTTCATAATATCGTGATAGGCATATTTATTAAGCTTAAGAAAGATATATCGCTTTCTGATGTCTTTATAGAAGATAAATTCATTTTAGAACAAAATATGTGTAAAATTATTTCATCTTTATTAAGTTTGCACTATTTTTAAATAAATGGCCACATTTATTTAAATTGTGACTTTATATTTGAAGATCATATTTGAATTAATATTTGTCTGACATATTCAGTATTTCCTCATAAAAATAATAATACAGTTTTATTACAGTATGATTATTATTTACATTATTGTTTCTAAAGTATGATTATATATATTACAGTATATAACACGCGAAATTAATCTACTTATATAAAATCCATGTGTAGGAGAAAGTGCAGGTATAACCAATCCGGGGCGAACCGTGCCATATGAATATATTTAAAACACCATGCTGTTTTTTTTTTTGTTGTTTTTTTTTTTTTTTTTTTTTTTTTTTTTTGTCACCCGATTTGATCTTTCTACTCAACGGATCGCTAATTATTCTTTTTTTTTTTTTCTTTTTAATGGAAGTTGTTTATTTGTAGATATACCCGCGCTAGCTATTTTTAAAAATATTTCCATTTTTATAAGTTAATTTTAACTTTAAATGTATTTTATGATTTTTTTTTCTAAATGTTAATCAAATCAATTCCATTGTTTCATATAAAACAGAAATAAAGAAAAATATTCAGACTCGTGACTTTTTGGGCGTATTTTTTTCATTTTCAAGTTATTTTCCGTAAAAAATTTATGCACGTGTACTTTATTTTTATAAGCGAATAAAAATTTGCGTTGCGATATCACAAGAATATTGTGGATTGGGTTTACTTTACATCTATGCATTGCGACTTTATTCGATATTTCATTAAAATTAAATAGAAATTTTTTTTATTTGAATATTTTGTGGTTAAGCGCGTATAAAATATGTTTCAAACGTTTGCGCCCGTGAGGTTAAGCTTATTATGAAATGTATTTTTACAATTATAAAACCGATATGATTGTGTCAACATGACATAATTTTCATTGATTTTTCATTTCTTAAATCAAAAGATTAGGATCGGAGCTTTTATTAATCGTTGAACTATTTGAGAAATTGAATATTGAGTAAAATAATACCTCAACATTTGTATTTGTAGAAATAATTTGATATTTTTTAAATGTACTTTCCTACAATATAAACCTATCAATAATCTTCATATTAAAAAGCAGAAAAACCAACGTTTAAAAATGCACAAAAAATACATGAAAAGCAGCAAACAGCTGTTTCGAATCTACTAGCGAGATTCTTCTTCAGTGCAAGATAGGGAAAAAGAAACAGCGTGCTAGAAAAAGCAAGGCTGAGCAAAATGATAGACAGAGACGCACTGCCTTATATACACGATGCGGGTAGCGAAGTCACCAAAAACAGCCAATGAGATGTCTCTGTCTATCATTTTGCTCAGCCTTGCTTTTTCTAGCACGCTGTTCCTTTTTCCCTATCTTGCACTGAAGAAGAATCTCGCTAGTAGATTTGAAACAGCTGTTTGCTGCTTTTCATGTATTTATTGTGCATTTTTAAACGTTGGTTTTTCTGCTTTTTAATATTGTTGCACAAAGGCTTTATTTGCTAATTTTAAATCTTCATATTGTTTGTTTGTATGTATCTTACGAATATGAAACGCAGCTCAACATTCCGTCATTTTGGACGAAGGTTATACACTTGTGATATAGTATTCAAAACAGTTCTGTTGTATTATCTGAAGATATCAAAACAGAAATGTAAAAAATAAAAGGCATCTTTAAATCAGCTCTGTGCACAGTCATATAGAAATACAAAACAGCTACCAATGAAAAATCCCATAACGATTTTCAAAAAAAATTATTTTAAAAGATTGAAATAAACTCTCGTATGTGTTATTTACTTTACGTAAATAAAAACTCAGTGTTAAAATTAAATTCGAAATGTTAACATAAATATTTTTAGTCTACGAACAAAAGAAAAAAGATCAAGATATTGACTATGATTTCACGATAGTGTCATTGTTTGGGAGGTTTTGACAGTATAAGATTAGTTTTTATTTTAATTAAGTGACATTTAAGAGTAAGAATTCGAACTACAATTCACTTTAGCCTTATCAACGAAATAAAGTAAAATCGTGGTCTTAAAATTCAGTTCTTTTGCTTTTAACAACTACATAAAAACGTTTACAAAATTATCTATTGCACAATTTTGTTTGTGTATTTACTTACTCGAGACGCTTTCCCATACCGTTGCCGACTTAGGGATTTTCTCCTTAGATTTAAGGGGTAAATTTGTGTTTGAAGGGATTTTTTAGGGGGCAAAATATTTATGAGGCTGTAGAGAGAAAAATAAATTTCATTCCTTGCAGAAATCCTGTAAGATTTTCACATTTAGTAGGCTTCTATTAATTTTTTCTTTAAAAAAAAAATTACATTGCTATTTTTATATTAGCTAACAGTCTGCTAAAGATAGAAAATTATTCACGTAACATAGGAAAATAAACCCTTTTCGGACGGTGTTACACAAATTTTATTCGGTTGGCACCACATTTTTTTTTAAAGTGAACTTCAAGTATATAATTTTTTTTTTAAATTCTATAATAAGTCAAATGTTACTTTTCTTTATTACTGGGGCAAAAAATAAATTTTGCAAAGAAAAATTATGTCGAGTCTGACTCGAAGGTGGGCCACAATAGTTTAATACCGCTGATTTCTGTTTTACTATTTAGCGATGGTAGCGCCCCATGTTAATCATTAATACAGGTGGTGATACTAATTTTGGAGGATTTTCGGCTCAATCTAGCTCGATTTGAATTCGAGATAAAGGGAAATCTTTATTAAAAGTTGGCAACGCTGTTTCCTGAGCATTTAACGTCATCCCATGCCAAAAATTCATAAACTGATAATTGTTAAATGTATCCCTTATCTAATATTTATTAATCACGTATATTCTTACATAATGTTAAGTTAAAATTCACAATGCATGCGCCTAGAATTTCTCTATGCTCTATTTGCTCATTGCAGATAAGATGAGTTAATACAAGGCACGCGATTGTATTTACAGGAACTGATTTATTGGACCCTAATTATAGTCGAATTCCCTTTACTCGCTTCCATCATCAAGCAGCCTATAATATCGTGATACGCCTATTTATTAAGCTTAAGAAAGATATATCGCTTTCTGATGTCTTTACAGAAGAGAAATTCATTTTATGCTAAAATGTGTGTAAACTTACTGATACTTTGTACCCTTTTACATTATTTTTTAACAAATGATTAAATTTTCTTACGTAATGATTAGGTGTTTGCAGATAATGTCTATTTTAATATTTATTTTTCTATACTATGTATTTCGGCACCTATTTGTGTTAAATGCAGCAGGTCTAAGAAAGCTGGAATTTCGGATTAAATCTAAGTAAATTAAAGTAAGTTAATTAAATTAAAAATGTACGATATATGACCTGAATTTATAATTGTCTATAATACCAGATGTTTCTGAAATGGCTTCAGTGCAGTTAAAATAGTAAAACTTAGATCCTTTATATTAAATACTAGCAAACCCCGCGGCTTTGCTCGCGTAATATTTGAAATATGGCAAGTGATATTTATATGTCTAATTTTTATTAAAAGGTACTAATTAATTTTTATTTTATTAAAAGGTAATATTTTATTTTATTAAAAGGTAATATTTTATTTTATTAAAAGGTACTTATTAGTTTTAGGAATAATTAAAAAAATTACTATTTAAAACACAGTTTGATTAAACATCATTGTTACACTGCATAAGGCAGAAATGAGACTTAAATTAATAAAACGAAATAAAACTAAATAAATAATAATTTAGAAAATATTTTGAAACTTTTATGCTCAATTAATACGCTCATTTCAGTATTCATTTGAAGTTTTGAATTTTTTAGAAACCATCTTCTAACATCTTAAAATTAACCATCGTGTCAAATTCCAAGTCCTTCCACCTCTCTCAACATAAAGAGCTATGTTGAAATAGGAACTGTCACCATTAATTTGCCAACATTAATTTTGAAATTGGTTTGTTATTTCCTAATATTCCTCAGAAACGTAATTTAGGAAGCTTTTAAAGGCCTTTTTTAGAGCGTTTGTTGTTCCTGTGAACCCCAGGTGGTAGAATCATCGGCATAAACTATAGCCTGTGTAGGATCAGAGACTGTTACCATTGATTCGCAACTATTACTTTTATATTTGGTTTATATTCCCTGAAATTGCGTAGAAATCGTAATTTAGGACTTTTTTAGAATGCTTTTCGCACCTCCCCTTCACTTCACACCTTTTGAATTCGAATTTATTTTCGACAGTCCTTCGAGGGCATTTATATTTTATAAGTAACTACCATACCATATTTAAAGTTTCTAGCCTTTTCAGTATCACAGAAATCGCAATTTAGAAAGTTTTTAGCTACTGCAACCCTCTGGTGGTAGTGGCACAGACATAAGCTATATTTTATGTTTGAGCAGGTTCTATCACCAACAATTTGTCATCATTATTTTTTTAATCGGTTTGGTATATGATAAGATTACATAAAAATTGTAATTTATATCGCTTTTCGCTCATTTCATCTTTTTAAATTTGAAATTTTCTTTCCACAGTTCTTAGAAAGCAGTTGCATCTTGTAAGTAAATACCATGCCATACTTCAAAGTGTTAGACCCTTCAGTTATGCAAAAAACGAAAATTAGAACATGTTTTGCTTTTGCAACCCTCAGATGGTAGTGACAGCAACGTAAAATATAACCTATGTTAAAGCACGGACTGTCACCATTGATTTGCAACCATTACTTTTGAAATAGATTTGGAATTTCCTGAGATTGAGTAGAAATCGCAATTTAGAACGTTTTTAGAACGCTTTACGCGCATTTTCACCGCTTTTTAAATTTCCAATTTTTTCGAAACTGCTCTTAAAGATCATTTATATGTAATAAATATGTACCTTGCCTAATTTTAAGTTGCTAGCCCCTACCGATCACAAAAATCGAAATTTGGAACGCTTTTTTGCTACTGCAAAGTCTAGGTGATAGTGATACCAACTTAAAATAGCGTCTACATTAGAGCAGAGGCTGTCAGCATCAATTTCTTATCATTACTTTTGAAATCAGTTTGATTCTTCCTGAGATATTGGTGACAAATCGGCATTTAGAACGTTTTTAGAAGGCTTTTCTCTCATTTTGCTCCTGCATCTCCTCCTGGGTAGTGGAAACAGATATAAAATATAGCCTATCTTGGAGCAAGATCTGTCCCCATCATTTTTACACCATTATATTTGAAATCGGTTCAGTATTTCCTGAGATTGCTAGAAATCGCAATTTAGAACGTTTTTTACAACGCTTTTTGCGCATTTTGACCCCCCCTTTTAAATTTCGACTTTTTTAGGAAATGTCCTTAGAGATCATTGATATCTTATAACTGACTACCATTCTAATTTTCACGATTCAAGGCCCATCCGTCACGCAAAAACCGCAATTTAGAACGTTTTTCTCCTGCACCCGCTTTGGGGTAGAGGCACCGACATAAAATATAGCCTATGTTGGAGCAAGGGTTTTCACCATCATTTTGACGCCATTATTTTTTTAATCGGTTTGGTATTTCCTGAGATTGTGTAGAAATCACCATTTAAAACGTTTTTTAGAACGCTTTTCGCGCATTTTCACCCCTTTTAAATTACGAATAGTTTAAGAACTGTTCTTAAAAATCCTTTATATCTAATAAGTAGCTGGTACTTCAAATTTCATATTTCTAGGCCCTTCAGTAACACATAAATCGCATTTTAAGAACGTTTTTTGCTCCTACACCCCCTTTGGGGTAAGTGGCACCGACATAAAACATAGCCTATCTTGGAGCAAACGTTGTCACTATCATTTTGACACCAATATTTTTTAAATAGGTTTGGTATTTCCTGAGATTATGTAGAAACTACCATTTAGAACGTTTTTTAGAACGCTTTTTGTGCATTTTCACCCCTTTTAAATTTCGAATTGTTTAAGAACTGTTCTTAGACATCATTTATATCTTATAAGTAACTAATATTCCAAATTTCATATTTCTAGGCCCTTCAGTAACGCAAAAATCGCATTTTTAGAACGTTTTTTGCTCCTGCACCCCCTTTGGGGTAGTGCCACCGACATAAGATATAGCCTATGTTCTAAGTTGGACTAACACCATCATTTTGATACCATTACTTTTGGAATCGGTTCGGTAGTTCCTGAGCTTACCTCGTACAAATAAACAATTTTTTCCTCTTTATAATAGGAGTATAGATTTAAAAATCTTTTATAATTTGCTTTCTTTTTATTCAAAACTTACCAAGCATGTTCATAGTCATCTAAAATTATATCATTTAAAGCATTTATTTTTTAAAGTTCTATTAGCTTTTATACTGAATTTGAAAAATTGCAGTCCTATATATATATATATATATATATAACCATTAATTAAACATTACCGACCACCCACAAAAATTGTGATAGTATGAATGAATTGACAATAATACAGTTTCCTCCAAACACACTGAATAACATACATAACTAGATTGGTAAAAATCATTAAATGAATCTTTGTGATGATAAGAATGAAAAAATTAATGGAATTTCCTTATAGAGGTATCAGATAACTACAGAGTAGAAATCATAGACATAGCTACCAACCTCAAACTAATCTTCCATAATACTTGTGTTAATTTGACTCAGGTTTAATACGTTTCAACACAGAATTTTTTTTAAGAAATGAAAATAAATATGTTCCACGTAGAAACCTGGAATTAAATAATAAGCATTCATGAAATAAATTTTCTGGTTCGAAATGTGGTTAACCTGAGTTAATCGAGACATTACGGAAGATTAGTGGAAGGTTGGCAGCTATGCATTTATACAGGGTGTCCGAAAAGTCTGGAAACGGTCAAATAACTCGAGAAATACAAAGCAGATTGCAAAACGAAAATATACGTGTTAAATATTTTTTTAAAAGCTACTCAGTGATACCAAATTTGACCCCCGCAACCGACCCCCCGGGGGTCAGAGGGAGTCCAACTTTGAAATCTTGAATGATAACCCCCATTTTTTATTGCAGATTCGGATTCTATGGGCAAAAATACGTAACTTTTGTATTTAACATTTTTTTCTAATCTTCGTTGATCACGGTGTAATCGAGCAAATAAAACAGATACATATTTTGGTTTTCCCAACCGGGTTTTGACATCTCGAAATCTGATTGGCCAGAACTTTTAACGTCAAAGTTGCCGTCTTTTGCGGAAATAGTGTTTCTCGAAAACCATCAGTGGAGATTGTTTTAATGGCGCTTTATATGCTTTTTTCATAAAAATTAGTAGAAATATATTAAATTAGTTTTCTATTTGCATTTCTTTTTATCCAGTCGATCATTTTAAAATAATAAACTGCGTATTTTGATATTTTAACGAGTAAATAAGCACGTCCCCTCCCGAACAGAAAAGTGATAGTCTTCATTATTTGGGGGCGTGGTGTATTGATAATCTGTGTTTCGATGTCTTCTGCTGTCAAAAAAATCACTTAATTCGGGGCCGGATGGAAGTGCATGAGTTGTTTTTAATTATTACTATAGAATAACATATAGGACCAAAAAAACAAACAAACATATAAAATCTTTTTTGTGCTGGCTGATCAAAGTATGGGAAGTAGCGTAAATTTCAGGTGGAGGGCGGGATTATAGGTTTTGATGATTGATTAGCTACTGCAACTACTGTCTAGCAAGTCGGGCAGAAAACATTCAAAAATTCTAATAAACGTAATACTTTTTCATAATTTTAAATTTATTATTGGGTTGTTCGGAAAATCGTGTCCGTTTTGGGAAAATCAATTCGTAGCAGAAAATCCTGCCCGGTAATTATTAGAGATTAGATATCGGAATCAATGTCTAATTATTAATGATGGAGTTTTCCGGTACGAATTGATTTTCCCAAACGGACACGACTTTCCGAACGACCCAATAATTTTAAACAATTGAAAAATTTTGATCTTTTAAACTTTTGAATTAAAAATATAATTTAACTCTTTAAGCACTGTTGATTATTTCCTGGGGGAGAAGACGTTTTAATTTTCATGGGGGAAGGATAATGTAGAAAAGTGTTTAATTATTTATTAATTATTACAATAATATAACAAATGTGAAAAAATATATAAACAAAAACGTTATTTGCGGACCACATTAAAAACAAATTATTTTTTTCCTACATGTTTTAAGCCCGAGAAGGGACATTTATTCATATATTTCATTGAATTACTTCGATGTTTAACGTCAAGGTTTTGTAATAAATAAGTTAGAGCTTTTGCGGACAGTGTCCTTAAAAAAGGACTCAAAATTTTTATTTTACTGGCACCCAGAATATTTAATTAAAATTTTCCATTTATAACGTACTTGAAAATAAGCAAGTTTGTATTTTCCAATAAACTAGTTTATAAATTATGACGTCGGTCTATCATTTCATCAGTTTATAAACAGAATTACTCCGCACCGGTAAGAGTTAAACCAAATGAACATTAAAAAATAAAAATAAAATTTAAACAATATGATAATTTAAATATCCAAAAAACTTAGATACCCTTCAAATTAAATCGAAATAAATCTTAGACTTTTAAAAATGTTTTTTTGTATTTTACATGCGCCTTATCATTTTGTACACACTCATCATAAGCATAATATAAAATCTGCAATACAAATATTTGCAACTTAAAAAAGAAAAAAGTTAAAAATTTATTTAGATTTCTTTTTAACGGAACCTAATTTTTAATGGGTTTTATGTATCATACTGTTTGATTTTTAAAAATTGTTCAATTGGTTTAACTTATTTCTTACAAAAATTTAAGAACGTACAACTAACTGAATGAAATATATTAATAAATACCCCTTCTAGGGCTTAAAAAATGAAAAAAATAAACTGATCTGTTCTTAATTTGTTCAGCCAATTATCTTTTAAATTATATTTTTTGTCACATAAGTTATTTTATTGTATTAATAAACAAACAGTTTTCTACATTATCCTTCTGTTATAAAAATTAATAAATCGTCTATCTCAGCAAATAATTATTACACTTTAACCCTTTCGAGACCGCATCTCGTACACAAATTGTATTTTCAATACACCGTGTTTTTTCAACTGTCTCCTTTACTTGTGAAATACCAAAAAAACCTTTAATTAAAAAATCAAATATTATTATTCATTTATTAATGGTGCCCAAAACAAATTAGACATCCACCCTTTGACGATGAATATATGTGCCTCACAAAGCCCGACAGAGTTAAATTATTTTTTAAATAAAAAATCTTCAAATATCAAAATTTTTCTATTGTTTAAATTTATGAAAAAACTGTTAAATTGAAAAAAATACATTAATCTACAAAAAAATATTACATTTTTTAGAATTATGGAAAATATTTTTGCCCTACTTTTTATTTTCTGGTTGCAGTGACTAATCAATGATCAAAATCTCCAATCCGACCACCACCTGAAATTTATACAACTTCCCTATTCTTTCCTCCGCCCGCATTCAAAAAAAATTATAAGTACTTATTTTTACTTTGCCCTATATTTTGCTCTATAGTAATAGTAACAAAATCCCATACACCCACATCCTGACCACGATTTAGAGTATAAAATAGACAAACAGCAGAAGCCATCGAAATGCTAAATATCCACGCCCATCTCTGCCAAATAACGAAGATTATCTTTTTTTCTATTCGGAAGAGGAGAGGCATGTTAACACATCAAAATATATTTAAAAAAAAAATAAATAAAAGAAAAAAGAAAAAAAACGCAAGTCAATTGATTAGAATGGATTGAATGGATAAAATAAAAATTCAAATAGAAGTCTAATTCAATATATTTCTGTTAATTTTCATGGCAAAAGCATATACAGCACTTTTGCCATCGAAACAACCTCCATTGATAGTTTTCGACAATTCCAGCTAAGGCGACCACTTTGGCGACGAAAGCTTTGGCCCATCACATTTCGTGATTGCAAAACATGGTTGAGAAAACAAAATATGTATCTGACAGATTTTGTTGGATTACACCGTCATCTACAAAGATTCGAAAAAAATGTTAAAGCAAAAGTTGATCAGTTTTTTCCGAACAGTCCGAATCTGAAATAAAAAATTGGGATTATCATTTAATAGTTCAAAGTTGGAACGCCTCTTACCCCCAGGTGGTCGTGGTGGGGTGTCAACTTTGGTATCACGGAATAGCTTTTTAAAAAATATTTAACATATTTTTTTTGTTTTACAATCTTATATGAATTTCTTGAGTTATTCGACCGTTTCCAGACTTTTCGGACACCCTGTATTTTGTCACATTTGATATTTTATTGTAATAATAAATAAATAAATATACAATTTTCTACATCATCCTTCCTTTATGAAAATTAAAGCGTCGTCTCCCCCAGAAATAATCAAGAGAGCTTAAAGAGTTTAATTATTTTTTA
This sequence comes from Maratus speciosus, assembly GCA_963932465.1. Classification (NCBI taxonomy): domain Eukaryota; kingdom Metazoa; phylum Arthropoda; class Arachnida; order Araneae; family Salticidae; genus Maratus; species Maratus speciosus. Next base: position 96,095,511 of record OZ010792.1, read on the forward strand.
AATGAAAAAAATTAAAAGATCAAAAATTTTCAATTGTTTAAAATTATTAATTTTAATATTATGAAAAAAATGTTAAATTGGAAAATATTTTAAATTGCAATAAATTATTGAAAAAATTCTCCACGACTTGATATTTTGGAATTACAGTAACTAATCAATCATCAAAACATATAACTCCACCCCCATTGAAATTTACGCTACTTCCCCATCCTTTGCTCAGACAGCATAATAAGTTTTTATATGTTTTTTTCTTAATATTTTGTCCTATATGTTATTCTATAGTAAAAATTTTTAAAAACTGTACACCCGCATCAGTCTACTGAATTAGATGATATTTAAAAAAAAAAAAAAAAAAAAAAAAACAGCAGAAGCCATCAAAACGCAGAATATCTGCATACCCCGCCCCCAAATAACTGTTCGGGGGGGAAGGTGTATATTTACACGTTAAAAAATCAAAATACGCAGGTTATTATTTCGAAATGATTGACTGGATAGAAAAATATACAAATAGAGTGCTAATTTAATACTTTTCTATTAATTTTTATGGAAAAATCATATAAAGCCTCATCGAAACAACCACCACTGATGGTTTTCGAGAAACACTATTCCTGCAAAAGATGGCAACTTTGACGTTAAAAGTTCTGACCAATCAGATTTCGAGATGTCAAAACCGGGTTAGGAAAACCAAAATATGTATCTGTTTTATTTGCTCGATTACACCGTGATCAACGAGGATTAGAAAAAAATGTTAAACACAAAAGTTACGTATTTTTGCCCGTAGAATCCGAATCTGCAATAAAAAATGGGGGTTATCATTCAAGATTTCAAAGTTGGACCCCCTCTGACCCCCGGAGGATCGGTTGCGGGAGTCAAATTTGGTATCACTGACTAGCTTTTTTAAAAATATTTAACACGTATATTTTCGTTTTTCAATCTACTCCGTATTTTCGAGTTATTCGACCGTTTCCAGACTTTTCGGACACCCTGTATATATATGTATATAAACAGTCATTTTGAAGTAAGAAGGTTAAATTTTTCAAATTTCAGAGGAAGTATTCTAATTATCAAATGTTAATTTTTAGATTAATTTTATTTGCTGCATTTTATGAAAGCCTTTAAAGTTAAATAGTAACATTTTTATGACAATCCTGCTATATCGATAGTCATGCTTACATATATTACAATCTCGTTATTAAATTCATCTTTTACAAATTATATTTAGTATTAAAAAGAAGTTAACAAACGCATTGCTACTAGTATTCTTATAATTACATGAACATAATAAAATAAATTACGCAACGCAATTCATCTAATTTTGGTCCATTAACTTACGTTCAATAACCCTTCCGACAACATTTTATAACATATACAAGAAATGCGAAAATCAAATTTTAAGGAATTTTTTTCACAAAAATTCATTTCATAAAAATGAATCAGACCAATCCTTTTCAAATGAAAAACTTGTTTCAAGTTTTGTTGAATTTATCAAAATATATCAAAATTAATCCCGGAACAGACTGTCTTTCAAAATATGTTTGAAAGGAAAAGATATAAAATGTTCGAGTTTTCTTTTTTCACATTGTAGTTTCTTTTAAATCAGTTTATTTTTCCACAAATTCTTCAAATCATTTTAGATATAACAAAACTTTTGCTTTTTTTCTTTTTTTTTAGTTTTATTCAACTTTTATTGCTGAGTTTGTGGGATCACAAAAATGACTATTTACACTGGAGATAAAAGCTAAAAAATATTCTTCAACCAAGAGACAAAACTAAATAATTGGAGTATGTCGTTTTAAAGAAACGGTTGTTTTCTTGCCTCGTTGAAGATATATTTGCAAACGAAGAATATTAGTGTAAACGAAGAGGGTATCTCTTTTGTTCATCATTACAAAAAAACCTTCTTTCTGTTATATTACATTCGTTTTTTTATGTTGGAAAAATATTTTACACAAAACAGCATTTGAACGAAACCGTTTAAGAAAGGCGGAGGGTTAAATTCAATTTGTGTTTAAAATATAGAATGTTATGGAAACTTTTAAACTTTGTAAAAACGGTATTTGTCTACTTTCCCATCAATCAATTTCTATGGAGAAAGAAATGTCGACAAACAATGTGATTTTAACCACTTAACTGTTTTGCTCGAACTACGTTCGGGCATGAAAACTTTAATTGCTTCGTTACTAAAAGATTTTGGATACCATTAAATTTAACTGTAATATTCTCTTGATTAATTAGCAGAAATTTTTCGATTATATAAGGTAAATATTTTAATACGAAAAAAGTGGTATTTGCGCTTATTCTTAGTTTATTGTGTCAAGAAACGAATCAGTGAAGGGACATTAGAAGTGGACATTAAAAAACAGATCCTTCAATTTTCGATGGGTCCATTAAAAATTTGGAAGATTTGTTAGTGTCAATAAAATATTTATATTCGAAATTTTGTATTAAAAAAAATAAAAAGTTTTTAAAATAATTCAGTATTTAAACTTTTAAAATAACGAATAATTTACATATTTTAAAATGTCCCACGCACATTTCTTTTACGTAAAATATCGTAATATTTATTTATGCAGGGCTCCCAAATGGTCAGCCAACTGAATACCAATAAATTTTAACAGAAAATTTTATGGTAGGTTTGCGCTAGAATTAACTCTCAAATGGGATTCCGCCTTGGGATTCCGGGGCGGTTTTTAAGAAAAATCTAAAAAGAAAATTTTTCTAAAATAATATTGGTATTCAGTTGGCGGACCATTTGGGAGCCCTTTTTATGCGATTCATATTATGCAATACAATGGAAGTTGGAATGAACTGTAAAAGTTTGATGAATGTATAATCAGAAAAAATACATTTTTATAATAAAGTTTTGTTTTTTCTATAATTGTAGCTATATAAATAAGCATATGAAAAAATATGCTTACAAATATTAGCACTAAAATACCCATGAAATGCAACTTTTTATGCTAACATTTATTTAGTCTTGTATAGAGGATATACGCTATAAATTTCAAAAGAAACCGATTATTAGGAATGCACGTAGAATGCTTCAGAAGTTAGAAATGTACGAAATTTTCAATTTTGAGAAATCAGCATTTTAACCCTAGATCTACCGGGAATTTTATTCAAGTTTTAATAAAACGTTCTACACCAGAATTTTTATTTAAAACTATTTAACTTATTTATTTACCTTAATTTTGTCTGGTTTATATACTTAGTTTATTTTAAAGAAATTTCTGGTTTGAATGAATATTTTGTATGTACCTGTCGGGTCCAATGGACCCGTCTGGTAGACGGAGGGTTAAGTAATAAAAAAAGAACAGATATATATACAGTTTTTACAAACGTAAAAACTTATATCTATTCAAAGACGAGTCAGAAGTAAAAAAAAAAAAAAAAAAAAAAAAAAAAAAAAAAAAAAAACTTTTTGCATCAGATAAATTTGAGAATCTATTTTCATAATTTGCCAAATAAATCCATTTTTTTTTTCAAATTTCATGATTTTGAAAGCCCGCTGACACCTTAACACCAATAATACAAAAGCATGACGTCACGTTTAACTTCAAATGCAGCACTAGCGCGTGATGTATCTATGTATTCTTTTTTTCTTTGTGTGTGTGTGTGTGGATAAACCTGTATAATTTTTTTAGTGAAAGATATAAATTAACTGTTATTTTTATGATTTCTCTCGCAATTTGAAGAAACAAATTGTAAAGATCTCGGATTTTTCACTTACAGAATTTAATGTTATAAGGGTCGATATCTGCGTAACAATTTTTATTACAATTACCAATGATAAATCGACATATAATGATGTATAAATAATTAATTTTAAGCTTTAAACAAACAAAATCATCATTTCAGTCCCTTTCCCCAGGTACAAATACCCAATATTAAATGTATGTCGTAAAAATTTCGATAAATATATTAACTTTTGCAAATTATACCTATATATGTACAGTATGGGAAAATGTAATTCTCCCTTTTTAGTATACATTGTATAGTAAAATATTGTAATAAATATATTTGTCCCCGAGTGTGACCATCATTTCAGTCCCTATAAACACACATTTAGGTTAACAGATACTAGGTGGCGCAGGCAGAATTATTTCCATTGCATCATCAACTAAAGTTCAACTAGGCACCATAGATGAAGGTAATTTGTTCTTCTCTTTGTTTCATATTTAGAAATATTTAGTTTTTGTTCAGAATAGGTATGAGTATTTTTTATAGCATCATTCATGTCCCCCTATTTAACATTTTATTTATATAAAAAAGCTTATTGGAACTTTATTTTCATAACATAAAAATGTTAATGGCATATTTAATGATTTACATGTGCGCAAAATGATTCAACAAAATGGCTATTCAGCTGTTAAGACAAAAAAGTCACCTCAGTACCAATAGTTAGACACTGATTATGATGTTTACAGATACTTTCTTCCATAAAAGTTTATCCTACGCATAAAATATACATTCCTGATCTCAAAACACTACAGCATATAAATGACAAAACAAGTATCATAGTATATAATTGTATGTTGTAGTTGGTACATTAATTTAAAAAATAAAAATTTGGGAATGAAATTGTCCGGTTTTCAGATATTGACCCATAAACTATTTTCAAAATTATTAAGATTCTGCCATTAATGAGCATAATATTAAACTTTACCTCCAAAGAATGGCAATGCAAATTTAAAAAACTGTGAAAATCTTTTTAAAAAAATGCAATTAGACAGCTCGGAAATTTTTTTTTTTACTAATAATTTCAAGGCTTTATCTAATTTTTTTACATGCCATTTATGGTTGTTGTATATGCTATATCTAACATTTATGGTTTTTGAATGTGCTATACCTATCATTTATGGTTGTTGTATGCGCTATGCCTATCATTTATGTTTTACATAATATACCTGTTTACATTTTCTGACTAAGTAAAGAACAACTTGTTCTTTAAAAACGTACGTTATTATTGGCGTTTATTACATTCCTTCAGAAAACCTATCTATAACAGTAGTATACAAATCAACCCTAAAACAATGTTCGGCCAGTGACATCTAGAAAATAAATTGTGGCTCATGAAAAATAGTTCCATGTCATCCTTATAAATTCTAATTCCCTTTGCTAGAGAGTTCTAGTTATCACTATTAACATTCAATGGCATTTTCCTACATTATCGTTGTCAAACTTTTTTAAAAATCGCTGCAAATAAATGCGAACACTAGAATTGAGTTTTAGTAACTATACTTCTAGTTTATGAATTAATTTTATAAATCAAGTGATAATTTCTCACAATTCAAACTATTCTGAATACAGGGGCCCACTCTCAACGATGTCCAGTGGCTAATTCCTCAACCGTTAGTCATAGGCATATAGTTCCAATTACAAAAATGTTTTAAATGAGGTAAAGAAGCATTTAAAAAGCGATTTGAGTCAACAACAACATTTCTTAAAAAATTACGATATTTAAATTTTTATACTGTCCCCGGTTCAATAAGTTATGCTTAGTAAAATTTTCCTATTACACTGACAAATAAGACAAAAAAGTCCCAATATTCTACATTTAAAATGGACCCAGAAATAGCTATTTAAAGTTGGAGCATCTTTTTTGCTGAGAAATAGGGCTCATTCACAAATTTAGTAGAAATATAAATTCGTCAGATAAAACATATAAAAGGAAAAAAATAACAGATTTTTTCATATTTTAAAATGTTATTAGATTACACTAACCTGCAAAAGTTGGGTTATCCAATGTTTTTTAGCTTTTGATAATTGATTCTTATGTATTATGTAGCGCTGAATCCGAAATTGACTTTTATTTTTTGCCATCACGACACAATTTTTTGCACATCGTAAATTTTAAAGTTACAAAATAAAAAATAGCGAAAATTTGATACTATAAATAGATGTGATTGTTGAGTTTTTAACTTTCGATAATTGATTTGTGCGTATTTTTTACTGCTGAGTATAAAAATGACGTACCTTTTTAACCATCGCGTCATAATTTTTGGCATAGGCGGAAACATTGTTTGCGGCGTATTTTAATTATGTTAAACTATTTCATATATGCTGAAATTGATATACATTGCTGGTGTTTATTATTAGTTACTTCCTGTATAATGGAAGTTGCATAGTATTTACAGGGACACACAAAAGATTACAGAAACACGTAATAGTATTCCATTACATCACGGCCAACGGAAAAAAATAGTTTCAAGTGCATTTTAATGATGTTACACCCTTTCGAAAATAATGAAATTGATATGCATTTATGAAGTGTTCTGAAATATACATTCTGTAGAATATGCGGTACAAAGAATATTTATTATTCATTTACAGGGCTACCTAAAAGAATTCTGTTACATAATGGTATAGGGGGAAATATAGTTTGTAGCGTATTTTAATTATGTTAAACTGTTGCACATATAACGAAATTGATATTCGTTGCTGAATTTTACTATAAGTTACTCCCTGTGTAATAGAAAGTGCATAGTATTTACAGGGACACGCAAAACATTTCGGATACTATACTGCGCCCGAAATGTTGTACGCGATGATTGCTGGAAGTGCATTTTTAGTTGTGATATGTTTTTTTAAGTTTCACTAAATTTTTGCATATTACGTTGTGTGTATAAAGGCTGTAGCTAATATAAAGAGCTACGCAAAAGAATTCTTAGGGGTTACTGAGTATGAACGAAAATAGCTTAAAGAAGGTATTTAAATGAGTTATGAATTTTTGCACTAAACTATATTTAATTTACTAAGATGTGTTTGTATAATATAGATGAAATGATATACAGGGACACGCAAAGAATTCGATACATGGCCGTCTATGACTGATAATCTCTGGAAATGTGATTTCACCAATTTTAGTCGTCTTAATTAAATTTTAGCTAAATAGTGGCTTGTCTATAAAAATAGTAGGTAAAATGCAGACCTGTACAAAAGTATTCAAGTATGCTTCCGTCTATTGGTATAAATTTCGAGTGAAAACTTAAAAAAGATATTAATAAAAGTTATCTTCATTCTATTAAATCTTAACATACATAATTAATTCAATGGTATCCCGTGATAGATAATTATTCTAGGTTGCGATGGTGATTATGTCCTATTTAAGATGGAATCATATTATTATTGAATTGAACATATACAATATTAATAAATTTTGTATTCTCGAATTTTTGCATAAGTGTACAACAGCTATTGCAGCAAGATCTTAATATTTATAAAACTACTTATGGTACGAACGCTCCTCATTTGCCACGTTTAATACAATTTCCAACTTGTTTATATATATATAGAATGCGGTGGATAGGAAAAGAAACAAGTATCATGAAAAATTATCAGATCCACTTCAGAAAATATTTTATTTTAAGTAGTCTGCCTTTCATAAATCTATTTGTAAAGCGAGGGGGGAAGGAAAATATGCGAGTTTTCTTTATTTTTTTTACACTGTATAGTAGGTTTATTTTTCCCCAAATTCATGAAATTAATGTAAAATTCACAAAATTTGTGTTGTTTCTTTAGTCGAATTTAATTTTTATTGCTCAGTATATGGCATTACAAAAACTACTGTTTATACAGGTTACACGATCTAAAAATTATCCTCCAACAACGGAACAAGACTGACCAATTACAGTACTGCGTAGTTTTTCAGAAACTGTTATTTTTTTCTCACACTGAGGATACCAGGAGTCATAAAATGGATTTTTTTTTTTTTTAACTTGCAGATGGTGACAGATATTTAAAAAATTCTTGCAAGATGTTTAAGTAAGATATAAGTTTTTTTTTTACTGCGATTCCTGATTTTAGCCCAAAATAACAGTGATAGATGGCACTGCAAACAATAGGCGCTGAATTGAGCGCAAAACCAAAATTACTTGAAATTAATTCATGCGAAGGAAGGAAGTTAAACATTTGGAGTGGGTCTCATTCGGCTTGAAATCATACCGACTGAGATTAGAACTGTGTCCCAACAACAACACTGTATTAGTGACGAGATCAACTCCATATATTTATCCTTCTCCTTTCGCATCAATGCTGGGTGATTTCGGTGTTAGCCTTTTATTGCTTGCAGCGTTATCTATCTATGGTATTTGGAACTAAAACCTGGAATCACTGTAAAAAAAGTCCTGACATCTTACATTACCCTTCTGCAGATGTTTTTTTAAATAGCTGTCACCATTTGCAAGTTATTGAATTTTAAAAACAGTCAGTCCGTTTTAGGACACCCGGTATATTTTAAAAAGATAAATGATAATATAAATGAAAAGGATATATTTTCCTTTCATCTTTACAAACATTTCTTCTTTTCCTCTGTATTCGTCTCTTTACTTTTGAAAAAATATATTTTACAACTAGAAAACTTTACCCGCTAGCAGTATAAAAAAGTTATTTAACTTCGAAATGTAAAATTTTATCAAAACTTTTAATGCTTGTTCTATTAAGTATTATTGGATACACCTTTGAAAACATTAAAAGAATATTTTTCTTATAAATTTTTATTTTAAAAATATATTTAATTTATTCATTCTAAGTCAGTAACAGATCTAAGTATATTTTTCTCTAGTATAAAATAATTCTAGTATATATATATACTTAAACAACTCTACTCTTTTGAATTTTGTTTAAAAAAAATAAATTCATTTAATTTTAATTCATTATAAATCAGTATCAGATGTACACGGAAAGAAAAAGTATACAGCCTTCATCTAGAACGAATAAGTATCAAATTCTAAATTCCTAAACTAGAAATATAATTTTCCGAGCTATGCGAATAAGGTAAACAAATAAATTGAATAGACGAAATGATTGAGAATGTCTAGTCTATCTTTTCAAGTTGATGAAACGATACATTATATTATTAATCGTTTGAATTGCGAGAAACTACTTGATTTCCAGAATTAATTCATAAAAAGAAATTATAGTTACTAAAACTCACTTATTGTGTTCGCATTTATTTGCAGAGATTTTAAAATAACTTTAACCACGATAATATAGGAAAACGCCCTCAAATTTTAATAGGGATAACTAGAACCCTCTAGCAAAGGAAAATAGAATTCATAAGGATGACATGGAACTATTTTTACTAGAGGCACATTTTATTTTCTAGATGCCAGTGATAGAATTTTTTTCAGTGTTAGATATATTTTCCTCTATTATATCTTTAAAAAAAATAGAAAAGAAAGAAAGAAAGAACAGATGTATTTGTATATATTTCTTAATAAATACTCTGCGTTAGGAATTTAAGTGAAACACTGCGTGCAGCATCAATAATTCTGTTAACTGTTTATTAAAATATGTATTTAATATAAATGTAATATTAATTAATAATAAGTTGATAATTTGTTGCTTAAATAATTGACTAAATGATATATCCGCAAAACTTTAGAATTAAGGATGATTCCGGGAATCTTTCAGTCATCTTCAGAAGAAACAATTAGGAGAATAATCTACAATAAAACCTGAAAAAGCAATAGATTTCTAAGGTTAACGAAACGGCTGTGAGTAAAAAAAGGGGGATTTTTTTCTATTCTGAATTTTTGAAGATAATGCGTTATGTCATATAAAGACAAAAAACACGATTTTCTATAAATTTAATTTTTACCTTATAAGTCTAATCTTTCCTTTAATAGCTGAATAAATTTATATATTTGTAATTTAAACAGCATTTTAATGTATAATACGCAATGCAATGCAATAAAAAAATACATTGCACATATTTTCATATTATTTCATTAAAAGAGTTTTATTCCAGTTGATAAATGTATTTTTAAAGTCTTATAATTCTACAGATGAAGTGTGTTTGTTGCACTTTGTGGCTTTTTACTATACAACTAATCATAGAAACATTATGAAAATAAATCAATATAACCAATAAAATTATTTTGCGTTCAAACTGAAGACCTGTTTAATTCTATCTAAGATAATTTCTAATTTCTTTTACATAATTTACTAAACTTTAGCTTTTTTTAATCCGCTTTTGCGGACGTCGCTCAATTGATTTATAATATAGTATACCTCAGCAGTTGCTTCAAGTTAATGAAGAAACGTCATTCAATAAATTAAACATTTCTTTTAGATTCTTTTCTCAAAATTAATGTAATTCAACTTTCAATATCTTTTATAACTATAGAGCCAAATATTTGCGAGATTAAAGAGTGCTTAATTCAGTTTTGAACCTTTTAAGATATTGCATTAAAAAAAAAAGATAATACTCTACATAAATAGATAAAAGGAAAATTTGATATAATGAAAGGAATCAAACTAGTATATTATTCTTCTGGAAATGTTTTCTAATTTCCTTTACTTAATTTTCTAAAATTTAATCTTTCCAATCAGTTTCGATTATCTTTTTTTCAATTCATTAATGATGTTTTATGTCTCAGCGGTTGCTTCAAGTTAAAACAGAAACATAATTTTATAAACTAAATAGTTCTTTAAAATACATTTTCTTGGTTTCTTAATTTTCAATGTCTTTGATAAAATACAGAGAAAAATCAAATTTGCAAAATTAAAGTGCGCCTAATTCAGTTGTGATTTTAAAGATTTATATTCATAAAAATATTGCATAATTAATTAACTAAATTAAATTAAATTGAAAACAAACGAAATGATACCGAATCCCGGTACAGATATTTTCTGATTTATTTAAGTTATTTTTTTTAATTTAGCATTTCCTTTAATTTTTGGAAAATATTTTTCAATTCATTAATGTTATAAAATATCTCAGTAGTTGTTCACGAATTTAATATAATGCAGTGAATTAAAATCGCTTTTCAGTTCTTTTTGTCTGTAAGAATGCGTTTTGTTATATTTGTAATATTTTTCATACAATACACAGTCAAATATAAATTAAAGGATGTTAATACGATTTTGTGAATTTATATCTATATACATAATATAAATAAGCATAAAAACAAAACAAGTGCATAGATAGGAAAATTTTACAAATAAATATTAAATTTAATTTGAGATATTCCTGGTACCTTTTTTATACGTTTCTGAAATTTATCCTTTCTAATAATTTTTGGAGAAAATATCTCAATCCATTAATAATGTATTACGTTTCAGCAATGTTTCAAGTTTAATGTTTCAGGTTTAAAGAGAAACGTTATTCAATAAATTAAAAAATCTTCCACGTTTCCATTATCAGTTAAGAATATTTCATTTCCATCGTCTTTTGTAAAATACGCAGTCGAATATCTCTAAAATTAAAAGGTATTTTATTCCGTCTTTAGCCTTTTAATCTAATAAATACACATAAAAAGAAATATAAAGAATAAATAAATAAAATGAAAATTTAATAAATTGAAAATAAACACAATATTTAAGTTCACTAGACATGTTTTTTAAATTTCTCAAAAATGTTATCTTTCTAATCACTTTAGGCAATTGTCACTCAATTAATTTACGATACATAATATCTCAGCAGTTGCCTCACTTTAAAAGGAAAATTATCATTGAATGAAATAAAATATTTCTTTTAAAACCCTTTCATGAGTTAAGATTGTTTATTTTTTAATATATTTTATAAAATACAAAACCAGATATTTTTTTTAATTAAAAAGGTGCTTTAATTAGGTAATTTCTTCTGGGATATACGTACATATTCTAAAAGACAAAGCAAAAAAACATAAATTAATTAAATGAAAGTTTATTAAATTGAAAGCAAACGAACTGATAAGGTTTTCCACTAGAGATATTTTCTCATATTTTTCACCCAATTTTCTAAAATTTAACATATACAATCAGCTTTGATGAGCATCTCTTTATTCATTAATAATAAATTACTCAGAAGTTATCTTAAATAAAAGAAGAAACGTCTTTCAATAAATTATACTTTTCTTTTTAAACTTCTTTCACAGTAAAGACAGCTTCATATTCCATAATTTTCCTAAAATACAAAGTTTGAATGAAAGCTCCCATATTTGAAAAATCACAGCGTATCGATTACCTGATATAAAAAGTTCTGTTGAGAAGACGACGTTGTTACACTGGAAAAATTAATTTTCCGGTGTGAGTAATTCAATTTTCAAATTAAAGGAGAAATGTCATTCAATAAATGAAATATTCCTTTTAAATCACCTTTCTTTATAACGATCGCTTGATCTTTCATACTTTTGATAAAATACACACTTTTGAGTGAAATTTTCACTATAGTAAAAATCACAATATATCGATTATCTGGGATAAAAAAAAGTCCTCTTGAGCAGATGCTGTTGTTCACTTACACAAGAAAAATAAATTGTTTAGTGTAAGTGGATTGGTAGCAAGTTCGTAACTACGTATAATTTGAAAGTCTGCTACAAGTGAGAAAAATATGCGTTGAAAGAAAGATGCTAACTTTTATTAAATGGAATGGTCATGCAAAACGTAAATTAGTAAGGCAGGAAGTTTCATACTCTTTTATGAAACTTTTGATGATATTTTCTCTTATTTCTTGGTGTAAATAAATCTTCGTTTTAATATAGTTTTAAAAATTGTGCTTCTTATCTTAGAAATTGCAAAATATCGGCTATTTAACAAGATATTTGTTCATCATATAAAGTTGCTCACTTACACAAGAAAAATAAATTATTTAGTGCAAAGGGAATGAAAGAAAGTTATTAGCTACGCAATGTGAAAAGCACCGCTACAAGTGAGAAAAATGTGCGTTGAAAGAAAGATGCTAACTTTTATTAAATGGAATGGTCATGTAAAACGCAAATTAGTAAGACAGGAAGCCTCATACTCTCTTATGAAACTTTTGATTGATATTTTCTTTTATTTCTTGGTTTAAATAAATCTTCGTTTTAATATAGTTTTAAAAATCGTGCTTCTTATCTTAGAAATCGTAAAATATCGGTTATTTAACAAGATACTTGTTCATCATATGAAGTTGCTCACTTATACAAGAAAAATAAATTATTTAGTGCAAATAAATGGAATGAAAGAAATTAGCTACGGAATGTGAAAAGCACCGCTACAAGTGAGAAAAATATGCGTTCAAAGAAAGATACTAACTTTTATTAAATGGAATGGTTATGTAAAACGTAAATTAGTAAGACAGGAAGCTTCATACTCTCTTATGAAACACTTTTGACTGATATTTTCTTTTATTTCTTGGTTTAAATAAATCTTCGTTTTAATATAGTTTTAAAAATTGTGCTTCTTATCTTAGAAATCGCAAAATATCGGTTATTAAAATGGAATGGTCATGCAAAACGTAAATTAGTAAGGCAGGAAGTTTCATACTCTTTTATGAAACTTTTGATGATATTTTCTTTTATTTCTTGGTTTAAATAAATCTTCGTTTTAATATAATTTTAAGAATTGTGCTTCTTATTTTAAAAATCGCAAAATATCGGTTATTTAACAAGATATTTGTTCAGCATATGAAGTTGATCACTTACACAATAGAAATCAATTCTTTAGTGCAAATGGAATGCAAGAAAGTTTTTAGCTACGCAATTTAGGGGTCCCAAATGGTCCGCCAACTGAATACCAATAAATTTTAACAGAAAATTTTAAGGTAGGTTTGTGCTAAAATTAACTTTCAAGGGTGGTTTCTGGTCGGTTTGTAAGAAAAATTTAAAAAGAAAATTTTTCTACAAAAATATTGGTATTCAGTTGGCGAACCATTTGGGAGCCCTGCAATGCGACAAGCATCGCTACAAGTGAGAAAAATATGCGTTGAAAGTAAGATGTTAAATTTGCTAAATGGAATGGTCATGGAAAATGTAAATTAGTAAGACAGAAAAATTCTTACTGCACTCTCATTTCTTGGAGTAAAGAAATCTTTTTAATATTGTTAAAAAATTAAGTTTCTTATCTTAGAAATCGAAAAATATCGGTTATGTACGAAGATTTTTTTTTTCAACATATAAAGTTGTTCAATTACACATGGAAAATGAATTGTTTAGTGTAAATTGAATAACAGCAAGTTTGTAGCTATGGAATGGTTTGAAAGTCCGCTACAAATAATAATAATAATAATAATAATAATAATAATAAAAACGTGTGTTAAAAGAAATATGCTAACTTTTGTTAAATAGAATGGTCATGCAAAATATAAATAAAAAAGACAGGAAGTTTCTTGCTACATTCTTAAGAAATCTTCGTTTTAATATTGTTTTAAAAACTGTGTTCCTTATCTTGGAAATCGCAAAATATCCGTCCAGTATTGCCAGTTGACTACTTTTTTAAAAATTCGATTTCTTGATTGGCACCACTTTTTTAAAATTGTAAAATCATCCTTAAAATCATCCTTGTTTTCGCCCTAATTAATATGTCATTAAATAAGGTAAATTTTACAAATTCTAAAAAGTGGTACCAATCAACAAATCTGAATTAGAAAAAAGTAGCCCACTGGTAACACTGTATCCGTTATCTACCGAAAAATTTTTTGTTCGACAGATGGCGTTGTCCCATTATTTTAGAATATTGTATTTTTCCTATGTAAATGGAATGAGAATAAGCTTGTAGTATGAAACATCACTAGAAGGGATAAACACAAGAGTTGATAGAGGACTGCTTATTTTACCAAAAATGAAATGGACATGCAAAATATTCGTAGTAGCAATCCAATTCCGTCTTGACCAAAAATTGAGCCAGAACTGGATTCATTAGCACAAAATAGTGTCTTAATATTGATGTTCTGGTATTTTACCAATATTTAACCGATATTAGAAAGATATATTTATCCAAATTAAAGCCAATAAAACCAACATGGGACAATACTGTCATTTCATCCGAAATATTTCCAATGCAACGCCAAGTTTGTACAACTACTGGAAATACATTGAAAAGTACTCAAATAACGACAATATTGTGTCAATATTGACGTAGCATTGGAAGTGTTTACAATTTAACGCCAATCTTTCATAAATACGAGCTTAACAGTACAAATATTTACAATGAAACACCAATATTGCACAAATCTCAGAACGCCATTCTACTGAAATTCAAAATGGTTGAAATATTAAAAAATGATGTTGCCACTTAGACATATAAATAATGAAACTGAATCCAAGTATTATTTGATATAATGGCAGTGGTTCCATGTACACGGTGACCGTAGGTACAAATGTCGTCTCAACATAGAATTATTTTTAACAGTTATCGATTACTTTTTATGCCACAAGAGAAATGAACGACAAACTTTATTATTTTTTTCTATTTCTCACCCTTCCCTGTATATCTCTCGTGAACAAAGCCACGGGTAAAAGCAAATAATATTTTACTCTACTACTATGAAATGTTTTACTTCAGTAAATTATTTATAGTTTAAGATGCCTCAAGACTCTTAAAACTTCAAAATTTTCGAAATTTTAATTTTTTTTTTTTTTTTTTTTTTTTTTTTTTTTTTTTTTTTTTAGGTGTTAAACTGCTTACTTTTCTGAAAATTTTGATATAATTGTTTCAATGAAATTCCCAATAGAACAGAAGTTAAGGCTTTTAGAATTTTACGCGCTCAATAGCTGAAGCGGCATTTCCGAAACTTTGAAGTCATTTTTCTCCAAATGACGATTTGGGGCATAACGCGCAGGATACCTCAAAAACTTCTGAATATTTTTTCATAAAATTTTCAAAACACATATTTCATGTTAGTTTGTATAAACTGAACCTAAAATTTTCTATTTATTGTTCAAAACAAAAATTTTTTAGATGATTACACTGTAGCAATTTGATCTTAATATGAAACACTACATCAGGCATCAATTTCACAGATGTTTTTGAATTCCTTTAATTTTTATAACATTTTTAATTTTCTCAAAATTAACAAATTTTCAATTTTTACAACAAATTTAAGATTAATCATGACGTTACCACATTATTATTATTAAATAAATCTAAAGATAATCTTCCAAAGATTACAATATTATAAAAAGATTTAATTTATGTTAAATAGTTTTCAAGATACGGAACTTCAAACTTGCAACTTTGAACGATTGTACACATGCCATTCTATGTCACAAGTTTTTTAAATGTCCAAAACTTGCATTTTTTTTTTTTTTTTTTTTTTTTTTTTTTTGTCGAAATATTTTGCAATGCTCTATTTGAATATGAATTGAATCTGTGTGTCAAATTTTATTAAAATCGGTTACTATGCAACCACGACTTTTTTAAAATTTTTGCTCATTTTGTGTGGAATGACCCTTTTACAAGTGTAAATTTAATTTCGCAGCTGAAAATGTTTAATTGAGATTCAGTAGTATGCTAAAACCTATATTTCGGGTTGACAAAACTGATTAATACGCTATAAAAACTGCTCGGAAACTTTTACGAAAATGAGTGGCAACAAAACTAATTTTTTTTCTTTTTTTTTTAATGCTTCTTTTAATCCTGAATTTTTTTTGGTTTCTGAGGAGTCTAAAGATAAAGAACGTTTTTCGGAAGCATGGATAACTGAGAAGAGGTTATTGCATATTTTTATTCGCGGTTATATTATATTTTTTGATTTAGACAGATTTGTATTTTTTGTGTATAATAATATTATGTATAATATTATTGTATTATTATGTATAATATTATGTGTATAATAATATTGTGTATAATAATAATAATACTCTTTACACTTCATTTCATATCAGGACATAAAACTGTTACATGCATAAAAAAAATACATACTTTTTTCGAAATTATCTGAGGTAGTGATGCAAAAATTGTATAAAATTGCTGGTGAGAATAGAACTATTTTGACGCTTTATTTGAGTTAAATTTCACAAATTCAAAACACGCGACTCATTCTTCAGATCGATTATCTGCATTCTAACACATCCTGCACCGAACACAAGAACGCTCCGTCCCGACTAGGCGCATTTCCTCTCCTTATTGACCCCTTCAAAGATAAACGATATAGCCCATCCGCTTTCATTAATTACAAACAAACGAAATAATGTAAATCAATTTAATGCCCGTGAATAATGGCTGGCGGTACAGGAGTTATTGAAAAGCGCCTGTGCTTCAGTGTTTTGTCCCTAATTAAAACCGCAGCTGACTCCGATGGAATGCGTCTTTTCTAACCTGCAAGCGTCGTGCATGAAGCACTTATTACAAGGCTGTGTAACTCTGTGACTGCATACTAATTTACCATTGATTGGCTTCTGTAGAAAATTAACCATCAAGCCTCAGCTAGCGCGCACCACTGGTCAACCCCCCTAAATAGGCTATCGGAAAGTCCGGTATGCCGGACATCTACGGGAATGCCGTAATTAATCGTTATCGTTTCTAGTATGGTTTATGGTCAAGCCGATTGGACACTCAGTGAAGTATTAAAGGGGAAGGGGGAGAAGCATATCTGCCGAGCCGTGGAATGGAAGTCATTGAGCCAGGCTTCTATCTATTCAGGGCAACGATGCAGAGATGATTTTAATGAGATGCACGTAATTTATAGATCTTTAGAAGTTTGAAAGGCATAAAGTTGATGTTGCATGGCTGATGTTGAAATATGATACTTTTTCGTCATTCCGAGCTGCTTTTGTTAAAGATGAATTAATAGTCCTTGCCTTTATCAAAGCTATGAGAATTTATTTAGATTTTAAGTGTGTTTCCTGTCGTTTGCAATTCGTATGTAAAATTATAATTTCTTGCTTAAAGGAAGATGTATAGATGTAAGTTTAAAATTCTAAATTCTGAAGAAAATGCATTTAAAAAGTTTTCTATTTTATATATAAACCTAATTGTTTCTCAGTTAAAAATTAAAAATGTATAGATGTAAAGACGATTTTAATGAGATGCACGTAATTTATAGATCTTTGGAAGTCTGAAAGGCATAAAGTTGATGTTGCATGGCTGATGTTGAAATATGATACTCTTTAGTTATTCCGAGCTGCTTTTGTTAAAGATGAATTAATAGTCCTCGCCTTTATCAAAATTATGAGAACTTATTTAGAATTTAAGTGTGTTTCCTATTGTTTACAATTTGTATGTAAAAATACCATTTCTTGCTTAAAGGAAGATGTATTGATTTAAGTTAGGAATTTTAAATTCTGAAGAAAATTCATTTAAAAAGTTTTCTATTTTATATATAAACATAACTGTTTCTCAGTTAAAAATTAAAAATGTATAGATGTAAAGACAATTTTAATGAGATGCACGTAAGTTATAGATCTTCAGAAGTTTGAAAGGCATAAAGGTGCATTGCATGTCTGATCTTTAAATTGGATACTTTTTTGTCATTCCGAGCTGCTTTTGTTAAAGATGAATTAACAGGGAACTGGCATAGGCTTTTATTAAAGCTATGAGAGTTTATTTAGATTTTTAGCGTGTTTTCTATCGTTTTCAAAAAAATATAAAAATACCATACATAGCTTAAACGTATATGTATATTGACTTAAGTACATCATTGATTTAATTTGAAAATTTTAAGTTACGAGATAAATTCATTTTAAAAGTTTTCCATTTTGTATATAAACATAATTGTTTCTCAGATAAAATGTTGCAATTCATAGCCGTAGAGAGGTTTTTAATGAGATGTGTGTAATTTATAGAAGTCTGAAGGTCATTAAGTTGCTAATGCATGGTTGATGATAAAATATGATATGTTTTCGTTATTTCTTAGATTTTTTATTTTTATTTTTTTAAGATGAATTATAGTCCTCTCTTTTATAAAAGCTATGACTATTTAGAATTTTAATGTGTTTTTAGTTTTTAATTTGGTGTAAAAATATCATATCTTGTTTAACGAAAGGTTATACGTATTAGATAAATTTGCAAATTTTAAATTCTGAGAAAAAATTCTTTTCAAGGTTTTCTATTTTATATATAAAAGTAATTGTTTCTCAGCTAAAAATTCAAAATTTATAGATCTAAAGACTTTTTTAATGAGATGCGTGTAATTTATATACGTTTGAAGGTCATTAAGTTGCTAACGCATGGTTACTGTTAAAATATGATATAGTTTCGGTATTTCGAGATGCTTTTGTTAAAGATGAATTACTATCCTTTTCTTTTATCAAAGCTATGAGAGTTTATTTAGATTTCTGGAGTATTTCCTATAGTTTGCAATTTATATGTAAAAATATCATATATCGCTTAAGCGAAGGTGACTTAAATAGATAAATTGACTTAATTTGAAAATAATATGTTCTCAGGAAAATTAATTTTTAAAAGTTTTCTATTTTATAAACATAATTGTTTCTCAGTTAAAATTTCGCAATTTACAAATGTAGAGACTTTTTAATGAGATGTGTGTAATTTATAGAAATTTAATTCAGATTATTATAATTTTTAAGAAGATTATTAAGTTGCTAATGTATGGAATAGGTTAGAACAGGATATTTGCTTGGTATTTCTAGCTGATATTTTTCAAGATTAATTAACTATCCTGTTATTTTTAATTTAAATATAGATTTTAAATTCTGAAGTATTTTTCTTTCGTGTAAGTTATCTCTAAAATCTTATCGTGCATAGAAGAAGAAAAATCATTTAGTGGTCTCAACTGGATATTTTAAATTATGTGGAAAGTTAAGTTAAAAAATTTGTATTTCAATATTAAACGTAATTGTTCTTTAGTGACCATTTAACGGATTCAGTTACAACAACGCTTACGAAATTCAATGGAAAACACATATTTTTATATACACCGGAAGCCGGCAGCAGAGACAACCATCTCATCGAGTTGGAGGCTAAAATTCCAGAATTAGTTAAAACTCGATTCCCACGTTAAAACGCAATCGGTCTGCCAAGTCATCTTGGTGGAAAACACATAAAAATCCGATTTTAGCGGTCGACTCGTTGGTTTACCATTGCGTTTTCCTGCACCGAAAGGTATGAAAACATGGCGAACTGTGAGCAGGAAATCACAATATGGTAAACCGACGAGTGTTTTTAGCTTTTTTCCACCAAGATATGACTTGGCAGACCGATGGCGTTTTAATATGGGAATCGAGTTTTAGCTAATTCTGGAATTTCAACCTCCAACTCAACGAGGTGGTTGTCTGATACTTCATACACCTCCTTGAATTTTGCAGACCAGAAAATTTTTTGGTATCAGTATTATCTTATAGAAAATTTCTTCTTAATATAAGGCGAAACTTTGCGTGTTTATTGTAGATTTCTTATTCTATAAAAAGATACGGGTAGTTACCCGGAGAAATATCGGTATCCGTACGAACCATATGTCTGTCTGCTGCCGGTTCCCGGTCTAATAGGTTTAGTTAATTTACAGGCCTTAGAAATTTGAAAGGCATACAGGTCTGATGCTCACAAATGATGTAACATTACAAACATTACTTCGTGTGGGCTAGGTAAAAAAAAAAAAAAAAAAAAAAAAAAGGACCAGTCTTTTATTAAAACTGTCATAATATATTTGGTACCATAATGTATCTCATGTCCACTTTATTGTTTTTATGGGTGTCATACTAATTGAAAATCTCCCAAGTAAGTAAAAAAGTGTACAGGCCGGAAGTGGAACACAAAATAAAAAACAGTGAAAATTCATAGATAAATCGAAAATTTTCCAGTGCGGCTTTTTTCTTTTCTTTTCTTTTCTTTCCTCTCTTTTTTCCTTTCTTTTTTTTTTCTTTTGTGTGTGTGTGTGATTGTACATAAAAATATTGAATGCATTATTACAACTTTTATAAGAGACGGGATATTTTTTTTTTTTTTTTTTTTTTTACTATTTTACAACATTAGGTCTAAATAACAAAGACCTCAACATACATCAACCATGAAACACCAATTTTATGTCATTCAAACTTCCAAAGAGTACACGAATCTTACTAAAATAGTACCTGTAAATTTAAATGGTTAATTTCTTACTAAAAGTAATTATGTTTATTTATAATGCAGAAAACTTTTAATAAAAATTTCCCCTAGAATTGAACAATAAGAATAAATTTTAATCTATGTACATGCATCTTCTTTTAAGCAAGATGTGACATTTTTGTAGGTAAATCGCAAGCGACATGAAATACAATGCCAATTGAATTTTTTGAACTAAATGAAAAAATGTCCAGTCCGGGAGAAGAACCCAAGGCCTTTTGGCTTAAGGAAACCGGGAAACCAAAATTCAACCAAAAAATCGATTTTTACTTTTTTATATCATTAAATAGTTTAAACTTTTATCTTTTCAACGATGTGTCACACATGTTTATATATAAAAGTGTTGAAATTATTCATTATTTCTGAGAGTACTTCACAGCTTAATGGCCCTTTAAATTTTTAATTGAATTTTTCTCAAAACTTGGATTTTTCATGTTTATGTTCCTTTTTTCCATATCTATTAAACTTAAGATCTCAGATTTTTTAAAGACTTATATTATCTTATATTATATACTTTAACACAGGGATTTAACCCTTACCGGCGTGGAGTAATTCTGCTTATAAACTGATCAAATAATGGACTGACATCAGAATTAATAAACGAACTTATCAGAAAATATGAACTTGCTCATTTTCACGTACATTATAAAAGGAAAATTTTAATTAAACATTCTTGGTGCCGTTTGTCAGATTTGTAATTAAAATTTGGTGTCCTTTTTTAAGGACACCGCCCTCGAAAGGGTTAATCATTTGTTGAAAATTATTTATTTTAGGCAGTGAAATATTACCAAAAATGCTAATTTAAAAATGACTTTCAATAAATAATTAATAATTAATTTTGAGTTTCACTTAGAAAGAAAATTATCTGTTAAAATACGTAAATAATGTTATTCTAACTACTCTAAAAAATCTAGACCTCTATCTTTCACCATTTCTGAGAAAAAGGTACATAACGTTGGTGAATTTAACATGGCGGAGATAGGGCTTTCCCGTCCCTTTAACCCTTTCGAGGGGAGTGTCCTTAAGGGTGTATTCGAAAAAATATTTTTCCACCCTCAACAGCTCGAAATTTTCTGAGACATTTTCAGACTCATTTTTAAAAGTAAAAACATGAAACTTGCTGGGGTGATTTTTGAAGAGTTGTATAAGGTGCCGTGTGATTTCATTTTTCGCTCAATCAATTATAATTTGATTTTTAAGCAATTGTTTTCTCAGTATGACCATCTTTTTCATCCCCAGATCTCCCGCTTCCGGAAATTTCGGTTCAAAACGCCGATTTTGACAGCATTTTTGACAATATTTTCTGCATTTATCAAAAAATCGAGAAGCACGGCACATTATGTAGTTTCTAAATAAGAGAATTTCTCAGTCTGATGCGTTTGAGAGCAAAAATGAATTTAAAAATGAATCAGAAAATAAGCAGTTTGGATCGGAATACACCCTTAAAAAAGGACACCTAATTTTAATTCCAAAACTGACAAACGGCACCAAGAGTATTTAATTAAAATTTTCCTTTTATAATTAACGTGAAAATAAGCAAGTTCGCATTTTCTAATAAATTCGTTTATAAATTCTGGTGTCCGCCCATTATTTCATCCGTTTATAAACAGAATTACTCCGCGCCCGAAAGGGTTAAGCCCTTCGCGACGAAAATCTTTTACAGAATTTTTAATCTTTTGTCACCGGTTTTTCATAACAGAAATTTTTGCCTAAAGGAAACGGGAAAATGCCTTGATTAAATAAAGCAAAATTTACAATAAAAAATAACTGGTTGGACAAATAGAGGATTCTGATCACCTTATGCGGCACGTATACGTGTCACTCGTCACCGAGCGGTTAAATCGCCGCCACTGTGCCTATTCAGCTACCTGAACCCACAACAGCCGACTTTTTTTTACTCCGATAACCTTATTGACAAGAGGCCAGACAGCCCAATAGGCAGAGCGTCAAAAGTTTAAGAGAAAAATTCCTGCGTTCGATTCCCTGACGGGACACTTTTTCACATGGTTGGTAAGTTTGAAATTCGTATGATATCTTCAGCAATGAGTAAGATTGAGTTACAAATAATAGAGTACAGTCGGAACTTGCTATCCCGACACCCGGTTTTCACGTCACTTCGTTATCACGTCAGTTTTTTAAAGTCCCGATTTTCTGTATATGATTTTAATGTAAATAAACTCCGGATTTTACGTCGTTGAATAATTTTCAACTCCGGATATCCTGACGGTTTCGGAAAATTGTCCATTTTTCACAATCAATCTTATAAGCACGGAAATTAAGATGTAAGAGATGTCTTAGCTAAACTTTGCACAAAAGTGTCTAAAATACTCATTGAGTTAAATGAGAAATTTTACTCCCATCCTTTATCTGAATAAATAAACCGACACACTATGCATGACTCACTTAAGCTCCAGATAGACGCATCAGTCTACTCCCGGTCTTTCTGTTCTGGTCAGGAGGTGCTTTCTTGTGGTTACACGGCGTTTTTCATTCGACTAAAACCGAAGCATTTGCATTGAAACGATCAGAAATTATAAAACATCCATTTCTGAAACAACGAATATTGATTACAATTCATGTATAATATTAAAAAAAGAATTGTAGGAAGCAGATCTAGGAATAAGCAAACCTTAATTCATTAATATTTCATGTAACACTAAAAAAACAAGTCATCATAAATCTGATTTTTATTCTTTTCAATTTTGTTTTTGTGTTTATTTTGTTTAATAATAATGTTTTATTGCTTAAAACTGCAAGAACAGTTATGAATTTAAAATTGTCTTAAATTAATTAAAAATACAGCTTTTTTATAAACATATTTTTCTCCAACTCCGGTTACCGCGATATTCCGCTTATGACGACACCTTTTTCTTTCCATTAGAGTGTCGGGATAACGAGGTTCAACTGTATATCTATTTATCCATCCTTTAACAGAGTTCTATTACATGCGGTATATTCTGTTGAACTGTTTTCATGCTAGACCAGATGCTATTGCTTATAATACTATAGACCCAAAGGCGGCTACACAAACTATCACCTCATTGAGTTGACGGCTAAAATTCCAGGATTAGTTAAAACTCGATTCGCATAATAATATGCAACTGGTCTGTCAAGTCATATCTTAGTGGAAAACACCTGCAAACTCGATTTCAGTGGTTGACTGGTAGTTTTACCATTGTATTTTCCTGCATCCAAAGATATGAAATCATAGAGTAATGGGAGCAGGAAAATACAATGGTAAACCTTCCAGTCAACCACTAAAATCGGGTTTGCTGTTGTTATCCACCAAGATATGACTTGGCAGACCAGTTGCATTTTATCTGTCTAATCCTGGAATTTCAGAGTCAACGTGATGAGAGGGTGGCCTGTGCCAGTTCCAGCCTGTGCCAGTATTCGATAAGCTATCGGCCGGTTGTAAGTGCAGGTAGCTGAAAGTTAGAGTGGTGGCAATTGAAGCCGTGCGTTCGACTCCCGAACGGGACACCTTTTTCACGTAGTAAAAAAAAATTTCAAATTTTCTGCTTACCTACAAAAATGTCATACCTGCAGTAAAAGAAGAGGCATGTACGTTATTATTATTTTTTAAATTCTGTGGGTAAATGTTTTATTATAAGTTTTGTACTTTATAAATAAACATAAATACATTTTAGTAAGAAATTAACGATTTAAAGTTGCAGGAGCATTTTTAATCAGATTCGTCTGTTTTATAGCTCTCTGGATGTTTGCAGGACGTAAAGTTGGTGTTGCATGTCTGATGTTGAAATATGAAATTTTTTTTGTTATTTAGATAAAATTTTAAAAAATAGTAAGGAAAATATCCGGTCTTTTAACAAAGTTGTGATAATCATATAAATATGCTTAATTAAAAACAAGGCAGGAAATTTAAAGTGTGAGGAATTTTTATGAAAAAAGGTTTTCTGGTAAACATGTTTTTCGACCTTTTTTTTTTTTAATACTTCATGCACAAAGATATCTTTAGTAATTTACATTTCAACAGAAAATTTCATTTCATTGGATCGAGAATTCTGCAGAAACTAATTGAATGGATTCTTCAAATTTGTGATTTTTCGTTTATATTTTTATATTTTTCGTTATTAATATGCAAATATTTAATCTATAGATAGTGAATAAACATAGCCATGTGTATTTCACAGCTGTATTCGAAAAATTGTTTTGTTATTGTAATTTATTTGGAAGATCTTCGAAATATAAGAGCTCAAAATATTCCTATAATTTGTATGGTACGCTTTTTTAACACTTTCGAACATAGTTAAAAAGTGTTCATGAATTTGGTTTGTCTGTCCATCTGTCCGTGATCGAACTCGCGTAAATATGGTCCGATTGCCATGAAATGGATATATAATATTGGGGTTTACTATGGCATGTTCGGTATTGAAAAAGAAGAGTGTAGCATTTTCGGTTCATTTACAGGGCTACTCAAAAGAATTCCGTTTCATTACAATCTATGGGGAAAAATAGTTTGCCATGTATTTTAATGATATTACAGTATTTAAAGCATATTGTAATTGATATACATCACTGAGGTGTACTACAAATTTCTTATTGTAGAATACGGAGTGCATAAAACTTATCTTTCATTTACAGGGGCACACAAAAGAATTTGGCTATAGAAAAAATGAGCAACCATTGAACTATTGAAGCGTACGAACAATAATTGCTGGAAGTGCGTTTTCAGTTATGGTATACGTTTTTTAATTTAACTACTTTTTAAATATTACTTGGTGAATATTAAAGACGTGAATAATCACATTGCTAACAAGTCGTAAACCAACTTAGTGAAAATTTCACTGCTGAAAAGTAGTTGAAAAATTAAATAAAATTGTATTACTTGGTGTTTACAATTTCTATAAATCATATACAGGGTCGCACAAGAGTTCTCAATAACATCCGTTTATTGGCGGAAATTGCTGAGTGGAAAATTTCAACTCTGCTATCCATTTAATTGAACTAACTTTTAGCAGACTATGTAGTATGCATACATATCTGTAGATCACATACAGGCTACATAAAAAATCGTTTTGACGACTATTCATGGTAATAGCAAAAATCGGGTTTTTAAATGCATCATGCATTTTTGAAATTGTAGCCGTCATTGTAGACCATTTAGTCGTCATCTTTAACCTTATTAATTTGTGAAGTTTTGTTATGGTATTCTGAATGTGTTGGAAAGTGTTTCATAATATATGCTGTATGCATGATTTTTCGCTCTTGTTTTGTTTGTATTATGCTGAGACTGTTTTTTATATCATTTGCCCATAAAAATATCATGTAGCGCATTTAAAAAGAAAATGTATTATACTTCGATTTCAAGTGGAATTTTTAAATTCTGGGGAAAATTCATATTAAAAGTTTCCTAGTCCATGAATAAACATAATTTGTCTTCGTAAAATTTAACAATTTAAAGATGCAGAAGTGATTTTAATGAGATTCCAGAAATTCATAGAGCTTTGGAAGGGAAGAAATATTTGAAGAGATTTTTGGAGGCAATAAAATTGATGTTGCATGTCTAATGTTGAAATATGATACCTTTCCGTTGTTTCGCCATGATTCTGTTAAAGATGAATTATTGGTCCTGTCTTTTATCTAAGCAATAGAATCAGAACACAAATATATCTCCTGTCATTTGCGACTTATCCAGAAAAATGTCATATAATGCTCAAAATGAAGATAACCATATATTGACTTACAGGGAAAAATTAATTCTGAGAAAAAATCAAATTAAAACTTTTCTGTTTCAGAAATCAAGATAATTGTTTCTTTGTGACATTTTATTAGTATAAAATGTGGAGACAATTTTAGTTAAAAGCATGGAATTTATAAATGTGTGTAAATTTGAAGGACATGAAATGGCTGTTATAGGGCAGGAGTTGGGATACGATACTATATTGTTATTTCGAGCTGATTTTATTGAAGATGAATTATTTGATGTTAAAGTTGAGTCCTATCTTTTATCTAAGAAATATATTCAAAGTTTTAATGTGCCTCCTGTCATTTGCGATTTTCCTAAAAAAAGAAATAGGGTAGACCGGGGCACATCTACGCATGGGGCACGTTTACGCAGTGCACTTTATCCGAAACGAGTTATAACTGGCGCGCCACCAGTCATGACAGTTGATGCTGCTCTCTAGTGGGTATACTCACACGTTTTTGAGCTTCAGTCGAGCTTCAGTTTAGCATGCGGAAAGGAAAACCTGTTTTCTGTCAAGGCGAGGAAATTTTGTGTTAAACTTATTGAAACTTATTCTGAACTAATTATACTTAATTAAGGATAAACAAATATAAGAACATTAGCAGAATTTTATCCTTTTCTGAGAACTGTATTTGTATGAACAGAAATTTTGTTAATTTTCGTTGCACGTTAAAAATAAATCTAAACATGACGACGGGGCACGTTTACGCATTGACATCGGGGCACCTTTACGCACGTTCTTACTGCGTAAACCTCTTGCATGCGTTCAATGTTTAGATGCAAAAGGTGGTCCCATGACAAGTGTGCAAAAGCAAATACTTTATTTTTTGTTTGTAAAAACTGTAATAGTGATGATGAAGATGACTAAATAGTTTCTGTTTTTAATTAGTAATAAACACTATGTTTTCAGTTTAACCTATAAAATGTTCTTTAATTAATTCTCTTTATTTTATTTTTATTTTTAAACAGCGTTTTAAGTTATAAATAAAACATTTCAATTTGAGTAAATATTTATTTCACTTACTCCTTGGTATCACTTATAATGTACGTAACAACCGCCGCGGCGAGCGCCCCCTCTTCGCCCGCAGCCCTTTATTATTCTACTCTAGTTCGACTCTTTTGCGGAAGAAAGATTCATAGGTCCCCAGCCACGTCCCGAGTGAAAGACACTCTAGCAAAGCGAGGTTGAAAAAAAAATCAAAAATTGAAACCGGACAAATTTAAGAGTGAAATTACACAAATAAAAGACACCGAAAAGCGACAAGGTTCGTGGGCTCATTTTATGCGTAAAGACCTAATTTTTTTTTTCGGTTAAAAACACAAATAGGGCAACAACTGAATGCACAAATTTTGACTTTATTAACTGCTTTATAAAACCACAATGTCTAAAATCTCCTAAGTTAAAACATAAAAATTAGAAAATTCATTGAAAAAAAAAAAAAAAAAAAAAAAAAAAAAAAACGCGTAAACGTGCCCCGGTCTACCTTAGTATATAAAGCATAATAAAAATATTAAACATGCCTTGACATACAGTGAACATTTTAAATTCTGAAGAAAATATTAATTGAAACATTTCAGATTAATAAATAGACTTAATGTTTTCTGATAGACTTTATGTT
Organism: Maratus speciosus; assembly: GCA_963932465.1. Classification (NCBI taxonomy): domain Eukaryota; kingdom Metazoa; phylum Arthropoda; class Arachnida; order Araneae; family Salticidae; genus Maratus; species Maratus speciosus. The sequence continues at coordinate 96,123,582 of OZ010792.1, forward strand.
TCTGTCTAGACTTAATGTTTGCGCAAACTTAACGATTTAATGTTGTAGAGATGATTTAAAAGAGGTGCGTGTAATTTGTAAGTCTTTGGGAGCTTGAAAGGCAGAAAACTGATGTTGAAATATGATACCTTATCGTTATTTACAGTTGATTTTGTTAAAAATGAATTAACAATCCTGTCTTTTATGAAAGCTTAGACAGTAACTTCAAAATTGGAATGTATTTAGAGACGTTTGCAGGTATCTGTAAAAATATCATATCACGAATAACAGAAAAAGAGCATAAATTGAAAATTTTATTTATTCTCCTGAAAATGACTTTAACGTTTTCATATTTTTAATTGTATATAATGGCTTATCAGCGATAATTTAATTTTTTAAAGTAGTTTCACTTAAATGTAAATTATAAATATATTTTATTGTGTATGTTTCGTTTTTTAGCAAAAATGCGTGCATCGTACCAAATGGATTATAGAATTGAGCTTTAACCATGTTACATTAAACAGTCCTTGCTATACTAGTGTTAAGTCGTACTTTGCTCAAGAATCATTCGGTAGCTTTCTTATATATATATTTATTAACTTATGGGGAAAAAATGATATTTTTTTTAATCCTAATGGATTTGCAAAAATCATAAGAAGTTGGATATGGAGGAATATCCAAGTTTCACACGATGGATTGCAGAACTGCTATTTAATCATGTTACATAAAACAGTCCTTGCTATACTAGTGTTGAAGCTGTACTTTGTTTATTATTATCACTGATAGCTTTCTTTTATATATATTTATGTTGAAGTTGTACTTTGTTCATTATTATTACTGGATAGCTTTCTTATATATATATATATATACATAGTTTTATTATTATTATCTAAACAATTTAATATTAGTTTATTAATTTGTATACATGATTATACGTCATTCTGGATAATTTTTACATTTATAATACTTTACTATTTATTTATTTATTTAAATTAAATTTAGAATATATGTTTTAACGATTATTAACTTTTAACCGTTAACTATTATACATTTTCAATATTCTAACGGTATTGATAACCTTAAACCGTATATATATATCTTTGCTGCACGTGTAAGTTTTTTTAAGGCTCCTTCAAAGATTTTCTAGGGGGTAAATTTAATTATTTTTACATTATATAATATCTAAAATTATATGTACGTTAAAGTCATATATATATATATATATATATAAACCATTAATTAAACATTACTGACCACCATCAATAATTGTGATAGTATGAATGAATTTACAACAATACAGTGTCCCCAAACACTCTGAATGGATACCAAAAACATAATAAACAAGCTACTATGTATAAAATAAAGTCTCTTGTACTATATAACAAGAATTAATAATAAAGAAATAAAGAAGAATATGGATTTCGATAAAAATAATTGAAAAGCTTACATATTGAATTACGTTATCAAGAGTACAGAATTCAATCATATAAGCAAAATCAGTCGTTTTCTGTGAGAAAAAAAGCTAAAAGCTGATTTTTTTTTTCTCCTGTACTCTAACGACCAATATAACCAAGAGAATAGTTTCAAACTGAAAACAGAATAAAATTAAATGCTATGAAATGGAAAAAGCAATACAACCTTTTAAATAATTAATATATAGCAAGGAAAAATAGTAATATTACACAAAATACCTAATAAAATCTCAGTTATTTTAACCAAATACACATCAGCACATGGTAGCCAAAATCACGATAAGTTTAAGGTTATTTTTACAGTTAAGTTAACACGGATTTTAAAACCTAATGTATACAGTCAACCTATTTTGAAATACCGTGATAAATGCAATTAAAATAATATAAATATAAAATAATTACATAATAATTAAATTACCTCTTAACACTTTTTTTTTTTTTTAATTTCTTAACTAATGTAAGAAATACCAAAACTATAAGTTTACAAAATCGCAAATAGCGAAATTTTAAGCTCCACCATGTGTTAAAAATTGATATTATTACTCTATTCGAAGCATCAGACAGAATCCAATTTAAATTTTAGTGCTGCCATCTATGATATTAACTTGAAACTGATATGAGCAAAATGTCATAAAAATTATGCTATTATAAGTTAATTCATCCATAATATACCAACTGCTATATCCCAAGCAATCCTAATATAAAAATACCATATTATATTTCATTGTTCATATAAATATTAAATAACTACAAATGTTAACAGAATGATTACAATATATTCTACTACCATACCCAATTAATCTATACGGAAAATTTAAATAATTTCAAAACAATAATAATATAATATAGCAATATGCTACAAAACTAAATAATTTATATATAAAAAATTATATATAATAAAAATATAAACTATCAGAAATACTTTTAAATATAAAAAAATTAATTAATTAAATGAACAGGAAGAAAAAACAATAAATAATAAAAAAAATAAAAATAAATGGATTTTGATATAATTATGTCAGAACCTTCATTTCCCAATTCCTTATTGATAACAAATAAATTGTGCGGTTTATTTTCATATTAACCATAAAAAACTAAAGAATATGAATATGGGATTAACATTCACATAAAAACGTTAATTAATCATTTAATACTAAGTTCAAAATTAAACATTATTAAAAAGTATAGAGGAATAATAAAATACTAATAACTCAATTTTAATACAAACTGAAATATCATTAGTTATATCAAATAAAGTTATTATTCATATTATTCACGATAAAGATGGTATACTATTAGAAATTAATATGATATTGTCCGGCGAAGACTAAAAATTAATAACAAGTTAATTGTTAACTTGATTAAATATTAATTAAGCTAAATAAATTCAATATGAATTGAAATAAAAATTTAATGTCACCATATATATATAAAATATCGAATCCACCTCCATATAAAAAGTGTATTAGCAATGTAGTTATAATTAAAATGCCCAATCAATTTTTTTTATAATAAATTAACCATTGCGTATTATCTAGACAACACCACCCTCCTCCGTACTCTAACATCTATCCACCCATCCATCCTATAATAATTTTTTATTATTTACAATTTTTTTTATAAATATTTTCTTATTTTAAAAGTTTTTTTGCAATTTTGTTTACGCATGTGTTAATTTGTTTTTTTAAAAAGATCATGTAAGTACTAATTGTACATTAAAGAATATATGAATTTCTTTGGAAAACCTTGATTTAATGCATCATAAATTAGTTTTTTAATATTATTATTAATTAGATGAGAAGAACATAAACATTTTATTCTATATAAATGGTTAAGTATTATATTTCGATATAAAATCGATTGACAAGATTTAAAATTTGTAAATGTATTAACTTTGAATTTAAATTCTTTACGTTTATCATATAGATCTGTTATTGTTTTGTTGTATTTTATTGTAATTTTAAGATTTAAGAAGTTGATTGTATTATTAGATAAGAGGTTTTCCGTTAATTCCAAATTAGTGAGATAATCTACTGGAAATTAAGGAATTTTAGTTTGATCGGTGGCAATTAAAATTATGTCATCAATATAACGATATAAATGTAGATTATTATTAATAAAAGTACGTTCATACCGGGTGTCCCAAAAAGGACTGACTGATTTTAAAATTCAATAACTTGCAAACGGTGACAGATATTTAAAAAATTCTTGCAGGAGGGTTATGCATAAGGTCAAAAGTTTTATTACAGTGATTTTCAATTTTAGTTCGATTTACAAACAATAGATGGCGCTGCGATCAATAGTCGCTAAATTCAGGCTCGATTTTTGGTACTTCGTGGCCCGGATAATACATTTCCATCTCCTTTTTATGCATAGAACAAGATAAAGGACCAGAAATCGAGCCTGTATTTAGCGACTATTGCTTACAGCGCCATCTATTGTTTGTAAATTGAACTAAAATTGAAAATCACTGTAATAAAACTTTTGACCTTATGCATAACCCTCCTGCAAGAATTTTTTTAATATCTGTCACCGTTTGCAAGTTATTGAATATTAAAATCAGTCAGTCCTTTTTGGGACACCCGGTAGTAATATAAATATAAATCTGATAACAAACTGGATGTACAGCCAGCTTGTGGTATACCGATGTGTTGTAAATATAATGTGTTATCTTGCAAGATATAATTATTGTAGATAAAGAAGTTAGTTAAGATTTAAAATAAGCTATATCTATATTAGATGGTAAATCAAGTTTTTGATGATACTGTTTAAATAATGCATTTATAATACTAGGACTTCCCTCAGAGGATTAGTCTGAGCGATATTACTGAGAACATAGATTTAATAATAACATGTGGAAGCAAAAAAAATGAGATGTTATCTTTAATTGTCCATATACTGCGAAAAATTGAAAAGATGAAATTAAACGAATTGTAGAATTACAAAATCTTATATATAAATTCGTATACACTGTTTAAAAAAATGGGAAATCAAACCATTCAAGACAGCCATGCATGGATATAAAATTGAAAGTACGCAATATATTAAAAGTAAAATAGAAAATGAAACACTAATTTACTTATATCGGAATTTTAACTGTATAAAATGATGTCAAGAGCATAATCAGACGCTCCGCACCAATTTGAGTAACTTTAAATGACAAATATATGATGTTTAAAAAGAATGGACTATACTTAATATGGTGTGTGCTCCCCCGGAATAGTTAATATTGTACAATATCTGTTTTCCACGGATGCAATGAGGTTGTCGATAACATTTAAGGAATTCTCTTCTCAAAATCTAATATAGTATCTAAGTACCGAGTACATCAAAAGTGGCATGCAATGCTTCGTTAGAGTGTGTTTTAGATATGCTCGATCGGATTTAAATGATGAGTGTATGCTGCCCACTACATACGCTGTATTGTTTTGTTTTCAAACATATTCTGCACAAGTTGAGCTGTATTTAGCATGTATTAAATAAAAGAAATCGGCAATGATTACAACATAAAGTATGACACAAGATCTGAATATATCGTCTGCATAACTTTTGAGCTGTCAAAGTGTCATTTGAAGTAATTTACAAATCCATACATATTTATTCAGCAAATCATGCAAGCTAACATACGCCAATATGAACCCGATTAAAATATTTCGCCAGAATAAGTTAATATATAAAAAATCTACTAATGATAATTGAGAAAATGACCTTATGATAAAATGTATAGAAAAATGAATCGGATAAAAAATTCATATCACATTTAAAACGGCACTTCCCTCTGTTAGTGGCCTTGGTGAGAGAGAGAAAAGCCTAGAGAAGGAACACTTTAACAAGAACTTTCAGGCAACCTACTCACTGTTTCATACAGGTCTTTATTCAATATTTACACAATTTATTTAATGCTAGGTGGGTATCTATTTGTTTTGTTGCATTTAAATCGCATGTTTTGCGGAGGAAATGCAACATTATGAAATATTTAAAGTTGCTGTACCTAATAATTCCAAATTAATGGTAATTGAGATCGCTTTCCGTTAATTTCATCTTTTTAAATTTTAAATTTATTAGAAACCATTCATAGAGACAATTGTATATTTTAAAACTAAGCAGAAGCAAAATTTCAAGATTTTGGGCTCAGCAGTAACAGAGAAATAGAAAATTTTTGAAAGTTTTTTGTTTCTGCACTGTTTTTTATAGCGACATTTTTAGAAATTGTTCTATTGCGAGAATTTACGTCATGATAAATACAGCCATGTCAATTTTCATGTTTATATTCCTAACAGTTCCATGTTCTTCGTTACTTAGATCATCTTTAGATCTTTTTCCGCTTTGTTTATTCTTTCTTTTTTTTAGAATTCGTTCTACAACGAGCATTTGCACCATATTAATTACTACCATGCCAAAGTTCTAGTTTCTAACCCCAACAGTATCCCAAAAATTTCAGTATTCCAAATAAATCATAGTTTAGAATCTTTCTAGAATTTTTTGCGTTTATCCGTCAAATTGAACCTTTTAGAGAGCGTTCATTACGAGTATTTACATCTTAAAAGTAACTACCGCACCAAATGTAAAGTTTCTAACCCAATCAATATCGCAGAAATCACAATTTTAGAACTTTTTTGCTCATGCAGCGATGTAGGTTCTTGCACTGACATAAAATAGTCTTTTTTTCGGAGCAGAGATGGCCACCAACATTTTTTTTTAAAGTTGGCTATGTAGTTTCAGAGATAACACCTCACAAACGTACAAGCATTAATAATATTATATACTTTATAATATTATAACGCTTTATAATATTAGCATTAGATGTACAGATACAAAAGCCATTTATCTGTTACAAGCTAAAGTGCCGGCGTTGCCCAGAATTTGAAGGATGTTTGTTCTGAAAAATCAATTTCAAAATTTAACATACAACACAAAACAAACATTAAAAAAAGCAGTCGAAATGTTGTTGAATGAATCATATGAAAACGCTATATAAAAATGTATAAATGTATATAACAGACGCAAAAGAATACAGCTATAAATGAACTTATTTCAATTTATAATTGGAGCAATAATGTTAAAATACGCCAATATTTCCCTAATCGGGCTTTTATTATGCTTCAATACACTTTTCACACTCATATGACGTTATACTATATCCACCATGGCCTTTATATTTCCAATACGACGTAATATTTACCTCTTTCACCTGGAAACCTTGAAATAGAAAAGTTATGAAGTTATATTCACTTTCATTTAAATTCGTCAAACCATTTATTTCATTTTCATATTTCACGTGAATATCTTGCAATAGAAAAGGTATGACGTAATATTCACCTTTTTTTTTTTTAATTCGGCAAACTATTTATTTCATTTTCATTTTTCACGTGGAAATCTTGCAGTAGAAAATTAATTATTGTAGTAATAATTTTATTGTGTTTTTTAATTGTTGGCAACTGCTATAACGAAAAATGTTTAAATTTGATAAGAAATTGCTGTTAAATTGGTGGTTTTATTTAAATTAAAAATTAACTATAAGTTATTTCGATTCCGGATTACTTTAGTTGTCTCGGACATGTTTTAATACACATGTACGTATCTCTTCACAATTTTAGCTTCCAAATTGTGGATTTTTTATAGAATTACAAACAGACAGATAGACAAGTTTTCATTTTTATATATCTCTATGTTCTATGAAAAGTAACTAACGCTGTCACCGCCGCCGCCGCCGCCGGTTTTGAATTTTTTGTGACCGGAGGTCTTTCTTCGGTAATATTAAGAAAACTATTGCATACAAATATATGAAAATCGGTGGTATTATAGCGAAATGTTTGATCAACACACTAATGCATACAGTTTTCAAATCGAAGAATTATTTTAAGAGATATTTAATGCTAAAGTTGGACAAAATCGTTCCATTAAAAAAAATTATAAGAGCAAAAGCTATACATGGGAATTTAATCATTTTTAGATCATTTTATTCAATAGAAGATCCCGGTCTGTAGATTTCATTAATTTTTTTTTTTTTAATTTGACTCATTTTTTGAGGTTTTATTTCTATTTTAAATTCAAATATTCAGCATTTTGACAGATATTTTTTACATATTTTAGAAAATGGTATGAATTTAAACTGTTGCCAACTGTATAAACAGCGTAAACAATAATGTTTGCTTCAAATAAAAAAATTATTTACATGTTACTATTATAAACAGAAAAAAACCTTCAAATTACAATTAAATAATTAGGTATAAAAAGCAGGCACTTATTGGAAATTACGCCATATAAACTATATTTACATGTGAATTTTAAAAGAAAAAGGATATTGTAAAATAAATTCATTAACATGCGTTAGAAATCTGAAATAGAACAAATTACGTCACATTACACTTATTATGCAAAATGAAGAAAAAATAGTATTGCAAAACAGTTTAAATTTAAAAATTGCGCGAGACAAAATATTAGAGGTTAAATATTAGATTTTTTCAAAATTTTATTATTTGTCGTTTGATGTGAGGTGTTCAGCTATAAGTATGCAAATTTTTATGTTTCAACATAATTAGGGGCTGAGTTAGAAAAATTGCTTTAAATACACAAGTTAGAGCCCAGAGGGTTAAATAATAGACTTTTTCAAAATTTTATTATTTGTCGTTTGATGTGAGGTGTTCAGCTATAAGTAAACAAAATGTCATGTCTCCAACTTAATTAGGGGTTGAGTTAGAAGAATTGCTTAAAATACAGAAGTTAGAGACCGGAGGGTTATATATGACTTTTTCAAAATTTTATGATTTATCGTGTTATCTCAAGTGTTCAGCTATAAGTATGCAAACTTTCATGTCTCCAACTTAATTAGGGGCTGAGTTATAAAAATTGCTTAAAATACATGAGTTAGAGCCCAGAGGGTTAAATATCAGACATTTTTCAAAATTTTATTATTTGTCGTTTGATGTGAGGATTTCAGCTATAAGTATGCGAAATTTCTTGTCTCCAACTTAATTAGGGGCTGAGTTAGAAAAATTGTTTAAAATACATAAGTTAGAGACCAGAGGGTTAAATATTAGACTTTTTAAAAATTTTATTATTTGTCGTTTGATGTGAGGATTTCAGCTATAAGTATGCAAAATGTCATGTCTCCAACTTAATTAGGGGCTGAGTTAGAAAAATTGCTTAAAATACAGCAGTTAGAGACCGGAGGGTTAAATATGACGTTTTCAAAATTTTATGATTTATCGTGTTACCGCAAGTGTTCAGCTATAAGTATGCAAACTTTCATGTCTCCATCTTAATAAGGGGCTGAGTTAGAAAAATTGCTTTAAATACACAAGTTAGAGCCCAAAGGGTTAAATATTAAGCCTTTTTCAAAATTTTATTATTTGTCGTTTGATGTGAGATATTCAGCTATAAGTATGCAAAATTTCATATCTCCAACTTAATTAAATTAGGGCTGAGTTAGAAAAATTGCTTAAAATACACAAGTTAGAGCCCAGAGGGTTAAATATTAGACTTTTTCAAAATTTTATTATTTGCCGGTTGATGTGTGGTGTTCCGCTATAAGTATGCAAATTTTCAAGTCTCCGACATATATAGTTTCTGAGAACGGGCTCTGTGGCAGACAGACAAACAGACAGACAAAGGAGTGAGACAGGTAGGGTTTCGTTAGATGGACGAAACTCTAAAAACATGCTGCGGATGACTGTAACAACATCCTAAAATTACATTACCATCAGCGATCTACCAATCCCGAATTTAGTTTATATTCGTTTCATATATTCTTATTCTTTTGTGCGGCCCTGTAAAATAATTATCAATATTATATACAGTAAAACCTCTGAATAGCGGACACCCCGAGAATGCTGAATTTGTCCTCTATTTAGAGGTGACCGCTACTGAGAGTAAAATACGTACAGTTATTTAAGAATTGGTAATCGAAAAATTGTCCGCTAAATAGAGGCATCCGCTAATCGGGTGTGTCCGCTATGGAGGTTTTACCAGTAAAACTTCTGAATAGCGAACACCTCGGGAGGGCAGAATTTGTCCTCTATTTGGAGGTGTTCGCTACTGAGAGTAAAAAATGCATAGTTATTTAAGGGTTGGTAATCGAAAAAAATGACCGCTAAATTGAGGTGTCCACTAATCGGGTGTGTCCGTTATGGAGGTTTTACTGCATAATAATATCATCCTTTACAAGAAAATTGCATGCTGTATGATAAACAGACAGACATCCAGAGAAAGATAACCTCCGGATCAATAAACATTCATGTCTTTTGTTCTAATCATCCACAATTGTATGTCATACAACATGCCAGATTTTATACAACAGGCTAAAAACGGTCACCGTGGTACGGAATACTGTATTATTATTTGTTTGCCCACCAAAACTGGTTGCCACAGGTTGTTGCAAGGTTTGTGATCACGTGGTTGAAACTGATCTATTCAATATTACTGCGTGCGTTTTTATTTTTTATTTGCTCCATGTGTTCAAACCAGTTGTCTACGAAAACATCAACCGGTGAAAGTGACGCACACCAAATTTCTGTGACGTATGCAGGTAAATTGTGCTTTTTTAAGAGTTTTTTCTATATAATTTTTAAACGGTTTGGAACTTATTTTTCATAGTCGGTGCATTCAGTAGGCAACCCTCATAGGTACCTTCTGGTGCAATCAGAAACGAAATCCGACAAATATTTTTTGAGTTATGCTTGACGAAAGGATTTATTAGGCTTTTTTTTTAGTAGGGCATAGCGTTAATATCCATCGTAGTAGTAATGTGTCCGGACAGTAATATTTCGCTGAGTATTAGCCTTCGCTTCGCTCAGACAATTATGTAAATCTAATAAATCTATATTATTAAAAAGATCTTTGAAGTCATATGTCGTTATATTATATACACAATTAAGATTTTTCATAATATTGACCAGTTGATAGCTGTTTTTTATACAATGTGTATTATCATTGTTTGTAGTCAGTATATATAATTGATTAAGAATTATATATATATGTCGTAGGCTAATTGGAGAATCCATCTCCCTTTTTCCAATTAGCCTGATATTTTTCAGGCTTATTGCAAAGAGCCTAGAAAGAGTTAGGCTAATTAAAAAATGACCACATATTATCCGATCAGGGTGATATTTTTAGCTCACCGGCATGAGAGCTTATGTGCCCGCCGATTCTGTATGTACCTGTGTACGTACGTACGTACGTATGTACGTAACACGATAACTCTTGATAGAAATATCCGATTTGCTTCAAATTTTTTTTCTAGGTTCATTCTGATAAGGTGCTTCCCTGATTAGTTTTGGGCGTTCATTGGTTAAGGATAAAGGGGGGCTAGTCCCCCCCCTTAATTTATATAAATGGGTTTTTCATGCAGAAATATTCGATTTGCTCTAAATATGGTATACCGATTTATTGTGTTAAGGAGCTTCCCTGATTAGATTTGGAAGCTCATTATTTAAGTATAAAGGGGGGGAAAGGGGGGATACCCCCCTTAATTTTGATAAATCGGTTTTTCATGATGAATTATTCGATTTGCTCCAAATTTGGTATACCGGTTTATTAAGTTAAGGAGCTGCCTTGATTAGATTTGGAGGTTCATTAGTTACATATAAAGGGAAGAAAGGGGGAGCTATCCCCCCCCCCGTAATTTAGATAAATGGGTTTTTTCATGCAGAAATATGCGATTTGCAATAAATTTGGTATACCGGTTAATTATGTTAAGCAACTTCCCTGATTACATTTGGAAGATCATTATTATGTATAAAGGGGGGAAAGGGGGGAATTGCCTCTCCCCTTAATTTTCGATAAATGCGTTTTTCATGTAGAATTATTCGATTAGCTCAAATTTGGCATGCTGGTTTATTATGTTAAGGAGATGGCTTTTTTAGATTTGGAGGTTCATTAGTTAAATATAAAGGGAGGAAAGGGGGGGGGGGGTAGACTCCCCTTAATTTAGATAAATGGGTTTTTCATGCAGAGTTATTCGATTTGCTCCAAATTTCGTATGCCGGTTTATTACGTTAAGGAGCCTTGATTAGATTTGGAGATTTATTGGTTAAGTATAAAGGAGGGACAGGGGCTAGTGTCCCCTTAATTTAGATAAATGGGTTTTCCATGCAGAATTATTCGATTTGCTTCAAATTTGATATACTAGTTTATTACGATATGGCTTCCTTCATTTGATTTGGATGTTCATTGGTTAAGTATAAAAGGGGGGAAAGGGGCAATTGCCCCCCCCCCTTAATTTAGATAAATGGGTTTTCATGCAGAATTATCTGATTTAATTAAATTTTTTTTCAACCGGATCCGAACTTGAAGGTTCCATTTGAAGTCAACCCGAAAACCGACCACAACCAGGTTTCGGATTGAGTTCAATTAGAACTGTCAGTTTCGGACCGAGTTGCCGGTGGACGGAGATTATTTTGTCTGGCTTGCATCGGGTTATAGTTCTTTGGAATATTTTTGTCGGTTAAGATTATGTTCGGGGCGGGTTTCAAGTTGACTTCGAATGGAATTTTTAGGTTCTGGTAGCGTTGCGTGTCCACGGAAACTAATTTGTCTTGTTCGGATCCGGTTATTGTTCTTTGGAATATTTTTGTCGGTTATCAGATTTGGTTCGGGATTTCATGTTTTTTCAAATGGAACTCTCAGGTTCGGGTCGGGTTGCATGTAGACTGAAATTATTTTGTCTTGCTCGGATCGGGGTACGGTCTGTTGTAATTCATTTTTCGGGTTTGGGTATGGTTATGCGTTAATAAACCTAATAAAAAGAAAATCGCCCAGTTAAACTGATGGAATTGAGTTCACAGGCTGTTCACACTAATTGTATATTATACTCTTATTTCAAAGAATAATACCCCTCCCCCAAAAAAATGAAGGTATTAGTCCCCGTTGCCCCCCTTTCTACTTAATCAAAGAACCTCCAAATCTAATCAAGGAAGCTACTTAACATAATAAACTGGTATACCAAATTTGAAGCAAATTAGATAATTCTGCATGAAGAAACCATTTCACTAAATTAAGGGGGGGGGGGGTGTATTAGCTCCCCCATTTCTTCCTTTATGCTGAACCAATGAACTTTCAAATCTAATCAGAAAAGCTCCTTATTAGAATGAAACTAGAAAAAAAATTAAACTAAATTAGGTAATTCTGCATGAAAACACATTTATCTAAATTAAGGGGAGGGGCAATTGCCCCCCTTTCTCCCCTTTTATACTTAACCAATGAACCTCGAAATTAAATGAAGGAAGCCATATCGTAATACACGGGTACACAAAATTTGAAGCAAATCGAATAATTCTGTATGAAAAACCCATTTATCTAAATTAAGGGGACACTAGCCCCTGTCCCTCCTTTATACTTAACCAATAAATCTCCAAATCTAATCAAGGCAACTCCTTAACATAATAAACCGGTATACGAAATTCGGAGCAAATCGAATAACTCTGCATGAAAAACCCATTTATCTAAATTAAGGGGGGGTGTCTAGCCCCCCCTTTCCTTACTTTATACTTAACTAATGAACCTCCAAATCTAATCAGGGAAGCTCCTTAACATATTAAACCGGTATACGAAATTTGAAGCAAATCGAATAAATCTGCATGAAAAACCCATTTATCTAAATTAAGGGGTGGTGTCTAGCCCCCAGTTTCCTCCTTTTATACTTAACTAATGAACCTCCAAATCTATCAGGGAAACTCCTTAACATAATAAACTGGTATACGAAATTTGGAGCAAATCGAATAATTTTGCATTTAAAACCCATTTACCTAAATTAAGGGGGGGGGGTTCCCCCCCCCCTTTCCTCCCTTTATACTTAACTAATGAACCTCCAAATCTAATCAAGCCATCTCCTTAACATAATAAACCGGTATACGAAATTCGGAGCAAATCGAATAACTCTGCATAAAAAACCCATTTATCTAAATTAAGGGGGGGGGTCTAGTCCCCCCTTTCCTCCCTTTATACTTAACTAATGAACCTCCAAATCTAATCAAGCCATCTCCTTAACATAATAAACCGGTATACGAAATTCGGAGCAAATCGAATAACTCTGCATAAAAAACCCATTTATCTAAATTAAGGGGGGGGGTCTAGTCCCCCCTTTCCTCCCTTTATACTTAACTAATGAACCTCCAAATCTAATCAAGCCATCTCCTTAACATAATAAACAAGTATACCAAATTTGAGCTAATCGAATAATTCTACATAAAAAACCCATTTATCTAAATTAAGGGGGGGGGGGTCTAGCCCCCCTTTCCTCCCTTTATACTTAGCTAATGAACCTCCAAATCTAATTAGGGAAGCTCCTTAACATAATAAATCGGTACACCAAATTTGGAGCAAATCGAATAATTTTGCATTTAAAACCCATTTACCTAAATTAAGGGGGGGGTACCCCCCCCCCCTTTCCTCCCTTTATACTTAACTAATGAACCTCCAAATCTAATCAAGCCATCTCCTTAACATAATAAACCAGTATACCAAATTTGAGCTAATCGAATAATTCTACATGAAAAACGCATTTATCTAAATTAAGGGGAGAGGCAATTGCCCCCCTTTCCCCCCTTTATGCATAAAAATGATCTTCCAAATGTAATCAGGGAAGCTGCTTAACATAATTAACCGGTATACCAAATTTATAGCAAATCGCATATTTCTGCATGAAAAACCCATTTATCTAAGTTACGGGGGGGATAACCCCCCCTTTCCTCCCTTTATATGTAACTAATGAACCTCCATATCTAATCAAGGCAGCTCCTTAACTTAATAAACCGGCATACCAAATTTGGAGCAAATCGAATATTTCTGCATGAAAAACCCATTTATATAAATTAAGGGGTTGGGACTAGCCCCCTTTTCCCCCTTTATCCTTAACCAATGAACCCCAAAAAATAATCAGGGAAGCACCTTATTAGAATAAACCTAGAAAAAAAAATTGAAGCAAATCGGATATTTCTATCAAGAGTTATCGTGTTACGTACATACGTACGTACGTACACACGTACATACAGAATCGGCGGGCACATAAGCTCTCAGGCTTTGTTCGCCTGTGAGCTAAAAATATCACCCTGATCGGATAATAAGTGGTCATTTTTCAATTAGCCTAACGCTTTCTAGGCTCTTTGCAATGAGCTTGAAAAATATCAGGCTAATTGGAAAAAGGGAGATGGATTCTCCAATTAGCCCGGCTCTTTGTAAAGAGCCTAGGCTGTTTGCAAAGAGCCGGATTTCTCAATTAGCCTACAACACACATATATACATATATATGTATGTATGTATGTATGTATATATGTATATATATATATATACTAACTTATTAAAAAAATTATATTTCTGTGAATCCTAATGGATTTGCAAAAATCATAAAAGGTTGATATGGATTAATACCAAAGTTTAACACGATGTATTACAGAACTGCGATTTAATCATGTTATATAAAACAGTCCTTTCTATACTGGTGTTGAAGTTGTATTTTGTATATTACTAGGGGGCTCGGCCCCCTACGAGCTACGCTCGCCAACCCCCGTCCAGACACCGTAGACTCTAAATGCACGCTAATTTGATCGGCTTTAAAAAGATTTCGAAAGATTGAATTATAATTTAAAAAACAGTGGCGATCTCTCTATAAACGGATTTCTATTCATTTCTCTTTGATTGGGGAATTTTAACGCCAAATCCGTTGCGGTACTACTTGATTATCCCGTCGACCCATTTCGCCAAATTATATAAATCGCCAAACCACTCGCCAAATTATACAAATTGACATAATTTTTATTTTAAATAACGAAAAAACCAATAAATTAGTACAATATTAATAAAAATACAAATGAAACGTCGAAATAAAAATAACTTGATGACGTAGACACGTGTAACAACATTTCAAAATAAGCTAATATAAAAGGAATTAAGTAAACAGAGTCTTTGTCTCTCGGTATTTTTTAACAAAGCGGAAAGAAAGTTCTTTTAAATAAGACATTTTAAATTAATCGTTTTTAATCTGACGTAATTTTGACCAAACTATTCTTTCTCTTTTTAATATTCACGTGAAAATTCTTGTGTTAGAAATGAAATATTATTTGCGCTTTCCTAACAAAAATAGTTGAAAAGTATCCTCTTAAAATATCAAATAAATGTCTAGCGCAATTTCTAAATTTTAACCGATTTGCAATATTATTTTGTGTTCATTTTATGTAATAACTGTAATGTGACATAAACATGACGTAGTTTCTCCTATTTAAGACTTCTAACGCATGTTAATAAATTTATTGTTTTACAAATTCCTTTCTCTCTTAAAATTCACGTGTAATTATAGTTTTTATGACGTAATTTTTAATAAGTTCCTGCTTTTTGTACATAATTATTTAATTCTAATTCCAAATGTTTTTTTCTCTTTATAATAGTCACGTGTAAATAAATTTTTAATTTCTTTACACGTATAAATATTTTTAATTTGAAGCAAACATTATTGTTTCCGCTGTTGTTGGCAACAGTTTAAATTAATATCACTTTCTAAAATCTGTTAAAAATATCTCTAGAAATGCTGAAAATCTGAATTTAAAATAGAAATAAAACCTCAAAAAATTAGTCAAAATAAAAAAATTAATGCAATCTGCACTCCGGCAAATTCTAATGCATAAAATGATCTAAAAATGATTAAATTCCTATGAACAGTTTTTGCTCCTATAAAACTTTTTTAGTGGAACGATTTTGTCCAACTTTAGCATTAAATATCTCTTAAAATAATTGTTCGATCTGAAAACTGTCTGCATCAGCGTGTTTATCAAACATTTCTGTATAATACTACCGATTTTCATATTTTTGTATGCATTATTTTTCTTAATATTAACGAAGAAAGATCTCCGGTCACAAAAAATTCAAAACCGGCGGCGGCGGCGGCGGTGACAGCGGTAGTTACTTTTTTTTAGAATAGAGAGATTCTCACTTGATAGCTTTCTTTTATGTATATTTATTTTACTAACTTATAAAAAAAAATATTTTCGTGAATTTAATGGATTTGCAAAAAATCGTAAGAGGTGTGTATGGTGGAATTCCAAAGTTGCACACGATGTATTGCAGAACTGTGATTTAACCACGTAACTTTAAACAGTCATTGTTATACTGGTGTCAAAGTTGTACTTTGTTCCTTATTATCATTGGATAGTTTTTTCTTTCTCTCTCTATTTTTTACTGAGTTTCTGATGCTCTAATTTTCTGCTAACTAGAAGTCAATGGCATTTTACATTTTAAAATCAATTATGAAGAAACAGTCAAAATTTCAACCAATTTTAATTTTTTAAAAATTTGTCTTTGCGATATAACGTTTCAATTTCAGTTTTATATCCTGGAGTTTTCCAACATCATCAATATTATTTTCGCGTATTCCCGAACGAGTCATTTGCGTACACCCAGAGATACGCGTATTCAAAGTTGGGAACCGCTGCTTTAGCAGAAATCGCTTAGCATTTCAGGCAACCAGATTCTAGATGAACACAAGATCAAATTTTTAATTTCCAATTCTTTAATGTTCCAAAAATTCTTTATAAAAGCTGATCTTTAAAATACCATAAAAATGAGAAATGTACTTCGTGTTTTGAAAGAACGTGTTTTTTTTTTCTTTTACATCAAGCGCAAATAACAGAAAGAAAAAGATGAAAGAAAGCAGCGAATAGGAAAACAGGAGACAGCAACCAATCAGAAAAAGACACAACTAAACTGAAAGCTGGTAGTAATTAGATGATATATAAAGGCAAGAACAAAATGGCGAGAGAAAATATAAAATAAAAATAAAAATATAATATAATATAATATAGTATAAATAAAAAGTAATAAGTAGTTAGTAAAATAAATAAATATATTTAAAGATATAAAAAAAAAGTTATTTAGTTAAAGTTAATAACTTCTTCTACTTTAATCTTATTTCACTAATATTTATTTCAAAGATTTTAAATTTTTTTAAATTTATTTATTTCTTATATTTTATTCTTAATTAATTTATTAGGTAAAATTTCGTGCAGAAAAGACATTTTACTGTGATAAATAACGATTTGGCCCGATCAAAAAAAAATGTTAAGAAAATCCTACTTAAAAAAATACTCATAGCGAATATATTATTCTTTATTTGTTGCGTAATTGCTGCACTGGTAATCAATCACCCTGTATATATTTTTTATTACTATTGGGTGACATTTTAACGAAGTGTGACCCAGATTTAGCATTTTACCATAACAGTTAAAATAAAGAAAAAAGTCGTTTATAAATCAAAGAATAGAAAATATAAGTGAGAAAAATTTAAATTCTGCAATTAGATATCGAGTTTTCATGTCTATACTTTTTTGAATAGCTGTATAGAGTATGTAAAAAAAAAAAAAAAAAAAAAAAGCAATCACTGCGAAGTAAAATATACAAATTCTATTGTTAAGAAACAGACATTTTTTCAGACTTATGCATCTATTACAAATATTATTTTGATTTATAGTTTTAATGTTTTGTTTAATAAGAATAAATCGGCACAGTTGCCAATTTTTGTATTGATCTCTCAATCGCTATTTAATTATATATAATTTTTAAAGAAAAATAAAATATTTATTAGAGTTAATGGATCGATTATATAACAACCTAGTATTTATGTAAATGTGTGTTTTGTGTTTTACAATTAACGTTTATAAAATGAATAATTACAAGTAACTCGTGCTGAAGTTAACCTTTTTATTTTATAAACGGTTTCGGAATTATTTTTCTTTTCTTCAAAGAATTAAACCATTTTGATAATTTTTAATCGCTTTTAATGCAATTTTTAGAACAAATGATAACTCAAAGTATAATTAAGTACAAATGACAAGAAATCGTTAAACCGCTTGGAAAAAACAATCGGTGAATGCATTTCAAGGGATAATTAGAAAATTTATAAATAAAGAAGGTTGGTTTTATTTATAAATCGCAGATCCTTTTCGAAGTCTTTTCTAAAAGTTTAGATTGGAAAATATACTTATAAATGAAATTGGAGTGAACTATTCAAAGTATATCCTCCTTATTTTATTTTATTAGGATAAGCGAAGCGAATCCTCTACTAGGCTACACAAATTACATTTTGTCGTACACTTTATAAAAAAACTATTCAATATTTCGACTTGAAATTAAACGTAAAAATAAATTATGATCTGTAGATTTGCACAATATTATTTTTTTTACGGAATAACCTTAAAAAAATTATCAGTGTAATTAATTTATTTTACACTAGCAGGCCCGCCCGACGTTGCCCAAGGTTTGTAAATAATAACCTTAAACAAAACTTAAGTTTGTATGATTTTATATCGTTGGAAAGTCTTTTAAATGAAACTAATTTCGGAGGACCCATTGCCTTCCGTAGCGTCTAGTGTGTTCCCATCAAACTTTTTTCCGAACGAACCTGTAATCTAGATCCCCACTACCTATGCAGCATTTACCGGAAGTGCCCGCACATGCCCCAGACAATCGAAAACCAAGTTAAGGGAACCAAACCTCGTAGGAATCAAGCCCATAGAAACCAGAAAAAAAAGAATGCACCATTAATGTTAGAAAATGTTTCTAACTAAAGTCTAAGATAACATTTCATAATACAGAAAGTAGGTGAATTGTAATCTAAGTTGAAGGAAGCAAATCCCGTTGAAATTGGGCCCTTACACCAGAGGAAATAATGCGCCATCAAGCGGTGGAAGATGCCCCCCCCCCCCACACACACACACCTTGTAAATATCATGAATTACTATTAGCATTAACAGGATATTTAATAAACGGATGAAATCCCTTATCTAAAGTTACCTTTAAAGTAACGCGATTTTTATTTACGGCTGTAGTAAGTAGACGTAAGTTGATGCTGAAAAGGAGATTAACGTTCGAAGAAGGTGGTAGCTGAGGTATAAAGAAAGACCGGGCCCTGGGTTTAGGGTCTTAACTGGAATGTAGTTGGGTGTAAGAAAAATTTTTAGAGGTTTTAAAAGAGCTGGAAGACGCTAAAACTATGTTAAAAATGGGATAGTTTTAAAAGAAGGTGCAACAATGGCCCTAAGAAGACGATTAATATTCCAAATTGGTGGTATCTGAAGTCTGCATTTTTTTTTTTTTTTTTTTTTTTTTTTATTTTTTTTTTTTTTTTTGTCCTGCATGTAGTAGCTGGAGAACCTAAGAAGTTGTTAGAAAAAAAGTTCCTGAATCGGACCATTTTTTAAGGGAGCTATAACAGGGGGCTCCAAAGGGCCCAACTGATTGTTGAGAGCAGGGCCTAACATGAAAACATGTTTAAATGTTTTAGTATTCAGCGTTTTAGATCTTCAATTAGTCAACATTAATCATAGGGTATAAAATAATCATTAGAATAATATTTTAAAGAAATGCACAAAAATAGGTGAAAATGCTTAAAAGGGGGCTCTAGAACCCCAATAAAAATATGAAGGTGTTGATCTAGGGGGAAGAGGCGAAGACTCAATTTTAAAATTATGCAATGAGAAAGTGAGAAGATTAGGCTTTAAAAAGTGAATAGCACACAAAAAGTTCAAGGACACCTGTACCGAGCCCTACTGGACCCTAGACGGGCCCATGGTCTTAACTGGAATGTAGAAACGAGAGAATAACTAAATGGAGAATGTATCCCAAAAATGGAGATCGGATAAAAAGGAAGCAATTTATTAACAATTTGGTGCACTAAAACTTCAAGGGGCCCTGTACCGTGCTCCTTGCAAGGGTGCCAGGGTCTTAACTGAAATGTAGAAATGGGGTAGAAACTGAAAGGAGAATCATCCCAAAAACGAAGAAAATCGGATAGAAAAGAGGCATGTTATTAGCAATTTAGTGCACTAAAACTTCAAGGGGCTCTGTGCCGGGCCCCTTGCAAGGGTGCCGGGGTCTTAATTGAAATTTAGAAATGGGGCAGAAACTGAAAGGAGAATTCATTCCAAAACGAAGAAGATCGGATAGAATAGAAGCATGTTATTAGCAATTTATTGCACTATAACTTCAAGGGGCCCTGTACTGGGCCCCTTCCAAGGATGCCAGGGTCTTAACTAAAATGTAGGAATGAGGTAGAAACTAAAAGGAGAATTCATCCCAAAAACGAAGAAGATCGGGTGGAAAAGAGGCATCTTATTAAAAATTTAGTGCACTAAAACTTCAAGGGGCCCTATACTTAGTCCCTTGCAAGGGTGCCAGGGTTTTAACTGAAATGTAGAAATGGAGCAGAAATTGAAAGGAGAATTCATTCCCAAAACGACGAATATCGGATAGAAAAGAGGCAGGTTATTTACAATTTAGTGCATAAAAACTTAAAGGAGCCCAGGGGCCCCGGCCCTTAAAAAATTAAAAAGCTGAGCCTCAGGTGCATCAGGACCTGTCTTAGAATAATCACTCCTTAATTTTCAGACTTCTACGGGCATTAGTTTTTGCTAACCATCGCACACACACACGCAGAGACACACAGAGCGATTTGTTCTTTTATTAGTATAGGTGTTTTCCCATTATAGACGCATTTTTGCAAATAAAAAATGAAACACGTACATTTTCTGAAGAAAAAATAAATCATGTAGTTAGTCATTATAGATAGAATCATGATTAAAAGTTTCACGATTTCTTTTATAAAATTTTTAAATACTTTTTTATGAAAATTATAGCATATTTTTAATGAATTGAAATTTGTGAAAATTCAATTATTTACATTCAATTATAAAAGTATTTTTCAGTGTTAAAAATTCCAATACACAATTTATTCTTATTACGTGAAATCATTTACGCAAACGATATTTACACATTTAAAAAGATTTATATTCCGATTTTTTTTTTTTTTTTTGTAAAGTGGCAACAAAAGAATTGTAAACAAATAAAATTAATTGTTAAATTCGTTATATCATAAATAAAAAAATCCGAGGAAATTCTTATTTATTTGGCTGAATTTACATTTCTAAAATTAAAATGCGACAAAACATAAAATAACATTTTTGCTAATAAAGATGCAAATACAATATAAAAAATATTGTTACTTTCAAACATTTGCCTTATTAAATAATTCTTCGCGAATCCAAACAAAGCATGGCTTTTGCTAATTTATTTATATTTTGTTTTGAATAAATGCTAACTGCTTTTTTTATAAATTTGTCATTTATAGAATATACTTAACAATTATTATAGATTATCTATATATATAAAAGCCGTTCTCTGTATGTATGTCCGGTATACAAATCTTCAATTTTAGACCGATTTGCACAAAACTTCATGTACATACGTTTTAGAACGCGGAAAAGATCACTGTCTACTTTAAAAAATCATCAGACCAATATTTATCCCTTTTTTCTATCGCCTTTCATAATTTAACATTATAGAAATATCTTTTTTAAATTTATAAATTGAATAGTTTCTTTCCTGTTGCCACACATCTAAAAAACTGCTCAAAAAAAAAAAAAAAAAAAAAAAAAAAAAATGATAACTCGAGTACTTTGTTTTATAAGCCAATAAGAATTCGGATTGTCTCACTAAAGTTTTGTTGTTTTTGAAATTGACGTCATTCAAAGAAGTAAATGCACATTTTTTATATATTTATGTAAAAACTTTAACTAAGCATGTTTTAAAATGACGTAGTACCTTACATGAATGTTTCTGAAATTAAAAAATCTATTTTAATGAAGTTGTTTCAATATCAAGAAATCAATTAAGGAAAAAGATAATAATAATAAAAAAAATCGTTTGCTAGATATGACGTCAATTTTGTCAATATAATTTCAAACTGGTTCTAAAAACGGGCTGTTACAATTTATTTCCTATTTCTTTGTAATGATGTATCTTTAATTATATCATTTAGATAAATGTTTTAATACTTGAAATGTAGTGTTAACATTCTACGATTTATGTCGAATAAGGTTATATAAAATACGATTTTTCTACGATTTATATTAAATAGAAATTATAGCTACTATTTTTTAGGGAAACCTTTTTTCTTTTTTAAACAAAATTTTATGACTGACATTACGATTGAACAGGGCTTCGGATTTGGATTTTATGAATGGAAATATGAGTTTCTATTTAAACATTATCGGTGATGAATCTTTATATACATGTGTTAAAGATGCCTGATATACCGCCCGTAAATAGTACATAAATATAAATCGTTTTTAATTTGAAACACGAATATATTTTTAACCCTTAGTATATTTGTTAGATTTCTCAATAACTACAGGGAAACGTATTTTTGGTATTTTCGTTTTAGCGATCACTTATTTATCTGAGTAGCACATTTCTCCCGCTGCGGACAAATTCTCCGAACCAATCTTTAATTAAAGGAAATATATGGATGAATTTGATCTTCCATTTTAAAGCAATATGTATCTTTATCTCAAATGTCTTTCCGTATATAACTGAAAACGATACGATCATCAACTGCGCTATTATATTTTCTAATGTGTAAGACAAAATTTCGGCTGTTTTGGGCCTAATTTTTTAGTTGATCATTTACAGTAGGATTTGGTCTAAGAATGATAGACGGATATGCAATATACTAAAACTATTCCTCAAAAATTATCCAACATTTTTAAAAGGCTAATCATTCAGAAATGGCTTCACCTGATTATAGAACATTTCAGCTAATTCTATAACAAAGCATGTACAACAAAATGTTATATACTAAAACTATTCCAGAAATTTGGGTGCAAAGTGACGGTGCAAATTGCATCAAAATCTGTCCAGTAGAACTTTTAAAAAAGGCTAATCTTTTATAATCGGGTTCACCTGACTACTGAACTTTCTTCCATAATTTTATAACAAAGCGACGTAAAACTATATGCAGTATTTTAAAACCATCCCTGTAAAATTATCTAACAAACAATACAAGTTCCAATGAAATCCATTCGGAATTTTTAAAAAGACTAATCTTTCATAATCGGGTTCCACATGTTTATGGAATTTTCCCCTATAATTCTATGACTAATCAGCCTATAACATTGTTATGCACCAAAACCTTATCTGAAAAACTAATAGTGCAAGTTGAATTAAAATTATTTCGGAAGAACTCAAGTTATAAGCAGCCGGAATGAGATTCCCACACAAAAACAAACAAATTCTGAAATTTGCCAATTTAGTTATGTAAAAGTACACGAAAACAAACAAATACTGATTTAGTTAGGGGAGGTAGGGAGGTTTGATACATAGGGAGGGTTGATACATTGACAATTTTTCGCAACAAATGGCATTAACAGCCATTTTAACACATGTGAAGGCTTCTTTTATTTGCTGAAGCCATCATTGGCTAGACTAATAAATGAAGAACTGACAACTTTTCTTTTCTTTTAATTTTGCAGGTTTTTGGAATGTCAATGTAAGTTTTTTCATTGACTGATTTTCTTTCATAACTCTTATTATTGTGAAGATAATATCTTGTAATTTTTTTATTTATAAAGCACATTGTTAGGATTAGTTTTACTAGAAAGTAGATTACCATTTTGCATCTGCATTTGTACAAAGTGATTGAAAATCCAATAAGGCGTAATAGGAAGAAATGATACATTGGTACTGGGGAGAAATGATACACTTGTATATTTGAAATTTAATAGTTTTTTTAAGTTTGCAAACTAATATAGGACTGTAATATTCACTATTGTTTTACAACAAGAGCTACTGAAATTGGTAAGGAAGAACGTTTATGAGAATGTTTATGAAACCACTTAATTTTAATTCCCAAACGTCACATTGGCACCAGCATTTTGCTAAAATATTTTCCATTTAGTATGAAAGTGAAATATATCCCTTTTCTTAATTCTAATTAAATTTGTTGGTAAATTCCGATGCCACCCATTTATTCAACACTTTAGCATTGAAAATGCTCTCCCCCTGAAAGGGTTAAAGGAATCTTAAATGTGCTAAATTTATGTTAAATTGTTTGCAAATCAGCAATTTTCTCGTCATTTTTCCTTGCAGTTAGATCTCTAGGGTTTTTTTTTTTTTTCATTATTTATTTTCTAAAAAGTGTGTTAATAGGATTGTTTAAATAATAGCAATAGTTTAAATATTTTTGTAAAAATCATTTCTGAAACAAAAATATGTCAATGACATTTCGTTTCAAATTTTACTTAAATATTTCAAGATTTATCAAAAAAATTGTATAACGCATAAATTGAATTATCTGCATTTTTTTCTTTCAACTTACATAACAATGTATCAAACCTCCCTTGCTAGTGTATCAATCCTCCCCAGTAATGGGGAGATTTGATACAGTAGTAGCCATTCAAAATAATTGGGATATATTTTTTGAATGACTATTTTTTTAATTCACAATATTTTTAATAAATGAATAAAAAGTCACTTTATAAGAAAACACGAAAAGTTTGTTTAAAAATAGCTTTCTAAGGGTTGTAATAAAATAGTAAAAAAAAAAAGTGTATCATACCTCCCCTACCTCCCCTACAATGTTTTTGAGCAATTAAGTTAATCTTTTGTGACTGGGTTGCAGGCATATTTTAAAAGATTTAAGGTTAAAAATTACTTTAAAAAACATAAAATATCTGTAAATTGAGATAAACTTTTCAATTTTTTGTTTTCTGTTAGACGTTGAAATAATCGGATGTACACTGTAAAAAAAAACAGACTAAAAAACGGAAATACTACTGGCAATCTAGACGCCAGTACTATTTCCGTTTTTGTACGGGAACTTTTACCCATAAATTACAGAAAAATTTCCGTTTTTCTGATTAAAAACGGAAAAGGTTTCTGTAATTTATGGGTAAAAATTCCCGTAAAAAAAAAACGGAAATAGTACTGGCGTCTAGATTGCCAGTAGTATTTCCGTTTTTTTTTTTTACAGTGTATGATGTTTCGAGATCAAATTGCAGTAAAAGCGTAATTTATGGTACGGTTAGGTTGTTGCCACCAACAATATGATGCTAGGCGTTACTCATAGTCTTTTCTTCATAATATTGCATTACTAGCAAACGGATATATCTTTCTTAATTGGCTTGCAGGTATATTAAAAAAAAATCTCCGTTATTGGAAATTAGTTTAAAATAGATAAACAATCTGTAAATTGAGAAAAGCTTTCCAAACAAATTTTACTGAAAGTACTTTCTGTATTCTATTAGACGTTAGAACAATCAAATGTGCGATGTTTAAAGGTCAAATTGCAGTAAAAGTTAAATTTATGGTCGGGTTAGGTTGTTGCTACCAACAATATGAAGCTAGAGTTACTCATAGCATTGTCTTTTCTTTAAAATATTGCATTAACAGCAAACAGGTATATCTTTCGTAATTGGGCTGTATACAAATTTTAAAATTCCATGATTGAAAATTACTTTAACCCTTTAAGACCCGATGTATTTGTAAACAAAGCTAATCATGCTTGTAGAAATTAGAACATGGACTGCAACCGCTACCTGTTGATAAAAAATGATACTTTACTCTATAAGCAAACCAGAACTATCGTTTGATTCGAGTTTTTATTACATACGACTCAGAAAAAAAAAATTAAATGAATGTCTAACCCGCACGATCGTGCGGGTTGGTCTTAAAGGGTTATAATACATTCAAATTAGAAAATTGAGATTTAATTTTCAAATAAATTTCATTTGAAAGAACTCTTTCCTATTCGACAGTGAAAAACGAAATTGTATGATGTTCAGAAGTTAAGAAAAATTTCAATAAAGGCACACTTTATGGGTTAGGTCGTAAATGACGTTTTTTAAGCAAATAACTGTATTTTAATATATGTTTTGATATTTGTTTGGAATATATATTATTATGGTATATTTAGTAGTAGACGTAATTAATACTATTTTATTTATATTTATATTTCTTATTGGTCTTTTTAATGATTCGTGGACGGAAATGCAGTAATCTCAGTTATTTCCGTATCATTGCCGTATTATTTCATTTTAATGTATTTTACCCGAGAGGACACTTATTATTGACACGAGCGAAGCCGGATAGTTCTGCTTGTAAGCTAATAAAAATTCAAACTCAATCGCTATATTTTGTATTTTCGAAATTGTTGTCATTCTGATCAGGAAATGCACATTTTTCCCATATAAAATAAAAACTTTAACTGAATGTGTGTTCAAATGACGTAGTCTCTCTTCTTTTGAATTTTTTTGAAGCTAAAAATCTATTTTAATACAGGCGTTCCAATATCAAGAAAATAGTTTAGGGAAAAGAAAATAATAATCACAATCGTTTGCAGGATGTGACGTCAATTTCTGATTAACTGACACTTTCTAATGATGTTTTATTCTGATGTTTTTACATATATATATGAAAAATGTGCATTTTCTGTTTAGAATGACGTCGATTTCAAAAATTCAAAAATACAGCGAGAGAATGTGAATTATTTTATTGTGTTGCCACACCTTAAAAAACGTTACAAATAATTAAAAAAAGGGGCAAACACGCGTAGTTTCTTTTCATAAACCAATACAAATTCAGTCTCTCGCTATATTGCTACATTTTTTAAATTGATGTCTCTCTAAGCAGAAAATGCGCATTTCTCATATTTTAAATAAAAACTTGAAGGCTTTGAGAAAACTTAAAACCTCCATTTAATATATTTGAAATTACAATTTCACTAAAATATAGGCTTTTCTATTCCAAGAAAAAGGATCAGAGACACAAATCACTAAATACGGCGCCACTTTCAATAAATTATGACGTCAATTTCGATAAATATGGCTTCAAACTGGCTCTAAAAATCGGTTGCTATGATTTATTTCCTATTTCATTATAATGTTGTTTCTTTAATCATACCATTTAGGTAAATGTTTTAATATTTTAAATGCAGTGATAACATTCTACGATTTACATCAAATACCATAATGTAAAATCTACTTTTATACGATTTATATTAAATTGAAATTAACACATAACAACTATTTTGTTTTAGAGTTAGCTTTCTCATTTTAAACAAAGCTTTATAGATTGACGTCATTTTCATGTTAATCGCTGTGGATTTGGATTTTATGAATAGTGTGAGTTTCCGTTTAAAAATTATAGGCAATGAGTCTTAGGATACCCGTGTTTAAAGGTACCTGATATAATGCGCATTAACAGAACATAAATAAAAATCGTTTTTAATTTGAAACACTAATATAATTAGTGTATTTTTTTGATTTTTCAAAAACTACATGAAAAAGCATTTTTGGTACTTTCGTATTATAGCGAGAAGTTAATTGTGAATATTTTCACTATAATTCCCTTACAATCTGAGTAGCACATTTCGCTCGCTGTGCTGGTCGGTTTCTCCAAACGAATCTTGAATTAAATGAAATATATCGGTGAACTTGATCCGTCATTTTAATGCAATATGGGTCTTTATCTGAAACGTCCTTCCGCGTAGATGAAAACGTTACTAACGCCACTGCGCTATTATACTTTCTAATGTTTAAGACAAAACTTCGGTTGTTAAGGGCCAAATTTTTTAGTTGATGATTTACAGTAGAACTTGGTTTAAAAATGATAGACCGATATGCAATATACTAAAACTATCCCTGAAAAATTATCTAACATTTTAAAAGGCTAATAATTCAGAATGGGGTTCAACTGATTAGTAACTTTTCAGCTAACTCTATAACAAAACATGTAGAGCAAATTAGGATATACAAAAACCATTATAGAAAAATGCGTGCATAGTAACAGCGCAAATTCCATCAAAATCTGTATAGTAGAAATTTTAAAAAGGGTAATCTTTTATAATCGGCCTCATCTGATTATTGAACTTTGTTCCATAATTTTATATATAACTGCTTGACGTAAATGCAATATTCTAAAACCATCCGTGTAAATTTATCCAAGAAACGATGCAAGTTCCAAGGAAGTCCATTAATAAAAATCTTTTCAAAATACTAATCTTTCATAATCAAGTTCACATGATTATAAAACTTTTCCCTATAATTCTATGACTAAGCAACACAAAACAATATATTATACACTAAAACCTTTCCTGAGAAACTGATAGTCGCATTGAAATCCATTCAGAGGAACTAAAATTATAAGCAGCCGAAACGAAATTCCCTTTTGCATTTTCTATACATAATAGATTATTTTGCGCAGTTCGATTTGATATCTGTTGAATTCGTGTTTTATTTTATTTTACTTTATTTTGACATTTTAATTTCGTTTACCAATTTAGTTATGAAATATTACACGAAAACAAACAAGTACTGAATTATTTGCAGCGATTTTGAGCAACTGAGTAAATCTTTTATAATTGCACGCATATTTAAAAAATATTCATGCTTGAGAATCACTTTAAAATCTATAAAAAATCTATAAACTGACATAAACTTTTTAAACAAATATTATTGAAAGATTTTTTTGTTTTCTATTAGACGTTGGAACAATCGAATGTGCGGTGTTTAGAAGTTAAATTGTAGTAAAATCGAAGTTTGTGGATAGATTAGGTTGTTGTCACTAATAATATGATGACAAAGTTACACATAGAAATGGCTTTTCTTCATAATATTGCATTAAGAGCAAACGGGTTCGTCTTTCGTAATGATTTCGTTGGGCTGCACATTTAAAAGTATCCATGTTGAAAATTACTTTCAAACCCATTAAAATAAAAAAACTGAGATACAATTTTGAAATAAATTTCATTTGAAAGGAATTTTTGTTCTATTCGACAGCTTAAAAAATTAAATTGTGTGCTGTTTAGAAGTTAAGAAAAGTTGCTGTAAAGGAATAATTTGTCTGTTAGGTGGTGGCCATCAACAGTATGATGCCACTGATATATTTTTACTTTATAATGTAGATATACATCATACAAACGAGAATTTCACTATATGATGTGCCATTTCGTGGATTTGTTCTTCGTATTGTCAGAAAATTAAAATTTTTTCTCTTATACCAGCCGAAGAAAACGGGTATTGTGATATTAAAGTTCAGACATTTTATTATGGTGGCATTGTCATTTTAATGATTTGTGGACGGGAATGCACAAATCTCAGTTATTGTGTTTACTATAGTAGTTCATTTTAATTTATTATTTTACATGGAAGGTCTCTTATAATTGACACGGGCAAAGCCGGGTAGTTCTGCTAGTGTTTTATAAATAAGATTTAGAATAACAGTTAGTACGAGCAAGACGATTGGCTGAAAAGACAAATACTAAGTCTATGAATGTTTTTCTATGCATATTAATTTTCTCGCATTATTTTAAGAAACTATTACCAGACATTTTATAAAAGTTTCAATTAAAAAATTTTTCAGTACTTTCTTCATGCAGAAATGAAGTTGTTTTGCGGTCAGACTTTGTTAGCGATTGAGAAATCCTTTGATTGCATATCGTCTTTTGCTATTAGGAGATATAATTTTAGTGAACTTTCTTTTTCCTTTTTTTCCTTTTCTTTTCTTTTCTTTTCTTTTCTTTCTTTTTTTTTTTTTTTTTTTTTTTTTTTTGTAAAAGTAAATAGATGCACCCATCTTCAAGTTATTAAGTTTAAATTATTAAAAAACTGCTTCGGCGCATATATCAAGATTTTTTTTATTTAATCATTTTATCATAGACCAAAATAAAATCATAGGAATAATTTTATATATTTTTTAAAAGCAAAATCAATTTCTTTCATATAGGATTTCCATTTCTTTAATCTACTAAACATTCTTTTCCGTTAAATAAACAGCTGTACCCTTCTTTAGGCAAATTCATTAAATCACTGTTTCGGGATGTAAATCATAATTTCCTTTCATGTAATCTTTTTATCACACACCAAAACAAACACAACCGATGTGAGAAAACAACTATTTCCTGCGGATTCTATGCCTCAATTATTTTTCCCTTATCTCTCTGTTAAGCCACAATTTTTCTACTCTCATATCCCAATTTTTGCGTTTAGTAATAGAACGAACTTCGCAATGATGGATTCCAACAATAAAAATTATCAACAAAATAAATAAAAAAAGGTCAGGTGATTTCTACCGAAATTATGGAATTTCCGGGGATTTGTATTTCCAAGCATTCTCTGTTCGTGGATTAATATGTATTCCGCCATTTTGCCAAAAAGAATGAATGGGGAGAATACGATTTATTTATTTATTTACGTTATTAAAAATGTGTATGGGGAAATAAATTTAGTAAACCAGATTGATATTGATTGAGAGATAGAGGGTGTTAATGAAATAGACAGGTCTAATTTCTAGCGAATGTTGTATTTTTCGTTAGTTTAATATAAAGACACGTGTAAAAAGCAAAATATATTCTTGGATTTTGAATGTTTAAAGCAATTTCTGCAATTAAAAATTTAAATGAATAAAAAGTTCATTTATTAATTAAAAAATTACAAATTAATATAAAACGAATATATTAGAAATTATAACTTGAAACAAAGTTCATTTTTTATAAGAAAGAGATGTAGAGAAATAGCTGTAAAAGGGTTTCATGAAACTTGGCAATAATTAATAATCTTGTGTATTATTATAAGGTATTTTAAAGCATTCTTTTTTACTTAAACCATACATTCTTCTTCAAATGATTAATGGTATGTTTCAAAAGCTACATATCATGAAAAATGAAAAACATGTGTCAGAACTCACAAGGGTAAAGAAAAAATCATTTTTTTTCAAAAGGGTGTAATCAAAAGCGCATGTATAAAAAAATGAATAACACAAGAATTATCGGTTCATTCATATCAAAAGACCTGTAAACATATTACCACAAAGAATTTGTTTAGGGCGGATCGTTTGCTATGAAGTTAATGCATGGTCAACTGTACTTGTATGCACGCAGTAATCTCATCATCGATATGGATTATTGCACGGTATCGTAAAGTATTTTTTACGTACCAGATTTTTTTTTCAAACTATTAATGATGTTTCAGAAAGGTTCCAGATGAATATAACAATTGGTCAGAAGATATGAAACATGACAAACCGGGAGTCAGTAGCACAGACAATCACCTCATCTAGTTCACGGCTGAAATTCCATAATTAGTTAAAGCTCGATTCGCATATTAAAACGCCATCAATCTGCCAAGACATTTTTTGGTGAAAAACACCTGAAAATCCGATTTTAGCGGTTGACTCGTAGATTTACTATTGTGTTTTCTTGCTTCTCGTCCTCCAATTTTTCATGCCTTTGGGTGCAAGATAACACAATGGTAAACAAACGAGTCAACAGCTAAAATCGGGTTTTCAGGTGTTTTCCTTCCACCAAGACAGGACTTAGCAGACCAATTGCGTTTTAATATGCGAATCTAGTTTTAACTGATTCTGGAATTTCAGCCGTTAATTCGATGAGATGATTGTCTGTGCTGCCACCTCTCGGTCTATATGCGAAAACTCAGAAAGGTCTGAAAAAACAAATAAAAGGATTGATAAAATTGATAAAATATACTGATTACATTTTGCATAGTAAACCTTTTAAATTGGGGCATTCATTTTGACTTATCCTGTATTTGGTGCAAAACTTCGTTATACTACACAGTCAGATTTTAGAGTATTTCTTACAGACGGGTCAAAAAAATTATATAGAGTAGAGCCCAGTTAATCTGATCTAATTAACACTAGAAAGCCTGCGAGCAGTCATTTTAACTGCTACAAAATGAATATATCTCGGTTCGAACCAGAATTTTTCTTTTTATAAAACTAGTTTGAAAGATACAAAGAAAAAAAAAACTAGTTAAAAGTTAATAATTTAAAATAAAAAAATTTGTATGAAATATTTTTCTAAAATTTGAGTAAAATTCTCGGTCTTTCTAATGTTAAGACCATTTCCTGTTCAGATTGCCAACATTTTGGATTTGCTAAAACATGGAAAAGGAAAAACAGATTAAAAGTTATGTGAAGACAGTTGATATCCCATAACTTCACAGACAACATAAATAGGGCAACTCTCTCATTTCCAAATTCAAGATGGCTTTGATCCTGAAGACATTTTTGAAACAGATAGTGTTTGTGTATCATGTTCTGATACTGTAAATTCTATAGAAATAGCACTTCGCTAAGTGGAACAACACTTAGACGCAACAAAACTGAAGTTGAATGTAGTTGTCGCAATTGCTGAGACTTTGTCGTAATATTGCTTTGTTATTCAGATTCAGGTAATACTGTTTAGTAAATGTAACAAAAATATTTCTTACCAGAAAATAATTAAATGTAAGCATTTATCAGTTCTTTAAAATGTTGCAATACAATAACAATGTTTCTATTTCTTTTTCAGCGTAGTATAATAATATTAGGAAAAATATTTTTCATTTTTTAACATTATTTCATTCCTCTTTACCGAGATACATTTTTTTAAATTAGATATTGATTCGCATTATCCGAATTTTCGGACTAGAGGGGTTTGTTTTAGCGTGCTTCCAATATAAATATAGGTTCGGCTATGCAAGTGTGTTATTACTGTTATAAGATATTATTGCTTCTATTTTATACGTCTTTCTACACTAAAGATATTTGACAATCAATAAAAATAAGAAGTCATTGAAGACTTAAGTGCTTAAAGATCGTGCATTTTTAAATAACTTTTATAAATATTTCATGATTTTGCTGTGCATATATTCTGGACACTAATAATAATCAATTATAAATAAAAACACGTAAATTAATGAATATGAAATTCATTTATTAATTATTAATATTAAGTTACATTTTCAGGTTGCAGTTCAAACTTCCTCTAAATGTGCAGCATTTTGTTGTTGTCGTTGTTGTTGTTTAAAGGCTAATCAGAAAGAATTATACGGAAAGCGTAATTATAATCTCATTGCTATAATTATATGAAAAAAATCCATTTTTAATAACATTATTTAATGTTGAACAATCTACTGTAGCTGAACGTTATAACACTATGAATGACAATGCATATCTCAATTAATCTGAATTGTTCAGTAAACCTAATGTACAGTCGTGGAGAAAAAAAGTAATCACCCCTACTAACTCTGCAAAAAATTATTGTTGAAGAAAGTTAATAGTAACAAACGATTGGAAATAATCTATATTTAAATGATGTGTGTCAGATTTGCTTAGGGGACCATCTACATATCAAAACAAACCCGAACATTATTATTTTTTTTCAATAGCCCGATTGTCAACATAAATAAATTCTACATCCTACAATTAGCCTAAATATAAATTTTCATAAAATTCTTACGATTAGTTAAAGAGAAATTTTTTTATTTTAAAATGAGTATATTTTAGGGACTGTATCAACATTAAAAATCGGTACTCGATTGTTGAAATGCTGCAGAATTACTAAGTCACGTGTATTAATGTATTATTTCTTGCCAATATGACTATTTTACTTACTCAATACGTTTCGACTATTGCCAGCCCAAATGTTTCAATAAAATGTGAAAAATATTTTATTTAAAATTATGTTTTTCTGCGCAGCATAGACGGCCCCTTAAACCATCTTTCTAAAGTTTTTTTAAGCATTGCTTGAAAACTATTTTGAAGAAAATTTTGAAATTTTCAATTCGCATAAAGCAGGAAATAATAAATATAAATCTATTAAAAAAAAAAAAAAAAAAAAAAATCACAGGTTGCGATTCATATTTTTTTTTCGAATATTAACTTCATAACTCATATTATATATATTTTTTAAATTAGCAATTCAATGTATTTATGTTTGGGTTTCTGGATATTATAACCACGCAAAAAATTATCACATTAGGATTATACTTTCAGGAGATATTAATAAAAATATGAAAATGTAATATAACATTAGAAGTTCTACATTTTGAATGTATGTATAATTCAAAAACTTATCCAAATGACTTGGTATAGTTTGAGGTAACTTGGTATAGTTTGAAACGAAGATTTAAAATACATTGTCAAAATTGAGTGTTGTCATTAAAAAAAAACAACGTTTGGTCTGGTTTTGATTTGCAGATGTCCTCCTAAGCAAATTAACATCATTTAAAAGTAGACTTTATAACCAATCATTTGGCACCAGTAACTTTCTTCTACTATAATTTCTTGTAGGGTTAATAGGAGGTGTTTACATTTTTTTCCCCCGCAATGACTGAAATTTTTTTTTTCAGATGTTTATTGCTTGTAACTTAAACATGAAAACGTTCTTCAATATATTATTTTATATCAACGAAATAATTTAAGACAAGCGCCATATTTTAATGAAATTTAATAAAAAGACGTTATTTTCACAAAATATTTTACATGTGTTTTATTTCAAAATAAAGATTATAAAACAAAAATATTTTGGCGTGAAAAAAATTAGCTAGACCTTTTCCCCCTCTATCTCAATTATATTTTTTATACCAGAAACAAACGTGAAAAAATCCACATAACATTGCAGTTTAACAAGAAAAGCACTACACAGGAAGTTCTCGAGTTAAACAGGAAAATAAATATTTTTGTAAACACTCACCGGATAGAGAATATATGATAAATTCTCGAGTTACAACTTCCCATTTGTTTCTTTATGGGAACGTAAATGAACAAGGAACTTGATATTATCTATATTGTTAGAATGAATGAAATATATTCATTATATGTATGGTATAATATAATAATTTATCTTCCTTATTGCTCCCTTTATGATTAAGAAAACATTTTCTTCTGCTTGGTATTTTGTTTTATTGTTATTATTCAGTTTCTATTAAAACTAGTTTTAAATTACAGTATGAATTAACATTTGAGTTTTCATTTCACTGAAAAAAGGAAAATATGCTTCTTATTACATTACTAATTATACAGATAATTAATCTATTTTTGTAAGATGTAAACAAAAATGTAAACAAATATATAAGAAATAATTTTCTTTTTTAGCATACATCTTAAAAACAAATTGCATATTTCCGGGTTGTTACACTGAATGTCTGCTGTAATTTTACAGAAGATACCAATTGTTTCAAGCTGAACAGTCAAATCCGGTAAATCTCATGTTTTTACAGGGAAACGACGTTTATCTAAGGACAAAGCCTGTTTATTACAAGTAAAATAAGGGGGGTGGGGGGGGGGTTGCATTGGATCTCTGTTACTGCAGCAATTTTTTACAGTGTAACTAAGAAAGTAAAATAGGAGATTTTGCTTAAAATTTTAGGATACCCGAAAAATTTGCCAAGATTTTCCATTGAATAGAAACCAAATTCATTGACAAGGAAAACTTGTAAAGATGACAAATAAAGGTGGCGAGAAGAAAATACAAATCTATGTAAAAATCTGCATTATTTTAAAATACGAAAAATACGATAGACAATACATAGAAAGACATATAACAGTTTATACAAAATCTATTGATCGAGGGCTGGTAAAGAAGTTAATTTAAATATTTGATGAAGGTTGAAACTTTAAAACAAGATTTTTCTTGCTTAACAGGAATACGCAGAATTCTCGCTGCCGTTCGCCACTGCGCCAAATTGTGGACAGAATGCGTCATTTGGCGAGTACATGTACGAATAAATTCGCCAAATTGCGAGTGCTCAATTTTTTAGGGTTTTTTTTTTTTTTTTTTTTTTTTTGTGTGTGTGTGTGTGTGTGTGTGTGCACTCTCCTACCCTCCCTTTTGAGTACCTAAAGTGGTTTAAACACCAACGTAAGGAGTAACCAATTTCAATTCGAGTAACTTTTGCCGGTTACTCGATTTGTTTAAGCATACCATGGCGTTCCTGAGGCATTTCTCTATGCATTGCACCACTTTTTTCGAAGTTACTCAGAAAAGCGTTATTCCACAGTCATTCATACACACCGTGTGTTATGCAAAATCTAAAATCTGTATAACGCCATCTGGCGGTGTGTAAAAATGCAGCCTCAAACCCAGGGAGTTTCCTAACAATTACTCGGTAAAACGGTAATAGTCCAATAATGGCAACCCTTGTGTGTTTGGTTTAATCGGTAATACAGTTTGCTATATAAGATTTTCCTCTCTATTTAGCGGTTACTCGCTAAAGCGACAATATTCCAATGCTGGCAACCCACGTGTGTTTTGTTCCGCCTGTTATTTAGGTTTGCTATGTAAGTTTTTCCTCGCTATTTAACTACTTTTTTGGTAGAAAAATATCTGTCTGTGTAGTTTTTTAAATATAATAAAAATTTAAATATTAAATTCACGATTTTAGTTAACATAGCTTTACAGCGTAATATTCTCGCGGAATAAAGTTCTGACATAAATTTAAAAATTCAGTGAATGCAAGAAAAAAAAATGTGTTTAGACCTATTATTAATTGAGCAAATTGTTAGTTTCAATCATCACTTTTCTTCCCAGTAGAGGTCTGTACGATCTGGCCCGAATATCTGCTGGAATATCCTGGCCCGAGCCCCGCCCGACCAGAAAGAGAAATAATTAGGCCTGGCCCGGTCAATAAAAAAGCAAAAGTCAAAGAAATCAAACCAGACTGAATTTTGATTAAAAAAATCCGATTTTTCTTAACATACAATTAGGATTCTTTTCTAGTATACTGAATATATGTTTATGGAAAAATTTAATAGTATACATTTTAGACTATTATACGTTTGGAAGCCAGAGCATACAGAATAGCAACATTATCACTTAGACTCATTAGTCTCTAAATTCGAATAAAGATTCATTAAAAACATTAATGTGTTCAAAATTAAAGAAAAAAATTGTTAAAAGCATGCTATATTTTGAAGCTAAAAAAATGATTAAAAAAAAGGAGAAAAAAAAATATTTTTCTCTAACTTATTAAGATATATTTCCGAATTTCCGTTATCAAAAGTTGATTATTACTACTATTCTTTTTAGAAAACAAATTGCTTGTCCGATGAGGCTACTTTAGTCATGCGATATGACCCACTCGCTAAGGTTAATCCAAAGGAGAAATGTTTTA
The DNA here is from genome assembly GCA_963932465.1 of Maratus speciosus. Lineage (NCBI taxonomy): Eukaryota > Metazoa > Arthropoda > Arachnida > Araneae > Salticidae > Maratus > Maratus speciosus. The sequence continues at coordinate 96,160,741 of OZ010792.1, forward strand.
AGATATCTCTTTAGTATTTAAATACTTTTACATGATATGATTTTCTTTAATTGGATAGCTGAGGTCGATCTCTACAAAGGCCGTTTTTTACGTTTTCTATTTCGTTTTCAGGCTTTTTTATGGGGATGCTTTCACTTTCGAAGCCAGCTCCAAAAGTGAAGTTGTTCTACTTAAAAATACCTGCAAACAAAATCGAAAAACTGCAGAACAGCCTTTGTAGAGATCGAACATTTAGCTATCCAATGCAAAAAAAAAAAAAAAAACCCATTTAAAAATATTGAAATGCAAACGAGATACCTTAAAATGTTTCTCCAATTGGATTATTATTAAAGAACGGGTGTTTTCACATGACTGAAGTAGCCTCTTAATTTTATTACCGGCCATCCTCGCAGAAGTAGTATGTAGAAAAAAAAATGTAAACCTGATCCTGGCCTGACTCGATCCTACAGAAAAAATTAAACCCAGTTTCAGACATGATGTAACTGCCCGATATCGATCTCTACGCTGAACATGTTTTCTGTACAAATAAATATACAGAATTATTTATTAATAATACGTGTAATTAATTATATGTGTAGTTCAAATTGGCTCTCTGCTCATCTATTCAAAACTTTTTATTTTAATATAAAATAAGATGTAATTAATTCATTTACGACATAGAATAATATTCCAATTATACGAATTTCATCTAATTAAAAAACGTTTTTGGTTACATGCTTCGATTTATCTTTTATAATGATTTTTGTAAATGATCATCTGTTATAATAGAACTTTCTCAAAGTGTACTCGAAACACCTCTACGATTTCAAACAAAAAATTTCTATTACTATTAAGTCTGCAGCTTTTAATGAGCACGGGAAAAGCGTCATATATGCATTGCTTGCTTTATAATTTGCACTTACCTTTTGAGTCAGAAATGACTGCAAATTGTAAACAGTGAAGTTCATAGTAATAAATAAATAAAGAATGTCTCATTTGAGCCGATACAGCTCAATGTGTAATGTCGCAAACTTCCGAAGAAAAAAATTATATTTTCGGAATACAGATAGTTTTGGTAGAGTGTCGGTCCAGCTGCCTTTTTGGCAACATTTTTACCGAAAAAGAATTTTGGGCAAAGCTTACATTTTCGGCAGAAACCGAAACCGAAATTGCAATCTAGCATCGAATTGTGCAGCACATTTATACTTATCCTCACACCGGTCACGTCCATTTAAAATTGTTAGTATTTTATCGGCTTAGTTTGATACTTTTAACTTTCTATATCTGGTTACTCGGCCCATTTAATCATTTTATAGGTCCGATATGAACGGGCCAGGCCCATAATTTTTAATTCGGGCCTGCCCGATAAAAATTGTCTTTAATCTGCCGTTCCAGCATAGGTCCGTGCAGATCTCTACTTCTGAGTCAGAACAACAGGTTACCTTTTTTTTTTAACAAAATTGTTAAAAAATATTGAAATCATAGATTAAAAAATGCCCACGGGCTATAATGTATTTCCTGTGTTCAAGGACATCAAAAAATTTTAATGTCTCGCCTAACAAAGAAAAAGACTTTTATTGAAATCAAATAATTTTAAAATAATATAATTCGATGGTCATATATAATAATATAAATGATGGTTTGCAAATATAGCTCCATTAACTGTAGTGTTATTTAAATTTTCAAATGGTCATTATTTTCGAATCTAAATGCCCAAATTTCGTTCAATTTTTTTTTTTTTTTTTTTTTGGGGGGGGGGGGATTGTTGTGACGACACAGGAATGTAAAGTATGATGATGCTAAGGCATCATTCATTTATGATGCACAAGTGAGATTCGAACCCAAACCATTCAATGAATACCAATGAAATTATTTTAATGTATCTGACACCAAAGTAAACAACTGCAAATGATATTAATTTAATCTATGAAATCCATCACATATTTGTAATGAACTAAACGTATACCCTCAGTGACCTTAATGCTTGTTATTCAGATTTTCAAAAGGTCGTTATTTTGAAAAGATTTAACAAATTTTCTTAATTAACGAACGCACCCAATATAATTTTATATTGGGTGCGTTCGTTGAAATAGTTATATAATATATATTTATAAAGGAAAATGTATATATATATATATTCTTATTTTTCGACTAAGCTAAAAAGATTTGTGAATTGTAGCAAATCCATAGCCGGACTTAGACTATGTAGTGACCAGGGCAAATATCATTTTGAAGATCCAATATTCTGTCTATCCATAGAAATTGTTCGTGAATAGTATGCTTAAGTGACTAAATTAAACATCATTTTTCTTTTTTGGTATATATATATATATATATATATATAAATTTTATACCAGGAAGTGCTCACATCTGTATACAGGGTATCATCACAAGACGCCACAAGTTTAAGAAAAATATTAGTAGGAAAATAAGTGGATAATTGTAGAAAAAATGATGGATTGTTTTATGATATAAATATTTGCGAACTTTCCCTTTCCTTATCTGTGTAAGTCATAAAATGGGATAAAGACAACCAACCCTCCTCTATTCGTTATCATAAATTGTTTTAACATGCTCCTTTAAAGAGGAAAATCCCAATAAATAATTTCACTTGAAAATTATTGTCTACTATATTCTTATAACACAATTTTAATCATTAGTTTTCTGATGACGTAACTCATTCTTTTTTTGGGTGGGGAAGAGGTGGGGGTTACAGGAACCAAGTGGGGAAAGGAGAGTAAACTCCCTTCCTAAATCTTTTAAAATGTTTTTTGTGAAAAAGAATATTGATAACTGTTGGCAAATTTTAACCATTTAGCATCCTCTTAATGAAAATCCTAATTTCTGCCATGGTGCACCCCTCAAATGGGGAGGCCCGGATAGCTGCTCTGCATGCCCGGTCACTAGTCAGGCGTATAATGATAATGCTTAAGAACTCCCTTCTAAAGCCATGCATAAGCAACAGAATTTAGAAAAACCACGTTATGAACAGCAATTTAGCTAATATAATATAATAATAAAAAACTATATATATAGACTTATAAATACATAAATATTTTATATAGAGACACATTAATTTAATAAAATTATTTATATTCGATATGCTTTTTTGCTTGCCTGATTCCGTTATACCGATTACATAATTTATGAGATTTTTTTTTTTAAATGTCTTTGGCTCTTACCAATCACAGTTTTCTGTAACTTACCTCAATTTTCTCTATAGGACGAAATTTTGGTATTTTAATTTAGCAGAAAACAATGTCCTCTGTTTTAAAATAGTCATTCTTTCATATATGTCATACATTTTATGTAGATGATTATTAAATCAATCAGAGTGCAATTCGTTCTTTTAAAAATCACCTTTTTTTTAAGTATTCACCGCCTATCTTAAAAATCAGACCAGGCTCTGGCTGTTAAAAAAAATACCGCTGTGATTTACGTTTCATAGATAACTGGAATTTCATGATGAATTAATATAAATATATATAATATTTATTTTTTGGCGTTTTTAGATATATGGCCACGGAAACGTAAAAAAAGGGGGATTATTTAAACTTATGTAGACAATTAAACAGGAGTCGCACATTGTTTTTAAATGATATAATTTTTTTAATTAATTTCGAAAGAGAACATTCCATTTCTATGCACATACAAAACACACAAAGATGAATGAGGTATCATTCGAAGGGTTTAAACAGATTTTTCATATCGTAATTCACAAATCGCTTCGTATCAGCCCGTTTAATTAAAAATTAATGAAAAAACGTAACACAAATAATCCTTTTCGAATCATATAAATTTTTTTGTATTACTCTAATCACACAAACATGATTCCAGGTATTTTTAATATTTTATTGTTGTTTTTAACATTTTTCATTATCATTATAGGTTTAAATATTTTGATATATAGTTAATGATTTAAATAATTACAGTTAAATTAATTTAAATTAATAGTATGTTATTAAATGTTACGACTAGGCCAGTCATAATTAGCGCAGTGCTGCACCGTGAAGTTTTCCTAATTCAGTTTAGAAATCTGTAAAGGTTCATCAAATTTAAACTGGTTATTCAGTACGTTGGTACTATAACAACTTTAGCTACTCAAAATGAAGAGTAGGACAGTTCAGAGTGTTTCTTAGTGGTTACTCATTAAAGCGGCTAAATTCCAATCAACAAATTCTGTGTGTATTGGTTTCTTCGGTTTGCAGCGTTGTAACATTGATTCTTTTTCACCATTTAAGTAATTTTTCAATAGACGAAAATCTTTACATTTGTAAGTCGTTGTGAAAACTGCCGGATATGCATTTCATACCTTTTGTTAAACATTTTTTTTAAGTAAAACTTTAAATGCTATACACGTATTTAAAAATTAACTTAATTTTTTTTTTATATATGCAAAAAAAAAAAAAAAAAAATATATATATATATATATATATATATATATATATATATATATATATAGGCTATGTAATAGCAGTATAAAATCTTAATGCTGTAGTTAGTTTAGTTACTTTATTGTAGTTGGTAAATCTTAACTAAGTTGATAAAACAAAGGCTTAATAAAGGAAGATTTTAGAAATAAAATTTTAATATGTATACTAAGAAGAAACTAAATATATGAAAATTTCTCCAGCTATCTAAAAATCACTTAATAAGCACCTTCGTTAGCGCCCTTCTTTGAAAGATAATAAATAAATAAAAAGAACTTGTTACCACAGGAAATTACACAAAACTTTATTTCTACCGAAAAAATCTAGGCAGGAAAAATGTGAAAATTTTAATTTTGCAACCTTAATTTGTCATTTTTATTTTAATTAAAAAAAAAATTCAACTGTGAAATATTCGAACAGAATTTGTAAACTTATATTAGTTAACGCAAAGATTAGAATTTAATGATACACAATCACTACATAGAATTTCCAATGCAGACATTCTATTTTTATGCACACACAAAACACACACTATTGATGAATGAGGTATCATTCGAAGGGTTTAACTACAGTTTTCATACCGCACGTTCACATATAATTTCATATAAACCTCTTTGATTAAAAATTAATGAAAGAAATTATCACAAATAATCCTTTTTTAACCATATATATTTTGTGTGTGTGATTCTAATCACGCAAACATGACTCCTTGTAAATTTCATTTTTTATTGTTCTATTTAAACAATTTTCATTGTCATTATAAGTTTAAATATTTTTAGGTACAGTAAATTCTTTAACAAGACAAAAATAAATTATTTAACTTAATGTTATGTTATTACTGAATGTTATTACTGTCTTAGTCATAATTTGAACAGAGCTGCACCGTGAAGATTTCCTAATACCATTTAGTAACTTGAAAAAGTTCTTCAAATCTAAATTGGTTATTAAGTACGTTGGTACTTTAACAACTTTAGTTACTCAAAATGAAGGGTAGGACAGTTCAGAGTATTTCTTAGTGGTTACTCATTAAAGCGGCTAAGTTCCAATCAAGGCAAATTCTGTGTGTATTGGTTTCTTCGGTTTGCAGCATTGTAACATTGATTCTTTGTCACCATTTAAGTAATTTTTCAATAGACGAAAATCTATACATTTGTAAGTCGTTGTGAAAACTGCCGGATATGAATTTCATACCTTTTGTTAAACTTTTTTTTAAGTAAAACTTTGCATGCTATACACGTATTTAAAAATTAACTTAAATCTTTTTATATATGCAAAAAAAAAAATTATATATATTTAGGTTATGTAATAGCAGTATGAAATCTTAATGCTGTAGTTAGTTTAGTTACTTTATTGTAGTTGGTAAATCTTAATTAAGTTGATAAAACAAAGGCTTAATAAAGTAAGATATTAGAAATAAAATTTTAATATATTACTAAGAGAAACTAAATATATGAAAATTTCTCCGGCTATCTAAAAATCACTTAATCGTTAGCCTCCTTTCTTGAAAGAAAATAAATAAATAAATAAAACTTGTTACCACAGGATTTTACACAAAACTTTATTTCTACCGAAAAAATCCAGGTAGGATAAATGTGAAAACTTTAATTTATTAAAGGTATTTTGCAACCTTAATTTGTCATTTTTATTTTTTTTTTTTTTTTTTAATTCAGCTGTGAAATAATCAAACATAATTTGTAAACTTATATTAGGTAACGCAAAGATTAGAATTTAATGATACGTAGTCACTACATAGTATTTCCAATGCAGACATTCTATTTTTATGCGCACACAAAACACATAGTATTGATGAATGAGTTATCATTTGAAAGGTTTAAATACACTTTTCATATCGCATGTTCACATGTAGTTTCATATCAACCTCTTTGATTAAAAATTAATGAAAGAAATTATCACAAATAATCCTTTTTTAACCATATATATTTTTTTGTGTGTGACTCAAATCACGTAAACGTGATTCCGGGTAAATTTCATTTTTTATTATTCTATTTAAACGATTTTCATTGTCATTATAAGTTTAAATATTTGTAGATATAGTAAATTGTTTAACAAGACAAAAATAAATTATTTAAATTAATGTTATGTTATTATGAAATGTTATAACTCTCCTAGTCATAATTTCAATAGCGCTGGCACCGTGAAGATTTCTTAATACAATTTATTAACTTGTAAAGGTTCGTCAAATTTAAATTGGTTATTCAGTACGTTGGTACTTTAACCACTTTAGTTACTCAAAATGAAGTGTAGGACAGTTCAGAGTGTTTCTTAGTAGTTACTCATTAAAGCGGCTAAGTTCCAATCAAGGCAAATTCTGTGTGTATTGGTTTCTTCGGTTTGCAGTATTGTAACATTGATTCTTTTTCACCATTTAAGTAATTTTTCATCTATATATTTCTAAGTCGTTGTGAAAACTGCCGGATATGCATTTCATACCTTTTGTTAAACTTTTTTTTAAGTAAAACTTTACATGCTATACACGTATTTAAAAATTAACTTAAATTTTTTTATGTATGAAAAAAAAAAATGTATATATATTTAGGTTGTGTAGCAGCAGTATGAAATATTAAGCTGTAGTTTGTTTAGTTACTTTATTGTAGTTCGTAAATCTTAATTAAGTTGATAAAACAAAGGCTTAATAAAGGAAGATTTTAGAAATAAAATTTTGATATGTATACTAAGAAGAAACTAAATATATGAAAATTTCTCCGGCTATCTAAAAATCACTTAATAAGCACCTTCGTTAGCCCCCTTCCTTGAAAGAAAATAAATAAATAAAAAGAACTTGTTACCACAGAAAATTACATAAAACTTTATTTCTACCGAAAAAATCAGGGCAGGATAAATGTGAAAATTTTAATTTATTAAAGGTATTTTGCAACCTTAATTTGTTATTTTTATTTTTATTTTTATTTTTTTTATTTCAACTGTGAAATATTCGAACAGAATTTGTACACTTATATTAGTTAACGCAAAGATTAGATTTTAATGATACACGTCACTACATAGTATTTCCAATCCAGACATTCTATTTTTATGCACACACAAAACACACACTATTGACGAATGAGGTATCATTCGAAGGGTTTAACTATAGTTTTCATACCGCACTTTCACATATAATTTCATATAAACCTCTTTGATTAAAAATTAATGAAAGAAATTATCACAAATAATCCTTTTTTAACCATATATATTTTGTGTGTGTGTGTGATTCCAATAACGCAAACATGATTCCGGGTAAATTTCATTTTTTATTGTTCTATTTAAACAACTTTCATTGTCATTATAAGTTTAAATATCTTTAGATATAGTAAATTGTTTAACAAGACAAAAATAAATTATTTAACTTAATGTTATGTTATTACTAAATGTTATCACTGTCCTAGTCATAATTTGAACAGACCTGCACCGTGAAGATTTCCTAATACCATTTAGTAACTTGAAAAAGTTCTTCAAATCTAAATTGTTTATTAAGTACGTTGGTACTTTAACAACTTTAGTTACTCAAAATGAAGGGTAGGACAGTTCAGAGTGTTTCTTAGTGGTTACTCATTAAAGCGGCTAAGTTCCAATCAAGGCAAATTCTGTGTGTATTGGTTTCTTCGGTTTGCAGCATTGTAACATTGATTCTTTTTCACCATTTAAGTAATTTTTCAATAGACGAAAATCTATGCATTTGTAAGTCGTTGTGAAAACTGCCGGATATGCATTTCATACCTTTTGTTAAACTTTTTTTTAAGTAAAACTTTACATGCTATACACGTATTTAAAAATTAACTTAAAATTTTTTATATATGCCAAAAAAAAAAAATATATATATATATATATATATATAGGTTATATAATAGCAGTGTGAAATTTTAATGCTGTAGTTAGTTTAGTTACTTTATTGTAGTGGGTAAATCTTAATTAAGTTGATAAAACAAATGTTTAATAAAGGAAGGTATTAGAAATAAAATTTAATATATTACTAAGAAGAAACTAAATATATGAAAATTTCTCCGGCTATCTAAAAATCACTTAATCGTTAGCCTCTTTCCTTGAAAGAAAATAAATAAATAAATAAAACTTGTTACCACAGGAAATTACACAAAACTTTATTTCTACCGAAAAAATCCAGGTAGGATAAATGTGAAAACTTTAATTTATTAAAGGTATTTTGCAACCTTAATTTGTCATTTTTATTTTTATTTAAAAAAAAAAATTCAGCTGTGAAATAATCGAACAGAATTTGTAAACTTATATTAGGTAACGCAAAAATTAGAGTTTAATGATACGCAGTCACTACATAGTATTTCCAATGCAGACATTCTACTTTTATGCGCACACAAAACACACAGTATTGATGAATGAGTTATCATTTGAAGGGTTTAAATAAACTTTTCATATCGCACGTTCACATGTAGTTTCATAGATAGTCTATTTGATTAAAAATTAATGAAAGAAATTATCACAAATAATCCTTTTTTAACCATATATATTTTTTTGTGTGTGACTCCAATCACGCAAACGTGATTCCGGGTAAATTTCAGTTTTTATTATTTTATTTAAACGATTTTCATTGTCATTATAAGTTTAAATATTTTTAGATATAGTAAATTGTTTAACAAGAGAAAAATAAATTATTTAAATTAATGTTATGTTATTATGAAATGTTATAACTGTCCTAGTCATAATTTCAATAGCGCTGCACCGTGAAGATTTCTTAATACAATTTAGTAACTTGTAAAAGTTCGTCAAATTTAAATTGGTTATTCAGTACGTTGGTACTTTAACAACTTTAGTTACTCAAAATGAAGTGTAGGACAGTTCAGAGTGTTTCTTACTGGTTACTCATTAAAGCGGCTGAATTTCAATCAAGGTAACTTCTGTGTGCATTAGTTTCTTCGGTATACAGTATTTCAATATCGATTCTTTTTCCCCATTTAAGTACATTTTCAACAGAAGAAAATCTACATATTTGAAAATTGTCGTGAAAACTACCGGATATGCTTTTCATATCTTTGTTAAATTTATTTTTTTAAAGTAAATTTTTACTTACTATATTTAAAGATTAATTTGAATTATTGTAATTGTGCAAAAAATTAAATAACTAAATAGGGACTACATAATAATTGTATGAAATCTTAATGTCGTAGTTAATTTCTTTATTGTAGTTAGTATATCTTAATTATATTAATAAAGCAAATGTTGAATAAACAATGATTTTAAAAATAAAAAAATCTTATTTATTAAGAAGATAATGAAACTAAAAATAATGAAAAATTCTCGGCTATCTAAAAACCATTTAATCAGAACCTATGTCTGCCCCCTTTATCGAAAAAAAATAAAATAAAAACTAGTTAGCACAGAAAATTACAGAAAATTTTAAGTCTAAGATAAAAATCCAGGTAGAATAATTGTGAAAATTTTAAATTATTAAAGGTACTTTGCAATTGAAATTTTTCATTATTATTTTTCCTTTAAAGTTTGTTTAAGTTGCGAAATATTCGAACAGAATATGTAAGATTATATTAGCTTACATAAAGCTTAGAATTTAATAATACACAGTCACTATATAGTATTTCGAATGCGAACATTCCATTTTTATGCACATGCAAAACGTGCGACGATGAATAAGGTACCGTTCGAAGTGTTTAAAGAGGATTTTTATATCGTACATTCACATATCGGTTCATATCCGCTTGTTTGATTAAAAATCAATGAAAAAAATTTTACACAAATAATCCTAAATATTACAGTGCGAAAGGTTCATGTGGTGCACTTGTAATTTAGTAATAAATATTGTTGTATCTGTACAAATTTGAAAAATAATTTTTATTTTTTTTAAGGACACCATTAAAAATTTTCAGCATTCTGGCAGGTCATTTGATCGTTTTTTTCCGAAAACGGTTACACAACCGTGATTTTAACACTATTCTGACCATATTATTGGCCATTTTATGGTCAGAATATAGTTAAATTATGGTTATGAAACCGTTTTTTCAAAAAACGGCCGAATGACCTGCCAGAATGTTGCAAAATATTTAACAGTGAATGGTTTGTTTCTAACAAAAACTAAAGAGAAATAAACGGTCAAGTACGAGTATTGCTTGCTCTCAGAGGGTTCCGTACAACAAATATATGAATTATTAACTGTATTATAAAAAAAAAAAATCGTTACTGAAGGAAAAATAAGACTTTGTAAAAAACTGCACAACGTAGGGTTTTGTATAGCTGTATATATACTAGAAAAAGTATGAATGTATATACCATAAAAGTTTATAGAGATATAAAGCCTAAATAATGTTAAACATTGCAATTGTGTATAACTCTTATTTAAATCTTATCTTATCTGTTTATGATGAACTTAATTTGGTACTGACAGTAAATTTAGTGCATATTTAAACTTCGTTTAATTATATGAAGTAATGATTAAATGGATTTTTCGGTTAAACTAAATTTAGCGTCGTAATATTCTTTTCTTTTTACAGTTTAACTAAAACAAAACCCTTGTCCAAAGTTTAAACTTGGAATTTTGTTAAGCGCGCTTCGAAAGGAAGTCGCAAAGTAGCAACGCCACCTTGGTCCGTGCAGCGTTTTTTCAGATATGTTTTAATTAACTTTGGGCTGGGAGGCGCATTGAGAGGCCTACTCAATGCGAACTAGTCCATAGAATCGCATAGTATTTATGTGATTAATTCTAATTAAATTAATCTGCTTTTAACAATTTGAAGTTTATTGCTTTTACACCGCTACTGGGCATTGCATTACACAAATTTATCATTAAAAGTTGTTATCTAGGATTTAAAATCGATGGTACATAGAGTACGCCGCCCCTGTCATTATATGTGTCCAAACCGCCCGTGACTTTAAGGGTTAACATCTCGGCTAATTACCGACGATTATTTTTTTCAAAAATCATTATCAACAATGCTATTATACTTCTGGTACGATAGGTACCGGAAGCGCTTATCAACACTTTTGCTGAATGCCCGCAAATCGAAATTTGTGTCTAACGAAAAAATACGCTTTTCTCAAAAACTATGTGACCTAGGGTAATCGCTATAATTTTCCTGCAAGGTTTAAGTTAACGTCTACTACCTCTATTTTTTTCATAATTTTAATTTCAGTAGATTCGGAAATAGATGGGGGGGGGGGGGAGGCATATTTTTGAACTACATTCTCGACGATATCTCTGCAAATATAATACCTAAAATTAAAAGAAATATATTTTTGAGTTCAGCGTTACGAAAGCTTTCACGCGATATCCCACACGACATGTAAAGAAAAGATGTTTTTTTCCCAAGCAACTTCATTAGCTCATCTACATTTTTCCAAAAATATTTGTAAATGTTTTATAATCTGTAAATATGTGGGTCAATAGTCTTTATTGCTTCCTCCAATTTGAACTTTCCACGTTCCATAGTTTACGAGTAAATTGGCTGTGACAGACGGACAGACAGACACAGGAGTGATCTTATAATGGTTCCGTTTTTACTTTTTTAGTACGGAACCCTAAAAATTAAAAGAAATTCAAATTAAATACTCTGACGTTCTAAATATGAGATTATTTGAACTTGTTTGATTTAATTTAACCACTATGTTTCGATAAATTTCCACGAAAAAATGTTTCAAACAAACAAACAAACAAACAAAAAATAATGTAAGTTAGTCGAATTTTGACTTTCTTCCAAGAAAAAGAACAAAATTTTCTCACAGATCGCTTGGGAATCATTGCATAGGCGTAGAAAAGAGAGAGCAAGCAATTTGCCTTCATTTTTTCCCCTTAGTAGTCTTTGCAGTATTTAACACAGAATTTGTGTACAACCTTTTTAAATATAAGTAAGCGGAATCCAGGTTTTTAGTCATTCCAGCCATGAAAAGCGCGAAAGTTTTAGATATAAATATAGATATGTTATAGTAAGCAAAAGAAAAACTCCATTTAATAACTCCAATATTTTTATTAACCCTATAGGGACGAGCGTCTTTTACTAAATTTTTAATCTTTTATCAGCAGTTTTTAAAAACACAAATTTTTGCCTCATTGAATCGGGAAAATGCTCGGATTAAATAAGGCACAATTTACAATAAAAATTTTCTGGTGAGAATAATCACTGATTCTGAGCACCTTACGCGGCACGAATACCGGTCGCTCGTCCCCAAGGTGTTAAGAGTGGACTTTGAGGGGAGGGAGATAAAATATCAGTATCTACAGCGATAGAAAAAGAAAAGAAATAAGCGAGACGGGGGGGGGGGGGGAGAGTAACGATGAACAAAGGGTAATTTTACATTGTAGAAACTTTCCTTAACTGGGATTCTACACCAATATGGGGTCTGGATGAAGCAGAATTAAGATAATAACATGAAAAATTAAGAAGAAAAATATTTAGATTTTGAACAGGATTAATAAGTTTTCGAATTTTAGTGAGAATATTTTTTTAATGCTTTATTTTTTAAAGAGAAGCTTAGAAGGGCATTTAATGGGTTTAAAACTTCTCTCCGTACACACAAAAATTTATAAGGCAAAACCCATTGTATTAAGATAAATACATGATATGTTAAAAAAAGGAAAAACATAAACAGCACCCACCTTATCTCGCCTAGATATATGTTCAAGAACTATTTTAAAACTTTATAATAAAAGTCCATTTCTCAGTGTAAAATAGAATGAATGAAAAGTACGTGTGAAATAATAGCAGACAAGTTCGTGTGTTACATTTTCTAATGTTTCTCAGTCCTATTCTTTTATTGTCATGTTTCTCTGTGTTCTAAAAAAAAGGTAACTAACGCTGTCACCGCCGCAGTAAATGAATTTTTCGAGCCATGGGGTCTTACTTTGGTAGTATTAAGAAAATTACTGCACACAAAAATATGAAAATGGTAGTATTATAGAGCAATGTTTGATAAATACGCTGAAGAGGACCGTTTTTAAATCAAAATTTTATTTTAAGTGATATTTAATATTAAAGTTGGTCAAAATCGTTCTATTAAAGAAGTTCTACATTAGCAAAAACTATACATCAGAATTTAATCATTTTTTCTAAGAATATGCTACATTAGAAGTTTCCGGTGTGCCGTCTGCATTTATTTTTTTTTTTTTACTAATTTTTTGAGGGCTTATTTCATTAAAATCCAAATTTGCAGCTTTTTGAGAGATATTTTTTACATGTTTTAGAAAAAGTTACAATTGTAAATTATTGCCAATTGTAAAACAGCGCAAACAATAATATTTCCTTCAAAACAAAATATATTTACATGGGACTATTATAAACAGAGAAAAAAACTTTCAAATTAGAATTAAATGATTATTTATTAAAAGCAGGAAAATATTGAAAATTACGTCATAAAATCTATATTTAGTACATGTGAATATTAAAAGAGAAAGAAAATTTTAAGATAATAAATCCATTAAACTGTCTTACGTATCTTAATTGGAGGAAATTATCTCCTATTTAAAATGACAAAATAATAATATTGTAAAACTCTTTAAATTTAAAAATATATTTACACGAGACATTTATTTCATATTTGGAGATAATATTTTAAACTATTGTTGTGAATTTTAAGAAAGCGCAAATATTTTTTTTCTAACAACAAAAGTATTTTCACGTGAATATTAAAAAGAGAAAGAAATATTTTGTGAAAATTATATCAGATATAAAGCGATACATTTAAAATGTCTTATTTAAAACAATTTTCTTATATCGTTGTTAGAAAAATACCTGGAGGATAAGACTCTGTTTACACAGTTCATTTTATATTACCCCCCCCCCCCTTTTTTTTCAAATGTTTAACTCATCTTATTTAATCAAACATGAAAACAGCCAGTAGTAGTTTAACAGCAGCTGATCCGGCCTTAAAATTTCGCAATCAAAAATAAGTGAATGGAAATCTATTTACAAGGAGATCGCCAGTGATTTTTTAAATTATAGTTCAGTTTCTGCAATCTTTTTACAGCCGATCAAATTAGCGTGTTTCTAGAGTTTGCAGTGTCTCAGTGGGGTTGGCAAGCGTAGCTCGTAGATGATAGTAGAGGGCAAAGCCCCCTTAGTATACTAAAACATGCTTTCTAAACATTTAAGCCTATTAAAAAAAAATCCGCTTAATAACGAGAAACTTTCTGACTTATGTTTAAACATAAAAGCATGATACTTGCGGGCATGGTTATTGAAGCGATATGGAATTGTACATTTTTTTCCGATAAATAAAAAACACCTCGAGTTAAACGATTTTTATCCCATAACGACATTTGGCTGCCTTGTCTGAAAATTTAGTTCAAAGTGCCAACTTTAACAGCCTTTTCTGAATAATCCCCTGCTTTTATCGAAAAATGGAAAAAAAAAATATCAGATTTCCTAGTTTCTGAAAAAGAGCAGCTACCAATCGCATGCGTTTACATACAAAACCGAATTCGGGAATGCGTCATAAAGCTTTCTTAAATAGTGGGTAACTTTAATTCTCTTAAAAAAAACATCTAGAAATTCCGGGTTAAATGCCAGTCCAGAGTGTTTTTTGTGGAGTTAAAAAATGTCTCTTATCTATCCAGAATTTCTATATGCATTAAACTTATATGAATAAACAACAATAACAAACAAAATAATGGGATATGTTTTCTAGGTTCCATTCTCCAGCATTAGATTAAACATTTCAAAAATCTTAAAGGTAATATTCTTTAATGAAAGCTGAATGCACTATTTGGATAAACTATTGTGGATTAATTCATAATACAGCCGATCTAGTTGGTGCTTACATAAATAAGAAATGGTAAATGAATTAATAGTTTCCATGCGTATATTCCGTTAAGATAGTCTTTTTTTCTCAACTCTTTTACTGAAAATACGATAAATCTAATATATATATATATATATATATATATATATATACCGTATTTTATGGAAGAAACGCCGCGCCCGTCGTAAACGCCGCACTCCTCAAAATGGCCTGAATAAGCTTTAAAATATCGTAATCGCCGCACCCGTTGTACGACGCATCCATCGGAATGCTACTTTTGTCGACAGCGTCACATTGACCCAACTTTAATCAAAGTTTTCTGAGCAATGTAGGATGCCTCGTTTTTAGTATCTTAAGATGTCTCAGTTTTATTTAAAATATTTAAATCCGATTTTAAATGTTTTTATAAATTTTTTAATTAAGGAAACTCAGTTGGTATTTATAAAAAATCGTAAACGCCGCACATGGCGTAAACGCCGCACTTGGAAAAAAATTTACTTTTAAACTCGTAAACGCCACGGCGTTTCTTCCATAAAATACGGTATATATATATATATATATATATATATATTAAATTTTCTGTACAAAAATACCATTGAAGGATAATGAAAGTGACCAATAATATGAATACATAAACACCGCATAATATATATGTGTGTGTGTGTTTATTATTATTAATGATTATTTGATTATTCTCTATAACATATTTAAATTTGTTGTTATTATCTATATTTGTTTGTTATTAACTATAATAATATTTAAAAACGCATTTAATACAAGATTCATAACTTCAAGCGGTTTCTCTAATCACTTGGAAATACTTTTTTCCCCCCTTACACGCCGCCGCAAGGCAAGACATTTGTGGAAAATTCTATTTCTATTTGCTGCTTTTGTTAATGACCGGTGACTGATTACTGACCAGACTATATTTCCGCTAACTATTAGAGTCGAGCATACAAGGACAGAATGAGTGGAAAACGGGTTTTAAATACATTCTTTATCTTATCGCAGTATTTCTTCGAACTATAGGTCCGGTATTTCAAGCACAATAGACCCATTCAGATGGATAAATAAATAAAATGTTATTCACTCAATGAAGAAGAAAAAAAAATCTGTAGCAGATCGAATTTTAACAAATTTATATGCGTTTTTATTTTAAAAACTAATATTCCATTGAATACATTTTATTTTAATTCAAATGTTAATATGTGTTTATAATCATTTTATTTCTTATTATAAAAAACGATGTGTTAATAGTTTAAGCTGACAAAACAATGTCAAAGATTTTTTAAAAAGTAACTAATACTTGTGTGTACCAAGTTATGTGAATATATACGGTACAAATAAAAACACCAATGAAAAGTATTTTTTCACAGAGACTAAATATATTATGGTTTCGATTTAAAAAAAATATCTGAAAATAAAAGATAATTTATAGATTTAACATTCCTGGAAAGCGATATAAATATTTATGGATGCAAATTTTCAAGTATAAATGTTATATACATAAGATAATGTACTGACGTGGAAAATTGAACAGTGAAATTCTTAAATTTAAAATGCAATTTTTTATAACAATATTAAACAATATAATATGTTTCCAGTTATACTAATTTATTTTATTATATGCTAAAT
The DNA here is from genome assembly GCA_963932465.1 of Maratus speciosus. Lineage (NCBI taxonomy): Eukaryota > Metazoa > Arthropoda > Arachnida > Araneae > Salticidae > Maratus > Maratus speciosus. The sequence continues at coordinate 96,177,516 of OZ010792.1, forward strand.
TCATTATCAGTTTTTTGGCTTTTAATGTTCCATATCAATATGTATAATTAAATTCAGAATACCTTTCTTTGAAAAATAAATGTATTAATAACAGTTTTTAAATGTTGTTTTTATATCATTCTGTGTAAAAATGTAAGCAAAAAATTAAAATTAATCTATAAAAAAATAATCGTGATTTATTTCGTTAAAATAAAAAAATCGTGATTTAAGGCTGTTCTCAATTACTCTGCTCAACAAGCGCAAAACATTTTGACACACATTTACAAATTCATTTTTTAGCGGAAAAATATAAAATTGGAAGGCCTGACTGTACAAACGATTTGGAATCGAACTGTGTTTTCCATTTTTTGATAAATAAATTACCCATTGAGTTATAAGCCATTTTGATCACGTGACAAAGACGTTTTTCACCCTTCCTTGAGTGTTTATTCTTCTTTCGCGCGGAAATTCGGTTCAAAACGTCCACTTTGACAATATTTTCTGAAAGAGCTATTGCTGCCAAAAAAGGGAAAAACAGTTCGATGACATCATTTCTGAACAACAACACCTGCTACTTTCATGCATTTCCGAATAAAAATGAATTAAAACTTACGTCATAAAGTTGCCCTTTTGGATTTGAGAACAGCCTTAAATAATTATAACATTTTAAACACAATAATACTTTGTTTAAAATTTAAGATATAATTGCGCATTCAAATGTAATTCAAAATTAGTTTCTTATATAATTAAAATATACGTCTTCTTATATAAAAACAGTTAAGTAAAAAAAAAAAGTTTCATTTTGAAGTTTATGAGTATAAAAAAAGAGAGATTCAAACATGTACACATAACTTGGGATTGGTTTATCATCTGAAAAAAATGTTCAAATTATTATTTCTTTTTTTCTTTTATATCTGATAAATTTACGTTATGTGAAATATTTCTCTGTGCCTAAATCCAAAGTGGCTGTTTTTTGGCACATACAAGAAGTCATTTTTAATTTTATATGAATGTTAAATGTAATGCAAGTGTTCTTATTCAGACACTATGATATTGAAGAACTCAGAAAATGCTTTAAAAGTTAAAAGATATTTTAAAAAGATTTTTCGCACGTAAATATAGCCTTGAGATAGAAATCGCTTATAACTCAATTTGTAGTAAATTAATTTGTCAAAAAATGAAAAATGTTATTCGGCATTAAATCTTTTCAGTAATCCAACCTGTCAAGTTTTGTCCATTTATCTTTAGAAATTAAAAACTTCTGTGTTGTCGATCAAGAAAAAAGTGTTTTAAGAACAATAACCTTAAAAAGTTATATAGTTTATTATTTCATTTCTTTACTAAAACAAGCAAAATAGACAATTTTTTTTTTTTTTTTTTTTTAAATTCTGAACTCATAAAATGTTAATTTCAGTTTTATGATGCTAAAGTAAAAAAAGAAAAAACAAAGAAAGAAAGGCATTTATGTCTAACTGCACTCTCATACGTATTCAAGATTTATCAATTGCTTAAATGCTGCAAACGTGTGTGAATATTTTTCTTTTATACTATATTATGTATGTAATGATTGCATTCGCTATGCTAAAAATAATGATATGCTGAATGATATAATAATGAAATAAAGAAAAAAATTATGTCATCCATTACTTACGTCACACAAATTTTGTGGAGTTTTTAAAACTCCATTTCTTTATATCACACTTGACTATTATGACATCAGATTTTTACAACTAACCATATAAACCATTTTATGTAAACAAAGGGGAAAAACATATATTACTATGTATTACATTTGCTTGTACATTGCTTGTACTTGCTTAGATTTATTTTAAGGTGTTGCAATTCAAAGGAATAACAGAAATGTAACTAATAATGTAATATTAGAGTGAAAATACATATTGTTTTATCAACTGTTATGATACCCGCACATCATATATATATATATATATATATATATATATATATAGTAAAACCTCCATAAGATTGACTCTTAAATGGCGGGCACCCTTACTTAGAGTCATTCCATGAAAAGAGGACAAAATGTCCTATAAATGACACTTACATTAATACCTATATATATATTAACTTATAAGTTGTTACAATATAAACTATACATTAAAAATAACAGAAAACTTTAGGTTTTCGTATGAGCATAGTTGTTTTAATTTGACGATACACTAGCATTTTCAAAACGGCAGTAATATGTAGAGAATCTATATCATGCCATCTTCCTTTAGAACTTGGTTAACATCGTTATATGAACTTGTAAGATAATTTAATTTAAAAGGTATTTCATAATGGTAAATTAACAAAATTAAGTATTCATGTTTAAATTCTAAAACTGTTATTCCATACTTTATCTTTTACTGCATTTCTTCTACCGTTTTTACTGTGAAAAAAAAAAAAAAAAAAAAAAAAACATTAAAAAAAATAATGTAATTATTTTTAATGCATCCATGATACTCTCTTTTTAAAAGAAAAGCTTGTTTAAAAAATACCTCCACGAAAACTGTCTAAATTCTCTATTCAATATCTAAAAAAAGTACCTTATATTTTTACCAATAGTATCTTACTGTCCCTACTATTGTACCACCTACTCTGAAAAACCAGTCAAAATCGTATGTCCATGAGGTCGATCTGAAAATTTAATCTCATATTATTTTTTTTTTCTATCACCTCCTCACCTGGTTTCATTATTCTGAAAACGTCAGGGAACCAGGGTTGTTAAAAATCATGACTTTTTTTAAAAAATAAAAAAAAATCAGATTTTTTTATTATTATTATTTGTGTATTTATTTATGTACAAGCATCTATTTATTTATTTTTTGAGTATAGATTTACACATTTCTATTAATTTCGTTACATTTCCTAGATAAGAATTCAAGATATTTTAAATAAAAATTAAAAATTATTGCAAACTAATTTAAAAGATTCACTTAAAGCTTAAACTTTTATTATTCTACTATTAAATTTAAATTGTTATACATATATCTATGCATTTTCTGTGTATAAATTTCCAGTTAATCTAAACTTATTTATTTTTCATTCCAAAATATATATATAATATGAGGACTCCAGAAGCCAAGGGGTATAAGTGACAAAATTGAAAAAAATTGAACTTTGCGCACAGACGACCTGGAAATATGCTTTTTTATTTTCAGGTGAAGAAATATGTGATTTTCTAATTATGTGTTGTGTTTTAGAGATCAACCACTTTGGCCGAATAATGATCAATATTGATTAATTATAAATTTAAAGAAAATTGCACTCTACTTTTTTCACACTTTTCGAAATAAAAGTTCAAAGACCATAACGTGAATCAAGCAGAAGTTTCCTATTTCAATTCAGTCAATTATTAGTGATGTTCAACTTTAACATCGATTATCTTTGAACTGAATTTACTCCAAATCGAAATTTTTTCGCTTGTACCCCTTGACTTCTGATGTCCTCATATACACACATAATAAATGCAACAAAGAATTTTAAATGTATATGTGTATTCCATTGTTGATTCAAATTCACGAATGTTTTCTTTATCACATAGGCTGCAAGTTTCTTTGTGTTTTACATTCTTGTCATAATTCTCCATCATTTTATCACTACACTATTTGCATATTGCTATTATACCTTTTCCAAAAATAGTATTTTTGCTCTAAAATAAAGCCACATTGGATCTTTTTTTCTGTGAACCATTTTTCTTATGTATCAACAAATCCAAAATCTCTCTGTAACCGTACCTAGTATTAGTAAAAGACACTATTGTTTCAACTTTTGATTCCCACTATACTATACTAATGTAAATATTGACAAAATAGTTACCAGATGAAAAAAAAATACCTGCCTGCTCTGGCCTACAGGCGGAGGTAGATTTCGATGTTAAGTACTAAATTCAGCAACAAAACTTAAATCAAGATTAGAGATAAACCCAGTTCCTTCACTAAGAATGAACTCTAGGGAGCTAATATTTTGTGAAAATTCTAATATACACAAATAAACACACGCATGTATATGGGATAGGTTTAAAAATGGCTTTAAATATTAATGGCTTAAAATTTTGTGATTAAATTAAACATACTCGTTTGATGTAATTAGTCTGTGTTTTCTTGTACATAGACATATGTATATATCAAATAAATTATTTTCCCCTTTGAATTTAGTCCCTCTCCCCTCCCCCCCCCCCCCCCATAAACACTAAATTCTTTTTATATGTTTGTTTCAAAATGTGACCACTCGATTTTTAAGGTTTAGGATCCACTTTCTCTTTCCAGATATTGCGAATCTGTAACTATACTATTATGTAAAATTTTATAATTTTCACTATTTCTGGTCCCAAGGAATGTAATTTAAAGCACTTTTACAAGGTAAATTTAACAATGAATGAAATATGAATCTATGTAATGCAAAATTCTGTAATACGCAGAAAGTCTCATCCCAAGGTGTGTGTTATAAAGATCTATCGTATTTATCTTCATATGTAATTCCCTCATCGAAAACCCTAAAGATTTAGTATCTGTGAGTGCTCTGAAGAAGGCATTATTACAACTTTATAATTTTTTCATTCTGTGGCACAAATTACTCAGCTTACAATTCATCAATCAAAGTATTGCCACCTTGATTTTTTTCCACTTACTTTATTTAGTTCAGAAGTGGTTAAGATTTTTGTATATTGTAAATCCTATAGGTATTAATAGCAAAAAAGCATCTTTGGCCCCTTGGGGTCGAGCAACCGGTATACTTGCCAATTAAGGTGTTCAGAATATTTCATTATTCTCACCACTTATTTTTAATTGTAAAGTTTACCTTATTTAATCAGAGCATTTTTACGATTGATTCAATTATAAAAAATTTTCTGTTTTGAAAAACCGGTGGTAAAAGATTAAAAATTAAGCAAAGGACTCATATCGCAAAGGGGTTGAACATCTTGAATTAAAGTGAACTTTAATAACCTTTCGCTTTAATTGCCAGTCCTCTTCCAATTGAGCTATCTGGACGACAACCCAGCCAACACAATATTCGCTCAGAACAACTACTATGATATCAATTGATTGTGTGAAAAATAATTTAAAGTGTACATGATTATATATTTTATTTTATTATTATTAAGCAACAGACTTTGCAGATTAGTTTTTCTAAAAAGCTTTTAAAGATTCAAATCTCTAGGCTGGAGGGGGAAAGTAGTATTTTTCAGGAATAGGAGGGGGGGGGAGTAGTGGGAGGGAGGAGAGGAGAAATGTGGGAAGTTAGGACTTAATTTATTTATTTATGTTAGTGAGCAACAAATGTTGCAGATTTTTTTTTAATTAAGTTTGAAAGATTTTAATTATTTATTAAGCTGGAGAGATGGGTGCAAAGGATTAAATTAAAGGCCATAAATTAAAATAAAATTTATGTAAATAGTTTTTTGAGTCATTGTATCCAAACTAAGTGAAATATATTCAAATGGATACTATGAGGCAAAATAATTATTTACATAAATTTTATTTTTAATTTTTAATAGCATGGTACAAAGGATAAATCAATTTATTCAAATAAATATATTTCAATGCATTATATAGGTTCAGTGAAAGTGACATATTTAACAGTGTATTGCAAAATTAAAAATATTGTTTAGATGTGCGAATATATCTTAGCCAAACTAAAAATAATTTAAATTGAATTTTAAAACAAATCGTTTAAAGCCACATCAAGGTATCACTTAAATTTTGATATCATATCTTATAAAACTCATGCTTTGAATTTAAGAGAGATATGAATGATAAAGCATTAATGAATAAACTTTTATAAATCTTTTTAAATTGAACATAATTTTTGCACATGCAATTATAACAAAATAAAATGATGAAATAAATATGTATAGAGATTATAATTAATAGCATAGCGTCACTCAAAATTTGACATCATTATTTTTAAGTTCCATATTTAAAATTCTTAGAGTATAAGATAAAGCGCTGTGTCACAAACTTTTAACCCGTTAAGGGTTTTTGTATTGATATAAAATACAAGAATTGCAAAAATTACAAATTTTGTACTGCTTTTTTTCTCATTTTATATTTTTTTATTAGTTGTCATAACGCGTGAACATTCACGACAAGCCTTAGACTTTTGGAGACCCTGGGTACAAACACGATTTTGAGCTCCATTCTTATGTTGTGTATTAAGTTGAAATATGTTGTAAACGTGTTATATTTTATAGTTTTAATAAGCTGACACAAATTAAACTTGGCACTTTATGGCTTCACGTAGTCAATGTTAGACATAAATGCACAAAATTCGAATTTCGTTTTATTGAAATAACAAAAAGGGGAAATGCATTTCCAATTTTTCTATTAAAAAAAGTTTTCTTGAAGTTCGCAATGTTTGTTGTTACAGGGCAGACAGAAAAATCATGTTTTCGGTCAGGAATCAATTTTAATTCAAGATGCTTAAGTCTTCTGACCCTGCAGGCGAAGACTCTCACGAGCTAATGCTAACCTTATGGGGATGGATTTTCCTAATATCCCGTTTGCATTTCGACATTTTTTTTTTTTTTTCCAGTGGATAGCCGAGATCCGTCTCTACATCGCACCTTTTTTACTTTTTCGATTTTGGTTGTAGATATTTTTTAGAATGACACTTTCATTTTCAGAACCGGTTTTGAAATTAAAAGTAACTTTATAAAAAATATCTGCGACCCAAATCGAAAAAGTAAAAACGTGCGATGTAGAGACGGGCCTCGGCTATCCAGTGCAAAAAAAAAAAAAAAAAAAAAAAAAAAAAAAGTTTAAAAATGTCGAAATGCAAACGAGATATTAGAAAAATCATTCCCCATAGGATTAGAATTAGCTCGCGAGTGTCTTCGCCGGCAGGGACAAGAGTCTTAAGTTAATAGGAAAAACACTATTTGATTCCACAACATCCGAAAAACTGATATAATTTTTTTTTTTTCATTTTTACGCGCAAAAAATGTCTCAGTAAATGTGTAGAAAGATGTGATTTGTTGATTGCAGTTCAAAAATAAAAAGCACGAGAACACGCTTATATAGCTTTCAAATGCATGTATGATTAGACCTTTTTTAGACGTGATTTTTATGATGTAGTATTAACCTGTAATTTGCTTTATCAATGTTTTGTTCCTTACGAAGTATATATGCATTGAAGTTACTGGGACCCTATTGTACGGTAAAAACTATATAAATAATGAAACTCAACACATATTATTTTTTGTTCTACCTACTGACCCCCGCCCCTCCTACACACACAAGCTTATGCGGACATGGACCTATGCCCCGTGCATCAATCTTTGGCTAATGCCTCTGTCTTGTGAACATTTCAGCACAGTTTACTTGTTCTAGCCCAGGGTTGGCGAACCTTGAACACGCGAATACCATTTTTTTTTTTTTTTTTTTTTTTTTTTTTTTTTTTTTTTTTTTCGAATGAAAACGACGTGCAATTAAAATATAAATTTAATGAAAAATAATAAATTAAAATTACTTGAAAATTATTTATTAGTATTAAAATGTTTTTAAGTAATATGCATGTAGGTTAACTGTAAAAGATATAGAATTAAATACATTTTAGAAACTAATAAAAGGTTAAATGCGATTTCTGTAGTGACATCGAGGACGAAAAATAATTAGTATCAGATTCATACTAAGATCATGTCAATAGAAGATAAATTGAACTAGAGATATCTAAGTTTTTAGCTCACAGGCTATCAAAGCCTGAGAGCTAATGTGCCCGCCCGTTCTGTATGTATGTATGTATGTATGTATGTACGTAACGCGATAACTCTTGATAGAAACATCCGATTTGCTTCAAAATTTTTTCCTAGGTTCACCGTGATAAGGCGCTTCCCTGATTAGTTTTTGGAGTTCATTGGTTAAGGATAAAGGGGGAAAAACGGGGTTAGTCCACACCCCACCCCCTTAATTCAGATAAATGGGTTTTTCATGCAGAATGATTCGATTTGCTCCGAATTTGATATACCGGTTTATTATGTTAAGGAACATCTTTGATTAGTTTTGGGAGTTCATTGGTTAAGGGTAAAGAAGGAAAAACGGGGTTAGTCCACCCCCTTAATTCAGATAAATGGGTTTTTCATGCAGAATCATTCAATTTGCTCCGAATTTGGTATACCGGTTTATTATGTTAAGGAACTTCCCTGATTAGTTTTGGGAGTTCATTGGTTAAGGATAAAGGGGGGAAAACGGGGTTAGTCCACCCCCCTTAATTCAGATAAATGTGTTTTTCATGCAGAATGATTCGATTTGCTCCGAATTTGGTATAGCGGTTTATTATGTTAATTAACTTCCCTGATTAGTTTTGGGGGTTCATTGGTTAAGGGTAAAGGGGGAAAAACGGGGTTAGTCCACCCTAGTGATGGGCGATAACGAGATGTTTTTCTCGATTTTCTCGATTGTGTGGACATCTCGATAATTTTCGATTGTGTAAATTTTTTCTCGATGACTGCAGTTTGCAAATTTCTTTTATAAATCATATATTATGTATTATATACGTCATACATTTATCAAGAATTGTCTGCCGGTGAACTGGAATGCGTCGATGTTAATAAAGACTAGGTGACTTCGACCGCTAGCGGGCCCCTCCTTTAATCGGGGCCCCTAATTTATACGTAATCTTGTAATATGAAATCACGAACAGGTTACCCGCTATATACGACACTGATATATGATAGCAGGCGGGTGTGGTGTGCACGCACTACAAAACCTTGTAAAAAATATAATATCGAAACGAATGAACCTCGGACCAGATCTCTTGGGGGAGGGGTCAAAGCGAGCGGAGGGACACAGCAGCTGCATAATATGATTAAGTCGTCACAGGTCTTTAGGCCTTTCCAACCATATGTCACATGAGAAGTCTGGATCGAGGGGTGCGGGAGGTGGACAACATGAGTAAGTGGTCATAAGCCTTTCCAACAATATGTCACATGAGGGGTCCCGGCTAAATTTAGAAAAACACCATCGTGGGGGAAAAGGGGGGTGGGGGCGGTCACCGGAGGTGCATTACATCAATAAGTAGTCACAGACCTTTCCAACGATATCTCACATGTGGGGTCTTGGCAAAATTTGGAAAAGTGTCCCCCGGGGGGGTGCAAAATGGGGGGATGGACACCGGAGGAGCATAACATCAATAAGTAGTCACAGACCTTTCCAACGAATCTCACATGAGGGGTCTTGGCTAAATTTGAAAAAGTGTCCCCCGGGAGGGGCAAATTGGGGGAGACTGTCACCGGAGGTGCATAACATCAATAAATAGTCACAGACCTTTCCAACGATATCTCACATGTGGGGTCTTGGCTAAATTTGGAAAAGTGACCCCGGGGGGGGGGAAAGTGGTGGTGGGGACACCGTAGGTACATAACATCAATAAGTAGTCACAGACCTTTCCAACGATATCTCACACTAGGGGTCTTGGCTAAATTTGAAAAAGTGTCCCCGGGGGGGGGGAGGCAAAGAGTGGGGGGACTGTCACCGGAAGTGCATAACATCAATAAGTAGTCACAGACTTTTTCAACGATATCTCACAAGAGGGGTATTGACTAAATTTGGAAAAGTGTCCTCCGGGGGGGGGTGGGGGGGCGGCCACCGGAAGTGCATAGCATCAATAAGTAGTCACAAACCTTTCCAACGATATGTCACATGAGGGGTCTTGGCTAAATTTGGAAAAGTGTCCTGAAATTTCATATATTATAAATAATATTTAGCGGAGGGCTCCATAAAAAAATCTGATCTAAAATGATAAAAACGGAAAAAACTACTCTCGCAGTGGGGGCCAAATTGGGGAGGGGAGGAAGAAAGTCTCATAATATGAAAGAGTCATCCGAGAGCTTACCGATGACATATCACATGACTGGTCCAAAAAAAGTTTGAAAATTGCTCCTCCTCCCACCCCCCGTGAGCCCACTCTTTCGCCCCGGAATTCACACTGCCGCCACTTTAAAATTTTTATGTTCAATAATTAATATTTACCGGAAGACTGCATAAAAAACCCACATCTAAAGTGATATTTAAATTTATTATAGAAATCGGCTACGGTTTTAAAAATTTGTTCGCCCCTTCCCCATCCCCCTTTGGGCGAAGAAAGGTTCATAGTATGAAAGAGTGGTCAAAGGGCTTTTCGATTATATGCCACAGGAAGGGTTCGGTAAATTTTTTAAAATTGCACCCCGCATGATTCCACTCTCACGTCCTCCTTCCTCGAAATCACCCGACCCACCTTCCTCTTTGAAATTTTTATATTTAATAAATAATTTTTATCGGAGGGCTCCAGGTATGTGACATCTTGGTAGGGCTAAAATAAGAGAAACTTTGAAAATTAGGGCTTCATTTCACAGCTCATTGTCATGCCTCTTTCTCTATCTCGTCCCTTGGTACTCTCGATAAATTTTCTTACTTTTCTTCTCTGCCGAGGACGAGAGAAATCCTCGAAAAGCTTCTCATAGCGAAATGTTGAAAAGCGCGAGCGAAATCCTCGAAAGGCTTTTCGTTGGGAGATTTCGAAAAGAACGAGAGAAACCAGCCACCAGCGAGAGGCTTCCCATCGGGAAAGGTTGAAAAGGGCGAGAGACACTCTCGAGAGACTTCCTTCCCATTCCGAAAAGTTTAAAACCGCGAGAGAACAAACCATCAAGCAGCTTCCCATCTGGAAGCGTCGAAATGCTGGAAAAATCATCGAGATGAGATTTGCCGAAATGCGAGATGGAAATGAAGCTTTTAGAGTCAAACTTACCGGTTGGTTTAAGTCATAATTTCTCAAAGGAGTCCATCTGCTTATCCAATCTCTTTTTAGCTCACAGGCTATCTAAGCCTGAGAGCTAATGTACCCGTCGGTTCTGTGTGTATGCATGTACGTACGTACGTATGTACGTAACGCGATAACTCTTGATTAAAATGTATGATTTGCTTCAATTTTTTTTATGTTTATTCTGATAAGGCGTTCTGCTGATTAGTTTTGACGGTTCATTGGTTAAGGATAAAGGGAGAGAAGGGGGGCTGGTACCCCCCCCCCCTCCTTAATTTAGATAAATAGGTTTCTCATGCAGAATTATTCGATTTGCTCCAAATTTCGTATACCGGTTTATTATGTTAAGGAGCTTCCCTGATTAAACTTGGAGGTTCATTAGTTATGTATGAAGGGGGGGTACACACTCTCCTTAATTTAGATAAATGGGTTTTTCATGCAGAATTGTTCGATTTGCTCCAAATTTGGTATACCGGTTTATTATTTTAAGGAGCTTCCCTGATTAAACTTGGAAGTTCATTGGTTAAGGATAAAGGGGGAGAAGGGGGGCTGCCCGCCCCCTCTTAATTTAGATAAATGGGTTTTTCATGCAGAATTATTCGATTTGTTCCAAATTTGGTATACCGGTTTATTATGTTAAGGAGCTTCCCTGATTAAACTTGGAAGTTCATTAGTTAAGTATAAAGGGGGAAAAGGGGGGGGGGGGTAGACCCCTCCTTAATTTAGATAAATGGGTTTTTCATGCAGAATTATTCGATTTGCTCCAAATTTGATATACCAGTTTATTATGTTAAGAAGTTACCTTGATTAGATTTGGAGGTTTACGGGTTAAGTATAAAGGGGGAGAAGGGGGCTGGTCCCCCCTTAATTTAGATAAATGGGCTTTTCATGCAGAATTATTCGATTTGCTCCAAATTTGGTATACCGGTTTATTATGTTAAGGAGCTTCCCTGATTAAACTTGGAAGTTCATTGGTTAAAGATAAAGGGGGAGAAGGGGGGCTGGTTCCCCACTTAATTTAGATAATTGGGTTTTTCATGCAGAATTACTCGATTTGTTCCAAATTTAGTATACCGGTTTATTATGTTAATGAGCTTCCCTGATTAAACTTGGGGGTTCATTACTTAAGTATAAAGGGGGGAAAGGGGGGTAGACCCCCTCCTTAATGTATATAAATGGGTTTTTCATGCAGAATTATTCGATTTGCTCCAAATTTGGGATACCAGTTTATTATGTTAAGAAGCTGCCTTGATTAGATTTGGAGGTTTATGGGTTAAGTATAAAGGGGAGGGGCTGGCCTCCCCCATAATTCAGATAAAAGGGTTTTTCATGCAGAATTATTCGATTTGCTTAAAATTTAATATACCGATTTATTCCGATATGGCGCTTCCTTCATTAGATTTGGAGGTTCATTGGTTAAGTATACAAGGGCGAAAAGGGGGCAAGTCCCCTCCCCTTAATTTAGATAAATGGATTTTCGTGGAGAATTATTCAATTTACTTTAATTTATTTTTTTTTCTATGTTCGTTCTGATAAGGAGCTTTCCTGATTAGATTTGGAGGTTCATTATTTAAGTATAAAAGGGTTAAAGGGGTTAGACCACCCTTAATTTAGCGATATGTTTCTTTTTTTCATGCAGAATTATCTGATTTTCTTCAAATTTGATATACTGATTTATTATAGTTAAGGAGTTTCCCTGATTTGATTTGGAGGTTCATTGGTTAAGTATAAAAGGGGCAAACGGGGTATATTTCCCTTCATTTATTTTTTGAGGGACATTATTCTTTGAAATAAGAGTATAATATACAATTAATGTGAATAACCTGTGAGCTCAATGCCATCAGTTTAACTGGCACTTATCTTTTTATTGCTATTAACCGATGTGGGTTATGAAGCATAGTGGTTTATGTATTCAGTTCTGTATAGTCCTAGTATCAAACTTTACTGTTAAATTTAGTGTCATTTTGCCCCGAATTTTCAATGTTTCTCTTATTTTAGCTCTGCCAAGCTGCCCCATACCTGGAGACTCAGATAAATACTATTTATTAAATATAAACAGTTCAAAGAGGAAGGTGAGTGAATTCTGGGGGGCGCGAGAGAAACAAAGGGGGGGGGTAATTTTCAAACTTTTACCAAACCTCTCCATCGGAAAGTCCTTTCACCACTCTTTCATATTATGAACCTTTCTCCTCCCAGACTTGAATTCCGGAAGGGCGCGGGGGGGGGGGGGGGAGCGGTGCGGGGGTGATTTTTTTTTTTTAATTGTAGAGATTTCTACAATAAATATCATCAAATGAGGTTTTTTAATGGAGCTCTCCGATAAATATTATTTATTAAATATAAAATTTTGGTGGCTGCGTGGGGGGGGTGCTGTGCGTGAAAAGTGGGGCTGCGTGATTTCCGGGTATATTCTGGGATAAAAGAGGGAACCCAGGTGGGAGGGGTAGATTTCAAACTTTTTTTGGACCAGTCATTTGATATATCATCGGAAAGTTTTCGGTTATCATCGGAAAGTTACTCTTTCATATTATGAACCTTTCTTCTTCCCTCCCTATTTTGGCGCCCCGGGAGAGGCACTTTTCGAACTTTTTTGAAATCGTAGCGTTTTTAAACATTTTAGATCGGATTTTTTTACGGAGCCCTCCGATAAATAATTTTTAATATATGAAAATTTCAAAGAGAAGAATGAGCAGGGTATATTTCGGGGGAACGATAATTGGAATCCTGGGAGTTGGGACTCTTTTCTATCTTTTGCTGATACCCCTCATGTGATATATCATTGGAAAGCTCAGTGATTACTATTTCATTTTATATATCGCCCGCGCCCCTCACCTTACTTTGCCCCGCGCGGGGGCACTTTTCTAAATTTAGCTGACACCCCTCATGTGACATATCGTTGGAAAGTCCTGTGACCACTTATTCATATTATGCACTTTCCTTGCCCCTGCCCCCTACTTTGCTCCCCGCGGGGGTTCGTTTAATGTATTCCAGTCGAAGTCTTTCTAAAAATGGGGAAATTAAAGATCCAATCTCAAATGACGTAGAAAAATCAATAAAAAATTTTGATCCCTTTTATCATCCTTTAGTTCATGTTTTTGCCACTAGGGGGTACTTTTGATTCTTATTTCTTTGGCCATTTTGGTGCTAAGTGCCGAAAAATTCTAATTTTTTATACTTAAACTTCCCTTACCGCTTCATAGCTACTCGCGTTTTTTCAGCTTTTTTCAACCAGGGGGCACCCTTACAAGACTTTTCCAGTCTTATGGCTCCTTTATAGCCTCCCTTTGGTTTGTTGTTTTTTTATTCCATCTGTTTTCAGTTACCCTTAGGGTAACTGATAAAATCTGCCTTAATAAAATCTGCCTTTAATAAAATCTGCCTTATATATATGTAAAAACAATGATTTCAATAATCGATTCTAGAACATCTCCTTTGTAGATTCACGAAAATAATCGATGACTGTATCGATTGTGTATTTTACGATAACGATTTTTTTCGATTGGTAAATTTTAAAGAATCGCCCATCACTAAGCCCTATCACTACTATGAAATTGTCGGCCAGAATAATAGCTAAGTTTTCCAATAACGGTTTTTAGCTTTTTTCGTTATAATCGATTGTAAAAATCTCGATTGTAGATTCTAGGAATTAATCGATGGCTGTATCGATTGTGATTTTTTACGATGACGATTTTTCTCGATTGTCGAAATCTTGAGAATCGCCCATCACTAGTCCACCCCCCTTAATTCAGATAAATGGGTTTTTCATGCAGAATCATTCAATTTGCTCTGAATTTGGTATACCGGTTTATTATGTTAAGGAACTTCCCTGATTAGTTTTGGGAGTTCATTGGTTAAGGATAAAGGGGGAAAAACGGGGTTAATCCACCCCCCTTAATTCAGATAAATGTGTTTTTCATGCAGAATGATTCGATTTGCTCCGAATTTGGTATAGCGGTTTATTATGTTAAGGAACTTCCCTGATTAGTTTTGGGGGTTCATTGGTTAAGGGCAAAGGGGGAAAAACGGGGTTAGTCCACCCCCTTAATTCAGATAAATGGGTTTTTCATGCAGAATCATTCAAATTGCTCCCAATTTGGTATACCGATTTATTATGTTAAGGAACTTCCCTGATTAGTTTTGGGAGTTCATTGGTTAAGGATAAAGGGGGAAAACCGGGTTAGTCCACCCCCCTTAATTCAGATAAATGTGTTTTTCATGCAGAATGATTCGATTTGCTCCGAATTTGGTATAGCGGTTTATTATGTTAAGGAACTTCCCTGATTAGTTTTGGGGGTTCATTGGTTAAGGGTAAAGGGGGGAAAACGGGGTTAGTCCATCCCCCTTAATTCAGATAAATGGGTTTTTCATGCAGAATCATTCAATTTGCTCCGAATTTATTATACCGGTTTATTATGTTAAGGAACTTCCCTGATTAGTTTTGGGGGTTCATTGGTTAAGGATAAAAGGGGGGTTAGTCCACCCCCTTAATTCAGATAAATGGGTTTTTCATGCAGAATCATTCGATTTGCTCCGAATTTGGTATACCGGTTTATTATGTTAAGGAACTTCCCTGATTAGTTTTGGGGTTCATTGGTTAAGGGTAAAGGGGAAAAAGGGAGGTTAGCCCGCCCCTCTTAATTTAGATGAATGGGTTTTTCATGCAGAATGATTCGATTTGCTTCGAAGTTGGTATACCTGTTTATTATGTTAAGGAGCTTCCCTGATTCGTTTTGGCGATTAATTGGTTAAGGATAAAGGGGGGTTAGTCCACCCCCTTAATTTAGATAAATGTTTTTTTTTTTTTTTTGCAAGATTATTCGATTTGCTCCAAGTTTGGTATACCGGTTTATTATGATAAATAGCTTCCCTGATTAGATTTGGAGGTTCACTGGTTAAGTATAAAGGGGGAAACGCGGGCTAATTCCCCTTCACTTATTTTTTTTGAGGGGCATTATCCTTTAAAATAAGAGTATAATATACAATTAGTGTGAATAGTCTGTGAGCTCAATGCCATCAGTTTAGCTGGGCACTTTTCTTTTTTATTATTTGAGTTTTTTTCTTTTTAGCTCACAGGCTATCAAAGCCTGAGAGCTAATGTGCCCGCCCGCTCTGTATGTATGTATGTATGTATGTATGTATGTACGTACGTACGTATGTACGTACATACGTATGATAACTCTTGATAGAAACATCCGATTTGCTTCAAAATTTTTTCCTAGGTTCATTGTGATAAGGCGCTTCCCTGATTAGTTTTGGGAGTTCATTGGTTAAGGATAAAGGGGAGAAAAGGGGGGTTAGTCCACCCCCTTAATTCAGATAACTGGGTTTTTCATGCAGAATCATTCGATTTGCTCCGTATTTGGTATACCGGTTTATTATGTTAAGGAACTTCCCTGATTAGTTTTGGGGGTTCATTGGTTAAGGATAAAGGGGGGAAAGGGGGGTTAGTCCACCCCTTTTTATTCAGATAAATGGGTTTTTCATGCTGAATGATTCGATTTGCTCCGAATTTGGTATACCAGTTTATTAGGTTAAGGCGCTTCCCTGATTAGTTTTGGGAGTTCATTGGTTAAGGATAAAGGGGGAAAAGGGGGGTTAGTCCACCCCCTTAATTCAGATAATTGGGTTTTTCATGCAGAATCATTCGATTTGCCCCGAATTTGGTATACCGGTTTATTATGTTAAGGAAATTCCCTGATTAGTTTTGGGAGTTCATTGGTTAAGGATAAAGGGAGAAAAACGAGGTTAGTCCACCCCCCTTAATTCAGATAAATGGGTTTTTCATGCAGAATCATTCGATTTGCTCCGTATTTGGCATACCAGTTTATTATGTTAAGGAATTTCCCTGATTAGTTTAGTGGGTTCATTGGTTAAGGATAAAGGGGGAAGGGTGGCTAGTCCCCCCCACTTAATTTATATAAACGGTTTTTTCATGCAGAATGATTCGCTTTGTCCAAATTTGGTATACCTGTTTATTATGTTAAGGAGCTTCCCTGATTCGTTTTGGGGATACATTGGTTAAGGATAAAGGGGGGGGGCTAGCCCACCCCCTTAATTTAGATAAATGTTTTTTTTTGCAGGTTTATTCGATTTGCTCCAAATTTTGTATACCGGTTTATTATGATAAGGAGCTTCCCTGATTAGATTTGGAGGTTCACTGGTTAAGTATAAAGGGTGAAACGGGGGCTAATTCCCCTTCACTTATTTTTTTGAGGGGCATTATTCTTTAAAATAAGAGTATGATATACAATTAGTGTGAATAGCCTGTGAGCTCAATGCCATCAGTTTAGCTGGGCATTTTTCTTTTTTATTTATCTATATTATTTGTTTGTGAAAATAATAGCAGGCATGAATAGACGGGGAAATTCGTAAACGACAAATAGCTGCTTTTACAAACAGCTCTGTAATTAAGTTTCAAGTTGTCATATTTCAGCATCGGCATTTTTGCTTATAATATTTAATAATTTTTCCTTTTCAATAGTTTCCAAATATTACATTTGTTTGATAATTTTTTCAGTCCATATTGAGCTGTGTTTTGACATTAATAAAGCAGAATAAAAAACCCTCCCATTTTCAATCAATTGAATTTAGACAAGATTTGATAATCTAAATTTATGTATTTTGTCTAATGTCATCGTATCTTGTTTAGAAAATTATTCTTTTATGTGTCAAAAATGGCACGTGCAAGATAGGTTTAACGACCCTGTGTACCATAGTTTTAACCCTGCCTGTGTCGGTAGGGTTAAAAGTGCAAAAGATAAATAAACATTTTTTTGCAGCCACATTACATTTATTTGAAAATAGCACGAAATTTTCACTTAAAATTGACTGAAAATTCTTTAAACAAAATGTAATATTTTAGTAAATTATACTTTGTACTGTACATGTAAAAAAGTTTTTAGTACGCTCATTTTCACAGAATAAAAGAATTAATACTTTGAAACTATTAAATAACTTTTTCGGTTGCAAAACATAGTGTATATTTCAGGAAAAGACTTAATTTGTTTAATTTCCTTTCATGTGATTTTTTCCCACACTCTCTTGAAAACTCCAAAGCTTATATAAAACATTAATGTATTCTTATTTATATCAATTTTCCACATTGTTTATATATTATATATATCTTTGATTATATATATATATATATATATATATATATATATATATATATATATATATATACATATATATATATATATTGACAACTGATTTAAGATATATTTAAATTATTTTTTATGATAGTTAATTATTTTTATAGATAAATATTAATATTAATAAATCTTCAGTTGTGTGGAATCTGAATTAAAATATCTGAAATTTTTATGATTGTGTTGGAAAATTATTTCGTGATTTTAAGTCCAAGTTTAAACGTTCGATACATATTTATACAATATTGTTGATATTGGCTGTTAAATAAATTGGGAATTATTATCTGAATAATTATTGTAAAATTTACACACATTTAAAAAAAAAAATACAAGATTATGAATATCATTTTTTTTTCTTTCTTTAAAACAAACCAAAGAATACATTCTGTAAAGTTGAAAATGCACTATCATTTTTGCCAGAACCCTTTTTAACAAGCATGTGTTCCAGCTAAACTAATCGCTTTTACACCGAGCGATTTCCCACCCTCCTCTGTTAGATAATTGACAACAACTGGATAGAGTAACAGTTGTATCTTCAAAAGAAAAGGAAAAAAAAAAAACACGTTTATCATATTGTTTAAGTTCTCATGTCATGTGCAATATGTTTTATTTTCTAATTTATATTATGCTTGAAAATATTTATTATCAGCAGTAAGTTTACTATTTTGAAAATATCGGATATATATCGAAAATATATGATATATGTCAAAATATCGGATATTTTTGATATTTTCAAAAATATCGTGATATTTACAAACCCTGAGTATTACATTTTTTAGTAACACATACATTTTTTTTTTTTTTTCTACAAATAATATTTGAGTTATTTTACTATGATTTTTATGGTTGATGTAGCTAAATGTATAGGATAACAAGAGTTTATTTTTGTTATTTTTTAATAAGTTTTATATTAATTTATATGCAAAATGTTTTAGGATTGTCGTTTTTCGGAACTTAAACTGTTCTATGGATAGATTACTTTGTTTTCTGTATCCCTCCTCCCATTTTACTGTATAAATTTACCATTGAAAAAACAAAGGAAAGAGGAAAAAGAAGCACACAAAAATGACTGGTAATCTGCCGTCAAAAAGAAGGGTGGGAAGTGTATTCTGGATAATATGAAAAGCATTTGTAAGTAGACAGCCAGTGGCAAAAATGTTTAAAAACCTCAGAATAAATCCCAAAATTTTAGGAGAAGATTTTGCGGAAACACGGAAATTATATTATTACGAAATAGTGAATCAAAAGTACCAATCATTGTTTTATTTTTCTACTTTTGATTTATCGTAAAGTACCTAAAGTAAGCCCTCTTCCAAATATAAGACACCCCCCCCCCCACACACACACACACACAACATATATGATTTTTTTTTTTCTTTTTTGAAAAAGTTCCATTTATAAGGCCTCCTCTTGAAGTTTTATATTTTGGCGCTCTGAATCCTTCTGTGTTTTTCAGGAAATTCCTTAAGAATTTTTTTTCCATATCTTCTAAATGAATATATCTTATGCAATTTACTTTTATCTTATCTCTTTACTGACCATTGTATCAGAATGCCATATGTTCAATATATTATACTATTAATGTTTACCTTGATTTTTATGCACTAATAAGATTTAATAGATATTTATATTGAGATAAAGTTTTATAATATTTGTTCATATTTCTTTATCTAAATTAACTATTTTATGTAAACTTGCTTCATTAATTTAATATTTTTATTAATGGAAACTACTTAGCTTCTATGGAAGAGGGTTTAATTTGATCTGATTTTATTTTTAAAATTGTTCAAATCCTGCGAAATTTCCTAAATTCCAAATACCCCTCCCCCCACCCTTACAATTTCCCTACCCTTTTCACAAAAGTTCCAATTATAAGCACCCATTCATTAGAATTTCATGTTTGCTAAAGAGGGGCTTACTTTTGGTATTTTACGGCACTTGATTTAAATTATTTTAGGAGCATCCTGATTCATTTACTTTTATAATTTAAGAGAAAACTATAATAGCTCTGTCATTTTTTAAATTTTAATTTTTTATTTCCTATCTTAAGGCGATTCTGTAACTCTCTTCTCAAAAATGGGAAACTTTGACACATTTTCTGACTCATTTTCAAACGTAAAAGCATAAAATTGACAGGCCAGGATATTAACGTAATTTGGAATCGAATGGCGTTTTGAATTTTTTGATAAATAAATTACTTAAGGAGTTATAAGCAATTATTGATACGTGACGGCAGATTTCCTCCTTTCCTGTACTGTCGAGGCCGGCAATTCCGTTCAAATTGCAAACTTACGCAAGATTTTCTGAAAGATCCTCTTTTTTTACCAAAAAGATGAAAAATACATTAGAATACATAATTACATAATCATAACACTTGCCAATTCCATGTTTTCCGAACAAAAATTAATTCAGAAAGGTGACATAAAGTCTTCTTCTTTTAATTTCAGAACAACCGTAATGCTATACAATTAAGGGCTCGTTTGTAAAATAAGTAAATAATAAAATGTAATTTCGAGATGAAGATTCGAGTTTTTTAAAGAAAACTATAACTATCCTCTCGTGAACCATCGTGATTGTTTCCTCTAAAACAGCTAATGTGTTAAAGACTGTATTCTCAACATCCTCAGTTGCACTTATGTACCACACATTTTGAATGATTCATTTTACTTTATCGGATTTATATACAAGAAGTCTTCTTTTCTGAAATTTATATATAAAATTTATGGCATAACTTTTGAAATTCATATATAATATTATGACATATGATTCAAAAAGAAAACTTGTACATTTAAAAAGATGTCAGGATGTAGTTAACAGCTTTACATGTGAATAATAATAATAATAATAAATCACATTTACCATTTTTTTACGCCCAAATCCTTCATATATGTTCGTATTTAATCAGTGCATTAAATATTTCTCTGAAGTTATTGCCACTGCTCAGTTCAAAGTAACAGATTTAGAGCTACCAACTTATGATAGAAGGATTTCTTTAACAAATATGTAAAGTAGCATACGTTACAAGTCTGATTGATGTGTTGCTTGTATCTAGTTTTATTCAGTCTAATATACTTAATTTTTAAATCTTTTAGGCGGTAGTTTCATAGCTGCCAACTTTTACACTTTTTTCTTTCCGCTACTTTTTAAAAAGCATTTTTTGCCTTATCTATCGCCAAATTTCGTGGATTAAATAAGGGGAAGATTGCATTAATGTAGAGCAGCTGAAAAGCACAAAAGTTGGCAGTTTTATCGCTGCCATATTTACTTTATCAAACTACTTTTTCTATGTTAAACTCGAAATGCATATTAACTTAAAGCATCCAACATTTGAATTAGTATTTATTAATATCCGAATAATTAATTATAGCAATATGTTAAAAATTTATAAATGATTTGATTCTGTTACAAAGTAATAGATTTGCTCCAAATCTCTCAGTGTACTCTTAGATTTTTTGAGTATTTTTCGGTTTCTTATTTTCCTGGTGAATATTTTATTACAAAGTATTTGGATTAAAGATGTTTGACAGCATTCATTTCTTTACCTGACCATGCCATTTTATTTCTTATTTATTTATTTATTTTTGGTGTGAGGGGGGGGGGGATGCTTTTCTTGCTTTTAATTACTTTTTTTTTATTCAATGCCAATAGCATGCCGACTCTTGAAGTTGTTTTCAGTCGAAATACCCATACCACTAGCGAAAAAAAAAAAAAAAAAAAAAAAAAAACATGTGTTCATTGCTTCTGTTATTTCTGTTTTATTGATGAATAGGTTCGTTTTTCATAAATCCTTGAAACATCTGAATGCTAAAGTTTTGCCTACTGGTGTTACTTGTTATGTCGATTTTTACAAGCCAAGTATTTAATAAAAACTACGTTATAAAAATATAAAACTGTACCCTTTGCAACTGAATATCATTCCTGGGGAATTATTATCCAACGCTTACTATTACTTTTATATTGTCATAGAAAAATACATTCAAAAGGCTCTGCAGAAAAAGACCGGATTTTTTTTCTTCTGCTTTTTTTTTTTTTTTTTTTTTTTTCTTCTGCTTTTTTTTTTTTGTGCAGGATAAATGGAAGAAATCACCATATACATAGAGGGTAACGCTTGTACAAAATACTGTGAGAATAATACTAATATTGCATTAATATAATGTTGAAAGTTGATTTATACCATAACTAAACTATGTAAAATATAACGTTTGTATCAAAATAAGTCTAATTTTTGCTAAACAAAAGCACTTACGTAATGAATATTAAAGACATAATTTAACAATGCAATATGAGATACATTATACAAAAGTGTTAGCTGATTTCCAGCTAATTATATTTTTTCAAGCATGAAACATGGCCGATTTGATTTTGAAAAAATATTTTTGACATATTAAAATAATTTGATATTGAGTTTAAACGGCAATCCTTAATCTTCAATAAATCTGATAGAAATTTGAGTGAAGAATATTAGAGAAATAGCTAATGAAATGACGAATTGCTGATTTTATTTCTTACGTATTATTTCTTTTACATTCATGAATAAAAAAAACTCCGCTGTATATTTTATGAAAGCGCAGTTTGACACTTCCTAAACTTTAGTTTAAAAAATAAATATGTAATATTGAGAACCAATATATATATTTTAATAACACATGGGTCCACATCTGTAAGTAGAAATATAAAGTTAGGAAAGTTGTATTGATAGCATAACTTTTTCATTCGAGAAGCCTGATTTATTTGAAACAATTGTTATACGAATCTACTAATCGCTTTACCAATCACGTCTGCCTATAGAGAAGGGAACGAAATATTACTTTGGTCTACAATTTCTTAAATCAATTAGATAAAGAAAGGGCTTTCTTTTTTATAGTTGTAAAGTTATCGAAAGCACTAAGATCTAAAATTTTCTATATCTCGATATTTTCATTGATTACGTTGAGGTTGAAATAAAACCCTGATCCCTTAAAGTATGATTTCGCTAAAACGATGCGAAACGAAAAAAAAAAACATTTGTATGCATTCTAAATTTTCCTATACCTACATTATTCTGGTAAGGTAACTCTTCTACTATAAGAAGCTGTTTTTACTTATTTTACTATGTTTTTCAAGTTGAAAAGACAAGTTTTCTTATCTTGGAAGTGGAGAAGAGAAATATGCTGTTATCTATTATGTTCCGAAACGGGTCGGTAAACATCTGCAAATCATTATAGTGTTCTTTAAAAAAAGGGTGTATGCGTGTATTTGAAAATTACCGCAGGTTCTACAGAGAGAATACTTTATGGTTTGAGATTTTCTGGATTTTTAATTTATGATTGCTTCAAAGAAATGCTTACAATAATATTTGAAAAGTATCTCACAGAGTCAATCTAATAATTCCAATTTTGGGTTTTTTGCTTATATAATCTTTTAATTTTTTTTTTACAATGACATTTTAATTTCATTATAATTATCTCGCAAGATTTACTCACAGTAAAAAAAATGTGAAAGTAATTAAAATTATAAAGATAAAGCTATAAATGACTTATTATTGTTATTATTATTATTATCCTGATATTACTTCAAAATTGAAATTCATTTCATTAAAGATAATTTCGCATGATTATAATTCAAACAATGTGTGTAGATTTTATGTGGAATTACTCAATTTATGAATGTATGCTCTTACCATCAAATTAAATTTGTTGAATTCATGAATTTGGTTTGTTTAAGATTAAACTTTTATTTACAATATCTCTGTAATATCGGAAAATAAAATGCGCTAAATGTGTAATTACCTAAATATATATTGAAAGTAAGCTGTAAATAAATTTGAACATAAACTTTTGATGAAAATAAAATAATTTAATTCAGAGTGCTTGACATTCAATAAGGAACTTCTTGAAAACTAACACGAAGTCACTCTTTTAATTTGAGAAAATATTTTTTCTCTGTTAGTAAAATATGCATTTGAATTAATATTTCATATTTAATTTTTTTTTTTTTTTTTTTTTTTTAGTTTTATTTATTATTTGGATAAGTATAAAATAAAATAAATAAATAAATAAAAGAGAGAGGGGGAGGAAGACTACAAAGAAAGATAAAAGGAAAGCAAAGGAGAGAAATGAAGTTTTGAATACGTCAATATCGTGGCGAAGGTCAAAGAACTTTTTTTTAAGTGCGAAGGAGGAGGGGGGGGGGGGGGGGGCATAATAACATTTCATTTGTTTCAGTGTACATAAAAATGATTTCATTTAATTTTCCATTTTGATTTTTTTAAATACTTTTTACCTTATAAGAGATTTTCCAAAATAATTTATTTGTTAAGCAAATGATTATCGTGTGATTTCTTTCTATCGCTGTGTGTTTTTATTCAATTTGTGTTTCTTCAAAGAATAAATCAAGGGACATCGTTAACGAGGAAGAATATGCGCACTAGTAAGACAGAAAAGAAATATAACATTTTGCATATCAAAAATGCACATAATTTTGCTGTCCTAAAATTGTCTTGAGTTACACATTACTATAATGCAAATTAGTTAAAAGGAATGACGAGGTTACAAAATTACAAAGTTTATAATGTTCATATTTTGTGTGTGGGGGAGGGGGAGGGAAGGTTTACCAAAAGTTTATACGCAATTTCTTTTCATCTAATAAGACAAAGTTAAGTTAGTCTATAAATGTGTAGGGATTAATAATCAAATACACGTGATTTTAAGTTAAAAAATTACAAAATTTAATAATGTTCATGTTGTACGAAATTAAAAAAAAAAAAAAAAAAAAAAAAAAAAGGTTTACCAAAAGTTTATACGCGGATTTTTTTTCTCTTCTAATAAGACAAAGCTAAGTTAATCTATAAATGTGTATACATTCATAAACAATTATACGTGATTTTATATTTTTTATTATTTTAATACAGATTTAGTTAGTGGTTATTTGACAAAGTTACAAAATTTCTAATGTTCATATGCTCCTCTGAAAAAAAAAAAAAAAAAAAAAAAAAAAATAGGTTTACCAAAAGTTTATATGCAGTTTTTCTTTCTTTTCTTTCCTTTTCTTTTTTTTTTTTTTTTTTTTTTTTTTTTTTTTTTTTTTTTTTTTAATAATAAGACAATGTTAATCTCTAAATGTGTACAGATTAATAAACGTACGTGATTTTATCTTTTGTTTTAATACAGATTGAGTTAGTGGTATGCTATTTATACAGATTATTTAGGCTAATGTTCAGTTTTTTAACAATTTTTAAATTCTGCCTCTCCCATAATTTATATGAGGATATGAGTTTCAAAACTCGCGTTATCCAAAATTTTAAATATCGCGTTTTCCCTATCAATCTATTCTAATGGTAAATTTGCACCGAAGAAACACAACACTCTGCTAAAAAGCAGGGTTTATCCTGCATATCCTCTATTTTTGCTATTGCAAAATCTTGATTTTAAAAGAAAACCAATGGACATAGTCAGAGTTTTTTCGCGATTTCCTGAAATTTCATTTTCTGGATAAGGCGAATTTTCACTCACCTCCTCTCATATATATATATATACATATACATATATATATATATATATCTTTTTTCTTTTGTTTTATATTTGCGATGACCATATTTCATTGAAAAAAAAATACGGGTGGCAAATAATAAATGCTGACAACTGAATACCCTCCCTTCATAGAATACATATTAAAACCTTCATAATAGAACCTTTATTTAGCGAACAATCTCTCTTTTCTTTTCTTTTTTTTTTTTTTTTTTTTTAATCCACAGCACATACATTAGGGTACATATTAGGTACATTTTCCTTTTTAGCAGATTTTCAATTTTGAAGTAAATTTGGAATTTATAATTAATATATATATATTTGCAATTACAAAGCAAAAAAAAAAAAAAAAAAAAAAAAAAAAAAAAAAAAAAAAAGGGAGAAAGAACTTTACCATTATTAATTGCTATTTTAATTTATGCATTTTAATGCTATACTTTTTTCAAATTTAAAATCGCTATGTAATTGTGTTACTATTTCACAAATATAATTGGATATTATGTGTTAGCTTCTCAATAATGCTTTCTCTTCATTTAACATTTATGGGGATAAAAAGAAAAATATCAGATTGTGACGAAATTTGCACATTTTGAAAAGGGCATTTATGTTATAAGCAAAGACAAAAACTGCTTAATTTTTATATACTTACATAATACAATTTTATATCATTATTAATAATTATAATACCATTCATTTTCAATTGAATTATTACTTTTTTTCAAAAGTGCTTAAAATAAACAACAAATTTCTAAGCAATATTTTTGTAGCTCATGAGTAAGAGAAATGTGCATTTAATGAAACAAATTTTATGATTTTCTTTGTGTTGCACACATTTATGATGGTGAAGGGAATAATAAAAATATTGCTATGGAAGTAAAATGAAAATAGTAAAATGTATAGCAATATAAAATGTTGCTTTGAGAAGACTTAACGCAAGCTTTTTGTATTTTAATTAATGCTAACTGTTTATAATATTCAATGAGCTACTTTTTAAAATTTGCGAATAACTTGCTTTTTCATTTCAATTATCTGTGTAATAAATCTAATTTCAATTGCAATTTTTAAAAGAAGCGTTCTTTGATTATATAACAAAAATGTGAAATGTGTAATTTCTCACGGAAAGATTTATAGACTAATTATTCATTAATATCAGCTATAGACAGTAAATTGTTTTCAGCGTACTATTGTGAAAGTCTTTAAAACAGGCGGAAATGCAGTTACATTAATTTAACGCTTCTCTTTAATAATAATGATTTCTTTATTTAATACTGATTTTATATGATTTCTTTATTTAATACTGATTTTGTAACTTTTTTATTTATGATTATAATTATTTAAAGCAAATAAGGATCTAATCGTATTGAAAAGTCCTTTTTTCTGCTCAAATGATGCATTTCTGTTTTGAATGAAATATTTGAAAACTGTACAGAATTAAACAAGTTGGAAATTGCTCGTCAAACGTGGCAAATGAGGTGCGTTCGTACTATAACTAGTTTTATAATTATTTTTTCCACCCCATATTGTACTGAATGTATAATTTTTTGAACTTCATAAAGCGCATAGTCTGATACATCATTAAAATGCACTTCCAATATTTTTTTCCCATTCCCCGTAATGTAACGGAACACTTTTGACTGTCCCTGTAATTAAACTATACATCCGATTTTCCTAAAATTTTAAATAGCTCAACACAATTTTGCAACAATTATATCTTTAAAATTTCAGACCATTCGGAAGGCTGTAATATCATTAAAATGCACTTGCAATAATTTTTCCCATTGGCCGTAATGTAAAGAAAAACTTTTGACTGTCCCTGTAATTAAACTATGCATCCGATTTTCCTAAAATTTGAATGGGCTCGACAAAATTTTGCAACAGTTATATCTTTAAAATTTCAGATCATTCGGAAGGCTCTAATATCATTAAAATCCACTTGCAATAATTTTTCCCATTGGCCGTAATGTAAAGAAAAACTTTTGACTGTCCCTGTAATTAAACTATACACCCGATTTTTCTAAAATTTGAAAGGGCTCGACAAAATTTTGCAACAGTTATATCTTTGAAATTTCAGATCATTCGGAAGGCTCTAATATCATTAAAATCCACTTGCAATCATTTTTTCCATTGGCCGTAATGTAAAGAAAAATTTTTGACTGTCCCTGTAATTAAACTATGCATCCGATTTTCCTAAAATTTGAAAGGGCTCTACAAAATTTTGCAAAAGTTATAGCTTTAAAATTTCAGATCACTCGGAATGCTCTAATATCATTAAAATGCACTTGCAATAATTTTTCCCATTGGCCGTAATGTAAGGAAAAACTTTTGACTGTCTCTGTAATTAAACTATACATCCGATTTTCCTAAAATTTGAAAGGGCTCGACAAAATTTTGCAACAGTTATATCTTTAA
Organism: Maratus speciosus; assembly: GCA_963932465.1. NCBI lineage: Eukaryota > Metazoa > Arthropoda > Arachnida > Araneae > Salticidae > Maratus > Maratus speciosus. The sequence continues at coordinate 96,205,297 of OZ010792.1, forward strand.
AATTTCAGATCATTCGGAAGGCTGTAATATCATTAAAATGCACTTGCAATAATTTTTCCCATTGGCCGTAATGTAAAGAAAAACTTTTGACTGTCCCTGTAATTAAACTATACATCCGATTTTCATAAAATTTGAAATGGCTCGACAAAATTTTGCAACAATCATATATTTGAAATTTCAGACCATTCGGTTGGGTAGTTTTTGCTCTGTTACATGCGGACAGACGGACGGACGGACGGACAGACGGACAGACGGACGGACAGACGGACAGACGGACGGACAGACGGACGGACTGAACGACGACTATAGGTGCTACGTATTTATATAATTACGAACGCACCTAAAAAGGATCTGTCTTTTACGTCTGTATGCTTTCCATTGCAGCAACAACTGAAATTATAAAGCTTACTTCCGTTTTATTTTTAGAGATAAATTCTAGGCATGAAAATCTCCAGAGATTCCTTATTTAAATCCAATTTACACCAATCACGATTTTGCTCAATATAAAATAAGATATTTAAATCAGAGGAATGTATTGTTAAAATCATTTATACGAGTATGAAACAGCAATCAAGGTTGGTTTTAAATGTTTTAATTAACATTTTTTAACCTATGTATTATTTATTTGTACGCATCATTATATATACAAAGACCTTCTTTTAAGTAATATTATAAAAGTGGGACATATTACCTATTACCACTTACTTTGAGGGGAAAGGTAAGGGAGATCTCGGGTTTATCGGGAATTCTGGTGAATAATGTACAGATAACAGTGTTTAAAGGGTAAAAAATACTTTTTAGATATTGCCATTGCGTTTTGTGAACATCGAAATTTCTTTCTTTCTTTCCTTATTATTATTTTTTTATAGCTTTATCTTTGACTCTAATTTGTATTTTTAAGGTTTAATGAAGTAATATTGTTGTTTTCCACATTTTCATAAAGTAGAAACAAAATACCAGATTTAAAATATATTTAAGTTAATATTATAAAATCCAAAACAAATTTGCATGCTCTATTCAGAAAGGAAATTATTCTAGACGTTTATTTGTAGTTTTGAAAAATAGTCTAGTTAGTTTTATTTAAATTTTGTGATATTTACTATATGAAATACTATAGTAGCACATGTTTATTATTGAAGGTTGTATAAGCATTTAGTGTTTAATTACTCCCATTTGGCAGATGAATAGACGGCTTATAACATAAGAGAGAGACTTGATAAAAATAATAGACCACTTTATCTAAAACTTCCCCCAGGGTAAAAGGACTAAATTTGTGTACTAAGAAAATTTTGTAGGAGAAGAATTCCTCACATATTTAAGTTTATCTATATTCTTTTCTTATCAAACCATTTTTTAATTTTTTTTCAACAAAATAAAGGAAGTATTAGACAACAACATAATTTTTCGAAATTTAATTACAATTATTATTCAGAAACTTCAAATAACATATTCGTACTATTACTTTCACTTAAATGTAAATGAAATCAATACATATAGAATATATTAGTCTTAAACAATTTGTATTAATACAGTATCGAAAAAAGCAGAACTCTGTTAGATTGTACTATTTTATAAATGAATAGTACTCCAAAGGCCTGATTATTGCACAGGCCTTTGGAACCTGTTGCAACTTGGCCTTTGCACTTGGCCTTTGGCACAGACTAAACCGCAGCCTTGGGATTACGATGCGAACACTGAAATTAGTAAAACGATTTATAAAAAAATTCTTAAAGCTTTAGGGAAAAAATTAATTTCAAGCTCCAATATCTAAATAACAATAATTAAATGTCTAGTTAAAGAATGAATAAATTCCATCTTTATTTGGAAGCCAACTTTCCGACTGCATAGTGCATAGTAGCAAGTATTTTCAAGAAATTCATAGTTTTATATGGTTTTCAATGCTTAAAAATAAGGTCATTACAATAAATAAAATAAAATAAAATAATTAGAGAAGAAACAAAAAAATTTTAACATATATCGCATTTAATCAGAATCTTTCTTAAAAAGAAATATCTGGGAAAGAAAAAAAAAAATCAGGGACAATCAAAAGTTTTTCGTTACATGGGGTAAGTTTCTTGCCAATGGGAAAAAATCGTTTCAAATGATTTTTAATTGTGTTACACGCTTTCAAACATAGTAAAATTGATATGCATTTATGAAGTCCACTAAAATATGCATTCTGTAGAATATGCGGTGCAAAGAAGAGTTTTTATTCATTTACAGGGCCACACATAGAATTCCGTTACATAATGGTATGGGGGGGGGGTGGGATTGTTTGCGGTGTAGTCGAATTATGTTAAACTATTTCATATACAGTATGACTTCAAAAATCCGGCATTCAGAAATCCGTTAACTTCAAAAATCCGGCATCAAAATCATCTTTTCCCTTCCTTTTCTTTCACACTTTCAAGCTATGGAAGAAATAAAATAGCAATTCTTTATGAATTAGAAACTTCATCATCGAAAGTAAAAATGCAAAAAAAAGAATATTTTACATATTTTTTTCATTTGTCTGAGGCAATTATTTTCTGAACAAATTTTCTGGGAGCTGCACAGTTGCTTAGCAACGGGAACAAATTTGGGGGGCAACTTTGGCGAATGAATGGCACAATATATGGCCGGAACGAATTTTCGGCAACGGCGACATCAATGATGAGGAATTTGCCGTGAAAAGGCCGCAATTTATGAGAGAATTGAACACGCAAAATCTGAAAATGCATTAAGTGTCGAAAATAGGTATATAGATGATTGGCTAAGCATTGAAGAAAATGCATCAACAACAAACAATTTAACGGACAGTGAGATAACTGACGCTGGGCTAAATAGAACCGCCGATAATGCTAGTAGCAGCTTAGAAGACGAGCATGAACAACCGGCAGAAGAAAAGGTGTCACTAGAAAAATGCATACATTTGATTGGAGAATTAATCTATGCTTTAGAAAATCAAGACTGTGTTTCCGAAATAGATACTCTTCATTTGTATAAAATAAAAAAATAAAAACTTATTAAGGCAAAAAAAGTTGAAGCAAACAAAGTTGACATCCATGTTTCTGAAATTACAAGAGAAGAAATAATGTCATTCTTTATTAGATTTTTTTTTCTGTAACAGAAAATATCAATTAAAGTAAGTTTTTTTATTATTTAATTTTCTCTTTCTTTTACATAATTATCACTTAATAATGAATTAAAATATGGCTAAAGGCACCATTAAGAATATAGGACTACTTTTGATATTCATAGTTACTACTTTGGATATTCCTTCAAAAATCCGACATAGTCTCAGTCCTGTTGGTGCCGGATTTTTGCAGTTATACTGTATAATGAAATTGATATACGTCGCTGAGTTTTAATATAACGTATTTCATGTATAATACGAAGTGCATAGCATTTACAGGGACACACAAATGATTTCAGATACTATATTGTATCCGAAGTACTGTACAATAGCGATGATTGCTGGACATGCATTTTTAATTATGTTATGCGTTTTTATGTTTCACGATATTTATGCATAGTATATGGTGTGTATAAATGCTATAATTCATATGCAGAGCTACACAAAAGAATTCGTAAGGGTTACTGAGTATGAGCGTAAATTGCTTAAAGGTGGGTTTTAAATGAGTTGTGCATTTTTTAAGCTGAAATGGATTTAGTTTGCTAAGAAATGTTTGTAGAATATAGAGAAAATGATATACTGGGTCCGCACAACGAATTGCATAATATAGCTGTCTATGGATGATGATTTCTGAAATGTGATTTCAGGTAGTTTTAAGAGTGTTTAATTTGAATTAAATTTTAGCTAAATAGTGGCGTGTAATAAAGGTACTTTGCAAACTACAGGGCTGTACAAAAGTATTCAAGTATGTTTCCATCTATTAGCATAAATTGTTGAAAGAGAAATTTCAACCAGTTATGCGTTTTCTTGCTAAACTAAATTGCTAAAATCTTGCCAAACTAGAATATATATGAACCTACAGATAAAATACAGGTCTGTCCAAAAGAATTGGAATGCATATTTGGCTATGGACGGTAACTGCTGAAATCAGTTTTTCAAATGTTTATTCGTTTTATAAAATGTTTACTTAGTTATCTTATTTACCTTATTTCCCTAAATAACAAAGTTTTATTAAAGCATTCAGGAAGTGTTCGAAAGTGTTTCATAATCTATGCTTAACGCATGATTTTTTTTTCTTCTTTTGTTGTTGTTTTGTTTTGAAAAGTGCCCTTGAGATTGATTAAATTCATTATTGTTTTATTCAGCGAAATGTGCATAAAAATGCATTCAGAAATTCTTCTTTTAAAAGTATGAAGTGATTTTTAGGACAGTCAGTTTACTATTTGTTAAATTATAACTAGTTAATTTTTTCAAAGTAATTTTAAAGATTACCCAAATTTTAACATCTGTGGGGGCATAATTAAAGGAATGTAGTACAATCTATCAAGGTCATTTGAGGATACCTTCAATAGACATTATAGCCATCGAAGAAAATAGACCAACGTCAAATTTGAAGATTGAGTGGTTTATGTTTAATGAATCGGTAGGGGGAGGAACACCTACTTTCTCTGGCAGCTCTTTTCTTTTTAAATTGTAATACTACAAACAAATTTGTAAAAATAAATTTCTTGTTTAAAGAAGAAAATTATGAATTTAATACACTTAAATCAATTTTATTTGAGACTGAATTGCTGCGTTAAATAAACAAATTTTAATTCAAATTCTTTTTTGTCAATGATTTCTTTGTTAATGGATGTTAACATCGGAGTCTAGGGATAACGACATTAAAACGGTAGAAAATTCTGGCTGGTAACTTTAAAACTTGGGGGCGATAAAAAAAAAAAAAAAAAAAAAAAAAACAAAAAACATACACTTTACATAACGAAATAAAATACTGTTTTATAAAATTCTAATTTAAGTTTCATGCTTTTCAAAACTATCTGATTTTTATTTTATTTATTTATTTATCTATTTTTTTCTGTATAAAAAGTTATATATTATATAAAATTACATAACATTAAAAAACGTATATAAAAACATATTTCAATGGGAAAAAGTTAACCATCACTAAAGGAAATTTTAAGCTACAAATGAAATATATTTCAAGAGATTACAGACACTAGATAGACAAATATATAGATAAAATAAAAAATATTTTTCGCTTATATTGAAAAGTATTAAAAAATATGCTGCACAAAGTCGTTTCACTAAGCGCATATATTTTATGTCTACTCATAATTTTTAATGGTAACATTGATATTTTATATCCTTTTCCGTTTGCATTCATTATTCCGATTTTAAATTTTAATGACATTAAAAGAAAAATTGTTTCGCTTCTGGTCTGTTCTACTTTTCTATAAAAATTTTCTTAAATCCCTTTGATTAACACGAAATTTGGATATGTTATTTTGGCAGATAGCAGTGTTCTCTTTTAAAACACTTTAAGATTTTTTTCATTATGAAATTATAGAAAGCCTGCAGATATTCAAAATATGTTTAGTAATTAGCGACCGAAGTAAACAGGGATTTTACTTGCTTAATATGCAATTACTTTCTAACAAGAGAGGTAAATTGTAATTTTTCTTGCTTAATGTGTAAATTATTCAAAATATGTTCAGTAATTAGCAACCGAAATAAACAGGGATATTACTTGCTCAATATGGAAATGGTTAATAATGTACGATTTAAGAGTGTTATCTTTAAAGAAAGAAACAAGTTGGAAACTGCTCGTCAAACGTGGCAAATGAGGTGCGTTCGTACTATAACTAGTTTTATAAATATTTTTTTTCATTTTTATTTAATATATTGTACACAATGTATATTTTAGTGTACTTCGAAAGGCTATAACATCATTAATTTGCACTTGAAATATTTTTTCCCCATTGGCCGTAACGTAACGGAAAACTTATGACTGTCCCTGTTATTAAACTATACATCCGATTTTCATAAAATATGAAATGACTCGACAAAATCTTGCAACAATTATATATTTATAATTTCAAACCATTCGGAAGGATGTAAAATCATTAAAATGCACTTGCAATAATTTCTTCCCATTGGCCGTAATGTAACGGAAAAGTTTTGATTGTCCCTGTAATTAAACTATACATCCGATTTTCATAAAAATTGAAATGACTCGACAAAATTATGCAACAATTATATAGTTTAAATTTTAAACGATTCGGTTGGGTAGTTTTTGCTCTGTTATATGCGGACAGACGGACGGACAGAGAGACGGACTGAACGACAACTATAGGTGCTACGCATTTATATAATTACGAACGCACCTAAAAATACTCCACTCAAGTAACAAGAATCTTTCTAACGCATTCACAAAGCAATTTTTACACGTAAGTATTTCACGCTTAGAAGTTCAGAGAGTTAAAAATTGGATATAATGTTTTTATATTCCCATAAATTTTTAAATATCTTGAATGATACCTAATGACTATTATGATTTAGTTTTAAGCGTAAAAGCATCACCCTGGAAGGTATATTTTTTAAAGTGACTTGAATTCGAGCAGCTTTTATATTTTTCGATAAATGAGTTACACCTTAAGTTATGAGCAATCGTTTTCTCATGGCCTCTTTTACTCGCAGCTGTCAACCCCCCCCCCCCCCCAAAAAAAAAAAATAAAATAAAATAAATAAATAAATAAATAAATAAAATTAAAATAAAATTAAAATAAAATAAAATAAAATAAAATAAAATAAAAATAAAAATATATATATAATCCATTCAGAAATTTTGGATTGAATGTCGGTCCGGAATGTTTACATAGGGTTTAAAAATTTTTCTTGTTGGTTCGACATTATTTTATATGGGCTGGTGATTTTAGATATTTTATTAAAGCTCAACTATGCCGGTATTAGATTGAGATTTTCGGAAATCTTAAAGGAAATATTTTTTATAGAAAGCTAAAGAAACTTTTAAAGGAAACTTTGATAACTAATGCTTAATGAAACCGATCTAGTTCATACTCAGATAAACAAGTGGGGGTGGCTTTAATGCATATGTTCCATTCTGATATTCTTTTAACTTCCGAACTTTTTACCGAGAAAATGGCAAAGCTATGTGCGTTCTCTTTTTCGAATGCGCTATTCTATTTTTGATAGCTCTGTCATATTTTTATTTTCTAAGATAAACAAATCCTGCATCTATTCTTAATTTTATTAAAATTTTTATTTCTATTTTCTTTTTTTAATTTCATACTAATAAATTATTGCACCTATTTATTTGTCTGTTTTGTACACTGAAAAAAAAGTATACATACATGATTAAAATACGTTTATAAGTCTAATTACATAAAAGGAATGCAAATTATATGAAGCTATTATTAGGGTTCATAAAATTGCCCCCCCCCCCAAAAAAAAAAGGAAAGCTTTCAAACGTGTAAGTTTATTTTGTTACTTTCAATATAATTTTAGTTTATTATGGTACAAATTCTGTTTATCAATAAGAAATATTTATTTACAAACAGCTGAAATAAAAAAGTCCTTTTTAAAAATATCATAGAAATGATACTGAAATATTACAAACTATTTTTAACCAGAAATATATTTATTATCATTTGGCATTTAGAAGAATGTATTTTTTTTTTCACGATGACATTAAAATTTTTCTAATATTGAAACATTGTTTTCGCATCTTTTATAATTCTTTTAAAATGCATATTTATGTTTAAATTATATATATATATATATATATAATTTAAACAGAAATATGCATTTTAAAAATATTATATATATATATATATATATATATATATATATATATATATATATATATATATATATATATATATATATTTCATTAGTTGTTTAGGATTGTATTGACGAAAGATTCTTCTTTGATTTGTGTAAGAGTCCTTTCACACCTAATCAACTCTCCCTCTATCTGAAAATATTATTAATACATGTGAAATATTTTATAACAAGACCTACTGTTCTCTTGACCTACGTCGCCGTATATAGGGTAAGAATGCATAATCTACGAACGCATAATATCATTGTATGACCATGTGCATTTAAAAAAGCAGCTTGCAAATATTTCCTGAGAAATGGCGGAAAAGAATAAGAAATTCCCATGCATAGAACGTTATATTCAGTATCTAATTTAGTAATTTAGGGTTCCAAGAACAAAAACTTCAGTGAGCTCCTCTATGACTTGTTTCTATTGATTGATATATACTTATATAATATATAAATATAATCAGAGAATTACTTCTTGGAGGTTCTCACAATAAACAAATAAATCAAAAAACTACGCACAAGAGTGCCCAATTTATACAGATGTGAATTGTGGATATCCACTAAATCTTCAATCCCTTCTTTTAACATTTCTCGTATTTCATGAATTTCATAGAAATTTTCACACACAGGCACAAACATATGCATATATGAACATACAGTATGCATATATGAACATTTTCCAATCGTATTTATCTCAATATCTAATGTCAAGAGAAACCACAGGATTTTGAGCGGCTGCAATTTTTATATCCTTCTTTTATTAGATACGATCGTAATTATATAAATATGTAGCACCTATAGTCGTCATCTGGTTCGTCCGTCTGCTCGCATATAACAGCGTAGAGACTACACAATCGACTGGTTAAAAATTTAATATGTATAATCGTTGCAGAATTGTGTCGAGTCATTTCAAATTTTATGAAAACCGAATCAAAAATTAAAAAGGTATTAATAAAAGTTTTCTTCATTGTATTAAATCCTATCATACGTAATTAATTCCATGATATCCCCCGATAGGTCATGATTCAATTTTCATGGTGAGTACGTCAGATTTAAGATGACATCATATCTTTTCCGTATTACTGAATTTAATACATAGAATCGTAATAAATTTTATATTCATGGATTTTTGCATAAGAATGCAACAGCTATTGCATCAAAATCTGAATGTTTATAAAACTAGCTATAGTACGTCATTTGCCACATTTGACGTACAATTTCCGACTTTCTTTTCTGCTAATTTTTTAATTCTTTATCGCAATAACGCGTGAACCCTGGGTGCAAGTACAAACACTGTTTGGGGCTCCATTCTTATGTTGTGTAGTATATGAAACTTTTATGGTTCTACTCGAATGGTGCAATTTAAACTTTGTACCGGCCTATTCACAAAGTTAATTTTATTCATAAATGCACAAAATTTGCAAATATATTTTACTTAAATATCAAAAAATGGAATTTTATTTCAAATTTTTCTATTAAAAAAATACTCCTAATTTTTTTAAAGATTTTCGATACAGAGCAGTGAATAAAAATATGTTTTTGCTTAGGAATTAATTTTAATTAAGGATGTATATGTATAAGTTATAGAAAATAACTGATAAGTTCCATGATAAGAACCATGTTAAGAACTGATAAGTTCCATGGCACCCAAAATAGTACTATTTAAAAATTACACACGTTTAGATGTAAAAATTTCTTAGTGAAGGTACAAAAAGGCGCAAGTTGCCAATTGCAGTGCACAAAAGAAAAAAAAAAAAAAAAAAAAAAAAAAAAAAAAACAATGGAACACGCTTATATAACTTTTAATTGCATGTATGATTGGACATTTTTTAGCTGTGATTTTCATAATTTAGCATTAACCCATAAGTCGCGTTATACTTTTCTTGGGCATTATGAGATTTATAAGCATGGGAGTCTCTGGAACACAGTAGCGGTGATTAAGAGTTAACTATCTTGTTATTGTACGACATAAAAGTATGTAAACAATGAAACTCAACAGCTAATTTCTTTCAAATCTGCCAACTGACTCCCCCCTCCCCCTCAAGCTTATAGGATCTTGGACCAATGTCCCGTTTTCCCATTCATAATACTGACCCTGTGTACGCTTAAATTACAGTTTAATTGTTTTACCTTATGTTGATAGGGCTAAAAGTGTGACATAAGAAATTAATACTATTTTGCTTTTACATTGAAGTGACTTGAATATAGTAATGAATTTATATTTCGCTTGAATTCTATTCGAAATTCCTTGATCAAATGTAATAATTTTGCAAATTTTACTTTATACTGTACGTGTAAAAAAGTTTTTACCACGCTAATTTTCCACAGAATTAAAAAAAAAAAAAAAAAAAAAAAAAAAAAAAAAAACAGTTGCTAAAAATTGTGTGTTTCAGGAAAAATCTTAATTTTGTTTTCATTTTCTTTCATCTGAAAAAGCTTTTTGGTCCACGTTCTTGAAAACTGAAGTATTAATAGGTATATAGTAAAACATTAATGTATTTTAATTAATATCGATTTTTTCTCCATGTTTATATATTAGATATATATCTGATTATATATGTGTGGACAGTTGATTTAAGTGACATTTAACGCGTTTTTTATTATAGATAATTATTGTTATAGATATTATTAATAATAAATCAACAGTTTTATGGAATCTGAATTAAAATGCATGAAACTTTTATGATTGTAGTGAAAATATTTCGAGATTTTAAATGAAAAATAAAATTATAAATGCATATATATGCAAAATTGCTGATGTTGTCAATTAATTATAAAGAAAAGTTATGTAAAATTATTAATATTGTTTTAAAATCTGACTAATTATAGTAAAATTTATATGCATTTTATAAAAAATAAAGGGTTATGATTCCTATTTTATTTTTCTTTCTTTAAAAGAATTTCGAAGAATATCTTCTGTAAAGATACAAAAAGGAAAAATATTATTTTCTCCTTCCTGACCAAAACCCTATTCACCCTTTTCTTCTGGCTAAAACTAACCGCTATTGCCCACAGACTTCTTATATTAGAAGTCTGTGCTATTGCCTAGAGCGATTGCCAACATCTGGCCGTGGTCACTCACACCTGGGTAGTAAATAAGTGATAAAAAATGCCAGACTTAAAATTTCGTAGAAATTGGGCAGGAAACGTAAATAGCCTTGACAACTGTTGTATCCTTACTCTGTGTTTCAGATAGGGGAGTTGTAATAACATTCAATGTATTGTATTATGAGTTAATGCATTAATATTTTTGTTATGTATTAACGTATTTTTCTCTCGCAAAGAATGCACACATTCTATTGCAGTACGTATAATTGATTTCAGAATACGCTTCCTTTTTTCAAAATATGCACCGATAACAATTGTAAATGTTGATTTTGTAACATTCTGTATTAAAATTTAAGCAAATAATTAAAATTAAACTTAAACTTTCATAATAAACTTCTGATATATATATTGTAAAATATTTAACTTTAAAAAACGCGATTTTTCTAGTGAAAAAAATACGAAACCTTTTAAATATATTTTTAATTGCAGATTAAAAAATATTTTTAATATAATTTCTTATTTCAAAAATGCCACATGAGTTTGTATTTTGTTGGTAAAAAATCCAATGTTAAACTTTTGAAGGCATCAGTATTTAACCAACGATGTTTATTTAGCCTATACCAGAAAAATAAAATTAAACAATAAAAAGTTTAATTAGCATTTTGTTTTAATAACACATATATGGGTGATATTAAAACATGAAATTACGAAGTACAAATAACTCAAAATTTGATTTTAGGATAGAAGAATTTGATCGTAATTTTATAATATTAATGAATAATGACACAAACGCCTTTAAAATGTAACAATATAGATTGATAAAAAAAATAATAATAATAAGATCTGGCAAACTTTAAGAAATGGTAGACCACACCACAACAAACTATTTTTTATATAGGAAGCCAATGTCAAATAACATTTTCTTTTGTCAAAAATACAGGGTGCCTCTCTCCCAGCACCACAGCAGCTGGCACCCGGGGCGGAAGAGCTTGTTATACCATTGGCGCATAAAGATAATAACTGACAAAAAAAAAAAAATGAAAAAAATAGAAAAAAAGTAAATATTTCGGATCGAACATCGGTCAGGTATGGGGTTGAAAAATTTATCTTGTTGGTTCTACATTTTTTCTTTTTTTTTTGGGGGGGGGGGGCGGGGTGATATTTCATTAAGGCTCTCAACTGCTCTGCTCAACAAGTGCAAACAGTTTTGACACATTTACAAATTCATTTTTTAACGGAAAGATATAAAATTGGAAGGCCTGACTATGGAAGCGATTTAGAATCGAACCGTGTTTTCCATTTTTTTAATAAATAAATTACCTATTGAGTTATAAGCGATTTTGATCACGTAACAAACACTTTTTTTACCCTTCGCTGACTGGTTTTTATGCTTTCTTTAGGAACTTCGGTTCAAACGTCTACTTTGACTCTATTTTCTGAAAGATCTATTGCGTTCGCAAAAAAAGCCGGGAAAAACAGTTCGATTACATAGTTTCGGATCAACAAAACTTGCTAGTTTCATGCATTTCCGAACAAAAATAAATTAAAACTTATGTCATAAAGTTACCCTTTTGGATTTGAGAACAACCTTGTGACTTAACTATGATGGTATTGCATTGAGCATTTCAAAAATCTTAAAGGTAATATTCTTTATAGAAATCTAAATAAACATTTTAAATAAACTTTGATAATTAATGCTTAATGAAACCGATCTCATTCATACTCACATAAACAAGTGGGATGGCTACTTCATTCACACGGAAGACCCGCTCGCTACTGCTAATCCAATGGAAGAAATTTATAAAGATATCTTGTTTGCATTTCAATATTTTTAAATGATTTTTTTTGCTTTACAAAGGCCGTTTTTTATTTTTTATTTTATTTTTTTTATGAGGATGCTTTCATTTTCAAAACCGGTTCCGAAAATGAAAGTGTCCTCATTAAAAATACCTGTAAACAAAATCGAAAAAGTAAAAAACTGTCTTTGTACAGCTGTCCATCTTTGTACATCTCAGCTATCCAATGCAAAAAAAAAAAAAAAATCATTTAAAAATATGCAAACGAGATATCTTTATAAATTTCGCTCATATGATTAGCATTAGCGAGCGGGTCTTTCGCTTGACGGAAGTAGCCTCTTAATGCATCAGTTCCATTTCTGATAATCCTTTTATTTCTAAACATTTTAATGAGAATATGATAAAGCTGAAAATATTCTTACATTTTTTTTTTTCAAAGAAAATAAATAAACCCTTTAATTGTATTAATAAAAATAATAATAATTTAAAATGTCGTATTCCTTTATCATAATGTTTCGCTTTATCTGTTACACATATTTAAACATTCGTTTGATAATCAATGCATCTCGACAAGAACAAGAAAAAACTGTCGATTTTATAATACTTATTTTTTTAATTGAAATTTATCTGAATATACAATAAAATCCTGCATTATTTTAATAAATTTTTACTTGAAAATATGAATTCTTGTTTTGAATTGCTGTTCTAGTTAGATTCGAAAATCCACTACAAAATACAATTTTTGTATTGGAAACAAAGGTCGAAAAACATTTTCTTCTGAGAAAAATACAGTGTGTCTCATTCCAAACTAAACACAAATTTTCTCAAAAGGTTTAACACTGAATAAACCATATTACAGTAAAATTTCATCAGACTCGCCTTGCTATTGTGTGAAATATAAATATAAAACACCAATTTGTGGAAGATGTTGTCCTTATCTACCTCCAGACAGTATTGAACTACATGCTCCGTAATTGGAAATGTAGTTCACATTTCATACGGTGTCACTGACCGAATTACAGCTCACTTCCAGAACTTTTTTTAGCTCCGTTATATTTCACATATGAAATATAAACCAGACAAAAAATTCTAAAAATCTTTATTATTCAGTTTTCCCGTTCATTCAGGAATAGGCACTCGCGAGCTAATATTAAAGCTTTGGAAGTTCCTTTTCAAATATTTCGTGTGCATTTTGACTTATTTATTTATTTATTTATTCATTGAATAAATGAGGTCGATCGCTTTATTCCCCTTTTTTTGATTTTGTGTGCAAATTTTTAAAAATATATAAAGTTAACTTTTACTTTCAGAATGGGTTCCGAAAAAAAATGTGTCATCCTTAAAAAAAAAAAAAAAAAAAAAAAAAAAAAAAAAAAAAAAACTGCAGTAGCCAAAATCGAAAAAATAAAAATGGGGGAATGTAAGCATCAACCACAGCTATTAAATGCAAGAAACGTTATTTTAAAATATGGAAATGTAAATGAGATATTTGAAGAGAATCTTCCAGAGGTTTAACATTCGCTCGAGACGGCAGCCTCATTTGATTAAAATATGCTGTTCATTTTTAAATTATAATAGAATCCGACATAAAAAGCTGGCTGTGGATTATTTTATTGTTAATTGATAATAAATTTTCACGAAAGACATATTAACTCTATTTTTAGTTTCCAATTCAAATTCTATGAATCTAGATTTTACGGATAAGATGAAGACTGGCTATCCCCTATTTTAGGCAGAGTGAACGAGCGATTTGAATGAAAGACACTTTTTATAGAAGTTTTACATTTGTTTAATAGCCACATTGCATCCCAGATAAGAATTCTGTTGATTGGATGAATACAGTACATTTTCTGCTGATTTTGAATACTTAATAATCACATTAAACAACCTGAAAAAAAATTAAAAAATCTGGAAAAATGTCTGACAGTTATAATCAATGCTGTTAGAATTTGCAGCTAAATTCAGTTTTGTAAAATACTTTATCAATATATCTACTGTACATTTCCATTTCATGCAAAAAATCACTTAAGGGTTAACTTGTTCTCAAATCGAAAAGGGCAAGTTTCTGACATAAGTTTTAATTTATTTTTGTTGGAAGATGCATGAAACTAGATGGTGTTATTTTTCAGAAACTATGTAATCGAGCTGTTTTTTCCATTTTTTTGCAAACGCAATAGATCTTTCGGAAAATAATGTGAAAGTAGGAGTTTTGAACCGAATTACCGCGCGAAGGGAGAAAGAGTACTCAAGAGCGGGCGAAAAACGGGTTTTTCACGTGATCGAATTTTATTATATCTCAATAGGTAATTTATTGATCAAAAAATAGAAAAAATAGTTCAATTCCAAATCGCTTCCATGGCCAGGCTTTCCAATTTTATATCTTTCCGTTAAAAATGAATTTGTAAATAAGTCAAAACGTTTTTTGCTTGTTGAGAAGAGCAGTTAAGAACAACCTTAACAAAAGAAAGAATGAATATGTATATATTTAATTGCTAGAAGATCTAATCCGGACATCGCAGTTACAGAATATTGGTAAAAATTCTAATATATCTCTTAAAATTTATCTTTATATATCTTTAGATTACCCACTAGAAACTCCTAAAAACATTTTATATGAAAACTATAAAAAACATATTTAAATAAAATTTGAAATTTATTAAAAGAGATACTTTTGTATTATTTGCACACCAGAAGTTAACAGACTATAAGCAATCGACAATGATTTCGCTTCTTACAGCAGCCTTTTTATTCTAACAGATTGATTGGCTTATGCGCGTAGTAGTATTTTAAGTCTATAAAATTTGTGGGTTTTTTTTATATTATTTATAATATTTTACTAATTTATTATTTTACTTATTTAAAAGTTTCATTTTCGTTATCGAATACTAGTCTGAAAGAAATGTGGACTATTTATATTGTTTCGTCTGTAAATGTATACATTGAATGTAAATATTTATGTGTTTCGTAGTCTCAAAATAACAGCGCAATTTTTTTAAATCTATTTTTTCTATCAATATAACAATATGCTATACATACATTTTCTTCAGTCATTGTTCATTGAAAAAAAAAAAAAAACTATTTGAACCATTTCAGAAACAGAAATTATTTCGACAATTTGAAAACAACCTGTATATACTCCATATCATGATTAATAAATTTTGCCAAAAGTTACTGCACATTTCTGTTAACAGCCAAATAATATTTGTGGGGTTTTTCTTAATATTATTTATAATATTTTACTAATTTATTATTTAACTTATTTAAAAGTTTCATTTTCGTTATCGAATACTAGTCTGAAAGAAATGCTGGACTATTTTTATTGTTTCGTCTGTAAATGTATACATTGAATGTAAATATTTATGTGTTTCGTAATCTCAAAGAAACAGCGCAATTTTTTTTAAATCTATTTTTTCTATCAATATAACAATATGCTATACATACATTTTCTTCAGTCATTGTTCATTGAAAAAAAAAAAAAAAAAAAAAAAAACTATTTGAACCATTTCAGAAACAGAAATTATTTCGACAATTTGAGAACAACCTGTATATACTCCATATCATGAGTAATAAATTTTGCCAAAAGTTACTGCACATTTCTGTTAACAGCCAAATAATATTTGTGGGGTTTTTCTTAATATTATTTATAATATTTTACTAATTTATTATTTAACTTATTTAAAAGTTTCATTTTCGTTATCGAATACTAGTCTGAAAGAAATGCTGGACTATTTTTATTGTTTCGTCTGTAAATGTATACATTGAATGTAAATATTTATGTGTTTCGTAATCTCAAAGAAACAGCGCAATTTTTTTTAAATCTATTTTTTCTATCAATATAACAATATGCTATACATACATTTTCTTCAGTCATTGTTCATTGAAAAAAAAAAAAAAAAAAAAAAAAAAACTATTTGAACCATTTCAGAAACAGAAATTATTTCGACAATTTGAGAACAACCTGTATATACTCCATATCATGAGTAATAAATTTTGCCAAAAGTTACTGCACATTTCTGTTAACAGCCAAGCTTAAAAAATACTTGAAAAAAAATGCTTTTTTTTTTCATAACTCAACAATTAAAAAAATAATAACAACAGTTTAGAAAATATTAAGAATGTTTAGTGAGTTTCAACATTATCTTTAAATAATCAATACATATGTAGTATTGCTGATATTAGATATTAAATAAAAAAAATTCATAAGCTATTATTATTATTATAAAAAAAAATCTAAGAAACATTTAAAATACATTTTTAATTATAAAAAAAAATCTTTTTAATATGATTTCATATCTGAGAAACGACCTCGTATATTATGTTGGTATCATTAATAAACCAACGATATTTACATTTCTACACCAGAAAAAAAACAATTAAATAATAAAAAGTTTAATAATAATTTGTCTTAAGAGCTTATACAAGTCACACAGAGAAACTCGAACGAAAATGTTAAACCTATGGGAGAAACTTAAGCAGAAATCTTTACAGAAATCGTTATACATATATTTAACTTTATTTTTCTTTTGGGATATCTGAGGTCGATATCTATTTTTGTGCTTCTGTACTTTTTCGATTTTTTTTTTTTTTTTTATGAGGACAGTTTAATTTTCACAACCGGTTCTAACCACTTCCAAATGTGAATGTATCCGCATATAAAAAAAACTGTGTCTCAAATTAGAAAAGTACAAATGCACAACAATGGGATATCATATCAACCTCGGGTTTCCTTAGAAAAAAAAAAAAAAAATAATAATAATAATAAAATAAAATAAAAAATATTGAAATGCGATTGAGAAATCTGTAATGAACGCTCCGATAGGATTAACATTAGTTTGGGACCTTCTTTTAGTGACTTACGTAAGCTCTTAATCCCATTTTGCAACACATAAATCGTTTATATATATATATATACATAAAGAAATTCTGAAAGATAAATAATTTCAAATTTGCTTCTAGTATAGGAAGTTTCGACAGTAATTTTCTCATGTTAATGAATAATGACATAAACACCTTTAGAAGTTAGCACGACGCAGTGATTAAAAAATAAATAAAAGTAAAATGCAGGAATATAATTAACAGCGCCGGTGAAGACTACCCTATATGACGGCTCCTGGTGCGGGGACACTGGCCTAGCCGCCACACTTGCAGCAGCATTGCGTCCCTCCAGACAAAACCTAGATTTTACGCATAACTTTAAGTATAAATAATACATATTATGGTTAAATTTAACCAGGGCTGGCTTGCATTGTGTGAAATGTATATATAAACATTGAAGTAGTGAAAGTTCTGTTAGTGGACGTCGTGCCAATATATAACTCCCAAAAACATTGAAGTAGTAGCTTTGTGTTGGAAAATGTAATTCGAAATACACATAATGTCACTGACAGAATGACTTTTCACTTCCAGAATGTTTTGGTATCGCCATGACGTATTTCCTAAAGGAAGATAAATCTTAAGAAATCTCTAAACTCATTACTTTAAAAGTTATGAACAAAAATTTATTTGGGTTAAAGTGATTTTTGTTTATACGACACTAGTATCCTATAAGACAATTGCTTGTTGTGCGGTACTAAGTTTGTCTCATCTTTTTTGAATCAATATATTCTTTTAAAGCGAAAAGTTTTGATACTGCAAGATATCAGCTAGCAGGTCAGCGCACGCGCCCTCCTTACACCCACCGAAGGTTATGAAATTTTTTTACGCCACGTAAGTAGCACACCCTTCTATAATTAACTCACCGAATTAAGCAAATTAAACAAGCAACTGTGAACAAAAGATCTGGCTAAAAAATCATTCTGTTAAAGATAATGACATATATTTTACTAATTTAAAAACAAAAGAATATTTTTTTTTACAAAAGTTACTTTAATTATTTATTTTTTTTTTTTAATAGGCGACATAATTTAAATAATATTAATCAGTAGTTAACTACTACAGATTAACATTTGTCAATTATTTACTATTTCTCAATTAAAAATATTCACCAATTACTTACAGTTATCCACGTACCAATAGCGTCAATTAAGTACCATTTTAATCAAATGTAAGAAAATCATTAATCATGAATATCTTTATATCATAACACTTTCGTCTGCATTGCAAATATTATATTTTCGAAAAATGTTCATCAACCAGCAAATCCCCCCCCCCCCCACACACACACACCCTGTATCAAGCATCATTTCATGTCGCATAAGTACATCATTCTGCAATTATTGCACCGAATTAAAAAAACAACCCTGTTCAGAAGACTTACCTAAAGAAGTTGTTACAGCCAATGACATATGTCTTAATATTTTAAACAAAATTTAATATTTTAAACAAAATTTATTAAAAAAAGAGTAAATTTTCTTTTAAAGACGACATTGATTAAATAGTATTAATCAATCATTAACTAACCGCAGTCAATTTGTCAATTATTTACTACTTGTCAATAATAATCATCAATTACTATCCATAACTAATAATAACGTGAATTAAGTACTATTTTAATTAACAATAGCAAATGATTAAGCATGACCATATCGAAATCATAACGATTTCTTCCCTATTGCTTGAAACATCCTTTCGAAAAATACTCATTGTCCTTCAAACGCTTCAATAACTTTATACACTTTGCCAGGCAATTCATTGAATAATAGAGTAACCACCCAAGACATCTTAGTTCGAGATTAAGTTACTCGGGTTGAGTGTGTAAAATTTCAAAACGAGTAACACCCGAGTTACTCTAAATAATGGTACTTTGCTCCCACAAACTTTTCGTTCTAAAAAATACAAATTTTCTTCGAATGGAAATTTTTTGGTGTTCATATGTATATTTTGCATATCTTAACATTCTATAACAATATTTAAATGATAGTAATAAAATTTCGGTGGGTATTCCAAACGTCGGTAAAAAGTTTAGTTACTGACGAGGGCGGGTAGGACGGTATGTGTGTGTGTGTGTGTGTGTGTGTGTGTGTGTGTGCGTCAGTACAAGCGACACTCTGATTCACATTACTTGAATTGTCCTTGAAAAACCAAGAATTTGGGCGATACCATAGATTTAAATGGGAGAAACACATTTGCCGCATCATTCAGTGGACCGTGAGAGGTGAGAGAGTATTTAGCATAATGGACATTGAACACAACGAAAATTAAATCGAGAAACCAAATGTATATAAGAAATGCCAATAAGGCTTTTCAGTATTTGTTAATGATCCCAAAAAACAACAGTACGATTTTGAAGTGTGGGCAATAAAAAACCAAAAAATACTAGGAAAAGACTAGGGAATACTAAGTTTTTTGAATGTGATATACATTTTATTATCTATATTTTGAATTTTTAAGAATTCATTAAATGTAATATCGTAATCGGGAGTTACCTTTGGTCGGAAAACTTTATTTAATAATATTTTATGAGTTAAATGGTGTTTCGTATATTTTTATCGATTGCGCAAGATATTTAGAATGTACTTATTTTTAATAGTTTCCGTAGCGCATAGTTTATTTTCGATGAATAACTGATTTATCAGCAGTTGTAAAATATTAGGTTGTTTTAGAACATATTAGAAAAAAAGATACATTAAGGGGTTAAACATCAACTTTCCAGAGTTTCACGGCGAATCTATTTTGCTAACATTTTTCTCATTTGGCTACTCTTTTCCATTTTTGATTTGCCAAATTGCTAACGTTGGCTAAAAGTCAGCGAGAACTCTGGGAATACGTATGAATAATCTGACAGTTTGCCAGCTTTTCAGATGTACACCTAGAAATATCAGACAAACCTCTGCAAAGACAACCGAATTGTATCCCGATTACGGATATCACCCCGACTACGGTAGCAGTCATTCAGTTATATGAACCGGGTATTTTTAAACAAATTTCAATACTGACTTCAAGTAGTTGGTTGTTAATACTTCGTTTGTTGGCAGATCTAGAAAAACATTCATGACAAAAATTACATTAACAAAATAAATAAATCGTTGTTGAACGCCGAATGGCATATTTTAGAAAAAGTAGTTTGGCACATTAGTGTGTTTCTTCTAACCACCATTTGTCGTAGTCCACACCTAATATATTGTATCAATTTACTCTTACTGGACTCATTTTAGGAGAACTTAAATTGAAATTTTTGATGTTTCTCTTTAAAATCACTATAGACGTTACCATAACTACATTTTAAACGTAAAGTAGTGTTGTGCATCCCAACAATATCATTCAAATATTGACCAAGTTTGTACAAAAATTACAAATCTACAAAGTAGAAAAGAAAACAGTAAGACATATCATATTTTGATCCCGGTCGATTGTATGCAATACCACCACCAAGACTAGCCTTTCTAATAAAACAGTAAAAAAAAAAATTCCTCCTAACTAATCAAATACAGTGGTGATTGACAAAGTTTGTTGAAAAATTAGAATCTAGAAAGTAGAAAAGAAAACACTAAGACATGTCATTTTTTGATCCCGGTGAAATGTATGCGATACCACCACTAAGATTCCCCTTCTAATAAAATGGAAATATCAAATTTGGAGAATCCGTTCACAAATTTTCACCTGTATTAATCCTTTACCAGTCTCTATCGTTAAGCTTGCAATTGAATGTGTTTTCGCAAAATTCAGTTTCACCCTTAGTTGTTTTTTTTTTTTTTTTTTTATGCATGTGCAAAGTTTTAGTAAAAAAAAAAAAAAAATCCCCTCCTAATATTGAGGAAATATTATTATTAAAATTACAGTTCCAAGATTAAAAAGAATCTTAAAATTATCTTATTAAGGACTTTTTAGTCAAAAATTACCCCAAATTACGTGGCATTTAATACACAAACAAAGTATTAATATACAAATTGAATGCACTCTACAAAAAAATCCGTTAATTGAAATAATTTTTCTGTTGGTTATATATTTCTTTGAAATAAAGAAATGTCCGTTCTGTTTTTCGCATTATCCCCGAAAATTACAGAAGATGCCGCAATCTAGTGTACAAATTGCCTGAAATCCCCTAGTAAGAAGCTGCATTTTCGACAAATCACAAGGGTGTTGCGGCAAACTGTTTGGTTCTTTTTCATTTCAGAAACGGAATTTTTACGTATGTCCTTGTTTCTAAGAAAAATAATTTGAGCAAATTTCAAAATTTCCTTAAATCCTCCAGTCAAAAGAAAAAAATAGTCTTCAAACTGCCGACAAAAACCTCTTCTAACAACAAGGGTAACTTGCTGTATGTATTTTTTACGGTTTTTTGACGAAATTCTCTTTAATAGCATGTATAGATCTTTTTTTATAAATCAGTTAAAAAATAAGTAAAATTGTATCTTCTGAATACAACAAAAAAAGGGTCGTAAAATTGCATTAAAAAAAGGGGAGATTCCTTTAAAAATAAAAAAATTCGCTAACAATAAGATAAAATCATTTAAAAAAAAGGAAACTCTCTTCGAATTATTGCACCTTTTTAATGTAAAAAATTGGTAGTTCCCAAAACTCTTAGAGTTTTCAGACAGGTGAAATTTATACTATTTTCTACATAAATGTACGTTGTTTACTTTTCAGCCTTATTCCTCCATTTCCAGCGATATTGATTGTAAGTCGTCATATACACATTTCTCTTCACTACGCCATCTGTATATTGCACATTAATGCAACTATCATCATTTACAGACTCCATAACAAGGACTGTGTTATGTAAGTGTCGTCTATTGAAGACTAGATGTCATGAGATGCAGCTAATTAGGAATGTAGCTGCACATCGAAATGACTATATGCTCATTACCTGAAATGCAGCAACATACGAGATATCAATGATTTAATTACTAATAAGGAATGCATTCTTTTAATCAGATTACGTAGTATTTATTAGGATAAGTTAGGACAAAAACTTGAAACGTAAGGTATTTAATTTTTTAATCCATTTTCTTCCTGCTGTGATAAGGTTTGTACAAACATATCTGAAGAAATGAGATAAAAAGTATTTTTTATGGGCTGCGCATATATAAAGTTATCATTTTAGGATGAAGGAGGGATCTTGCACATGATATCGTAAGATATTTCTGGGAGGAGGAGGGGGGTGTCATTTGATATCGATATCCTTTTTGATGCAACCAAAATTTTCTCTTTTTATTTGTAACATGGCCTTTACATCAAAATAGTATGCAATCTTTTTTTAGTCTGTTATGTATTTTTATGAAAATCCCCTCCTCCCTGCCGGGCAAGTGCAAGAAGACATTATTACTGTCGAATGCATTATGTAGCAAAAAGCTATTATAAAATAATTTTAAATAGTAATTATTTCGTTTAAGTGTTATTTGATATAAAGTTATTTCATATATAAAGGTGATATTTTATAGACTTCTCCTCATTTGAATCAATAAGTATGCAAAAAATAAATGTAACCATTTTTGTATATCACTCCAAGCAAAAGAAATAAATTCCAAAGATAAAAAAAATGTATAGATATTCATAATGATATCATTACGGAGGGGGGGGGGGGGAGGGCTCCAAAATTACCCAAAAGTTCATAACGTTATATATGCACAGCCACTTAGTTAATATTTTTTTTATTTAAACGAAGTAAATATTTTTAAAGGGTTTTTTTTTTTTTTTAATTAACCGTTTTGAAAATTGTTCACACTTATAAAGTAGGTAAGTTATGTAATAATCTTATTCACTGCATTTTATTGCTAATATATTGGAGTAACTTTGTTGCACAGTACCTTTGAATTCTTCGAAGCAGTTTCAGTAAATCTGCGATTTGGAAAATTTCAATTTAAACATCATGTATACTATTTCTTATGACGAAATCTCGTTTTTGATGCACATTCATAACGCACAACTTTGAATGAAATATCATAACAAATATTTTTCAACTTGTTTTTGACATAGTACACAAATATTTCGTTAAAATACGTTGTTTCATTAACAATAAATGAAATTAATGAAGTTACGTTTAATTAAAATTACGTTTAATTAAAGATCAGTATAAAAGGTATCTGCAAATAATCTCAAACACTATAGTGCAAAAGTACTGCGCGGGTTTACTGGTATAACTATATTTATATAACAGAAAAATTCAAAATATCCAAATGATCATGTAATCAGACTATTAATTTTATATACCACTATGTAACAGAATTTAGGGAAGGTGGCCTAAAATGATCCTAGCGGGCAAAATGTTCCACATATGTTTTCTTGCAGACAGGTCGCTCTATGTACCAGGTAACAAATAAACTAGTTGTGCCAAGGGAAGAAGAAGCAATGGCGGTATTCAAACGATCGCAGTTTTATGCGTCTGAATTCTTTGAAAAATTGGGTTTTATAACATCTGTTATAACGTAAACATCAATTTTCATATTTATTTAGCTATGCAGTCTTTCATATACAGAAATATGACTTGGTTTACTTAATGGAATATGTTTTTAGATGTGAATTACACTTGCTAAGTTTATTATGTTTCTCAGCGTCATCCAGTAATATGACCTAAAAAGGGCGGCCACATTGCCGAGTAAATTTTTTTCTATCGTTGTGGCAACACTTTCAAACTTTGCATGTGCTCTTCTGTGATTGGTGTTTATCTTACAGCTAGCGGTATCTATCGCGCTCTTTGTAAGCTGTCCTCTTTCCCCTTTCTGTTCATTTCTGACCTTGTCCCCTTACGGACACATGCTTACAGTAGTTGATGACCGGCTGCTATATTTTCCAGCTCGAAACGGGTCCTGTGAATTGCTTTGAGTTTATTGCGATTTATATAAAGATTTATTATTTTAATCCTGATTTATCGCCAGTCTTTTGTGCTGTTTTAATAGAAGGATCTTTTTGTCCTTTGGTGAGGGTAAAATGATCCTTTGGCCGGTTTTCAAAAGTCTCTTTCTTTCATTATTCAATTTGAATTGTTTAAAATATTATTAAAATATGTTTATAATGCAAATATATAGTGTAGAATATACTAGCAAAGGGCTAAAATTTTATTTAAACAGTTATGTTATTTTACACAAGTTTTCCCTTTAAGGGGACGAGGGACCTTAATTTTTTTTTTTACATTTATTACAAAAAAAACATTTAATGTTATTTAGGAGAAAAAACTGGAATTTTACGCGTCGTTTTAGAAATCTCCGAAATGCCCCATGCGGGTTCCCTATCAATGAAAATCCGCAATATTTTTTATAAAAGTTTGGTTAATATATATAAATAAAACTGTGCATCGAATTTTATATATTTGAATATTAAGGTAAAAAAAAAAAAATTGGAAAAATTTTGAAATTTTTCGAAAAAATTTCAACATTTCAAACTTTTTCAATTATTTTCTGTTTTTTTTTTTTCGTAAATTTCACGTAAAATATTACTCAAGGGTACATTATATGCATTATGGCATGCATTTATCACAAAAATTTTTGTTAAAAAAATTATTTTTGAGAAAAAAATGGCATTTTATGCGTCGTCGTAGAAATCTTCGAAATGCCCCCTGCGCATTCCATATCAATGAAAATCCCCAATATTTTTTATAAAAGTTTTGTTTATATATATAAATAAAACTGTGCATCGAATTTTATATATTTGAATATAAAGGTATGAAAAAAAAAATCAAAATTTTTTGAAATTTTTTCGTAAAAATTTAAAAATGTATTTTTTTTTTTTTTTTTTTTTTTTTTTTTTTTTTTTTTTTACCTTTATATTCAAATATATAAAATTCGACGCACAGCTTTATTTATATATATAAACCAAACTTTTATAAAAATTATTGGGGATTTTCATTGATATGGAACGCGCATGGGGCATTTTGAATATTTCAAAGACGACGCATAAAACTCCATTTTCTCTCTCTCTCTCTCTCTCTTTTTTTTTTTTTTTTTTTTTTTTTTTTGTGATAAATGCATGCCATAATGCATATAATGTACCCTTGAATAATATTTAAAGTGTAATTTACAAAAAATAAAGAATTGATTTTTAAGGTTTTTTATGGTCCCTCGTTCCTTAAGGGGATCATTTTAGGTCGCCACCTTCCCCTACTGTAATATAGGGAGCAATAATTATTTTATACACTGGTCATAAAAATTAAAGGATAATGAGAAGAAATAGGCTCAATGTTGCAACCAATTCCAAAAGCTGCAATTATTTATGCCAATTAATTACTATTGAATATAAAATTGCACTTCCGCGCATTATATAGGCTATAAGTCAATGATATTTATGTCAAACACATAAAGAAATAACGTAATAATTGCTATTTTTGTCAGGTTTTCAAATAATCCAAGTACAACGTACAACACAACTTTTTCACCTTAAATGTTCTTAAACTAATTAACAGAAAATCAAAACACAATACCTTACAACATTATTGATAATTTTCATGCAAAATCGAAGTAAAAAGTTAGGGTATTTTTTGTGTTAGTCAAGCGCAGTTTATGATCGCTGAATAATGTTTCCATCGCCCTCATTTATAATAGAATTTATTTTAATATACAGTGCAATAAATATTTTATATGATATTATATAAGGTATAAGTTAATGATATATATGTCAAACACATAAAGAAATAAGATAATAATTCCTATTTTCGTCAGGTTTTCAAAAAATCCACGTGTTATTGGATAGTACAATATACAAAACAATTTTTCTTGCGGCAACTGACTTTAAATGTTTTTAAAACAATTAATAGAAAATCAAAACAGAATACCTTCATACATTATTGACAATTTTCTTGAAAAATCGAAGTAAAAAGTTAGGGTACATTTATGTTAGTCAAACGCAAGCGCATGTTATGATCTTTGAATAATGTTTCCATCGCCATAATTTGTAATACATTAATTTTATTAAAAAATAAACCATCCACTCATTTGATATAAAACGCACAATTTTCACCTAAAATACACGTCTTTCAGTCATTTCTAATAAAACAGATACACACACACACAAAAAAATACACAAATGCAAAAAGAAATAAAAGAATTATTTCAAAATCAAAGCATGCTTGTCTAATTTACAGACGCGAAAAGAAAATTGTCGAGATTTGCGATCGGCTAATATAAAAATACCAAAATTAGACTGCTTTGCTGCTTTTTTTTTACATAGAAAAAAATAATCCTGATCATTTATATTTTATGTATTATTTTATTATTTATACACATAAAAAAGCAGACTTTTGCAGTATTCGAAATTTTTTTCTTTTTTTTTTCCCTTCTTTTCGGCTTTTGTAATTGACTCGTGTATAAGTCTATCACCCCCCCCCCCGAATTTACTTGCAGAAAATTGTCAAAAATTCTTCGTTTTACACACGAGTATATATGGCACATTAGAACTTCTATTATCCGACCCTCGTGTAACCGCAACTCTCTGTAAACCGATGTAGATATCCTGAAATTTTTTCCAACGTATTTTTTCTTTTTTTGCTTTCACATTCCTTGTATATGCAAGTGTTCCTTTATAAACCACGGGTAGATATAAGCATTTTGGTTCCCCTTTCTTCGAATTCCATTGAAATTAGCATGAGCTCCCGTAAGATTCGATCCCGGTATAATTGTACTCTTGCCCCTCCCCCCTGTGTACACGTCCCTGTTCTAAACCGATAAAATTATTTTCATGCATAATTTAAATTTAGATATTTATTAAGCATTTTAAAAAGTCCTAATAGCAGTTCGATGAC
Source organism: Maratus speciosus (assembly GCA_963932465.1). Taxonomy (NCBI): domain Eukaryota; kingdom Metazoa; phylum Arthropoda; class Arachnida; order Araneae; family Salticidae; genus Maratus; species Maratus speciosus. The sequence goes on from OZ010792.1 coordinate 96,232,496, forward strand.
ATACATATTAAACTATATGATTATTGATAAATTCTCGATAATCCGGAAATTTCGATTATTTGCTGACGGTTCGGTCCCAATTATGTCGGTTAATCGAGGTTCCACTGTATTTTAGTAACCTCAGGATGTCAAATACTAAACTAGTACAGAACATAACGGTATGATATAAATATTTACCAAGCCAATAGCTAAGGGTGGGGAGGGGTGCAGTGGTGACCATCCCCCCCAAACCCAATGACGCAAATTCCCCCCCAAAAAACCTTCACACATTAACACTGAGTCCCCCCCTAAACAGAAAATCAATTGTAAAATATATTCTTATTATTAAATTATTTAATAATAGTATTCTTACGTACTGTCATACAAACATAAAATAAAAGTTTTAACAGCGTAATAAATAATAAAAGATACATTTTTTATTATTAGCAATCTGATTGTTTTCACATCTATAAGTCCTGGCTGACAAGCCCGTGTTCACTATATACGTTTTAATAAATAAAGCTACATTTTTATGAAAATAAATATTTACTTACAAGTATTTAAAATAAAAATCTTTTAAATTATTACAAAATAAATCTTAAATACAAAAAGTGCATATCGTTTTAAGAAAACTAAAATATTAAAGACGAGTCGTTTATATCAAACGCATATCAAATACATTTGCATGTACATACGCCCTTGTTTAAGATTAAATCTTAACGCTTAAGATTTCCCAATCATTTTTTTATACTATCTAGTCATACAGTTTAATCTCACCCTCCCAAAAAAATTCTCTAAATCACCCCCCACCCTAAAATAAACTGTGGATTGAAGCGTTTATTTCAGTACAAGTGTTGCTTTATACTGCTTTAACAACATACAATACAAAGCGTTATAAGTAAGCGAACAAACTTAATGCTGGAATCAGGCGTGAATTAACACAGTTGCGCCACCTTGTGGACGGAGTGATAATTCACATACGCGGGATTTTAGTGTGGCGCGTATTTTCTAAATCTTCAGTCACTCATGGAAATGTATTTTGTTTGCCTCATTTATTGCAAAATAATTGCGCAGTGAGAGGGGCATCCAGACGCATATGACACTACGAAGTTTTCTTCACCTTATCTGAAGCACTTCAGTTATTAATCAAGCTGAAAAAAACTTTACAATTTTAGTGGTGTTAGTAAGAAAACAGTTAGGTATCTACCTGTAGTTCACACTCCATCCGCTTCGTGGCGCACGACCTTGATTGATGTGACCTCGCTTTTAATCTTGCGGCTACTTCTCCCATTTAAGATAGGACGCTTACTTATATCGCTTTGTACAATATACTCTTATACAAGTACCGATTCTTATAAAATGGCAGACATTATACCATTAAAACATAGTCCTATATCTATTGTAAGCCCCTGTATTCTGTATAGGTATATGTTTTTCTTTCACACCATAATTTTTCAGTCTTATTACCTAGTAATTAATCCTCCTTTCCCTCCCAAAAAATTCTAATTTTTCTATAAATTTCTCCCTTCCCCCTAAAATAATTCGTGGACCAATAAAAAAAATCGTAATCGGTAAAAAACACAATCGATATAGTCATCAATTACTTCCGAGAACCTACAATCGAGATGTTCTACAATCGTTTATTAAAATCCTTGTTTTTATATGTTTATAAAGCAGTATTTAGTAAATACATGGTAACTGAAAAGAGATGGATTTAAAAAACAACAAACCGAAGGAAGGCTATAATGGAGCCATAATAGTGGAAAAGTCATGTAATGGCATTCTTTGGTTGCAAAAAGTTTGAAAGTCGCGAGTAGGTATGAAACGGTAAAAGGAGTTTAAGTATCAATAATTAGAATTTTTCGACAATTAGCAGCAAATTGGCCAAAGAAATAAGAATAAAAAGCACCCCTAGTGACAAAAACATGAACTGAAAGGCTGGTAAATAATATCAATATTTTTTATTGATGTTTTTACGTCATTTGAAATCAGTTCTATGATTTCTCCTTTATTAGAAGACCATCTACTGGAATGCGTTAAACAACCCCCCTGGGGGGGAAATAGGGGAGGAGCAATAAATGCATAATATGAATAAGTGGTCATAAGGCTTTCCAACGATATATCACATGAGGGGTGTCGGCTAAATTTAGAAAAGTAACTCCCCGCGGTGTCAAAGGGGAGAAGGGCGCAGGAGGTATGTACATGAAGTAATGGTCACAGAGCTTTCCAATGATATATAATATGAGGGGGTGACGGCAAAAGATAGAAAAGTGCCCCAGGATTCCAACTATTGCGCGCCCCGGAATACACCCTCCCCCCTCTCTTTGAAATTTTAATATATTATAAATTATTCATCTGAGGGTTCCGTAACAAAATCCGATCTAAAATGATAAAAACGCTACGATTTCAAAAAAGTTCGAAAAGCGCCTCACCCGGGAAGCCAAATTGGGGAGGGGGGAAGAAAGATTCATAATATGAAAGAGTGGTCCGAAAACTTTCCGATGAGATATCACATGACGGGTCCAAAAAGTTTGAAATTTACCCCACACCCATGGGTTCACTCTTTCTTCCCAGAATACACCCGGAAATCACGCAGCCCTCACTTTTAAATTTTTATATTTAATAAATAATATTTATCGAAGGGCTCCATCAAAAAAACACACTTAAAATTATATTTCTTGTAGAAATCGCAACGATTTAAAAAATTCCCCCCCTTACTGCATCCCCCTCCCGAAATTTACTCCAGGAGGAGAAAGGTTCCTAATACGAAAGAGTGGTCAAAGGGCTTTCCGATGATTTGTCACAGGAGGGGTTCGGTAAAAGTTTGAAAATTAATCCCCCGTCGATCCATTCTCGCGCCTTCCAGAATTCACTCACCTTCCTCTTCTGAAATTTTATATTTGATATATAATATTTATCTGAGGGCCCCAGGTATGGGACAGCTTGACAGAGCTAAAGTAAGAGAAACATTGAAAATTCGGGGCAAAATGACACTAAATTCAACAGTAATTATTGAAATTAGGACTATACAGAACTGAATAAATAAACCACTATACCTCCTAACCCATATCGGTTAATAACAAAAAGAGATTGGATAAGCAAATGCACTCCTTCGAGAAACTATGACTTAAACTAGAAATGCGGTAAGTTGACTCTGAAAGCTTCATTTCTCGCTTTCTCTGGCATTTCCGCAAATCTCATCTCGATGATTTTTGACCGGCATCTCGACTTTTGACTTCCCGATTATTCCTCTCGCGCTTTTCAACATTTCGTATGTTAGCCGAGAATGAGAAATCAATTTTCTTCGCTTCTAGATATGTTGTTCTCGATTAGTGTCTTTTCATAGGTTGCCGAGAACGAGAATTCAATTTCTCGTTCTCGGAAGAGAAGAGATGTGAGAAGATTTATCGAGACGAGATAGAGAAAGAGGCATGACAATGAGCTGTGAAATGAAGCCCTAATATTCAAAGTTTCTCTTATTTTAGCCCTATCAAACTGTCACATACCTCGAACCCTCTGATAAATACTATTTATTATATATAAAAATTTCATAGAGGGGGGTGCGGAAGGGATGAACAAATTTTTAAAACCGTAGTGATTTCTACAATGAATATAATTTTAGATGTGTTTTATTGATGGAGTCCTCCGGTAGATATTATTTATTAAATATAAAAAATTAAAAGTGGGGCATGCGTGAATTCCGGGCCGAAAGAGTGAACAAACCCGGGGGGGGGGGGGGAGGATTTTCAACCTTTTTTAAACCCTTCATGTGATATATCATTGGAAAGCCCTCGGATCACTCTTTCATATTATGAGACTTTCTTCTCCCCTCCCCAATTTGGCGCCAGTTTTTGAACTTTTTTGCGTTTTCATCATTTTAATTCGAATTTTTTAAGGAGTTTTCCGAAAAATATTACTTATAATATATGAAATTTCAAAAAGGGGGGCTGAATTCCTCGGGGGTTGCGATAGTTGGACCCCCGAGGGGGAGCACCTTCCTAATTTTTGCCGACACCCCTCATGTGATACATCATTAGAAAGTCCTGCGATCACTTATTCATATTAAGCACCTACCGTGCCCCTTTCCTCACTTTGACACCCAGGGTGGCACTTTTCTAAATTAACCGAGACCCCTCATGTGACATATTGTATGAAAGCACGGTGCCTTCTATACGGTGCCGTATGCGGCGGGGACCCAGTTTGAGATTTCATATTACAAGATTACGTATAAATTAGAGGAACTGATTAAAGAAGGGGCGCACTAGCGGGCGTAGCCAACTAGTCCTTATTAACCCGACTCATTCCAGCTTTCCCACAGACGATTCTTGATAAAATCGAATCGGGTATGGTATAAAAGCAATTGGCAAACTGGAGTCATTGAGAAAAATTTTGCACAATCAAAAAATATCGAGATGTCCATACAATCGATAAAATCTATAAAAACGTCTCGTTTTCGCCCATCACTAGCTGGAAGTCTTTTTCTCTGTACAGGTTGTTTACCTTATACTGTTTTAATGACACACAATACTACTCTTCTAACATCACTAAAATATACTGTACTTAAATCCTAGTTTTCTGAAAATCGTCAAGTAATTTTAGCGTTGTCTCTCCCTCTGAAATGCTTATTTTGTTGTTATTTCTTATCATACCCATCAAGAATGTATTTCTGCACTCGGACTGTACGATTCGACCCTGTCAAACAGTATAATAAATTACTTAAGACGCTTCTGGAAAGGTATTCCTTTTATCACGTCTTGCGGTCCTAATTGCCTTTCAGAATGTGTTAAACATTTTCCCACCTGTATACCAAGTATTTTTTTTATTCCCGCACTTTCAAAGATATTAAGATGCAAAATCGGTTCTTATTGCCCTTATCTAGAATTTAAAGAATGAAAAAAACATGACCATTTCTGGAAATTGAATGTTGAAAAGAAGTTAAAAGTGATATTAAAAAAATCAAAAACTTTTTTAATATTAAAAAAAAAAAGATTTTAAAAATCCCCCCCAAAATGTACTTTTTCTCTAAATTCCCCCCCAAAAATAAATTTTACGACGCATTTTGCGTCACCAAACCCCTCTCTGGGCACCCCTGGAGGGGTGGGTATCTTGTTCTTGAACCGAGCCCAACCACTAACCCCCCCCCCCCCCCTACAGTAATAACAAAGAATAGCCAAATAATAATCTGAATAATAATTTTGTAGCCAAATAATAATCTAAATGGTATGTAACCATTTTGTAACAAAATAAATGGCATAAAACATACATTTAATGCATAGATAGTAACAGAGAAAACCCCCACCCATTCGTGCCTAGCGTCCCAAAATTGGGACGATATATAAAGGTTCAAATTCGAATTAAAAAAATAGAAATCTGAAAAAATGCAAAAATACGTATTCTAAAATAATGTTTCGTCTTATAAATAATACCACTTATAAAATGATTGATAAAAAAATAAAAGAAATATCTTACTTTTTCTTACGCGCCATTTTATTTCAAGAAAATCCAACTTTCCGCTACAACAAACATTTATTTCACCTTTTTATTCTTAAAAATGCGCTGTCATTTATGGATAAATATTAAAAACAAATACTAAGGACATATTTTACAAAGTTTTGAAAGGATATCATAATTCCATTTGTAATGGGAATTTTTTTAAGAAAGCGTCCCAAAATTAGGACGCCAGGCACAAATGGGTTAAACTACAAAGTTTTTGATAACAATGAGACGAGATTTAGACAAGAATGGACCACAGATGAAAGAGTAGTACACGGATGAATGGATTTGATTCAGTATGGTTGTGAAAGTTTCTTGTATTACTTCACCAATTCTGGACACAGATGCAATTTATGAGAAAGTATATGAACTATAGACTTGGATGGCAGTAGACAAAACACAGTTTACTGCATCTTCTACATGAACTATCTCATAAAAAAAATGGACTTGGTCTACTATGGTTGTGAGTCCATCATATCACTGTAAGAGTATAAAAAGAAAGAAAAAGAGTCTAAAAATAAAATAATTTTTAGACATTGATAACGATATCAGCAACTAATAAATGTATAATCATATGTGTATATCACTGTAAGCATATAAAAAGAAAGAAAAATAATCCAAAAATAAAATAATTTTTAGACATTGATAACGATATCAGCAACTAATAAATGTATAATCCTATGTGTATATCACTGTAAGCGTATAAAAAGAAAGAAAAAGAATCCAAAAATAAAATAATTTTTAGACATTGATAACGATATCAGTAACTAATAAATGTATAATCCTATGTGTATATTACTGTAAGCGTATAAAAAGAAAGAAAAAGAATCCAAAAATAAAATAACTTTTAGACATTGATAACGATATCATCGGATGGGCGAGGGACGGGGTGTTAAAGAATGATAACGTATAGTATCGTAAGAGGGGGGGAGGGGGTCCAAAATTAGCAAAGTGTTCATAACGTTATGTATGTAATAGCCCCGAAGTATGAATGCGTATCCCATAAAAGTTCAAAGAGATGTGAAACCTAAATATGGTAATATCAAATATTGCTATTCTGTATAACTCTTTCTTAATCTTATCCTAATCTGTTTTTTTGTTGTTGTTGTTTTTGTTTTTGTTTTGTTTTTTGATGAACTTACCGCGGTAGTGACAATAAAAATAGTGTATATTTAAACTTCATTTGGCATTTCATAAAACTAAATTTAGCGTAGTAATAAACTTTTCTTTTTACAGTGTAGCTAAAACAATACCCTTGTTAAAAGTTTAAAATTGGCATTGTGCTAAAGGCGCTTCGAAAGGAGGTCACAAAGTTACAATGGCACCTTGGTCCGTATCGCGTTTTTCCAGATAGGTTTTTAATTAACTTTTAAAGACACAGGAGACGTATTGAGAGATCCACTCAATGGAAAGTAGTAGCGAATTTCATAGAATTTATGTGATTAATTCTAATTAAATTAGTCTGTTTAAAAAAAAAAAAAAAAAAAAAAAAAAAAAAAGAGGTTTATTGCTTTTATACTGCTACTGGGCATTGCATTACACAAATATATCATTAAAAGTTGTTATCTGGACTTTAAAAGCCAATGGTATATAGAGTATGCAACCCCTGTCATTATCTATGGCCAAACAGTCTATGTCTTTAAAGGTTAATATCTCGGCTAATTACCGACGATTTTTTTCGAAACTCATTATCAACAATGCCTTTAGACTTCTACTACGAAAGGTACATCCAGCGCTCTTCAACACGTTTGCTGAATGACCAAAAATCGAAATTTGTGTGTAACGGAAAAATGCGCTTTTCTAAAAAACTATGTTGACTAGGGTAATCGCTATAATTTTCCTGCAAGGTTTTAATTACCGCCTATCCCCTCTAATTTTTTCATAATTTTAGTTTCAGTAGATTCGGAAATAGATGGGAGGATGGGACATATTTTTGCACTATATTTTTGATGAGATCTCTCAAAATATAATACCTAAAATTAAAAGAAATGTATTTTTGAGTTCAGAATTACGAAATCTTTGAGACGATACCCCACAGGATATACAAAGAAAAGATTTTTTTTCAAGTAGCTTAATTAGCCCCTCTACATTTTTCCTAAATATATTTGTGAATGTTTAAAAATCTGTAAATATTATTTCAGTCGTCAGTAGTCTTTATTACTTCCTCCAATTTGAACTTTCCACGTTCCATTAGTTTACGAGTAAAATGGCTGTGACAGACGGACAGACAGACACAGGAGTGATCTTATAATGGTTCCGTTTTCACCTTTTAAGTACAGAACCCTAAAAATGAGAAAACATCGATTAAAAGTCGTATTTATAGTAAGGGATGCAGGGGGCATGCCTTAGTGTTTAAGAATGAGTCGGTAAATGTGTCAGAAAGTTTTACGTTGTTAAGCGGTGATTATTTATTTATTTATTTGAGGGGGGGGGGGAGAGAACCGCCTTAAAACAGCAGAAAAACCAAATATTTATATATATCTTATTTTCAATGCATAACATTGAATATATCTTATGTATATATTTGTGTGTGTATTTAGCAAATTTCGGTACCAACAGCTGCCACAATTATTTTGCAAACCTAATGGACTACACAACACTTTCTCCCGTTTTTAATCGTTATGTTGTTTTGTACTATACAATGTTCTAAATCAGTTTCTAATGCTAACTTTTATAAATATTTAAGTACGTTATAAATATTATACTCCAAACTGAAACATTAATTTTTAAAATTAATGTTAAGGAGGAAAATACGATTTTTTCCTTTATTTCATTTAATTCTTTTAAATTTTAAAACTTAAAGCTATAATAAAACAGAACATATTTTTAGAAGAGTGAAATTTTATTTAAAAAGTGTCATCTAGTACTTATTAGATTTATTTATTTTTCCTAATATTAAATTGATTTCCTATTGCTTTATCTCGTTTTTATTTTTTTTTTCATTATTTATATATATATATATATATATATTTTTTTTTTTTTTTTTTTTTTTTTTTTTAAGCTTAGCTTATTTCTACAAATATATATTTTTAAGAAAGGATTTTTGGGACAAAAAGATGAATTAAAAATTTTAATTAAGCAAATTTATGAAATATAATTAGCTAATATTAAAGAAAAGTAAATGCTTAAAAAACTCTCTTATTAATTTCTAATTAGATTTTTAAAGATTAATCTTTTGTTAAAGCTAAAGTTATATATCCGTGCATTTAATTTTCAATTAGAAACGTTTTAAAATATAATAGATAAATTAGAATTTAAAAAAAAATTACAAGTATCTTTTAATCCTTTTATTGTTTATACCGAAACTGAAGAAATAAAAAAAAAAGAAAAAAATACCTAGCGCAACAAAAAAGTAAATCTGATTAAAACACTTCAGCATTTTGTCCTTTATTTAAAACGGTATCGAATTACTTATTTCATTATCTCACAGTATTGCAAATTAGATAAAAATTAACAACAAAAGAGATACATATTATTCATATGTAACTGTACTCTTAAAAGCAGCTTTTTATCTAGATTCTAATCACAAAATTAGCTATTTCTATGATTTCTAAAATCCAATAAAAGACAATAAGATACGCGAATTTTATCTTGCTATTCAAATGAATTGCTCTCTTCATTAAAACCCTTGTAAATGAATACCAGAATAGTTTTAGCAGGAAAAAAATATACAATAAGCCTTTTTCGCAACCTAAAATGGCGTAATGATAATTTTTTTCCCCTGATTATCAGATTATTCAAAACAGAAAAGGGAATAACGTTCTGAATAATTATTTTTTTAGTTATATATTAATTAAAAGTAATCGGATATCAAGACTGTTTGAAATTTTTGATTAGGAAAACTTGGAATGATACGAAGTATTTCAAGTTTTGATATAATGAAACTTTATCTTATTTCGTAGAAAAATAACCTTTGATTTATTGATTTTTTTGCCATACGCATTTATAATAACTGCCACTTTTTATTTTCTAAAACTGGCTGACCTTTTTATCTTGCGATGTTTGAAGTAACCGTATTATACTGTCGAGGCTTGGTATATCGTCAAACGTTAATATACCTTCAATGCTTGATATACCGCTAAACTTCGATATACTGCTAAACTTCGATATACTGTTACCTTCATATAAATTCACCTCGCTGTCAGGGTCATTTTAAATACTTCTGTGTAAATTTCCAGTCTCTACTGTACTCAGCTGTACCGCATGAAGAGCGTGATGTAAAAATAACAATATCGTTTACAACAAGGATGTCACAGTTCTCCTGTAGTACGCTAAAGGCTACCAAAACTAGTCGACTCAAAGTTTGCATATTCTGGCGTTTTAATCGTTGTTTTTAAATGCATATTATACTGTGCCATGTATCATCTTAGTAATAATTAATTACTTGCTTTTAAATTCTAATAAACTATATATGATGTATTGGTCAATATCTGAAAAGTGGACAATTTGCGTTCACTGCCAATAATCATTACTATTAATATTTCATTAATTATACTAAAACAAAAAAACTATATGGTGCAATATAGTACAATATAGTGTAATATAGTGCAACATTTGTTATAACAATTGAAAATGACAAATGGGCATATAATGATGTGTAAATAATTAGTTTTAAGCTTTAAACAAACGAAATCATCATTTTAGTCCCTGTCCGCAGGTACAAATGTCCAATATTAATTTCTATAAATATTATTAACTTTTACTATTATATATTTGCACCTATATACATATATATACAGTATGGAAAACATAATTCTCCTTTATTAGTATATATTGTATCGAAAACTATTGTAGTAAATATATTTGTCCCTGAGGTTGACGATCATCTCAGTCCATCTAAACACACATTTAGGTTAACAGATACTAGGTGGCGCTAGCAGAATTATTTCCATTGCAACAGCAACTAAAGTTCAACTAGCCACCATGAATGAAGGTAATCTGTTCTTATCTTTGTTTCATATTTAGAAATATTAAGTTTTTGTTCTGAATAGGGATGAGTTTTTTTTTTTTTTATAGCATCATTCATGTCCCCATATTTAACTTTATATTTATAAAAAAAAAAATTAAAAAAAATCTTATTGCAACTTTATTTATGAAACATACAAATGTCACATGTTATATTTAACAATTTACATGTGTTCAACATGATTCAACAAAATAGCTGTGCAGCTGTTAAGACAAACCCATCAGTCCCCATCATCTCAGTCCCAATTATTAAACACTGATTATGATGTTAACAGACACTATTTTTCCCATAAAACTTTATCCTACTCATAAAATATACATCCTTTATCTCAAAACACTACAGAATTTAAATGAGAAACATGTATCAACATGTATCATAGTATATAATTGTATATGGTAGTTGGTACATTAATAAAAAAAATAAAATTGAATGGAATAGTCCGGTTTTCAGATATTGAACCATATCACTACCACATACAAACATAATAAATAAATGTACCCCGCTTATAGGAGTCTAAAATTCTAATTACGGACACTTCTTAAATAATAATCATCAGAATACGTTTATAGAAAAGTGACAATATATAGACGATAAAAATTTTGTCTTAGAAATTCGTTAGTTTATTGGCCAGACAAAGTGTTTAAATGATTTTAAAACAGATTAGGCGACAAGATTTTGGAATAAAAAAAACATGGCTAGCCTGCCACATTGTAAAATTTGCTGCAAGAAATTTTACTGCAGCAAGATTTCAGGCAAAGGCATACTATAAACAAGTCGGAAATTGTATGTCAAACGTGGCAAATGAAGTGTGTTCGTACTATAACTAATTTTATAAATATTCAGATCTTGGTGCAACAGCTGCCCTCTTATGCAAAAATGCATGAACATAAAATTCATTATGATTGTATATATTAAATTCTGTAATGCGAAAATAATATGACTCCATATTAAGTATGACGTAATCAAAATGGCAATCTAGAGTCATTACCTATCATAGTATACCATTGAATTAATTGTGTATGATAGTATAAAATAGAAGGAAGAAAACTTTTATTAATATAAGTTTGTGACGGACGCGGCAGTACCGCCACGTGTCGTCATAGTCATTACACATGCCTTATAGGATAAAATCCTTTTATTGAAACTAAAATAGGGTGAGTGGCCTGATGAAGCAGATTCAAATTTTTTCTAAACAGTCATGCACACCAGCTAGCCTGAAATGCCGCCCGTGGCAGCCGACATATTTTATTCACATCAACAGGGCAAACTCATTAAACTTGACTTAAAAATAGTTCTTACCCAACGGCACTCTCCCTCTTTGACTTCAAAATCCACTAGGTGGATTTGTCCCTCTAGTCTAAACCGTCTCCAAGGAACTGACTTCACTCATCCGGACTTCACCTTTTATACTCTTGCAGACTGAGCCAAATTCCCTAAAAATTTGCATAAGCCCTCGCGGACGCAGCTAACTGTAGACCCCAGGGACAACAATCATACTTCGGAAAAATAAAGTACAGATGTCGCTCTTCACGCTACAAATGTTAAAACATTGGCGTCACGTTCTCATTCAAATAAAGTGCCTCTATAACGGAGTAACGATACCTTACAAGTTCTTATTCGGTTTTCATAAAATTTTAAATGACTCGACAAAATTCTGCAGCGATTATAAACATTAAATTTCAAAACACTCGGTTGGGTAGATTTTGCGGCGTTATATGCAGACAGACCGACAGACAAACGGACGGACAACAACTATACTACAGACGGACAGACGGCGACTACAGGTTCTACGTATTTATATAATTATGAACGCATTTAAAAACAATATATATAAAAAACAGCTTTAAGCAATTTCTCATTATCACGCTCATTCTCAGTAATACTTACGAATTCTTTTCTGTAGCCCGGTAAATGGTCTATAGAATTTATACACACCACATAGCGAGCTAAATTTTAGTTTAGAAAATGGAAAAGCACTTTTAGCAATCATCCCATAACAGACAATACTATGGATGCAGTATTTTATCCGAAATATTTTTTGTGTCCCTGTAAATGAACAATAAATGCGATATGCATCATATTCTATTGCAAGCTATAGATATGAAATAGTTCAACATAATTAAAATACTCTGCGAGCATTTTTTCCGCGTATACATTTATATAACTAAACGCTTTTGTGTTACCCTGTAAATAAATTTTAAATGCTTTGCAGATATCCTAAATAAAGCATGTTTAAGTGCATATCAAAAATTCATATCAATTTCATTATATTTGTAACATCATTTAAATAAGCCGTAAAAAACTTTTTTTCATAGATCGTAATATAATGGAACACTTTTGAGTTCCCCTGTATACGTACAATAAGTGCTACACATAACATAGTCCATAGCAACCATCTTCTTGGACACCATAATAATGTATAAAAATTCCATTACGTTTAAAATTGTGTAACACTATTAAAATACGCTGCAAATTATTTTTCTCCATAGACTATAATATAACGGAATACTTTTCGGTGCCCTTGTAAATGAACTTTTGATTCGATTTTCGTAAAATTTTAAATGACTTGGCAAACATTATGCAACGATTATATATATTAAATTTCAAATTATGCAGTTGGGTATTTTTTGCGCTATTATATGCGGACAGACTGATGAACCAGACAACTACTGTAGGTGCTACATATTTATATAATTACGAACGCACTTAAACATGGACTTTTCTCCTAGATAAACGGGCTTTGCCTTTAGGTAAACCGATTTTGACCGTAAAGCATGGCCTTTACGTGATTTGACCGTTTATCTGGAGATATTTTCCGTATATTTACTTGAAAAATTCATGGTAAAATGCCCGTAAATTTACATTTAAAAAAAATATGGCTCAGCTAACGTTTCTTTACATGTTTAAATTGTCTAAACAAATTCGTCCTTTCGAGAACCGCCAAGTTTTGCAATATGAGTTGCAATAGTGTGGACTAAAACTTTCACTCTGAGCATGCATCCTGTGCATATGTTGCCAATCTCATATAAAATAACTCTAATAACCATGATTTTAAAAAATTGTTCTTAGACTTTTTAATTATTTTCTGAATAATATTAGAGTGTCATAATTTCAGGTATAAATATCAATAATACATTCTAATTTTATTGTAAAGTAATCCTAACGATTATAAAGAATCCGAACATGTTGCAATTGGATAAACTCGAATATAATGAGTATAATTCAAATGTTTCTGTTAGGTGACGTAGTACCTTGATTTCTTTATACCACTGTCCTATCTTGATATGTTACTTAAAGTTACCATTCAGATTCTTATTTAACTTATCAAAACGTATTGGGAACCATGAAATTGGTTGCTGCTTTATCTTCAAGTTTTGTTTAAGCACCAAAGTACAAAATTACATGCAGGACTTGCACGGTTCCTAAACCACAATTTCTGAATAATAACATTCGTCTCATTTATTGAGAGAAATCCTACGATTAAATAAGGCGAAGGTTACGATTCGAGAAGAGTGGTGTTCAAATACAGAAACCTTGGGAATCGTGATAGATGTGTAAATATAAAAATAAAAAAGTACAACTGAAATTTCAAACATTCTGGCACGATATGAAAATTACCTGAACAGGCAAATTTTCTCTTTTAATTTAATTATTTACTTATTTGTTAACTGCTTTTGGGCTACTAAGTCTTCTCACATATGATTTACTTCCTATAAAATTTTATGTAGCTTTAAAAGAGGCACTTTTACAATATAAGTTTAAAATTACATTGAAATTACTTTCATTCTTCTCAATAAAAAGAAAAATAATATGTGATAACTGTATCGAGTTGAAAGGATGATCCATTTTTCTACGAAACGAAATACATGTATCTTGTTTCATCTTTTATTGGATTTTCGACGATTTGTTGTGACAGTTTCTTCTAATTATAACAGTTCAAAGCGAAAAGCAATTATATCTTCAAGAGCTCCGTGACAGGCGAATTTATCCATGTTTCTTTCTTTCAGAAAATCATCTCTCCTTACATATAGATATTTTTTTATTGTAAAGAGTTATTATTAGTTTTTTTTTAATATTCTGTCTTTTGTTAATACAGTTTATTAAAATACAGAGTGCCACTAATACTATAGTACAAAGGAGGAATGTGATATAGTGATAAAGGATAAAGTGATAAGTGATAAATAATAAGTATAGTGTGTATAAGCGATATAGTGATAAAGGATAAAGTGATAAGTGATAAATAATAAGTATAGTGTGTATAAGCGATATAGTGATAAAGGATAAAGTGATAAGTGATAAATAATAAATATAGTGTGTATAAGTGATATAGTGATAAAGTGATGTCTGATAAAGGAGGCAAGAAGAACAGTTTTTGCCGCAGAACAGAACTTCAGGCGTATCACTCTAAACTGGGCTCACTCTTTGTCATAACTTTAGCAATAATAAAGATATTGTAACAATATTTTCGACAGACTGCTTGCTTTTGTCTGAATATAGATGATATTAAGAGAAATGCTAGAAGCTGACATCATTGGATCAGCGACATATACATTGTGTACATTATAATGTAAATAAACAGACTCATAACTTGCTTATACTTACACTTACGCCATACACAACTAGTTTTTTCACAGGCCATGGCCTCTTTAACACCTACCTGTACAAATTCAAATGTACCAGTCCCCCCCCCCCACCACCACCACTGTGAGTGTGGAGAGCTCGGGACCGCTATGAAAGCGCTTCATCACAGCACACTCTCACAGCACTGGCACATCATTCGTTTATCCACGCTCCTTAAGAGCTTGCTACCCAAAATCCTCACACGTCCAACATTACTAACAAAGCTTAAAAACATTTACTTCTTTTTCTGAGACCTTTCCAACCCAACTTAACTCATTAGTCGCCTGGGTTACACCCTGTTCCTTCACCCCGCACCTTACACCCTGTTCAGTGGTGCTGCCTAGTGTCGCGATTTGAGATTGCTCAGGCGACACCGTTATGACCTGATTGCGCAATGATGAGGAGGAAATGTATTTTCCGGCAGTTAGGAATCCAAATGCACATTTTTTTCAAATACTATTCAATTCCATCCTTCCCGTGTCGCGTATGGGTTCTCTTCAGGCGGGGCAGGAGTGTAATTTTATCCTACCCCGCAACTTGTCACATTTTCGGAGGGTTCAGCTCTGGCTAAACAATGTATTTTTGTCCTTATATATTATTAAGCCTTTAATAAAGGAAACCAGGAGGAACATTATGCTCTACAGACTTTATTTAGACGTCTGAGCAGCCCTGTTCAGACTATCAAATAAAATCAAATGTAAATAGACATATACTAGTAAGTTGCTTGAATGCGGACTATTGTCAGATTTAGAACTTCTTATGTTCACAACTATTCAAAACCTCCTTCCTCCATGTCGCACGTGGGTTCTCCCCAAATAGGGCAGGTGCTTCATGTTTTCCATGCCACATTTATCTGCAGGTTCAGCTTCGGCTGAATATTGCATTGTTTTAAGATCTTAACAAAGGGAACCGGGAGGGACACTATGCTCTACAGACTTGTTTTTCTCATCTGAGCAGCCCTCTCAAACTATCAAGTACTTCCCGTGTTGTCATCTCATTTCATACAAAATAGGTCTTTTGAAACTTGCGTTGACCTTCATTATTGCTACAGTTATGAACGAAAATCAAGATGCAACTGATAGACCGTACATTCGGTGTCACTGACCAAACATATGTATATTTCCAGAAAGTCTTGCGGTGTTATCACATTTCGAACAAAGAAAGTCGGGACTTAAGTAAATGTTGACACCTATTGGGATATTTTACTCATAACACCGAAAAATACGTTTTTGTTATTGAGAATATTCTTATATATGATTAAGAATGTGTCTTCAAAATTGTGTTAACACTTGAAAATCTTACTATTATCAATTAACGCTGAAATTGTGTCTAATCTAAGTTACTGTGATTTCTATATATCTCATTATGTGACGAGTGACATTAAATGACATAAAAATGTAATAAATTATTGGTGATTTATTTTATTAGCGCGTTGAAACTTTTTCAACTGTACACTGGCCGATCTCTCGCACCTCGTAAACGTTACTTGATGGTTTGCGATGAAAGGAATGGCCTCGAGGACTTCGCGTTTTAATCCCCAAATAATGGGAAATCCTAGTCATATATTGGTCACGTGGTAATTGTACCACCTATAATAATTTGTAATGTTTCTATGATTTCACATAGTGTTTAGGGTTTATATCAGTTATCTTCCTCACGGTTTCCGTAATAAGGTTTTCTTTAATTTTATCACTAATGCTGGAAATATTTTCTTTCTATTTGATAATGTGTTAAATCGGCGTAATTGTTTAAGCTATTTTATAACCTGTACGTTAGTGGTGGATATAACCGGTACAACTATCGTATTAGACATCAAACCTCAGATAACATTCAAGCAAAAAGATAAGGTTTTCTTTAATTTTATCACTAACGCTGGAAATATTGTCTTTCTATTTGATAATGTGTTAAATCGGCTTAATTGTTTAAGCTATTTTATAGCCTGGACGTTAGTGGTGGGTGTAACCGGTACAACTATCATATTAGACATCAAACCTCAGATATCATTCAAGTAAAAAGATTCATTTAAAAATATTTAAATGCAAGTTAGAAATTTGTAAAGAATAGTTCAATTGTTTTTATATTGTGTCGAGTGTCGTCGCGTGACTAGTCTAGGCACTCAAGTGGTCACATTTTCGTCATGTTGTGAATACGATACTTGTGATTATTTGTAATAATCAATAATTGTGTATTTCCTATCGACTGCCTGAACTATTAAGGCTTTACATAGATATTATCTGTGAGCCAAGAGCTAACATAAAAATTCTCTATTACTTTATTTGCTGAATACATATTATAAATATTGCATTTTATTCTTTTAATGAATTTAGCAGTTTGCACAGGCATTTTTCTTCTTGTTATCCGACTGAAAAGAAGGGTTATGTGTTTCACGCGTATCTGTGTATGTGGATTTCTTTATACCCTTGAAACATCCCAACGGTTATTGGATGGATTTTAATAAATGAGGTCTCTATCAATTCGTCTTAACGGCCCGATGGTTATAGGCTAGGTTTTGTTTTTATAAATTCAAAATGGCGGCCGTAAAATACAAAATGGCGGTAGAGACGAAAAAAAATTACGCACCCTACTGAGTGGCATATCATTGGATAGGTCTTTCAAAATGAAGACGATGTTTCATTGAGTATTTTACAGTCAGAACCTCCGTTAAAATATTATACAACCTGGAAGTTGTGTAGGTAGGATCTCTAGGTTTACTGCAATTCTAACCATCATAGGCGTCTATAGACCTCATCAATGTGTTTATAGATAGGAACTAACAATTAAACTCAACTTAAAAGTCATCAATACAAGTAAATTATAAAAATAAGTAAGTAATATAAACAAGTAATATATAAAAAAAAAATATTTTAAGTCAATTCCTACTTAGGTCAATAAGAGATTTTTTTTTCTCCCATTTTCCTTTCTTCTTGAGTGGCGCTTAAAATACCTTGATCAAGAAGAGGGCTCTCTCGATTATTGAAAATTAATTAATTTAATTTAATTAATGAATGAATATTTGAAAAAACTGGATTAACATCAAGTGTCATCCACTACAAGTTTTTAAAAAATTATTTGAGCTTGATTGGATGAATGATAAGTATTTCATTAGCGATTTATATAGCGAGAGTGTGAGCTAATGGTAGGAATTGAAAAAAAAAAGTTTCACATTGATGAGAAATAATTAATTAGTTCACTTTTTACGCAGTCGGGCTTTTTGATTTTTTTAATTTAATTGTTTATTTGTTAAAGTATATCGCGTGTAGCAGCAGATTCGTTTAGAAATTAAAGGTAAACAAATTGGAGATGGGCAGAATAAATGATTTTACTATCGTATGAATCTTTCGGGCTTGCGTAAAAACAGTTTCCAATCTTTGTATATATTTTTAATCAAATACCACAAGAAATTTAGTAAAAAAAAATCATAGTTTTCAACCTTCGTATTTTTTAATCAATTATCTTTAGAAATTTTGAAGATAAAGGAATGTTTATATTTTGGGAGTTTCTTAAATTAATTGTAATTAAAATCAGAGTTTTGTTAACACAAAATTTTTGGTACAAATCAAAATAGAAAAAAAAAAAAAGGTTCGCAGCAATATGATTTTGCGCATGCCCGAATGGTTCATTCGAATAGTAAAATCATTCATTTTGCCCATCACTAAAACAAATATTTAAGATTATATTTTAAAGGAGTGTCTAACTTCAAATATAAACTAGTGAAATGTGAATAACCTCTTCGCTACCTGGGTTCACATATGTGGACCTCTATTCCTTTCCCGATAAAAACTAAACTGTTTGACTTTTAGGTAGCTTTCTTTACAAAAAAGCTACCTATTGCAGCCGTTCGGAGGAAAGCGATTTCAATAAATTTTGGTATATTTTCATCGATCATGACCCCCAGACCCCGAAACCACCCTCCGTTCAAAATTTATATATATATATATATATATATATATATCTGACCTATGTCACACTGTAACTCCCGTAATTATGAACCGATTTCGATGTAATTCGGTGTGTACATAGTACATACCAATGTTTCGCCGAGTTCGTTGGCCAGCTTCATCCGCCGTTTTGTTTCAAAATGTCGGCCATTTAAAAATTTTAAAAAATTTTAAAACTTGAAATGTGGTACCAAAAAATTAAAAATGGAAAAATATTTTTTTCTTATGTATTTGACCTTTATACAAAGATTCAGGAGCAGATTTTGTTTCGTCTATATCTTAAAAAATGGCTGAGTTATAGCATTTTGAATTTCTAGCGTGGCTGACATTTTGAAACGTCCTGAATTTTGTCACGCGATAAAAGGCGTATTTATGAACCGATTTGGATGTAATTCAGTGTGTACATAGTACATACCAATCTCTCGATCGAGTTCGTTGGCCAGCTTCATCCGCCATTTTGTTTCAAAATGGCGGCCATTTAAAACTTTTTAAAAAATTTAAAATTTGAAATGTGGTACCAAAAAATTGAAAATGGAAAAATATTTTTTCTTATGTATTTGACCTTTATACAAAGATTTCGGAGCAGTTTTTGTTTCGTCTATATCTTAAAAAATGGCTGAGTTATAGCATTTTGAATTTCTAGCGTGGCTGAAATTTTGAAACGTCCTGAATTTTGTCACGCGATAAAAGGCGTATTTATGAACCGATTTGGATGTAACTTCGTTTATGCATAGTACATACCAATGTCTCGACCGGGTTCGTTGGCCAGCTTCATCCGCCATCTTGTTTAAAAATGGTGGCCATTTAAATTTTTAAGAAAAATTTAAATTTGAAATGTGGTACCAAAAAATTAAAAATTGAAAACATATTTTCTTCTTATGTGTTTGACCTTGATAAAAAGATTCGGGAGCAGTTTTTGTTTCGTCTATATCTTAAGAAATGGCTGAGTTATAGCATTTTGAATTTCTAGCGTGGCTGACATTTTGAAACGTCCTCATTTTTCTCACGTAATAACAGGCGTATTTATGAACCGACTTGGATGTACCTTGGTGTGTACATAGTACATATAAATATCTCAACCGAGTTCATTGGCCGGCTTCATCCGCCATCTTGTTTCAAAATGGCGGCCATTTAAAAAAATTAAAAAATTAAAAAATTTAAATGAGATACCAAAAAATTGGAAAGTGAAAAAGATTTTTTTTGTATGTGTTTGACCTTAATACAAAGATTCCGGAACAGTTTTTCTTTCGTCTATATCTAAAAAAAATGGCTGAGTAATAGCATTTTGAATTTCTCTTGTGGCTGACATTTTAAAACGACCTGATTTTTGTCACGCGATAACAGGCGTATTTATGAACCTATTTGGATGTAACTTGGTCTGTACATATGAACCATACCAATGTACATACCAATGTCTCGACCGAGTTCGTTGGCCAGCTTCATTCGCCATCTTGTTTCAAAAGGGTTGCCATTTAAAAAAAATTAAATTTAAAATTCAAAATGAGGTATTAAACAATTGGAAAATGAAAAAGATTTTTCTATGTGTTTGGTCTTGATACAAAGATTCCGGAGCAGTTTTTGTTTCTGAAAATTTGTTCTTTTGTTTATATCTTAAAAAATGGTTGATTTATAGCACTTTGAATTTCTAGCATGACTAACATTTTGAAACGATCTTGTATTTGTCACGCGATAACACACGTATTCGCCTATTTCGATGTAAGAAGGCATGTGGATAGTATACATCAACACCTCGACCAAGTTCGCTGGTCAGATTCATCAGCCATCTTGTTTCAAAATGGCGACCATTAAATTAAAAATTATATATATATTTAAAGTGAGGTGCAAAAAAATTAGAAATTGAAAAAGGTATCTTTCTTAAGTATTTGACCTTGATATAAGGATTCAGGAGCATTTTTTGTTTGTCTTTACCTTAAAAAATGGCTCAGATATAGCAGTTTCAATTTCTATTGTGGGTGACATTTTGAAAAATCTGATTTTTTGCATGCGACAGCACTCCTATATATTAACCGATTCCGATGTGAGTGAGCATGTGCACAGCAATTACTAAGGTCTCGACCAAGTTCACTGCTTAGCCTCATCTACCATGTTGTCTTAAAATGACAGGCACATTAAGAAATTGCCGAATTTGGCAGCCAAATATATGTTACTTTAAAGAAAAGCAGCTTGGATAAAGCTGACTAATTTCGCGAAATTCTCATTCATTATATTGATAAAAATTAGTATTGAATCTCCTATATTCGGTTTCCACTAAATTGAGCTTCGTGTGTTTGAATGATATAATTTGGCTTTTTTAAAATAAGGATTATGAAAGCTACCTCTTCCTCCCTGCACTGGCCGGAAGGACTTTTTTACATTTTGACTTCATTTCTTAATAGCTGAATGTTTTTTCCTTTAAAAGCAAATCAATAAATGGCAAAATCTATAGTTATTTCCTCATTAAATAGATGTTATTTTCATCTGAGTTTGCAAAACGCCTTCGAGAGGGTGTGACCAAGAATTTGTGAAATTTTCATACTTGTTTAACTTAAATCCTTTACAATAAAATGTTTTGAGGATTTGTATATCATTCACTTGATTAAAGGCCTTAAATTTGTGATTGTGTGAATTTAGGTTAGCGATAATTAAATTGATATTTTAACGGAATTTGTAATTTTAGATCCCTATTTTTAAACCAAAATTACTAGTCTCCTAAAATATCAATTTCCGAAAGATTTTTTTTTTCTGTCATCTACGATGTTATTTTGTTTGTTTAAAACCAATGAATGAGTATTTGTAGTATTATTTTAGCTTTGGGAACGAAGGGGATAAACTACACATCATTTTCTGAAATGGTGTATAAACATTTAATACCTTATTAAATACATTAAATACATTAAAATATCTATTCTACGGTTTCAGCACACGTCCGTGGCCTATTTCAGGAATTCTGAAGAAGGCCACGGAGGTGTGCTGAAACAGTAGAATAGATATTTTAATGTTTCTAATGTTTTAATCTGTATTAAATGTTTATACACCATTTTAGCAAATGATTTGTGCTTCATTCACATTTCATTTATTTATATTTGAATTACCTATGGTGTCGGAGTCCAAAATTGTTTAAAAAGTCTAACTTCTATTATCAAAATTCGTTAAACAATATAATTAAGTAAATATCTTTATTTCCGATTACGTTAAAAGTTAGTGTAATACTTGACTATTCACTTCTATTCACGACATGTTTTCAAAACTGTTTCGTGAAAGAACTCCCATTTAACCGCAATTTTAAACAATAAATGCAATGAAATCTTTTTCGTATAATTTGCACGATTCTAAATAACATTTGTGAAAAATCTGTCGAGGTTTTGAAAATAAACGAAAAACAACTGCTATGAATTGCCTAACAACTATTTTTCTTTATTTTCATTAAACAATACAAATTCCCTTAAAAGTAAATAACATTAAAAACTAACTACTGGTCATTTTCAAGTGTTAATTAGCAAAAAAATACATGAAATATTGACGTAATTTAAAATAGGAATTGCTTTTTTCCCCAAAAAATATCTAAGTCTTAAAACTTTTGTAAAAATGTTTGTGTTTAGTAATACAAGGTGGCCATAATTACACTGACAGTACTCAGAGTGCTCTGCAGCGCGATCTAATAGGGAAAATGACGCCAAATTTTGTAAAAAGATTAAACAAGAAGAGGGGCGAAGGATTCCGTGAAAAAAAATTAGTTCCAAAAGTCACCGCTAGGTATATGTGGCTCTGTGTAACAGAAAAGATAATTTTTAAAAATGCAGCATCAATACTAAAATCGTTAAATGTGCTAAATAAAAGGTAATTATATTTCAATATTTATTCTGCATTTTTTAAAACTCTTTTTTTCTGTTACACAGCACCACACATTCCTCTAGCGGTCACTTTTGGAATAATTTTTTTTGCAAAATCCATCATCCCCCATCTAGTTTAATCTTCTAACAAAATTTGGCGTCATTCACTTAATTAGATCGCGCTACAGAGCACTCTGAGTATTGTCAGTTAAATTATGGCTACCTTGTATTTTATAAAGTTTCCCTTATTTGATCCTAAATGATCTAAAATTCATTGTTACAAAAACTGAGTTATTTTAAATTTAATGTTATAATATTCTATATAGATTACAAATAGTTCAAATTTCTGTTGCTTTTTTTATTACAGTAATTTTAATAGATACAAATTGAAAAACAAAACCAATAATTTATTTAAATAAAAACTAGAAACCAATATCAGTAAGCAATCGAGAATAAATGAAAAATCAGTTGAACATTTGAAGAGGTCAGATGATAAAGGTTGGTAAGTGACAGATCCTCATTTTGAGAAAACACTCATTGAACCGCTTTTATTAATTTTAATTACAATTTTTTATTGCCAACTGCTTCCTTTATAAATTAAAATCTCGGTGAGTATTAAGTTTTTTTTTTTTTTTTTTTTTTTTTTTCAAATAGTAATTTAACAGGTGGTAGACACTAGTGATTAACTCCAATCATTATTTTTTTTTGTCATATACCACCTTTATCATCTGAGCTCTTCATTTGGAATATGCATTAACGGATTAATTCCATGCGTATTACGAGTATGCGTATTCTCGTATTTTAAGTTTATGTTAACGTAGACACGAAATTCTAAACGAAATATTTTTTATTCAATATTATCATTAAAATATATAAGATTGTAGAATATCATGAAAATATTACTATTAAATGTTCGGTACTTTCCTGTTAGCGTCATTGATCGCCAAAATCTCGCCAACCAATTATGAGATTCGTTAAATCCCCAATCACAAACCGATGTAGGAGCGCTACGCGTCCATTAAACCGAAAAGAACATCACTGGATGCATGAAATTAATTGTGCATCAATCTATAAAATTTATGAAATTCGTTAAAACCCCAATCACAAATCGATGTATGAGCACTATGCGCCCATTAAACCGAAAAAAATCCACCACTGAATGCATGAAATTTGTCATGCAACAATATCTAAAATATATTAAATTTGTAAAAGCCTAAATCACAAACTGATGTATGAGCGCTATGTACCCATTAAACAAAAAAAAAAAAAAAAAAAAAATCAATGGGTGCATGAAATTAGTTGTGCAGTAGTCTCTAAAATTTATTAAATTCTTTAACATCCCAATCACAAATCGATGCAAGAGCGCTACGCAGCCATTAAATTGAAAACAAATATCACTGGATGTACAAATTTGTTCTGCAGCAGTCTCTAAAATTTATAAAATTCGTTAAATCCCCAATCATAAACCGATATATTAGCGCTACGCGTCAATTAAACCGAAAAAAAAAATCACTGAATGCATGAAAATTGTTGTTAAACAGTCTCTAAAATGCATGGAATTCATTTTAACCGAATTATATTTTATATAATTTAATATATAAAAATGCATTTCAATATCCACCACAGTAACGTAAAAGTATCCTAATTTTATATACCCAATATTTCAATAGCGTATTATAATAACTTATAAAATCTATACTTAAAAATACCTAAAATCTTTAAACAGAAATATTTAAATAAAACATAGTGCCATAAACTACAAACAATTGGTTTACAGTAACTCGCGTTGTTGAAAATCCCGGGCAAGTACCACTTTCTTTCTTGAAAACGCCGTCTCTGTACCAAATCCTTTCAATTTTTTTAACTTTTCTGTCACGATCAAATAAGTTATAACTTTTGATTAACCTTGAAATGATTCAATCCCTCCTTTTCAAGTTTTGTAGTGCAAAAATTTGAAGCTTCTTGCTCTGCTTAAGGCAAATCCCAAACTTTTATAACTATAAAACGAAAGTGTTACGCAAACATGTTTAACCCTTTATGTACTGAATTTTGAATTTATGAAAATTTTATCTTCTAAAGCGTTTTTCGTGAATTCTTTAACAACATTAGAATATTTACATAAACATTTAATAAATTTTAGAATGATTTTAGAAAAATTGAAGGATTTAGAAGGATTAATTAAATTTGAATTTATAGGGATTTTGTGCAATATTTATAAGCCCACTCATATCTTTTATTTTAAATATTTTTCTTAGTATTTTGTAGAATTAGAATTGAAATATAGAAATATTTCCGAATTGAAAAATTCCCCCCAGCGCCAAGAAAGATGAAAAGATGCAAAAGCAAAAGAAATCATCCTTTTAAAAATATTTTTGTTCCGTGTAACCAATAATACTTTTTGAACAAGATAAAGTAATGTTGCTATAACTTTATAAACAGTATTATAACTAATCAATGTATTAAATGTATTATATGTATTATAACAAGTTATTTTAATGGTACTTATAAGCACCGTCAGTAGAAAAAGGGTTAAATCACACAACAGCATTTCAATCACTCCGCGCTAAGGGGTTGACGGTAAATTCAATCGGAAAAGAATCACGGGAATGGTTTCAATTCAAATAACAGCAAACGAAACAATATTTTGCGATTTATCAGTGGCACCCAACTAACAAGTACCAAATTTTCAAATATAAAACTAAAACGATTCTGCAGCATAATACAATAAAACAAATTTTTGATAAATGCTCAAAAATGACTGAAATAAGGAAGAATATCAGTGAAACGTAGAAAAAAAATTATAAGTAATTAAAAATAAATAAATAATAAGATTTAACTGTTCACTTGACCTACGCATTAACGGATAGTTCTCTAAATAAATATGAAATGTGACAATAACAAACTAGCCTGATGTGGCACTCCCAAAACTTTCTTTCATCTCATACATGTTAATACTTCTTGAAAGATGCATCATAGCAGCACCATCGGTTAGATGATTTACACCAAAATCTAATCAGCAAAAACTTATGTCAACTTCTAAATGAATCTGAAGTTTTATGAAAATCCTTGCATTAGTTTTAGAGATAGATGTATTGCAGAAATCATAAAAAATTCATATCAGCGTCACCTGTTGGGCGATTTACACCAAAAACTAACCAGGACCAATTTATTTCAGAGACTAATTGAATCTTAAATTTGATGAAAATCCCTGCATTAATTCTTGAGATACACCTATTGCGGAAATCGTCAAAAATGCAGCATAGCAGCACCACATGTTGAGCGATCTATACCAAAAATTAAACAGCACTATTTTATATCAAGTCTAACTGAATCTGAAATTTTATGAAAATGCGAGCATTAGTTCTTGAGATGTAGCTATTACAATAATCATAAATAATGCTGCTAAGCAGCGCCACCTGTTGAGCGATATAGCCCAAAAAGTAATCAACACTAAATTATATCTAGGACAAACTGAATCTGAAAGTTTATGAAAATCCGAGTATTAGTTTTTGAGATATAGCAATTGCAAAACTCGTAAAAAATGCAGGATAGAAACGCCACCTGTTGAGCAATTTACACCAAAAAGTAATCAGCATCAATTTATATTAGGGACTGACTCAATCTAAAGTGTTATTAAATTCTGCCCATTAGTTCTTGAGGTAGAGCGCCCACGAAATTTGTGTCACATACAGACAGACATTTTGCAAAAACGTGTCCTTTCGACATCTCTGACCCCTAAAACGTGAAAATCCTTCGAAAACCGGAATTCGATAATTTTCACTAATTCAATACTTTCTTCTTGTAAAGATAGAAGAATGTAAAAAGCGAAATCTGGAACAAAAAATAATATATGAATTGTTATCAAAATATTGTTATTAATTTTTCATTAAACTAAACTATAATAATTCTACAAAATTAATATATAAAATAAGTTATTAATAAACGCCCAAAAATGACCAAAATGTGGAAAAACTATCGATAAAACGTAGAAAGAAATATAAACAATAAACTATAACGAAAAAACAACATTTTGAACAATTCACTTGACATACGCATTAACGGGCTAATTCCGTGGAAAATAATGTGAAGTTTGTTAATAACAAAGAAGTGAAACCCTAAACAAAAAATATTTATATACTTCCATAATTATTTAAGAAAAGACCTCTTAAGGTAAATATAAACTCTGCAGATTGACTTCATAAAATTTATTCTGCAATTTTTTGTATGGATTATTTTAACATGGCAATGAAGAAAAAAATGCCATTTATAATATGTGACTAAGTGCCTTAATCTAGACACGAACTAGAATGTGTTCGCTTTTCGAAAAGATATATATAAATAAAAAGAACTTTAACAAAGAAAAGAAAAAAAAATAATTCTTTAAATAAAGCTGATGGAAAAGAATTTCTTTGATATTCTGAGGTTTTATTTTCTTGATAGGGCAAAAATAAATCGTGAATTTTGCAGGCTTTAATTTTATAGCATGCCTGTAAAAACTGTTTTCCCATGAATAAAAACGGTATATAAGACTTTTTTTTTCTTTTGTGTAAAACATTCTCAAAAATAAATTAAATTTTATAAAATGTTGGTAAAAAAATTTTATAAAAACTGATGTAAAATACATTAAATTTTGTAATTTTAGATAATGCTATTAAATTTAATGATAAAATTAAAATAGTATGATTGTGCCGTCACAAAACCTTCAACAATATCATTCATATACACTAATTTAAATATCAAAATTAAGCACCAAAAATATGGGTATGAAATAATAATAATTGTTTCTTTGAATTTAACACTGGGTTACAATGATAAGAAATTAAAAAATAAACATAGCCACCTATTGAGTATTTAAAATTAGGTCAGTTCATGACTTTTTAACTAAAAACCCCAGAATAAAATAAATAATGTGAACATTAAAAAGGTCCACATTCTTACTTAAAAGGCAACTAATGTAATGAAAGAAGGTGTTATAAGTTTAAAATCTGCATTTTATTTAAAACTTCTTAGTACTTTCAAAAAATCCAGGTCCATCATCAAAGAATATCTTAATAATTAAATGTTGTTTATTTATACAAATACGTCACTTTGTTTTGAAAATGAGAGTCAATAAAATTACTAGAGTTGAAAGTAGAAGTAGCAGTAGCATTTTCTTTGATTCAATTTAATTAGAGGACATATAAATATTATTATTATTAATTCCAGTTCCATTTATTTTATGACATCACTTTGTTTCTCATACGTTACTTTCGACCTGGAAGTTGTGTAAGTAGGATCTCTAGCTTTACTGCAACTCTAACCTTCATAGACATCTATAGGCCTCATCAAAACAGTGTTTATAGAAGAACTAACAATTAAACACAACTTAAAAGTGATCAATACAAGTAAATAAAAAAGATAAGTAAGTAATATAAAAAATAGTTTCACACTGATGCGATATAATTAATTAATTCGCTTTTTACGCAGTCGGGTTTTTTTGATTTTTTAAATTTAATTCACTTATTTGAACTATGAATATTTCACAGGTTATTTGTGTCAGCTGTCAAGTGTCATGCAAGTATGGACTGTCAAATGTATGCCATTTGTAATTATGGACTCATTGAAAACTCAACAACGGTGCAACGACACACACTGCTCGCCAATCAACTTATTGAACGAGAAATTTCCAGATCGCGTAATTTCAAGAAATTCTGATGTGAATTGGGCGCGAAGATCGAGCGATTTAACCTAAATGGATTATTTTCTTTGGATTTTTTTTTTTTTTTTTTTTTAAAGTAAAGTGTACGCCAATGCGATCCGCACAATCCAAGACCGCAAACGTAACATTCAGGCTGAAATTTTGGCCATACATCCGCTGATTTTAAGAAAAGTCATCGAAAATTTTGATGTTCGGATGATGGCATATAAGCGGAGCCGCGGTGGTCACATGTGCGATATTGTATTCTATACATAAATGGCATAGATCAACCTTCCATGTTCAACACGAATTTCGATTTTCACTCATAAAAAATGCGTTTTCTTTTACAATAAAAAAAACCAACAGACGGACCACCCGATACAGTATTTTATTTCAATATTCTATTCCCAGCATTATATTTTAAAAGCACATTTTTAAATAAATTTCGATTGCAAATGTTTGCAGAGCTTAAAATTGCTTTAGGAAAACAGTTGTGGAAACCGAATAAATTCGTGAGATGCCTGTGCCTGGGAGTACTTCGGCTGCAAAGGATTAACACTAGAAATTCCAGCTGGTGTCAATTTGACACCGATCAAATGTCCAAAATTCAATTCTAACCAGAATTTTTTTTGTTAAAATTATTTAAATTATAACTAAAGAAAACTTGTCCGATCTGGGGATTAGCTTGCAAAACCAGTATGCAGTATCTTTACGGTGCTCATAACAAAAACTTACGCTATATCCGTAATGGTCACCATTTTCTTCGTAACACCACTATCCGCAGGGATTTGAAAACCACTTCCTTAAAACAGCTCATTAATAAACTTGCTAAAATTTTTTTATAAATCTGTATACAACCTCCCTAACCAAATTATAGCGGAACTAGCTGACTACGAGGTATCCGACCCCATTAACAGAAAACGCCCTAAATACTCGCTTTTGCTTACCGATGAAGACTGAGTTTCCCTCACCTTCTGCTATACTTAACCTTTCTGTTTGTTCTGTCCTGTCTATAGTATAAAAAAAAAATGTTTTTCTGCTAGTTCTTTAGCATTATATATTTTTAAACTAATGTATGGTCTCTGAAAAGAGTCTTTTTTTATAAGGCACTCCCCGGTAGCTTTTTCGTCTTTTCCTTCTTTTTTTGGAACTAATGAAATTTTCTTTCTTTTTTAATTAATTTTTTTTTTCTTTTCTTTGTTTTTTTTTCTTTTTCACATATGTTATACTAGTACTTATGCACTTTGTTATTTTTTGTTAGTCTTTTCTTTTTCTTAAAAGTAAATTTAACTTTTGTAGCTACCAGCCACGTCTAAACATTACTTTTTTTTTTAAGGCTCAATAATGCCCTTGCAACACAATCACCTATCCACTGGATGTAAAGTTGCAACGCAACTAGGTAATCCATTCAGCTGCTCACATTGTCCCATTGTTCCATTGGTTGAATAAGTAACTGAAATTGTTTCAAATAAAAATTCTGGTGATAAAATGTTTTTGTTAAGAAATTTTCCAGACGTTCTAGTGTTAAGGTTCCGTACATTTTTGCAATAAAAAATTTGAAGTGCAGCTACATAATTCTCAATAAAAAGGCATAACATGGCAGAGCCCACTTGTTTAGTTATCAATAACAAAACTAAATCCTCATACGTTTATTGAAAAGCATTGAATTTGGAGCAATTCTTTACACCAGATGCCAAATATGCATTTATTGAAGATAACGTGACTAGACGATGTACACAAAATCCTAATCAACATAAATTATGTTGAAGTCTAATAGCCAAATCGCATTTAGGACATTCTTAAACGTTTAAATATTTAAAAAAAAAAGAAAGTGGAAAGTTTCCTATAGTTCTTTTTTTTTCTATGGTTTCTAAAATGGAATCACACATTTTGTTCAAAATTTTAATTTGTAATTCAATTTTATTTTATTTCATTTTTATATGTAAAAGAAAATAATGAAATAAATTTATAAAAACACAACTGTGTCTTAGAGAATCATATTAAATGAAAATTGATTCAATATTAAGTAACAGATGCCTTGTCAACCTCTAATTATTTTCACGTAAAAGTCACTTATTTTGACTCAGGTTAAACACGTTTTACAAAAGAAAATTTGCTGGATATATTTTTATTTGTTTAAATTCATTCTTCTACGTAGACATTATTTTAATTTATTTCTATAATAAATTTCTGGTTCGAAACATGTTTAACCTAGGTCAAATTAAACAACTGTTTACAGAAAATTGCTGGGAAGAAAATAGGCATGAGATGCGATAATAAAATTTAAAAAGCAAAAGATTACGATTAGCTATTTCAGAAATGTGAAAAAAATATTAAATGAAAAAGAAAAGCGCCCAGTTAAACTGATGGCATTGAGCTCACAGGCTGTTCACACTAATTGTGTATTATACTCTTATTTCAAAGAATAATGCCCTCGAAATATAAATTAAGGTTGATAAGACCCCTGTCCCCCCCCCCTCCTTTATGCTTGAAACTCCAAATCTAATCAGGGAATGGCCTTGTCAGAATTAACCTGTATACCAAATTTGAAGCAAATCGAATAAGTTTGCATGAAAAATCCATTTAGCTAAATTAAGGGGAGGGGTGTTGATCTCTCCATTTCTTCCCTTTATACTTAACCAATGAACCCCCAAAATTAATCTGCGAAGCGCCTTACTAGAATGTGCCTATTTACAAAATTTGAAGCAAATCGGATATTTCTATCAAAAGTTATCGCGTTATGTAGACGCATACATACGTACGTTCATACAGAACCTGCGGGCACTCATGCTTTGACAGCCTGCGAACTTAAAATAATAAAAAATAACTTATCAGTAAAAGTACATAGTATGAACTACACATTAACAAGTTAATTTCGTTGACAATAATATAACGCTTGGTGATAACTCAAAAGCGGATACTTAAACGAAATACATTCACAAACTTAAATAATTCTTTAACAACAGACCCCTCCAAGTTTCAAATGACCTCTGAAAATTGGTTTAATAAAATTTATACTGCAGTACTTTGCCCGTATTATTTCAATAGGGAAATGAGAAAAAATCTTCTAAATATAAATTTTCTATGTAAATCTTCAGTGTCTAAGTGCCTTAATCTAGACAAGAAGTAGGTTGTCTCCCTTAAAGAAATAACAAAGAGGAATAAATAAAATTATTAAAAAGTGCTTTAAGAAAAAAAATTAAATATGCATAAAAAGAAAGTTAAACGCAAAAAAAAAAAAAAAATTCATTTTATGCTATTTTATGTAATTATAAAAATCTAAATAAATAAAAACATGATGTACATTTTTTTTAATTAAATTTTATGTAGACACTCTTAAGGCAAGAAATTTAAATTGTTAAAATAGAAATTTATTCAAATATTATATTATCAATAGAAAAATCTTAAATTACGTCCGTTAATCATAATTTTGATAAAATATATATTCGAACAAAACATTAAAAATAATTTAAGTGCTTAAAAGACATCAGATATAAATTAAAAAAAACTTTAAAATATTAAAATGCCATGCTTCGATTGATTCATTCAATCATCATCAGAATAAATAAAAGTAAAAATCACAAGCACAATATACATAAAACACTGGAATGCAAGATCAATCTCTGAAAGTGAAGATAAATATAAAATGTAGATATTAAGAATATGTGAGGGGTTATATCTTCAATTTATAATGGAGATTTATCTCGTATTTCATTGTTTTATATTGTGCTTGTGATTTTTATTTTTAATTATTCTGATGATGGTTCGGTGAATCATGGACATGTCCTTTTAATATTTTAATGTTTTTTTTTTAAATCTATATCTGACATCATTTAAGCAATTAAATTATTTTTAATATATACAATCGAACCTCGTTATCCCGACACTCTAATGACCAGAAAAAAGTGTCGTCATAAGTGGAGTGTTGCGTTAAACGGAGTTGGAGAAAAATATGTTTATAAAAAGCTGTATTATTAATTAATTTAAGACAATTTTAAATTCATAACTCTTCTTGCTGTTTTAAGCAATAAAACATTATTATTAAACAAAATAAACACAAAAACAAAATTGAAAAGAATAAAAACCAGATTTGTGTTGACTTGTTTTTTTTTTTTTTTTTTTTTTTTTTTTTTTTTTTTTTTTTTTATTGTTACATGAAATATTCATTGCTTATCCTTGGATGTGCTTCCTACAATTCTTTTTTCAATGTTATACAATGAATTGTAATCAATATTTGTTGTTTCAGAAACGGATGTTAGATAATTTCTGATCCTTTCAATGCAATGTAATGCTTTGATTTTAGTGGGATGAAAAAAGCCTTTTAACTACAAGAAAGCGCCGCTTGAACAGAACAAAAATACCGCGAGAATACTGATAGGTCAATCTGGATAGTGGGGTATTCATAGTGTGTGAGTTTATTTATTCAGATAAAGAATTAATGTAAAATTTATCATTTAACCCAATGGGTATTTTAGACACTTTGTGAAAAGTTTGGCTAAGACATTTCTTACCGATTAATTTCCATGGTTATAAAATGGATTATGAAAAATGGACAATTTTCCTAAACCGTCGGAGTATCCGGGGTTGAAAATTATTCAACGGCATAAAATCCGGAGTTTATTTACTTTAAAATCATATGCAGAATATCGGGCCTTTGAAAAACTGACGTGATAAGCAGAGTGATGTGAAAACCGGGTGTCGGGATAAAGAGGTCCGACTGTATTTTGATTTTTTTTTTCGAATATATATTTTATCAAGGTCAGAAATTAATTTTTATAATTTCGTTTTAATTCAAAATCTGTTTAGCTTTATGCTCTTAATCATATTAAATATTACATATACTGTGGTTTATTAAGCAGTATTTAAATCATTACAGTTTGAATAGCATATTCTTACAAATGTTAAACCAATTATATTATATGTGCGTGTTTAAACTATTTTAAATTGAAAATGAATTGAAATATTTCATAAAATGTAATTTAATCTTTTTTTTTTTTTTTTTTTTTTTTTTTTTTCAAAATCCAATTCAAAAAATGAATATACTAAACCAAGCTTTGAATAATTCAATTATTTGAATAAGAAATATTTTTCTTTTCATTTAATAAGTCGGCTTGTAGAATCGGATTTTTTCTATTTTTTTCCGTCATATAACAGTAATCTTTACGGTTGTGAAGGCATTAATATAAATTTGTTCAATTTGATATTTTTAACGGGTCTCAGGACTCTTAAAATTGGATAGAAAAAAAAAGAGACCATTTTCAACATTTAACCCCTTGGGGACGAGCGACACGTATACGTGCCGCATGAAGCGCTCAGAATCTTTTTTTATTCTCACCAATAAAATTTTACTGAAAAATTTGCCTTATTTAATCAGAGCATTTTCTCGATTTAAAAAGATACAAATTTCTGTATTAAAAAAACGGTGACAAAATATTAAAAATTTCGCAAAAGGCTCCCGTCCCGAAGGGATTAATATCTTAAAATGTATCTCATTTTAAGACACAATTTTAATTAGGATGAAATATATAAGTATTTTTTTTTCATTTCGTGTATTTAAAAAATTGCAAGATGAAGAATCAGCATTTACATGGGGTTAACGAGCGAAAAATCGGCATAACAGATTACGCGCAGGATTACAAAATAAATTTTCCAACTAAAATGAAAATTTTGGCCCCTACTTATACTTTAGATTATAATAATTATCCTGAACTTAAATAAATTTGTATTCAAAGCATTTTTATATTTTTAATATAAAGTTTTATTTAGCTAATGAAAATTTAGAAAATTTCAAAGTATAATCACCTAAAAAGAAATTTTTTTGAACAATAAAAAGGAATTTTAGGTTCAGTTTATACAGACTAACATGAAACATATGTTTTGAAAACTTCATGAAAAAATATGCAGAAGTTTTTGAGATATCCTGCGCGTTATGCCCAAAATCGTCAGTTGGAGAAAATTGACTTCAAAGTTTCGGAAACGCCGCTTCAGCTGTTCAGCGGGTATAATTCTAAAAGCCGTAACTTTTGCTCTAAAGGAAATTTCAAGGAAACAATTATATCAAAATGTTAAGAAAAGATAGGAATTAAACATCTAAAAAACGTAAAATTTCGAAAATTTTAAAGTTTTAAGAGTCCTGAGAACCTTTTAATAATGGAAAATAACTCTTAAAAGCTTGTTATTGCCCCCCCCCCCCTCCGTCATTTGTACTTTGGTAGTAAAGGGCTAACTTGGCGATTCGAGAATCTGCTTTAAAACGTCTTCATTTTTAAACAATGCATTTTTTTTCTATTATATTTATCATTAACCTGAAATGATTTTTTTGGCATAGACCAAGAAAGGGAATTTAGATCATAGAACATTTTTCCTCCAAGGTACAAACATATGAATTGTAGTGAAAACAAATGTGAATAAACATTTTTAAAAATTTAATTATTTTAAACATACAAATAACTTTTAGAATTAATTTCGTCTGTGTCAGAAATATAACAAGCGTTGAGTTCAGTGTTTTTAACTTTTAATCAACATAAAAGCTATCTGAACTTAAAAGTCACGTCTTACATATTTAAGTTTTTTCTTCTTAGTATTATATTTTCAGATTATGGAATTTCAACAAGAAACTGTAAAAAAATATGTTTTGTTTTGAGAAACTTTGAACAAAACATGAATACAAATAGAATCGAGATTCACTGAATGGTTCCAATAAAAAGATATTTTGTGATCTTTTTAACAGAGCTGATTAAAACAACAACACTCTCCTTTGTTCTTGAATAACAATTCAGGAAGTAGAATCCCTTAAGATCGCAGCCACTATTTTTGAGCGAATCCCTGGTGCAGTGTCTTAGTTTAACACTTATTTTAGCTTATCTTTAACTTTTCTTAGTTTAAATTTCATCTTATTTTCTTATAGTTTTGAATTTAAAGATTTTAATTCAGATTTAAAGAACCACAGACAAGAATTCTATGCTTGTATTTTATACAATTACTCAAACTGACTAGTCAACGATAAATTAAGAAATAAAAATAATAAGTAAATTAAAAACAACACGTACGATCGATGGAAAAATCGGTTTCGATCTGACACTGCCGAAAATTCAGTCGGACCGAAGCTCGAATGAAACTATCTCCATTTTAAAATCTCTTTTCTTACTTTGGAAAATTTCTCCATTACTCATTGATTTCAGCTGTATCTGCTCAAATGAGACACTCTTTACTTATTGTTATGAACTTCACTGTTTATAATTATCAGTCATCACTGACTCAAGACGTGAATGCAAATTCTAAAGCAAGCAATGCATATGTTAGTAAACGATGAAGAAGCTTTGCACGTGCTCATTAAAAGCTGCAGACTTAACAGTAACATATTTTTGTTTTGTTTGAAAACACAGAAGTGATTCTAATACTCTTTGAGAAAGCTCTAGTATAACAGAAGATTATATACAAAAATCATTATAAAATATATATCAAAGTATTCAGTGTTCCTAAAACATTTTTTAAATGAAATTTTAAATGAAATTCGTATAATTAGAAAATTACTCTGCGTCGTTGCGGCATTAATTACATTTTATTTTATATGAAAATAAAAAGGTTTGGTAAGAGACATAGAGTATCATTTTGGGCCACACGTATAATTAATTAATACTTGTGTATATTTAATGAACATTTATAATTAATTAATAATTATGTATATTTAATAAACACGTATAATTAATTAATTATGATGTATATTTACGTATATATTAATTATTTTAAAAAAATTGGACATTTTCGTTTCCGTTTTCGGCCGAAAATAGGAGGATTGCCGAAGTTCGGTTTCGGTCTTAAAAACCTGTTTTGATCGACCTTTATTTAAAAGCTTTTTATTGAAAAAAATAATTACAATTTTTCTTTTAGTCATTTGTACCTTAGTAGATAAAGAAGTAACTTGGCAATTCGATAATAATGCGTTTTATACTTCTTCATTTTTCAAAAATTGTTTATCTTAGTTTCCTTCTATAATACCTATTATTGTGATATGGTGGGCTTACATTGAATAAAATATGTATAATTTTAAAGAATGCCTATTGTTAAATAATCGTAATTAATATGAAATGTAATAAAACAAAGATGCATTTTTTGTATTATGTCTATGATTAACCTGAATTGATTTTTGGACAAAGACCAAGAATGGGAATTTAGAACATCGGACATTTTTCCTCCAAGGCAAAACATATGAATTGCAGTAAAAACAAATGAAAATAAACGTTTAAAAAAATTAATTATTTTAAACAACAGATAACTTTTCAAATTATTTTCGTCTGTGTCAAAAATATAACAAGCGTTGAGTTCAGTGTTTATAACTTTTAATTAACATTAAAGCTACCTGAACTTAAAAGTCACGTCTTACATATTTAAGATTTTTCTTCTTAGTGTAATATTTTTTAATCCGGAAATTTCAACAAGAAATTTTAAAAAATATGTTTTGTTTTGAGAAACTTTGAACAAATCATGAATACAAATAGAAACGAGATTTATTGAATGGTTTCAATAAAAAGATATTCTGTGATCTTTTTAACAAAGCTGATTA
The DNA here is from genome assembly GCA_963932465.1 of Maratus speciosus. Classification (NCBI taxonomy): domain Eukaryota; kingdom Metazoa; phylum Arthropoda; class Arachnida; order Araneae; family Salticidae; genus Maratus; species Maratus speciosus. The sequence continues at coordinate 96,269,562 of OZ010792.1, forward strand.
AAACAGCAAAACTCTCCTTTGTTCTTGAATAACAATTCAGGAAGTACAATCCCTTAAGATCGCAGTCACTATTTTTGAGCGAATCCCTGGTGCAGTGTCTTAGTTTAATACTTATTTTAACTTATCTTTAATTTATCTTAGTTTAAATTTCATCTTATTTTCTTATAGGTTTGGATTTAAAGAATTTAATACAGATTTAAAAAGTCACAGACAAGAATTCTATGCTTGTACATTTTATACAATTACTCAAACTGACTAGACAATGATAAATTATTAAAAACAAATTATAAGTAAATTAAAAACAACGCACAATATATGACTGTATAGTTATTTAAGAATAGATATAATGTAGAAAACTGTATATTTTCAAAATGCATGGAAATATTTATTTTGAGAGCATTTTAGCATATCTAACATATCTTGGGTTCACAACTTTTAAATTAAACACAAGATAATAACAAAAACTATTCAAATTTGAAAATAAAATCATGCATATTTACATTTTATATTTTTTACTATTCTTCTTGATATATTTTTTTATGTTTCGTAAATTCAGATAAAAGTAAATTAGCTTTTTAAAAAAAATAACCAATTGAATTTAGATTCACCCAATGCTTTCAATACAAAGATAATTTCCTAGATTTTTTTAATTGAGCTGATTAACCCCTTCGCGACGGGAGCCTTTTACGAAATGTTTATTACTTTGCTACCGGTTTTAAAAAACAGAAGTTTGTGCCTATTCAAATCGGGAAAATGCTCGGATTTAATAAGGCAAATTTTACAGTAAAATTTTACTGGTGAGGATAAACGAGGATCCTTAGGCCTATTTCCAGCACGTATACGTGTCGCTCGTCCCCAAGGGGTTAACAGAGCAATACTTCTGCTTTATTCTATTAATGATAATCAAGAAAAGAACATTTTTTAAGACACTACACTGGGTGAGCAACTATTCATTCATTTAAAATCTTTTTTTGACACCTAGCTTAACATATCTTTATATTTTTTTATTAATAACTCAAATAGGTTATTATTTGACGCGTTGCAGAAAATGTTTTTATTCAGTTTTCAAAGAATGGAAAAGAGTAATTAAAAATTTATATTTAATTTTAATACGTAAAATTAGACAGGCAGAGATGAGACAAAATTAAAATTTAAACACCCCAACAACAAAAAATCAAAAAGACAACAACAAAAAATTACACTTGCATAATTATTGAGGAACAGGTATGGTAAAAAGGGAATTCAGAAAATTTGCACTATTAACACATTTGCACTGAATTAGCAGTATCGGAGAAACCATTGCATAACTTGTGCCTTTTATATATATATATATATTAGAAAGAGAATTACTAGGCGAAATCTTCTATTTCTGCCATCTAAAAACTTTCTTTTGAAAATTTCATTTTTGTTCGCCGGTTCGCCGGTAAGGAAATGCTTCGAAATAGTCGAAACGTAAGGAAAACTTGCAGATATTACCAAAGTTAAAAGCGCCTTATTTCAAAATATTTTGCATGTCTCCAATATGTATTTGCATTTGGTGTGCTTCGAAAAGGTGCATTCAATATCTGAAAATGATATTAGACAGACATGCCGCAGCATAGCAACATCCAGAATTTTCTCAGTTTCACCTATCGATCGGTGAAAAATGTAAGGAATAAAATCATAGACGAACAATTGCGTCGCGAGTTTATTTATGGCTTGCGTCGAAGAAACCGTCTTTCTAATCTCACAAATTTTAATCTGTAAGTAGACATTTATATACAACCTATTTAAACTAAGATAACTATCACCTTTCTAGTTATTTCGAATATTCCTTCTCTTTTTAAAAATTTCCGGTCTGTTGATTATATTGCCACCTCATAGGACACATTCAATTTCAGACACGTTTTTCAAATTCTTCTAGTGATATTAGACAAATTGTGCTGACCTACATGAAAAATATGTAAGCACTGTTTTTAATGTTATTGCCGTTTTGACGGACTCAAACTTCAAGCGCAGAGTAAGGCAATGCTAGCAGCATTGTGCAGGGGTAATACGTAAAGAAAAAAGCGTCCAAAAAGACGTCCGTCTGACATTAGCCTTAGGGGCTTTGATTGACAAAATTGTAACACTTGCATATAACTAAAAAAACACAGTAGTTATTTTATGTTTACAATTTTCACTATATTTTTCCGGTGCAAATTTCAATAACTATATTAATTGTAAAATATGCATTTGATTTCAGATGGTTCGCTATTTAGTTTACTTTAAAAATTCGATAGAATGTCCATAATTTTCTTAAATAATTTTCATAGAAATTTAATTCTTCCGATACCAATCACAATACTTTAGCTAAGGGGCTTGCAAACAGATCCCAAATATGAAATGCCAAATACTGATTTTCTGGTTATTTCGAATATTCCTTCTCTTTTTAAAAATTTCCAGTCTGTTGATTATATAGGTCACATTCGATTTCAGGCTATCGGACATTTTTCAAATTCCTCTAGTGATATTAGACAAACTGTGCTTCAATATACGTCATGTGGAGAACATGAGAGAATTCACGCTATCTTCTCAAGATGCAGTATCATAAAAAAAAAAAAAAGGTACTGATTTGTAAATTTAATAGATAATTTTGTATGTCATTTGTACTGTTTACACCCATCGGGACGAGCGTCTTTTACAGAATTTTTAATCATTTATCACCGGTTTTTCAAAATTGAAACTTTTGCCTAATTGAATCGGGAAAATGATCGGATTAAATAAGGAAAATTTACTGGTGAGAATAATCATGGATTCTTAGCACCTTACGCAGCACGTATACCGATCGCTCGTCCCCAAGGAGTTATAAATATTTTCATAAGAATAATATTCATAATAACGAAACTCAAAGCTTCTTTTAAAATTTCAGTTTTCTTCTGAAGTTTTTTTGTCTCTAACATTCCGAGAGTTCATCTAAATTTCACGAAACTCACTGAAAACTCAATAATGTAGCAAAACACCCGACGTGAATTTAAATTGAGTTTAGTTATATTAACTGAGATATGAGCATTAACATGAAGAAATTTTAACATAATATGTGATAACTACTGCACATTTCTTTTTCATAATACATATCATTGCAAAATACATAGCGCAAATTATATAAAAATTTCAGTTCTATATCACAAAACTTTAGAAATATATCGAAAATATAACAACTGGCTTTGATGATATAGTGAGCCAATTACATTTTAACTGTAGCTTGATGGTGAGGGATTTTCGACAAATTGTTATGTTTCCTGTTATAGATGGCAATTTGTGAAGTATCTCTAATCATCCAGTTCCTGTTAGTACATAATTCAAAAATGACTGACACCCTAGTTTGTATCTTACTGAATTTTTGTTATATTAAACTAGAATTTTAATATAAGTTATTTTATTTATTTAAAACGTTGAACATGAAAACAGAAATATTAAATATCTATTTCTGAATATATTTTTGTAAATATTTGCAAAGTATTACATAATACTAGATAAAAATTTATTTGAGGACAATCTGTGCAAAATATTAATGTAAATTAAGTTTCGATTCATCCAATGGTGCCAATAAAAATTGAAATATTGAAAACATTTAGTGACTTTTAAATAAACAAGCTGTGTTGAGTCCTTGCGATTTTTAATTGTTTTAATATATTATAATTTTACGTTTACTATAATTTTGTATTTTTCATGACCTATATCTTCTTAATATATATTATTTTTCTCTTCTGTACATTCAGGGCTGCCACTGGAAAGTATTTTTTAACTCTATCTTGCACAACTTTCTCGAAATAAAAATCTTTTACATAAAATTTGAGAACTTGTGCTAGGGAAGTGTTCATAATTTTAAAATCATAATTTTAAATTCATAATTTTAAAATAGTTGTGCGAATTTAATATAAAAATAATCACTAATGGCAATTTTGTACATTCTAAATTGTCAAATATTTTACAATTAAAAATGTAAAAAGGTTCTGAATTAATGCATATCATTTATATTTAAAGCTTATAAATTCTAAATAATACATATATTTTTAATTTTTGCATTAATAAATAACATTTAAATCGCATGCATTTGAATAGTAAATGATATTAAAGATTAATTTAATTTAATACTTACTAATAATTTAAACATTTTTGTATACACAAAAACATTTACTTATTAAAGTAAACTACAATATTAAGGGTTTTTTTATCCTCTTCGCTTACCTGGGTCCACATATGTAGACCTCATTATGTGGACCAAGTGTGTGGACCCCCTAAAAGGACAACTATTTCCTCATAAAACTAAACTCTTTGATTTTTCTATATTTTGACTACTATTTTAATAGCTGGATGTTTTTTTTTTCCCTTTTAAAGCAAACTGATGAATAGCAACCCGTCTGCTATTTTTCTCATAAAATAGATGCTATTTTCATCAGAGTTTGCAAAATACTTTCAAGACAATGTGGCCAAGAAATTGAGAAATTTTCATAATTTTTTCACTTAACTCTCTCGCTGCGCAACCCGAGAGTTTCTCGGGCAACGTAAAAGTAGCAAAATTTGCGCAACGCGATATTTCATCGGGGATGCATTTTTTCCATCTAAGTAACCCTCCTTGATCATTCCTACCAGTTAATTTTTATTGTAAATTTTGCCTTATCTAAACGGAGCATTTTCTCGTTTAAATCAGACGAAAATTTTTGTTTTGAAAAACGGGTGACAAAAGAATAAAATTGTTAAAAGACGCTCGTTGAGAAGGAATTAAATGCGTAATTTTTGAAGCTACTTTGATAAAACAATTACGCAGCGATAGGGTTAAATCCTTTACAATAAAATATTTTGAGGATTTGAATATCATACACTTCATTAAAGGCTTTAAATGTGAATTTATGTGAATTTAGGTTAGTGATAATTAAATTGGTATTTTAAGGGAATTTATAATTTTACGTCCTTTTTCGTGAACGTAAATTGCTTGTCCCCTAAAGTATCAATTTCCAAAAGTTTCTTTTTTCCTGTCATCTATGATGTCAAAACCAATGAATCAGAATTTGTAGTATTATTTTAGCTTCGGTAAAGGAAGAAGTAAAAAGTCATTATGGATTTGAATTGAACTGAAGAATAAAAGTTAAATAAACTATTTAAAAAATCTTTAAAATATCTGGAACTTACTATAATTAAATTGAGGCAAACATAACAACCCAGAATTAAATTCTAAATAATATTACAGCGTGACTTCAAAAATCCAGCATTCAGAAATCTAGCAACTTCAAAAATCCGGCATCGAAACCATCTTTTCCCTTCCTTTTTCTTTTACATTTTCAAGTTATGGGAGAATAAAAATAGCAATTCTTTATGAATTAAAATCTTCAAGATCGAAAATAAAAATGCAAAAAAAGAATATTTGACTTTCTTTTTTGCACGGTTGCTTAGCAAAGGAAACAACTTTGGCGAATGCATGGTACAATATATGATCGAACGATTTTCGGCGACGGCGACATTAATGATGAGGAAGAATTTTCAAACTTTCACATTTCCCGTGAAAAGGTCGCAATTTATGAGCTGATTGAACACGCAAAATCTGAAAATGCATTAAGTGTTAAAAAAAGGGATATAGATGATTGGCTAAGCATTGACAAAAAGGCATCAACAACGAACAATTTAACAGACAGCGAGATCGCTCACGTTGTGCTAAATAGAACTGCCGATAATGCTAGTAGCAGCTCAGAAGACAAAGATGAAAAACCGGCAGAAGAAAAGTTGTCTCAAGAAAAATGCATAAATTTGGCTGGAGAATTAATATATACTTTAGAAAAACAAGACTGTATTTCCGACATTCTTCAGTTGTATAGTAAAGTGAGGACAGACGCCGCGGTCGGACAGATGCCACAGATATTCTGCAGGTGACACTAGCGTTCCCTAGACCAATTTTAGAAGTTCGTAGTGTTTCTCTGTGCTGTGTGATGTGTTGTATGCGTTTCCACCGCTTAATTGTCAGTATTTACATATTTATGCCAGTTTTTATTGCTCGAACCTGCGTGGTAAGTTGCTAAAATTATTCTAATGAAGTTTTATTACATATTTTAAGAAAAATAAACAGAGATTTCATCCCAAAATCGATTGCAACTATAGACTAGATCCTCGTGGAATACAGACATGTACTTGCCTTTCTCGCACATCGCTCACATGATACAAAATGGCGGCGCGGCATCTTACCCGCCACTATGGGACAGATGCCGCAAAATAAATTTTTGTTTTTCGGTTCAATAAATTCATCACTGCGATTTAAGTAGAACTTACATTTAAATGAATGTATATAAGCGCATTCTGCTACTTATCAAAATATTCTTAGCAACAATTTTGGTTCACCATGTATGAATAAGGAAAAAGTAGGCCGTTTACCATTCTCAACATCTAAGCTTTTAAACAAAATATCTCCTACCTCAATGGTCAAAAGACCTATTCAGCTAACAAGGGCACCACCAAACATGATGCGCACAGATTTTGATGATTTCAAAGTATGTTGTAGGGGTTTTACCACTAATTATTCTGATGAAAGGATTTCTTCAAATGGGCCTTAGTTTTAGAGAAATTGGGGGTTAAAGTTCAGCGTATATTTCAAATACCTATTAGTATGACTTTCTGTATGTGAATTCGTGGCTCAGCGGTAGCGTGCGAACTTGTGGACCAGCACATTGCGGATTCGATCCCACCCTCGGGCACTTTTTTCTTTTTTCCTTATTTTTATTATTTACTTTTTTACTTATTTATTACAGACTTCAGCTAATGCAACAGCATTCTTTTTGTACCTCAATGGAATATAATCGCGCGGTTCAGGTGCAAATTCTTCAGGTACAAAATTCTCACCATCTTCATGAAATCCCGGACGCTATAAAAAAAATATTTAAAATTCAATCGTTTGATTTCGATTTTTTTTAACAATGAAATATAATGAATATTTTATTTATTTATTTATTTATTTATTTATTGGGCTAAAGTAAAAAATTATGTCTTTGTAAATTCGTTAAATTAATCTTCTTCATTCAATATCAATTCCTCGGCCTCAATAATTTGTCGATCTTCTAATATTTCTAAAATTGCACCATGACATTCTTCAGCCATAGCAATTGAAGCACCGGATATTTCATCCGGTGGAGAACTTGTAAACAGATCATCATTTTGTAACAACGTCTCGCAATATTTTAATGCATTTGTAATTCGGCCTTTTTGTTTCTCTTCCAAACGAGAATTTTCCGCATCAGCGCTGGTTCCTTCCATAACACAATCTTTAGCATTCAATCTGTAGCCTTCTTTTAATTTTCATACCGAAATTTCCCCTATATATAACAATATTTCAAATCTTTTACTTGTCGAAAAAATAAGCTAAACGAGATCAAGAAAAGAAATTTTTATTTTTTCCAATATTACCGAGAAAAGCAAAGCAGACGATTAAAAAATGTATAAATATACTTGTATGTATCGTAAATTTTATCTCATTAACAGACGATTTTTGCAATCTTTTGAATTTTTATGAATCACGCAGAGAGTGTTTTCATTTGTTATAATAAAAAAATATTTTTAAATGTAATCTCTCATTTTTTATTTGTGCAAACGAAAAATGATGTTTAGGTTGAACTTTATTAAAGATAAATGTATTTTACAAAGTATTAAAAGTTTGTACAACTGGTAAAAAACTTGTATTTAAGCATTACTGCTTTAATATTTCATAACTCTTTCGAAGATATGCATTATTTGAATTATCTAATCCTAGATACGTTTGAGAAATTGCACATGAAAATTATTTTGTATAATTTACACAAGAAAAGGATACATTTTCCTTTAAAATTCCATTAAAAAAAAAAAAAAAAGATAGATTATTCAATTCAAAAAATCATTATTGCAGAATTGTGCTTAAAATAAAAAATGTAAATAATAATTAATTTTAAAAAAAGTTTTAGGCATAAATTAGTTTTGTAAATAAAAATATTAGTTTAAAAATTGAAGAGAAAAATAAATTGCCATGAAAAATTCGAAAATTTAAATGTAATTTATTTAGAAAATATCAAAGTTCAAAGGTGTAGAAAGCCCAATTCTGCTTAAAATTTTTAACGTGTAAAAAATATAAAAAATTTGTAAAAAAGACAAAAAAAGTACTTCGAAGTGGAATCGAACCCGCAATGTTTTGGTCCGGAAGCTCGCACGCTACCGCTGCACCACGAATTCACACTCTGAAAGTCACACTAATGGGTATTTGAAATATACGCTGAACTTTAACCCCCAATTTCTCACAAACTAAGGCCCATTTGAAGAAACCCTTTCATCAGAATAATTAGTGGTATGACCCCTACAACATACTTTGAAATCATCAAAATCTGTGCGCATCATGTTTGGTGGTGCCCTTGTAAGTAAGAGAAAGTGAAAGGATGCAAATATTATATAAAGAGTTTATAAACATGACGACAAACAGAGTTTATAATAAAGAGTTTATAAACAATAAAAAAGAAGAAGGAAATGAAAAACAAAAGAAACTAGAAAGCGTCAAAGAACGACAACTTGGCGGAAGTAAAATTTGTAAAAAAAGGAAGGGAAAGATCAACTTGAAAACGCCTTAGTTGAGGAAAAAACTAAAATATAAGTCATCTTCCGACAATGGGTAAATTGTTCCTCTTATGGATTCTGATGGCAGAATTGGATTGGAATTTGATGTTTCTGCATATGTTGAGCGGCTGGAGCAAAGACTAAAGCGCACAGAATTCAGTGCATCAAATTCAATCGATAGCTGCATGAAAAACGCTTACTTTATTTTCGCAACGGGTAGTGTGGTGTGATTGTGGGCGAATGGAAATACAAAATAAAAGAATGAGAAGAAAGGCCAAAAATAAACAGTCTAGGGTCTAAATAGAATAGAACTAATACTTACATTAAGAGCAAACTGCAATGTTCGCCTGGATGTAAACCAGTGATTTATATCTTTTTTGGAATTATGCTGTCTATTGTTTCCCGTATATATGCTATCCATTCATGTAAATTCAAATGATTTTCTTTTCATTTTCACTTCTTGTATTAAGTTTTGTTTATAGAGATTAATTACGCTTTTGCATTTCACACTTTTCACACAACTTTTCACAATTTAGTGATACATATAATTTTTGTAAGTTTACTGTTATTTATTTTCATTTTAAGCAGTTTGAGAAAATAAAAATGTGATTTGTTTGAAAAAAAAAATAAACAGCCTAGCATTTTTCTCCATGCGGCATCTGTCCCACACCCCATGCGGCATCTTATCCAGCACATAAAAAATGATGTTAAAAAAAGGACCTGCGGAAAAATAATTATGCCTACTTTATTAAGAGGTTTTTTAACTTGTTTAACATAGAAATTGGATTCTAAAGGGTTTGATTAATGATTTCTGGTACTTAGTTTGTTGTTTTTTGCTTTATTATACATTTTACAAGAAGAAAAGAAAAACTGCGGCACATGTCCCCACTTTACTATATATATATATATATATATATATATATATATATATATAAAACTTGTTAAAGAACGGCCAAAAAAAAATGAAGCAAACGAAGTTGACATCGATGTATCCGAAATTACAAGAGAAGAAATAATTTCACTCTTTATTAGATTTTTTTTTTCTGTAACATAGAAAATATCCATTAAAGTAAGTTTATATATATATATATATTTAATTTTCTCTTTTTCTTAGATAATTATCACTTAATAATGAATTTAACTTATGGCTAAAGGCACCATTAATAATATAATAATTACTTTTGATATTCCTAGTTACTACTTTTGATATGCCTGCAGAAATCCGGCATAGTCTCGATCCCGATGGTGCCGGATTTTTGAAGTTATACTGTTTTTTTTTTTTTGTTTTTTTTTTTGTTGTTTTTTTTTTGTATTAATAAATTACATTTAAATTACATGCATTAAGATATTAAATATCATTTTAATTTAATACTTACTAATAATTTAAACGTTTTGTATAGCAAAAAATATTTACTTTTAAAGTAAACGACAATATTAACACTAAACGTACCGTGAGGCATCATTTTGACCTCTACCAATAGTAAATATTTCGGTTCGACCAGGATTTTCTTTATCGGATAAGTTTAAAGAATACAAGGAAGAAAAAGTTAAATAAGTAAGTTAAATAGATTTAAATAAAAATTTTGGTGTAAAATATTTTTATAAAATTTGAGTGAAATGTCCGGTAGTTTTAGTGTTAAATACATATTTTAATAGTCATTATGGACCTGAATTGAAATGAAGAATAAAACATAATCAAACCATTTAAGAAAAACTTAAAATATCTCGAACTCACTATAATTAAATTGAGGCAAACATAACAATCCAGGATTTAAAAATACCCACACACGATTAAAAATCTGACTGTAAGAATAATGTTTTACAAACTTTTTCATGACAAATTAAAAAAAAAAAAGATCTGTTTGAAGGAAAATCTTTGCAAAACCTGAATACAAATGAAGTTTTGATTCTTTCAATGGCTTGAATAAAAATATGCTTTCTTTTCTTTCAACTGAACTGATTAAAAGAACAACACTCCCTTTGTTTCTAGAATAATAATTCAGGAAATGAAATCCCCCAAAGACTATCAACATCGAATAGTTCAATACTTAGTTTTTAGAACGTTGAATTAAAAGCTTTTGATACCGTTTTAAAGAACCTAACATACTGATGAAGGGAACATATGTATTTTTTATAATTAAAACTGAATAGACAATTACTATCTGAACAATGTTTCACAAGTAAAAAGTTTGTGTAAATGTTTATTCAATATTGGAGACTGATAGAAAAAGAAAACATATTTTTTTTATAAATTATATAACTGAATTACTGAGCCGGAAAATCTGTTCATTTACATAAAAATTAATTTACGAAAATACGTAAAGTTTTTTTTTTTTTTTTTTTTAAATCATTTTAAGTAAGGCCAATTTTATTTTTAATTATTTTTTTCAATTTCCATTAACAGGAACGGCTTAAGATTCAATCAATATTACATAAATATATGTATCAGAATTTTATTTAGATACATTTTTTCTATGTTCATAAATTAACTATGGATCAGATAGGTGGTGGTGAAAACAACAACTATACTTTGTAAAATGTAAATCGAATGTGATCTGTAAATATTTTAATGGTTGAAAATATATTTTTCATTTTGCAAAGTTCTGTTAATTATTTATGTAGAGAACGCGCAATGGGTTTTACACAAAGTTCTCTTAAGGATAGTGTATTTGAAAATTTTGAAACGTCAAATGCAGTTTTCTTATAAACTTGAGTTTGTAGCTAGCTACCTGCTAACCTTGTCCAGATAGATATGCGAGACTTTCCAAAAAATTATTCTATGACAACAATTCCTACAATTCAGTTTAGGCGTGTTTCAGATATTTGTGTTGACAGAGCTTGATAATTAAATTGGATTCTCTATGTTTTTTATTTTTCGTTCAATTAATTAAAACTTGATTTATAAACAACAATTTTCTCAGTACGAACATATTTTTCGTTTCCAACAATATCGCTTCAGGAAATTTCGTTCAAAATGCCCACTTTGACATCAATTTTTGAAATATATTATCTCTATCAAAAAAATCTAATAATACGGCACATTATATAGTTTCTGAATAAGAGAACCTGCCAATTCAATGAGTTCGAGAGCAAAAAGGAATTTAAAATGAGTCAGAAATAATGCAGTTTCGGTTTGAGGACAAACGACCCTTAAAACGACAATTTTTTGTTCAACCGCTATATATTTTTAGTTTTTGCTGTAAGAATTGGTCCTATCAAAAACTTGCCAACATAAAAGTTGTAAATAATATTAAGAAGATTTATAATAAATTCATGCGGATTTGATATCTTGTGAATTGATGAAGTTATGGATTTTTTTCTTCTTCAACTCTCCCTTTTTGTTTTCGTTTTTATTTTATTTTATTTTATTTTATTTTATTTTCTGTTGTAAGAGTTGGTCCTATCAAAAGCTTGTCAGTATAAAAGTTGTAGATAATATTAAGAATATTCATAAAAAATTTAATTGGATTTCATATCTTGAGAATTTACGAAGTTATGACTTTTTTCCCCATAAAACCCTAATTTTTTCCCCCTTGAGTTCATTTTTGATTTTATCAAAATTTTGTCATGCATAAACTTTTGGCCCTTTTCCTAGAAGTTATAATAACTTTAAACAGATTCGATATATATTATAATTAAGAAGTTATAAGGTTTTTTTTTTCGGTTTTCATGAAATCCCTCCCTATTTCCACCCCCTTTTCCGATTTTGCCCAGTAGCGTACTTGACCGAGTTTTTTTGCCCCTTGATTTTATGTATTAGTTTGGGAGAGATATGTGCAGAATTACGGAAGTTATCGCGTCCATAAAAAAGTTATATATATATATAATAAAGTTGAATATATATAAAGTTTTAAACTGAGGGTGGTTTTGGGTGCTATGGGTCCTGATTGGCGTAGATTTGCAAAAATTTTTCAGATATTCCAACGTAGGGAAGAATGTAATAGGTAATATTTCTTACGAAATCTACCTAAAATTCACAGAAAAGTCATATTATTGCTGAACTGTAAAACATAATATTAGTACCTTTCTAAAAACGAGACTATGGAACTGTGATCAAAGTTAAATTTAGGCGAAAATATTTCTTTCGTTGCATTAACTTATTTCAAAGATATATGGCAAAGATAAATTTTTTTGTAAACAAGATTTTTTCAAGCTCTTCCATGGTGAACCCTTTGCCCTCGAGTTATGACCACTAGTGTTGTCATGTGTCCCGCGTAATTCGTAGCTCCAAATGATCTGGACACCAGTATTTTAAAGAATATTTTGCTCCCCTTATCTAACAGAAGAATTATCGAAAAGAATTATACAGAAGAATTATATAACAGAAAAATTATAAAAGATGGCGAAACAGATTGTAAAAAGTAAGTTGTATCCAGAGCATTTTGAGCCCAATTTTATGCGGAACACTTCGCAACACTGGTGATTAGTGAAAGTCACCTCTCCAGTGCAAAGAGTTAATATTGATATTTGTAAGCATTTTAAGGAACGTTCGTTATTGTCCAAAATGAAAATTCTATCTATAGCTCGTGATCTTAATCGATATCTTAACTGCACTCTTAAAATCTTAAACGGTGATTAAGTAAAGCGATTGTAATTTTGATAAAATATCTGGTCTAACTTTGGAAGAATGTTCATTATTTAACCCGTTGAAGGGCGGTGATATATGTTATATACCACTAAATTTTAATTGCCAAATGCCACAGTGGCACCAACATTTTAAAACAAAATATTGATTTTTATTATATACTCGAAGAATTTTTTTTTTGCTTACTTTCATATAAATTTTCTTGTAAATGATGGTGTCAACCAATCATTTTAACATTATAGCAACAAAAGTACTTTGCCCCTGAAAGGGTTAAAAGGCGTACTTAAAAACTTCAGGGATTAGATTTCCGACTTTTTTTAATACCAGTATAATTTTAGAGAAAATTTTATTTTATTTAATCGGAACACTTTAGCGATTTATCAGAACAACATTTTCTCGAAGATTATGCTAATATGCAAAAAGTCGGAAATCTCATGCCTGAAACTTGCAAAATATACTCAGTTTCAGGTCTATTTTTTTTTTCGTGACAGCTCCGGCTATTTAAGCTTTAATTTTAAAAAATCACAGGTACTTATTTGTTCTAGTACATGCATTGCTTTTATTTGACTTTGCATTTACAAATAAGTCCACGATAAAAGAAAAAAAAATGCACGTCAATAATTATAAATAAATTGATATACATATAGTCATCAACGGATACAACACTGCATCCTTCTTAAAGTACACTTTATTAAGTTATTATTGCACAATTTTAATTCTTCAAACTATCCGATAAAAACCTTCGAATTACACGTACAACATCTTTTATACAACATCTCTTAAAATCTACCATATATAGAGTGAGTAATACTCGATTATATTTAATTTATTGACATTTTTTTTTTAAATTTGCATGGTTACTTAGTATACTTACAGTTGGACGTGCTATGTTCTGTTTTTTTGATACAGTTTAATATAAATAAATATGAAGGTTGCGTTTTTTTTAACAGATTTTTTAAATAGGGAAGTGCCTTATTCTTTTAATGTTCGCATCAAAACTGATTTACTGCAATTTCAGGTATTATATAATATGCAAAATACTTGTAGTTACATACACGATTATATCTATATTTGTTGACAAATTAAAAATATATATATTGTTATTAATCGTGTTATTAAATCGTGTTATTAAATGCCATGGGCCTCTGTGGTTTAAAAAAATGAGCAGGTTCAGGATATTTTTGAAAAGATTTTTTAAACAATCTAATCTAACATTTTATAGTTTTAATATTCAGATGAGAAATGATTCAAAGTACCTTTAAATATTTTATGGTAACGAAAGGCATTACATATAACTTATGAACATATTATATATGACTTACATAACATAGTCATCTACACTGCATTCCCTATCCAAAGAGACTTCGCACAGTGTTTATACGTCTCTGGAGTTTCAATATCAGAATTTTCATACAGTAATGGTCGTCATATCTGAACATCTATTTTTTTTTTCATTGAATAAGGAAAATATTGATATATGAAAAGCCTACTATTATTTTCCTGCAGCGTACGAATGTTGTATAATTTGAGAAAGAAAATTGAAGTCATTATGTATGCTAATATTTTATAATATGCAGATCACTATAAAAAGACCTAAAAAAACAATAAATATCCAGTTATGCGTATATGCTTAAATCTCAATAAATGCCAAAAATCTGGACCAGAAATATTTTTTTACTGCATCAGCAAAAAATATTATATATTTTTAAATAGTATGGAACAATGTCTAAAGATTTCATTATATTATTTTCACACAGCCAAAAGAAAAATTGCCGTTTATTTCTATGCAACATATTTTTAAAAATCACAGAAAAATGATAAACAAAAACGGCAACAAATGAAGTTAAATTGCCCATGTGCTAAACACATTAACTATCCAGTAAAAATCATGACGCGCCATTAGTTTTATAAATGATGCAAAAGTGTTTTATACTAATTTGCCATTAAACTAATGATAATGAAAATTCGATTTCTTTCACGTTAGTGTTGTTTAAACAATTCAAACTAGAAAACAATCATTAGGGACATATACAAAATGTATTTCATATAATAGTGCAGGAAACACATAACAAATTTAAATCTAATATAACTATTTAAATATGACGTTAGATTTTCTCGAAGGAAAATAATTGTTTACAGGAGAAATAATGGATATAAGTTTTTATGTTAAAATAATTACATGGCTGTTTCATTATTCATAAATTTTAGTGTCTGGTAATATCTATGTACATTTCATATTGGTGCAGATTTATACATGAAAAATTTAGCGTAATACGTGCGATCTAGTAAGCTCGGGATTTGTTCCGGATATTTATGTAATTTCAAGTTCTCGAAGAAATTATTTTATCTAGTAATGCATTAATGACTTCTGCAGTAATTTTAATCATTAATAATAGTCATGTAAATTTTTTGTTAACACACGTTTAAAAAATAACATAATAAGCATTTGCAATATACATAATTTGCAATATTATGTATAATATATATATTATATACAAAAGTAACATATTTGTATATTATTGCTTTTGAGATTTGAAATCGATTTTTAAATTTTTTCTAGTTTACAAAGAAATTATTTTAATGAACATAGAATGTGATTTTTGTGAGACATTTTCACTAAAGAAGAGATCTCCAACATTTCATCTTATTCCATTCAATATATATGAAGTTATTTACATAAATTAAAATGAAAGTTAATATTTTCATATTACGTATTGCGCTTTTTTTCATTTCTATTAACTTTTAATAACGCAATTGTGTTGAGAAATAAATCATTCCCATAGGAAATAAAATATAATATTTATAGATGTTAGCTTTTCATATTTCAATTACTACTAAAACATCTTACTATCAGTTTTTTGTTAGAAATCTCTTCAGCACACAAAAAATTTCAATCAATATATTTTGATCGAGTTTTCTATGGGAAAGTTATATTTTTTTTTTTTTGAGTGTTTAAACGGAGAAAGTCTCTAACGGAAGTTGAATAGTACCTGTAATATCAGATGAGATTAAATTATTTCAAAATCCAAAATTTAAGTATTTGAAATTACAAAGGTGTGTATTTTCACATTTAGACAAAAATTATGAAAAATGTGTGCTACTAAAAAGATAATTTCATAATAAAGTAATTAAAATTTATATATATATATATGGCTGCTGCTAGACAATAAGATGATGTTATGATTTATGCATGAATGGTTGTAGTGTACTGTGTTATCTTTGTTAGTACTGTTAGCCGGAGTCATATAAATATTTTTTCATGTTTTTTGAGGATTTTTGAGGATTTCTCCTTTAGGGTTTTTATTTGCAAATAACATTTTGATGGTAATTACTAACTGCACAAAATACAGGTTTTTGCACTCTTGATCTAGAAGTGATGCTCTAATTAGGGTTTCGTTCATCTGACGAAACCCTATTCGTCTCGCTCTTCTGTCTGTCTATCTGTCTGTCTGTCCGTCTGTCTGTCCGTCACAGAGCCCGTTCTCAGAAACTATACATGTTAGAGACATGAAATTTTGGGTACTTATAGCTGAACACCTCACATCATACGACAAATCATAAAATTTTGAAAAAGTCGTACATTTAACCCTTTGGGCTCCCGCATGTGTATTTTAAACAATTCTTTCTAAGTGAGCTCCTAATTAATTTGGAGGCGTGAAATTTTGCATATTTATAGATGAACACCTCACATCAAATGACAAATCATAAAATTTCGAAAATGTCGTAAGTTTAACCCTTTGGGGTCCCACATGTGCATTTTAAACAATTCTTTCTAAGTGAGCCCCTAATTATGTTGGAGACATGAAATTTTGGGTACTTATAGCTGAACACCTCACATCATACGACAAATGATAAAATTTTGAAAGGGTCGTACATTTAACCCTTTGGAGTCGCGCATGTGTATTTTAAACAATTCTTTCTAAGTGAGCTTCCTAATTAGTTTGGAGACGTGAAATTTTGCATACTTATAGCTGAACACCTCACATCAAACGACTAATCATAAAATTTTGAAAAAGTCGTACATTTAACCCTTTGGGCTTCCGCATGTGTATTTTAAACAATTCTTTCTAAGTGAGCTCCTAATTAGTTTGGAGGCGTGAAATTTTGCATACTTATAGCTGAACATCTCACATCAAACGACAAATCATAAAATTTTTAAAAAGTCGTACATTTAACCCTTTGGGCTCCCACATGTGTATTTTTAAAAATTCTTCCTAAGTGAGCTCCTAATTAGGTTGGAGGCGTGAAATTTTGCATACTTATAGCTGAACACCCCACATCCAACGACAAATCATCAAATTTTGAAAAAGGTCGTGTATTTAACCCTTTGGGGTCCTACATGTGCATTTTAAACAATTCTTTCTAAGTGAGCCCCTAATTATGTTGGAGACATGAAATTTTGGGTACATATAGCTGAACACCTCACATCATACGACAAATGATAAAATTTTGAAAAAGTCGTACATTTAACACTTTGGCTCCCGCATGTGTATTTTAAACAATTATTTCTAAGTGAGCTCCCAATTAGTTTGGAGACGTGAAATTTTGCATACTTATAGCTGAATACCTCACATCAAATGACAAATCATAAAATTTTGAAATTTTAGCTGAACACCTCAGATCTCACGTCAAATAATAAATTTTGAAAAAGTTTTATGTTTAATCCTTTCAACTCCAGCTTGTGTATTTTAAGCCATTCTTTCTAACTGAGCCCCTAATTAAATTGGAGATTTGAAATTTTGCATACTTATTGCAGAACAATCATAAAATCTTACGTTTAACCCTTTGAGCTACCACATATGTATTTGAACAATTCTTTCTAAGAGAGCCCCTAATTAAGTTGGTGACATGAAATTTTGCATACGTATAGCTGAATGCCTCAGACCATACGACAAATCATAAAATTTTCAAAAAGTATTTTATTATTTACCCCTCTGGGCTCTAACTTGTGTATTTTAAGCAATTTTTCTAACCTCCGCTCTTTTAACCCGGGGAGAAATTTTCCAACTTTTGCCGACACCCCTTTGACCATTCTTTCATATTATGCACCATAACCTTACATATTTTAGTTCCATTTTTTGATAAGTCTCGGGTGCTATGGGCCCAATCCCCTCGACTAATATATCTACGGATAGTATGTAAAACGGATTTTCGTTCGGATACAGGTTTGTTTAGAATCAAGTGCGCCCTCTGGTTGTGAAATGTGGAACTAACAGATTTTTCAAAAAGATAAAGTGTTTTGAAAGGAATATTAAACGAAACCCTCTGTGCGATCTGTGATCACACTTACCCACTTGTTTTTTTTAATGCATATACATTTTTAATGTATTTCACATTTAATTGTAAATTTGACAATTTAGAAATCCAATCCCGCAGTCTGTGTGTGACTTTGAAAGTCGTAGTGTCACCTATGCGCTTCTGACCCAATTTTTGTTCGTTTATCCCTTTTAACCCCTTGAGGGAGGGTGGGATATACTACATCCCACCTAATTTAAACAATGTTCGCACCAGAAACTTTTAACTAAATTTTTTATTTTTAACATTGGGGGCGAAATGTTGCAAAATTGCTTTTCTTGTTTTAAAATAAAATTTTTCGATTATTCCGGTGAGAATTCAATATTACAGAGACATTATTGCTTGCCTCTCAAAGGGTTAACTCGCATTTTACTTTGCTTTTGCCGATAAAGAAGGCACATAAGCTGTCTTCTTCTGGAGAATAGTGACAGAAATACAATGAATAAACTAAAATAAACCTACAGCGGTAGAATCCATTAAAAATCCTGGTCTACTAATAATATTAATTATTATAATAATTACCCACCTCTGCTTTCTTGACCATAGGCACAGATGTGCTATGCAGCCCAAGTCAAGGGCAGGTGGCCAGCCTAATACGGAACCTTGATATTTTGTTCTCGAGCAATTTTATGGGCATTATATCCATTATATCGACGCTGAAGGGATGAAAGATTCACTGTAAAAAAAAAAAAAAAAGAAAAAGAAAGAAACCGGAGTAAGTTACGGAAGTTGTACAGGCAATCGAGACGCCAGTACTATTTCCGTAAGTTTTCCCCGTAAATTCCAGAAAAACGGCGGGAAAGGTCCGTTAAAATACGGAAGTAGTACTGGCGTCTCGATTGCCAGTACTATTTCTGTATTTTAGTCTTTTTTTTTTTTTACAGTGTTGAGGGAACCTTGTCCACCCAGCAGTCGAAGTGTGGAGTACCATGACTCGCTGACTACTAAGCTACTAAACTAAACTAGTTGAGGATGCTAAAATTCATCTTAATAATATAATATAAAATTACATAATGATTCACTACTTAAAAGAAGATTAAACAATTAAGAATCCAGTATTTTCGGCGAATATTTAGCCATTTTCAGGATTTCAAATTTAAGCAGTTGTTACGAGCCATATAGTGGTATCGATCATGGAACTCGGATGTACGATTTGAAAAGAGGGTTTTGAGAGTAAGATATGGACAAGTAGCGTTCGTAACAACTCTTTAAATTTGAAATCCTGATAATGGCTAAGTATTAGCCGAAAGTAGTCGATTTTTAACACCTTTTTAATTGTTTAATCATCTTTTAAGTACAAAATCATTTATGTAATCTTATACTAAACTACCGCTCCCCCTTATTCATACGTACTTTCGCACTTATAAAATAATTTCTTATAGTTTTTCACCTTCTGTTTCTTTACATTCTTGACTTTAATTTAATATTAAAATGTTCAAAATGATTGAAAACTTCAAAATGACCTTTTATTAAAGCAGCTGTGGTTGTTAATGACACATTAGGAAATTTATATTGAATAAAAATCAATAATTCTATGTTAAGTTACGACAGTAATAATTATTAATTACTATTATTCATAACTAACCAGTTTTTATTAACGAAAATAATTTTTCATTCACATTATTTTAAAGAATTAACTTCAAATAAAATAATAATTATTGTTTTCTGTACAATCAGTGAATTCTTCTCCGTATTTATTGAATCATTTATTTTCAAATAAATCTTTAATTTAGCTGCATTATTTTATTGCTACAAAAGATTTATTTTCGAAATTATTTCTAATCACGTATCGCAATCCCATATCTTTTTAATTCGAAAAGAGAAACATGTCGTGTTTTGCAAGAGAATTTATTTTTTATTATTTTTAAATAAACAATTTTTGCAATGTAGCTTGTACGTGACTCTTTTGCCGTTTAACAATTTAACGTTTGAAAGGTGATTAGAATAAATGTTAAAATGACGAATGCAGACTAGGCATTTAAATATAAAAGTAAAACAGAACAACTGCTGTTCCACCCCTCTTTCATGTGGTTTGAATAAATTTCTAAATCACAAACTTTTGTTTCATGGAATTAAAGGCTGACATATGACATTCGTTTTATTAAGACAACATAAATAAAAGTAAAAATTAATGAATTTTCTTTAAAATAAAAGAAATATAAATTTCACACCAGAAAAATATTTCAAATTAAATAAAATTATAAAAATTTTAACGCAGTAAACGAAGAGGAAAAAATATAATAAATCAAAATAGATAGCAATAAAAGACATATGCTGAACAACAGTATTTGCTGTTTTTATTTTACAAATACAAAATGTTTACAAATCATTTTAGCATTTTATTATGCCGTTCTAACAACAGATGTGACAGTTTAAAATTTATTTACTAATAAAAAAAAAGAAAGAAAAAATATTCGTTTAATAATTTGATATATTGACATGTTTTTCGAGCATAGGAAATTGCGCTGAAGACACAAGAAAAATAAATAAACTTAAAGAGATATTCTTAAATATTTTTTAACTAAAAAATTCTGTTATACAGATCTGGTTGATCTTTTAGATACGCTGTTTTCAACATCGATTACGACAGCTTAATAGTTATATATAAACAGAAAATGAAATGGGAATTATAAATACTCTTTTACTTTTTTTAAATTAAAATTTACGCGGCAAAAAATTGATTTAAATAAACAACAGAGTATATATATATATATATCTTCTCTGTCAGATAAAGAAATGCTTATAAACTACAATGCATTAAGAACAGTATCAGCGTTTCAATATATTAGTTATGTCAGACCTGCCTTTCATAGCGCTAAAATTATATTTAACCACTTGAGGGGCAAGTAATTGTGTTTCTGTAATGTCAAATTCACACCGGAATCTGCAAAAAGATTTATTGCAAAATAAGAAAAAAGCAATTTTACGACCCCTTTTTTTTTCCACCAAAGTTAGAAAAGTAAAATTTAATAACATTTTTCTGGTGCAAATCTTCATTAATCGTAGGTGGGATAAAAGATATCTCACCGCCCCTCAAGGGGTTAAAAAATTCCAAATTCATTTTATGATTAATATTAGTTTTATTATTACTTTAAAAATGCTCATTAGATATACGGTGAGAGCTTATGACAATATCAGAGCTGCCACAGGCGACTATTTTTATATTCTATTATAAATTTTGAAGTATACTTCCCTTGCAAATGTTGTCAAAGTGTGTGTTAAGGACTTGTGTTTTGAGAAAATGGTCCAGTTGGAAATAAAAAATAGTAGCTTGTGGCAGCCATGCAATATGCATTCTATATTTATCAGAGGTTCTTACACATAAAAATGAATTTATGAAAAGTGCATAGTTTCCAATTTCCCGATTTTTTTAATACCAGTAAAATCTAACAAAAATGTTCGCTTTATTTAATTTCAGAAATTGTGCGATTGCATAAAACTGTATAAAAATATTGGTATAAAAAATCGGAAAGTTGGCAAGAGTGATTTTTTTTTTTTTTTTACCTAAATGGTTTGTAAATTTATTCAGCTTTACTTTTATTCAAAATATACAATAATGACGATAATATGCATCAACAATTCGGGATATTTGGAAACACATTTTCTTCAAGTGCTATATATGTATATAAAGGATATTTGCACAGTTTAATGAGTTAATTTAGTTTTTTTTTTTTTTCAGTTTTATTACGACAACATACATGAACAATTCTGAATGCTTTGAAATGAATTTTATTAGTCCAGTCTTTGAATATTTATTTCTGAAGTACTCTTTGCATGCAAATGTTTTTTAATTTAGATTTACAATTTTTGTTTTTCAGTTTTAATGTGCATTTACAGCAATATACGTCAAAAATTCAAAAAGCATTGAAGAAAAGTTTCTCTATATTTTTTTAATGCTTCTAAAGTATATCTTGTACCTTTCAGTGCTTTGTAATTTAATTTAGATTTTCTTTTTCTCACTTTTAATGTGCATTTGCGATAATATACATCTACAATTCAGAATTCTTTGAAACACATTTCTTTACATTAGTGCACCCATTTTTAAATGGGTGCACTAGTGTAAAGAAATGTGTACTTAATACTACAATTGCTAAGTTCAAAATAAAAATAAAATGTAATTACAAAACGAGTTTCTTGCAGAGAAAGTAACCTTCTGAATACGAGATACTATGCTTTACTTTATACATATATATATTTTTCATATTTCATCAAATGTTTTAAATTTTTCTTCTTAAATTCATTTTATGGTATCTTAACTCCAAATTATCTTTCATGTAACTACCAAAAGAAAAAAAAATGTCTGTTACAAGCCATTTTTTAATTTCTAGCTTTACTTGTATAAATATAAGCTCTTCTTATCTCTTTTTAAAATAAAACTGAGCGACTAATCACCGGATTTAATTTAATTACTTTCTGCATAAAAATTCCTGTTTTAAGTTTTATCTTTATGTTACTATTTTTGCCGCGTTCTGTCTTAATAAACATATAGTTGATTTTTCTTATTTATTTGCAACACTTATATTTCTTTGAAATTCTTTATTTAAGCTATAACACTGCAGTTGTTTTTTACTTTCATTTTGCATTTAATACTATTTCTAATCACGTATTTCGGGTTTTAAAGCTGTTTTAATTCAAAACGGAAAATATGCAATGTTTTACAGCGAATTGTTTAATATATTTAAATAAAATATTTCTGTTATGTAAGAACGTGAATGTTCTGTTATTGAGCAATTTAACTTTTCGAGAAATGAAAAAAAAAAAAAAAAAAAAAAAAAAAAAAAGAAAGAAAGAAAGAAAGAAAAAGAAAAGAAAGAAGAAAAACTTAATTTGACTCAAGTAATATTTTATGTGAAAAAAAATAAGAAATATTTTACATAAATATTTTAAAAATGATTTTAATTTTTTTTTGTTATATATTACTAAAAAAATGTTGTATGGTTTAATTTTATTCATAGTAGATTGTACTCGTTGTATAGCTGTGATACATCGATATAGATTCAGGTATGAAAGTAAAAAGAAACGTAAGAACATAGATTAACCCCTTCGGGACGGGAGTTTTACGAAAGTTTTAATCTTTTGTCACCGTTTTTTTAAAAACAGAAATTTATGTCTTCTTGAATCGAGAAAATGCGCTGATTAAATAAAGCAAATTTTACAGTAAAATTTTACTGGTGAGGAAAAACAAGGATTCTGAGCGCTTCATGCGGCACGTATACGTGCCGCTCGTCCCCAAGGGGTTAATTAGAAATACAAATATAAACCAAGTCGATAAATACTCACATAAATATATATATAA